>JAZHEH010000276.1:0-1279375 GCA_036589455.1 Ateles fusciceps
GCCAGAACATTTAATACATTTCTCTATTGCTTTGTATGGGTCGTTGGATGTTAATGTCGGTTCTGGAATTGCAGTTTTAAAAATTGTTTTGTGAATGACCAGCAAATAGTAATTTGCTTCTAAATTTCAAATATAATTTGCAAGTGAAATGTGTAGGACTCCAGTGAGGCACAATGACCTAGATCCTAAGTATGATGCCCTTGGAAGAGGAAACAGTGACTTGAGCAAGTGCACTCATGTCCGCTTACACCAGTCACTTTTGAACTGCTCAACAGCAGGCAGGGGGGAATGACCTTCTCTGGTGGGCAGATGTCCACTCAGTATGACCCTGGATTAACATATAGTTACCGTCTGTCAGGCCAGCCATGTGTTGTTGGACTATTCCTTGGAGATACACTCATAAGTGACTGGTAAAGTACCTGAGTCATTAGGTGCCTGTAGACGATGCCCACTGATATGAGCGTTGGGTACAAGCTGCCTAGCTGTGCTGACACTGACTGAAGCTGTGAGGTTTAACAGTAACATGGCAACCAATTATATATACTCAGATTTACCATTTGTCAAGAGGTATTCATTCACACTATCAGTTAGGCAATTATCATTCTACACACAGGCAGGAGATAAAGGAAATAAAAAACCACAGTGATGGCTCAAGAGACCAATGTACCTCCAGAAGAATCCAGTGGGTCCAGAAGCCCTTTGGATGCTGGTCAGATGCTCCTTTGGGGCAGAGATCACAGCAGCAGCCACCAGGTCTGGAGAAGTCCTTACAGTTCTCATGGACAAAGCTTCTGAAAACATCTTAGACAAGATCTTGTCTCTGCTGGTTTTATGATCCTCTGCAGATGGGTCCATTCTCTTGTTCTCAGCCACCTTTCACTTCCTATCAGTTCATTTGAGGTCTCTCATGATCTCAGGCAGCAATAGTTGTTATCACCTCAGC
Source organism: Ateles fusciceps (assembly GCA_036589455.1). NCBI lineage: Eukaryota > Metazoa > Chordata > Mammalia > Primates > Atelidae > Ateles > Ateles fusciceps. The sequence continues at coordinate 944 of JAZHEH010000276.1, forward strand.
CCATTCATATCTGTTTATCTCTTTGGGGATGAGGGGACAATCTCACTGTAGACTTAATTCTACTGGAGATGAGTGACTCCATTTTAAGACATGAGGATCACAAATCATTATCACATATCATCAGGGCAGAGAATAGCTACCACCTGGGGCTGAAAGTAGATAACTCCATTTATTCTGGAAACATTCTGTCTTGATTATGGTGCCAGTTACTGTGAGGGACTTCCTTTCTCCATCTGTTTTTTACAAAGTTTGAGTCTGGACTGCTAACATTCTACTGATTTCCAGGTGAAGGGACTGACTACACCATCCCACCCTGTCAGAGCACTTGCCACAATACTTCCACTTTAAGAGTTTTCCACCTTGTCCAGAACTACAGTCCATTAATCCTCCCATTTTCTCTCTCAGGAGAATGAACAACACATCTCACGTACATACCCATACACCTCTTCCCCCCAAATACCAAACACAAAAATCCAATCTGTCTCTTTCTACCTAAGCAATTTTAGACAGTCACTTTCTAATAATTACCTTAAGCTCCCTGACTTGCTGCTCGTCCTTTCTCTGGCAAAATCTCATCCCTGGGTGAGCCCCACTTTGTATTGGCTCAGTGACACCACTCAGCTGAACTAGAAAAATATCAAAAAGTGGTCACAGGTATCATCAAAAATTCAAATTTCTTACACAACAAATTGGCCCTAAATTTTCCAAAAATCAGTAAAATGTTTGTGTCTCCAATGACATCATTTTTTCTATGTTCTTCTAACTTTTTGACCAATCTTTCTATGGTCTTCTTTTATTCAACTTCACTCCTCTGATATCTTGCCAAATCAATTAAGGTAGAAAAGATATCCCATTAGGTAAGAGCCGATCATCTTCCCATCACCTAAGAAAATAATATGCACGGAATGCACCCACCTCATCTTTCTCTCCCTCATCATGTCAGAAAAATCATCCCTCCTTTTCTCACAAGGCAAATCTGAGAGAAAAGATTTAGACGGCCTGTAATTCTGGCGATTGGGGGAGGCCAATGCCCGCAGATTATTTGAGCCCAGGACTTTGAAACAAGCCTAAGCAACTGAGGGAAACCCCACCTCTAAAACAAATACAGATAAATAATTAGCTGCGCATGGTGGTGTGGTGGCACATGCCTGTAGTCCCAGCTACTGAGGGTGGGGGAGCACTGAGGTGGGACGATCACCTAAGCCTGGAAGGGTAAGGCTGCAGTGAGCCGTGATCATACCACTGCACTCGAGGCAGGGCAACGGATATTTTTAAAAGGGTCTTCTCTGTGAAAAAAATAATCAGATAAACAGGTGGCCATGAGGCTCAGGATGGCTCCCAGTGCAGTGCATTCAGTTCCTCCTTAAACAAACCAAAACTTGACTCAGTGTAAATAAAAGGAAACTTAAGCTTAACCAGTCAGAAACCACCAACTAACATCTACCTAGAGACTTTCCACTGTAATGAGCCAAATGAGACCACTGCTCCACTTTACCCAACCGAGCATTTTCTTTTTCTTCTACATTCACAATGCAAGTCTTCCCCCCACCCTCCCGAGCCCTCTTTGTTGGAGCTCTGAGCTGCTTGTAGCCTGGGGCTGCCTGGTTTTAAATTTCTGAATACTCAAATATACCTCCTAATGTTTCAGAGTGCCTAATCGTATCTTTTAACAGCTCTCACGGTTACATCATTCTTTCTAGATCCTCAAGTTCCATCTCCTTCAGTGGACTGATTCTTCAGTATGTTAACACGTTCTCCTCTACCATCGTAAAGACTCTCCTAATACGGGCAGTTTCTTACAAAACTACACATACTCTTACTATGTGATCCAGCAGTTGCACTCCCTAGTTCTTTATTCAAATGACCAGAAAGCTGATGTCCACACAAAAACCTGAACACAGCTGTTTATAGCAGTTTTTAAAATAGCTACCAAAATGTAGGAAGAACTAAGTTGTCCTTCAGTAGCTTAACTGCTAAATATCACTGTGGTATATTTAGAAAATGAAATATTAATCACTTCTAAAAAGAAATGAGCTATTGAGCCATCAGAAGACACTGAGGAATGTTAAATGCACACTACTAACTGAGAGAAGCCAATCTGGAAAGTTATCTGCTCTATGATTCCAAGAACGTAACGTTCAGAAAAATGCAAAACTATGGAGACTGAAAAGATTAGTGGTTTGCAGTGGTTAGAAAAAGAGAGGATAAATAAATAGAGCACAAGATAATTACCATAGTGAAAATATACTGCAGGATATCATAACAGCTATGATGATACATTCATTATACATATACTCGTTATACATTTCTCCAAACCCTCAGATGTGTGTCACCAAGGGTACCACCCTGGGTGATGATGACATGTCAGTAGAAGTTCATGACTATAACAAATATTCTACTCTGGTATAGGAGGTTGTTAGTGGAGTGACCCAAGAGTGTACCGGCATTGAGGGCATATGGGAACTCTGGACTCTATACTCCATTTTGCTGTACATTTGAAACTACTCTAAAAAAAATGTCTATCACATAGCCCTTTTCAGGTCTCCAACTGGTCTGAGCCAGTTCTATTAAAGCTCAAAAAACACTGGTTAATAAGCTAGATCTGACCCAACTGGCAAGAAAAGGCAGGAAAGACCCAGGCCAAGAGAGTATACTCCACATGCATATACAAGGAACCTAGAGGAAGCTCGGAGGCCCTTTAGTCTGTTCCTGAGTCCGTTGAAACTGCACATGCAGGCACAGATGCCTGGGGCACCAATGTGAATCTGCCAACATCCAAGGCCACATGAACACAAATGTGCAGAATCTCCTCTGCAATCGGTAGCTAAGGATGTTAGGCCATGATATGACTAGGATGGGAGATAAACTCAGAATACATTCTGTAGGCTTTTGTTGCCTCTTCCCAGCCCAAGCATTTCACTCTTTGCTCTTGCCACAGGCAGCAGGGAGGCTTCCTGTGAACATCATCCCCACAGCCCACAGTTGTGTCACTCTCAGCCTCTTACACTCTCCTATAGCAGTGTCAGTCAGGACAGCCAACCCTGAAAACTCAAGGGTCCACACATGGCCAACAGCACGTCATGGTGAACAGACCCCTTCCTCTGATCTGCAGACAAATGTGCCCTACTTTCTGGCCCTCTACCAGCAGCTGGACGCTCTGGAAATTTCCAGACACACAACAGTCTTCTGAACTGCAGGCTGCTGCCTCATCCTATGGCAGAGTAGACCTTTTCTCCACTAGACTTGGCCTGTTACCACTTGAATGAAATGTCTTCTTAACACAGAAACAGGGCACAGAAACTAGTGTTCTTTGGCCCTGACCCCATCACACGGTTTGTAGGTACACACCAATCCCGAGTAAATAACACCGAATTGAGGCCTCAGGCCCTAGAGTGGGCACATCGGCTCTGCTTTCAGAAAACATCAAGGTACTGTTGGAAAGTCTGAAGACTTTACGCAGAAAAACAAAAACAAAAATAAAACAAGTGATGAACACACACACACACACACACACACACACACACACACACACACACACACCATAGTGACTAATGGGATCTCCCTCCAGGGTATTTGCAGAGAGGGGAGCAGAAAACATCCCAGGGGCCTTTCACAGCTACTTCCTTGAGCGCCTTTTCAGACTGTGCTCTCTAGACTGGTCTCAGCCCAAGCACCACCACCCTGATATGCAGGAGCTAGATTCCTTACCTGAAATTCAACATCAAGAAACAATCTCTTCTACTTAAAACTGAGAGTAATATCCTCAAGCAACGTCCTCATTGGCAGGGGTGAAGTTGTGGAGTTTCTTAAAAACTGAGGCCTCTGCCTACTACCAAGAGAACCTGGAAGTTTCCATCTATGCCATGAAGTTCAAATCACTGGCCACTGCCCCAGTGTATGGCAGTGTATGGCAGTGTATGGCAGATTAGACCATCTCTCCATCTCATGCCATTAAAGGGACACAACCAGTCTTTATATGCCTCCCAATAAGAAAACACCACCACCACCTGGGAAGAAGTTTTGCTGAAAAATAAAAATCAAATTTAAATCCTATCCAACTGCTACATGTTTTATCCATCAGGTAAATACAGCCATGTGGCTATTTAAATTCATCTTAATTAAGATTAAATAAAATTTAAAATTTAGTTCTCCCATCTCACTAGCCACATTTAAAGTGCCCAGGAGCCACAACTAGCCACAACCCACACCTCGGATACATATTCCACTCATCACAGAATTTCTATCAGTATTGCTCTGTACCCATTCACAGGAAATACAGGAGGGCCTCAGACACCGCAGAGGGATGCAAAGCAATCCACAAAATCCAGAATATAAGAAACTCTACAGACCAACGACTTGGTTTCTTAAATACAATGTAATCAAAAAAAAGAAATGGGAAGGAAGATTGTTGACTAAAAATTTTCAAAGCTAGACTGAAAAACCATAATGAAAATCAGGTAAAAGTAAACTACGATGCTTATGGAAGCATGGAAGAGGAAACCAGGAAGAAAAGGAAAGAGTCACCATGAGAGGCTGGACCACACCTCCTTCTACAGAGAAGAAGACACTGGCTGCTGTTGCAATCAAGCAGCAAAGCTTGATTTCTCAGCCTGAGTGCTGAGTACAGGAGTATTCACCTTCTGGTAACCCATTAAGTTAAACAATTGTTTTTACGTGGTTTTCAATATCTGTATTAAATTTCACCATTAAAAAACAGTTAAATAAAATCTCATAAAGACCATTAAGTGTTACCTGGAAAATTACAATAGGCAGGATGAGAGCAATTGGGCCTCTGTGAGAAGTGACACCTAAGCCAAACTGAACTGACAAAAAAGAAGGTAGCCTTTGGAAGATCAGAACATTCCAGAAGAGAATATAGAGAAAAGGGGCGATGCAATGGCTCACTCTTGTAATCCCAGAACACTTGGGAGGGCAAGGCAGGAAGATCACTCTAGCCTAGAGTTTGAGACTAGCTCAACATGGTGAAACAGTGTCTCTACAAAAAATGCAAAAAGCAGCCAGGCCTGGTGGCTCGTGCCTATAGTCCCAGCTACTCTGACGGCTGAGGTGGGAAGATCCCTTGAGCCCATGAGGCTGCATTGGGCCATACACTTGTGCCAATGTACTCCAGCCTGGAATGTAGAGCAAGACCATGTCTCAAAAAAGAGAGAGAGAGAAAGAGAAAAGGCCTAAGAGGAGGGTAAGCTGTGTGGGGTTTGAAGACTGAATGAATTCCACTGTGACTACAAAGTGGTGAGCTGCAGGAAGAACATTTACAGGTATCACAGATTTCTGGCTGCTTACAAATAGCAGAAACTATAAATGTTAACTCAGGGATGGTACGTATATCCTCCAAGATATATTACATGAAAAAAGCAAAACACAAAAACAGTATAAAATAAGCTACCATTTGTGTTTCTGAAAGGTGGCATGTGTGTTTATATGCATCTAGAAGGATACTACTCTGCAGGGATCTGAGGGACCAGCAGTTAGAGTAGGGAAAAGAAGACACGCATTGTGTGTACCCTGCATTACACTTAGAGTACTTTACCAAATGTGTGTATTCCTTTTGAAAATCTTAAAATGATTTGTGTAATACGCATCTCCCTCAATGATGGCTAAGAGACCGGGAAGGGTAACAGGGAGGAGGGAGGGACAAAGAGGGACAAGTTAACAGGTACAAAAATACAGTTAAATAGAATAAATTCTCGTGTCCAAGAGCACAGTAGGGTGACTATAATGTATTATACAATTCAGAATAACTAAAAGAATGAAATCAAAATGCTCCTTATGTACAACTATTATGTAGCCATAATAATTAAAAATTAAAAAATGTAACGGCATCTCTTAAAACGTGTCTTCAAAATTAGAAACCTGCTACATTTTAAATAAAAGAGAGACAAATGACTTCTATGAACTATTTAAATCATTTCAACTACACAAGATTTAGTAAGCTTACACTACATTAACAATAACACTTATCTGTACTAATAGTAGCATTACATGTTCAAAATTTGAATATTATTTAGCTTCCTAACATTACAATGGCACAACTTTAAAATCTGTATTACTTTTTACTTTATATTTTAGGAGTCTTCCTGCGCCAAATTATACAATCTGTAGCTCTTTGTCACAAAATGGCTCTCTAGTAAAAACTAAATAAAAATGAAACACCCAAGGTATTTGTCACCCCACACTTCCTAATCAATATGGCTTATTTATTTCCTAATTTATATTTTATTTTTGCTAATTTAAAAGATAGTTAATAGAGTATCAGAAACAGTGAACATTACCATTTTCATAAACAAAAGTGCGTGTACATTTTCCAGACACTGAGTACTGTCTAGATTTTCTATTGATAAACTCTGACCACTTCTTCAGGGCAATTCATGTACTTACTTTCCCATTAAGGATGAAGATTCTGGAATCATCAGGAACAAGGGTCCCACCTTCACACAAGTTACTTAACTGCTGGGAGGCTCTATTTCATCTTATGTAAAGTAAACTACAGATAATACTGAACTCACCTCAAGGATTTATGTAAGCTAAATTTGTAGAAAGCAGTTAGCACAGTGCCACGAAGGGTCCAAGAAGAAATGATACTTACTATGATATATTTTGTACGTATAAACGTATGCATGTTAATGACTTCTTATTAGCTGTATTCGTTAAAGGTTTTCTCCATCCTGTGATTTGCTTTTAGATTTTGGAATGTATTTCACTGTGTACATACCATTTTTATTATTAACGTAACAACATTTACTACTAGCATTATCATCAGTTCAATCACATCTACTGTATCCCTGATGACCATGATTCCTTTAATAATCATAAAACACTCTTCCCTTTATCACAGGGTAAATAACCTATCACATGCTGTACGTCTCCATCAGCACCCCAGGCTGCCCCTGCTGACTTACCAGATCTGCTACTTTAGCCAGATCAATCATCATGTTAATGTCACACCCACATTCAATAATGGTGAGTCTATGCTTTTTACCTGTAAGTGAAAAGATGAAAAGTTTACTTTAAAAAGACTCTTAGAAAACCCTAACCATCAAATCTCATTTTCATTTTTTAAATTGCATCCACTAAAACACCATATATGTTTATAGGAGTGTACCAGAAGTTCATTTTTATAGGCAAAAACTAGTAACATAAAATAAATTCCATCCTGTTTTTCTTGCTGTGTTCGAAATTGAAATCATATCAAAAGTCTACACAGGTGAGTAAAAGTGCTCAAACACAGAAAATCCTGACTGGACAGACTCCGTGATAACCATGATCCTCACGTTCAGCTGCAGGCCAATGTCTTCGCCTCTAACAAAACTTCCCGTATTCCTACTATAGTGAAAAACATCCTCAAACATAATACAACAGAATATTCATAACAATAATTATTTCTAAATTAAGGTAAAAGGAAAACAGTCAAAAAAAAATATGGGTTGGGCACAGTGGCTCATCCCTGTAGTCCCAGCACCTTGGGAGGCCAATGCAGGCGGATCCCTTGAGCCCAGGAGTTTTCAGACCAGCCTGGGACACATGAGGAAACCCCATTTCTACAGGGTGGAAGGGGAGAGGAAGAAAATTTAGCCAGGCGTGGTGGCATACACTACTCAGGAGGCAGGAATGCTTGAGCCTAGGAGGTTGAGGCTGCAGTGAGCTGTAATCACACCACTGCACTCCAGCCTGTGCCATAGAGTAGGACTCTGTCTCAGAAAAACGAAAAGAAAATATGGATGCTCCAAAGATAAAGAAAAGCCCCAATCCAACTATATTATTGCAATAACAAGAGATTTCAGATTGTACATTGCCATTCTACCACTGGAAGCTTGTTTCATTTTCCCTCAAACTTGGAAAGGTCACCATCTCCCAATGCAAATTCTCACAGGAAAAAGAGAAAACTCTCACTTCCACCAGAATGTGGCTTCATAGGGGGGAAGCTTTGCACGTGGCACATAGGAGGTGCGTGCTATCTGTTAAATGATGTTTTCATGGTGACCAGGCCTGCTAGGCCCTTCCAAAGAGTGTACTTGGCAAAGCCATAGGGCAATTAGGATAAGATATTTATCACATCCTTATCTCTGGGAACTTAGCCGTTTTTGAAGCCATAGCCAACTTAGTAAAAGCATAAGAGAGGTAGCATGATATCACAATATTTAACATATTCCATTCAAGAAAACAACAAATACATGCACGTCCCTCAGATGACAATAGCCATGCCAACCGTGTCTGTGGCAGCATCTCCTACCTGACATGACCGTCACAGGGCCTGAGATCTCAGTCAACTTTTGCCGGGTGAAGTTCCGATGAGGCACTGTACCAAAGTGCTCTTTCCAGGTTTTGGAGGCCCCATCACCATCACCACTATTGGTGGGGGCTCTAGTGAAGTTCGATCAACCACTGGAATATGACGCTTCTTTGTCTTCAAATCCTGAGTCCTATTCATGAAAAAAAAAAGTAAACCTACTTTCAAAATAGAATAAAAGGTATCAACCACGTAAGTAGATTTTTTTAGTATACTTATAGAGAGTACTTTAATATATCAATTAAAGAGTACAGCAGACATTATTATAAATATATTAACTTGTCAATTATTAGCTTGATAACTTCTGGTCCCCATCTAAATAACTGCTATTCAATAAGATGTAACAAGATGACTTCAATAGTATAGAGAATTGAAAATCAAACACTCCTTAAATCTGACTGTTGTATAAGTGATTTTAATAGTTTTTAAAAAAAACCAAAGAGTAACTACCAAGGCAGTGCATCATAATGGGTAAAAGCAGAAGCTCTAGAGTAAATTTGACTCTCCCACTTACTGCTTATATGATTGGAGGTAACTTGTTTCCTTGACCTCAGTTTTCTTATCCATAAAATGAGGGCAAGAATGATCCCTACTCTGGTAAGGCTGCTGGAAGCATTTAGTTGAAAAATGTTTAAAGCACACTGTGAGGCATATCACAAGGACTCACTAAATAAAGCTATGTTAGTATTAAATATTGTAATTTTTGTATTTTATGTTACAACTATGTAAAACATATCTAGAGGGAAAAAGCACATTTATCACCATAGAAACAGTTTAAAGCTTAGGAACAAACAGATTCTATGAATTCTTTTATCTTGAGCAAGAAACACCAACCAGTGTGCACATGCTGGAGGCAAGGCAGCTTCTACGGCGAAGGTTTCCCACGTTTTAGTGAAAGCCACACAGCATGCATCTCTATGTCCTTTGGAGTTGGACTAGACTCGTGAATCCAAATGTCACCTGTGAGAGGCTCCTCCTATTTAAAAAGAATCAATGGAAGAACCACCAGACTGCAGCTAAACATACCAGTGAAAGGATCAAGCCATCTATCTGCACAGTTGACTGAACTGCAAAGCTTTGGGATTTCTCTTCCGGGCATCTTCTTCCGTCTCCTAGTTGGAGATCCTGCAGATGCCACTTCTTTTTCTTTTCAGCTTTGGGCCCACTGTTTTTCTTTCTGTGTTTCTTCTGGTCCTTAGCCTCCATAGTTGCTACTTACCAATAACTAGTAACTCTAACCTACAAGGAAGAAGGTTGGGGTAAGGACTGGGAAAAGCATTTTACAATCCAGGCAATACCCAGGGAAAAACAGTAAATTTCATTTATTTCTTTATGAAGAGATAATGTATTTGTTCACTGAACAAGGGGAGAAACTGCTTAACCATCCCCAATTTCATTTCTCTCTGTCATGCTATAAATTAGATGAGTTACCCCTGCTAAGGTTGTATTTTACGGTTAAGTTACTTTTTATTCATCTTAAGGGTCAATATCAGCAACATCTATTTCTGCAAGGATGGAAATATTCTACATCTGTGCCTTTCAGTCATTTAGCCATTAGCCACATGTGGTTACTTAAAATATACTTAGGACAAATTAAAAAATGAATTTTTAATTAATTTCATTCTAACTCTAAATAGTCACTTGTGGCTACCCTACTGGACAGCTCAGACCTAGACATCAACTGGACTAATGAAGTGATTTCCTAACTTAAACTTAAATTTCAATAAAAAATGTAAAACGTTTTTACAAACCTCCAATATGATCACAGTATTACTTTTAGTACCTGTTGACTCTGTAAAAACTCCTAAAGCACAACTCATCTACATACATTTGAAAAACAGCAGCATCTCTATATGTGAGAAATGACTGGTTCCAGATGATGCCTGGAGACCCCATGGACTTAACAGAGACCCTTCTAGTAATTTCTGAGCTACCTGGCAATCTGTGGCCAATAAATTGGTAATCACTGAATTAGTGAGTTTTATAGGAAATTGGGGTACATAAAATCTGACAGCTTGATTTGTAAAAAGCAGGGGCAGGGTGCCATTTCATTCAATTAAGGTACTGAATTAATTCCGTTTAATAAATATTTGTGTCTGTCTTGATGTGCTAGGCACTATCTGACTTGCAGAGGGAAATCCAAACCGGTATCTTCCGTGCCATACAATAAGGGCTACACTGGAAGGCTGCACTGGAGCACGGAGGTGAGTCGGCGCTTCCCACAGGCACACACACCAGTGGAAAAAGAAAGCCTTTTTTTTTTTTTTGAGACGATGTCTCTCTCTGTCGCCAGGCTGGAGTGCAGTGGCTCGAGCTCCACTCACTGCAACCTCCACCCCCCGGGTTCAAGCGATTCTCCTGCCTCAGCCTCCTGAGTAGCTGGGACTACAGGGGCGCACCACCACGCCCGCTAATTTTTTTGTATTTTCAGTGGAGACAGGTTTCACTAAATTGGCCAGGATGATCTCAACCTGTTGATCTCGTGATCCAGCCCCCTCGGCCACCCAAAGTGCTGGGATTACAGGCATGAGCCACCAAGCCCAGCCCAGAAAGTCTTTATCTAGCATCAGAATGTCAAGGGAACACTGGCCGGGAGTTAGGAGAGCTGGGCACTAGGAACTCTTTGAAACGGAACAGCTGTGTGATTTTAGAGATTATGTTTCTTCTCTATTTTACTTCCGAACTTGTACTAATGTTTCTCTCCCTTTCTTCTTGGTGGGGAAAAGTACAATTTGGGGTCAACAGATCCAACTCAGGTCTAAGTCGTCTGCCGGGACCCCGTCTCCAGGAAACCAAGTCTCCCTGCCACCTTCCCTCTGCGTCGTCACTCTCCCAAGGACCCCAACACACCTCCCGCAGATGCGAAATATGCCATTCCTCGGGAGCAAATATTACTGGGATGACCAGGGGACGACCTTCCCACCCGCACGACTCACGATCCTCCCAGTGCCTCAGACGCAGAGTCCCCACCGCCACCTACCACAGGCTGCGGCACTGAGCCGGGTCACAGTTTGAACCGCTCAGGTCGGAATGGAAACCACCGGAAACGGAAATTCACTGTTGCGCAGACTCCCAGAGGGGAAACAAGAGGAGAGAAAGAGAAGGCCGGGGGACGAGTTTCAGAAGAGAAACGGAAGAGAGACTCGCGAACAGCTGAGTGTGGGCGCAGGCGCCGTCCTCGAAGTGCGTTCCACAGGTCCACATCTCTGCCAATCCCTCCCCCACTCCACCCTTGGAATCCGAGGCCTCAACTCCCACGGTGGGCCTCCCCAGCAGCATGCACCACGCTTGCCCGAGTCCTCCCCCGAAGGCCAGGGCGGCTGTGCGACCTGACGCCGTCACTTGGTGCCATACAAAGGAAGGAGACACATTTGGTCCTGGCTGCCCCGGAGTCACCATGCCCAGGAGTAATGGACTATCACTCAACTGGGAGTCCACTTCATCCTCTTTAAAGATGCTAGATGAGGGGCAACTCGTTTCTGGGGTGCCCTAAAGCCTTCTTTTGGCCGGGCGAGGTGGCTCACACCTGTAATCCCAACACTTTGGGAGACCGAGGCGGGAGGATCTCTTGAGCGTAGGAGTTCAAGACCAGCCTGGGCAACATAAGGAGACCCAGGTCTTGCGAGAAGAAAAAAAAAAATTAGCCAGCGTCGTGGTGGGCGCCTGTGGTCCCAGCTACTCTGGAGGCTGAGGGGGAGGATCACTTGAGCCCAGGAGGCAGAGGTTGCAGTGAGCTGAGGTGGAGCCACTGCACTCCAGCCTGGGCGACAGAGCGAAACACTGTCTCAAAATAAAACTAAATAAATGAAATGAGGCCCTCTATTGCCAGGACCAACAGACTGAAGGCAGGGACAAACTGACCCAGCCTAAACTGCCTCGCCTTCACTGCTCCCGGGAAAGGGGCTTTCCCTGAGGGAACGTAGCATGTTGCCATTTTCTTCCTGCACAGCTTTGCCTTCCCAGGACTCCACCCATTCACACCTGAGGAAATACCTTGAAGTCCATCTACCCCCAGCCCAGCTACTTGGGACGCTAGGTCCTGAGTTTAGGAAGTGGGGGAAGAGAAAGGACAGATGGAGACAGGTGTGGACCAAGAACCACTCAGAGCTGACATCCTGGAAAGGAAGCCAGGCTGAGATAAGGGCAAGGCAAAGAAATAGACATTGGCAAGGATCAAGCCAGAGGAGGGCAGGGACTGGGGACAGAGCCCGCCCCCATGAGAAGCTGTCACATTGCTGGTCCGGTGGCCTGTGACAGCAGCGCCATCTCCAGTTGGAGCCTCCCGCCTCTGGATCTTGTCACTGTAACTTTGCTTTGCCACTTAGGCAGACAGCAGTGGTAACAGGCAGGGAAGATGGTGCCCAGGGCAGCTGGCCGTGCCATTCCAGCCTGGCTGCCATCTCACCCGTCACTGCCCATCTCATCACCTCGGGGAGTCAGGATGAAATCAGCTATCAGCCTAGCTGCCCTTGCCTCCTAGTGTCACAACGGAGACGAGGGTAGCAACCGACCTTTCTCCCCAAGGGGTGGTCAGGTTATGCAGACCTTCCCCCGGATCCCTGAAGCCCACAGCTGAGCTTGGGGAGAACGAGCCAAGTCTCTGCTCCCAGGCACTATTAGAGACAGGAACCAGCATATGAGACGGGCTTGAGGAGAAGGTTGGAGAAGACACATTTTTGGCATAAACCGGAGGCCCCCCCTCTGCGCGGACTGAGCTGGGGGCCTGAGCAGTGCTGAGCCTGCCCCTGGCCGTGCCCACCTGGGATAGCCCCTGAGCGGTGGCCAGCCATACTCGGTGGGGGAGAGGCTCACGCTGCTCCTCGCCAATCTTGGTGGCGGCTGTAGCCGGGCTCGGGGGTCCCGCATCGAACACGCCCCGCCAGCCCTGGCCACCACTCCGGAGGGGGACGCCCCAGGCTGCGCTTCTGAGACTAGCCGGCTGCCGGCAGGGAAACGGCTGCAGACCCGGAGCCAAGAGATGAAGCAGATCCCAGGGCCAACTCCGCAGCCGCAACTCCAGCTTTGTTCGTGGGTCCGGGATGCAGCGGCCTCCAGCCACCCCATGGGCGCACCGGGTCCGCCTCTCCACCGCAGCGCGGCCCTGGCTGCCCAGGATCTGCGAGTTTCCCGCCAGGGCCGGGCGCTGTCTGGCCGCGAGGAGGAAGGCGTGGCCCTGGTGGGGAAGGGGCAGGGTTGCGGCTCTGGCCACAGGGCAGGGGCAGAGAAACGACCCCAGTGTCATCCGGGGGCCCTGGAAGTGTTGGGGGGGCCGAAAGGGAGCCCTCGGCGCAGAAGCGAGGCGGCCAGGCTCCACTCCGGCAGGACTCACATTTCACCGCTGGTTTTAAAACTGTGCCCGCGGAGCCCGGGACGCTGGGAGAAGCGTTCTGCGCCTCTCCGGTCGTGGTCTCCGCATTCAACCGACTTCCAGAGCTGCCTCTGTTCCCTGGAGGGGAGGGCACCGGCGTCCCACGAAGTCGCAGGTCCTCAACCTACCGCCCGCTCGCCCGCCGGCTTTGCTACGGATGCCGGTTGGGGGGGACCCCGCCTCGCTGCGCTGCCCCCTGGCGGCTCAGGCGTCCGCTGCAGGCGGGAGCGGCGGCTGCGAGGCTTCCAGGAGCCCAGGCCCATCCATTGATGAAGAAGAGCTGACGGTTACGGGGTCGCGGCTTCCAGAAATCCGGTTATTGAGCGGAGTTGGGGGTCAGGTTCCAAAAGGACAGTGCCCCGTCGTGATCACCACCCCCAGCCCGCCGCTTCCGAAGCCACAAGTCTAGGGTGAAGCTGTTGGGTGGACTCAACGGGTGAGGTGCAGTGAGCGAGTTTGAGACCTCAGGAGTTCAAGACCAGGCTGGACAACATGGCAAAACTCCATCTCTACTAAAAATACCAAAAAAATTAGCTGGGTGTGGTGACGGACACCTGTAATCCCAGCTACTGGGGAAGCTGAGGCACGAGAATCAAGTTCAAGACCTGGGAGGCAGAAATCGCAGTGAGCCAAGATCATGCCATGGCACTACAGCCTGGGCAACAAGAGCAAAACTGTCTCAAAAAAAAAAAAAAAAAAAAAGTATTGTCAACCCAGAGGCAGCTGCTTAAGCCACGTCCTCAAGACTAGAAAGCGTGAAGCAGATGAGGCATTTTGAACGCTTATGGTCGAAAGACCATGGGCATGGATGGTTGAGTCCAGGGATCAGCCTCTTTATTTGTTGAGAAGGAGGCTGTGCTGTGCTGCCAGTTCTTAATGGGTTTAATTCAGTGATACACGGCCCTACTAGTGGCCTAACCAGTAGCCCAGGGCCTGGGAGGATCTGCAGGACATGTCAGAATTTGATTGCATTTCCTTCCACTTGGCATAAGGAGACACCATCAGCCTGATTGGGTCACGGTGGGGATGGAGCCCACCGAGGTGGGAGCACTGAACTGACCACACCACCAGTCATGGAGTAGGAGCCTTTCCTGCCCCTTTAACCGCAGCTAACATCAAAAGCACTGGTATGGAATGTCTATCTGTGCTGAAACCCAAGTTTGTCTTTGTCTGCAGTTAAGATTCTTCTGGGTTGATTTTGCCAGTTCATTATCCAGCCCTCTGGAATCAGGCCTCCCAAATTTATCAGGGCTTGGGAGGACCTCAGGGAGTGGCTTATAGGGGCTGGCTAATGAAACTTCTCTTTCCTTTCTGTTCTAAGGGTGTGATGGTGTTTGAGGACTGTGGGGCGGGTGGGAAGAGGGGCAGAGGAGAGGCCCTGCACGCAGTGTCTGTTCACAGGGCACAACGATCCTAAACATGCTTGGGAACATGGGCAGAAAAGCCCGAAGGTGATAAGTCTCCCCGAAGCCCACCCCGTGAGTGGGAATTGGGGGGTGTGGGCAGACATGGGGCTTCTGAAGTGAGTAGCTTCTGGTGGGAATTGTGGTCATACCCCACCAGGTGCTGCTTCAGCCCTTCCCATCTCCTGCCAACCCAGGCCAGGGTGGCCATGCCCAAGCCCACATTTCCCTCCTCCAGGAAGCCTTGGGGATGCGGGGCTTGAGTTTAAGCCATCCCCGAAAGCAGCCTGGCCAAACTGCCTTCCTCTCTGCCTCTCCTCTGAACACAGATGAGGATGCTGAAGTGTTTGACCTTGTTTCCTTCTCTTGGGGACCCAGGATGGCTCTAGTCACAAATCCAGAGGCCCACAGGATCCACAGGGAACACAGGCACTGCAGCTGACACAAGAGCACGTGTCCTGGGCAAAGGCCCAAGCTGCCCTGAGCCCTGCAAACTGGAACCTTGTAGGAAGGCAGCCTGGTAAGGCCTCATCTTCTGACATCTGGATTTAAATAAATTGTCCTGATTTTTTAATGTTGGCAATGAACCTCAAAACATTTTAAAGCAATGTGCAGGCCAAGCCCCATATTACCAGAGGCTGTCTTTGACTAGCATGTGCTGGTGACTGACACTCTGTGAGCATTTACCATGCCAGGGAATGTTCTGGTCCTTTCTATGCAGTCAAGTTGCCACTGCCGTCATCTTGCCTCCCAACTTGGGAAATGATGCACAGGCAGAAGTGACTGGCAGCAGATCACAGTTTAATTAGTGGTGTTTGAATGCTGGCAGCCTAGCTTGAGCTCCCACAAGCAAACCCCGAGGCTTTGACCCATTTCTATGTAAGACTGAGTCCCTGGAGGGTGTGGCCAAGATTTAACAAGCAGCTCTGTTTTAATGAGTATTTTGTACGTGTTTAGTGAGTACATGTTACCTTCGAGCGTCACAACAACCCTGTGAAGTCCACTTAACATCCTTATGTTAAGGGTTAGAAGGTTTAGAAGGAGTGATGTTAGGACACCCTGTTCAATAAATGGTGCTGGCAAAATTGGATTGCCATATGCAGAAGAATGAGACTGGACCCATATCTCTCACCATATATAAAAATCAACTCAAGATGAGGCACGGTGGCTCATGCCTGTAATCCCAGCACTTTGGGAGGCAGGTGGATCACCCAAGGTCAGGAGTTTGAGACCAGCGTGTCCAACATGGTGAAACCCTGTCTCTACTGAAAAAAAAAAAAAAAAAAAAAAAAGCCAGGTTTGGTTTTATGTGCCTGTAATCCCAGCTACTCAGGAGGTTGAGGCATAAGAACTGTTTGAATCTGGGAGGCGAAGGTTGCAGTGAGCTATGATGGCATTCTAGCCTGGGTGACAGAGCAGGACCCTGTCTTGAAAAAAAAAAATCAACTCAAGATAAATTAAAGACTCAAGTGTAAGAACTGACACTATAAAAATCTTAGAAGAAAATCTAGGAAAAACTCTTCTGGGCATTATTGGTCTAGGCAAAGAATTTATTACAAAAACCTCAAAAGCACAAGCAGCAAACCAAAAAAAGACAAATGGGACTTAATTAAACTAAAAAAGTTTCTGCACAGCATTGTAAACCATCAACAGAATGAACAGACAACCTGCAGAACAGGAGAAAATATTTCCAAACTATGTTGTCCAGTAGGTGACTATTATCCAGAATATATAAGAAACTCAACACAAAAAAAGTCCAAATAACACCATTAAAAAGTGGGCAAAAGACATGAATAGACACTTTTTTCAAAAAGACATATGAGTGGCTAAGAAGCATATGAAAAAATGCTCACCATCACTAGTCATTAGAGAAATGGAAGTTAAAACCACAGTGAGATCTTATCTCACACCAGTGAGAATGGCTATTAATAAAAAGTCAACAAATAGCGGATAGTGGTGAGGATGCAGAGAAAAGGGAACGCTGTACACTGTTGGTGAGACTGTAAATTAGTACAACCCCTGTGGAAAACAGTAGGGTGATTTCTCCATACTGTTTTAAAAATGGAGCTACCATTTGATTTAGGAGTCCCACTATTGGTATCTACCCAAAAGGAAAAGAAATCAGTATATCAAAAAGAAACCTGCGCTTACATGTTTATCACAGCACTGCCCACAGTAGCAAAGATACGGAATCAACCCATCAGCAGATGATTGGAAATGCCAGATATAGGTGATGGGGAGGAAGGCAGCAAATCACACTGCCATGTGTGTATCTATGCAACAATCTTGCATGTTCTTCACATGTACCCCAAAACCTAAAATGCAATAAAAAAAGAGGGTGGCAAAATAAAACAACAGATGATTGGATAAAGAAAATGTTATATATATATATAAATACTACACTGCCATAAAAAAGAATGAAATCATGTCTTTTGCAGCAACATGGATGGTCATTATTTTAAGTGAAATAACTCAAAAACGGAAAGTCAAATACCACATGTTCTCACTTGTAAGTGGGAGCTTAATAATGTGCACACGTGGACATGGAGTTAATAGATATTGGAGGCTCAGAAGAGTGACAAGGTGGGAGGGGGTGAAGGATGAGAAATTACTGAATGGGTACAAAGTGTATTATTAGGGTGATGGTTACACTAAAAGCCCAGACTTCACCAGTAGGCAGTATATCCATGTAACAAAACTGCCCTGTACTCCCTTAAGTTTATTATTATTTTTAAAAAGCGTTGACTTTCCTGAGGCCTCTCAGCCTTGAGTGTAGAGGACTATGACCGACACTCAGGTCCGTCTGGCTCTTTCCGTGCAGCCTGGTGTCTTTCTGAATCCTTGTGTCCAGCCTAGGGCCAGGCTCCAGGGGGCCACTGGGGAAGGTGGGAGAGTGTCTGGGCTTGGCCGCTGAGGCTGCTGGGCAGGACTCCTGGGGCAGCCTCCTGGACTGGGGCTCAGTCCAGGTGGCAGCCTCACTTGGCTCGGTCCTTCTCACTCTTCTGCGGTGAGAGGCACTGCCAGATTCCCCTGCAGACCATCTCATTGCCCAGGGCATAGTTGATGGCGTCGATCGTGGGCACCATTTTGGCAATGAGGGCGGGCACCTGTTGTGGCAGAAAAATCCAGGAAAGAAGCTTCAAAGCCACTGCACCTCTCTCTGGTCCCACCTGGTGACCCCAGTCACCCTCCCCCTGCAGCTGCCAATCGTTTGGTTCTGCAGG
Organism: Ateles fusciceps; assembly: GCA_036589455.1. NCBI lineage: Eukaryota > Metazoa > Chordata > Mammalia > Primates > Atelidae > Ateles > Ateles fusciceps. The sequence goes on from JAZHEH010000276.1 coordinate 19,247, forward strand.
CTTGGAGCCTTCCCTGACTAGCTGGCGGAGATGCAGGGCTCACGGAATCCCATGCAGCCACACTCCTGTCCAGGCCCACCTGCTCCCCCGCCTGGGCACCAATCTCAACCCCTGGTCACAGAGTCTTTATGTGCACCATCTGGCTGGCTGTCCCTGTCATCTCACATGAGATTTGGGCAATGTCAAACAGCAGCCTGGTCTGATTCAGGAACGAGGTGGGGGATTAGGGGGGCAAACTAATGCTCTATGCATTGTGAGTATCCAAAGGAAGAAACAGAGAGGAAGAGACTGACACAGAGGCCATAAATCCAGAAGGAGACATGAGGTGAGACAGAAACACAAAGACAAGAGGGGTCTAGTTCTGGGTATGAGAAGTATCTATACCATCTGCAGTTTGGGGGAGATGGAAGTCACGTCTGCGATGACCGCATATAGATACAGGATGGCATAGGGGCCCCAGCCGAGCAGCAGCGTCCTGGCTGGCAGAGTCGTGTTCACCTGGGGGAGAAATTGTCACAGGAAACGTCAGTGTGCTCCAGGTGGCCCACAGCCGTGTGGCCGAGAAGACCAGGTCAGCGCTCAGCTGGGCTGGGCTTCAGGAGGGGGCTGAGTCTGCAGGAAAACTTGAGACCAGAGGAGCTCTCTGTTGTTTAAGGCTGTGTGACCTTAAGCCTTTTATTTAAACTTGCCTGACCTCAGCTGCTGTGTCTGTAAAATGGCCTGATAATACCTGACATGGCTGGAGGCTGAGACTGGGGTGGATAATGAGCTTCCTCCTGGGTCTGTACTCTTTGTTTGTTTGTCAAATACAGACAGGGTCTCACTATGTTGCCCAGGCTGGTCTCGAACTCCTGGGCTCAAGGGATCCTCTCATCTCGGCCTCCCAATGTGCTGGGATTACAGGAGTGAGCCACTGTGCCTGGCCCAGGCTCTTTAAGAGGAATCCAGGGCTCTGTGACTACGTGTACAAGGGGCCCCAGGCTGAGCTGCCCTCAGGCCTCAGTCCTAGAACCAACTCACCATCCGCAGCTACAGCCACCTGTTGAGAGCACCCTGTCTGGGCTCCCAATGTGAAATACAACCAGTGGGGAAGGGGCTTGTCCGGAGAGCCGGAGATGCTGCGGTGCCGCCTGGGGCCACGAGGGGGCGAAAGAGTCGCGCTTAATTTCAGCGGGAGCTGCCAGGTTTCTGCCCGGCACAGACACGCGGATGTGCAAATTCTGACGCTAAAGTTCGTGCCCGTTTTCTCCCTGAAATGACTTTCTTTAACAAAGAGGGTAATTAAGTTGGAAGAGAACATATTTTCTTCTATTTTGGATTTTTAAAATATGTTGACCAAGAGACATTTTTTTTCCTAATTGTCCCTTATTTGGGGCAGGGGGCGGGGAAAAACAACAAGAAGGGAGCTCAGCACTGCGGGGCACTCCCGGGGGCCGAGGCCGAGAGACGTGGACTCCCCTGGGGAGGCTGCTCCATCCCGGGAAGCCGCTCGGCTCGGGATGGGGTCCCTGAGTGTGACCTTGGTGATGCCACCCGAGACAATGGTTTAAAGTCAACCCAGAAAAATGAGGAGATCATGGTGGCAGCCTTGTCTCCCGCTTGACTAAGGCTCCAATAAATGTAAACTTTGCGCCTCCAGACAGGGCTTGGGGTGGACATCGTGGAGGATAGCCTGGAGCTGGCACCTATGCCAGCGGCCAGCTGGGAGCCAGGGGAACGGATTCTGGTCCCAGCAAAACCCTTGCTCTCATTCTGTGACCTCGGGGGAGCATTGGGGCTCCAAAGAAAATAGATGTGCACAGTCCCTTTCCAATTCACAATAAATAAATAAAGTGGCAGATGCAATGACTTAAAAGAGAGTGTTTCTTTTATGCACTGTGATTGACCACATGGGTGGTGGAGTCCCAAACCTAGGTTTGAATCCAGGTGTGTGGCTTTTGGTGAGTTACTTAGTTAACCCCCTTCTCAGCCTCAACTTTTTAGTCTGTGACACAGGGATAAGAAAATCTCTTTTTGGCCAGGCATGGTGGCTCAAGCCTGTAATCCCAGCACTTTGGGAGCCTGAGGCGGGTGGATCACCTGAGGTCAGGAGTTCAAGACCAGGCTGACCAACATGGTGAAATCCTGTCTCTACTAAAAATACAGAACAAAATACCGGCATGGTGGCGGGCACCTGTAATCCCAGCTACTAGGGAAGTTGAGGCAGGAGAATTGCTTGAACCCGGGAGGTGGAGGTTGCGGTGAGGCGAGATCGCGCCACTGCACTCCAGCCAGGGTGACAAAAAAAAAAAAAAAAAAAAGAGGAACAAGAAAACCTCCTTCGTCGTAGAGTGGTTGCAAAGGTGAAATAATCCTGGTATCTGAATTTGTTCTAATCTTTGTTGCTTATTATGACTACTTTGCTAGAGATCATCCAGGTGACCAAGTTAAAATAAAACCTTGGCAAGGGAATAGTAATGCAGAAATTTAAAAATGAGCAGAAGGGCTTATTTTGAAGTATTGTATTTCTTGGACAAATGTTCTTATAGGCTTGATTTTTATCTTGTGGGTACCAGCCTGAGACTGTGATTAAATTAAACATCTCAAAGCAGTTTAAAAGTAGCATTTAAAAAGCCTGTAATTTTGTGACAAACCTCAGATCCTCGGGAAGAATTAAGTGGAACAGCATGGATGGTGTCGGGCAGGCAGCCCTGGTTCCAGAGTTACTGGGTCTGGGTGAATCTGAGCAGTCCTCATCCTTGCTCCCCAGGCCTTGGCAAGCTGAGCAAAGGGAGGGTGGCTTCCAGTTCTAACGTTCTATACTGTGTACAAGCTGGATTGTCTCTTGATCATTGAAAAGTGCAGAAAACCCCTGGTTGCTGAATGTCACCTTGTTTGTATTCCCTGGTGTCCCTGAGAGGGACCGAGAAATTTCTGCTGCTCTTGAGGCAGGAGAATAGCAAAGGGAATTGGAGGTTAAAGGCAGAATGAGTAGAAGCAGAAGCAAGGTGAAGAGGCGGTGAGCAAGAAGCGAGACAAGAAACAGAAGTTGAGCAGCCAAAACAAACATAAGGTTAAAAAGTGAGTAAGAAGCCCCCATGGCCGTCTAGATCCGGACCAAACCTGTTAGGGGCAGCTCCTCAGAAATGGGCATGCGCATTGGAGAGAAAAAGTATCCTTAAAATGACCCTGTATGATAATAAGCTCATTAAAGCTCATGCATATGCACTGCATATCATGCATGTACTTAAGATTATGGGATGGAGGTGACAGGCAAGGGCACAAGGGCCAAGTAACTAAGCAACCCACCTATCAATCAAAAGGCAGACTCGCTAGAGATTAGGTAGCTTTGGGAAACTAAAATACACCAAACTGGTGCTGATCTCATTTAGCAGAGATCAGTCCACTCTCCCCTGTCCGAGAGTGTAATTCTGTGCTAAATAAACTTTTGTTGCTTTGCTGCAAAAGCAGCAAATGTTTGCTTTGCTATTTGTGTGTGTCACATCCAGTTCTTTGTTCGGGACACCAAGAGCCTGGAGCTGCACAGCACCATCTGATATCACTCTGGGAGGGGGGCTCTTACCTGGAGATGGTCACTTTTCCCCCAGTTTCTGCTCCATGAGCCGGTAGGACGTGATCGTGATGAAGAGGGGCATGGCGAAGTTGAAGAAGGACATGGTGAAGAGGAAGCTGGTGAAGTTTCTGCAGGCAGAGCAGGTAGAGGATTGGGGTCATCTCCCAGGGATGGCCAGCTGCCCTCAAGGACTCACCAGCTCTGCTCTAGATAATCAGATGTGGGGGAAATGCCCCATTCAGACAAGCACTCAGTGTGGTTGCTCCCGGGTCGCAGGTGAACTCCCTTTAGGAGCCAGGGAGCTACGAGGTCCCCCTAGAACTTGCCTTTAGAAGCCAGGGGAGCTTCGAGGAGGAAGAGGTCTCTTTCTTGTTCAAGTGCTCCGCCCTGCTTTCCTCTTTGTCCCCCCAAGTATAAAGAATGGGAAATTTTAGTTTGGGAAACTTGTTCACCCAGTGGTGGGGATGTCAGTGGACCAAGAGGAAGGAACATTCAAGGAGCATTCTAGGCCCAAGGGTTTTAAAAGGAGACTGTGGATAACAAGAAGATTGGATATTATGTCACTGAAGAAACGGTTGAAGGGACCACAGAAGAGCCTGGGGTCCCAGATAGTGGTCATGGGGAGGTGAAGGGGCTGATCAGGAATGGTAGGAGTCCTGGGGAGGCAGATTCCCATTTCCTGAGGGAAGACTATGTCACTTTGGAGCTGTCCACGAGGCAGGGGCAGCTGGAAGGACTGGACCTTGCTGGGGGAGTGCCATGGAGGGACACTTGGACCGGGCCCAGCATTCTCAAGAGAGCATCACCTGGAAAGCCTGTCATCCAGTGCGGCTGCCTCATGATTAAACACCATGGGTAAAGCAGATGAATGCAACGTGGCTCTGGTGGAAGCAAGAGGGGCTGGAGCCCATATGACTACTCCCCCAAGGCAGCTCCTAAAGGATCCTCCATAGCTCTTGTCTCCCTAGAGACTCCTGATGGGGCAGTACCAGAACACGAGCCCCATGAGGGTGGGGACCCTCATGCATTCAAGCCTATCTCTCCAGGGACTGCCTCATAGCATATGCTCAGACCATTTCCTCCCAATGCAAGGACCTTAATGTTCTTTGAATCTATTGTACCAAGGGCATAGCTCCCTCTAGAAATTGATGAGGTCAGAGCCATGACGGCCAACTGTGCTGGGACAGTTGATGGCTCGGCTTGGTGACTGCTTTCACTGACACAAGCCAATGACTTATTGTATGATGTCTCTTTTTGGGTTCAACTCTGTGCCCTAATTTTCATAACATTCCCATCACCTGGCCAGTTTTCAGTCCCACTGTCCACCTGCAGGTGAGTATCATGACTAAGGAGTTGAGATTTTCTGGCACATGTTGCCATTTTCCCATTTGGATTTTCATCTCAGGCACCCTTGTCATAGGAGTTCAAAGCTAAGATACCCATGGAGCCTCAAAGATGATCCTCCCACCTCACCTGTCCCCCTTGGAGTAGTCCAGGGTGCAGCATGTCCCCAGTGGCTCATAGTCATAGCGGCCCCAACCCAGGAGGGGCAACGCTGCCCAGAAGGTGGAAGACAGCCACACGAAGAGCACCAGAGAAATAGCCGAGTTCCATGCCAGTTGGCTGCCTGCACAGGACAGAGGAGGAAGAGAAGGTTGTGAGGAGCAGATGGCGTGGCAGAGTGAGAAAGAATGGACTTCCCAATCTTGAAGAGTGTCCCTGAATCCCAGCTCTGATGCTTAATAGCGAAGGGCTTCTGTGAGCCTCAGTATTCTTGCCCACATTGGGAATGATAATCCTTGCCTCAGAGGATTGTTATGAAGAATAAAATAGATAATGGATGGTGAAGGTCTCCAGATAGACTCACTATACCATGTTCTTCAGAGGACAGAGAGAAGAAGGGAGTGTCAAAGAGACAGATGTGTTTTCAAAGCCAAGGTTCAGAAAGAAGCATGGGCAGAGGTTCGGGTGAGGGTCATAGGGGATGGAGGCAGAAGTCTGGACTTACCACCACCCTTAGCACTTGCTCAGCATCAGGCCACTGCCCTTGCTTCCAGGACACCCTCTGAGAATGCTTGACTCAGGGGTTGGGGCTCAATCTCAGTGCCAATGTCAGAGGCTGGGTCCCAGCAGCATCTTTTGATGTGAATCAGCCATGCTAATTTGACCTCCTCTGGTCCCCCCGAAGCCCTCCTCTCTGCTGCAGTGTCACCGAGTCTTTCCCATCCAGTGGTTCCTCCTGAATCTGGCTTCAGGATGCACTTCTCAGGTGCCCTCCTGTCTACCATTTATTTGTTATACTCTTTTGTATATAAGATCCCAGGGCAGCGGACCGGTCTCCAGGTGGGGTCTGATTGGGAGAGAAGAGCATATCTACAACCTCCCTCATCTGACACTTTGCTTCTACTGATATGGCCCCAGATGGAGTTTGCTTGGATGTACCCTTCTGTTATGAATTGAATGTTTGTGTCCCCCTCAAACTTGTATGTTGAAGCCCTAATCCCCAGTGTGATGGCATTCAGAGGTGGGGCCTTTGGGAGATAAGTAGACCAAAAGGGTGGAGCCCCCATGATGCGATTAGTGCCCTTATAAGAAGAGACACAATTAGCTGGGCATGGTGCATATGCCTGTAGTCGCAGCTACTCAGGAGGCTGAGGCAGAGAATCACTTGAACCGGAAGGCAGAAGTTGCAGTGAACTGAGATCGTGCCACTATATTCTAGCCTGGGCAATAGAGTGAGACTGTGTTTCAAAAAAATAAAAGGAACACAGGAGTGACAATCTCTCTCTTCTTATGTGAGGACATAGCAAGAAGGTGGACATATAAACCAAGAAGCAAGCCCTCACTGAACGTGACCATGCTGGTGCCTTGAACTTGGACTTCCCAGCCTGCATAACTGTAAGAGATAAATTTCTGTTGTTAAGCCACCCGGTCTATGGCATTCTATTATAGGAGCCTGGGCAGACTAAGACAACTCCCTCCCCCAACTGCAGGCACAGTAATCATGTGCATGAATAGGAAGACTCAATATCGTGAAGATGTCAGTTCTTTCTATCTTTTTGTGAAGTTTTTTTGAGACAGTCTCACTCTGTCGCCCAGGCTGGAGTGCAGTGGTGTGATCTTGGCTCACTGCAACCTCTGCCTCCTGGGTTCAAGCAATTCTCCTTCCTCAGCCTCTCAAGTAGCTAGGATTACAGGCTCATGCCACCATGCCTGACTAATTTTTGTATTTTCAGTAGAGATTGGAGTTTCACCATGTTGGTCAGGCTGGTCTTGAACTCCTGACCTCAAGTAATCTGCCTACCTCCACTCCCCAAAGTGTTGGAATTACAGGCATGAGCCACTGTGCCTGGCCTCTCCCTCCCTCCTTCCCTTCCTTCCTTCCTTCCTTCCTTCCTCCCTCCTCCCTCACTCTCTCCCTCCCTTCTTCTTTCTTTCTTTCTTTCTCTTTCTTTCTTTCAGACTCTCATTCTGTTGCCCAGGCTGGAGTGCACAGTGGTGCCATCTCAGCTCACTGCATCCTCTGCCTCCTGGGTACAAGTGATTCTCTGTGGGCACAATAATTAATACCTACTTGGACCCTTGTGCTGCCTCAGACTTTCAGCTTTAGAAACAGATGCCTACAACCACCCAGTGATGGAGTACATGAATTCAGACTTTCTTCTTCCCCTTTGCCTGTCTTCACACTGCTCTGCCATGCCCTCAGTATTGAAAGGGCTTTGATCTGAGGACCCTGACACAGGGATTAACTGTTCTATATTGAGGCAGAAAAGCCTGTTGCTGTCTGAGAAGGTGGTGTGTGTGTGTGTGTGTGTGTGTGTGTGTAGGATGGTCCAAAGGAGCATTAGGGGTGGGGGCTGGGATAGAAGTAGTGGGAGAAGTGCTCCAAAGTCAGGTGGACAGGAGGGGCTCACCCATCACCATTCAAAATGATGAGACTGAAGGCAATATTTTGGCCTGGAGAGAGGCATGATAGGAGAGACCCATAAGGGGCAGTGACTTTGCAGAGAAGGAGGCTGTACATGTGACTGTGACAAGGGAAGTTCTATGGATTCCAAAGAGGCCATGCCATGGCTTGAAGCTGTGCTGGCCAGAGACCTCACAGCAGGCTCTGTGCTGGGCAAATTCATAGCTCAGGACTTGGAGGTACAAGGTCATGACCAATGGCAGCTCTACCCTTAGTAGCTGTGTGACCCTAGGCAAGCTGCTTAACTTCTCTGTGCCTTTGCTTCTGAGGCTGTGAGCTGGGGGTTTGCTAGGAGGGTAAGCTGAGCCACAGCTCCCCCAAAGCATATTTATGTACCCCTGGTGGTGAACAGGGTTCCAGATGGTCTCTGGGTGAACATGTTTTCATTTTAATGTGTATTAAAATTATAAGAACCTTAAACCTGTGATTTCCCAGATATGGTTTAGAGAGCTTGAAGCAAGTGTTTACATTTTAAAAAGTGAGTCACTTTTAAGAAAAAAAAAATCAGGCCAGGCTCAATAGCTCACACCTGTAATCCCAGCACTTTGGGAGACAGAGGCGGGTCAATCACGAGGCCAGGAGTTCCAGACCAGCCTGACCAACATGGTGAAACATCGTCTCTACTAAAAATACAAAACTTAGCTGGGTGTGGTGGCACGTGCCTGTAGTCCCAGCTACTAGGGAGGCTGAGGCAGAAGAATTGCTTAAACTTCGGAGGCAGAGGTTGCAATGAGCTGAGATCGCACCACTGCACTCCAGCCTGAGCAACAGAGCGAGACTCTGTCTCAAAAAAAAAAAAAAAAAAGAAAAAGAAAAAAAGTCAAGGAAAAACAGAGCCATTTGTACACTGATATGGCCAATTATGAAGATGGCATTTGACAATGTAGCTTGACAAATCTAGAGCTGGAGCAGTTTTCATGAAGCCTCATGGAAGGGCGAGGTGCCAGGGCGCATGCCCAGCTACACACACATACACACAGCCTCTCTGCGCCTCAGTAGTGCCTGTCTGCAAGGGCATTTTCTGTATCCCTGATCTCATTTGATTTTCAGAATAAAACTGAGGTTGGTTATTAAAATCATCTCGCAGAGGAGGAGACTAAGGTTGAGAGGATCCCTGACTTGACCAAGGTTGCAGTCATGGCAAGAGAGCCTCAGCAGGTCTCCTGCAGGTTCTCCCAGCCTCCCTCCTTTCCTGAAATGAGTGCCCACACACGATAGGCATGCACACTCACAGCCACCCACACTTCCCTGTACTGGGAAATGTGGAGCAGTAGCTGGTTCTGACTGTCCCTCCCTGCCTCTTATCCTCTCCACACTGCATCGGTGTCCCTCCACTCGAGGAGCCCAGATACATACGGGTGCAGTAGTGGTGATAGCGCCCCCAGGCGATGGCTGCACTGCTGCAGATGCTGGCCAATGCTGTCACAAAGCCCTGGAAGCCGTGAACCTGGCAGCCGTCTGAGCCGTAGGGCCAGCGCCTGTGGGAGACACTGGGCACCAGTGACCCCTCCCCTCCGACCCTTTCCACCTCCCACACCTGCCAAGTACAGCTTGGAGTGCGTGTTCCTGAATGTTGCCCTGCGTCTCCGAAGAGGCCCTTGATGTCGATGTCTGCTATGAGGCCTTAGAGCTTAAATCACTGGGCTGAAGGGGTGGAGCCCAATGCACACTCTCCAGGCTGGGCGACTTTGACTGCACTACGGTTGGGCCATAGGCTCTCTCTGTGTGATCAGATGCCTCTGTCGCAGGAAAGCTCATGCCTGTATTAGATAGGTGGGGAAACTGAGGCTCAAAGAGGCAAAGATACTGAAGCCAAGGTCACACAGATGAAGGCAGTCAGAGGGGAGACCCTAGGCCTCCCCATTCCCAAGGGCCAAACAAAGTTGGAAGCTTCTGTTCATTGTGGGAGGAAGAATTCTCACTGATGCAGACCCCCAGGCTGGTCAACCCTGAGCATGTACATCCCAGGTGGGCTCCAGCCTCCATCTGTAGTGACCAAAAGCGGAATGAGAATGTCCGGTCTGCTTCAGAAAACAATCTTATAAACACCTCCTGAAGCTGTGATGGAAGGCCCTGGTTTGTGTATAAGGAGGTATTAGACACTAGCCAAAACCCTGTTTGCTTTCACAAACACTTAGAGTTCCTAGGTGTCAAGTATTATTTTAAGTTATTTACACATAATAGAAATAAATACTTCCAACCACACATCTGAGTTAAGAAATAATATCCAGTTTATGGTAGAAGCCTGGAACTAGAAATGCTGAAGCCAGAATGCAAACCTAGGTTGCTTGGTTACAGAACCCACACCATTGATGTCTATCTACAGCCTGCCATCTCTTTCATCAGGTTTCAGCAACCCCTGCCTTCCAGAAATCAGCTGCCGTTCTTCAGCAATAATCTGGAATTTAGGCCATTTTACCCTGCCCACGCTTAGCCCTTGGCCAATTTTCTGTAAGTACTAAAAATGACTTTGGCCTGGCTGCCCAAGGTCCAGAAGTCAGGCACCAGGCAGGACCCCAGAGCCTGTGGATTGGGGAGGGGGCTGGTACCGGAGGAGGCTGGATGTGGCTGCAACGAGGGCATTCAGGCTGATCCCACTGTCCGCAAGAGCCAAGCTCAGCACCAGCAGGTGGCAGGGAGTCCGCAGCTCCGGGGTCTTGCAGAAAGAGAAGATGGTCAGGCTATTGAGGCTGAGACCGGAGAGAGCTGAAAGGAAGGGTAGGGGCTGGCATTGGGGCTGCTGAAGCCCAGCTGGGGTCACAACAGGGTGTGTGGGGTGAATGGAGCATCAGCAATCTCCCCGGACAAACAAAGAATGCAATCTATATAGCATGTTTCATGCTATAACAATCACAATCACTGACAGCTGCAGGGCACTTATCACACACCAGGCACCAGGATAAGCTCCTTACATGAGTCATTTCCTGCAGTCTTCACTGGGACTCTCTTCTCCATTTATAGCTGGGAAACTGAGGCTCAGAGACTGTAGCTAACTTGCTGTTAAGTACATAGCTAGTAAGTGGTCGAGCTGGAACTTGAATTCCATTATGTCCTTTTGGATTTCAAATTCCTTTTGGATTTCAAAATGCCTACTCTAAGGACTGTAGAGCAAAGTCAGAGAGCCTCCAAGGGGAAGAGTCGATGTTAGAGCTGAGAGCTGCCCAGGACACCAGGCAGGGAGGTGAACGTGAAGGGGGTGTTCTCTGGCAGCAAAGAGACCTGACTTTGAATTTTGATTTGGCTGCCTCACTTGCTGCTCCTCAAGCTCTCTGAACCTCAGCTTCCCCCCTCTAAAGTGAGGAACAGGAAAAACTCCTGCCTTCAAAGCTATAAGAAGCACTTACCTGCAGGACAGTGCATGGAAGAGCATTCCAGGAGGAAATAGCATACACAAAGACATAAAATGGCACAATGAGATACCACCTTACTCCTGCAAGAATGGTCATCATTAAAAAGTCAAAAAACAATAGATCGATGATATGGATGTGGTAAGAGGGGAATGCTTATACACTGCTGGTGGGAATGTAAATTAGTACAACCTCTATGGAAAACAGTATAAAGATTCCTTAAATAACTAAAAGTAGATCTGACATTTAATCCAGCCAAAAAGACATACCCACATCTATGTTTATTGCAGCACAATTCACAATTGCAAAGATACAGAATCAGTGTAAGTGCCCACTGACCAATTAGTGGATAAAGAAAATGTGGTATATATACATCATGGAATAATAGCCATAAAAAGGAATGAAATAATATCTTACGCAGTAACTTGGATGGAGCTGGAGGCCATTATTCTAAGGGAAGTAACTCAGGAATGGAAAACCAAATACCACTTACACGTGGGGAGCTAAACCGTGAGTATGCAAAGGCATACAGAGTGGCGTAATGGACTCTGGAGACTCAGAAGGGAAAGGGTGGAAGAGGGGGTAGAATTTTAAAAACCTACGTGTTAAGTACAACCTAATATGGGTTGATGGGTGCACTAAAATCTCAGAATTTGTCACTATGTAATTCATTATGTAATCAAAAATCACTTGTACCCCCAAAGCTATTAAAATTTTAAAAATATTTTTAAAATGAAATAAAAACCAAAGCATTGCATATATCATGATATTTCTAATCATCAAGCATGAAATAAAAATGTAAATTTAAATACCTTCCAAAAAATAAAGTGGTAAACTTTTATGGCATGTTTGAGGACCTGGAGGGATGCTAGATTACAGGGTCCTCAGGAAAGGGAGACACGGGCTGGGGCCACCGGACAGTTGTGTCTAGGGCCTTCAGGACCAATCCAATGACTGTCACTTCCTCTCCATTGTCAGTTCTCATTAGGTGAGAAAATGTGCTGATGTTTTCTTTGGGTCTGCTTTGAACCAAAGCTGCATTCTCCATCAACCTGGCTTGGGCTGGCCCAGATTCAGGATTGACACTGTCTCTAGCTCTGGACTCAACGAGCATCTTAGGGATTCTGGGTTAGGGTAGGTACCTGGTGGACCGAGGTAGCCTCCAGAGGGGAAGTGCTTAGGCTCGTGGGAGTAGACACAGTGAAAATAGTGGTGAGGCTGGAGAGGATGGGAGTGAATGAACTTAAATACTCTGGAGTCTATTTAGGCTAACACTTTATGCCCATTATTCCATTTAATCTTTACAATCACCCATTCAGAATGTCAAGGCATTGAGGGCAGACAGCTGAAGGGACTTGGTTACAGTCACACAAGAGCAGGTGGCAGAGCTGTCTGTCCCCAGAGCTTTTTAGGGGACTGATCTTATGTGGGATTCTTACCAGGATTTCCAAGCAGTGGATCAAATTTTCTCCCGGCTGGAGGGACATGAAAAGTCCTAAAGCCTGGCTCTTGATCATCTCCTGGGCAGATGTCCCCTCTTAAAGTCTCTCCCTCCCTGGCCCTTGCCTGGCTTACTCTCTGCTCCCACAGGTTCAGCTGTCAGAACAACCCCTGAGTCCAGGCACAGAGGGGGAGGCAGCCAAAGGGACTTGACACCCAGCTGGATTTGGGGACCTCTCCTCGCCTTACGAGCTCCGCATTGGTGGCCTGGGTCCTCAGTACCCACTGGGGCCCTGCTGTACCCAGGTTCTGCCTGGCTCACCTTCCACCAGCAGCACCATTCCCACAGCCAGCACCTCGAGCTCCCCGAAGCCAGTGGGCAGGGTGCTGGACTCTGCCATTCTCGCTCTCCCTCTGTCAGTGACCCAGCTGTCTCTGGCTTCCCACAGCCAGGCCCTCCCTTTTAAAGGGCCATCCCACATGTGTGCGGGCACATGCAGGTTATTATACTGAACCTTGGGCTTTTTCTGGATGCCTCCCTCCTGTAAATGGGTTCTCTTGGCCCAAGCAGAAGGAACCCATTCACGAGTTGGACAATGCAGCCTTTGTGAAGCCAGAATAGAGCCCTGTCTCATTCATTTCAGCCCCATTGCACAGGATTAAGGTCAGGGAATCCAAATGTTGTGTGTGGCTGAGAGCCTAATTGGAAAAGAGTTGCATAACCAGGGGAGGGGAGCAAGAGGAGGAATTTGAGCCACAGCTGTTCCTGACAAGCCCAGTGTCTGTGTGCACGTGTCCTCAGGTTCACATGTGTGTGCTCCAAAGCGCTGGGGAAAGGATGAGGTTTGGGAAGTTACCTGCTGTCAGAGGATGAACCCCAACTGGGACCAGAGAATGGGATTCTGGTTCCAAATCTGCCACTAATTCTTTACTTTTCTGGACTGGACTCTTCTGTTTACTTTTCTGCAATGTCAGTGTCTTTTGTCCCTGGCGTCTGTGTAAGTCCTGGTTAGACATCGTGAATATAAACGTCAGGGCAGCACTTCCTGTCTCTCACAGAGCACTTGAGCCCTACAAGCATAAAACATCTCCTAGGACACTGTCTTAGAACAGAGGGGCTGCTATCTTGTCAGTTCCTCCCTGCACCTGCCCTGCTCCTCACTAAGATCTTTGGTTGCTACAAATGACTTCTTGGTACACTGGCTCTTTATGCACTGTTATGTGCTGGCCTGTGGTAAAATTTGCACCAGGAAACAGTGATCTAGGGCACCTTAACTCATTTTCTGATAAAGAAACCAAGCCCCAGGGCACTATCGGCAACATAGCTAATATCGAGTGAGGTCAGGCACTGTGCTAAGGGATCTTCTGATGAGTCCTACAAACAACTCCATGAATTAGATACCATTATCCTTTCCATTTCAGATGAGGAAACTGTGGCTAAAAGCTGTTAAGAATCTGCCTGAGTCCATGTAGTAATTTATGGATGGAGCTGAAACAAAAGCTGGATTCCCTAGGCTCAGGCACTTTTCAGTGGCATCTTCTGATGCACTCTGGCAGAGCAACCCATTCTATTCCATCAGCATCCACGTCCCAGGCCTTTCCTCTCATGGGTCCTCGCTTATATCCAAGCCAAGTCCCTCCTCAGGGCCGAGCTTATGATTGCACCCTCCAGAGCTTCCCCTGTTCTTTCTCAATTTCTACCTTAGGATGTTGGTTATTACCTGTGTCCGTCCTTTTTTCATGCCTTCAAGATCACAAAAGGCTTCATGAGAAGAGAAAGGAGGGCAAGGCCAAGATTAAAGGGTAAAGTTCATTTAGGCAAAAGATAGAAGGAGAAAGAAGCAGAGATGTGGGAACAGGCAAGCTGGTGGCTGGGTTTGGGGGAGGAGGAAGTATAGCTGGGAAGCGCTGAGAAAACCCTACTGGCTGCATTGGAAGAAAGGATGGAATGAGAAGCCAGTATTGTCAAACAGACTTGGCCCAGAGTTAGGCATATATGTGTGCATTGGGGCCCCAGATATCTCTGCGGGCCATACCCCACTGATCTAGGCCTGGCTAGACCCACAGGTATGAGGGACTGGGGAACCTTCTAGAAAAGCCAAAGAACGTAGGTAGGGCATGTTGGACCGGAGAACAATGCCTTGGGGTCAAATGTAAGGAATCAATGAGTGAGTCGGCTGAGTGTCTACTACTGGGAATCATCTCTGGTCAGTCCCCACTGGCCTATTGAGTAAATACGGTAGGGCAAGATAGGATTAGGAGATAATAGGTAAAAATTGAAATTAGGCTGGGTGCAGTGGCTCAGGCCTGTAATCCCAGCACTTTGGGAGACTGAGGCAGGAGGATTTCTTGAGGCCAGGAGTTTGAGACCAGCCTGGGCAATATACCAAGACCCGGTCTCTACAAAAAATAATTTTTTACAAATAGCCAAACATGGTGGTGCTTGCCTATAGTTCCAGCTACTGAGGAGGCAGGGGTAGCAGGACGGCTTGAGCCCAGGAGTTTGAGCTATGATCACACCACTGCACTCCAGTCTGAGTGACAGAGCAAACCCTGTCACTGCAAAGCAAAGCAAAGCTTTATGGATGGTTTGGGATAGAGGTATAAAGCAAAACAAAGCTTTATGGACGGAGAATTTCCAGAGGCCCTTACTAGAGGCTGGAGTTTTGTCTCCAAAATAAAACCTGAAAGTGCCTTCTCTCAGAACTCTTTGAGCTACTCCTTTGGGACCCTTCTTGGAATATGATCCCTTGTCCCTCATTGTCGAGCCATCCCCACCTTTGGCATTCGGAGTAATTCCCGGAAGGGCTCAGCTGAAATAGCAGTGCTCTGAGTCCCATATCCATGGGTCACTCAAGGCAGGCAGTTTTTTGCCTGGCAGCCTGGGACAGTTTGTGGGCTCATGAGAGGCACCTCCGATGTCTCCTCAAAATGTCTGAATCTGTCCAGTTCCTATGTAACCAGGGACTTGTGAGTACCAGTGAAATTGGATACTTACAACTTGTGAGAGAGCTTCCATTCTAACAGGCTCTCAAGGCTTCAGCATTTGAGTTTAATTTTCATAAACACCATGCATGAAATAACTTTATTCTCTTTGTCAGATAAGGACACAGAGGCCAAGAGATAATGTGACTCACCCAAGGTCACAGCCCATTAATGGAACAGCTGGGATTTGAAACCAGGAAGCCTCGGTCTGGAGCTTGGGCTCCTTCTAAAGCCTTTCGCAACGTCAGGAAGAGTTGCTTCATTTCACTTCTTTTTTTGCTATGAGACAGTGTCATAGGAAAGATTTTCCAAAGGGCCTTAGTAGAAACTGGGGGTTCTGTCTCCATCTTCGCTGGCACTCCAGTGGAGTCTGTGTTGTCCGTGGTTGGGATGGGGTGCTTTGCAGATGACAGTCCCATGGCTGCTTGCCTCTGGGAAGCTGCCTACTTGTCTTGCTTTGCTGTGCCCTGGCCTCTCTGGGCCTGTGGCTGTTGCTACAGAAGAGGGTCCCCCACCCCCACCCTCAAGACTGAGTGATTCAGACAGCAATAAGCCGCTGAGTGCTGCGGCTGGGACTCCCCCTCCCTAATCCCCAGCCTGTCCGTGTTTATCCGATGGCCTCAGAAGGGGGTGTAAGGGGCTGGCGAGCAAGTGGGCAGCTGCTGGGCTTGCTGGGCTTGCTGGGCCAGTGGGACCGAGTGGTCCAGGGACAGGCCCCTGCCTGGGCCAGAGAGGAGCCAGGAGCCATGAGGGTGGTAGCGGGCATGCTCTGGCTCTTGGCCCTCGGGTGGCCTCCCCCAGGCCCGGGGCTCCTGCCCCTCTCAGTGCAGCTGCAGCCTCCACATCCTGGGTGATGGCAGCAAGGCCAGGTATGGTACCGGGTGCGTGGGATGGACAGCCCAGCCTCCATTGCTCTGCTAGCTAGGCTGGGTTGGGAGGAGTTGGAGCCAGGGCCCTGAGACCAAGACTGGGTGAGATCTTCATCTCCCCTGGCCCTTGAGGCCAGGGATTCTACAGGGTGGTCTGTGCTGCATTATTTTTCCAGCAAGCAAGGGGATGACTCTGTCTGAGAGGTACCAGGTACCTTTGCATATGGGCCCGAGGGTGAGGCACAAGTGTGCCAGTTTTAGAAAGTCCTTCCTGAATCCTCCTCCAGGCTCCTGGTGGACAGAGCCCTCCTTAAAGGCCCTGGAAGTCTCCTCCCTTACTGCTTTCTTTTCTTCTCCTTGCTTTTTTCTATTCCCTCTTCTTTTCTATATTTTCCCAGCTCCTTCTTTCCCAGGCCTCTTGCACTCTCTTGCCTGACCTCTCTACAACGCCCAGTCATATTCCAGGGATTTCCTACGACCCCACCCATGATGGGACCACTTGCCTCTCATTCTCTTCCTCCTTTGGATCTTCTCTGATCCTAGAGAAGAAGAGATCCCAGAAGCCTCAGCCTCAATCCCTTTTATGGGTACTCCAAAAAGCCAGGAGTACCCATCCCATGACAAGCATGCTTCCTTCCATCTCCAGCCTCTTCCTTGATTTTCTCCACCCTCTGTCTGATCCCTCAGAGCACCTCCATCCTCTCTTCCTCTCCTTCCATGGGACTTTTCCGTACCATTGTGGCTTGTGGAACCTTGCTCTTCTGCTACTGCTTATTTTCTTCTTTTCTTTAGCAATCTTTAAACCATCTTTCCTCCAACTTCTTCAGCTTAGCCATTAGCGACCACTGCATGGTTTCTGAGCCACTTACGGTTTCTGATCCTGGAAGTAATGTTATTGGAGCTACCCTTTTAATAATCTTGGCAATGAATGTCGAGTGGATTGGGGGGATGAGAGAAGGCAGAGAAATGAAGAAGAACCACCAAGAAAAGACACCCTGCATGACTTGAGAAACAGAATGAGCTCCACTGTAGCCCAAGTGTCCAATGCATCCACTCATGTGGAGGGTAGGGATCCTCTCCCCCAAAAGAAGACAGGCTGAGCCCTGAACAGGCTGGAAATATCCCATGGCCAAGGACAGTGTCACTGGAGTGACAAAAACCCTCCCCACCACCCATAGAAAACATAGAGCTGAAATCCACACAGCATCATTGACAAAACCAGTCCTGGAACCCAGGCATTCCGGTTCAGTTTTCAGAACCTTTATCTGGTGATGCCGCTATGGGCAGGGACCAGGGATGAATTACAGGCAGTAGAGCTAGCCTTAAGATGGAAAATGAGTTTCGAGGGCCGCTAATGTAAGTCAGTGGGCATTCCCCTCTTCTGAAGCCAGATCTGCATGGAGGGTCCTATGAGGCCATAAAGACTGTAGCAGGCAATGAGGTCCCCTGTGGCTCTGGACACACTATGCAGTTAGACCAAAGCTCCTTCTGCATCTCAAAAGCCTTTCTCAGACCCGTCTCTAACCTGGGCCTCTCAGAGAACTTAGCCTTTATGTCTGGGCTGCTGTATCGTGAAGTGTGTACCTGTGGGCACTAGGGTTGCCTGGGAGGATCTGAGCTGTGCACCTGAATGGATTTGTGCCCATGCTGTTTGTCCCAGTTTGCCCCTGGTTTTACCCCACCAGGAGTTGTGTTGTAGGTTTGAGCTATGATATAGGCTTTGGGTTCTTATGGTTTCCTTTAATTCCCCTTTCGACCATTTTCTCCCCCATCCAAGATAAGTTTTTTTCCAATCACCTGTCTTTCTCTCACCTACATCCAGACCTTCCTCCTTGCAATACCCAAACATGTATTATTTTTTGAGACACAGTCTTACTCTGCCACCCAGGCTGGAGTGCAGTGGCACGATTATAGCTCAATGCAGCTTCCAACGCCTGGGCTCAAGCTACCCTCCCAACTTAGTCTTCTGAGTAGCTGGGACTATAGGCATGAGCCATCACACTTGGCCAAACCTATTTTATTATCTGGAAGTATTATTGCTGTAAATGCTTTCTTCCTGAGCTAGATTATACACTGGATGGGGACAGGGGCTACAAGGTTGATTCTCTTCTGAATTGCCCATCACTTAGCAGGAGTTCCATGTATATTTGCTCAAAAGGAGGAGAATATCTGTACTGTTTGTGGGCACTGCTTACAAGAAAAACAAGCCCAGTCCAGCTGCCTTTAAGTGGAGTATATGAGTTACGCCAAGGGATGCTGGTGATGTGTGTGCACTTTCAGGAAAGACTGATATGACCAGTATGTTACGCTATTACAAGAGGTTATGCTATTACAACCTCCCTTAGATGGGTCTGTTCCGTGGTTGGGTGGCTTAGGATTTTATTTTCAGTTAATGTAGTATAAAACATAGCGCTGAAATGTAGGCTCCTTGAGGGCAAGGACTGCCTCCCATTTTCTCTCTATCCTCTGCTTTAGTCTCAAATTTAATAGAATAAGGTTTAAGAAGTTGTGGTTTGGGGTAGAAGAGCTGATAAGACTGACCCGATCTACTATCAGTGCTGAGATGCAAACATTTATGACAGTGATCTATACCCTTGGGTTAATGCAGGGTGGCAGGCAGCGTGCTGGGTTTCTACATGCATTATCTCATTTAAACACCATAACCACCTTGTGGAGTCTATTTGATGGCAAAACGGAGGAAAATAGAGGTTATGGAATGTACTCAAGGACTCACAGCCAGCAAGCAAAGAGCCCAGGTGTGAATCCAGCTGTGGGCCTGCCAAGTCCTGGCTCTTAAACACCTTGATCATCACCTGACCCCCAGAATTGGGGGAGATTTGAGGCACTTTCATTTTTGATATCCTTGGTATATTTTTTGTGGAATGATAAACCAAAACAGTTACAAAAATTGAAGTATAATTTAACAAACAAATATTTTTTTTTTTTTTTTGAGACGGAGTCTTGCTCTGTTGCCCAGGCTGGAGTGCAGTGGGGTGATCTCAGCTCATGGCAACCTCCACCTCCCGGGTTCAAGCGATTCTCCTGCCTGGGATTACAGGCACGTGCCACCACGCCCAGCTAATTTTTGCGTTTTTAGTAGTGACAAGGTTTCTACATGTTGGCCAGGTTGGTCTCCAACTCCTGGCCTCAAGTGATCTATCTGCCTGGCCTCCCAAAGTGCTGGGATGACAGGCATGAGCCACCGCGCCCGGCCACACTTTTAACATATATTTGCAAAGCAACAGTGCACAACGTCATTACGGGGTTTATTAATACTGCTCATTCTTAGTGCACTGCGGGTGCTGCGGGTTGTTATGGGTCATAAAAATGTAAGGGTGAGGTCTTGCAGGACAGTGAAGACCAGATGACCTTGCTGGGACCCTTGTGAGAGGTTCTGAGAGCAAGACCTCTGCAAAGGGAAAAGTGGGGCTGCTTGCTCTGGGCCCCTCTCCAGGTCCCCGCCATGGCTTGGACTCTGGTGTGGGTGTCTTGTGATACAAGCAGAACCAGAGGCCTCGCGGAGTGAGGTAGCGGTGGGAGATTCCAGACCCGGCAGGATCCTTGCTCAACTATCCCCCATTTCTGCCACCAGGACGGTGGTGTGCCACGACCCCGACATGACCCTGCCCCCGGCGTCCATCCCCCCCGGACACCTCCAGACTGCGCCTGGAGCGGACGGCCATACGCAGGGTGCCTGGCGAGGCCTTCAGGTCCCTGGGCCGCCTGGAGCAGCTGTGGCTGCCTTACAACGCCCTCAGCGAGCTCAGCGACCTCATGCTGCGGGGCCTGCGACGCCTGCGGGAGCTGCGGCTGCCCGGGGACCACCTGGCCGCCTTCCCCTGGGCCGCGCTAGGGACGCCCCCTCAGCTGCGGCTGCTGGACCTTCAGGCCAATTGCCTCTCGGCTGTGCCCCCCTGAGGCCGCGCGCTTCCTGGAGAACCTCACCTTCCTTGACCTCTCCAGCAACCAGCTGCTGAGGCTCCCGCAGGAGCTGATCGTCTCCTGGGCTCACCTGAAAACGGGTCTCTTCCCCTCCTGGCCACCACCCCAGGCTGGTCCTAGGTAAGAGGCGGCATCCTTCACCTGGGGTCTTAGGCAAGTTACGCTTCTCTGAGTTTCAATTCCTTATTTGGAAAATTGAAATGATATCTGCCTTCCAGGTTTAAGCAAAAACAATGAGATCCACAAGAGCGACGGGTTTATGAGCTCAAGCCCCAAACCAGACTGTAGCAGTTCAAATCCCAGTCATAAGAGAGGTCTTTCCAGGTCACACAACCAGGAGAAGGCCTCTGAGACTCAATTTCCCAACTCAGAGCTGAATGGGTTAGTACACTACACCAGCTGGACCTGCTATTTCTTCGGTTCCTTCCTGTTCCTAGCAAACCAACGGCTTACCACGGGAACTAGATCTCCTTTCCTGCCCAAGGCACCTGCCTGGCCCTCAGAATGACAGAAGGAGCGTAATTCATTCTGGAAGATTGACCTGAATTCTACAACTCATACATGAAAAAATACAAATGTTTAAAATATCTCAGAACAGGCTAAAGACCCTTTTGTCCTCTCTCCCTATTCCAACCCTTCTCAAAAGTAGTTACTATTATCATATTTATATGCAAGCTCCTTATCTGTTCAGATACATTTCATATGCATATGTATATACATGTATACACATACATACATGCACGCAGAAAAGTTATGTATTTTACATAAAATTTTGTCACATTATACATACTAACCAACACTAACTTTTTGACCCAGCATTGTATCTTGTAGATATTTCTAAATTATTACAAATGGGACAAGTTCATTTAAAAAACTACTGCACAATATTTTATAGTATACTATGTCTGCACTATGTTATAAACATAATTATACATAGTTTATTTAGTCATTCCCCCTTTAATGGACTTTTAAATTGTTTCTATTATTTTGTTAACACCTATAATGCAACAGAGAACATTCTTGGCAACACATTCTTGTACACATAAATGTTTCTCTAGGATAGGAACTGAGAAGTGGAATTATTAGGTCACAGAGTGTGCATATTAGACATTTAAAAATCAATCTGGGCCAGGTACAGTGGCTCACGCCTGTAATCCCAACACTTTGGTAGGCCGAGGCAGGTGGATCACTTTAGGTCAAGAGTTCAAGATCAGCCTGGCCAATATGGTGAAACTCTGTCTCTACTAAAAATACAAAAATTACCCAGATGTGGTGGTGGGCACCTGTAATCCCAGTTACTTGGGAGGCTGAGGCAGGAGAAGCGCTTGAACCTAGAAGATGGAGGTTGCAGTGAGCTGAGATCGCTCACTGCACTCCAGCCTGGGCAATGAGTGAGACTCCGTATTTTTGAATGCCTTCCAATTCTAGGTGCCGGGAATACAGCAGAGAACAAAAGAGATGACAATCTATTCAGTCATGGAGCTAACAATTAAAATGGCCAAAATGTTTAACTTTTGCCAGTCTGGCAAGTGAAAGTCTCACTGTTGTTTAACTTTACCTTTTACATTCATTCTTTCTGGGCCTATTGTGATAAAGCAAAAGCCAGGTAGCTTACCACTGGAGCCAGGCATTGATGAATCTTGGGTTGCAGATGTATCACTAAGTGCATTTAACCAGCGATGTAAGGCAGCAACCACTGGTGAGATGGGGTGAGGGGGAGGTGGGAAAAGGAATTGGCACCCTTGGGTTCTGCTCAAAGAGACCTGAGAGACATGAATACACAGTCACATCTGAATGCACCTACCCCAACCCTTTGACGCCCCCCCCCCCTTTCCAAATGTATTAAATATGTCTATATGAATGTGTAAGTTGTCATTGATTATTAGATATACTATCAAATAGGTCTTTAGGGACTAAAAGGACATCATATCAAGTGCATTTATCTTGCATTTCAGTAATGCAACCCCATAAGAAGGAATTGCGCTTAGAATTGAGGACACATAGTACCCCTCATTTATATGCACATGGTACCCCGCTATCTCTGTAACGTTCTTTGACAGAGTCGGTACAGTGACCTGCTTTCAGCTCTATAAGAATGTTCAGTTTTAGAGTAAAGACAGTAGGGGATAGATCCTAGGATTTGATTTTCTGGCCCTTTCACCCTGCTGTTTATGCCCATTTGAGTCTATGTCAAAGGGACCGTGGATCAGAGCAGACACCTTCATTGCTGGGATGATGCTGAAAATACTATTTATACTGGGAGAACTGGCATCAAGGATCAGGGGTCAGTGATGCATGTCTAGAAATGGATTTTGTCATATTGCAATTATTGTGGAAATACTGCCTGGCCAGTGGCCTGAAAGAATCAGCCCAAGAATGGCAAGGGTAATTGCCAGTTTTGTCAGTATGCTATATAGCTACCCAGTACTTAATATGATTTATTTTTGTTTATGTTTAAAGCAACCCTGAAAAGAAAGTAATGCTATCATTTAACACAAAGAATCAAATTTCAGGTCATACAACTAGCAAGGCAAGGAGCTGGGCCCAGAGGCCAGTTTTGCTGACTCTGAATGAGGACCTGCCTGTCCTCTCAGAGGGGAAGGGGTGCTCGGCCTGAGGACCTTGAAAATCTATCTGTATATCTTGTCTTCTATTTTACCCCTGCAGGGCTACAGGACAACCCCTGGGTATGTGACTGCCAACTCTATGGCCTGGTCCATCTTTTGGATGGCTGGGCCCCAAACTTGGCCTTCATTGAGACCGAATTGAGATGTGCCAGACCACGCAGCCTGGTCAGAGTGGCCTTCAGCCAGCTTGAACTGAGAAAGTGCCAGGGCCCAGAACTCCATCCAGGAGTGGCCAGCATCAGGTCCCCTTTGGGTGGCACAGCATTGCTACGCTGTGGAGCTACTGGAGTCCCTGGGCCAGAGATGAGCTGGAGGAGGGCCAATGGCAGGCCCCTTAATGGTACAGGTATGTGAGCTACACGGAGGCTGCACTGAGACCCCAGACTGGGGAGGACAAAGCAGTGCCCGAAATGAGGAGTTGGCAGGGCCAGAGGGAAGTTGTCTAAGCAAGGCTGGGCTTCCATCTGTCTGAGTTGAGTTTGACAGGGGCTTCTCAGAGGCAAGTCACAGTGACAACAGATTCAACAATGACAACAGCTCTGGACCTGTCTTATCATATCCCACCAGCCACTCTGTAGAGACTTGGGGCCCACCCTGAAAGAACAAAAAGCTGACTTTTTGGTGGAAGACTCTCTTTTAGTGTATAAATATTTATAAGTTTCCCAGTTGTAAATATTAAACTGGAATTACCTGGAGTAATCAATGATGTGAGCTACCATCTACTGAGCTCTTCATGTGGGTCTAGTACAATGCTAAGTGTATTATGCACATAATAACATTGAACTTCAAAGAGCATTTCCTTCTTATTTTGCATATAAGAAAACTGAGGCTCTGAGAGGCTAAATGCTACATCACACAGCTTGTACAAGGAGGAGCTGGGGTTCCAGTAAAATATATCTGGTTACCTTTATAAAATTCCAGTGCCCTTAAGAACAGGGTGGGTTGACTGGGCATGGTGGCTCATGCCTATAATCCTAGCGCTTGGGAAGCTGAGGTAGGAGGATCCCTGGAGTCCAGGAGTTATCACCCTGGGCACCATAGTGAGACCCTGTGGCAAAAAAAAAAAAAAATGCTGGACATGGTGGCACTTGCCCGTGGTCCCAGCTACTCAGGAGGCTGAGGTGGGAGGATCACTTGAGCCTGGGAGTTCCAGGCTGGAGTGAGCCATGATCACACCACTGCACTCCAGCCTGGAGTAACAGAGCAAGACACTATCCGAATAAAGCAAACAAAAAACCCATAGTGTGAACTTGTCAGATTTAGAAGACATCATTCTTAGGCTCTGCCTCAACCTGGGGTTCCAGAGGCTCCCCACATTTGAGCCCAAGGTAATATCAATCCCCTTGGCTAGTCTAAGAAAAGTTGAATGACTGCAGTGTTTTCTCAGGACGACACCTGAGTGTACACCACCTAGGAGCTGTGAACTTGGCCCTGAAAGGCAGCTTGGGGCAAATGGGTCCATTCATTCTCTCACTTATGCCTATTTTCCTCCTAGTGCACCAGGAAGTAACCAGTGACGGCACGAGCTGGACTCTGCTGGGCCTGCCTGCAGTGTCCCACCTTGACTCCGGGGACTACATCTGCCAAGCCAAGAACTTTCTGGGAGCCTCTGAGACTGTTATCTCCCTGATTGTCACTGAGCCGCAGACTTCCACAGAACACAGTGGGAGCCCAGGGGCACTATGGGCAAGGACAGGTGGAGGGGGGGGAAGCCGCTGCTTACAACAACAAGCTGGTGGCCAGGCATGTCCCCCCAGATTGCCAAACCCGCTGTCCTGGCCACTGGACCCTCTGTGCCCAGCACGATGGAGGAACTGACCCTCCAGCACTTCCAGATGGATGTCCTGGGAGAGCTCTCTGATGGGCGGCGGGACCCCCTGAGGCACAAATGGTGAGATCTGTGAAGGTAGTGGGGGACACTTACCACAGTGTGTCCTTGGTGTGGAAGGCACCTCAGGCTAAGAACACAACTGCCTTCAATGTCCTCTATGCAGTCTTTGGGCAGCACAGCATGCGGCGGGTGATTGTGCAGCCTGGGGGAGACCAGAGTGACCATCACTGGGCTGTTGCCCAAGACCAAGTACGTGGCATGTGTCTGCGTGCAGGGCCTGGTGCCCCGGAGGAGCAGTGTGTTATCTTCTCCACCAATGAAGTGGTGGATGCTGAGAACACACAACAGCTCATCAATGTGGTGGTGATCAGTGTGGCCACCGTCATTGCCCTGCCTCTCACACTGCTTGTCTGCTGCGGTGCTCTTCAGAGGCGCTGCCGCAAGTGCCGCACCAGGGACTCCACTGAGGCCACAGTTACCTACGTCAACCTGGAGAGACTGGGCCATAGCGAGGATGGCTCGGAAGAGCTGTCCCGGCACAGCCTCAGCGAGGCTGACAGGCTTCTCTCAGCTCGTTCCAGTGTGGACTTTCAGGCCTTTGGAATCAAAGGGGCAGGAGAATCAATGAGTACTTCTGCTGAGGGATGTGCCTCCACCACTCACACACCTGCTCCGTCCGCTCTCCTTCTTTAACTCTGACACTTGAGTACATGATCACCCACTCTTACCTGCTTGGGTACCTGCTTACTCAGGCACTTAGACACAACAACCGCAGAAGTTACTGCAACAACCACTAACACTTGTTAAGCACTTACTTCATGCCAGAAAGTGTTCTAAGTGCTAAAGTCTTATAGCAATCATTTGCAGCAGGCACCACTATTCTCTCCATTTCCTTCAGGTGGGAGGTTAAGAAACTTGCCTGTATCAGTCAGTTTTTGCTGCATAACAAATGAAAGCAAAATCTCAGTGATCTACAGCAGTGAACACTTATTTTCACACTCACAGGTCTGTGGGTTGATTAGGGTGGCTCTGCTCTGTGTGTTTCATTTGGAGCCTGGGCTGGAGAGTAGCAGTGGGTACCTGGGGCAGGTTTCTCTCTTGGTGAAGTTGAAGGACAATAGAGGAATGATTTTTCATGCAATGCCTGTTAAGTTCTTAGTTCAGAACTGGCATACTGCCACTTCTGTCCATATTCTATCTGCCAAAGCAAGTCTCATGGCCAAACCCAACTTTAACAGGGCAAGTATGGACACTCCTTCCATGGAGGTGATGGTGGAGGAGGAAATACGTGCTGAACAGTGATCCAATCTACATTTCCCAGGATTACCCAGCTAGACAAATTTAGGTGGCTCCGAGATTGGGACCACACAGTTGAGATCCACAGTTAAAGTCCTCACCACCCTCCTATACTGTACCTTGATTACATTTTATGCTAATTCATAGGCACTCACACATACCATCTCTCTATGCATTAGCCATACTGGTAGTTACCCATCCACACTAACACACACACACCACACTCATAACCCACTGTGCCCTCACTGAATTCTAATATTTATTCTCTGGGTGTTATTCTGCCTAGAGACAATCATTTGATTTTTCGATAAATGCTAGAGTTTGAGATGATGCCCAAGAGAACCCTGCTCATTTGCTTTCAGAATATGAGGCTGGAGGGATCCAACAGACCTCATTACGCCCTGTGCTGTCTGGTACCTTCACCTCTGCCCCCATACAGCAGACTTTGTGATTCTTACCAAAACCTGTCTGGGTCCTTGAGGGTGTCTCGGAGCCTTCCCCGGTTGCTCATCAAGTTATTTCAAAGGAAAATTCCTGCTCACTTTTTCTTAGAGCTGGGAAACCACTGAGATGTTGTCTCTGTGCACTGGAGAAAGCAAGTGTTCCCAGCAGAAGGTTCGAGTGGTTCCTTGTTTACAGAGCTGATCTCTGTCATAAGGAGCATCTGGGGTACCTGTACCAAGTCCTTTGGGTAATAACTGAAGAAATTTTGGGACAGCAAGCTATCAAAATAATTATTTTGCTAGCACTATGCAAAAGACTCCAAACATTTGCAAGTATGATGTCATGTGATTTACTAGATAAAAGTCTGTGTGACGCAGTGCTTTCTAAAGTTACTGTACTCTCCCTCACATTTACAGAAGACCTTACCACATATTTCACCTAGTTTTCTCACATTTGATACTCATGGAAACCCACTACGGAGGCTGGGCTGTTTGATTTTACAGATGAGGACCAAAGAGTTGAATGATTTATACAAGGAAGTGATGAATTCTCTTTCGGAATCTGGTTCTTTGACGACTTTCTCATCAGGCTGAGGGTCTTTATTCAGTATCGATCCCTGCAATGTGGTCCACAGCAGGTTCACGGTAGAAATTGACTTTTTAAAAAATCACTGAAACCTGGGATCAGAACCATGAGAGCACCCATGCACATAAAGCATGGAATTTCCTTGGATATCTTCTGCCACCACCTGGAGGGCGCACCTGGCTGTAACTTGTAGACTACAGACATTGGTAAGAGAGGCTGTTTTGTTGAAAGATGACAAAGACACTGTGTACATCGGAAGCTAGCAAGCTTTTCTCCTGAAAACAAAAGAAGGCAAATAGTAAATATTTTAGGCTCTGTTGCTGCTACTCAGCTGATGAGATGCAAAAGGAGCCATAGACAATATGTAAGTTAGTGGGTATGGATGTCTCCCAACAAGACACTTTTTACAAAAACAGGTGACAGGCTGGATTTGGCCCTCAGGCTGTAGTTTTTTTACCCCTTATGAAGATTTAGAAAGGTATTTCTGGTGAGTTTTTGGAGACCCAAGACTCAATTCTTACTGTTTGATAAATGAGAGTGATAGACACTCCCAAAATTAGGACAAATGTAAACATAGTAGATGAAAGCAGTCATCTGTTGAAGTGATCAAGATGTTGCCTTTAAATAATCGTATGAACCAATCTTGATGGGACAGTTATTGACCTAAAGACAACTAACAGTTAGCCAGTTTTATTGGCTAAATGTCTGGAGAAAAATCAGAAACTTAAAAGCAAGAAATTTGTAGTATTTATCTTATCTTAAATAAGAGAGAGAGAGAGAGAGAGAATTCAATCTTGCCAATGATCCAATGATTCATTAGGATCTATTTTCATGGTCTAAATAGAAAGGCCTCTAATATGGTTTGACAGTGTCCTCACCCAAATCTCACCTTGAATTGTAAGAATCCCCATGAATCAAGGGCGGGGCCAGGTGGAGATCATTGAATCACGGGGGCAGTTTCCCGATACTGTTCTCGTGGTAATGAATAAGTCTCACGAGATCTGATGGTTTTATAAATGGGAGTACGCCTGCACAAGTCCTTTTGCCTGCTGCCATGTAAGACATGCCTCTGCTCTTCCTTGCCTTCTGCCATGATTGTGAGGTCTCCCCCAGCCATGTGGAACTGTGAGTCCACTAAACCTCTTTTTCTTTATAAATTAGTCTTGGGTATGTCTTTATCATCAGTGTGAAAATGGACTAACACAGCCTCCAAGATAATAAGCCTCCCAATACTCATCTGTCAACCTTCCTTTGTGTATCCTGTCTTCCCTGGTTTGCTCTTGTGGGGAAGAATCATCCTGGATTATGCTCATGAATATTCAAGTCACTGGGAGAAACAAATTCCTATTGTAAAAAATAAAATGATGTCTGGCTTACAATAGTTTTTCAGTATGTGAGTCTGATTAGTTTGAGTTAGTCCCTGAAAATTGAATGCCCTCTGAGTGTCCTGGCGAAAGAATTTCTGGCCTTCCAATGCTGAAGATCAATTTGGGCCATTGTGAGCCTGCAGCATGGCTGGCCCTGGAAGCCTGGTTTGGAGGTTGGTTGGAATTATAGTACCTTCATGATGTCTTTTTATGACTGCAACATGTTTATATTGCTCATGATTAAGCAGAGAATATGTCCAAGGTCACTTGCCCACTGAAGTTGCTGGGTACCAAAAGTCAAATACAGAAATTGTACTCTGGAAAGCGGATGTGGGCTATCAAACCTAGACTATCAATCAAGGGATTCAGTGAGCAGTTTGTCTAGAGGACAAGAGCTGGAAATTTTTGCCTTAATTATCATATAATCTAGCAAAGACAAAAAAAAGTACCTGAGCATATTTATTTACAAGGGCATTGTAGTTAGGATAGGTTAGACTTGTGCTAAGGCAACCATTCCAAAATTTCCATGGTTTAACAGAGAAAAATGTATTCCTGTTTCACAAACTGTACTTAATTCTAGGACATGTAGAAGGAGGGAGGGCTCTGCTTCACTTATTTACTCAAGGACACAGCTGGGAGACTCCACCAGTTGGAATGTCAGTTGTTGCTATGACAAGGAAAAAGAGAAATGGGAAGATCATGTCAGGGCTTTTCAAACCTCATTTCTTGTAACATTTCATCAGCCAGATCAAGAGTCTCATGGTCCACCTACATCAGGGAGGCTTGGAAAGGTCATCTTTTATGTGCCTGCCACAGGCATACCCGAGAGTGTGGGTAGCTGAGGCAGCATCTCAGACATGCTGGCAGCAGAGGCTGGGGGAGGGGAAAGAGTCCTAGCTTTAGAGAAAGGGGATACAGAGTGTCTGCCCCCTTATAGAATGTCCAGTTCTCTGTCTGAGGTATCCCAGCATTTTACTAATACCGGGAAGGTGAGTGGCATTTTCCAATTGAATAGATAAGACACTCTCTTATTAAGATTCTATTTAGATGGCCAGGCACGGTGGCTCACGCCTGTAATCCCAGCACTTTGGGAGGCCAAGGCAGGTGGATCACAAGGTCAGGAGTTCGAGACCAGCCTGACCAACATAGTGAAACCTCGTCTCTACTAAAAATCCAAAAATTAGCTGGGTGTGGTGGCACACACCTATAATCCCAGCTACTAAGGAGGCTGAGGCAGGAGAATTGCCTGAACCTGGGAGGTGGAGGTTGCAGTGAGCCAAGATCGTGCCACTGCACTCCAGCCTGGGTGACAGAATGAGACTTCATCTCAAAAAAAAAAAAAAAAAAAAAAAAAAAAGATTCTATTCAGACAAGCCAGGGAGCTGCCTCCCCCACAACCATTTACATCTAACCATTTCACAAGCACAGAGTAATTCCTCCCTCATGACTCTGTTTCTATAGGGAACTTTAAGATCCTGGTTCTGAAAAGCATCCAGCAGGAGGTTGTAATATTCCCAGACCCTCTTGACATTGCTGTTAGGGTCTCTTGAGTTTAGGGACTACATTTAACCACAAGTTGTTTAACATAAATAACATCATCCAAGCTAAATTTAATTGTCCTCGTATCCTGCCTCAGTTTCCAAGAGAGCTACTGCCTGTGTTCATATGCCAAATAAGGAAACCAGAGAATGAGGGGGTCAGGAGAGGAGTGGGGGGCAGTATAGAAGCGGCCTAGATGATTCTAGAGATAGCATGCCAGTGGGTGTGCTTCATGAGCTTTCCGCAAACTTCTGGAAAGTTGGATGGAGTTGGATTCATTTGAAAAAACTGGCATGAGATGGACAGAGAGGAAATTGTGGGGAATGGAGGACTCTAAAGATCTTTATCCTTTGGGGTAAGAGGAGAGAAAGGAACCCACTAATGGCTTGGGATAGCCATGAATTAAATCACATATTTTCATGAAACAAGCCTGACAAGGTCTTAGCAAACCTAGTAGGGGACTCTGGAGTGATAATTGCTCATCAAGGTTGTCCCCTGTCAGGGCAAACTGGCCAGGCTCTCACCACTCTCAGTCACTGGATGTGGGCTATGGCTGCCTGGGGAAGGACATGACCTCATGCAGGCACTCCTCGCAGCTGAGTATTCACTCATCCCTTGAAGGGGGATCTAGGCAGCACATCACTATATGTACCACAAACTTTGTGCTGATAACTCTCTCTTTATTTTGAATTTTTACCTTGAGATAAACTTGAATGATCCAGCCAGGTTTTAGAGTTAGACTCTTTGGAAACTCCTGCAAATATATCTGGCTTGGATGGAAAGCCTGGAGTGTAATCAGCTTAGCTGGTGACCCATTTCCCCCCCCCTCACTGGTTAGCTAAGCGGATTTTCCTTGCTGAGGCCTTTTGTAGGGTACAACGTATATCATGAGTCTTACAGGAACTCACGGAATTTCAATATTCAACTGGAAGTGCCCCAGTTAATAGGGATGTGGACTTTTCAGATCTTAAAGTTTGTTGGTGGGAGGTGGATTAATGGACACCAACTGTGTGCTAGGTGTTGTATTTAACATAATCTCAGAGTGTTCTAAAAACAAGCCGGATGCAGTGGCTATATTGCACCTGTAGTCCCAGCTACCTGGGAGGTTGAGAAGTTTGAGGCCAGCCTGGGCAACAGTGTGAGACCCCATCTCTAAAAAATACAAAAATTAGAAAATAATATAAAATAAACTCCTGAAAACACTATGAGATATTTACTAATATTCTCACTATGCAGAGAAGACTCACAGAGATTAAATGACATTCCAAAGATCTCAAGACTCAGAAACAAAAGCAAGGGAGAACTCCTTGGGACAGAGTTTATAACAGTTGCCCTTGACCCCATTCCTTTCATTAAGCAACAGTACAGCTTAAAGCAAATGACCAATAAATATTTGTGAAATAAATGAAGAGTGAAAGAGCAAGCATGTAAAATTAGATGTATCTCTTTTTAAAATGTAGGTTGCTCATTTTGATGATGTGAAATACACAGTATTCAGGAAAGGTTGTGAAGTCCAAGTAAATAATCTTTTGGTTTAATCAGAAAATACCACCTGGGTTTGAAGCTGGCGATCCAAGCTGCAGAGGCAGCTGTCTTGATGCAATAGGAGCATGTCTACACCACCCATGGTGTTGGAAAGAGAACAAATGACAGGAATGAACACAGAATTACTTTGTAACTCACCACCTGTTGTCACTTTGAAAAAATGATTGGAAATTCTAGGCTTCAGGAATCAATTGTGAATGATGAGGCATTAAATAGATTCTGGCCAAATCCCCTGAACAATGGTGCTGAGAATAGCACTACCTGCTTGTTTCTCAGACTTCTTTCTAAGACACTGAGAAATGTAGAATCCATATGGAATTAGACATCTGACTTGGAGTTTGCTTTTCAGACTCAATAATCACACGAATGTTGAATTTTAAGACCCTAGCTAAGAGACACTGGTCCCCCTTCGTGTGTCCTGACTGAACCTGTGGTCTGGGCTGTAACAGACCTCAGAGCTCCCAGGGGCTTTCCTGCTGCTGCGCAACCTACATCACCATGGATTACCAATAATAGGATTTGCCACTCGGAAGCTGGGGCTATGCTTATTCAAAACTCACAACGTATTTTCTTACAGAGAAATATGGCTTCAGTTTTTCACCACTTCCTGTTAGTTCTGGTCTTTCTGGATACACATGCAGCGCAGCCTTTCTGTGTGCCAGGATGCACTTGCTCAGAGGAGAGTTTTGGCAGGTGCGCTCTGCTGGCCAGATGCCAGAGGGTTATGGGGAATGGGTTTTCTTTGGGGATGATGTGGCGTGAAAGCAGGCTTAGAATTGGCAGGAAATCAGCAAATCTCTATGAGGCTCATTCTGGTTGGTGCTGAACTTTGCTGAACTGTGCATTTTTACCAAAATGAGTCTAACCCTTTTATTTCAATGAATAATAATATTTTTATTCTGATTCACATGTCTAATGCCAGGATCAGCCTGACCCACTTTCCAGTTCCCTGTTGTTTATCTTAAAACCGTTTTGGTTTCTTGTACAGGACTCTGCAGTGCATATCTGTCTCCTTGGGAAAGATCCCTGGGAACCTTTCTGAAGAGTTCAAGCAAGTAAGAATTGAAAACTCACCCTTATTTGAGCTGCCCCAAGGGTCTTTTGTCAACATGAGCACCTTGGAATATCTTTGGCTCAACTTTAACAATGTCAGTGTGATCCACCTAGGAGCCCTGGAGCACCTGCCAGAACTGAGGGAGCTGAGACTGGAGGGGAACAAGCTCCGCTCAGTACCATGGACAGCGTTCCGGGCCACCCCTCTCCTGAAGGTCTTGGATCTCAAACGCAACAAGATTGATGCACTCCCTGAGCTGGCTCTTCAGTTCTTGGCCAACCTGACCTACCTTGACCTATCCTCCAATAGGCTTACAGTCA
Source organism: Ateles fusciceps (assembly GCA_036589455.1). Lineage (NCBI taxonomy): Eukaryota > Metazoa > Chordata > Mammalia > Primates > Atelidae > Ateles > Ateles fusciceps. Next base: position 51,958 of record JAZHEH010000276.1, read on the forward strand.
TATCCAAGAGTGTCTTCCTGAACTGGCCAGCCTACCAGAAACCCTGGCAGCCTGACTGTGGGGCCAAGATTATCTCCAGCCTGGTGGTGGCTCTGCATGACAACCCCTGGGTATGTGACTGTCGCCTAAGGGGGCTTGTCCAATTTGTCAAGTCCATTACCCTCCCAGTCATCCTGGTGAATTCCTACCCGATATGCCGGGGCCCTCTCTCCAAGGCAGGGCGGCTTTTTCATGAAACTGAGCTTAATACTTGCATGAAGCCACAGATCTCAACCCCCAATGCCAATGTCACCATCCGGGTGGGACAGAATGTGACCCTGCGATGCTTGGCACAGGCCAGCCCCTCACCAACCATTGCATGGACTTATCCCCTGAGTATGTGGAGAGAATTTGATGGTAAGCCACATGTACCCTCTCAGTGTATCTGGAGGGAATGGAGAGGTCTGTAGTAATCCCATCCTTGTTAGAGAAGTTCAAAGCTGGGTCAGTCACAAAGGATGGGTGCAAGTAAGATTGGGATAGCCCTGAATTATGCTCACTAGAACAGAAAATATTCCAAGGTAGTGTTCCACTATTGGAATTATTTTAAATGTTTGCATACAGATCTCTCTAGAACATATACACACATATAAATACATATTTCAGGGCTGATTTAATATCTTACGTAAATATTATAAAGTTGTATACGAGCAAATATAGTCTTTGGGAGTTTTCTAGATGCAAAACTCTGGACTGTGTATTTTAGAATTCTAGAAATGTTGACTAGGATTGATTCTAAAGATGATCTATTACTTTATTTCCTAAACTTGCCTTAAACAGAATCACCTGGGGTGCTTGTTTGAAATAATATCGACATAAGATTGTTCAGACCTTATTGACTTAAAGGTGTAATACTGGGACCCAGGGAAAAGAAGTGACCTCTTTGGGCACCAGGACTGGAACTCAAACCTGCCTCTTCTTTCCTGGAACTCTGTGCTCTGTTTTCATACCTCAGCTGTGATCACCTTTAATGCTACTCTGTAGCGTTGGGCATGTCACAAAGCTAGGGATGGCCTCCCTGGGGTTATCTGGAAGCTGAAAAGAAAAATCTTTGTAGATTCCTCATATCCTATCTTCTGTGCTCTGTCTAGAAGACACTAGGAATAGCTGGGTAAAATTTGGGAAACATAGTCATTTGTGCAGATATTTGTTATACATGATGACAAACCTCTGGATGGTTTAAAAAATACCCAATTAACTGAATTTTCACATTTTCTATTGTTTGGGTCATATTGGTTTAAAGTTCAATAGTGACAAAAGAAAAATATAGGATTTATTGTTATAGCCTCTTTGAAAACCAAGAAATGCATTCAGGTGTTGTCTTTTGTGATGCTCTATAATCACTCTTTTGCACCGTGTTATATATAATCTCTCAGAAATAATATAAACTAAGACTTACTGAACACTTACTTTCAAATTAATGAGGTAGGTGATTGCTTATCATCTCATTTAATTGACAAGAAAATTGATGCCAAGAGAATTTAAGCAACTTGCTGGGGACCACATAAGATAGGAGCTCTAGTAGGGATAGAAGACCAGGCATGTGTCTCCAGGCTCTGAGGCACTGTGCATCTGGAAGGTAAGAAGGTGGCTCATGCCTGTAATCCCAGCACTTTGGGAGGCTGAGGCAGGTGGATCACAAGGTCAGGAGATCAAGACCATCCTGGCCAACATGGTGAAACTCCATCTCTACTAAAAAATACAAAACTTAGCTGGGTGTGGCAGCGCACACCTGTAGTCCCAGTTACTTGGGAGTCTGAGACAGAAGAACCGCTTGAATCCGGGAGATGGAGGCCGCAGTGAGCCAAGATCACGCTGCTGCACTCCAGCCTGGGGCAACAGAAGGAGACTCCGTCTCAAAAAAAAAAAAAGGGCACTTCTCGAAGCTCATAATATCACACAATCACATAGTTGCAGGAACTCCCCTGAAATCCATGGCTCAGCAAGGCCAAGGTGGTTTGGTGGGGGCAGTTAGTGAAGTTGAAAGAGTATGGTCTTCATAGATTGAAGAGCCAGGTCCCAGATCAACTGTTGCTTCTGAACAACTCTCACTATGGGAAAGTTGATGAATTGCTCCAATCCTCAACATCCTATTGCTGGGAGGCAAACACTTGACACCAGGTATAAAGTTCATAAGAGGTTACCACCATCCTTGAACAAAAAACAACTGGCCTTGCTAGACACTTTCCGGCAGTCTATCAGATAAATGCACAGCTGTTTTGCTTTTCTTTCCACCCAGTGCTGACATCTTCTACTGGAGAGGACACTGCTTTGTCGGAGCTGGCCATACCAGCTGCCCACCTGGTAGACAGCGGTAATTACACCTGCATGGCCTCCAACTCCATCGGCAAGAGCGCCCTTGTAATCTCTCTCCATGTCCAGCCTGCCCAGGCCCTACCTGCACCTGATTCTCTTTCCATCCCATCAGAGGGGCAGTGCCTACATTGACCTGCGGGTTGTCAAGCAGACAGTGCACGGGATTTTGCTGGAGTGGCTTGCAGTGGCTGACACCCCTGAGGAGGAGTGGTTCACCCTCTACATTGCATCGGATGAAGCCATCAGGAAGGAGGTGGTTCACATTGGCCCGGAATCAATACTTATGCTGTGGACGATCTCCTTCCTGGCACAAAATATGAGGCCTGCCTCAGCCTGGAGGGTCAGCCTCCACACCAGGGCCAGTGTGTAGTTTTTGTAACAGGCAGAGATGGTGTTGGGTTAGAAGCACGTGAGCGCCTCCTGCATGTCACAGTGGTCCTGTGCGTGGTGCTGCTTGCAGTACCTGTGGGTGCCTATGCCTGGGCAGCCCAGGGCCCCTGCAGCTGCAGCAAGTGGGTACTACGCTGCTGTCCTCATCGCAGAAAAGCCCCCAGCTGCCCCATGCAGCCCCACCGTGCAGGGATGGCTCCTTTAGAGAACATCCAGCTGTCTGTGATGATAGTGAAGGGCACATAGACACTGAGGGGGACAAGGAGAAGGAAGGAACGGAAGACAACAGCTGAACAACGCAGGCCATGGGGTAGAAATGGTGTAGGCTTCAAGCCTCTGAAACCAGCCCTCTGCAGCAGTCCATCCATTTACCTATCAAGTATATATTGCGCACCCACTGTGTTCAAAGCAATGAACTTGACATGGGGGGCTCAACAGTAAAAAGGGGAACACAGTCTTTATCTTCATGATAAAGAGGACACAGTCATTATCTTCATGGAGTTAAGGTCGATGAAGATTTGTCCTATTAAATTAATCATTTTATTATACATGGTGATTAGAAATTACTAAATGTTACTCTTTGCATATACATAGCCTTATAACATTTACATGTTTATACATAACATCTACATATAACATTTTACCTATGTTATCCTGCAAACGAAGGTAGACTTCTACCTACTTTTTATAGGTGAAGCTACTGCAGCCTGGACAGTTCAATGACACGCCCAGAGTCCGCATCTGGCAGGAGGCAGAAGCCCTACTCAAAAGAGGTTCCAATTCCATTGTTTCCTTGAATGTCTGTTTTGCAGTATTCTTGTGTCTTTCATTGTTTAGAAAGTGTGACCCTCTCTCTTCATGACAAACTCCTAATGAGATCACATAAATGTGAGGTTCCAAAGAGCTGTCCTTCAGGGTGATGAGAGCTGTTGGGTGATGTGAGTCTCTTTTGTGGGTGTCTGTTCCCTGGTGAGAGGTCCTTGGTGCAACTGGGAAGGCTGGAGCCATCTGCACCGAGGAGGAGCAGAGGATCGGCTGCAGCCCTGGGTCTGGCAGAGAACAGAGTCTGCAGGGCCATACCCAGAAGGAAGAGCATCCATGTGTCCACCACTTTCCCTTAGTCAATGTCTCAAGCCCTCCTGTGAAATCCCTGAGAGGTGGTCATTTCCTCTTAGCTGGACTCATGTGGAATGGAGGGGCCCCAGGAATCCCAGCATCAGCTCATCGTCCCTCTAGACAGCCCTTCTAGGGGAGACCATTCCCAGGATTTAATCCACATCTGTCTTCCTGCAGTTTCCCTCACTGGCCACATGGAAACCTTTCAAAGAGTGTAAACATGAGCTAGCCTCGTTGTGACGTCGTCATACCTAACGGTCCTTTTAGGCCCCTCTCAAGTGTGTACATTACGTCTTCCACAGAGCCTGCCTTGACTTCACACCTCTGTGGAGAAGAACAGCATGCACAGTGTGTACATTGGTTGTGAGACCTTTGCAGGCAAAGACTGACCTTCCTCACTGTGGCCACTGCATTCGTCTAATACCTGATTTGTGCTCCTAATAAATGTTAGTTACAATAAATTTTTTAAAAATTGAAGACAGTTCTCATGTTCAGACCAATTGTCTACTCATTTCTTCAGGTTCTACTCATTTATTTTCTTCTGGGCATTAGAAAAAAACCCTCTAAATTTTTTTTTTTTAAATTAGGGACAGGGTCTCACTATGTTGCCCAGGCTGGTACCAAACTCCTGACCTCAAGTCATCCTCCCATCTCTGTCTCCCAACTAGCTGGTATTACACCTGGCAAAAATCACTTTTAAATAAAAATTTTTAGTCTTGCCAAAAGCAGAGAGAATCTCATCCCTTCTCTTCCATCAGCTTCACCAAGTTTTAGTATTTTCCAGGCTTATTTCATCTTGTCCTTGCCCTCAACAATTTTTTTTAACTGGAGTGTTTTAAAACAAATACAAAGCTTCACACCAGTTTACCTGTAAATGTTTTAGTTTGAGGTCTAACAAATGAAGTTTTAAAAAGCATAATCACAATGTTATTATCACTCTTAAGAACATATATTTAAAAATTATGGGGACATATATATTTAGATATGCACATGTGTAAAATACACACGTGTAATGTGGCAGATAATTTATTTATGTGGAATTTCTTATGATAAATTTTTTAAGAAAAGTGGTTGGAGCAAGAAAAGAATTTACACTTATCTTGGCCTCTGTATGCTTCCTTCCATAGCATCAAGGGGGGTTGATAGGATTTGACTGTGTCCCCATCCAAATCTCATCTCCAATTATAATTTCCACAATCTCCACATGTCATGGGAGGGACCTGGTAGGAGGTAATGGAATCATGTGGGCAGTTTCCCCCATGCCATTCTCATGATAGTGAGTAAGTTCTCACAGGATCTGATGGCTTTATAAGGGGCTTCCCCCTTCACTCGGTTCTCATTCTTCTCTCTCTTGCTGCCATGTAGAGAAGGACAGGTTTGCTTCCCCCTTCCACCATGATTGTAAGTTTCCTGAGTCTTCCCCAGCCATGCTGAACTGAGTCAATTAAACCTCTTTCCTATGTAAATTACCCAATCTCAGTATGTCATTATTAGCAGCATGAGAATGGACGAATACAGTGGTCTATGGATCTTGAGGGTGCAGCCATCATGAAACGGCCTGGGCTACCGTGAAGTTCAGAGTGGTTGTTCAAACCTTTACACCAAGCAAAAGAAACTTGGTGGTGCACGCAAGACAGAGGGGTCAGGACAACAGAAGGGCTGTGGAAGAGGAGCAAGCAGTGAAAGTGGATAGCCAGGAACATGTTGGTGGGCAGGGCAGTGTTTAGCTGCTTCTGTAAACATGGAAATTTAGGGAGAGGTAAATGGTCTAGGGAGGATTTCTGAGAATGATGCTTTTTAAGATGCTTGGACTGCCCCTTGAAAAACCCTAGAGTAAAGATTAATGTTACTCAGATTGAGTAAGGCAATTTGACCGTGGGGGATACAAGAATAGACCCTGGCTGGAATCTGGTGTCTTGGGCTTAAATTTTGGCTTTATTTCTTACTGGCTTTGTTGAGTCAGGGAATTTTACTCTCTTTTCATGTACCTTAGTCTTCTCACCTATAAAATAGACTAATAATAGTGCCTTAGTTTTCTCACCTATAAAATGGGGGATAATAACAGTACTTACCTCATAGGATTATTCTGATGATTATATAAGGTTTTTTTTTTACATGTCAAGTTCTCAGAACGGTATCTGGCACGTAGTAAACCCTCAGTAAATGTCACAATAATAAATGTTACCATCATTTCAAGCATCTAGGTCAGTTTGTGCTTTCTTTGAATGTGACTCAGAACATGGACAGGGCCATAAGATATTAGATCTTATTAGGGCTACGTATGTGTGTATATTTATAAATATATATATATATGTAATGACATGACATCTAGGATAATATCCTTCACATGTTCTGTTTAATTCATGTTGAAAAGATGCTACCGTTTCAGATTTAGTTGTTATATCCCTGAGAAGCTTATTTATTTAGAGCTTAGACCATGCAAGTTTAAGGCAAATGCCTTTGGTTGAGGAGACATTTGTAAGCAGGGCTACTTGCTTTTAAAATGAAGCTTCTCTAGTCCCAGGTGATTATCAATTTAAGAGAGGAATTTTGTTCTTCTTATCTTTTCTTATTTTCTTCTATTTTGTTAGAAACTGTACATCTAACACCTAGAGAGAGCCTGGCACAGATGATATACTCCAAATGTGTCACCCTAAGAATGGCTGAGTCAATTATTGAGAGATTATTAAATAACCAAACCTCGTTCAGACCTCAAAAGAGGTGCATGTGCACAATTTTTTTTTTTTTTTTTTTGAGATGGAATCTCACTCTGTTGCCAGGCTGGAGTGTAGTGGTGTGATCGTGGCTCAATGCAACCTCCGCCTCCCAGGTTCAAGCAATTCTCCTGCCTCAGACTCCCGAGTAGCTGGGACTATAGGCATGTGCCACCTTGCCTAGCTAATTTTTGTATTTTTAATAGGGACGTGGTTTCATCATATTGGCCAGGATAGTCTCGATCTCTTGACCCCATGATCTGCCTGCCTCAGCCTCCCAAAGTGCTGGGATTACAGGCGTGAGCCATCGCACCTGGTCATGTGCACCATTTCATAACATCAAACCGATGTTTCCAACATCAGGCTGTTTCTACTCTGCTTTATTGATCAAATTATGGTAGCCTAGGCCATGATCACCTCATTCTGGAAACTAGGCCCTTCAGAGAACCCCTCCCCAGGTTGTTTGTGAGTCTCCTAAGGGGTTCTCCATGTGGCACATGCCAGTCTCCTGCCTCATTCCTCATGTGGCATCTTCTCTATTCTTCCTCTCCATATCTTTGTGGCACCTGTCAACAGATGCCAACACCCCTGGCACGTGGACTGGCCTTGGATTCCTTCAAAGCCTTCAGTCCCTAAAGACAGAATCACTAAAATCTTTAGAGAAGCAGAGCATGGTGACTTCGCCCTAACTCCGAACACACTTCTCCGGCTGGATTCTGAGGGAGAGCTGCTTGAGGACAGAGTTCCATAAGTTCTTTGGGATATCTCATTGTTCCTAAGTCTCCTGGAATGTCAATGCCCAAATGCAGGCTGCCAGCTGCACAGGTCACAGATGCTGTGACATCCACCCTGTCCTCCACTTCCCTCCAGACCCAAACTTCTCTCTTCTCCTAGCATGAAGTAAAATCTTCTGGACCTATAGGAGGGGTGGAAACATTCTGGGGGAGGAGAATGCATGGAGGGGGTCGTCTCTTTCAGGACATGGTGCTCTAGTATGTGGGCCACAGTTACAGTCTACTGAGCTTGTGTAAGTAGATACAAAGCCGGTGCTAGGCACTTTACATATATTAGCTCTTGTCATCCTCTCTGCAACGATATTTTGCACCCTGTATTAATGAGGAAAGTGAGGCTCAGAGAAACTTGACCTCTTGTCCAAAGTCACACTTAATGGCAGAACCAGAATTCAGATCTGGGGCTGTCAAACTGTAAAGCACTTTGTTATTTCATGTGATTAGAAGATCTGAGCTCAGCTACAGGAGGACTCTAGAGTCACATCTACTTATTGTCCATGGGGCTATAGCTCCATTCTTAGGGCCAGGAATGGGCAAGCCTGCCCAGTGTGCCATTCCTGCCTCCCCAACTCTTTCCCTGGAGGCCTATTGTGGTGCCAGCTTAAAGCTCTGCCTATCCCACTGGGACTGAGCAGGCAGCCTCTTGGCCCACCATTCCTAACACAGGGACTTGGCTGGCTCCACCCCAACGGAGGGGTCTCCTCCAGTGCTGACCACACTGTCCCTTAGGTCTGGCTTCACCCTCCTCCTCTGTCCCAGTGTGGCTCATGCTGGCTACTGGGCACTTCCCCATGCATGGACAGTTTGCAAGATTGGCTCTGCCTTGGTTCAAGTTCCTGGGCTTCTCCAAGAGCTCACCCTTGGCCCAGAGTCCACTTGCTAGCCTGAGCTTCAAGCTCAGAGGTCTTTATGACCCCTGTCTGAGAGACAACAGTGCTCCCCGCCGGGCGTGGTGGCTCACGCCTGTAATCCTAGCACTTTGGGAGGCCGAGGTGGGTGGATCACCTGAAGTCAGGAGTTCAAGACCAGCCTGACCATCATGGTGAAACCCCATCTTAAAAAAAAAAAACAAAAAAAAAAAAAACAGTGCTTCCCAAGCTTTCATGCCCACCCTAGGCCTCCCAATTCCTGCCATTGCTGGGCTGCACTGGTAGGTGGGAGAGTGTGTAATTGATTCTAGCTCCAGGTTCCATTCCTCTCCAAGAAGCCCTGCCTGGGCTTGTCCTGTTTGGGAGAAAAGTCCAGTAGACAAGGCCTGCAAATGTCCTGCTATTTGAGGTATATGCATGGCAATTTGGACAAAATTTTTCAGCCTCCTTTAAGTCAGATCTGGGGGTCAAAGAATGGATCCACCCGCTGAAGGAGCCAGGAGGCAAGTTGAACTTGGCTGTGTGTCAGGAAGACTGGTCTCCACAGGTCAGCAAACACAAATGAAAGCCGGGAGCAGGGGATCAGCATGGACTTTGGGTAACAGATTTTATTTACCATTCTACAAAAGAGGTTGATTGCATGCAAGCCATAAGGATGCCGTATTCCCTGTGGAGGTCAAGCACGATCCAGTACAGCCCTCTCCTGAAACACAGGCTAGAAAGTACCTGTTTGCTCAGTCTGGGCTCCTGGATAGCAAGAGTCCACCTCTTGCTTAATACTGTTCAAGTCAGGGGCTGCAGAAGTCCCAGCAAAGATTCTGCACACTGGCCCATCTCAGTAACACCTCCAAACACAGACTCAGAAATCAGGAAAGCCACATGTGCATACAATCTCTTTAAATAAAATCACCAGCGTATTCTAGAGGGGCTGTTAGTGAGTGGAGTCAAATGCCAAGAACCGTTCTACTTTTCTGTCTCTGTGCACACATCTAGATTTCCTGATAGCAGGTTCCTTAAAGCAGGGCACAACCTGTTTGAACTAACACCAGAGGCCTTGCATAACTTCTCTGCTAGGGAAGGTTGTCACAAGCTGATGTCTGCCCTGGCTAGACCAGATCCTTGCTACCAACCTGCTGTGTGGCCTCAGGCAAAGCATTCCTCTCTTGGGAACTCATGTCCTTCATCTTGGCAAATTGGAGACTTGGAACTCTGGTTCTCTCTGACGGTAGCTGGCCAGGACCGCAGTGGTGATGGGTAAGGGAAGAATGGAAGGAGAGGTGTATGAGTCATGGCAATGCCATCATCCAGTGGTAGCCTCTAAGCCCAGCACAGTGCCTCCTGGGGCGCTTGGCAGAGTAGCTGTGAGGCTTCTAAGACCTTCTGGAAGAGCTGCACCCAGACAACCGGGTTGCAGAAAAATACTTTGCATTCATGCCACTTTGCACTTGGTTAAAGCCCTCATCACCACTATATTCCTCAATCCCTCACCCCAGACCTACAAGTGAGGTAGACAGGACTCACTAACAATCTCTCTAGACTACATTTCTTCATTTACAGATGAGGAAGAGGATGATCAGTTAGTTTAAACAGCTTTCCCAAGGTTATGCGATGTGAACAAAAGAGCTGGATAAAAAAGGAAGTCTCCCTGCATCTCAGCCCTGACATTCATCTACTGCCCTGAATTGTCTCTTCGAGGATGGTTGGTGGGGCAGCTCCTCAGAGAGGGGTCCTGATGCTCCTCTGGATGCCTTTAGGGCTACCTCTATAACTCCAGCGTTGACATTTCTGGACTCAGGGCAGTCCTGGATGGAGACATCTGCCCTCAATCTTGGCAGGGTCCATCTTCCACCTCTGTATCCCTGGTCCCATGTGGGCATACCAGGGCCCACAGTCTTTGCCCAGACAGAATGCTCTATCTTTCCAAATGCATCCCAGCACAGTCCTGAAGTCAGTGTGTTTTCAGTGCATCTTTGCCCTCCCCTTACCTACATTTGCTTTCTTACAGCTCACGAAGTTCGCTGACCTCCAGCCTGAGACAGTGCTGAGCCTCCTTTTCCTGCTCCTGCTCTCAGGTGCAGGTATCAGGATCCAAATTCTAGTCAGCGTTGTTCCATGTGGCCAGGGACCTGCTGCTTGACTAAGGATGATGAGATCCCAGTAGGACCTGGGGACTGTGAGGTCCAGGGCTGGTGAATAGAAGACACATAGAGCTGGCTTCTTGTCAATTCCCAGCCCTGAAGAATGGGGGGGCATTGTAGCAGTGCCAAGGATTTGAGTAATGGGGAAGTATTTGCCAACTGCGTCCTATAGCCCAAGCAATGTCTTGCCCAAGGCCCTGACCGGAGCCCGTATATGGGGGTTACACCATTGTAGAAAACAGGGGTAACTTTAAGGAGAAGAGGAAGGAGAGCATGGTCCGAGCAGCAGGGTGGTCGGGGTCGGGGGGAGGAAAGAGGGCGGACCATAGGGCACACACTAGAAGTAAGCCTTGCTGTGCACACTCTTCTTCTCAAACTTTTGCTTGAGCTCAGAAATCAGAGTTGACTGGACAGGGCTTCCCATAGTTTTGGGGTTTGGTGGGGGTTGGGACTGCTGCGGGGTGAGAGAGCCAGAGACAGTAGGCACGGTCCAGTGGGCCGTGCCCATGCTGGGCGCCATGCTGGGAGGTGGAGGGAGAGCTGGAGCTCTTGGGGGCAGGGAGCTTTCTGGGCTGTTGTTGTTGCAGTTCTCATTGGGAGGCTTCTGTTTGAGCACGAACTTGGTAGCGGCTTTGGCGCTCTTGGACTTGAGCCACTCAATGCGGATGGTGCGGGGCGCAGGGGCGGACCGCTTGCGGACCACCCGTCGTACTGGCAGGATCTTGTTAGACTTCTTGTTGCGCCAGAAGGTGGCGGTGGAGATGAGGACAGTGATGGCCACGACGGTGGCCATGGTGCCGGCCAGCACACCCACGGCCTTCATGGGGTTGTCCTTGGTCTGTATCAGGAAGGCAGCCATGGGACTCCGGGAGAGGGTCTGAAAGAGAGAACCACCCCCTGCACTCAGCTGTTCCCACCTGGTCATTGGAGTTCAGAGTAGGGCATGTGCTTCCTTAAACCTAACGGTTTTTAAACTTTCTGGAGTCAGGAGTCCCTTTGAGAATCTGATAGGCACTATGCACTATGGGCTTTTGTTCAGGAAAATGCATGCAGAGAGAGTAAGATGCATGCAGCTCTCCAGAAAAATGCATGCAGAGACAACGTGGTGCAGACCACTCTCTAGTACAATGTGCTCAGACAGAACGCAATGCAAACAGCCTCATTTGGATTCAGAACTGCTTTAGCTGGACTCTGTCCTTGAGAGAGTAGGAGATTACTTGCCTTTGATTGTGGCAAGGAGTGGGGGTCCGTTTGCCCAGATATATCAGAAACCTCTTAAGTGACTACTTTTCTGTTAGACACTGAGCTGAGAGCTGCACATCATGATTTCACTCTGCTTTTCAACACCCATGTGAAGCAGGCATCGTTATTTCCATTTTACAGGAAAGGTAACAGAGGCTTAACAAAGCCCAAAGTCACATCATTAATAAGTATTGAACTAGAAACTCAACCCCCTTTCCAAAGCCTGTGTGTTTGATGGCACAGGCTGCCTTTGATTAACATTAAATGCCTTTTTTTTTCTTTTTTTTTTAAGATGGGGTTTCACCATGATGGCCAGGCCGGTCTTGAACTCCTGACCTCAGGTGATCCACCCACCTCGGCCTCCCAAAGTGCTAGGATTACAGGCGTGAGTCACCGCTCCCAGCCAAATTTATACCGCCTAATTTTCTTTTCTTTTCATTTCTTTTTCTTTCTTTCTTTTTTTGTTTTTTGGGACAGAGTCTTGCTCTGTTGCCAGGCTGGAGCACAGTGGCGCAATCTTGGCTCACTACAACCTCTGCCTTCCGGGTTCAAGCAATTCTTCCACCTCAGCCTCCCAAGTAGCTGGGACTACAGGCGCGTGCCAACGCCTGGCTAATTTTTGTATTTTTAGTGGAGACGGGATTTCACCATGTTGGCCAGGATGGTCCTGATCCCTTGACCTCGTGATCCACCCACCTCCCAAAGTGCTAGGATTACAGGCATGAGCCACCGCACCTGGCCCATTGAGAGTCTTTTGGAGGAAGCCTGGAGATGGTACTTCTCGCTTTGCCCACATTGCAAAGAGGCCTGAGCTGGCCCTCTGACCCCTTTTTCCTGAACATGGCTTTGCACTCACCTCAGCGTCTGTGATGTCAATCTTGAGTAAGGCCGTGGTGCTGAAGGATGGCGAGCCCCGGTCCTTGGCCTTCACCTCTAGGGACCATATGCAGTCCCTCCCAGGTGTGATGTTGTGCAGGGCATCCAGGGAGCGGATGGAATTCTTGAGCCAGATCTCCCCCGTGTGGGCATCAATATCAAACACATTGGCCGGCTCTGCATGGGTGATGGAATAGTCCACCAGGTTGTTGGGCTCCTCTGCATCCTCATCTATGGCCTACGCACAGGGAGAGACAAACGGAGCTGGACTTTGAGGACCATCCTTGGTGTACACTGGCTAAATCAGCATGTTGTATGGGGCTTGCTGGGTTGATGGGAAATCGTCCTGATCCTATTTTGAGAGGATTGAGTTTGGAAAGGAATAGAATGTGTGCCCTCCTATAAGCCAGGGTCTATGTAGGCCTTACACATGTGCTACCCGGTTCCATTCTCAGAACAAGTCTAGGAAGCAATTATTGGTGAATCCATATTACGGTTGCAGAAATGAAAACTTAGATGCGAAGTGGCTTGCCCATGGATATAGAGGTATAAGAAGGACAGCCAGGATTCACGGTCAAGTCTGCCTGGTTTCAGAGTACATCCTTTTTGCCACATTGGCAAGATGACAAAGTACAGTGAGAAAACCACTCTTTCGAAAGCAGGCAGACCAGCTATATGAAGGCAAGCCAAACACTTAACCCATCTGGCCTGTTTTTTCCTTTGTTATTAGCACTGTCTTCTTTACTTCTGTGTTGAGGTGGGGTTGGGGATATACAAAATATCGTAAAGTCCCTTGTCCATCGTGGGAAGCCAATAAATTTTATCTTCAGTGAAATTCATATGCCCCAGTATCTCTTGCAGCTGCTGGACCCAGGCTTTCAGGGGTGCTCAGCTGCCTCTGAAACTCACCTCAATTTTCACTGGGGTCCCCAGCACCATCGTCTTCTTCTGAACGCTATTTCCAAACTGAGGGCAGTGGTCATTGACATCTGACAGTGTGATAAACACCTCAGCTATGCTGTACTTGCCTTCCATATCCTCTGCCTTCACAAAGAAGTTGTACCTGGCAGTGGCCTCCGCGTCCAGGCTAGCCCAGGGCTGGGTGTAGATAAGCCCAGTGGATGGGTGGATCAGGAAGCTGCCAGGCGGAGAGCATAGGCATGGGTGTGCATGCATACACACACATGTGCACACACGCACATGCCTGCAATAACGAGCTGCCTCCCGAATCAACAGTGAAGTGTCGTGCAGCGCCTCCAAAGTGTCCCACCTGCTCCCTCCTATCCTTGCAGTCTAAGTAAGGTAGATCCACCTGTGGACTCACCCATCTGTCACTATTCAGCTTAACAACTCCAGTTGTAGTCTTTCTCTTTCTCTTCCTATGGCCTGCCCCTCCCCAGCTGGCCCTGCTTGCCTGGCTCCTGAGGCCCTGGGCTCTGACCTTCTTCACCCTCTGCCTCAGCTTTCCACTTCCTCGCTCCACTCCTCTTCACCCAGGCTCCTGTCCCTCCCAGGTCTCTCCTGCCCCTGCCACAGACCCCCTCCATGCTCAGTCTTTTAACCCCCTTGCCCAAGGCCCTGTTCTGGATTCTGGATCTACTTACAGGTCTGCCCCAGTCCCATAGATGGAATATTTCACTTCGCCCCAGTGTCCTGTGTCTGGATCCACAGCCTGGAAGAGAAAGAGCTCCCGGTGGCATGTGCCTCTTTGTCAGGGTGTGTTGGCAGCTCCCATGCCCTGAGGGTGGCTTTCAACCACAAAGTAAGGGGATTTGGGGTTTGCCCAACTGGGGGAGAAATTGGTGGAAAGACTTGCCCCGGGAGCCTTGGTTTTCCTCCAAGAAGTTTTAAGTGTTGAAACAGCCAAGAGATTTAGATCTGGAAAACATTCATCCCTCCTTTGTAAATGAGGAAGGAAGAGGGGGATGGGTCCCATGCCCTGTGCTTGTTGTTTACACGTATATCCTCATTACAGTTCTGTGAGGTGTTGTAATCCCCATTGTGTGGATGAAGAAACTGAGACTAAGAGAGGGCAAGTATCTTGTCCAAGGACAGCTAATGAGTGTGGGCTTTGCCACTCAAACTGGAATGACCTTCCAGATTTGTCTGGCTTCACAAGGCCCCCATCCCACCCCAGTTCCTGGGCCAGTCTCCAACCCACTGTGACAGCCACCACGCTGGAGCCCCCCTGGGCATTCTCAGGAATCCTGGCAACATAGTAGTGGGAGTTGAACTTGGGGGACATTGTCATTGGTGTCCAGGAGCTGGATCACAACATCCGCTGTAGAACTGAATTTCTCCGGGGTGTTCACTTCAACCGCCAGGAGCTGGGAAGGAAGGAAAATGAGGACTTGTCTGGGTGGGCATTCACCCTGTGGAGAGCCTTCCCACCTCATCTACCCAAGCCTAATCCAGACTCCATCTGCCAAGTCTCCCAATCTTCCTCACAGCTGCCAACCAGCTATTCCTGCCACCATCTGCAAGGATCACCTCTAAGGCTGGCATCATCCTCTATCCTCTCAATTGGCTTGTAATGCCAGTTTTCTGATCATTCCCATCTATATTGGAGTCAGTTTATTTTGTTCCACTGAGCTGCATATTCCTTTCCAGTTCCAATTGTCTTGACTATTTTTATAAGTTTATTGCCAGAGATAAAAACCAGTTTAATTTTGTCAAACCTTGTTGCCACTTGTCCAAAGGAAATTCTAAGGAAGAGTTAATTGGGGGCAACAACAACAATAAATGGGCCGGGCACGATGGCTCACGCCTCTAATCCCAGCACTCTGGGAGGCCAAGGTGGGCGGATCACCTGAGGTCAGGAGTTCAAGACTGGCCTGGCCAACATGGTGAAACTCTGTCTCTACTAAAAATGCAAAAATTAGCTGGACGTGGTGGCATGCGCCTGTAATCCCAGCTACTTGGGAGGCTGAGGCATGAGAATCACTTGAACTCAGGAAGTGGAGGTTACAGTGAATTGAGATCACACCACTGCACTCCCGCCTGGGAGAAGAGCAAGATACTGTCTCAAAAACAAAAAACAGGGCTGGCGCGGTGGCTCACACCTGTAATCCCAGCACTTTGGGAGGTCAAGGCGGGTAGATCACAAGGTCAAGAGATCGAGACCATCCTGGCCAATATGATGAAACCCCGTCCTTACTAAAAATACAAAAATTAGCTGGGCGTGGTGGCACATGCCTATAGTCCCAGCTACTCAGGGGGCTGAGTCAGGAGAATTGCTTGAACCCAGGAGGCAGAGGTTGCAGTGAGCCAAGATAGTGCCACTGCACTCCAGCCTGGCGCCTGGCGACGAAGCAAGACTCTGTCTCAAAAAAAAAAAAAAGAGTCCTGGCTCTGTTGCCCATGCTGGAGGGTAATGGTGCTATCTTGGCTTACTGCAACCTCTCTGCCTCCCAGGCTGAAGCCATCCTCCCATCTCAGCCTTCCGAGTAGGTGAGACTACAGGCGTACACCACGATGCCTGGCTCATTTTTGTAGTTTTTGCAGAAATGGGGTTTTGCCATGTTGTCCAGGCTGATCTCAAACTCTTGGGCTCAAGCTATCTGTCCCACCTCAGCCTCCCAAAGTGCTGGAATTACAGGTGTGAACCACTGCACCAAACCAAATTCTTTATTAACTTAAGGAGAATTCGAACTTTTTAAACAAGATATGCCTTTTATGTCTCTTGCTTTCTTTATGCCTCTTTGTAAAATTTTGCATTTTTCATCATTTGCATGATGCACATTTCTTCTTATGCTAATTCCTACAAATTTTGTGTGTTGGTTGTTATTGTAAAGAGAATTTTTAGTCTCATATTTTCTTATTATTTTCTGTATACAGGAAAGCTACTGGATTTTGTGCATTAACTTTGTAATCAGCCATGTTAGCAATTTTGCTGTGTTTCTAAGAGTTTTTTTTTTTTTTGTCTTTTCCCTTAGATTTTCTAACCAAACAATCATATTACCTGCAAATAATGACTATCATGTCTCCTCCTTTCTAAAGTTTGAACTTCTTATTTCCTTTCCTTATCCAGGAACAATGTTATTCCAGGAATTCTGTTAAATAATAGCGGTGATAGCAGGCATCCACGCTCTGTTCCTAACTTCATGGATTGCTTTTGTAATAGTATTTCGCTTTTAAGCATAATGCAGGCTATAAGAGGACATGTATATATGTGCAGAATTATAAATAACAATTTTAATCATGTCAGTGAAGTATTTCATTTTCCTATTAACATATTATATATGTTCATATATAATATGCATTTCGTAACACCTTTATGATTTTACATAATTACCAATGATATCACAGGAGTATTTTTTTCCTCTTCTGCTAAGATTGTTATTAGGAGAGAAAACAGATGTCAAGGCATATGGTAAAACATCTATCTTGATCATCAAATAGTTTTACTCTCAGTCTATTAATGTGGCAAATTATATTGGTAGTTTTCCTTTGATCCCACACCACCACCTGCATTCCTGGAGCTGGTTGTGGTGTGTAAGCCAGGGAGCTCAGTGAGGCTGAGGCTGTGAGCAACGTGCAGGAAGAGCAGAGGGTTGGAGGAGAAGAGGAGGGCCAGGAAGGCCAGAGAGTGACAAGAGACCCCTCAGGAATGAACCAAGATGCTTGTCTGAATTCCTGGGGCCCTCCCATTCAGGGCAGTGAGTTCGGAGCACCACCAACCTTGAAAGTTAATACTTTGGACTTTTCAAAGTCAATGGCAGCTGAGTTCTCCACAATGATCGTGACTTGGGCTTCATTCAGGACTGTCTGTGGAACCACTCGGAAGATGCCCCTGGCTCCCACCAGCTGCAAGTTGAATTTGGCATTGGCTCCCTGGAGAATTTGGAGAATGGAAATAGGGAAGATGAATGAGGATAGAAATTTATATTCATACTACATGGAAGTCTTTTCATGCCCTTAACCTGGGAGATATTATTAAGAGAGTTTCTGCATCTGACTTTTCCTTCTGAATGGATTGTGAGTGCCTTCGGGCTAAGCAGGTAGTCTTTGATTGGCTACTCTCCCTCCTCTCTCCTCTTATTGTTTCATTCATTTTGTGGCACACTTGGCCCCTGCTACATACACAGGGAAGGTTGGTGCAGTCCCACTTAGCTTTGGGACCTTGACTCCATGTGGTTTGTGGGAAGGCAGAGCGGAGGGCAAGACCACGCACCTGGTCGGAGTCATTGACGGTGATCTTGAGGCCCCTCAGGATCTCTCCCTGAGGTGGGTGCTCATTCATGGACAGCTCAAACTTGTTTTGGGGTCCACTCTCTCCATAGAATGTTGGTGGGTGGTTGTTGAGGTCCACAATCCTGATGGTGACTGGGACTATGGCCTGGGCAGCTGGGCTGCCCACAGGGCTTATCTCGGTCACCTGGGGAGGGAGAAAAGTGGCTATTGCTGTGTGGCAGGTGTACCCTTCAGATGGTCCAGCTCCTACCTCCCTTGTATAATCCCCTCAGTTTGAGTGTGTCCTGGCCTAGCAACTTGCTTCTGACTGATAACATATGGCAAAGATGGCAAGCTATCACTTCATGGTTAGATGACAAGAGATTGTAACTTCTGCCTTGTGAACTCTCTCTTTTGCTGGTTTTGAGAAAGCAGGTAGCTACAGCTGACAGAGACAAATGGTGACCTCTAGCCAACAGCCAGCAAGGAGCTGAAAATCTTAGTCCAGGAGCCCACAAGGAGTCTTGCCAAAAATTGGGTGGGCATAGAAACCAATCCTTCCCCCGGTCAAGCCTGCAGATGAGACCCCAGTCCTGGCTGACAATCTGATTGCAACCATGCGAGGGACCTGGAGACCAAGGACCCAGTCAAGCTGAGCCTGGAGTCCTGAACCGCAGAAACTATGAGATATGAATGTGTATTGTTTTAAGCTACTAAGTTTGGGGTAATTCATTACGCAGCTGATAACTCATACAGCCTACAAAGCCAGGGCCAAGAGTCCATAGGTTCCCTGTGAACCATGTGCAGACATCCTACGAGCTTCCTCAAGACCTCCCTTCCCTTGTTCTGTAATCATGCTCTGGTCTTATGTATCCTAAAATCACCCTCCCTGGACTCCACTTCTTCACACCTTCACTGTTGGCCCTCTTGATTCTCACCCCACCCCTCATTCGGATACTTCACCCTGACTTCCACACTGCATCTGGCACCGCTACTCTTTCTTCTTCCCGAGTGTTCTATTCCCGTGGCAATGTGACTCTGCTCTCTACAGCTTCTCCTCAACCTCTCTAATCCCTCCTGGGTTTCCCTTACCTGCCCCTCTCCTCCTCTCTCTACCTTTTCACACAGCTCCCACAGCTGTGCTTGGTCAATTGTTCTCTCTCTTCTTCTTCTCTGGGTGACTTTATTCCCTCCCACGCCTTCCAGCTACCTGTAGGTTGACATTCTCTCCCACAATTCCAAACCTGTGTGCCCAGGTTTCGATGTTTGAACTTGCATATCCCCTAGGCATTTGAACTCATCTTTCCTCACCTACTTCACCTGCCCTCTGTCCTGTACTCCTGACGGCACGGTACCACCTGGGCTTCATCGATTCCTCTCCCCATCCCTTACCCTCAAGGTCAGACAGTTTCCTCATTCTGTGCAATCTGCCTCATGCATACTTTTCAACTTGCCCCTTTCTTCCATCCCACCTCCCCTCACCCCCATAGGCTCTCCTCCTCTGTTACCTCTCATCCAGTTTCCTCTGAATCCAAGTTGAGACCAGAGTTCTCAAATTCTGGCTGGGACTGGTGCCAGAATTACCTGGGTGCTTATAATATGCAGACTCCTGGGTTTGCCCCAAACATACTGAATTCCTACGCCCAGGAGTAGATCCTGAAAATCTTGGTTGGCCCAACTCTCCAAATTTTGGAACTCCACTGGTCTGGTGAGCAGCCGGGTGAACTTTCCTGGTGACTGTAATCCTGCTGAAAACCTTCCAATGGCTCCTTATTGCTCTTGGATGGGACCAGCTATATTATTTGCAGGCCCAGTGAAAAGTAAAAATATGGGGTCCCTTGCTGAAAGAATTCCAAGACAGCAAACTTCAAGCATTAAGCTTAGTGTGGGACCCTCCTAAGTGTAAGTCCCTGTGTGACTGCACAAGCCACACACCCAGCTCTAGAGACAAATCCCTTGTATAATCCCCTCGGTTTCAGGGCCTTTGCTCCTCTGGCCCCAGCCTGGGAGTCCACCTTTCCTCCTTCTCCAGGCTGCCCGTGGGCTCTCTGCTCTGGCCTCACCTGACTCCTGGTTGTTTCCCCAATATATCTCTGCTCTTCCCTCCAGCTTGAGCTTGCTGCACTTTCCTGGCTTGGAATGCTTTCACTCGGCCTCCGCCCACCCAATGCCGGCCTCTAGCAGCATGCACCTGCGGGATCCCACCCATGCTCAGGCACTGCTGCTTCAGTCCCACCTCCTCCTGCCTTTCTGTGACTCCCTGTTCGTGAGTTCATGTCTGGTGCAGGTGCTCTTTGGAACAACATCTAGCCCCCTCCCCCAGACAATGGGCCCAAGGAAAAAGGGCCTGGGTCTCCTCACTTTTATAGCCTTCTAGGACCAAAAGTGAGCAGGGAGGACAAAGCTAGAGGGAGGGTACCTGTACATGCAGCTCATACACCTCTCTCTGGAGCTGGGCCGGGCTCTGCCTGACGGAGATGGCTCCAGACGTCTCGTTAATTTCAAAGGCTCCATCGCTCCCTGCCACAGAGAAGCGCCCTGAAATTCTACACAGGGCCACGGGGGAGGCGCAGGGGAGTCGTGTCAATGAAAGCTCCTCCTGCATTTCCTAGGAAAGTCTCCATAGAATGGAATCCTGTCATCTGTGTCATGTCAACATGGAAACAGTCTCAGAGGGGCTAAGTTAACCTGTCTAAGGCTACACAGTCAGTGCAGATCTGGGACTTGGACTCACTTCTGTCCAGCTCCCAGGTTTCATACTGTGTCCCTTCTCTTATGCATAATACTAGATGTGCATGTGTGCACATGTGTGTGCTTGTGTGTGTGTGTGAAGAAACGAGAGGAAGCAAGGAGGACACACAGTGAGAGGAAGACATGGACACATGGACGGGGAGCAGGGAAAGGCAGGAAAGGAGGGAGGGAATAAAGAGAGGAGAGGGAGGGTGTGGAGTGGGACAGGCAGGAGATGGGGTGGGTGCTCTGGGACTGGGTAAAGCTTTGCAGTGGTGATGGGAGGGAAGGCAGCTGAGGTCCCGTGAGGCTGGGAAAAGGAGGCTGGCATGTTTGTCCACACGTGAGCTGCTGGAAAGTGAGTATATGCAGGCATGTCCTAGAGGCAGGTTGGGCATACAGACATGCACACATCTGGGACCAGGCACCAGGTGCGATGCCCTGGCCTAGCCCAGGGACAGCTCGGCTGGCTCAGTTGCTGCCCAGCTGTGGGAAGAGCGCAGACTGTGGAGCTAGCAGGCTCAGGTTCAAATACAGTGATGGGAGCTTGGGATGCCTACTTAGCTTCTCTGAACTTTGGTTTTCTTGTCCATATACAGGGCTGCTTTAGGGAGATGCCATATCACCACTGCATTTGATTCATTTAATTTAGCTATATGCTGTGGGATAACAATGAAAAAGAATGAGGAAAATACATAGCCACTTAAAAAGTGTGAGAAATGTTGCCACACGTTCCCATCAAGGAACAAATATCCAGGGGGAGAGGAGCATGGCTCAGCACCTCCGTGTTGCTCTCAGCGCCCTGGCCCATGCTCTCCTGGCTCCTGGGTGTCATGACAGGCAGGGGCTGAAGCACACAACCCACAGACTTCCTTGTCTCGGGCCCAGCCCTTCCTCTCCATACATCTTGTACTCCTGGTCCTACAGATGAGGGAGTTGGCATCTAGAGAGGTTGGGGAACTTTGCTCTGGCCGCCTAGACAGTCAAAGCTGCAGCCCCCAAAGCTGCTCAGACTCACCATTCACGAGGCTGTAGAGAATCCGATTGGGTTTGCCCCGGTCTCCATCCATGGCGACCACCTTCAGTACCTCCGAGCCCTCGGGGAAACAGGAGCAGTCGCTGCCTGATGGGCAATACGAGGGCCCTCCCCTCCCCAAATAATGTCCCCATGATAAAAAAGGAGGTGCTACCTCCACCCAGGAAAAGAGCCAGGCCTCTGTGTGGCCGTGCAGCATGACCCTGCTCTCCTGTGCCGAGGGCTACACACACTCACTGACCCCTAGAGCTGGAGGGATAGCCTGAGCCCCCACTGCTTCCTCGCCGGTAGGGGGCAGTACCCGGGGCTGCCTGGGGATTCTCAGGCCTCTTGCACCAACTCTGGCCCACAGACCACACTCAGCCCTTGCCTCTACAGCTCCCCACTCTTTAGCCTCACTCTCACTGCCACCTCTATCTTTTGCTTTCATCCCACCCCAGAGGTGCATGAAGGGAGAGGGGAAAGACAGGTGGGAGAGAGACCAGGCCTCATATGCGAGGTCCCAGAATTCAGATTTTATCCTGTGGGCATTTGGTGCTGCTACCAGGGTTTGGGGTAGGGCTGCCCCAGCTGTGTAAGTCTTGCTTGACCTCTGGCTGTTGTCGCCTCTTAAGCCCCCCTTCACCAGCCCTTCTCTCTGGTTGACTCCAGGCTACTTCTTAACCCGGCACAGGTGTTGCCTCCACCCTTGGAGCCTGCCCTGAGCCCTGTCCCTCAGCACCTCCTTCTCTTAGCTCCTCAGTGGAATGGCCTGGGCCTCCCCTGGCCCACCCTGCAGCCCCCACCCAGGGCAGTCCAGCAGCTCTCTCCCTCACTTTGAGCTTGTCTTCACCACTGGGTCCTCAAAAAGTGTTTCCTTTTGCTTTATAAAGTCGAGAATAGGCCAGGTGCATTGGCTCACGCCTGTCATCCCAGCACTTTGGGAGGTCGAGGTGGGTGAATCACCTGAGGTCAGGAGTTCCGGACCAGCCTGGCCAACATGGTGAAACCCCTTCTCTACTAAAAATACAAAAAATTGGCCAGGCGTGGTGGCTCACGCCTGTAATCTCAGCACTTTGGCAGGCAAGGCGGGTGGATCACAAGGTCGGGAGATCGAGACCATTCTGGCTGCCCAACATGGTGAAACCCCGTCTCTACTAAAAATACAAAAATTAGCCAGGCGTGGTGGCACGCCGCCTGTAGTCCCAGCTACTCAGGAGGCTGAGGCAGGAGAATCGCTTGAACCCGGGAGGCAGAGGTTGCAGTGAGACAAGATCGTGCCACTGCACTTTAGCCTGAGCGAGAGCGAGACTCTGTCTCAAAAACAAAAACAAACAAACAAAACCAAAAAATTAGCTGGGAATGGCAGTGCACACCTGTAGTCCCAACTACTCGGGAAGCTGAGGCAGGAGAATCACTTGAACCCAGGAGGCGGAGGTTGCAGTGAGCCCAGATCACGCCACTGTACTCCAGCCTGGATGACAGAGTGAGACTCCGTCTCAAAAAAAAAAAAAAAAAGATCCAGAATAATCAGACAAGTGCAAATTAAGAATGCAATTCAGTTGCATAGAGTTCTTAAGCTGTGGCCTAGTGAGGACTGGCTCCAGCCTGGTCTCTGCCCAGTGGGAGCTCATGGCCTACATGGGGGAAAAAGGGGCAGTTCATGGCTTGAGGCTGGGTGAGTCCACAGAGCTGGCCTCTGTGTGAGGAGGGTGACCAGTGCCAGCCCAGTCATCTCCAGCAGGGAGTCCTGAAAATCACAAGGGTCAGGGCAGGAGGCATCTGGAGGGGACACTGGTTGAGGGGCACAGCCACCCACCGGAAGGGTGTCCTCATACACATAGCCATAGTAGGGTGTGCCCACGAAGACAGGGGCCATGTCCTGAACATCCTCCACGTTGACCGTGACCGTGGTGGTGGCTGAGAACACCACGTCAGCCCCATGAAGCCTCCCACCACCATCCTGCAGAAGAATCAGGGGCCACAGAAGGAGAGTGAAGACAAGCTGGGATGTGGAATTGAACAGAACCCATGAGAACCTGGCTCCTGCCCGCTTATGGCTGTGAAGCCAGCTGTCCTCTCCAAGTTTCTGTTTGCTCCTGTGTCACCTGGAGAGACTTCTCCTCTCACAGGGGTGCTGGGAATATTAAAGTGCCACCATTCCTTTGCAAGTGGGGTTAGTTCTCTCTCCAGAGAAATCATATCAGATGGGTGACAGGAGAAAGGCATGCAGAGCTAAGTTCCCCCTGCCAGCCAGGAACCAAGCCTTAGGCACCTCCTGAGGACCTACCTACTCTGTGCATGGCCTGTGCTGAGTGCCGGGGCCCACGACAGCAAGACCTGGGCCCCGCACCAAGCATCATAGCGGAGATGTGCACCCAGTCCAGCTTGTGCAGCTATGGGCAGGTGAGGCTGACTTGGGCCTCCTGGTACAGGCTGCAGTGGGATGGTCTGTAGCCAGACTGTGACCAGCAAGGGCCTGCCTGCAAAAGAAAGTGCTGGGCCTAGAGGGACAGCTGGGGTTTTGCACTCTTTGCAGGGGAAGAAGCTTCTGTAAGTACCTGCTGGCTTCCAGTGTTTCACACACCATGCATTTCAGAAATATGAGAACCTTAGTTGAGTTTCGGGGGGTGGGCAGATGAGGAAACTGAGGCTCAGAAGGGGTGACTGGTCACACAGGGAGGAGGAGGTGGTTGAGCAAGCCTTACCAGCGAGATGGAGGTGCCCGGAGGCCATGCTGTTGAGGATGTGAGGGGACACCATTCTCTTGGCCATCCCACCTGGTCCTACCTAGGGGATCCTGGCCCGTTAGTTTTGAGGAGGCATATGCTCTCCGTGAGCCCACAGAACCCAGCCTCTCTGGAGAATATGTCCAGGCAGAAAGATTCCAAGCAACTGCGCCCCTATCTCCCCCAACCCACCATGTCTCCTGCTCTCCAAACTGCCCCCACTCCCCTGTAGAGCCTACTTGGTTCCCACCCAAGTGCTGAGGAGAGACTAGATGCTCCCCCTGTCCCGCTTGTTACCTTGGCGACCACTGTGATATAGTGGGTCCGGGACCTCTCGTAGTCCAGAGTGGCCCCAGGCTGGAGGCGCAGCACACCGCTGTGGCGGTCCACAGCAAATGGGGAGTGTAGGTTCTATAAGAATTAGGAGGCAGCTGGACCTCAGGAAGAACCCAGGCCAGCCCTGGGAAGGCCCACTCTGCTTTCTGAAGGGAGTCTTCACTGCCTCTTGTCACAGGACCTCAGGGCTGAGGTTCCTGCTTCAGAGCACTCAGCTTTTCTGGTCCCAGGTTCTCCTTCATAGGACTGGGGGCTTTCCCTCCCACACTCTCAGTCAAAAACACAGTGTTCCCTTTTGAGCCTTTGCTTTTCTTCCTGCTCAGCTGGAAAACCAATTTTCTTGGGCTCTGCTTTGGGCTAAGCTCTGGACTGGAGAGTCCAGCAGGTGGCAACGTCTGCAGAGTAATCTAACCTGGAGGCGGCCAGGACTTAAAAGTCACAGTGAAGGAGGGAAACATTGGGACCTTCAAACCCTACACCAAACAAGTGACTGCGGGCCAGTCCCGGGCAGTGTGGTGTTGGGGGAGAGGGTGTGCAGCCTGAAGGAAGCTGGCAAGGAGCACTGGCCTCCCGTGGGGTCCCTGGGGGCCCTTCTGTCTGGGTAGGATCAGGTGCTGGTACCAGGTGCTATTACTGGGGCTTTACATGTATGTAATCTTCACAACAATGCTGCGAGGACGTGTTTTTATCTCTCCCATGTGATACATGAGGAAACTCAGCTGGGAAAGTTAGATAACATGCTGAAGGTCATGTGAGGGGGTGAGGGGTGGGTTCTCTCCAGCACCCATGCAGTCCAGGGGACTTCTGGGCCTGTGTTGTTAGGGGGCATCAGAGCTCTGCTTCTTTTGAGGGTTGCCCCTTCTGCTCTTTTTCTATTGACCATTCTGGGCCTACACGGGGTTCTCCACCCACATTGCAGCCCCTGCAGAAAAGCCTGGGGGATGTGGAGGGCTGAGGGTCCTGAGACATGGAAAGAGGGAGGGGACAGGTTGACTTAGAGGAAGCCAGGATGGCCTCATCAGGGGGAAGAAGGCTTCTGTCCCTCTCCACATCCCCCTCCTGCCCATCCCAATCCTTCGTGGACTCCTCGGGAATCATAGAGGCACCAACCTGAAGGCCTGGGTGATGGAGGTAGGGGCTGCCCAGGTGTCCCCCTCCTGCCCAGCCCCATGTTACATCCTGTATGTCCCCCACCTTACCTGCAGGAAGTAGGTGATACTCCCTCCAGAGCCCGTGTCCCTGTCTACCGCATGGACCTTAAAGATGCTGCTCCCAGCAGATATGTCCTGAGGGGGTCACAGCCACAGGGGAGGGTCAGAGACAGTGACAGTGACAGTGTTCTCAGGGGGACAGAGACATGGGGGCATGCAGCAGTGGGGTCTGGGGAGTGAAGCGTCAAAAAGAGGTGGACAGGTAAGGGTAAAGTGTGTGAGCTCCCAACAGGGGCGGGGGCTCAGAGGGGGGTGCAGGAAAGAGGGAAAGGGAACTTGGAGCAAAAAGACATAGTGAGGGGCTGGGGGAGGTGCTCGAGGAGAGAGGGGAGAAGAAAAAAACCAAGCCCCCAAACAGATAAAGGGCCTACTTATGAAACAAAAATTCATAAAGGAAGAAATGATTCATAACCACAGACATATTTAGGATCACCAGGGACCATATACTTACATTTTAGAGCAAGAATGAGACATCTTTCTCCTATTGAATTAGCAATTTTTTTTTTTTTTGAGATGGAGTTTTGCTTTTGTTACCCAAGTTGAAGTGCAATGTCATGATATTGGCTCACTGCAACCTCTGCCTCCCGGGTTCAAGAGATTCTCCTGTCTCAGCCTCCCGAGTAGCTGGGATTACAGATGCCCACCACCATGCCAGGCTAATTTTGTATTTTTAATAGAAACAGAGTTTCACCATGTTGGTCAGGCTGGTCTCACACTCCTGACCTCAGGTGATCTGTCCATCTTGGTCTCTCAAAGTGCTGGGGATTACAGGTGTGAGCCACCACACCTGGCCTGAATTAGCAAACATTTTAAACTTTGAGAATCCAGTGTTGTCAAGGGGCAGGGGAGAAAAATCCTTCTCTTGTGGGGAGGGAGCAAACAGGTGCCTTCTGGAAAAGCAATCTGGCAACGCCACGTGGGCATGTATGCTTTTGATACAGTAATTTCAAATCCTAAAGTGTATCTTAAGGAAAGAATCCTAATTAACAAAAAACAAATGTATGCTCAGAAGTTGATGTGTCTCATGACAGCAAAATTTAAAGCACCTTAAATATCCAAACATCAGGGAATGGTTCTGTAAATGATAGACCGTTCACTTGCTGAAAGCTATTAAAACAATAGTTACCCAAACTTTACAATTAATAAGGAAAATGCTTATGTTATAACTTAAGTGCAAATAGGATACTGAAAACATGTTGAGTATAATCACAACTATGCCAAACAAACAGAAAAAGAAAACCTCTACAATGACAAGAAGACTAGAAGGAAATACACCAAAATTTAACAATGTCTCAAGTTGGAGAGAGTGAGAGTGATTTTGAAAACTCGTTTTCCTTAGTTTTCTATGCATTTCACAATTCTACACTAAACATATATTATGACTACAATAGAAAAAAGTGAATAAACATTCCTTTGGAATAAAAGCGAACGTGAGCGGGAGCAGGTGGTGACAGAGAGGCTCTCCACAGGGCAGTGAGCCATGGCCAGGCCACAGGACAGCCTCAGGGGTAAGCTATGGGCCTGGGTGGGACATCTGGTCCCTCTAGTGGCTCCTCACTCACCTCGGGAATCAGGACGACATAAGGCTCCTGAATGAACCTGGGTGCCTCGTCATTGGCATCAGTCACCAGGATCACAACTTTTTCAGCCACCTGAGAAGGGGCAGAGGGATCAAGAGCCAGTGCAATGAGACCTTCTGAGGGCTGAAGGGATAGCAACCTCTAACACTCCAAGGTACGAGTCTCTTCCCATCCCTCCTCTCTCTCTCCCTCCCTTCCTTCTTTTACTCATTCATTCAACAAACATTAAGCAGCCTCTTAGTGCCAAGCACTGTGTTTCATTCTGGAGACAGAAGACAGTCTGATGGTGTGTTATTTTGCAGTAGTCATAGTGGCTGGGATATCAGGGCAAAGATCAGCATATTTAAAAACACGCTGTGATCTCCTCAAGGTGATAGCAGTAGTATATCAGGCACTGGGGGCGGGGCCCTGCACTGTACCAGCGCACACACATGGCCGGTGTAAATGCATCTGTTAGGGTTGGGAGTGCCTGGGCTGTGGTGCCGGAGAGCAGGGAGGCTTCTCAGAGGAGTGAGAATTAATCCCTGAGGGAGGTTTGCCGGGAGGAAAGAGGTAGAAAGGTGTGCCAGGATGAAGAGGCTGCATCGTGCAAAGGCAAAGAGGAGTGACACACATGGTGAACTGAGAGGACGGAAGTAGATTTATGTCTAGATTATGGCCTGGGTGGGGTGGATGTGGGAGAAAGGCAGCGAGGCACATGGTGCCCAACAGGGAGGCCTGGAACGCCAGACTGAAGCTTGGTTTTCATCCTGCCAGTGGTGGAGCCCAGCTGTTAGCGCTTTCTGAGCCTCAGGAGGGGGCAGATCTGACTGTCCCATAGTGACAACTTCAGAGGCAATTGGGGTGGGGGAGCCTGGAAGCCAGTGAGCCCCTGGGGTTTGTTAGATCATCCAGGGAACACTGATGAGCGCTGAGAGAAAGTAGTTGCTGTGGGGTGCCCAGGTGTTCAGCTCAGGTGACTGAGCAGGAGGCCAAGACCAGGTGGGGAGAGGCAGATAGGGAGGGCAAGTTTCAGGAGATGCTGTGGAATGTGAGTTAGACCCATTAAAAGCTCAGCTCAGACAGCCTGATCTCTCCATTCCTTCTTTTCCTTCCTTCCCCTCTGGCCTTGCAGCAGCCCTCTCCTGTGGGCACTTTGGGTAGGTCTTGCTGGGCCCTGGCTTAACCTTGCAGAAAAGCCCCATGAAGGCTGGGGGAGGAATCGTGCCAGCCTCACCCTTCTCAGTCCCAAACACTGCAGACTGCCAGAGACTGCCCTGGGCGTGCACTCACCAGATTCAGGCCGTCAGAAATGCTGATGATGGCTTCAATCTCATCCTCCCTCTGTGAAGCAAAGGGACTGAGTGAGTGAACAGGAGTCTGACACGCCATGGGACCCTCATGGCTGGGTGGAGCTCTCCCTGCCCCACAAACGCATCAGAGGAGGCCTGGAGGTGCCAACGGATCCCTGGAGCAGGGTGGGTGGTGGCGGCAGCATGCCTGGCAGAGTAGAAAGCTGCCTCCCCCCATGCTAGAGACCTTGTTTTGGGACTTTTGTCTCCGGGGTTCTTATAAACCCAGAGACCCAGAGGATCTGTTGGGGCCCCAACAGAAAATACTCCCCCTGCTACAGTGAGGAGAGACGCCGACCTTGGTGTGCTCAAAGTCCCATGGAGACTTTTCCTCTTTCTTTTCCTTTTTTCTCCCCTTCTCTCTCCACACCTCTCCACAATCCAGGGCTCTGCAGAGGCTCACATCCATGGTGTCTCAGTGCTCCCCAGGATATGGTGAGACCTCAATGAGGAGGTATATCGGAGGTTGCCAGATCCCGTGGGTGCCAGGGAGAGGGGTACTGGCAGCACAGTCGGGCTCCACTGCTGTGTCCCCCAGCAGTCCCTGAGACCTCCCTTTCCTTTCTCTACCCTGTCCTGCAGCTAGTGGATGCTGTCACCAGAGCTGGCAGCATCCCCCACAGCTGAGGTCCAGTTAGCCATACACCAGGTTGGTGTGCAATCTGAAAAAGCCCTTGCCTTGTCACCTGTAAGTTCCCAAGGGGGTAGAGCGGAGGAGCCCTACCAAACTCAGACTCACTCCCCAACCAGCCTTTCCGGCCCTGACCTGCTCTGAGTTCCTGTGGTTCATAGCACCTCTCCAAGGACAGGCTTGAAAAACCACTTTGTGAGGTTTCTTTCAGAAACCTCAACGTGCAAACAGATTTATGTTTAATGGAACATGCTTAAAAGATGAGCAGGGCTGGCAGGTGCTCATCAAAGGAGCCCACTGTTCTCTCTGTGTGAATGAGGAGCATGAGAGTAAAACCCGCTCTGCTGATGGGAAGTGGCCCAGAGATCCCACAGAGCGGATGTGCCCGGGTGTGCCCCTCATCCCCTACTCTGTAGAGAGGTTCTAATTAACGTGCTGTAGGGGAACTTCAGCCCACCGAGGTCTGTCTGCAGGCAGACACCCCTCAGGACTCCCCCACACCTCCCCATACCTCTCTGTCCAGTTCTTCAACCAGGGTGATGTTTCCAAAAGTGGGGTCAACAGAAAAGACGCTTCTAGCGCTGGGGTCAAAGCTGATGTGGTAGGAGATGGGGTCTCCCTCAGGGTCTGTCCCATTCAGGGTGTATACGTGAGAGCCTGGAAGGAGACGCAGTGGAGAGACAGAATCTGAGACCCAATTTTCCTAAAAGTGGCAGCTACTCGGGACCAAGGATTCAGCTGCTTATAAAGTGACTATTCAACTCAGTGCCAAAGGTACCGCCCTGAACTGGGCTCTCACTGCTGGCTGCTTCTCACTTTGTATCTTTATTCTTTACAGAGGTTAGATGTGATGATCAGCCACTTTCCAGATTGTAATCTATAACACTGGTTACAGAGCAGGTGCCGATCTTCTGTGCCTAACTGTAGTGCCTGTGTTCTGCTCTGCCTGGTAATAACTCCTTTCTCAGGATCCAAGATTGAGGGGCTCCTGGGTATAGGGAAGAGGAAATGTGAGCAACCATTAAGGCAGGAGGGGTGACCCACAGTGCAGCACTGTCCCCCGATGCCTGGACCGGGTTCTGCAGGGATTTCTGAACCGGGTGCCTGTTTTACTCCGCTCCTACTTTCCCGGAGATCCCAACGCCTACAAAGTGAGGGAGAGGGAGTGTGAAATCTCTCCTTCCTCCTCCCCTCTCTCTGAATATCTCAGCAAGTTGGATGTTCTTAGGCTGTTTTAAAGCCTAGATACCTAGGGGGCTCAGGGAGGTGAATACATTTGCTCAAGGTCACACAGCCATAACCGGCAGCACCTTACCGCCTGCTTCCTACAGCTGTTTGCCTCAAGGGGCCACCCTGTCTCTGGGAGGGAGCCCTAGTCTCCAGGACTGGCCAGGCTTAAGTCGCCATGGCAGCGATGACCTTCTTTCCTGCCATTCCCGGGGGGGAATTAAGAAAGCAAACAGGGAGCCCCCGGGGCGCGCCCAGCAACTTGGCGCTGGCCGCGTATACAGACTCGGGTGAATCACAGGCTTGGTCCCTGAGTGCAGGGGAACGCGAGCCACCCTTCAGGGGAGACCTGTCGGGAGCCAGTGCCAGGGCTACTCACCTACAGGGGTGTCCTCTGGGAGGCTGAACAGAGCCATGTTTCCGTTGGTGCTGCCGACTCCATTGTCGAAAAAGTGCGGGGCGAAGTTGGCCTGGGCTGGGAGAAGAACACAGAACAGACGGACACCCAGACACCAGGAGGGCGCTTCGCACCAGCGCGTCCCGCGTCAGGCCCCGCTCCTGGGCAGGAGGGCGCTCCATCTCCCCAACCCAAGTGCACTGAGGATGGGGCGCCACCCAGAGGATGCCCCTCACTCCCCCACTCCACCTCCGGTGGGCTCGGGTTTGTCAGGGACACGTAGCAGGTGGGCGCTGAGAACCCAGGTAGCAACCCAACCCCGCCTTCATCAATGGGCAGATTGCACCTGCGCTCAGAGAGGGGTAGTGCCCCAGCCAAGGTCACACCGTGAGCCAGGGCACTATCCCCTGCCCCACGCAGCATCGGAGCTGCCACCAAGCCTCCAGCTCTGCTTCCGAACAAGTGCAGAGCTGCGGGGGTCCGGACGCCAAACCCCGGGGCTCTAGGACGCCAGCTCTGGAGAAGCGCCCCGGAGCGCCCCACTGCTCCGCTACCCCACTACCCACTACCGAATGTGCCAGGCTGATAGAAGGACTTCCCCGCTCCCGTCCACCAGCCCGAGTCCCACTCTGGAAGTGGTCCAGGACCATGTCCCTGTAGCCACCTGGGTGGCGCCGGCGCCCACCCCCTTCGCCGTCCACGCGGCCGGCGGAGCCCAGCGGCCACTCACCCAGGCAGAGGCGCAGCAGCCCCAGGGCCAGGGCGGCCCACCGGCTGCGCCTCATGTCTACGCCCGCGCGGAGTGTCGCCTGCCGCCGCCGAGGCCCGGCGCAGCGGCGCGGAGCATGCCCTGGGCCCGCGGGGAGTGCAGAGACGACAACGGGGGGTAGTGGCGGCGGCAGCCGAGGCGGGAGGGGGCGCAGGGCGGGAGCGGCGGGTGGCGCCAGGGCGCTAAGAGGATGACACGGCTCGGATCAGCTTCTGCCCTGACGAGACCAATTAGCTGCGCAGAGCGGAGGGGCCAGCTCCCAGCCGCGGGCGGGGGCAGGAGGGCGTGACCAGAGGTCTCCCCCGCCCACCACGCCCCCTTTGCTCGGTGGCCCCGGGTCCCCGACAGGACACTGTTGAGGAGTGGAGTGTCTTTCCCCCAAGTGGTCCTGAGCAGGGCGCTGGAAAATTGAGCTTTCCCAGGGTCCCTAAGTCCTGGTGGGGCTCGGCCTTCGCAGGAGTTTTTTTTCCTCATGTATTTCCTCTGTGACTTTCAGTGGCTTAGCCGTCCTCTCTGAGCTAAGCGTTACTGAAGAAAAGTTAGTGGAACGGCCGGGAGGGCCTTGCCTTAGCAGTCTAAGCAGGTTCCATGTGCCGCGTGAGACCAAAAGCTAAGGCAAAGCGTAATGGGTGGGCAGCAGATGGTGAGGGGTTATCAGGACTCCCTCTCTGTGATCTCAATCCATTCCTGCCCCGTCCCCGAGGATGGACCAGCTCTCCCAAAGGGTCTGATCTGTGTGGTGGGCAGCAGGGAGGACCCTCAAGTCTCCACCAGGGTGAGAGGCAGTTCTGCTCCCCCATCCCCAGCTGGTGCCCTAGTCTGGGACCGTGATGGAGCGGCTGATCCACTCTTCAAACCTTTAAAGGAAGAGTGAAGGGCTTGAAGGCAGAGTTAAGCCCCATCTTAGGACAGACTTGCACAGAGCTGGCCAACATAGATCTGAATCGCCCGGGAAGCGTGAGCTCTCATCCCTAGAGGATATTTACACAAAGCAAGGCACTGCTATTGGGGTCCTGGATGCTGGTAACTTGGAGACACAGGTAAGCGCAAGAACCTTTTTGGTTGCTGGTAAACTCCCTAGGCCAGACCCTCATTCTCCTGCTCTGACACTGGAGTGTGCTTGGAAATGCAGCCTGTCCTCCTTCTCCTGGTCGGGCTATTTATGGGGGGAACAGGGTGGTCACTTCAAGCCCAAGCCAGGTCACTTCCCAGGATGCCTTTGGGCGGATGTGTTCTCAGATAGAGGATACCCCTCTGTGTGCTCCCAGGAGAGATCCTCACAGCTGAGGTCTCAGCATTTCCCCCGCAGCCCTTCCCTTTGAGGGGAACACAGCATCCTCCAATCCCCTGGTCTAGCCCTCCCTGATCTACCGTGAACAAGGGTCAGGGGTTTGCAGAGAAGATGAATCAGTGGTCTTAGGATGTGCAGCACTTTTCAGGCCTAACTGGCTGAAACCCTTCTTGTTGAGTTTCCTCGGGCTTGGCTCTTTTGCTGAAAAGACACGCTTTAAATTGCAGAGACATTTCTGAAGCTTCACAAAATGCTGAGACAAAGCTAAGGCAAGCATTTTGCAAGTACCATATAGGGATGCGGAGACTGAGGCTTGCTGTGGATTTCCCGCCAGCCAGAGGCAGAGCCGAGGTTTCCTGTAGCAGATGTCTTGGTGTGCTGAGAAGAGCCAGCTCTCCCTGGGTCTTGTTAGCCCCTGCTCCTCACCAAGAGGTTCTAGGGCTGTTGATTTCTCTCTCCTCAGTTCCCTCAGTCAACAGCCATGCACTGGAGAGGGAAGGGGAAGGAGCAGCATGCATGCCATGTGTTGGATGTGAGCTGATGCATATTCACCCTTATTATCTTTTTTTTTTTTTTTTTTTTAAATATAAAGACGGGGTTTCACCATGTTGGTCAGGCTGGTATTGAACTCCCGACCTCAGGTGATCCGCCCGCCTTGGCCTCCCAAAGTGCTTGGATTACAGGCATGAACCACCACACCCGGCCCACCCTTATTATCTTATTTGACCTACACCTCTCTCCCAATGTGATTGTCTCTGCTTTACAGAGGAAGGAGAGGTCCTCATTGGCTGTGTGAGCCTAAGCAAGTGACTTACTGTCTTTGAGGAGCAGAGCTTGGATTCACATACAGTTTGGGCCAGCTCCAACAAGGTTCAAATTCTTTTTTTTGAGATGGAGGTTCACTCAGTCACCCAGGCTGGAGTGCAATGATGTGATCTCGGCTCACTGCAACCTCCACCTCCCAAGTTCAAGTGATTCTCCTGCCTCAGCCTCCCAGGCGACTGGCATTACAGGTGTGCACCAACACGCTCAGCAAATTTTTCTTTTTTTTTTTTTTTTAGTAGAGACAGGGTTTCACCATGTTGGCCAGGCTGGTCTCAAACTCCTGACCTCAGGTGATCCACCCACCTCAGCCTCCTAAAGTGCTGGGATTACAGGCATGAGCCACCTCACCTGGCCTATTCAAATCCTTTTCATGGCAGAAGTAGACGATCTTGAAGCTACTGAAGCTTCAGCTTCTGGGTATCTCACACATTACACATTCCTTCCAGAGCCCCAGTTTTGCATTTTACTTTGTATTTTCTTCTTTCTTTTTAGAGATGGGGTGTTATTATGTTGCCCAGGCTGGCCCTGAATTCCTGGGATCAAAAGACTCTGCTGCCTCTGCCTCCTGAGTAGCTGGGAATACAGGAGCACCGTTACATATGACTTCTATTCTTTTTCTGAGAAAGACCCTCTGAGCCCCCACTCCAACTCCTGCTACTTCCTTCCATTATATCGAGTTCAGATCTGCTAATGTGACCCGCTGCCCAAGTTTACCTGGGACTGAGGAGTTTCCAGGGATGCAGGACTTTCAATGCTAAAACCAGCAAAGCCTTGGGTAACCTGGTATTTGGCAGTCACCCTAGATACAACCCTGTCCTCAAAAATCTCCTAGGGACCTGGGGAAACAGCAGCTCTTTATGGTGGTTCGCAACATGGACCCTGATCTTGACTTTGCTGTGTGGAGGGTCTTGGTTTTTCAAGACTCGGAAGGGCTCATCTGCCATGAGACATGGGACTTGGCCCTCACCTACAGAGCCTGGGCAGCCTCAGGCCCACCAGTCACCCCATCCTCCAAACGCCCGTCACCCCTGAAGGGTGGTGAGCTCCCCTGTCTCCTGGGGCCTCCCTGCCATGCTACCTGCAGTGCAGTACCACATAGTGTCATCTTAAAGTCAGTTTCTGACAGCTCTTCCTCTGATGGATTTATGGCAGCTGCTCCAGCTACTGATAAGCGAGAACTCTCGCGTCAGCTATTAGCCTGGGCATGCACGTGTCTAACTCAGTCTGCCAACACTCCAACTCAGGCTTATGTGCACATCCATATCTTTGCCTTTATCTGATCTACCTGAGTGTGCCAACCCACAGCCCCTTGCCCATGTGCATAGACACAAATTCACACAGCTGCCCACAAACATACACACGTGTTATAGCCCCATTTGTACACACACACACATACATCCAACAATGTGTGAATCCATTCACATCTTATCTCCACATGTAGATACACGTGCATACGTGCACTGACAGCAGTTGGGCCAGGTGCCTTCCAGGATCCATATGGTACTGAGGACGCAGTGAGCAGCAGGTGCCTGCGATTCAGGCTCACTTCCTAACAGTATGAGGAGGGAGCAAGGTCAGGTAGATAGTCGCAACAGGTCCCTAGTGCCCTGCTTCTGCCCCAGCAGTCTGAGACAAGGAGAGTGAGACCGTTTAGTGGACTGATCTCTGTCCTGGTGTGTTGGCATCCTGAGCTGCTCTGTCCAGAGTTTCAACAAAATGACTGCTCATGACAGGAAAGTCCTGGAAAGGCAGAGTTTAGTACTGAGCCTAATGGCATAGGGTCAGGGGATCTGAGTCGGTCTGGATGTGTCAACTGTGTACTGGATATACTCTCTCTGGAGACAATTCTGTCAGGTACTGTCCCAGCCCAGGTGAGGTCCTGAAGACTCTCCTCTGCAGGTCTGGGCCAGGATGTCCTCACCTGGCTGGAAATTGGGAGTCCCTCCTCGCAGCAGCGGGCTCTGAAGTTAGTAGCTCAGCTGTGGGCTCAGTGTGCCTGGGGAGCCTGGATACCCACCTACTGTGACCTGTGTCTTCCCTTGCCCCCTTGCTGTGCCCAGGCCAGGTGTAGAGTGGCTGCCTCAGTTTCCTCTGACATGAGGATGGGTTCCTTTTCCTATCTGCCTGAGGCCTTGCCTATCTCCTTAACCAAGGGACTCTGTGGTGCCACCTGTTTCCTTGTACCCATCTAATAGGTTAGTGGTCCCAGTAACCATTTTGCCCACTGGCCCTGACTCCTGGTTTGTATGGGCATTCACACAGATGGGTAGAGTCTCCTCCTGACTTTGCCTGTTTCTACCCCCACAGTAGTCTCCTTTGCTTTCTCAGCCTGCCACATGGCTGAGCCTGAGTAGAGAAACACATCGAAGGATCTCTCTGTTTCCAGATGATTCTTTTTCCCAGCATACCTCTGCCTCTAGGCAGAACTGCTCCCTACTTGGAACCTCAACAGAGCCTTTAAAAGACTTTAGTAGGTCTGACTCAGTGGCTCATACCTATAATCCCAACATCTTAGGAGGCTGAGGTGAGAAGATCACTTGAGCCCAGGAGTTTAAGACCAGCCTGAGAAACATGATGAAAACTTGTCTCGGCTGGGCGCGGTGGCTCATGCCTGTAATCCAAGCACTTTGGAGGCCAAGGCGGGTGGATCACCTGAGGTCAGGAGTTCAAGACTAGCCTGACCAACATGGTGAAACCCCGTCTTTGAAAAAAAAAAAAACAAGAAGAAAACTTGTCTCTCCAAAAAAAAAAACAAGAAAAGAAAAAAGAAAAAGAAAAATTAGCTGGGTGTGATGGCATACACCTGTAGTCCCAGCTACTCAAGAGGCTGAAGTAGAAGATTGCTTGGGCCTGACAAGTTGAGGCTGCAGTGAGCCATGGTTGCACCGCTGCATTCCAGAGTGAGGGCAGTGAGACCTTGCCTCCAAAAAAAAAAAAAAAGACTTTTGTGTAGTCTGCTTGTGTGTCTCCCCTAGAAAGCTGTGCACCAGGGAAGAGGCTGTTTCATTCATAGTTTGCTTTAGCATAGGACCTGGCACAAAATAGCTTCTCCATGGGTAATTGTTGACTGGCTGAATGAATAGAGGAATATATATGTCCCCAGGCAGGAGTGCAGTGGTGTGATCTCTGCTCACTGCAACCTATTCCTCCCGAGTTCAAGAGAGTCTCCTGTTTCAGCCTCCCGAGTAACTGTGTGCTACTATGCCTGGCTAATTTTTTTGTATTTTTAGTAGAGACGGGGTTTCGCCATGTTGGTCAAGCTGGTCTTGAACTCCTAACCTCAGGTGATCCACCCACCTCAGCTTCCCAAAGTGCTGGGATTACAGGGGTGAGGCACCACACCTAGCCAAATAGAGGAATATTGAATGAATGAATAAAGAGGCGTCTGACAATGTCAGAAGACTTGGATCCTGGTTGTGGCCTTTGTCATGCTCCTTATCTGTCCATCCATAAATTGGCAGAGTGGAACAGCCAGGGGTATAAACTGAAAATGTCTGCTGAACCAGGCAGGAAATGGAAATGTGTGAAATGGCTGGGTGAAAGGCAGTAGGGAGTGGTGGAGACTATGGCACATATATAAATGTTTACATTCACAGCATATTTAAACATTGAGTTGAAATTCTTGCATGTAATGTGGAAAGAGACTTCTCAAAGTAGATATCTTATAATTTGACACCCTCCCCCACATTCTGGTTGACACTTTGCGTGTCCTGAGGGGCAGTGTAGTTTAATTGACGTTAAAAAGCAGATGAGTGGCTGGGCGTGGTGGCTCACACTTGTATTCCCAGCACTTTGGGAGGCCGAGGCAGGTGGATCACCTGAGATCAGGAGTTTGAGACCAGCCTGACCAATATGGTGAAACCCCGTCTCTGCAGGAAAAAAAAAAAAAAAAAAAAGGCCGGACGTGGTGGCTCACGCCTGTAATCCAAGCACTTTGGAGGCCAAGGCGGGCGGATCACCTGAGGCCGGGAGTTCAAGACCAGCCTGACCAACATGGTGAAACCCTGTCTTAAAAAAAACAAACAAAACAAAACAAAAGAAAGCAGATGAGTGCCAAAGACCTTTTCCTCTGATGGAGCTGTTGATAGCATGCATCTGCTCATTGCTTCTAGAGCTAACTGCATGTTACCGGGCTCCTAGTAAATGGGCAAGGTCCAGCCATGGCTGGGGAGATCAGACTTGAGCCCTGGACACACCCATGCTCTCAAAGCAGGAAAATGCTGCAGAGTCGATAAGGGGAGTCACCGTGTGAGCATTAACCAGCCAGGGTATGGTTCCTGCAGGGTTCCAAAAGGTGGTTTACCATGGGCCATTTGCCCAGAGATGAGCTTGGAGGTGTGATAGGCAGTCTTAGCTTCATTCTACAGATGGGGAACCTGGAATCTCTGAGAGGTTATCTGACCTCCCCAATGTCACAAAGTGGGTGTGTGACAGAGCCATCATATGAGCCCAGATCTGCTTTGGAAGCACATGCTCTATCAATTACACCGGTGTCCCACCCTTTCAGGGAATATGGACCCCTTTAGTTGCCACGGAGACTGTACACTT
The DNA here is from genome assembly GCA_036589455.1 of Ateles fusciceps. NCBI lineage: Eukaryota > Metazoa > Chordata > Mammalia > Primates > Atelidae > Ateles > Ateles fusciceps. Next base: position 90,241 of record JAZHEH010000276.1, read on the forward strand.
CCTCTGTTGATGCTACTGTAATCTGCAACTGGTCTAGATTCTTCAAGAGTCAATTAGGGCAACATAAGAATTCCAGTTTTATTATTTTAAAGTTACTTCCAGATGTTTGGATTTTCTCCCCCAAGCTGGAGAAGTGTTATTCTCAAGACTTTCCCTTTAGTCTCAACCTCCCTTTGAGAGCAAAATTCTTCCACTGATGAGAAATTTTATTTTATTTATTTATTTATTTTTATTTCTTCTTAGTATTTTTTGAGATGGAGTGTTGCTCTGTTGCCCAGGCTGGAGTGCAGTGGTGCGATCTCGGCTCACCGTAACCTCCGCCTCCTGGGTTAAGTGATTGCTGAGAAAGTTTAAAAGTGTATGTTGCAAGTGTTGAAGGGGGTCAGTAAGAGTGGGTAGGACATTTTTTGGAATTTTTAAGGGAAGCAGTACCTGCTCCCGAGGAGCCACAGACCTCTAGCTCTACGTGAGCCTCTCTGTTGGCCTGGGAACCCGTCTCAGGCTTTCCCTCCCTCCTCAGAAGGACAGATGGGACAGGCTGGGGTAGAGCAGGTAGAGGGTTCTCTGCTCCTTTTATGTTCTTACCTTTGATCTAGGCTGTTTTGAGGGGCTGGTGCCCCTTAAGTGCCTCCTGGGATCTTGGGTCACTGCCCATACCACCCATACAGCCCAAGTCCAGCCTCTTCTCAGCACCATTTCGCTGTGACCAGCTCACAGCTGTGACCCTGCAATCCTGGCCCTCAGAGAAGGTGTTCCTTCTTTCCCACAGGCAAGGCTGTGTCTTCCTTTTATTTGTATGTATCAAATATCTGGTCTTCCTCACCTGCACCCCTCACAGACGCTGAGGCTTCCAGAACTTATTCTCCCCTTTCCTCTCCATGGTTCCCAAGAGGAGGTGAGCTTAGTGATCAGTGGGGCACATGGCCTTCCATTCTTCCTTTTGGTTGCCTCTCCAGCACACATGTTTATTTTGTGTGTGGTTTATTTCTTTACCTTTTATGGGGGGGTTGGGGTGGAGAAGAATTAAGGAAGAAGAGAAAGACACAGAAATGGCCAGCTCTTGGCCAGGCGCGATGGCTCACGCCTGTAATCCAAGCACTTTGGAGGCCAAGGCGGGCAGATCACCTGAGGTTGGGAGCTCAAGACCAGCCTGACCAACATGGTGAAACCCCCGTCTTAAAAAAAAAAAAAGAAAAAGAAAGAAATGGCCAGCTCTTGCATTGCTGGTAGGTGATCCACCTTGCCAAAGGAGTTCTTGGTGAGGGTCTGACATGGCACGGAGCAGCCACTGGAGACATGTTAGCTCCCCAGCTAACACATCTCCAAGGCCTCTCCACTGCTGTTCTGAATGCCCCAACCCTGGCCCTGGGTGCCTCACCTGCCACCCCTGCCTCAGCTCCCTTCTGTCTCTTAACGGCCCTTTCTCATGGCATTCTCTCCTGCTTACTGAATCTCTGGGTCTTCATTGCTCTCAAGATAAACCCCAAACACTGAGGGCTTTCCAGGACTTTCCATAGCCCCCGCTGAACCCTCTGCATTCCTTTTGTCCTGATGCTGCTGTCCAGTTGCTGACTTCTCCTCTAACACTCGTGTTTCCTGCCTGGCCCTTTCTGCATCCTTACTTCACCCCAAAACACACACACACCCCCCTCACCACACACTCCAACATGCACACACACAATCACACAGACACCACACACACAAACCACACACCACACAAATGTATCACACATACACCACACACGCCACACACACCACACATGCCACACACTCACACACAGCACACACAACCATACACCACATATCACACTCCTCACACCACACACATGCATCACACGCACAACACAACACACGACACACATACACCACACACACCACATACCACACATCACACATGCCACACACACACACCCACACACACAGACCATATACCACAAACAATATCCACAAACTACACATTCACCATACACCACACACATCACACACCACACACACACACCACATGCCCCAATACACACATGCATCACGCACACCACACACACACAATCAGATACCACACACACAAACCACACACCACACAAATGTATCACACATACACCACACACGCCACACACATCACACACAGCACACACAACCATACACCACATATCACACTCCTCACACCACACACATGTATCACACACACAACACACGACATACATATACCACACACACCACATACCACACATCACACATGCCACACACACACACACACACACAGACTATATACCACAAACTATCCACAAACTACACATTCACCATACACCACACACATCACATACCACACACACACATACCACATGCCCCAACACACACATGCATCACGCACACCACACACACACAATCAGATACCACACACACAAACCACACACCACACAAATGCATCACACACACACACCACATACCATACACATCACAAACACACACCATACATACAACCACACACTGCATATCACACAACTCACCCAACACACCATACAACACAGTATACATATACACTACATACACCACACATCACACATCACACATGCCACATGCACATGTTCCATACATACCACAAACCACACATCCACCATCCACCACACATTCACACCATACATTTCACACACACTGTATAAACTGCACACACACTACAGACATACATATAGTACACACACCACAAAGTCCATACCCTCACACACACATCACACACCATACACACACATCACACACACATTACATATACACATGCACGAATCCCACACCCTCACACACACACATCACACACACATTACACACCATACAAACACACCATTCACCACACCCCTCTGCACACCCTACACATGCACCCCTCCCCTCCCACACCCTCCACACCCCTCTGCACACCACACACACACACACACACACACCCTGCACCCCTTCTCTGGCTGGCCTCTTCTGCTGAGTTTGAGCAGTATTTTATTCCCTCCTCGTCTTCCACCCCTCTTCTTAGCCCCAGCCCTCAGCCCTCTGATCTTGCCTGGGTGCCCACAACTTTGTAGAGAAATGATTGCCTCTCAGACATCAGGGACCATATTTGTTCATCTCTGAGCCTCAGAATCCAGCTCAGGGCACAACAATGGCTACCCTTGGACGGATGAACATGGAGATTACAGGACCTACTGAGAGGGCAAGTAGGCAGGTGTGAAATGCAGAAAAGAGCCTGGAGCACAGAGGGGGCTGGGTTCAGGGGAGGTCCCCACCTCTCCTGCCCCATTCTGAAGGGGCATTTATGCCCGCAGTGAACACAGCACTACAGAGCCTGGGGAACTGAGCCTGGGTGTGGGACGTATGGAAGGGATGTGAAAAGTCTGGTCTGTGACAAGACAAGGACTCTGACTTACCCTGGATACCACTGTCCCCAGAGCCCTGAGCCAGGGAAACTCTGCCTATCAGCCCAGAGGGGGGCCAGGTGTTCTCTTCTGTGGCTGTGGAGGGTGCAGCGATGGGGCTTCTCACCTTGCTGTGAAAATCGGATGAGAAGGGAGCTTTGTTAAGAGATAAGCCGCTCAGACCTGAGCCATCTGTGCCCTCTGAGCTTCAGCTGTGTTCACCTGGAGCTCAAACACCCTGGGATGGCGAAGCAGAGGCAAGGACTTCCCAGAACCAAGTCCTTCTGTGTGCCAGGTCCTTTGTGGGCACTCCCACACCTGGTTATTTGCCCTCTGAGTAGGTCCTGTCATCTCAATTTTCTAGAAAAGACACAACATGCCCAGCTCACACAGAACACCCTTAGCAGGTCAGGGCTTCGAGTCCTGGTGTGCTGGACCCAGGGCCTCTGTCCCTGCTCCTAACATAGTTACACTGTGTTGTGACGAAGAGTGGCCTGCAGGTAGGGCTTTAGGGACAGGTTTCTTCCAGCAGAAAGCTGTGCCTCAGGCTCTATCACTGACCTTGTCAAATAAGGATATGTCTGCAATGAGTTGATTTATTTTATTTACGACTTGTTTGTTTGGGTGTTCTTTCCAGCAGACTCATGTCAGGAGGCTAGGAAGGGATTCCTCGGGGACTACTGGACGCTGGTGGTTAAATGCCAGGGGGTTGAAAGAACCTGAAGATGGAGCTGACTCTGCAGTCTTGGTCAGCCACCCCTGGGGTGCTTGCCACCCTGCACCCGAGCAGGATTGATGGTCTCTGGATTTGTGGCTGTGACCAGTCACGGTGGAATGATTGACCGTTTGCCTTGGAGAGGCTCACATAGTGGACTGAGGCTGTGTGGGCTGAGCTTGGACCATAATAACTCTAAAAGTTGATGGCACAATTGAGACAAGGATGTGGAGTTCCAGAACTTTCCCAGCGTCTTTGCTGCCTGAGATGAAACCCTCCAACATTGCAGCTCGCTGCTGTGACGGCTGAAAGGGGAGACAGGAGGCTGCTGGGCACCTCAGGTGACAGGCGTGAGGGTCTCTGCTGTCTGGAGTCTTGCTTTGGGTGCGCTACACCTGTGGAAGTGCCCCAGGCACCAGCCAAGGGTGGGTCTCTGGCTCAAGCTTGCATGGTTTGCAGAGCCTCACATGTTGTCCTGGGAGGAGCAATGAGTAGACAAGAGGGACAAGGACAGGTAGGTGGCGAGGTCAGAGCCAGATTGGGGGGAGAGAGAGGAAAACACAATTAGGATGCATTTTCTTTTTTTCTTTTTTTTTTTTTTTGAGACAGAGTTTCACTCTTGTTACCCAGGCTGGAGTGCAGTGGCGCGATCTTGGCTTGCCACAGCCTCCGCCTCCTGGGTTCAAGCAATTCTCCTGCCTCAGCCTCCCGAGTAGCTGAGACTACAGGCGTGCGCCACCACACCCAGCTAATTTTTGTATTTTTAGTAGAGACAGGGTTTCACCATGTTGGCCAGGATGGTCTCGATCTCTTGACCTCATGATCCACCTGCCTTGGCCTCCCAAAGTGCTGGGATTATAGGCGTGAGCCACCGCTCCCAGCCAGGATGCATTTTCAAACACAATTTTAAAAAAAGTCAAAGCAATAATTAGGTCTTATCCTTTTCCCTGGAGGCCCAGAAGGGGCTTTTTGTGGCAAACATGACCAGCCCAGATTATTTCAGTCCCAACAGGGGGAATCTAATTGATTGGCAGAAGAGGAAGAGTGGGTGGCTGATCTTAAGTGGAGCCCACCTGAGCTGCCTCAGGTCTGGGAAGCCTGTTTCTAATGACTCTGGTAGGAGGGTCTGCAGCTTGGCCCCCAGCTGTCTTCCTCCAGACAGCACATGCCAGACAATGTGTCCCAAAACTAAGTTTGCATCTTTTTGACACACCAGTTCCATTTATGGGAGGAATAATCCACAAGAAAGAAAAAGCTGCATACATTAAACTATTCTTTATAGTTATTTTTCTTTAAGAGAGATTGGCGGGGGCGGGGGTGGGGGGTGGTCTCGTTATGTTGCCCAGGTTGGTCTCGAACTCCTGGCTCAATCTATCCACCTGCCTCAGCCTCCCAAAGTACTGGGATTACAGCATGAGCCATTATGCCTGGCCCATAGTTTTGTTTTTAATTGCAGAAAAAAATGCCTAGAAACAATCTGAATATCCTATAATAGAGAAATTGTTAATTTGTAATGATAATTTGGCCAGGGCAGCGGCCCACACCTGTAATCCTAGCACTTTGGGAGGCTGAGTTGGGCAGATCACTTGAGCCCAGGGGTTCAAGACCAACCTGCACAACATGGCAAAACCCATCTCTACCAAAAATACAAAACTTTGCTGGGCATGGTGGTGTACGCTTGTGGTCCCAGCTACTCAGGAGGCTGAGGTAGGAAGACCACCTGAGCCTGGGAGGTTGAGGCTGTAATCAGCCATGATTGAGCCACTGTACTATAGCCTGGATGACAGAGTAAACCTTTGTCTCAAAATAAAAATAAATAAATAAAAACAAAGTAACAATTAATGATAATTTATGATGATGAAAATGTTTCATGGGGACAAAAAACCAGTGATTATGATGACTGTGTAGCAACAAGAAGAAAAATGCTTCCGACTTAAATTTAAATTTTTAAAAATGAGATACAATTAATTAAAAATAAAACCAAGTAAACATGTTTGTACAAAAAACAAAGAATACACAAATGAGAAGGGTTACTTAGTTATGGTCATGAGATTATTCTTTCTCCTGTTTTCAGATTATTACTATATGCAATGTGGTGGTAATTAAGATTATGAAATCGGCCGGGCGTGGTGGCTCACGGCTGTAATCCAAGCACTTTGGAGGCCAAGGCGGGTGGATCACCTGAGGTCGGGAGTTCAAGACCAGCCTGCTGACCAACATGGTGAAACCCCCGTCTTTAAAAAAAAAAAAAGAAAAGAAAAGAAAAGAAAAAAAGATTATGACATCTAGAGCACGCCAGATTAACTGAGTTCAAAGCCTGGCTCTATCATTTACTTAGTAGCTGTGGGACCTTCAACAAGTTACTTAACCTTTCTGTGCTTCTGTCTCTCATTTGTGGAAGTGAGAATAGTAATATTGGCTAACTTTTAGGATTATTGTAAGGACCAAATGCGTTAGCGGATGTAAGTGGCACACCTAATAATTGCTATATTAGCACTAGCTATACAAAAAAATAAATTTAATTATAATTAATCCATCCACTCATGTCTTAATCACAAATAAGTGCTAATCTTAGTATGTTTTTCTGGTTTTTCTATTGGAAAGTGCTATGATCTCCCCATAGTGATAATCCTAGTAATATACAGCATAACCTACCCTCTTCCATTAATACCGTGTCATGAGAATTTTCCACCAGCATTTCTGATGGAGACACATGATTTCCTGACCCCTGATCCTTCTCTACCTCCTTTCTTCCCCCTCAGATCCCAAGACTGTCTTCTCTGACTCCTACAATAAATTTTGCGGTTGACTGATTGCAAATATGACTGCAATTCTCCATCTCTCCTTTGCAGTTTCTCCCATCGTGATATGGAATTTGTTTGCCCGCTCCTCAAATCTGGACTGGCCTTGCAACTTGCTTTGGCCAGAATGAAGGTGGTAGAGATAAAGGTGGGGAAGTTCAGAGCCTTAACCTCAAAAGGTCTTATGTGTTTCCATTTATATAAGTGGAACTCTGCAGATACCACACAAACACTCTGGGCTCACCTGCGTGGAGCATGAAAGACCACGTGGAGGAGAGGCCAGTTGTCTTAACTGAGACCATTCTAGACTCACAGACACCAAAAATATGAGACACCCCAGCCAAGATCAGTAGAGCTGCCAAATCTCAGAAGAATGAATGAGTCCAGCCAAGACTAGAAGAAATATGCAGCTGACCTGTAGACTCATGGAAAACAATACTTATTGCTTTGGGTCACTAAAATTGGGAGTGCATTGTTATGCAGCTGTGGCTAACGGATATAATCACAAGGAGCAAGGCCACAGGTCTGAGGCTCCTCTGATTGAGCCACTGGGTGGGGATGGGTGCCAGCCCTCTTTACCTCTTCCTTTACAGGATCTATTTTTCTGGGCCCTCATGTCCATCCTGGTATCATTGTTTCTGAAAACCTCATATCCTCAATGGGTAACCTTGGTCCATGCAGTCCGAGCCGCTTCCTGAAGGCAGAGACAACCGCATGGCAAGGGAGGAGTCCCTCTGTGCCCCTTCCAGCCTGAGTCTCGCACTATGGACTGAGCCATTTTGCTGAGTTTCAAAAACAGGAGGTGGCATGGAGCTCTCAGGACCTGGGCAGCCTCTCAGGCTCCAGGCTTCCCACAGGACCTACCCAGTTTTCCCAACTAGCTTCCTCACAGTGGCCCCAAGATGCACAGAAGGAAGATGGCCTGACTGAGGCTTCGGGACCACAGCACTTCCTAGTTGGTGGGGCCTACGCAGCCATCAGTCTTGACCCTAGCTTAAGCCTGAGCAGCCCCTGGGCTTGGGGTTAGTGCTTGATGCCTGTAAAGAGCCAACAGAGTCAGCACATTGAAACTTCCTTTTAAAAAACTGGGCTAGATCCAGGGGCTCACACCTGTAATCTCAGCACTTTAGCACTTTGGGAGGCCAAGGCAGGGTTGCTGGAGGCCAGGAGTTCAAGACCAACCTGGGCAGCATAGTAAGTCCCTGTGTCTACAAAAATAAAAAAGTTAGCTGAGTGTGATGGCATGCATCTGTAGTCTCAGCTACTGAGGAGGCTGAAATGGGAGAATCACTTGAGTCCAGGAGTTTGAGGCTGCAGTGAGCTATGATTGCACCACTGCACTCCAGCCTGGGTGACACAGGAAGATCCTGCTTCTCAAAAAAAAAAACAACAACAAAAAGGCTTGCTGCTATACAGATTGCTTTAAATTTTCTAAATAATCTTCAAAAACCTTTTTTTTTTTTGAGTTGGAGTCTTGTTCCGTTACCAGGCTGGAGTACAGTGGTGCAATCTCAGCTCACTGCAACCTCTGCCTCCTTGGTTCAAGCAATTCTTCTGTCTCAGCCTCCCAAGTAGCTGGGACTACAGGTGCATGCCACCACGCCTGGCTAATTTTTGTATTTTTAGTAGAGATGGGGTTTCACCATGTTGGCCAGGATGGTCTCAATCTCTTGACCTCATGATCCGCCCGCCTCGACCTCCCAAAGTGCTGGGATTACAGGCGTGAGCCACCACACCCAGCCTTAAAAATCCCTTTTTAAGTAAATTGGTAAATGTAATAAATTCAGCAAATCAGCCATTTAGCATGTTAATTTTCAAAGATGGTTTTGTCACACTGACCCAGAGTCCTGGGCCTTCCACATATTGTCATCCCCCCTGGGCCTACCACAATGCTGAGATACAAAGCAGTGCTCAAGAAAGACACCATCGAATGAATAGTCAGTATTCAGCAAGTGTGTGTCCTAGCTGGTGTTGCTGGCGCAGGGACATCTTCCAGGCAATCCTGAGTTAATTTGGATTTCCATAGACAGATGCACGGGCTTTGCCATACGTCAGTGAACTGGAGCACACAAAGCCAGATTCCTAGCAATCCTGCTGTTGCTTACACAGCACTCTGGGAGCCCTGATTCATCTTCTCCCTCCTTGCTGAATCCCAGTATCAGTGCATAAAACAGAAGGTGGAAACGCCAAGCCCAGACAAGAATGTGTAGGCTTTGGTTGTGAGTGTCAGAGCTGCTCATCTCTTGTGCCAGCAGCCCTCTCTCCATAGCAACAGCAGGACATGTTTACAGGGCGCTGTGTGGCAGGCTTGATGCCAAGTCCTGTGTAGACATGACCCCATTGGCTCCTCATCATGGCCCAGTGAGGTAGATTCTATTATCACTCCCTCTTCACAGAGAGGGAGACTGAGCCTTAGCAGTGCTGGCTGACTTGCTCCTCAGAGCACACAGCCAGCGGGCGGTGGAGTCGAGATCCCAGCCCAGATGGCTCTTTCCTTCCGGAAGCCAGCCGTGTCTGGCTTGCGCGCGCATGTCTTCATACACAGGCTGCAGGAAACTTTCTGTCTACGGGGGAGGCAGTTTGTTATAGTGGAAAGAGATGGACAGATCCTGGTTTCTGGCTCTGCCTCAGTTTCTCTCTGATTTTCAGTTTCCCAATCTACACAATGGTGACAAGACCTCTCCACGGTGGTCTCAAGGATTTAAATGAGATCACGTGGCAAGGACCCAATAAATATGTTTGTGTTGCTCTTCTTGTTCTAAGTTATTTATAAATTTCTTTTCTTTCTTTTTTTTTTTTTTAAGACTGGGTTTCACCGTGTTGGTCAGGCTGGTCTTGAACTCCAACCTCAGGTGATCCGCCTGCCTTGGCCTCCAAAGTGCTTGGATTACAGGCGTGAGCCACCACGCCCGGCCTGTTTATAAATTTCTACAATGAAATTTAAAAAATATACACACAAAAGAAACCCAGTCTCAGCACAGGAGACATATACCTAGATTTATTCTCCAGAAGTAACAAAACTAAGAAAACAGATGCACGTATACTTGCACAAGGAATTAATCTGGCCACGTCTCCTATGCGCTGTGTGTGCTTGGTTGTATATCCGTCCATCTGTGTGTGTAGTGTGTGTGTGTGCTGTGTGTAGCATAAAAGTGTAGTGTGTTTAATTGTGTGTCTGTGTGCAGTGTCTGTGTGTGTAGTGTGGCATGTATGTGTGCATGTATTTGTTGTGTGTGTCTGTGTGTACAGTTGTGTAGTGTTATGTATTTGTGTGTATGTATTTATGTGTGTTTGTGTGTATAGTTGTGTGGTATGTGTTTGGGTGTAGATGTATTTGTGTATGTGTCTGTGTGTGTGGTATATGTGTGTATGATTGTGTGTAGTATGTATCTGTGTGTAGTGTGTTTGTGTGTATAGTGTGTGTCTGTATGTGTAGTTGTGTAGTGTGTATGTGTCCGTGTGCCTGTAGGTATAGTGCACGGTGTGTGTGTGTAGAGTGCATGTAGTATGTGTTTGTGTATGTAGTTGTGTGTGTTTGTGCTGTGTGCATGTGTCTATGTGTGTACCACTTTGCTGTGTACTGTGCGTATATACTGTGTGTCTGTGTGTAATTGCGTAGTGTGTATGTGTCTGTGTCTGTAGTGCACATTAAGAGTCTGTGTGCATGTTTTTATATGTGTGTGTGTGTTTGTGTGGTGTGTATCTGCTTGTGTGTGTAGGTATTTTTGTTTGTGTGTTTTGGTTTGTTATGTGTGTGTTTGTGGTGGGGGACTCACACACTCCCTCATTTCCTGCCTCTGACAGTCGGATGCAGGAAAGGGGAACAGGAGGGGGAGGGTGTGAGCCCTTGGGGCGCGCCTCCCCCGTCTCCGGAAGGTTTTCACCTTCTTTCACAGAACCAGGGGCCTGGGGGAGCAGAGCCACAGCCTGCACTCACCCTGCACCCTGCCTGGCTGTTGCCTTGCACTGATTCAGTGAGAGGTGTATGAGAGCTGGTTATTTTTATCCCAGCTGACTGGGTGTGATGCCAGTTTGGAAGGAGGGGCTGTCAGCATCTCCAGGAGAAGGTCTGCGGCTGGAGTCATCCTGTCTTGCTCGCTCCCTCTGTCCCTCCCCCTGCATCACAACTGAGCACCCCCTTGGTAGCTGGGGAAAGGCATGGAGGCTCTGGCGCTGGTCGTGGACTCAGAGGAGCAAGTGGGGCTGGGACCTCCTCTGCCTCCTGAGAGAGGGCACTGGGGCTGCAGAGTCCAGGCAGGATCCCCAGGTTCATGTCAGGCCGTCTGACTCAGTCTCTGCAGCCTGGGGCTCTGCCTGCCCCACCCATGCTTCATCAGCCTGACCCTTCCTCCTGGGCTGGGCAACTCCAGTACATGTCTGCCCTGGGCCAGGAACCCCTGTGCAGGGAACTGGGTGCCCACAGCTCTCCTGGACCTGGACCTATCCCCCACAGCTCTCCCAGTGTCCCCAGGCCTCAGGGAGAGGGCAGCCTTGCTCTTCTGGGCCTTCCCTGGTCATGCAGCCTGGTTGCTGCCTGCCAGCCTCTCTGGGGCTGCCTTACCTCCTGCCAACCTGTGGATCTCTGGACTCTCACGCCCACTCCCCTGCTGGTGATCTGCATGCTGATCTGTGCCCTAGGTCCACAGGGCTCACGGGCAGCTTTGGTCCCTACCTTCCGGGAGCATCTCCCAAGTCCTGCAGCCCTCTGTCTTCCATGCCTCCCTCTTGCCCTTCACCCCTGCTGCCTCCTCTGCCTGCATGCCCAACCTCCACAGTCCTCAGGCAGGTTCCTGGCCTTTCTTCAAGTCTCATAAATGTCGCCTCCTCTGACACCTCCCACCTAAGGTAAGGGTGTTCCCCCACACCATTTTCTAATTGTATCTTGCTATTTTCCATGGCAGAATATATTCAGTTTAAAATGATTAATTTGTTGACTTTTTTGGGGAAGTCAGTTTCTCCCACTGGCCTCTAAGCTCTGTGGGGCTGGGAGGACATCTGCACGTGGACCCCTGCGGACCAGGGCCTGATGCCAGCCACGTGTGGGGGCTGATCAGCATGTGTAGCTGGTCCCATGGCCCCTACAGAATCTCTCCCCAACAGTCTGGATGAGGGTGGGGTTACTTACTTTTCAGGTTTGTCGGGTTGGGTCTAAGGACTCGGTGGCAGCAGAGTCTGGTTCTTCTGCCTGGCCAGACCTTGTAGGATGCCTCCTCCCTACGGTGGACACAAAAAAGCAGACTATCCTTAGCTGCTTGCCTGTGAGTGAGGAAGCTTCCCCTTCCAAGGCCCAGGGCTCAGGAATGTTTATCCAGAGAAACTCAGGATGAGCCAGGCTACAAGAGGTCCCAGGGAAAGAGTGGGCCTTGTTGTGATTTACTTTCCAGAAATAACAATGTTGGGAGACACAGTGGCCCCAAAACACGTCCTTCTCACGTTCCCGTTCAAGAAGTAGTTTCTTTGACACAGTAATTTTCCCCTCGGCAATCTAGTCTAAGAAAATAAGCCTGAACTTAGGACATATTTTATGTACACATATATCTTTTACCACATAAATAAAATAGTGCAAAGTAGGCCAGGTGTGGTGGCTCATGCCTGTAATCCTAGCACTCTGGGAGGCTGAGATGGGAGGATGGCTTGAGTCCAGGAGTTCAAGACCAGCCTGAACAACATAGAGAGACCTTGTCTCTACAGAAAAATGTAAAAATTAGCAGGGCATTGTGGTGTGCACCTGTTTTCCCAGCTACTGGAAAAGCTGAGGTGGGAGGATCACTTGAGCCCTGGAAGTCAAGGCGACATTGAGCCGTGGTTATGCCACTGTACTCCAACCTGGGCAGCAGAGCAAGATCCTGCTTCAAATAAAGAAAAGCACAAAATTGTGAACTATTTAAATGTCTAAGCATGTAAATTCATAATAGCACATTCACTTGATAGCAAGTTGTGCCTGAAAATATCAGTTGATTAATGCTACTTTAAGAATCTGCCACAGAGAGTCCTAAATGGATTGGAAACTTTATGGGGGAAGATATCCATCCTCATTTAATCATCACTAGAGTATCATCGGCAAGCTCCAACATGTCCAAAAATAGAGATCTGATAAATTGCATGTCATGGACTGTGTTTCTGAGGATTTCCAATCACTGTTTTCCTCATTATATGTGTGGCACATTTTCATCGCAGAAACTTTATAAAACAAACACTTGTTATAATCCCACTACTCAGAGATGGCTGCTGCTGGCATTGTGTTGTAAATGCTTCCAGAATATCTTCCATTATAAGTATTTTGGGTGATTATAATAATATAGTGATAAATAAAAAAGATATAACCAGGCCGGGCATGGTGGCTCACACCTGTAATCCCAGCACTTTGGGAGGCCAAGGTGGGCAGATCACTTGAGGTCAGGAGTTTGAGACCAGCCTGGCCAACATGGTGAAACCCCATCTTATAAAAAAAAAAATAACAATAATAATAATAAACAAAGATACAACCTTGAACATATAGAGACACATCAATTAAGTTTTTAAAATTCTACATGCAAGACTGAAAGGAAATAAAGAAATGTTGAACATGGTTCAACATTCTTGAATCATGAAATTATGAGTGTTTTTCTCCTCTTTATATATTTGTATAGCTCCAGCTCCTTCCCACAAGAAGTTTAAATAACCATAACCACTAAAACAAAAAATAAATGCAGGCAGTTTCTAGAGGGTTAGACAAGAGAAAAAAGGATTGAAACACTCAGCTGTCTGAATCAAGAAAGGCAAGAGAGCTAAATATTCATATCTATAGAGGTAAAAAGATGGTGTTCCCTTCTAAACATGCATAAACATACCCCACCTCCGCACCACACACACTTCATTCCAGCTGCTCATGGATATTTTCTGTGCATGAGGTTTTGGGATATTCAGACTTAGATGGTCTACTAATTAATGTATTCATTTGTCCAACACTAATTTACTGTGTTCTAAGCGTGATACAAGGACAACAGAGTGGCTCCAGAAATTCTCGACAGGTAGGCCTTAAGCACAGTAATCTAGCTGAGAGGTTGTAGGTGTGTCTGCATGGTGAACACACCACTTTACTTAGCCAGCGCATGTATTAAGGGGCACAGGGAGGCCGGGTGCAGTGGCTCACGCCTGTAATCCCAGCACTTTGGGAGGCCGAGGTGGGTGGATCACCTGAAGTTGGGAGTTCGAGACCAGTGTAACTAACATGGAGAAACCCCGTCTCTATTTATTAAAAAAAAAAGGGGGGGTGCATAGGGGCTGTGGATAGAGCCCCCAAGCCACCTGCAGACAGTCCTGAACCCTGAACCTATAGGTTCAAGAGCAAGAGCCTGTCTTTTCAGGGCTCAGGACTACCTGCCAAGGCCTGCCCTCCAACAAATCCTGATCACCGTCTTCCCAGATGCTGAAATCCTGCTTAGACCTGCACCCTGGGGGCGCCTTACCTTCCGTGGAGAAGACGGAGAAGCAGAGAAGCAGAATGCAGAGCAGGCTGGAAAGAACTAGAAGCCTCATGGTGAGAAGGCAGACTCTCAGGGCCTGGGGGAGGGAGCTGTGCTGTAGCGTCCTCCCTTGGGGCCACCTTGGACATTTATAGAGGCGTTCCCAATGGGCAGGGCCCTAGCAGCTTTGGAACTCTTCTAAAGGGTAAGTCAGCCCCTCCCAAGAGGAAAACCAGCCTTTCGAGATGCATTTAGTGACCTGTAACACTGAGAGCTGTAAATGCCCAGCCCGGAGAGGTTTCAGCCCTGGCTTCAGTGGTGAGAGCAGGAACCAACTGCCCAGGAAGAGTCACTGTCTAGAGTTGAACGTTAACTTTTAGTGTCATAATAATCCCATCAAACGCAGCTCTTCCTGCTCATTCCTCAGCTGTGTCTGCAAAAAGGACCACAAACTTGCAGGTTCTCATCCAAGGATGAGTCTTGAGCAACCAGTGAGATGTAGGGAGCACAGACCCTGGAGTCAGATGACATGGGTTCGAGTCCTTGCTCTGTCACTTAGCGGTGTGACTTCAAACATGTCCTTGAATGTCTTTAAATTGGCTTCCCGTCTGTGAAATGGACACAGGGCTACCTCTCTCACAAGCCTGTATGAGGGATGTATGAGAAGCCATCTGCACCAACGTGCTCACACAGCTGTTAAAAGAGGTGGGACCACAGCTGGACTTTGATGTTTAAGACAGTGATGAAATGAGAAGGCACTTCAAGCACAGGGTCATCCTGAGCAAGGCCCGGAGGAGAGGAGCCTTTGCCCAGGGCAGGCATGGGGAAAGTCTGCCGACAGGTACGGGAGGCTCAGACACCACTCATTCACTGGACCCGTGACCTGGGCTGAGCCGTGCACTTGGCCCCAGGGACTCAGAAGACACTATGCCCCTCCTCAAGAAGCTTCTGTTGATGGAGGAAGATTTACAGACAAGTGACTGTCTTACAGCATTGCAAATGCTGTCTATACTGAAGGAAGGGGAGGTAGGTTGCTCAGTCAGAAGGTGGAGGAGGGAGGGATGCTTTGCAGAGATGGACTTAGATTGGATCAGGGATGGCCTGGCATGGTAGGCCAGGTCATGGTGGGCTTCCTGGACCAGCAGAGGAATCAGACTGAAAAAGAGAGACAGGGGGATCCTTTAGTCGGGTACAGACTAATGAAAGGAGTGCTTTGGGCTCCTCTTCCATCAGAGCAGGTCTGAGTTCCCTTTAACAATGGTGCATGGGTGCCTGAACACTTGCTAGGCTTTGGCGTCAGATGGTATCAGAGGGTCCAGAGCCCCTGGGCCTGTGAGAGATGGTGGTAGAAGGAACATTTTTCCGGAGAAATTAGGATGTTTCCCATGCACCCTGATGAGCCTCTACCTGGGCTGCTTTCCAACCTCCACTCCCAAACCAGCTCTCTTCATCCTTCCAGCCCCAGCTCAGGAATCTCCCTGCGTTGAATGAAGCCTGCCTTCAGCCCTGGTACAGGTAATGCTGATGCGTGCTGTGACCTTTACCTCAGCATGCTGTTTCCCACTGGATGGCGAGCTCCTGGAGACTCAACACCTGAGCCCAGGGTAAATGATGGGCAGGATCCCTGTGGTTAGGGGTAGGCCACGTGGGCCCCTTGCACCTTTATGCCTGGTCGGGCCTCTCTGGTCAGCTGTGAGCAGTGCAGAGCTCTGCAATGTCTTGGGTGTGCTGAAAGTTCACTGTGACACCTGCCCACTGGTCCCAGGAAGCTGTCATCCTGGAGGTCAGACCTGGGCAAAAGGAGGCAGCCCAGCCCAATGCTTAGAGGATAAAAGAATTGAGGAACATGCAAATGCCATTCCAGCAATGAGAGTGCAAAGATGTGTGGGGAGGTTGTTTCCATGTTATTGAGCATGGGTTGGGGGTTGCCGCTGGCTGAAGAAAAAATGTAAATTTTGTGTAGATGGAGAGAGGAAGATGGGCCAGCCCACAGGAGCTCCCTCTGGAAATCAGCAAGTAAAGATGCTCACACATATCATGCATGTGTGTACATGCACAGAATTGCGTTTCCCTTTGTAATGTGGTGTCCTCCTGTCCTTTGCCTTAATAACGATGAGCTTTTAACCAAATAAAAAAAAAACAAACAAAAAAAAACTGATGCTGGTTCCTAGCTCGAAGGACATATGGGAAGATGCCAGTATCTGGTTCAACATTTCAGGATCTTCCTGGTTCCTGGAAGCCAATTCAGACATTGCCCACTGCCAGATACCGGACAGTGGTGCACTTCACTGGGCTTCTCTTTTGTTACAGATTACAGAAGCGATTTAGACCATGTGCTCAGGCTGCTCAGTGAGCAAATCAATGGCAGGAGAGTGTTAAAATGCGTGCTCTGAATGAAGAGACCCCCAGAGAGGCTTTGTGTGAGCAATATGGCTGTTTATTCACTTGGGTGCAGGCGGGCTGAGGCCGAATATGGAGTCAGCAGAAGGCGGAGGGATAGGAGTTGGTTTTATAGGTTTGGGGTAAACAGTGGAAAGTTACGTTAGTTACAGCTGGCAGTTTTATGCAAGCTGGGAGGGGGGTCGTAGAGTGTGGAGTCATGAGGTTGGCCAAGATCGGTTTCAAAGTCCAGTGGCCTTGTCAATTGAGGCTGGAATAAGAAACACTAGAAGAATGTTTCAAGTTAGTTAGGCACCACAGGGGTTGATCGTTTTTTCCAGAAACTCATCTCGGGTGTACGTGCAGGTCACAGAAATTACCATGTCATTCGTGGCGCGGTCAGACCTTACAGAGACATTTTGACAGCCCGCATAGTTTTATATATTTGCAAAAACTAAAATTAATCTTCATAAATAAACTAGTTTCTTTGAACTATACATCCTGCTACGTCAGTCACCTGTCTGGCCCCAGAGAGATTTCTCTTTGCAGGCTGTGCTCTGAGTCCTGATGTCTGTATGAAGCGGACAGCAGCCACAGCAGAAAGTGTGGGCAGGAAGACCCCAGGAGTCTACCAGGGGCAATTGCAGAGCTGGAGCCCAAGAGAGGCTTGAGTGCGAGGAAGAAGTGGGGCTCCTCTTGAGGCTGCACTGCTAGCCGGGACACTGCTCTTACTTGGAGTGCCTGCTGCGGGTTAATCAACTCAGCAACATTCCCTAAAGGTGCTTCCTAAGTTTAGAATTACATTCAGAGTCCACATCAAAGATCAGCAGCATGATTTCATTTTTCTCAGGTCTCATTTGAGGGTGTTGTCATGAGTTCTCTGGGCAGCATCACACGCTCAGCTGGCACTCACTTTTTACCTGTTGTAACAGGTACCCTCTTTGTTGAAATAGTTTCTTGTTGCTTTTGGCAAACCATCATCAGAGGGGGAAAAGAACAATCTAGCTGGAAGAGTTCAGGGACTAGGCCAACTCTTAAAGCTGACTGTAATTGCTTAGCAGTGGTGCAGGAATTAGGGGCAGACTCTGGTTAGTGAAGAGAGATTCATCTGGATCCACAGATCAGCCGAACCAGGTCTTTGGTAATTTTCTAAAGATCCCTCCACCACTCAGCCATGGCGGCAGAAATAGACTAGGATCTCAACACAGCCCTTCTTCTCACTGTAGAACAGAAGACTAAGGGCACTAGTCTCTGCTAAGAGCAGAAGAATTTCCTATCTCAGGGGCTCTCTTCCTCCCCTACTCACACATACAATTCACAGATTTGCAGGTTTTCCTGGGACCATATGTTTCTAAGGAAGAAAGATTCAGATGTTCAAATTCTACCTACTTTAAAATGCTTACAGAAAAATGACTGAAGCAATCCATGCCACATTAATTTAAATCACACAGGGCATAAAGTGGAAGTTCTGCCTCAACTCCGCTCCCCAGGGACAATCACTGTTCACAGACTTTCACCTGCTTTTAACATTTCAAAGAGAGCTGTCAAATTCTTGCCTTAAAAAAGGAAGAAACACCTCTCGCTCTTTAGAATATTCAAAATCTCATGTTGAGCTGAGAAAGGTGAAAATGAGAGGCATTTTAAGAGGAACACCGGTTAGTTTTGAGCATCTGCAGTTTCGGTAAAAAATATATATATATATACTAAAATTTGAAGCTTTAGATGATTTCCAAAGGTGATTTTGAAAACCTGGCTGCCTTCCTGAGAAAAAAAGCCTCCAGAGACACACCTAACACACTGGAGAATTTGTAAGGAAAAAATTTTCTTCAATTTAATTTGTAATTTCTAAGACCAGTTAGGAAATGGCATGGGCATCCCCACCCTTTACTGGCAAAGCACTTTTGGCCTGAGTCCCACGATTCACTCCCAGTCACCATACTCTTCTTTCGAAAGTGTTTTATAGACCCTAAGATTTATCAGAAATGACTCTCCCACCTTATTTACTCAGGAAACTGCAACTCAGCTTATAATGAAAGGAGGCACCAGGCCTGGGCACCGTCCTTTGCTTGTCTCCTCATTTAATTCTCTCCCCCACTTCAGGGAGACAGGCATTTACTTGTTACCTTACTCAACAGGGAAAGGGAAGTTTCCTTTCACTCCATAAAAATGGTTATGGAAATTTCTCAGCTGGAGCCAGATCTGTCTGACTCCAAAGTTTTTTCCAGTTCCATGAGAGCTCATGCACGGCTGAGAATCTCACAGCATTGATGTTCAGTGTACACACACCTGTTCCAACCTACAACCTGTACAATAACCCAACAGTTTCCTCTATTTTTATAGTTAGTCCAAACTTCCTTGTAAAGTCTCCAGCTTACTGGGTCTTGCTTGCCTCTGGGGATCCTGCTGCTGAGGTCAAGGCTGGTATGTCCATCTGGGATCTGTTCCCTCAACCCCCGATCCTTTTGAGGACACCCTTGGCTCTCGTGGAGGCTATGAATTTCCCTACTTTTTATCAACAAAAAGAGTCAAACTCTGTATATTTGAAGAGATTTATTCTGAGCCAAATATGAGTGACCAACGGCCCATGACACAGCCCCAGGAAATCCTGAGAATATGAGCTCAAGGAAGCTGGGCTACAGCTTGGTTTTGTACATTTTAGGGAGACTTAGACAATTGATACATGTAAGATGTCTATTGGGTCTATCAGAGGCATTTGAACCGGAGCTACTCTATCTTAAATAGGTACTGGGTAAAATAAGTTTGAGACCCACTGGACGGCATTCCCAGGAGGTTAGGCAATCTTAGTCATAGGATGAGATGAGAGATAGCACAAGGTACAGACCACGAAGATCTTGCTGATAAAACAAGATGCAGTAAAGAAGCTGCTAAATTCCACCAAAACCAAGATCATGATGAGAATGACCTCTGTGTCCTCACGACTTATTATATGCTAATTGTAATGCATCAGCGTGTCAAAAGACATTCCCACCAGTGCCAGGACAGTTTACAAAAGCCATGGCAACATCAGGAGGTGACCCTATGAGACCTAAAAAAACGGGAGGAACTCTCAGTACTGGGGATTGCCCACCCCTGGAAAACTCATGAATAATCCAACCCTTGTTTAGCTATAATCAAGAAATCACTCTAAGTATACTCAGTGGAGCAGCCCTTGCTGCTGCTCTACCTATGGAGTAGCCATTCTTTATTCCTTTGTTTTCGTAATAAACTTGCTTTCACTTTATGGACTTGCCTGAAATTCTTTCTTGTGCGATGTCTAGGAACCCTCTCTTGGAGTCTGGATTGGGACCTCTTCCAGCAACAGTTATGTACAGAAAGCAGGGACAATTCGAAGGAGTGGTGGTTACAGGTCATAGGTGGAGACGTGGGATCAGTCAAAAGGAATGTCTGGGTTAAGATAAGAGATTGGGGGAGAACAAGGTTCTTATTATGCAGATGAAGTCTCCAGGCAGCTGGCTTCAGAGCTCTTCTCAGATCTAAAAGGAGCCAGACTCTTAGTTAATTCTCTCCTTGGATCAGGGGAAAAGACCTGGAAAGGGTGGGGGATTCCCTGCAGAATATAGATTTTCCCCACAAGGTACAGTTTTGCAGGGCCACTTCAAAATATGTCAAAGAAATATATGTTGGGGGTAAAATACTTAAATTTCCTTCAGGGTTTGCTCTCTGTCATGTGATATTACACTAGAGTCAGGCTGGAATTTGGTATCTTATTGCTGTGAAAAGTCTTTTTTGTTTTTTTTATTTCCCTGCAAGATTTTTTTCAATGTTTGTTAGTCTTAAGGGCTCTGTTTTGTTTGTTTGTTTGTTTGTTTTTAGAGACGGGGTTTCACCGTCTTGATCTTAGCCAGGATGGTCTTGATCTCCTGACCTCGTGATTCGCCCGCCTCGGCCTCCCAAAGTGCTGGGATTACAGGCCTGAGCCACCGCGCCTGGCCAAGTGCTCTGTTTTAATGTCAACGCTGTTTAGTTGTGCTTGAGTTCCAAAGGCAGAGAGTGTAATAAGGCATGTCCGACCTCTGCTTCCTATCATGACCTGAACTAGTTTTTTAGGTGTACTTTGGCCAAGAAGAATGGAGTCCATCAGTCAGTTGAGGGGCTTATAATTTTATATGTGGTTTACAGTATTTCACATCTCCCTCTACCCTGGCCAATCTGTCCACCCACAGCATTGGCGGGAGGGCTACGCTACCTCACTATGGCAGCAGCTAGCAGGCCTGCAGGCTCCTCCACAGGGAATGTGCCGAAATGTCATTATCTCCCACAAAGGTGACATTAGAAGGCAATGTCTTTCATTCTCCCATGGCCACTCTAGGTTGGTGTTGAAGCACCTGTGAAACCAGTCCTTGGGCCCTTGATGTGCACACCCCCTTCGTGTTTGACTTCGCCTCTCTCTCTGGAGTTTCTGTCTTTTGCCCCTGCCCCTTCACACGCAGCCTGAGTTTCAGCCTAAAGTGGGGGGACTCAGGACCCTTGTATTTGGTGTCTTTCTACCCTCCCTTACACTTGTTAGAGAAGCCCAAGCTCTATAGTCACCTGATCCATGCTCTAACCAGCGCTCTCCTATGTTTTAGCTGTGTGACCTGGACAAGTTGCTCAGCTTCTGCGTGCCTCCGTTATTTTCTATGTAATATAGCAGTTGCAGCTGGAGAGGAACAGATCCACTGAAATATTAAAGGTGCCATGCAATATGAAAATAATTTTTTCATTATTTCAGGTGGCTAACCTTCAGAAGTGGGGTACATAGCTTTCCCTTCTTTTTCAATTCTTCTCATCCCCCATGTTTATTATGATAATTGAGTATTACAATAGTTAAAGATAAAAGGCTTTTACTTTTTTGAGAGAGGGTCTGATCTCGCTACGTGGCTCATGCTGTAGTGCTGTGCCTATTCACAGGTGCAATAATAGCCCCCGGCAGCCTCAGACTTGTAAACCAAAAGTAAAATTCTAAGCCCCCCAACCAAGTGAGTGAACTCCTCCTTTGGGCCAAGGGCATTCTATTTTTTTTTCTTTTTTTGTATGTTCTGATTTTTTTTTAATTGCATTTTAGGTTTTGGGGTACATGTGAAGGACATGCAAGATTGTTGCATAGGTGCACACATGGCAGTGTGATTTGTTGTCTTCCTCCCCATCACCTATATCTGGCATTTCTCCCCATGCTCTCTCTCCCCAACTCCCCACCCCTTGCTGTCCCTCCCCATTTCCCCTCGACAGACCCCAGTGTGTGATGCTCCCCCTCCCTGTGTCCATGTGTTCTCATTGTTCAACACCCACCTATGAGTGAGAACATGCGGTGTTTGATTTTTTGTTCTTGTGTCAGTTTGCTGAGAATGATGGTTTCCAGGTTCATCCATGTCCCTACAAAGGACACGAACTCATCATTTTTGATGGCTGCATAATATTCCATGAGGTATATGTGCCACATTTTCCCTGTCCAGTCTATCATTGATGGGCATTTGGGTTGGTTCCAGGTCTTTGCTATTGTAAACTGTGCTGCAATGAACATTCGTGTGCATGTGTCCTTATAGTAGAACAGTTTATAATCCTTTGGATATATACCCAGTAATGGGATTGCTGGGTCTTTCTTTTCTTTTTTCTTTTATTTATTTTTCTTTTGAGGGGCCAAGGGCATTCTAAAGTAAACCTGAAACACTAGTTTAGGCTTGATGGGAATGGGTGAGAAGACAGGTCTCATTATCCCCGGCTCCCTTTGGAATTCAGGCACAGCTCACCAGCATTAACATTAAAACAGAGATATGAAGACTGACAAAAGACTCCTTTTAGTAATAAAATATCAATGTGACAGGTAGCAGGTCCTGAAAGAAATTTTCATGATCCAGGGGAGAATTAACTAAGAGTCTAGTACCCAGTCTGGTAAGCAGCATTTATAATCTATTCTTTCTGAAGCCAGCTACCTGGCGTCTTCATCTGCATAATAAGAACCCTGGTCTCTGCAACCTCATATCTTAACCAAGACACCCCCTCCAATTAATTCTAGATCTTTAGATAAACTTTCAAACAATTGCTATCCAGAAAATCTTTGAATCCACCTCTGACTTAGAAGCCCCCAGCCCTTTGAGTTGTCCCACCTTTCTGTAATGAACAAATATACATCTTACCCACATTCATTGAAGTCTTATATCTCCCTAACATGTGCAAAACCAAGCTATAGCCCAACCACCTTGAGCACATGTTCTCAGGATCTCCTGGGTGCTATAATGGGCCATATTCATGCATATTTGGCTTAGAATAAATCTCTTCAAATATTTTACAGAGTTTGACTCTTTTCATCAACAAACTCCTGGGCTCAAGTGATCCTTCCACCTCAGCCTCCCAGGCAGCTGGTATAGGCGCATGCCCATCATACTTGACTATGGATAAAAGGCTTTAGAACACTCACCTAAACAAGGCCAGTCTGACCTTGAAATTCTAGTGAAATTGTACTTACCACTGATCCAAAATGTAATACTATTCCCCAGGATTTTTTTTTTAATTTCTGGATCTTTTTGGCTTACCTCATAGCCACTGGCTTAGATTTCCAGCTTCTGCAGAATTCAGATTTAATTTACGATACGATAATGAAGTATGTTGGGTACCAGCACCAACCCCATACATGGGTACCCTTAGTCCTGGTGGTGACAAGGAATTAAGAAAAGGAAATAAAGACAGAGACACAAGAGTAGAATTTACAGCATGGGTCCACTGGACCAACGCAAGCATGGGGACCGCGTGGCCCCGAGCTCTGGGCTCCAAACACTTTTATTGTGTGCATAATCTCATTGATCTTATGGGCATGGAAGGGGAGGGTGAAGGGGTAGGTAAGATAGGCAGGTGGAGAGCACTTGAGTTCCTTCTAAGACATGCTAAACTAGTGCTCTGAGCATTTAACAGCACTTGAGATCCTTCTAAGACGCGCTAAACTAGTACTCTGAGTTTATCACTGATTGTTAGGATTATTATCAGGCTGCGGCTGCATCAGAAGTATAGCGGGTGTGTGCACTCTAGCCTGGGCAACAGAGCAAGACTCCATCTCAAGAAAAAAAAAAAAGAAGAAGTATAGTGGGTGTGACCACACCCAATGCATCAAGGGGCTTTTATCTCCCAAGAATTGAGGACATAGAGCAATTAAAATCATTCCATATTCTGAGAACCTAGGCAGAGCCTGAGGTGTTCCATGATCTCTGCCCTCCTCTTTGCCAGCTCCCACCTGCAAAGACCCTCCTGGATCTTGTGAGCAGAGCTCGCCTCCCTTCTCAGAGATCTTTGCGTTAAGTCCTCTTTATGAGGCCCTCATACAGTCTCCATGTTGAGAAGGCATTTGTGGGATCAGAGCAATATTCCCTGCTCTGCAACCACCCCGAGGTGTTCCCTGGTGTTACTGCACTCTCGGATGGTCTTTACCTTAGGCCTCCTGTTGCTGCTTGATTTCTAATTAACTGCACCAATAATATAGTTTAGTTTGATATATAAACTTCAGTGTACTCTGAGCCAAGTAAGCTTATAATTATTTAGGTAGAATTAACATAGGTCTCCCCCTGGCCATCTTGACCCACACAAGTATATATATATACACACATACACATATATATACACATATGTATGTATGTATATATGTGTATATATATGTGTATGTGTGTATACATACATATATATATATATATTTTATTTTTTTTTTTTGAGACGGAGTGTTGCTTTTATTGCCCAGGCTAGAGTTGAACCGCACAATCTCGGCTCACAACCTCTGCCTCCCGGGTTCAAGTGATTCTCCTGTCTCAGCCTCCTGAGTAGCTGGGATTATAGGCATGCGCCACTATGCTCAGCTAATTTTGTATTGTTAGTAGAGACAGGGTTTCTCCATGTTAGTCAGGCTGGTCTCGAACTCCCAACTTCAGGTGATCTGCCTGCCTTGGCCTCCCAAAGTGCTGGGATTACAGGCATGAGCCACCGCACCCAGCCAGAAGTATTTTTTAAATTATTTCATTTTTTGATAAATTATAATCATATATTATTATGGCAGACACAGTGATGTTATATGTACACAGTGCGGAATCAGGGAATGAAACTAATTACCATATCCATACACCTTATTTATAATACCTCCCCATTCCCTCCCACTTACCAGCCCTTGGTAACCACCATCTACTCTCCGCTTCTAAGTTTGATTTAGATCCCATATGGAAATGAAAACATGCATGGTTCGTCTTTCTGTACCTGGCTTATTTCTCTTAACATGAGTCCTCCAGGTTCGTCCTTGTTGCTAGTGACAGAAGTTCATTCTTTTAAAGGCTGAGTGGCATTCCATTGTGTATATATAGCACATTTTCCTTATCTATTCATCAGTTAATGGGCAGTTAGCTTGATTCCATATCTTGGCTATCATGAATAGTGCTGCAATAAACACAGGAGTACAAATATTTCTTTGAAATATGAATTTCCTTCCCCTAGAATATATAGCCAATAGTGGGATTGCTGATCTTCCTTCCTTTTTTAACAGCCATCTGTCTACAAAACATACCCCACCTCCAAAAAATACCCCACCTGCCACTTGTGCTCAAGGACAGCCAATGCTGCTTTAATGGGGAATGACTATTTTTCTTGCCACAATTTGGGGCAAAAGAAGCACACACAGTGAAATTTAGGTCCAGATGACTGATATCCAAGTGCCCATATCCAAGTGCAGATTTTGATAGAGAAAGGCGAGAGAACAAATAGAGCAAGTGCAAGGAGGAACTCGGGCAGGAGCGAGGTAGGCTGTGCAAAAAGGAGGATCAGCAGTGCCAAAGCTTTCCTCTTTTGCCAGTGCTTAGAGCTGGAAAACTGCAGGTACGGCTGGGATGGATCCTGTTTGTCAGCGTCTGTTCTGTACTTTGCAATTTGACTGCAGGCTTCCCAGCAGACATGTGTCACCTTGCCTCCGCATTCTCACCCCCCACACCTAGCACCACCAGGAAAGGGCAGGGACGTGGGAAGTGCAGCCAGGGCCATGTACTCCTAGGGTAAACTTCAGCCTCACAGAGGGAGCCAAACTGGGAGGACTCTGGAGGCCCTGGGTTCAGTTTCGCAGGGTGGAGAGACTCTGCTTTCCTGGGCCTTTCCACGGGTTCCGAGATCTGGAAAGCTTGTAAAGTACTTCCATAATTTTCATTTTCTCTCCATGTGTACTTCGCTTTTTAAAAAAATTACTTAAGGGCAGTTATAATATGCTGAAAAAGATAACAAGAGCCCCATTTTCTTATGAAATGCCCATTTTTTTCTGCCACTCAGAATTAACAACAGTGAAAGTCTTGTCATAATTTCTCCAACTTCATTTTAAATAACTGTTCTATTTAAATGAGGAAGGCAATCATGCTTGCATCGTGTGAGAAACAGTGTGGTTAAGGGTGGCATCATTTGATTGTCACACAGCAGTGCCCTGAAGGACATTTTATAGCTTTTCAAGAATACTCACATTTTTGTCAGGGTATTGCAGGCAGAGAAGGTTGGGTTCTCTGCAAAGGAGGTCAGGAACTCCCCATGATGCTACACTTGGGAGCTGAGCCAGACATTCCCCTTTCCACCAAAGTACCAACCCTTCTGGGCTGCTGCATGTGGACTCAAATGTCCCTATGTGGACTCCTCAGATTTGCCCCCTTCCTCTAAACTCCTGTGGCAATTAGTCTGAATAAACCTTTTATAGTTTCTGGAGAATGATTTTATAACTAGTTTTAGTCATTGAAGTGTGTGCTGCTATTGGATTTAACTACAGTACTACTTTACAGTGCCTAGTAAATATGTTGATTTAATGTCTTAAAACAGTGGCTTTTAATGATTAACATTCCCCACCCACAGTAAAAGCGTCTGCCTCCAGCACTGCCTTCTCTCACTAGAATTAGATCCCTCCTGGCTACCTCCCACTCCAACTGCCCATTGGATGCTGTCTTCTAGAACTATGGGTTTCCAACCATTTGTCCTTGTGTTTCCCCACAGCTGGTACTAAGAGTTCATTCTTTCAAATGGAGCAAACCTATTAAATCCCTAACTCTGCTCACTAACAGATCATACCAAACCAGTAACGTGCCCTCTCTTAATTTCCATTCATATTCTTGTTTGGGAGTCATTCTGCATTGCTGATGTCCATTCAACCTGTACGTAACTGGGCCCTTTCTCTTCTTTCCCCAGTCTTATTATGTGAGGACACAGCAAGAAGGCTGCCATCTACAAGCTAGAAAGTCATCCTTGACAGAGTGCAGTGGCTCACACTTGTAATCCCAGCACTTTGGGAGGCTGAGGCGGGTGGATCACCTGAGATCAGGAGTTCAAGACCAGCCTGGCCAACACGGTGAAAATCTATCTCTACTAAAAATACAAAAATTAGCTGAGTGTGGTGGTGCACACCTCTGTAGTCCCAGGTACTTGGGAGGTTGAGGCAGGAGAATCACTTGAACCTGGGAGGCGGAGGTTGCAGTGAGCCGAGATCATGCCACTGCTCTCCAGCCTGGGTGACAGAGTGAGACTGGATCTCACACACACACACAAAGAAAGTGATTCTTCACCAAAAACGGAACATGCTGTCACCTTAGACTTGGATTTCTAGCCTCCAGAACTGTAAGAAAATAAATTTTTGTTTAAGCAAAAAAAAAAAAAAAAAAAAAGAGAGAGAGAGAAACAGTCAAAAAAGTACGTAACTGGGTGGGGTCAGCTTGTCTGTGCTTCAGAAGATCCCCTCTGAGTCACCAGTTACTAGTAATTAGTTACTACGTCATTTACCAAAAGACAATGCTTTAGATACTCGTTCTTTGAAGTATTAGAAAATTATGGGAAAAAGAAAACCACCAGAAAATGTTTTCCATTTTAAAATGCCACTGACTTTAAGAGATTCTAGTTTTGAAAAAAAAAAATCCTGAAATAGAACATGCACTTCAGAAATGAAATGCGAAAAATGCTGTATTTTACAAATAATACAACTACTAAGCAAATAAAATAAACCTGTAACATTCCTCCAGTGAGAAGACCACAGGCCTGTTTTCTCTGTTTACTGTGTAAAACCACTCTGGGAACACAGGTGAGAAATCCACGTCAGGCATATGGAGGGTAACTTGGAGGAATCATGGTCCACTGACTCCATACATATGGGTCATCATGCTGCTTTTACAAATCGCCCAGTGGAGAGCATGAATTGAATGTTTAAAAACTACTAAACTTGTGTGTAGGGTTGTGAGGAAAAATGTCCATTTAGTCCTGCCAGAATACATTAATTGTATCTGAGTGTAGCCACGGGGACCCCCACACTTCTACTATTTGTTTCCAGTGAGGTTGCAATACCCTCACCATACATCGAGCTTTCTATGGAAGATGGGAGGTTGAGAGAAGTCCCCTGAGGAAGAAGACTGACATTGCATTGGGTGACTCAGTCTGATGCAAGCTGCAAATGAGGCAAAACAGGATGCTGAGGCTGAAGGGGAGGGCTGATGCTAGGCCTGCCCCCACGCTAACTGGGCAGCCGTGAGATGTGGGGCGGCATGGTCCTTATGATTCTCCTCTCCCACTAGTGTTTTATTTAGGTTTATTTTTGCTTCTGGCACAAAATACTCTCTTCGTGGTTCTCAAATGTTAATGAATTGAATGTTCAACTTCCATCTTCCTGAACTGCTTCACAAAAGAATCTTCCTTTAAAGGCAGGAAGTCCTCAAGGTCGTAGCTTTCTAATCTATTCCTGAAAAATCGTTTCCATTTTGTGCTAGTTAAAAATTGAATGCATTGCATTGGAACCGAATCATTTTCTGTGTGAAAAAAGAAAAAAAAAAAACGAATGCATTTAGGAAGGATTTCGTCCTACTAAATTGACCTTAAAAAAGTGATTTGATTTGTAGCTCGGAGTGGGCAATACAAAAAAGGACTATTTGGTACCCTATGTAAGAAATAAGTGTGAGGAAGGCACGATTTCTATTATCCTTCACTGAGGTTAATTTTGCAAAAAACTAAAATGTCCATGTTCTATTTCCTTTAATTTACTCAGAATACTGATTCCCAAGATTTTAAAAGTGAGTTACAATTTAATAAAATCTCAACCTATTTAATTTGTATAGTGCTTTTATGACTCTGAAACAGAATTTTATTTTTTCAGCTTTTATTTTGGATTCAGGGAATACATGCGCAGGTTGTTAGCTGTGTATATTGCATCATGCTGAAGTTTGGAGTACCAATGATCCCATCACCCAGATAATGAGCATAGTGCCCAATAGTCTTTCAACCCTTGCCCGACTCCTTCCTCTGGGAGTCTCCAGTGTCTACTGTTGCCATCTTTCTGTCCGCGTACCCAATGTTTAGCTCCCGTTTGTGAGAACATGGGGCATTTGTTTTTCTGTTCCCGAGTTAATTTGTTGTTTGTAATAGGATAATAACCTCCATCTAACTCTATAAGGACAAGCTTGCTTTCTTTTATATGGCTGTGTCAAACACGATTTTAGATCTATCATCTATCTTCCCTGCATAATTGGTTAGGGAGTTTTCCTCATTATTCTTCCCAGCCATATGACCTTGTGCAAAGATCAAACTTTGGGCAGAGTTCAATTCAAACATCAGCTCTTACTAATGTAGCTGGGCCACCATACCCTACTGGAATTATACAAGTCTTGGGTATCACTGTTTTAGTACCTTTAACCTGGACACATCCTACCCAGCTACAATTTGAGATGGGAGTCTCACTCTTTTGCCCAGGCTGTAGTGCAGTGGTGTGATCTTGACTCACTGCAAACTCTGCATCCTGGGTTCAAGCAATTCTCTACCTCGGCCTCCCAAGTAGCTGGGATTACAGATGCCCACCACCACGCCGGGCTAATTTTTGTATTTTTAGTAGGGACGGGGTTTCACCATCTTGGCCAGGCTGGTCTTGAACTCAGGACCTCGTGATCTACCTGCCTTGGCCTCCCAAAGTGCTAGGATTATAGGCATGAACCACACCTGTAGAATGTTCAATAAATACCATTTTAAGCAACAACTCAAAGGGTCTTTTTTTGTGATTATTTAAAAACAGATTTCATTTATCCTTTAGTATTTCAGATGATGTCAGAAAATGAAAAACAAATATTTTCCTTTCTTTTTTACCTGAAGCCTATCAATCTGCAGGCTGTTACTCTTCACTGTGAATAGAGAAAAACAACTCTGTGCTATGTTAACAAGAGCCAAGAAACTAGTGATTTTTTTTCTATTAGTCTTACAACTATATATATATTTTTTGAGATGGAGTCTCATCTGTTGCCCAGGCTGGAGTGCAGTGGTGATATCGGCTCACTGCAACCTCTGCCTCCTGAGTTCAAGCAACTCTCCTGCCTCAACCTCCTGAGTAGCTGGGACTACAGACATGTGCCACCACACCCGGCTACCTTTTTTTGTATTTTTAGTAGACATGAGGTTTCACCATGTTAGCCAGGATGGTCTCGATCTCCTGACCTGACAATCCGCCACTTCAGCCTCCCAAAGTACTGGGATTACAGGTGTGAGCATGCCTGGCCTACAACTGTATTTCACAAATGATCACATTTTATGTATCAGCTTACCTTTTATATATTTTACATAGTCTTGCCTTAGCAAACTCAGAAGTTGTCTAACAGAATAATGTTGTTAAATTAAAAACAAAAACAAAAACAACCCAGGACAGGGGTGGTGGCTCAAGCCAGTAATGCCAACACTTAGGAAGGCCAAGGTGAGGGGGTGGAGTCCAATTTGAGACCAACCTGGGCAATATGGACCCCATCGCTATTTAAAAAAAAAAAATGTAGAAAAGTAGAAAAACCCTTGGTTTTCTAGATAAACTGCCTGACACCATTGTTGAAACTGTGTAATTTTGTGTGTGACACCAATTTTAAAAAGATACAAATGTTGGGTTCTAAAAGGTGACTGAAGAAAACAGGCACTTAAGATCACACTGATACGGGTATCGGGATGGTGTGGAGAAAAATAGAAAACTGGCATTTATATTTTTACTTAGAAAAAACAACATCAACAGCTAAGACTTATGTAATGCTTACTAAGTGCCTGCATGTTTAACCATAATCCTGTAAGACAGGTTCCAATATCTTCATTTTACAGGAGAGGACACTGGGCACAGAGAGGTTAAGTAATTTGTTCAAGAAGGTCAGGTAAGAAATAAGTAGAGTTGGGATTCAAGTAGAGGTAGTCTAGTTACAAGTACTACGGACTTATCACACTGCACTGTACTACACTGGCAAGAAATTAAGTTGCTTTCTAGAAGGAATCCCTATTCAAATGGCATGCATATGATTCACGTCAAAAAATGAGACCAATCACCATCTAGGCGAAACCTTTGTTTCAGAAATAAACATCCTATGTACTTTGAGATGATCAATAGTATTTCTGAGCTGGGCACAGTGGCTCACGCCTGTAATCCCAGCACTTTGGGAGACTGAGGCAGGCGGATCACCTGAGGTCGGGAGTTCAAGAGCAGCCTGACCAACACGGTGAAACCCTCTTAAAAAAAAAAAAAAGTATTTCTGGGTTTACTGTAATAAATATTTGTCAAAAAAAGCAACCATCTCAGTAATATACAGACTTCCTTCCCTCCCTTCACTAAAAGACTTCCAAAAATAAATCTTCTGTATCAAAAAACTAACTAACATCTCAAGAAAGTAATGGTGTAGCAGTGTACAGAAGTAAAATTCTGCTAGGGAAACTAACGAAGCATTTTCCCTATTACACTTTTGGGTTGACATATGTCATTAAGACAGAGCTAGTTTTGTGTTGCTTTGCTTTTAGTGCTTAGTCTGCGAGGGAATGCAAGAAACCAAGTCTTAGGAGAAAAACCGCTTTCATATTTTCAAGTGTAAGCTACAAACAGGCTTTTCTACAAAGGCCTGAAAGCTTGAAGAAATGACAAAAGCAAGCTGTATTCAATTAGACAATTCAACAAACATACAAAAATAAACACCTAGCAGTCATGAATATATTGTATTTCTTGAAAAAGCAACAAATTTCATGCTTTGAATATTCCATCTTGAGAATAATTTTAAGAGTATTTCCTTTTGTAACATTCAAAAATAAAACACACATACATGATTCCATCAAGGATTCTCTGTATGATTTAATATTCTGTGCTTTCCTAAAAATAAGTCAAACATGACCACATCTATATTAGAAAGAGCACTGAGAAGCAATAGCAGGAGAATGCATCACCTGTGTCTGTTTCAGGATTAGCAGTTTTGTTAAGTTTAGCAGCTCAATGTAACAACAATGATCACTTGTTTCCAAATACCCAGATGTTTCTCACTGGCTCTTCACTCATCAATCATACAAGTGCTAAGTCTTAAGTATTTAAAAAACAAAAAACTGCAGGTGACTTCTTCCTTCTCTCTGGTCCCTTTACCAAGGCCCTAAATCACTTATAATGTTCATGACAATAATCCGCACTCCAAAAAATATGCAAACACAGGTCTGCTAAATTTTACTTAGCAAACCTACCAAGTTTTTTTTTTTTTTTTTTTGAGACAGAGTTTCGCTCTTGCTGCCCAGGCTTGAGTGCAATGGCACGATCTCGGCTCACTGCAACCTCCGCCTACTGGGTTCAAGCAATTCTCCTGCCTCAGCCTCCCGAGTAGCTGGGACTACAGGCATGTGCCACCATGCCCAGCTAATTTTTGTATTTTTAGTAGAGACGGGGTTTCACCATGTTGATCAGGATGGTCTCGATCTCTTGATCTCGTGATCCACCCGCCTCAGCCTCCCAAAGTGCTGGGATTATAGGCGTGAGCCACCGCGCCTGACGACCTGCCAAGTTTTAAAATAGATAAAACACTTACATTCTCATAACACAAACTTTAGTTTTCACATTCATTAAAACATTTTAAAATCACGCAAATGTGAGAACTGGAAATGTGTGTGCTTATTGGGAGAGGACTACTGCATTTATTTTCCAGAAGAAAAAGCAGACCTGAGGCATCACATTACTGGAACATTTAAACACAATGACATGTTCTTATCTTCTAAACTTAAATGAATGTTGCTTGTACAAACTATTTAATGCATATTTGCCTATGAAACAAGCAAGACGTCTGATGTAGTAGAGAAGCCAGAAGCTCAGTCACTTCATTTCTTTCTGTTGCCTCCAGTTGCTAGCATAGTTGCAACTCGCATAAATATATTTAATGTATCCATGTAGATTCCCAGCATCCTAGAAAAGAAAATTATGCCCATTACATATGATGCAATTCTAATAGCAATGATGAATTCTTAATATAGAAAAGAAGAAAAGGCAATACTATTTGTCCTGGTGATATAACATGAAAATTAAAAACGTTTTAACTGCCAACTAAGGAAGTCTTAGACTAGAAAATAGTTAAAGTCTTTTTTCTGGCAGACTCATCTTTTAAATGTTAAAGAGTAGTTTAAAAAATTATTTTATTTTCTTACATTCTGCATATATCAACTTGAAAAAAAAACTGGGTGGCAGACAATAAAATAATCAAAACAACACCAAAGAAACACCTTTATTAAAACCTGTTAGACACAAGTCTGGCATTTAATAAACCCACTTTACCCCCTCTAAAGAAAAATTCTACAAATCTGTAAGCTTTACAGCAACTTTTTCCTCCCAAGCCATTATCTTAAATTTTATTTTTAGATAAGGAAAAACAAATTACTTTAAAAAAAAATGTGACAAACACCATGAAACTCAAGAAAATTGTTTAAATAAAACAACCTACTTTGGTAGACTTCAAGAAAAAAGAAAAAAAAATTATAACACTTAATGCCAACTAAAGTTGGCCATCTCTGAAACTAGAATCTTTACACTGAAGAGTTTCTAATTTCTAGAAGTATAAAATAGGCTTTCATTAAAAATTCCAAGTCAATTATATACATTTTCCAATAAATAATACTTGATTAATACATTTCATTTCTTCAGTTTGAAAGTCTGCAAAATACACTACCAAAAAAATTAACTGACTAGTAAGAGCACATTATTTATTGCGCCCCGAGGCTAGCTCATAAAAATAGACAAAATACTCTCATAATGTAATGAATACTGAAGCATTACATTAAGTTGCAATATAATCAGAGGTTTTTTTGGATAGTTTACTAAAGAGAGAACAGACTAAACTGCAACAGAAATAAAACAGAAAATCTGACAAAGCCATTGGTGTGGATTAAGTTGTGACTGCCCCTCCCCCACACCCACCAAAATATGTTGAAATCCTAAGCCCTGGCACACGGGAAGAGCGCCATGTGAAACAGGAGGCAGAGACTGGAATGATTCATCTACAAGCCAACAAATGTCAAGGACTGCCAGCAGCAGCAAGAAGCTGAGAGGCAGGGAACAGGTTTTCCCTCAGGGCCCTCAGAAGTACATCTCTGCTAACACCTTGATTTTAGATTTCTGACCTCCAGAACTGCAAGAGAATCAAGTTTTGTTTGTTTGGTTGTTTTTTTTTTATTAAGATGGGGTTTCACCATGATGGCCAGGCTGGTCTCGAACTCCTGACCTCAGGTGATCCACGCACCTCGGCCTCCCAAAGTGCTAGGATTACAAGCATAAGCCAGATGCCCGGCCTCAAGCTTTGTTTTAAGCCACTCAGTTTGCGATATTTTGTTACAAACAGTAGCCCTAGAAAAACTAATACAGCCATAAAACAAAACAGGTCAAACAAAGGCATCCTTATGTGACAGAGTAACAGTGTGAAATAAAAAGCATTACTCACGAGTTAATGGGATCATATTTTTGAACTCCGTACATCGGTGATACTTCTGCACGCTTGATTACTTTCTGGGTATCATACAGAAGGAACATACTGAAAAGAACTAATCCACCATACATTGCCACTGAGTACAGAGTGGCACCAGCCACAGTGGTAGGTGGAAGAAACATAGATCCTGAAATCAGAATGGGAAAACAATTAAGATTTTTTTTAAGAAAGGATTTCTGATAACTGAGTTTAAGATTCATATTACTTAAAAAAAAATCTCCGTGGTATACTGTGTAGGTAAGAAGACACCCGGGTATATGTACTGTCCAATCTTATTTACATTAGTTCAAAACCTATGATACTCGTTCCTCTAATGAGGCACTTGCCATTTCACAAGAAGATTCTTGCATCACAGCAATATTCACATTTTTCAGACCAACTTCCCCATTTTAGATGTGTTTGGTAAAACCAGTAATAATGGTTAACCATGTTGCCATGATTTTTATATGATGCCAGGTAGTAAAATCCAGTTAAAATAGCATTAATCTTTAAGAGAACTTTTAAAATAAATGACTCAATGAATTAGGATATTGTAGTATTTCAGATTACAGGAAACTATGCACCAAGAATTAAGCAAGAAAACACAGCCACTTACCAAGTGAGGACACAAAAACGAGACCCAGGCCCACTCCCAGGGGTGCACCCATGTTCAGAAACTTTTCACTGGGTGCGCACATAGCCACGGTGGAGAGGCCTCCCACGATGCCAGCTGTGTACCATGCAGCTCTGATGAGAAGAGGACCCCCTAATATCGTCAGAGGAGCCACCACTGCACCCATCACACCTGGAGAAAGAGCAAGTGCTCATTAAGTATTTCCTAACAAAAACCAAAAGGAAAATATCACTTCTAACTGCTACTTTATATTATACCTTACTGTTTAAGCACTATGATTGTAAAAAGTTCTGCCTTTAGATAATAATACCCCACCAAATTCTACAACAAAAACTGGTGACTATTCAAATTCTGTATCAACATTAACACTATTCCTGATCAATCACAACTCACAAGCAAACATTAACCTACATTTTTAGTAACCATTAAATTCCACATAGCTATTTGAATCTGAGCTTGCCACTAGTTTCTACAACATTCATGTAAGAATTGAGATAAACAAGCTTAAAACAAATAACTCAAGGTCAAACCTACTGCTGCTAAAAGGGAATAAAGTAAAAGGAGAGAAAAAGCCTAGGATGATAATCTTAAAATGTGCGAACTTCTAAGACAGACATTGCTGTTACTTTACATAATAAGGATTGCTAATGGTTTATATATGAGTAATTTTAGTTGTCAGATATTTATAAATATCTTCATAAAAATTATAGTAAAAAATTTACCAATAATTTAACAAAGGTAAATGGAACTCAAATGAAAAAAATCTTAGATAATGCATTATTTCAGTGCTAAGCAGAATAAGTTACCCTTTTCTTAAATGTAGTTTACCTCAGACTAGGTACAAAGTATAAGGATACTGAATTTCCAATACTAAAGACTAACATTTCTAGATCAAGGTATATGGCTAATAAGGTATACCATTTCATGATGATGAATAATAAAAAAATACTTTTTGCTCTAGGCAAAACACTGGGGTGAAATTTCTACACAAGACACTTCTACTAGGACTCCTCTCAGTTTTGTATTTTGCAGCAACATTTTTAGCACAACTTTCTCTATGCTCAGTTTTTAATTTTTCTAAACATACCAGACAAAAAACAACTCTCAAATGATGTGTACTAAATATGAAACCCTCCTGGTATTGAACAAAATACACAAAAGTAAATTAAATCTCTGCATATACTAGACTGTCAGAAGAGACAAGTTTTGTATTGAAGATGTCCATGGTCTTAGTAGCAAAATCAACTTTTCAAAGCAAAGGTCTTGACAATAATGCAGCCAGTAATGAATGAAGAAAATTGTGTTTTTCCAAACATGAGGTTTAAATTACATGTAGGTCATTTAAAGCTGTGAAGAGCCACCCAAAACGGCTATTAGTCAAGGTTGTCTCATAACAATTTAAAACAGAACATACCAGAATGTAGCAACCAAGCAAGATGCTTTGGGCCTGGGCTCCGGTCATATGGTATTGACTGTACCAGCATTCCAGCTCCAATCATGGCTGCAAAAGTCGCACCAATTGTCTGAAAGACAAATACTATTAAGAAAAACCGATTCTTACATGTAAACAAAGCAGAAGGCCAGGCGCAGTGGCTCATGCCTGTAATGCCAGCACTTTGGGAGGCAGAGGTGGGTGGATCGCCTGAGGTCAGGAGTTCATGATTAGCCTGACCAACATAGTGAAACCCCGTCTCTACTTAAAAAAAAAAAGAAAGAAAGAAAACAAAACAGAAACCGTTGGGTTTGAAGTACAATTAGTTAGTTCTAATAAACAAGTTGTAAGAACATTAAAGATAATAAATCAAAGCTTTTGGTAGGGCGTGGTGTCTCACCTGAGGTCAGGAGTTTGAGACCAGCCTGACCAACGTGGTAAAACCCCATCTCCACTAAAAACACAAAAATCAGCCAGGTGGAGTTGTACGCGCCTATAGTCCCAGCTACTCAGAAGGCTGAGGCAGGAGAATTGCTTGAACCCGGAAGGTGGAATTTGGTGTGAGCTAAGATCGTGCCACTGCACTCCAGCCTGGGCAACAAATTGAGACTCCATCTCAAAAAAAAAAAAAAAAAAAAAAAAAATCAAAGCTTATATTTTTCTGGCACATTAAAGGCCTTGGGTTGATATCAGAGTTTTGGCTAAGTTAGCATGAGTGCCCCCTACTGCCATATATGAGGTTTTGCAGACAGCTTCAAATACATGACTTAAGCTTGGCCTGGCACCACATTTTTTTAACAATTTTACTTTTGCTGGACAGGGCTGAAACAAAAACCTTTAGGGATCCCAAGATAATTAACTCTTAATTAAAAAATATATTTTGTATAACACAAATAGCATTTTAAAATCAGTCATGCTTACAAATTAGCGTTTAAAAAAGAAAAAATAGTATATAGTAAATTGCTTTGAACTCTCTATTTGCTAAATGAAGACTTGAAAAATAGAAAGTAGATATCACAGCACATGGAAAAAAAAAAGAGATATAAGATTCTATACTTCTACCCTTCCAGGTTCATAGCTAATTCGGTCCTCATTCGTTTTTTTTTGTAGACAGACTCTCCCTCTGTTGCCCAGGCTGGAGTGCAGTGGCATGATCTTGGCTCACTGAAACCTCCGCCTCCTGGGTTCAGGCGATTCTTCCACCTCAGCCTCCTGAGTAGCCAGGACTACAACAGGCGCATGTCACCACGCCCGGCTGATTTTTGTATTTTAAGTACAGACAGGGTTTCACCATATTGGCCAGGCTGGTCTCAAACTCTTGACCTCATGATCTGCCCGCCTCGGCCTCCCAAAGTGCTGGGATTACAGGCGTGAGCCACCATGCCTGGTCCCTCATTCCTTTTCTTTGCATATCTTAGATTTCCAGTGTTATAATATTTAAATATTCCTTGCATATGACAAGAAGAAATGTAATCTATAATGGAAAAAAGACAGTGATAATCTTCAAGAAATTTAAAACAGAGATTGCAGACTTGTAGCCCTTGGACCAAATCAGGCAGCAGATGCTTTGTTTGGCAATCTATGAAAAAAAAGAAGAAAAAAAGAACATGGTGACCGCTTTTAGTTGAGAAGGTTACTCTAGACGTCAATAACCTCTAGATGTCAATAATCTCCTGTGTGACACACCAGGCCTTCTCATCTGTATTATCTGTCTCACCCACGAACATCAAAATATTCAACTTCTGATATAAAGTACAGGTAAACAAAACAGCTGGTTTTGCCAAGAATGAGAAAACCTTAATACAAAAAAGCATAGTGAGCTGTGTGCAGTGGTATGTGCCTGTAGTGTCAGTTACTTGGGAGGCTGAGGTGGGAGGATAACTTGAGCCCAGGAATTGAAGTCCAGCCTCAGCAAACATGGAGACCAAGTCTCTTATTTTTAAAAAATATTAAAAAGAAAACATATCAAGCGCCACTCCACCATTTTCTAATGAGAAATAATTACTATAAACTGTTTCCCACTTTTGGGATATTTACTGCAATTAAATTTTTTTAAACACTTTTATGATCCAGTCTTACTTCAAACTCTGCATTCCAACCATACTGAGCTGGAAGGGTTGCCAACATGCCCCAGATTCAGACCATCGTGCCTAAGAATACCTCCCCTTTCCACATCTGATGGACTTACTGAGGTACTGCCCCCTCATCTCAAAAACTTTCTCAGAAGCTTTTGGGACAAACGGACATTATCTGTGAATCTTTGTGTTTGTATATGTATGTCTGTCACCCCCAAAAGGTTGTATCTTCATCTCTGTAGCACTTGTCTTTGGCTTTCCCAAGTATTTTCTGTATTACTAACAGTGGAAGAGGGTAATCTTTTGCCCAGACTGAGGATATGACCCAAATGCAAAACTTCTTTGAAGCCTCATTTCAGGGCCTAAAATTGTAGGTAAATATTGTCATATTTATTACAAAAGTATTGTTTTAAATAATTTGCTTTTGATTAAAATTGACATTTCCAGTGAGAACATTCTGTGTCTTTGTGAACCTCTGGGTTGGGAGATTCATGGCATCTATGTGAAAAGCATGATCCTAAAAATACATAAACGTCCAAATGGCTATGCTACTGTAAATGGTTATCCTTTAGTAAAGTACAATACAGTGGAAATATTATGGATTTCAGTTCCCTATGTGGGGGAATCAGTATTCTAGTAGGTACTCTGGCTGCCCAGTTACATGAACTCTCCTTCCCCTCCAGTCTCACATTCTGATCTAGTTCAGGTTCTTATCATCCCTCATTTCAGAACCTACAAAGGCACAGCTGGTACATCTGCTCCATGTCTCTTCCACATTAGTTCTTAAAACTGAAATATAAATCACACTTTTGTTGTTCCACTATCTTCAATGGCCTCCGACTGCTTAGGAGGTTCTCTCCGCAGCTTGACAATCATATCCTTTCTTTTTCTTTTTTTAAAAGATGGGGTTTCACCATGTTGGCCAGGCTGGTCTCAAACTCCTGACCTCAAGTGATCCGCCCACCTCGGCCTCCCAAAGTGCTGGGATTACAGGCATGAGCCACCACATCCGGCCTTGACAATCATATCCTTTCTAAACACGTCTTCTTCACACTCCAGACCTGAAACACTTGAACTTTCTTCCAAGGGGATGTAAGTCACACCTCTAAAATTGGGGTTTCCTACCTCCTCTTTGCTTAAACTGTTTGGTAACACTGTACTGCCATTGTCCAGTTTTATAAAAGTTTTAAAATTTTGTATTTGTTTAAAAATTATAGACAGTGTCTCACTATGTTGCCCAGGTTGGTCTCAAATTCCTGGGCTCAAGCAATCCTTCTGCCTTGGCCTCCCAAAATGCTGGGATTTCAGGTGTGAGCCACAGCGCCAGGCCCTCTTATCTACTTCTAAAATAAATGAAATATGTTAGCCTTCAACAACCCTGATGAAATAAATGTCTCCTTCATGGACCTTGCCTAATAATCCAAAGACAGAAACTCTCAACTGACTTTGCACTTTCTATTTCTTATTGCATATCTGTGCCACTTATTCCAGTTCATCTCTTCAACCAAATAGTAGGAGAATAGGGGACACATATTCATATTCTGGCATCTAGCAAAATAATAAGTGCTCAAGAGAAACTCATTAAATTTGAAAAAAAATTTTCTATAAGGCCAAGATCTTATGAATAATAGTAGCAGCACTATTCTATTCTTAACTGCATAAAATGATTAGGTTTTTATGATGGGCATTTCCTCTGACTTCTAAGATGATTTTGCATTTGCTTTTTTTTTTTAGTAAACTGCTAAAAAAAAATAGAGACTGTTTGGTATCTGCTGCTAGACAAGAACGTTGTTCTTCTAAGTTTGATTTCTAACTCCTCCGGTATTATTCGAACACATGTTTAATAAAGAATAATACCTGACTTACCTGGAAGGCACTTCCTACTTTTTCTCAGTTGCACTAATATAGGTGGAGTATCTGTTATCAGAAATACTTGGGACTACAAGTGTTTCAGATTTCAAATTTCGGACTATTTACATTACACTTCTTGTTACTAAGGTTCAGGATCCCTAATCCAAAAACCCAAAATCTGAAATGCTACAATTTTCTTTGAGCAACATGTTAACACCACAAATGTTCTGGATTTTGGAGCATTTCTTGATTTCAAATTAGAGATGATCAACCTGTAATTCATACATTATTTGAACAAAAACTTGTTCAATACAGTGTTCTTTCCATTTAATACCCCTTCCCTCCAATATATTTCATCTAATTTTTTGATCTTTAGAAGAAAAACAAAAACAGCTGACTTACCACCCAAGAGCCTTTCATCATAAAGTTCATGAGAACAGGCGTTCTGCTTATTGCTATGGCAGACAAAGCTGTTAAACCAATACTTCCTGCTAAGTACATATAGGTGGAATGAATTCTATCCTTCACATACTGAGGCCAAATTCTGTAAGAAACATGACATGGTTAATTTATGAAATTATACATTCGGTATCTGGTTGAGTCATATACTAGCTGGGTGACCTTGAGATAAATCACTTTATGCTTTAAATGTTATTTACTTCATTTCTTATGGAAATAATTATGCACACTTGGGGAGTTACTGCAAAGATTAAATGAGATAAAACATACAAGCACTTGGCACACATAAAAAGCAACATATTTCTCCTTGCTTAAACACACATAACCTTGCTAAATGATTTTTATTATGATTTGAATAAATAAATGTCAAGAAAGCAAGAAGAGATTCTCTATTTATGTGTATACAAAGACTAGACACAAAACATTCCAAAGTGACTGAAGATAGGAATGAGAAGAAAACTGGAATTTCTGCTTTAACGCTGGAGTTGTTTAGGAACAATTTACTTACACAGCCTTTTCAAGAGCTCCAATCTCATTAGACATTCCCAAGCCATAGTAGCACAATGCTCCAAGACCAACAGCAGCTCCTCCAGCAACAAACCATCTTCCCATCTGATCAACTGCAGAACACAGAAGGAAATGCAGGTTAATACTGACATGTCTGGACAAAGCCTTTAAAATATTTATGAAGGGAATCAAATCAGGTACCATATTCAGTAACAGCCATAATCAGTGCACATGGGGTTGCCTCAATGTTAGCTAACCAGTAGAAAAAAACACTCCTGAAACAAAGGTGTAATAATCAGTACAAAAAGGAAAGGATCAGACTTGGTGAATCTTCAA
The DNA here is from genome assembly GCA_036589455.1 of Ateles fusciceps. NCBI lineage: Eukaryota > Metazoa > Chordata > Mammalia > Primates > Atelidae > Ateles > Ateles fusciceps. The sequence goes on from JAZHEH010000276.1 coordinate 131,990, forward strand.
ACTCACTCCAACAATATTTGAGTGGGCAATATATCTATAGATGAGGCTTTACTTCTGTGATACATATTATTTTATTAATAAGAGGTTGAAGTATATTCACACGACATTCTTACAAAGTAAAAAATGAGAAGAAAATGTTAACAGTCATACCACACTGCATGGTATTAACACAGATGATGCTTTACATGGAAATCAACAAAAAAGAGAAAAAAAATATAATCAGTGTTTATGAAGCAGAATCAAGTGAGAGGATGCCGCCGTTTTAGGGTACTGAGAGACAACTCACTTAACAATTCTAACTCAATAGAGGTATTCATAAAGAGCGTCTTATTCTTTGTCTAAATTTGTTTTCTAAGAATATTACTAGGCTGTCACTACATAATTTGCATGATTTGGTCTCTAGGGTCAATTCAGAAACAATGACCTAAAGGATACTGATTAGGGCTCTCTCCCACTGTAAAGACATTTTGCAAGACTGTTAAGGAGCAGTGGTATTCTTTGATTGGCTTTAGGATGATTAACAATCCAGTTTTTGAACTTGCAAAAGTTGACATCCAAACTGGCAATACATTTAAGTACTGCCCTCCTGAGGCCCTATGTGAACAGTCAGTTAAAGGACTCTTCTTGGACAACTAGGCTTTTATTAACAACTATATGTTGGTGATTTATTCTTAATCTGAAACATACACAAATATATGCTTGAATGAGGATTCTACACACTTAAAATGAAATTTCTCAACAGACTATACCTTTCGGACCATGGCATATTAACTAATCCTTTTCTTAAAAACAAAAAAAAAAAAAAGGGAAAGTAAAATTTCCACAGGCAGAAATATGACTGATAACCACTGAATCCAGGGCAAAGTACCAATCTTTTCTGGGTCATCAGATCTCTGAGAATAATAATGTGGTCTTCTCAGAAAATGCACAAATAAACATATTTTTAGGAAGTTGTTCATGGACCTCTTAAAACATATCCATGGATTCCAGGTTAAAAACTACAGATAGCCACCTACTTTTAAATATTTTTTCCATTGATGGTTCCAATGCTGCCTCTTTCAGTTCTTGGCCAGTTCTCCCACGCCGGATCCCAATTCTCGTTTTGGTGGCATATTCCTGACATACATGCAAACAAAGACACATACCACCCACATGAAAATAGAATGTTAGTAAAATAAAATGCAAGCTTTCTTTGGTGCTTTCTATATACGTAACTTCACTATGGAAATTTATTAGCCAACCTAAAAAATTTAATGCAAAAATAAAATACATAAATGTAGACCTTACCTGTGTTCCACTTTTGGAAGTAATCCATTATATTCCTCTTAGTTTCAATTTCAGAAAAATTGTTTCTTTTACAAACTAGAGATTTACATACCTAGAATTGCTATATTTTAAATCCTAATCAAATATCAAGATGAGAATCTATTTGCATTTTTAAGAAATGCATTCTATAAGCATTATTAGCTATATTTTGTCATCTGGGATATGGACTCAATAAAGGCATCCTTCCTTAACATGAAGCTAAGAAGAGGGAAGACTACTACTTCCATTTTGGCTCTTTTCAACAGTGGAACAGTTAATTAAAAAAAATCTCCTTCTAGCTTCTGTATATTGTCCTCATTACCTCACACTTCAAACCTTGTAATTTGAATGCTAGTGGAGAAATCTACTGTAAAAGAAGATGGGTTTCTTTCTAACCTGAGACATTATCAATCTCGAAATACGAGCTGAAATAATATCTTCCATAACTTATTAATAAGCTATTGGCCAAGTGGTAATATCCCTGGGTTCTTAAACCTCTATGTGCTCCAGGATCTCCGTTACATCATATAACTCTCAATCCCTCACAATGTACTCTAAATTTTCTAAATGAGAAACTCCAGAAGCTGTAAGCAAAGGCAGAGTTATAGAAACTCATTTTCTATTTCATATAGGATAAGAAGGGAACAGAATGATAAAAACTAATGGGGAGAAAGAGCTGATTGGGGGCATAATCCGGGCTAATTGATATATAACTCACTAAAGGCAGAGTAGCCATCCTTTGCTAAAAAGAAAGGGCACAAATACAAACGGCAGCAATATAATAAACATTCAGATTATCTTTACCCGGCTGGGTGTTAACAGCCATTGATTCTTTGTGATGGAATTCTTCACGATGGAATTCTTCGCAACAGGGGGAGGCCTTGGTGAAAGCTGAATGGAAAACCCTAGAAGGTAGTGTCCGGAGACACACAAGCCTTGCAGCCAGCATGGTGTTGCACCAAGTCTACCAAGCAGATCTGAAATGCTAGTAAGAAAGGTAAGAACAACCAAAAAAAGAAAACCAAAACAACCCATTAACCAATTAAGAGAAGGACATACAAGAGTCAGAGTCAAGAGGAACAAATTATATTTTAGTAGAAAAGGAAATAAAGCAATCTTTTTAATTTTCAGTAATAAATTTTTTGCCCATCCCTTGTAATTCAAGAAACCCATCCCAGAGAACTCAGCTGAGGATGGAGCAACAAATTAGGTTTAAGTCCCAGTATGACCAGTAATAGGATAGATGACTGCAAAAACTACGTGTAACACAGAATGGTTATTAATAACTGAACGTGATTACAGGATCTGTGACAGCTCTTACAAATGTAGTTTTGGCTTAAGATTTATACCAGCATTCAGTGAAAAAATTATTTAAAAGAATCTATGTAACTTTTGGGCAGAGGAATAATGTCATCCAAAGAAAGCATGAATAGCTCCTCAAGGTTAAACTGCATTACAAGGCTAAAAGATATTAAAAGAAGCCCAACTATATAAATTTCAGCTAATCATATGAAATATTACTTTCCTTCAACATAAGATATAAAAATATTCTAAGTTAACCTATTCTATATGCCCTACTATAATGTGTAAAGGACATTTAGTCTTTCAAAGCAAACTCAGTTACCAATCAGGTTTCCCTTAGACTCCTTCAATGGTGTCTGCAAAAAAAAAGCATGCTAAAAACTGGATTCTCTTAGCTCCAGGGCACCTTATACTAGATGGATGGTTAACCACAAGTCAGCTGACCGTGTTTCTGTAATGCTAAATTAATGTGACGTGACTATGACAGGCCAGAATGACATGACAAGTGTAAGCCAACTGGGGCTACCAGCCCATCTCTGCCAATGATATGTAGTGAATTTCAGACAGGTGACTATCCTTCCGGGTCCATTTCCCCATCTGTAACATAAGATAATGGTTCTCAGTGTTCTGACTCCAGTGTTGACCTCTGGATTACCTGCTTGAAAGTGCCCAGTGCATTCTAAAATGTAGGCTCCTGGGTCTTACTTCGCTCCTAATGATTCTACCTCTAGGAATAATAGGACCAAGAACATATATGTTTTAACGAACACTCCAAAAGCTAAGAACTGTTGCTTTAAGATATCTGAGTGTCCTCCTAGCTATGCAACCGAACTATGAAGGGTCTTAATGCTTGGCATCTGGCCTTTGGGAAAACACCCAGCGCTTCTGGAACTTTCGTGCCATTACATCATCTCAACCTATAGCTGCCCTGTAACTTCCTCGGTACTCAGCCCACTGGCTGGGATCGAAGAGGTCCAGCTCAGAGTGACCTCCATGTGGCGTAACAGCCCACACTTAAAATGAAATCCCGCTTCGGACACGTTAGAAGTGACCTTGTGAGGTAGATAGATCTTTAAGACTCAGATACCAAATGGGGTACCAAATGGGGAAAATGCTACCGACCTTAACCTAAGGGCTTAGGCCTCTGTGAGCATTGATGAGTTTGGGAGCCTGGTCCCCGAGAAAGTTCACCCAGACCGCTAGACTCGGTGAGAACCCGGCAGCAACCCTCCACCTCAACGCAAAACACCTCTGCCTCTGCCCCACGGGCCGCTCGCCACCAGCGCAGCTACCGGCTGGCCGCCAAGACTGACTCAGCACCTTGTTGCCTGGGGGAGAGAAGCAACGGAACAGTGAGCCCTTGCCCGCCTGATTCGGACTTGTGGCCGCCGCCCTCTCCACCCGGTCACCCACAGGACCGCGACACTGACGCGCAGGCCGGCCCTGACGCAACCAGCAGGCCGGCCCTGACGCAGCCAGCAGCACCGCCGCTTCCAGCCCTACTCAGCCGCACCCAACGGTCCCGTGAGGCCAGCTGTAAGAAGCTCCCAGGATCCCGGGCGCCCGCCGGCCAGCGGGAGCAGTACCTCGGTCCCCCGTCACCTCTGCCGCGCAGTTTCCCTTCCGGGCCGGCGAAACGCGCACTCCTCCACCTCCCCGGTCCCCCCGCACGCTCCTTACGTCCCGAACGCGCACAGTTCCTCCGGCGTACTGCATGAGGTAAATAGTACGAGCAGCCAATCACGGGCAGGCCTTTGTCGGAAAGGCGGGCACAGTGGGACAGGCGGGGTTCCGGTTTGCGGAGGCGGGGTTCCGAGTTGGTGGTGCGGGGTAGTTAAGGATTGTTGCTGGGACCGTCATAGTCAGCGTCCTTTTTGAGTGTGGGCAAGGTAGTGGTCTCGGCCATATTTGTTTTGGTCAGCGGAGTTTTCTTTTGCTTTTCTTTTAGTCTTTTCACTCGCCGCAGATATGAGAATTATGTAAAAATTGAAAGAAAGTAGTGTTAGAGTTAAAAATTATTTAGTTGCCCCATTTTTTTCTTTTCGAAGGCCTTTTTGTGCCTTAATTTATTGTGAGATAAATATTGTTCCAAATGTGGCTGCTTCTGACCGGAGTCAACCGGTTTGGGTCTCACGCTAAAGGTTAGATGGTGAAATCCAGAAAAGATTTTTTTCTAGATTGTTTTTTTAATTACTTTGTGACTTTCCCGTGCACATTCGTAATAGGCCTGATAACAGCCGCCTCTGCTTCGCACCGGGGTTGCTCTGAGGACCAAGATGTTTCCGTAGTCCGTAATTTGATAGGTGAAGAGCTAGTTCTGGCGCAAGGGAGTTACTTTTTTTTTTTTTTTTTTCACTCATTTCAACAAATATTGAAGGCTCAACTTGGTACCAAGGTCTGTTCTAGAAATACATACAAATGAATCAAACACGTGCTACCACTATTTTGGCAAAAAAAAAAATTCCTTGCCCTGTGGTTTTACTTTTTGGTGGAAATAGAACATAGAAAAAATACGTTAGATGTGATAACTTTTTTTTTTTTTTTTTTTGAGACAGAGTCTTGCTCTGTCATCGAGGCTGGAATGCAGTGGCACGATCTCGGCTCACTGCAACCTCCGCCTCCCGGGTTCAAGTGATTCTCCTGCCTCAGCCTCCTAAGTAGTTGGGATTACAGGGGCACGCTACCATGCCCAGCTAATTTTTGTGTTTTTAAGTGGAGACCGCGTCTCGCCATTTTGGTCAAGCTGGTCTCGAACTCCTGACTTCAGGTAATCTGCCTGCCTCGGCCTCCCAAGGTGCTGGGATTATAGGCATGAGTCACTGTTCCCAGTAGATGGCAACTGTTAATACCAGGAAGAAAAGCAGAGTAAAACCCTGGAGGGGTGCTATTTTAGGTAAGGTGATTAACATGCAAAATTCATGAACCTTTATCTCCTAAGCAGTAGTTAATTGTGATTTATGATTCCTAATCATGTAAACCTTAACAAAAAGACTTGCTTTCTATGTGGATGATGAAAGAGTCTGGCAGCAACACAATTCTTATCTCTCTACGCTGAAAATGGCAGGAAAACACTAGAGAAATCTCACGAAACTGAACAGATCAAACATGATCAATTTAATCTTTCTTTTGATCTATGCCCAATTTGATTAGCTAGCAAATAGATTTTCTGTTTGGCTCCTTCCCTGCTAGTCTTTTTTTCTAGAGCTTCTATTATCAGCAAAGAGAAAGGATTTACAACAAAGTACTGGAATAAAAAATCTTGAAGTTAATGACTCAAGATTTTTTCAAGATTCATATTAAAGCGTATTTTCTCCATATTGAAAGAAAAATTTCTGATTTCATATTTTTCTTTCTCAAGTAAAGGGCCTGTATTGTTGTTTCCACAGGGTGTCAAATATTTCGAAGCAGGGGAGGAACCTGGTCACATTGTTGGGAAAGATATGCTCTTGTGGCAATGTTGGGAGAGGTTCCATGGACCAGAAGACCAATTAGGAATTTATTATAGTTGTTCAAGCAAAAGGCGATAAAGGCTGGAATTAAGCCAGTAGAAAGACACAGAGGGGTTTATGACAGATATATTGCTGAAGTGGAGTTTGCAGGATTGAATGATCGATCAAATATAGCTGATAAGAATGAGGGGAGGCTCCCCTGAGTAATCCTTCTGACTTGAATGGATAATTATATCATTACTTTATCAATAGGATACAGGGGAGAGATACAAATAAGGGGAAGTACATACATAAAACTTAATTTGAAGTGTTAAATTGTTGAGCTCTGTGCTTCTAAGGTCTTAGAGCATAGGGGGAGAGAAAAGGACAAGATGGGAATGGTGGTACATACATGTAGTCCCAGTTACTGGGGAGGCAGCCCAGGAGCTTAAGGCCAGCCTGGGCAACATAGGATGACCCCGCCTTTAAAAATAAATAAGTAAATAAAAAGGAAAAGACATGATTTGTAAATCCCCATACTATATATATGTCACTTTTTTTAAATTTTGAGATGGAGTCTCATTCTGTTGCCCAGGCTGGAGTGCAGCGGCTCAATCTCGGCTCACTGCAACCTCTGCCTCCCGGGTTCACGCGATTCTCCTGTCTCAGCCTCCCAAGTAGCTGGGACTACAGGTGCGTGCCACCACGCATGGCTAATTTTTTGTATTTTCAGTAGAGACCGGGTTTCATGTGTTAGCCAGCATAGTCTCGATCTCCTGACCTGGTGATCCACCTGCCTCGGCCTCCCAAAGTTCTGGGATTACACGTGTGAGCCGCCACGCCTGGCCTAGGTCAGGGTTTCTATTGCAGGCTGCTGCTGAGTTCCTTATTCTCCACTTACTGGCTAAGTGGGATGTGCTGCATTGTAGTGAAGAAAACTCAGAGCCAAGAAAAAAAGAGAAAATATTTTATTTACTTTCAGTTAAAATAAATGCTCTTACCTTGCCCCACTACGCTTTCGCATCAGAAGATGTGGTGTGAGTGAAAGAGAGTTGGAAAGGAAGTTTGCTGGAGCTTTAACCTCTGCCCTCCCTGATGGAGTCTCCCAACAAAGGGAAGGTGCTTCTTCCTGAAGGGTTGCAGATGTTTCTGAATGTAGGGACCAACTGACAGCTGCTTCTCATGTGGTTGCTAAGTGGCAGACAGCAGAGCAGGTAGGAAAGGGACAAGATCTTCCCTGTCTTTGCCTTGTTTTCCCCTGGAATCCCCAAGGCCTAGATAAACACAAGAACGTGGTTGTGAGCATGCATCTGCTTGTCTGCACCCTTTGAGATGCTGCTCAGTAGTGAGGCGACACTAGAAGTATGCGTGGGTGAGATGCCCAGATGTGCACCAACAGACCATTTAGTGTACGACAAGGCAGAGCCATCTGACTCTGCTTGGTTGAAAGATCAAACTGTGCCAACCTCAACAATTATATCCTGGCAGCCACAGAAAGACAGAGAAGCCATGGGGACTGCTCTGTCTAGATTCTGCTGAACAGCAGCTGCATGACAATGCACTGACCAAGAGGTAGAGTGGAGGGACAGAGAAACTACACTGTTCCCCTCCTGTTTAATGTAAATGTTTCTAATCCAGGTAGGGCCCAGGATAGGAGAAAAGGCTTTGAAATCCAATGTGACTGATGGTGATAAATCCTGAAACTGACAGATAAATTGTCAGACTGTTCTGAGCTTGCAGAATGGAATAAATAAGCTGTCTGCTCTAAACTGACTGGGGCCTTGAAAGTGACATCGATGGCAGTTTAAAGAAAAATATAGCTCAATTTTGCATTCACCTAACTGACAATTTTCCAATATATACCCCTCACATATGTACAACTGAATGCTGTAAGTGGGCCGAAGGACAAGGTCATTAATGGGGTAGTATCTGTGGAGGGACAGACGTTGGCAGAAAATTGAGAATAGTGTCATGCTTTCTGGTCAGGTTTCCAAGAGGAAACCAACATTCAGAAATTACAGTAGCTTTTCTTAAGAAAAATGTATTAGGCTGTTCTTGCACTGCTGTAAAGAAATATCCGAGGCTGGGTATTTTAAAAGAGGTTTAATTGGCTTATGGTTCTGCAGGCTATGTAGGAAGCATAGTGGCATCTGCTTCTGGAGAGGCCTCAGGAAGCTTCCCATCATGGCAGAAGGCAAAGAGCGGCAGGTACAGCACATAGCAAAAGGAGGAACAAGAGAGAGAGAATTGTCGGGAGGGGCCACACACTTTTAAATGACCAGATCTCCTGAGAACTCACTATCTCATGGATAGCACCAAGGGGATGGTGCTAAACCATTCATGAGAAATCCACTCCCATGATCCACTCACATCTTTCCAGGCCCCTCCTCCAATAATGGGGATTACATTTCAACGTGAGATTTGGGGTGGGACAAATATACAATTATATAAAAAACATGGCAAGGTAAATGGTAGATATGGGTCTAGAACATGCATTCTCTCAATGGAAGCAAAAACTGGTGCTTGAGGGATAAAATTATCTTTTTAAATATGTAATGCACGGATATGCAGACAGCACATGTGCCAGTATAACTGTGACATTAAGATGTCAAGGGGGAGGGAATTAGGCAAAAATATCTGAAATGAATTCTTAGGGAAGCAATCATAAAAAAAGGCTGAGGAACATTGGCCTAGAATATAGGACTTCCATGATTCTCTCTGATGGCAGGCACATCAGAAAAATTTTTGGTGTTACATCTGTGATTCTGTCAATGAGTTGTTATTTGAGGTGGTTTCGTGATCTTGAAGGAAATGAAAATATTTCACCCCAAAATATATTTTCTTGACATTGTTCAAGATGACTATTCAGAAAGGCTGGAAATAACATAATAGCAAAAAGCTGTCTTTTGTGGGAGAGTTTAGCATTTGTAGAAAAAGTCTACATTGATAAAGCCCCGCATTCTCCAAGGGTCTTCCCTTGCCTGATCTAGAAAAGATTGAGAGTCTGAAACCTTAAAGGTCTGAAACAAACATTTACCATCTTTCTCTCTGAAGGCTACTACCGGTGAAGTGACGTCTACATAACAGGATTGCTGTTGCTAGCCAAGCCTCCTCTTCTTTCTGTCCCACAACCTGTCTTGCTGCTCTAACCTGACTTACCACCATAATCTATTTTTGGCTATACTCTGAGCCCCCATTCTTCTGTAACCTGGAGATGGCGTATAAGCTTTTGTACTCCATTGTGGGATTGGGGTTATCACTCTTTGATTTCCCCCATGTATGTTAATAGATTGTATGTCTTTTCTTTTTATTAATCTGCCTTTTGTCAGCTTATTTTTCAGCAAAACTTTAGAGGGTGGAGGGAGAATCCTTCCTTGGCCCCTACAACCTCTTGATAAATATTCCATAAATATATCCTTTGTGCTTCGGTATCATATTTCTAACTGCATTAGGACATCTCTATCTAACATATCTGAAACCAAATTGTAGCCCAGAATCTGAAATGGATTAGAAAGTATTTATTACTGGGAAATACCTTAAACTTTAAGGGTAGGGAATGCAGCTGGGTATTATAAACACTCAAGAACTGGAAAGTCTGGAAACACAATCCCGTATCAGCTTTGATTTAATCAGAGAATTTGGACTATTAATATTATGGAATAAGAAGTATATGAGAGAAATAAAACCTTATGTAATTATGGCAGAATCTGAGGAAGTAAAGATCCAAAATGCATCAGAGAAAAGTCACTGACAAGACCTGGTGCTTTCCAGGTCGACAGTCAGGAAGGTGAGCTGGATGTGGAGTGCGAACAGGCAAGGATGACTTGGAAACCACTAGCACCTCTGAGTCTTTCCCTTATGCCCTTGATCAATGATGATCAATGGTGAGCATCATCTACTCAGCCTTCCTTCTGCCTCCTAAATCTTATCAAGTTTCTCTTACAGCCAACCCTAACTCTGAATCATGTAGGGCGAGATTTTTTTCTTTATTGATCCTGCTTTGTATCTTTTTTGCTGTATAAACTATACCCCTGAGTATAATGGCTTCTGAGTCGAGTCTTTCTAGTGAATCTTCAAATCTGGAGTCCACCTTGAAAACCACTGATACAGTAAGACATCACATCAACCTGATTATTGAGAGAATCCTCTAGTAGGCGTATACATGGTACTCAAATATGTCCATTCCTGAGCCAGTTCTTATATAAGTCCATTTTATACCTCTCTCCCAGATCACCTTAACACCAGTCTTGTTTTTCCAAAATCTTACCAGTTGGACAATCTTTTAGCCACAGTCCAAGAGTCAGTGTAGACCTGTATTTTAGTCCACATCTCCTTTTGTGGAAATTGAACTTCCAAATGGTCCTTTCCCCTAAGCTCTACCCACTGGGAAGACTTATTTTCATCACGGTCTTTCAAGGCTATCCCTGAGTTAGGGCTGTAATATAGCAACATGCAAACCCAGCTGTAGGTTAGGCCCATGCTTATGCTCTTAGGTTAACTGGTCATAGAAAATGCTCCATGAAATAATAGATTCGGGTTGAGAAAAAGGTGGCAAAGCAATAAAAAAGGCACCATGAGAGACTTGGGCAGTTCTGCAAGCAGTGATCTGTATCCTTAAAACCTGCTTGATCCTGTTCCTGTAAATACTAGCTTCATTAACAAAGGAATAATGGTGAGAATGTCCAATCTTATTGATTTGGAGGATCAGGCAACACCCAGTTTATGATCCTGGTCCTGAAGTCAGTTGGTATCCCTTGGCTATGTACTCATGACCGCTGCTGCATTACCAAACAGGTACCATCTTTTTGCCTTGGCAACCAGATGTCACAATTATCTCCCAATTAATTTCTCTGGACCTACACTTCATCCCTTGTCACTACCAGTAACAATTTGGGTAATTATGATGGCACCACCTGTCTGGAAAAAGGTGATCTGTCCTCTAATCAAATATGTGAGCAATTTTAGAGTCCTGTTTTAGGGTTTGTCTCCTGACAAACCACTTATTTTATTAGCATCTGGTAGAAAACAGATGGTACATCAAAAAGAGACAATTGAAGAATGTCGCTTGATCTCGCCAAAAGGCCATGAAGTGATGACAATTGAAGAATGTCTCACAAAGTCATTATTGACAAATGTGTATGTTGGGATAACAGAAACAACAAGGGATAGTAAAGCACCCTGGAATTAGCAGCAGTGGGAAGCCATTACCATGTTGGTTCTAGAGGAACAAGGGGTGAGAATAGTTAGTGGATCCCGGCAAGGATTGCAGGCATAGGAGAAGGATCACCAAGCATGTGTCATAGCCACCATTCAACCATGGCCTGGCAGGATGGGAACCACAGGGGGTAAATATCCCAACATCTCACCCTCTAATTTCCTCCCAATGGCCGACCTCTACCACAGAAGGAGCTAGGATAATACAGTTTCCAAGGATCAGCCTCTCAGGGCCCAGCGTAGGGTGGAGAAGCAGATCTCAAGTTTCTCATCTGCTGTGAACTGAATTGTGTCCCCCTAAAACTCATATATTGAAACCTTAACCCCCAATGTGACTGAGTTTAGAGATGGGATCTCCAAGGATAGAATTAAGGTTAAATGAGATCGTAAGGGTGGGGTTTGATCCAGTAGAACTGGTGTCCTTATTAGAAGATGAAGAGAAACCAGAGATCTCTCTCTGTCTCTGCCATGTAAAGACACAGTGAGAAGCTGGCCTTCTGTAAGCCAGGAAAAGACCCTTCACCAGAAACCAACCTCACTGGCACCTTGATCTTGGACTTCTAGCTTCCCAAACTGTGAGAAAATAAATGTATATTGTTTAAGTCATCCAGTCTGTGGTATTTTCTTACAGCAGCCTGAGCAGACTAATGCACCATCTATAAGATGAAGTCTGTAACATGTGTTTCATGAGATTCGTATAATTACATAAAGTCACATGGATTCTAAGCACAGTAGATACGTGATAATTAATACTTTTTATTACTTTTATTATTGGTATTCAGAGTTAAACAACCAGAGTATCATTTCATAATTTTTAGTTACCCTTCTCTCTGTTTTTTTTTTTTTAAATAGATTCAATTATCTTTCTTGAGGTGAATAAAAGAGATTTTTATATATTACGGATACTATGTGTTCTCAGATACCTTGTTATATTCTATTTGTAATCTGCTTTTGTTAATGTCTCACTTTTTCCAGCCTCTGTATTATGTTGGATTAGTGTCTCACTTTAGTAGTTTATAATGTCTTCCTTACCGGTTTATAAGATGGTTCTGAGCTCATTACTCTTAAATACAGATTATATATTTATTTTTGGAGTAAATTCCTTTGTATCAGTCCCTGATGAAGCTCACCTGCCATGCTTGAAAATGTTCTTGTCAAATAGCAGCCCCAACACTATTTCATTTTTATCTTTTGTGTTTTACATCTTGCCTTGTCTTTTTAATTTAATTAATTAATTAATTAATTAATTTTTTGCTTGTCTTTTTAGTATATAAATGCTTATGGGTGGAAAGCACTGATTTTATATTATGTTATATGTCAGTTTTAAGCATCAAGCATACTGATAATTTTAAGAAAATGAAAATCTTTTTAGTTAAAAAATTTCATATTTTAGCACTAGGCTTCTTTAGATTTACTGGAATGGTGGGTGTGCTTGTAATAAAGCACTGTCATCTGGACATTTCAGTTCTGAGCCACCTGATCAGAGATGCACAAGTGTGGGAACTGGATCTTTTTGTTTTTTTTTTAAAGAGAGTCTGGCTCTGTTGCCCAGGCTGGAGTATAGTGGTGTGATCTTGGCTCATTGCAGTCTCTGCCTCCCAGATTTAAGTGATTCTCCTGCTTCAGTGTCCTGAGTAGCTGGGACTACAGGTGCCCGCCACCACGGCCAGCTAATTTTTGTATTTTTAGTACAGATGGGGTTTCACCATGTTGGCCAGGCTGGTCTTGAACTCCTGACCTCAGGTGATCTGCCTGCCTCGGCCTCCTAAAGTGTTGGGACTATAGGCATGAGCTAACATCCCTGGCCTGCATGGATCTTTAAAAGATGGATAATAGTAGCTGGGAGCAGTGACTCATGCTCCAAATCCCAAATACTCAGGAGGCTGACTCAGGAGGATTGCTTGAGGCCAGGAGTTCAAGGCCAGTCTGGGCAACATAATGAGACCCCATCTCTACAAAAAATAAAAAGGATAATAATGATGAGTTTGTTAGCTAATAGATTATACCATTTTAGCAATAATACAGCAAGTAGGCAGAGAGTAGTATAATTTTAGCTATAGATGATTGAGTTTCACTATAGGAAGACATTACTGGTATGTCGGTAATTTTGCCTTTATTATATTGTGCACTCTTCTAAGATGGTCTCAGAGGCTTGCCCTTCCCCTGTTGTCCACTTCTACAAGTAATTAAACAGCTTTAATGATTTAACCAGGGACAGGGCTTTTTCAGGTATGTGCATTGGTGGGCAAAAAGGGCCACTGAATTAAGGATTTTCAAGGGAGGAATTACAATATGGACCAGAGGTCTGGGCTAGGTCAGAATGGAGGAGAGAAGGATGAGGGGAAAGTAAAAACTGGTTTGACATTTTTGAATTTGAACTCGGCCAGGTGTGGTGGCTCACAGCTGTAATCCAAGCACTTTGGAGGCCAAGGTGGGCGGATCACCTGAGGTCGGGAGTTCAAGAATAGCCTGACCAACATGGTGAAACCGCATCTTTAAAAAAAATAAAATAAATAATAATAATAAAAGAAAGAAAGAAAAAGACTAGAACTGCTCTCTTTTTTGTCTTGTCACAATGTAGGATTTATGAGTCTTTGTTAACATGCTATTTAAGCAAGGTCCCTAAGCCACTGCCTTGAGAGTGAAATACTTCCAGACTGAGGCTTGTTAATCAACAAGCAGAAGATTAACAAGGACAGGTTAATAGACTTCTGTTTGTTTTTCTTTTTTTTTTTTTTTTTTTTTTTTTGAGACAGAGTCTCACTCAGTCACCAGGCGCCAGGCTGGAGTGCAGTGGCGCGACCTCGGCTCACTGCAACCTCCGCTGCCCGGGTTCAAGCATTCTCCTGCCTCAGCCTCCCGAGTAGCTGGGACTACAGGCGCGCGCCACCACGCCCAGCTAATTTTTTTGTATTTTTAGTAGAGACGGGGTTTCACCATGTTGACCAGGACGGTCTCGATCTCTTGACCTCGTGATCCGCCCGCCTCGGCCTCCCAAAGTGCTGGGATTACAGGCGTGAGCCACCGCGCCCGGCCGACTTCTGTTTGTTTTTCTTTTGTTAATCTGACTTTTGTTTTCAGGAGAGTGCCTCAACTAAGAACCTAAAAAGAGAATTGTTTTCTCCCCTACGATTTGGCAATCTAGCCAGGAGAAACAGAGACACTCTGTGGCAGGCCAGGTTTCCATTACCAACCAGAGCGGCCAGTTTCCAGTAACCTTTTACTATAATTCTGATGAATGCATGTTAAACATTAAAGAACTGGAGAAACTGAGGCCTGAGTATAAGGGGTGGAATGAAAAAAACAAACTCATTAAGACCCCACTGGGGTTTTCTCAGACCTTAAAATCTAATTGAACGATAAAAGCATTCTTACATATACACCTGGTACCATGGCCCACTTAAGACTAAGAACCTTTCCAAAGCTCTAGAGAAAACGTTCCAGACCACAGACCCTAGTTAAAGATTAGATACAGATTGAATGAAACTCTCCTGCTAGTAGTGCACTCCCACACGTTGGCATAGAACTTAAAATGTACCTAAGTACTGGAGCAAAACCTGTAACTTTGAGTTGGCCTGGTGAGTTTCCCTGATCTTCTCCTTGTAACCAGTTGCAGAAATAAACTCCCTTCTTCCCAGTCTGCCTGCATCTTGTTATTAGATCACGAGAACAAGCAGCCAAATCTCGTTCCTCCAGGAACAACTCCACTCACTCTAGGACCTATGGATAGAAACCTGGGAGGACTGGCAAATGCCAGCAGAAAAAGGTAAGATTTCTTTCTTGTCCTTTTTTTCCAGATTCAGATTGATGCCCCCCACCCCAAATATATATTATATATATAATTAGTTCTTCAAATTTGTGACCCTTGTGGATTTGTAGGTACCTACTTGGCTATTGGGATCTTTAGTTTTCTAACTATGGTCTTTGTTTTCTAACTCTGTCTCTTTGTGTGGTTTGTCATAAGGAGGAACATCATAATAAAATTCTTCTTTTGTCTTATTTTATTTCTGGAGAAGTGTGGCTTTATAACCAGCAAATTTATTCTCTAGTCTCTGCCACCCTGTGGGCCTAAGTTCCTGGGCTTCTGTCAGGCAGCCAGCTGAGAGTCCAGCTGGGGGACCGAGATGTCTGTCCAAATGTGGTGGCTCTTGGCAATTTGTCTTAATTGCCTTAACCTGCATTGCCTTGCTAATAATGAGGGTCTTTACTTTCTTAGGCCATCTTTGGAAGACTTCAGATCTCGAAAGAGATTGCATTTTCCACCCTCTTGGGGGACATAATTCTTGTGTCTGGTTATAAGTCATAAAAAGCCTACTGGTTTTAAGTCACAATTAAAGTAGGTATAACTTTGGGAATTTAGGCTTTTGTATCTAAAAGTATTTTTATTTTTCTTTTTTGAAGAAGGCCCCCTCAGTTCCTTGGAGATGTAAATCTTACCATGTCTTTGAAATGTTAACATCCAGGGAATTAGCTAAGCAGCATTCCTTCTGAGATCTGATTTAAAACAAGAGTTAATTTAAGAAAGGAAAAGCCAAGAAACAGGAATGTTTGCTCTTTGCCCAGCTAAAATCTGATAAAAAGACTTTTTAAAGAACTCTATAGTCAAAAGTTGACTTAATTAAAAGCTGATACTTAGACATCTATGCATACATATATATTCTTAAGGCCTCTGTTCTCTCTCTGGAAAAGCTTCTCAGTAGACTAAATTCCTCTCTTATTAAATCCTTGCCAACCATATGTGCTTCCTCTGTCTGTTTCTCTTTCTTCTTAACATAATTTTTGCCTCAAAGACTTGTTCTTCCATTTACTTCTCTCTGTCCTTCTTTCCTCTTGCCACCCTCAGTGCCACATGAGGTGACCTAAAGAAGATTTCTAAAAGCTCTGGTACCCCTTGAGAAAACAGAAAGAGCTCCACAGACTCTTCTTTTTTAGGAGAACTTCGGTTTTTCCTCATAGAATCCCGAGTTGTGAGTGGTCAGTTTCCTCTCAGGTCTAAAGCTCCACTGTCTTTTATGTTGAACTCCTCCATCTCGTTGGCTTTTAGGTATACACATATGTGTGATGGTTAATATTGAGTGTCAACTGGATTGGATTGAAGGATGCAAAGTATTGTTCCTGGTGTGTCTGTAAGGATGTTGCCAAAGGAGATTAACATTTGAGTCAGTGGACTGGGGAGAGGCAGACCCACTCTTCATCTGGGGTGGGCACCATCTAGTCAGCTGCCAGCATGACTAGGATAAAGCAGGCAGAAGAACGTGGAAAGACTAGACTTGCTGAGTTTTCCAGCCTTCATCTTTCTCCAGTGCTGGATGCTTCCTGCCCTCGAAGATCAGAGTCCAAATTCTGCAGCTTTTGGACTCTTGGACTTACACCAGTGGTTTGCCAGGGGCTTAGGGCCTTTGACCACAGACTGAAGGCTGCACTCTCGGCTTCCCTACTTTTGAGGTTTTAGGACTTGGACTGATCCAACACTGGATTCCTTGCTCCTCAACTTGCAGACAGCCTATCGTGGGACTTTACCTTGTGATCATGTCAGTTAATTCTCCTTAATAAGCACTCCCTTTTATATAACTCCTGATCTCAAGTGATCGGCCCGCCTTGGCCTCCCAAAGTGCTGGGATTACAGGCGTGAGCCACCATGCCCGGCCAAACTTAAAAAATGTCTGAGCTTATTTATTTAATTGATAAGCACTCATTTATTTTAACTTAATTTGGTACAATATAGACAATATACAAATATATGTTTAGACATATACATACATGTAGACATAAATATACATACATATATGTATATGAAGTCTCCTGTTCTGTATCTCTAGAGAACCTTGACTAATACAATGAGTATTATAAATTAAATAAATAAACGTGGATATTTTTTAAGTTTGGCCGGGTGCGGTGGCTCACACCTGTAATCCCAGCACTTCGGGAGGCTGAAGTGGGCAGATCATGAGGTTAGGAGTTTGAGACCAGTCTGGCCAACATGGTAAAACCCCGTCTCTATGAAAGATACAAAAATTAGCCAGATGTGGTGGTGCGTGCCTGTAGTCCCAGATATTCGGGAGGCTGAGACACGAGAATCACTTGAACCTGAGAGGCAGTGGTTGCAGTGAGCTGAGATTGTGCCACTGCACTCCAGCCTGGCAGCCTGGGCTACAGAGCAAGACTCCATTTCTAAAAAAAAAAAAACCAAGTATTTTTTAAGTTCAAGTGACTTAGGTAAATCATTTGGTAAGTAAGATTAGATTAGTATCCTTGGTTTAATAAGAATAATTATGTATTCTGAGTTATCAGGAAAACATACAAGTATTTAACTTTTAAAGTTCTTGCTTTTATAATACTTGCCTAACATACAGTCATATACAAGTGATTAATGAAAAATTTAACTTGAGATAATAGCTAGATTTGTGTAATGTTGCATAATAATTTCCAAACATAATGTTAAATAAATAAAATAGATATAAATGAGATAAGCTACATGGATATAAAAAGTTAAAGAAAGAAAGAGAAAGAGAATCAAAAATTTATAGGAGGTTATGAAAAGTTTATAGACATCTTATCTTGTTTGGTCCATGTCGATTAAAATTGGATAGATTGGGTGTGGTGGCTCATACCTGTAATCCCAGCACTGTGGGAGGCCAAGGTGGGCAGACTGAGCCTAGGATTTTGAGACCAGTCTGGGCAACATGGCAAAACCCTGTCTCTATCAAAAATAAAAAACCGAGCCAGGCATAGTGGTGCATGCCTGTACTCCCAGCTACTCGGGAGGCTGAGGTGAGAGGATCTCCTGAGGGGGAGGTTGAGACTGCAGTGAGCCCTATTGTGCCACTGCATTCCAGCCTGGGTGACAGAGTGAGACCCTGTCTCAAAAAAACAAAAATGAAAAAACAAAACAAAAAGGCTAAACTTGTTTGTAAGGTTTTATTAAAATTAAGTTTAATATTAATAACATAACTGATAAAAAACTTAGGTTTCTTTTTAACAAGATTTGTATATAATAAGAGATAATAAAAAACATAGGTTCACCTTTTGAGTAAACTGCAAAAACAGAAGAGGGAAGTGTTTGCCTCATGCTGTCTATATTAGATCTTTCATTTAAAAAATTGAGTCTCCTCTCTAACAAAGAGTAAAGTTTTTCACTTTCTGAAATATTTTAATTATCACTTTGGTTAAATGAATGGTTATTATTTCACAGCAACCTGTAATCCTATTTTGATCAAGTGTTTTAAACTTCTGATATATTTGACACGCTTCCTAAAATCAAATTTCCAATTCTAAATTAGGTCTTTTGACCTCAAACTAACTTTTGAACATTGAAAAAAAGAGCCCTTTGAAGTCAAAAGACATACTAGGATTATTTGTTAAATTATCTAGTATGTTAAATTGTACAGGAGACATTGTCAAATACAAATAATATTTAACTTTCTTTGAGTTATATTTGCATAAATGTGTTATTACTAGGTATTCCCAAATACATGAGTTTCCTAAGATAAAAAAATTCTGATATGTCTTGGTATATGTTATCAGCTATAATTCTGATTGTTAAGTTAAATTATATGCCACAGAATTAACCAAATTTCCTTGTCAATTGCATCTTTATAGCTATTCTAAGTCTTTTCTCATCTTCAGGCAATCATTGTTTTACTTCTATTCTCCTGAAAAGGCATTTTACAATTGGTTGCCTTCTAAAGTTTGCTTCTTCTTCAAGGATATTCATAGGAAATGATCATGGCAAGTACTCTTGAAGATAGTTTTCAATAAACTTAGAAATTACATCATTAGAGTAGGTAAAAGCTTTCAGAAAGAAACTAATGTGTTCATAAAGATTACTGACCCAATGTGGAGCAAAACAAGTTAATTACATTAGACTTACCAATGAAAGACCAAAATGATTTTTTTAAATGACTTCTTTTTGGCTTAAATCGTTGTTGATTTCTTTTATAGTTTGTTTTCCAAAGTCAAGAAAACTTATTTTTATTTTTTGAAGCTATTTATAGTCATTTAAAAAAGCTATAAATTCGGGTAAATTGTACTTTTTGAACAAACTTAGAATATTTACCTTTCTCTATCTAATCTCTCCAGAATTTAGAAACTATCTGTGAGTATTTTTTTGTTTTATGACAATATAGTTATTAGCACAAGTTCAATAAATATTTGCTTTCTTCACTGCAGAACAATTGGAAACACAGGTTATATTACCAAGGTTTTGACTGGGAGGTCATATTTTCAAGTATAACCAGACTGCTTTAAGGAATTAAGGCTAACTTTAAAGAGCCATTCAAGCCCTTAGAAGAACTGTTCTGATACCTTGTTTCCACAATTCCCTTTCCAGGTTTCTAGCCTTCAGGTAAGTAAAAATGTCACTTTCTGACAGGCCAAGGAGCCCCAGAATATTTTGGGGGACCTCAAAAAAATAAACCAGATACTATAGGTAAAATCAAATGGTGAATTCATGGCTTGGCTTTCTAGCTTGGAGAGGCTTTTAAAGGTCTAATCTGAGATTCCTTACGATAAGCTTCAGCAAAGCAGATTTAAAAAGACACTGTATGGCTGTTTACTATTCTTGCTCCACTTTATACAAAAAATCAGGCCAAGTAGAATAAGACTACAACTTGTTTTACAACTAAATTAGTCTTATTATAAATATCTTTAGTAAAAATGAGGAGTAATTGTAAAAAACTGTAACTCAAAAGAAAACTATAATACATCTGTCATTAGATTTTAGCCCTATCATTTTTGAGTTTAATTGTCTAGATGAAATCCTGAACTTTCAGTTTTCTCCAATATTTGGCTACAACTCTCCAAACTAGCATTTCCATTTTTTCTTCCACTCTTCTGTCTTAAAAATCACTAGAAATTTAAACTATGCCTTTCCTAAAGCCATGTAAGCTAAAGTTAGACAATTTGATATAAACTTTGGAGGAATCACGTAACAATTTATTTTTAGACGGAAAGTTCACTAAAACATCTGATAGTAACCACAATCCAAGATAATCTGTCAGATTACATTTGTTTACTTCCATTCCAACAAGATACTTAACACAAACCTAAAAATCTCAGCTGACTGCCCTCCAGAATCAGACTAGTTTGTAGACTGCTTCAGACATTAACCTTTGTTTTTCTTTTGCTTCTATAGAAGTACTGCTTTCTAAATGCTTGTTTGCCTATACCATATAGAAAACCAACATGATAAAAATCCACCTGGAATGAGACACAGCTATTCAACTGAACTGGCTGTTCTCAGGACTAAAAGATTATTTCAATGGGGTAAGGGACAATGTACCCAAGCTTGTTCTTTTTTCTGATTCCATGTTTATTCCCCAATCTGCCAATCCCTTATCTTAATACCTCTAACCTAAATCTCTCCAAAGCTACCAAGTTAGATTTTAATATGTAAAACTTTTCTGAAAGTAACATTTCAAAGCAGGTCTGAAGGAAACTAAAATATTTCTCCCCCAAATATTGAGGATTATTAAGTTAAAAAACACCGAAAAGGCAGTGAAACACTCTGTCCCAGACTCTATTTGCCCAATGGATAACTCTTTCCTTACTGGAGACAACATTTGCTTATTAACCCAGAGAAGGACCCACAGGCACCAGAGGAATCTGGGAACAGGTTTTACTGTTTGCCCACATTTGAATGCCTTTTAAAAGACTGGAACAGGGCCAGGCGCAGTGGCTCACGCCTGTAATCCCAGCACTTTGGATCATGAGGTCAGGAGATCGAGACCATCCTGGCTAACATGGTGAAACCCCGTCTCTACTAAAAATATAAAAATTAGTTGGGTGTGTTGGCGCACACCTGTAATCCCAGCTACTCGGGAGGCTGAGGCAGAAGACTCACTTGAACCCAGGAGGAGGAGGTTGCAGTGAGCTGAGATTGTGCCACTGCACTCCAGCCTGGGCGACAGAGTGAGACTCCGTAAACACTGGAACTGCTGTCTACTGTGTCTGGTCACTATATAGATTTATGGTTCTTTGTTAAAATGCTATTCAAGCATGACCCCTAAGCCATTTCCTTGAGACAGAAATACTCTTGAACTGAGGCCTCTCCTGTGTGAAGAGTACAGCATGTGTTAATACACTTCGGCATGCTTTTCTTATTGTTAATATGATTTCTATGCTTTCAGGAGAGTGTCTCAGCTAAGAATCTAAAAGAGAAAGAAAAAAATATGTTTTCTTTCCTACAGTGTCCACTGGACATTTGGTGTGGGGAAGAAAACCCCCCCACACATCTGGTCACAGAAGCATTCTCTGTTGAGTGTGTGAGTAGGAGGAGAAAAACTGTTTCTTCCTTTCAGAGCCAGCTTTCTCTGGGATAATTCCTCACCCTTCCTCTGCTCTGCTCTGTATTGCGGGGAACTGGTCCTGTGGTCTGCATTTTCTAGGCTTCTGTTTTACTGGTTTCTGGTTGGGTTCAGTCAATAGAAATTTGGGAGGAATGAAGAAATCAGGGTATGAGTCTCCTATCCCCATACCTCTAGTGGAATCTTACAGTGGCTGTGTCTTCTTTGAGGCTCTAGTTTCTTCTGGGTGAGCTGGCCCATGTCTGGGGTCTGCTAACATTGCCATCTGCTTTGTCCCTTATGCCTAAGGAAGGCTGTGAGTGTCCACTGTCTATAATGTCTGTCTGTGTCGCCTTTCATCTTGCTTACTTTTCAGTTCTTTGTTTATGCAACTAATTTTCTCCACTTAACTCCCCCCTGTGTAAACACTTACAGTGATTTCTGTTTTCTTGTTGGAAAACTGAATAGATTAGGACATTTTCAGGCATTCATGGAATCAGATGGCTTATCTCTGGCATAATACTTCTTAGGAAGTCCCATGATGATATGCTCTAGAAAAATTAAGAAGGAAATCAAGAAAGAGGATGAACCCAGTCCAAGAGGGCAAGAGGGCACAGTAGATCCAATCCATGAGGGCAGTGAGGGGGAAATCCAGGCAAGAGCCATGGCTTTAGCCTGGAGCACAAACAGTTGATCTTGAAATAGCAGTACAGGAGGCTCAAAAAAGGCCATTTGAAACCTCCCCCAAAATAAAAGTCACGTGAGACCACAACTCACTGTAACCCATAATGAAGCAAAATAAAATATGCAATGATTTTAACACAATTAGTAGAGTGTAAGATAACCCATTTCACCTTGATACAGGGATCACACTCCTCTCTGTGGCCCACGGATTGGCATTGAACTTGTAAAAAGGGAAATATAATCTTAGCATTATACTTGGCTTTGCAGTAAAAAATATTTTGAGTCATATTAATGTAAATACTCTTTATTAGCTTTTAGCTCTTAAAGTCAACCTAAGTAGAAAAAAATGGAAGGCTTGGTTGTAGTTACAGCTGCGAATATAAACGTTAACAGCCTTAGTACTGTAAAAATGAAAGTGAAGTTGCAGAAGGTCAAGGGAGGAGAGCTGAGAGGAAGGGAATGAGCATCAATAGTCCCATTTTGTAAAGGGAAGAATGAACTCACTAAAGTTGATGAACAAGTAGAGGACTACTACATTACTTAAAACTATTAAGGTAGCCAGTAGTAGAATTAAAAACAGTGTTGTAATTGCAAGCATTAAGGGAATGGGAGCAGAAAATGTGCGTTCAATAGATTTGCCTCCAATTGTTAAATGAGAAGCAGGCTGTCTCTGGTGCAAGGAAGGTGGAAGACATGGTGAGGGAGGAAAGGAGGGAGGGTGAGGTAGTATGTTTCTTTCCAGTGTAAACTTCATTCCTTCCTTCCTCCCTTCCTTCCTTCCCCTCCCTCCTCTCTCTCTCTCTTTCTTTCTTTTCCTTCTTTCTTTCTCTCTTTCTTTCCCGCCCTCCCCTCCTTCCCTTCCTTCCTTCCTTCCTCCCTCCCTCTCCTTCTCCCTCTCTCTCTTTCTCTCTTCTTTCTTTCTTAGAATTTCACTCTTGTGGCCCAGACTGGAATGCAGTGGTGCGATCTTGGTTCACTGCAACTTCCGCCTCCCCCACTTCAAGCGATTCTCCTGCCTCAGCCTCCCGAATAGCTTAAATTGCAGGCATGTACCACCACCCCTGGCTAATTTTGTATCTTTAGCAGAGATGGGGGTTTCAGCATGTTGGTCCTGCTGGTGTTAAACTCCTGACCTCAAGTGATCTGCTGGCCTTGACCTCCCAAAGTGCTGGGATTACAGGCATTAGCCACCACACCCTGCCCAGTGAAAACTTTCTTTTATTCTTTAGGTTGCTACCATCTATATCTATTACTTTAACACTTACCCACTGAGAGGTTTTAGAATGTATTGGAATAAATCAGAATAAAATGTTGACAGTTTGTCTCTGGGAAGTGAAGCTGTATTTCCCCCTTGTTTTTGCTTTATCTTTTAGTATTTATTTACTTTTTCATAGAAGCATTTGTTTATGTTGAAAAAATGAGCAACTATTCCACTTTTCTTCATCTTGGAGAATAATAAGTTTGAACTCTATATTATCAAGAAGCAAGAGTGGGCAGTGTCTATGAGTGTGGTTCAACCCTTACTAGCTACGTGATGTTGGGCAAGTTACGTAACTTCGTTGTGCTTCTGTTTCTTATTTGTACAACGTAGACATGAAATATTGTACCTGCTGATTAATGGCTATTCTGAGGATGAGGGAATCTAGAGTAAATGTGCAGAATGGTGTCTGGCTTATGGCAAACTCTTTTCAAGTGCTTACTATTTTATTGCTTTGACTCCAGGATAATCTTCCAAATGTCTCTTTCTGCACTTGCTTTCTGAACTGTTTGCTGTTCTTCATACACAGCTTATATTGTCCCACTTTTCCCTTCTGTCTCAATCTCTTCATTTCCCAATCAAATTCTTCCTTCTAGGTCTAGCTCATGTACTAGCTCTCCATGTAGCTTTCTCTGATCTGCCCAGCTAGAAGTACTTTCTCTTCTATATACCACACCTTTCATCTATGCCATGAGTCTTATGACACCTCATACTTCTGATGTGGGATACTATTATTTATGAACATACGTATTTATTTTTTCCAATTAGATCAGATGTTCCTGGAGGATAGAGTATTTCAAATTACCAGGCAGAAAGTAAGTACCCGTCAAATGTTTTAAAATATAAATAAACAAGTAAAGAAGAAAAGTACAAGCAATGTTGTATCTTAGTTAAAATAAAAGGCTCAGTGGTCTTTCCCTCTATGGTAAAATTGTTATTATGCTGGTTTCTCTTGTTTTTCTCTTACAGTAGTCTGGGATAAGACGTAGAAGGGGCCTTAATAATAAACCAGGTTTTCCATTTTCAATAAATCTTTTGTGGCTCAGTGCTGGGGCTCATTAGAGTACTTTTTTTTGTTTGTTTGTTTATTGAAAAAAGACCAGAAGTTTTTTTTTACTATAATGTTGACTCATTGCTTCATGACATAGATTGAGTTCCATTGTTGCAAAAGAGCCTATTCACTAGTAGCAGAATTTTTATTGTTTCTATAGGTGGCGCTAGCTGTGCATGTTAAAGTCACAAATCAGGCTAAAAATGAACCTTGCCTAGAAATAATTGAATGTCCATTTGCTTTTCATTCTTTCTCTTAAGCTTTTTCCTTCTTGGTATTTATTAACTCTTTGAAAATTTCTCTAAGCAATGTTCTGCAGATGCGGCACTCGAATAGGTCACTAAAGCCAGGTCCATTAATATGAGACCATTTTTAATATCTTTGGATAATTCAGGCTTTAAAGAAAAGAAAATATTAATAATGAAAAACCTTAAATTATTTATAGTGATTTTGAATCTATTATGCTGTAGGAATAATTTAAACAAATTATGACTCCATCATTCCTGATTACATGCCGAATGCTAATGATTAATATCAATGGAAGTACGCCTATTCTAGCAGTTCATATTTTATATTTCATGCTTAACCTCCCTGTAGCCTTATTATACCTCTAAGTAAAAAGCTGACCATTTCTCCTTTCCATATTCTTTTTTTTGTATTATGAGTGCGAGCATTTAATATTATTAGGTTTAAGGCAATGTTTTATGTATGGAAAATAATTTACAGAGGAGACAAAAGGTGAGGATCTTGTGCTTTGGCTCATGAATCCAAGGCCTAAACACACCCGGTAGTGAGCTCAATGAGACAGAGTAAATCAGAGGCAGTGTTGTCTGCTTCTCTTTCCTTTTTTTTTTTTTCTTGATGGAGTTTCTCTCTTGTCCCCAGGCTGGAGTGCAAATGGCACAATCTTGGCTCACTGCAACCTCCGCCTCCTGAGTTCAAACAATTCTCCTGCCTCAGCCTCATGAGTAGCTGGGATTACAGGCACATGCCACCATGCCTAGCTAATTTTCGTATTTTTGGTAGAGATGGCATTTCATTATGTTGGCCAGGCTAGTCTCAAACTCCTGACCTCAAGTGATCTGCCCACCTCGACCTCCCAAAGTACTAGGATTACAGGCGTGAGCCTCTGCACCCAGCCTCTGCTTCTTTTTTCAAAATGTATTCCCCCAGGGTTCTTGACACACACACACACACACACACACACACACGAACAGGCACACATTGTCTATGTGTGAAAAGTTGATCAGAGAAATTGCAGTGGATACATGGAGAGAAGTGCAGCCTATATACACAGTATGGCACTGACTGTGGGGGAAAGGTGAGTAACATTTCCAGAGGTGGGGCGTGTACTCTTGGGAGTGCATCCTGTGCAGTTACCTAGGGCCCTGGAAGAACTCTGTGCTTGATTTCATGCTCTGTTTTTGCTGTCTTGAAATTTATAATTTTTAAAAACATTTTCATTTTGTCCTGAGCCCTTCAAATCATGTAACTTGTCCTATTTATAGGTTTAACAGCTTTAAAAACAAGCTGCAGGGCTAAAGAATTATGTTATATTATAATAATAAAATTATTATAAAAATATTATCAAGAATTTGTCTAGAGTAAAGAATTGTAATAGAATTATCCTATGTGACTATCTTGAAAGCTTTGAGATTGAGTGAAACAGAGATTCAATAAGAAATTCCTTGGAAATGGCCCCAGTGTATTGTCAGTGTGCCATGGGGCAGCTTTCCCCGTAAATCCTCAGCGGAAGGCAGCTGAAAACTCTGCTGCCAGCCTTTGCTCACCCAGATTTCAAAACGCACAGTCAGCATGCTCATGCTGACAACTTTTTTGTTAAGGATTTTTGACACTTTTCCAGAAATACTCATGTCACCTCCCGTTGCATTCATTTCCTGTGTGGATGTTACACAGAACATATTTTCTGATAGGTGGAGTGCATTTCCTTGCCAGGCCTGCTAAGTAAGACAATTAGCAAAGATAGAATCAAGTCACCTATATATTTAGCCTAGTTCAATGGCAACAAACCTATAATTGCATTAGTAAATAGGGTGGTTTTAAAATTTGGAGCTGAAACTCATAACTACATTCTTGGCACCCTTTTGCAGAGAGAGAGATGACTTTATCAGCTGTTCACATGGCTGTGTTCATCAGCAGAACTAAATGAGTCTGTGCTTAATACAAGTTCTCCTTGGAGTGAGCTTGCAGTGAAGTTTTTAAAATTAGATCTGGAGAAGAAATCTGAGCCTGCCATTATGGCCTTGCCTCCTGCTATACATTCTAGACGCCTCTCTTGGTATGCTGTACAGGGTTTGAGGGGCTTATCTATTGCATCTATTTATATTATCGTACTTATTTAATAAGAAAAGTATCTTGGTTACAGCATTTATAATAAGCATTTTAACAGCAACACATAGAGACAGCATTCATATCACCATGAACTTGGCTCAGCAGATTTTCTGAGAACACTTGAATATTTAGCATGTTGGGATTCTTGAGCCTTGTCCTTGAAAGAAACTAGAATAATATTTAGATCCAAATCCCTTTATGTAGAGGCACTTATGTTCATTCATTCATTATCCATTTACTGCTTATTCTTGGTTCTTGCTTTAGAAATGAATATAAATTTGAAGCTTGACAGTTTATACTGGGCAAAAGCTCTAAGGTTGAGGTCAGTGATAGTTGGAGCTAAAAGAGATCTTAACATTCTCTTGTGTGGCCCTTCCAGAAAAAGGAAGGAGTTTGTTCAGAGTTAACAGATTAATTAGTATCCACTTGAAATAACTAGGAAAGAAGTCATCATATATTTCAGATCTACCAAGCTTACAGTAGATGGGAGTCATACAGCTTGCACACAAACACAACATTTGAATTATTAAGATAGTGGGGAAGCAGCATTTACTTCCTCCTGCCAGGTTGTGAGTACCCATGAGCCAGGGCCTCCGAAAAGTAGAGCTGGGATTTTGCTCTGAAGGGCTAATGACAAAGACTGTTTGGGATGTGATATGGTTTGGCTGTGTTGCTACCCAAATCTCATCTTGAATTGTAATTCCCATCCCCCACAGGTCATGGGAGGGACCTAGTGGGAGGTAATTAATCATAAGGACAGTTACCCTCATGCTGTTCTCTTGATAGTGAGTGAATTCTCACGGGATCTGATTTTTGTTTTTTTTTTTGAGACCAGGTCTTGTTCTGTTGCCCAGGCTGGAGTGCAGTGGCGCGATCTCGGCTCAATGCAACCTCTGCCTCCCAGGTTCAAGCAATTCTCCTGCCTCAGCCTCCCAAGTAGCTGGGAATACAGGCGCCTGCCACCAAGCCTGGCTAATTTTTGTATTTTTATTAGAAACCATATTGGCCAGGCTGGTCTTGAACTCCTGACCTTGTGATCTGCTGATCTGATGGTTTATAAGGGGCTTTTCCCCCTTTGCTCGGCACTTCTCTCTCCTGCACCATGTGAAGAAGGACATCTTTGCTTCCCCTTCTGTCATGACTGTAAGTTTCCTGAGGCCTCCCCAGCCATGCGGAACTGTGAGTCAATTAAGCCTCTTTCCTTTATAAATTACCCAGTCTCGGGTGTTTCTTGGAAGCAGTGTGAGAATGAACTAATATAAGATGAATCAGATCTCTGCATCATTTTATCAGAAATCAATTCTTCATCTTGCCATTTTTGCAGGAGATCATGATATTTAATTATACATTTATATAGTTTGAGGTCAGTAAAGCACTGCTAATACAATTGTTGTTTTGTAACAGTTTAGGATTGAACTGAATCAACTGAAGGGTAGACTGCAGTTAATTTCAGATGTAACATAGCAAACGTGTGTGACATAAAAACTGGGATAAAAACCAGTTTGTTCCTTTGTAGATGTGTGGGGATAGTGGTGAGAATTTATGGGTTAATATTTTCATCCTTATTTGGAGTTCCGTTAATGTAAGGTATAATGCTGCCCTTATGGTAAAGCAATTCATTTGCTATTTTTATAGTCTCATAAAAAAAGAGTTTAAAACAGCTGAGCGTGGTGGCACATGCCTGTATTCCCAGCCACTTGGGGCTGACACGGGAGGATCTCTTGAGCCCAAGAGTTTGAGGTTACGGTGAGCTAAGACCACACTACTGTAGCAACAGTAGTGGGCAACAGAGTGAGACCTGTGCAACAGAATGAGATACTGTCTGTAAAAAAAGTAAAAAACATTTAAAAAAATTAAAAATAATAAAGAAAGATGATATGGACATATTTGGGTGATAATTGTCAAATAAAATGGATATTTCTACAAAAATATGCACTAGAAGTTTATTCTTCTTTTTAGTAAAAACACTTAGGACAGTACCCAGATCCTGTTGGCTTTTTTTGTTCCCTCTTTGGTTTTTTGTCACAAAATTGTAAGGCCAGAGGAAGCACTTCATCATTTGGTTGAATTACTTTCCTAGAAAGGATGCTGCCCATAGCTGGGACTCCCAATGGCGACCAAGATTATTCTAGAGACTTACAAGAATTAAAAATGTGCTACAGAAGCAAAAACAAAACAAAACAACACTTAATTTCAGTGGTCAGAGATAAGCACTGTTAATACAATGTATATATACTTCTAGAACTTATTCTACTAAGGTAGGCTAATTCCTGTTTATGTCTCTTTCATTTATCTATCTGTATGTTCCCCCAACACATATGTATCCATAAAGTCATTTTACCACCTTCAATGTGGTTCTTTTTTATGTACTCTTCTGTGCTCTTCCTGAGAAAGGGGCTCAGGACTAAACCTTCTCCTGGTCCATCCCCCACCATTTCTGTTTTTTTATTTTCTTTTTCTCTGAATGTTTGCCTGCCTGAGAACTGCCAGCCGCACCCATCCAAATCTACAAATCTTCCTCTAGACTTTGGAGACAGAAAAGTAGCTCCTACTTCAAAAGGTTAGAATCCTCAGACATGGCACTTTCAAGGAAAAGTGTTGTTTACCTGAGTGATAACAGTTTCTGGAAGAGAGTTCATCACTAGCCCGTGTGTAGTTGCTGTGACTCCGCCTGTCTTGGCAATTTCTAATCTGGTCCTGCCTGTAAATTGCAGAGTGCTCCATGGTGCTCTCCAGCACCCCTTGAAGAAAAGCCTTCCATGGGATTGCAGTTCGTTCTGTCCTGCTATGATTGCTTGTCTGTTTCTGTGGCTTCTAGTAGCTCTTTTCCTTGCTGGAGTAAGAGGTTTTCTCTTTTGCTATTTCAACTTGCTACTTTAAAAAAAAAAATAAATAAATAGAGGTCACCCTTTACTTCTACAAGCAAGAAATAGAGGAGAGAGAGCTCAGGAGATTGAGAAATAGAGAATTTCCCTTAACATTCATTAATTTTATTTCAGAGTTCTCAGTCACCTCTGGGTCCATCTATCCGTACTCTCTTTATTTCTGCTGTCTCTTCTAAAGTATTAGCTTATACAGGTTTCAGTAAAGAACTTGGGAACCCAAAAGTCAATAGAACTCAAAGAATTGTCAACATACTTATGCACAAAAACCAATCTCAATCAACCTCAAATGAACAGGACTAACACTTGTCTATAAAGAAAAGCTATTTTAACTGTTTGCCAAATTATAAGTCTATGAGTCATTTTATTTGCCATCTTCACAGATACCATGTTATTAAAGTTATTCACCTACTGGGAATATTTTTGAAAAAATTTGTTCTCTCATGGGAAATTATGAAAAATTTAGAATGGCACATTTTAACTACTGAATATTAATGCAACCTTTCTGAACTACTAGCAAAAGAATCAAATCCCTGTTGCAATTAAGGAGTTGCACTGGCCTCTTTCATATGCACCAGTAATTTCTTCACTGTGGTATTCATTTTCACGTCAGGATTTAGACAGGATTGTAACGAGACCAATGCAAGCAGAACTACGTACTTTGTAAGTGTGCATAAATGTGCCCATCTTTGGCTTTATGAGAATTGATTGTAGTGTTTGAATTTGAGATGAATGAGTTCAAAGTTCTTCATTCCATTTCTGAAACATACCATTATAGGGTGTTATTTTCTGTTATGTCAGTTAAGCTGATGGTAAAATCGAGTTGACTCAAGCCTTGACCTAGCTATGACATGTCAACTGTCATAACTTGGGAGCCCAATGAGTGGATTAGAATTATATTGATTCTATTAAGACCAGTAGTTTGGGAACCAGGAAACTTGGATTTTAGTCCTGTGTTTATTTAAAAAAAATTTTTTTTAAGGGGGTGGGTAATTTTATTTTTTTATTTGTTGGAGTCAGAATCTTACTGTATCCCCCAGGATGAAGTGCAGTGGCGTGATCTTAGCTCACTGCATCCTCCACCTCCTGTGTTCAAGCGTCCTCATGCCTCAGCTTCCCGAGTAGTTGGGATTACAGGCGCCTGCCACCACTCCCAGCTAATTTTTGTATTTTTAGTAGAGATGAGGTTTCACCATGTTGGCCAGGCTGGTCTCAAACTCCTGACCTCAGATGATCCACCAGCCTCAGGTTTCCAAAGTGCTGAGATTACAGGCGTGAACCACGGCACCTGGCCCCTTTATCCTTTTTTTTTTTTTGGCTTTTATTATTTTTAATTGTCACCTAGTAATTGTACATACTTATGGGGGACAGCATGATATTCCAATACATTATACTAAGGGTTATGATCAAATCAGGGCAATTAGCATATCATCATATATCTATTAATAACAAAATTGGGCAACTGTGTTTGGGCTGTGTGTTGTGTGTGTGTGTGTGTGTGTGTGTGTGTGTGCACGCATGTGTGTTTATTTAAAAAGTGGTATAAGGTTCTATGGTCTGAATGTTGGTGTCCCCCGGGTTTTTATGTTGGAACCTAATACCCAATGTGATAGTATTGAGAGCTGGCACATTTTGGGAGGTGATTAAGTTACGAGGGCTCAGCCCTTATGAAAGGAATTAGTGCCCTTACCAAAGAGGCTGAAGGGAGCTGCCTTGAACCTTTTACCCTGTGAGGACACAGCAACAAGGTGCCATTTCTGAGGCAGAGATCTGGCCCTCACCAGACACTGGATCTCCTGGTGCTTTGATCTCAGATTTCCCAGCCTCCAGAATTGTGAGTACTAAGTTCCTGTTGTTCATAAATTACCCAGTATAATATACTTTGTTATAACAGCAGAAACAGACTAAGACACAAGGTAAAAACTTTAATATACCTGAAACATTGCAAATGTTGTGAACAGGGGATAGAAGATAGCATTGGATGAGTAGGTCAGATCATGAAGGATATTTTATGTCATGCTGAGGAAATTGGATTTGATTCTATAGGTACTAGGGACACTAATTTTTAAAAAGTCTTAGTTTGAAATAACTTTAGACTAACTTAGACTTATGTAAGTCTAACTTACATAAGAGATACAAAAATAGTATAGAATCCCTGTTACTAAACTATTTACCCAGCTTTCTCTAATTTCCACATTATATGTAATCACATTATAATGAACAAAACAAAGAAATTAACCTTGGTATAATACCTGAATACCTAATAACTAAACTACAGACTTTATTCAGAGTCTCAGCAGTTCTTTTTCTCTTCTAGGATCCAATCCAGGATATCAGATTGAATTAATTGTAGGTCTCCTTACTATTCTCTAATCTGTGACAGTTTTTCAGCCTTTTCATGGCTTTCTTCACCTTCAAATGTTTGAAAAGTACTGGTCAGGTGTGTTGTAGCATGTCCTTCAATTTGGGTTTGTCTGAAGTTTTCTCATGATTAGATTGAAGTTATGATTTATGTTAGTCTGTATTTGTGTTACCATAAAGGAATACCTGACACTGGGTAATTTATAATGAAAAGAGGTTAAATTGGCACACAGTTTTGCAGGCTGTACAGGAAGCATGTATTTTGGTGAGGCCTCAGGAAGCTTTTACTCATGACAGAAGGTGAAGCGGGCACTTGCATGTCACATGGCAAAGCAGGAGCAAGAGAGAAAGAGTGAGGGGGGAGGTTCGGCACATTTTTAAATGACCAGATTGTGTGAGAACTTGCTATCATGCAGACAGAACCAAGCCATGAGGGATCTGCGTTCCATCAGTCCCCACCTCCAGTGCTGGGGATTACAATTCAACATGAGATTTGGGCAAGGACATGTATCCAAACTACATCATGAGTTTTTTGGCAAGAATATGACATAGGTGATTTGTCCTACTCAGTGCATCATATCAAGGTACTTAACATTGATATGCTTATTTTTTATTTTACTCTTTTTATTTTTGAGATGAAGTCTGGCTCTATCTCTCAGGCTGCAGTGCAGTGGTGGAATCCTGGCTCACTGCAACCTCTGCCTCCTGGACTCAAACCATCCTCTCACCTCAGCCTCCTGAGTAGCTGGGACTACAGGCACGTGCCACCATGGTTGGCTAATTTTTGTATTGTTCGTAGAGATGAAATTTCGCCATGTTGCTCAGGCTGATCTTGAACTTCTGAGTTCAAGCCATTCGCCCACCATGGATTCCCAAGAGTTGGGATTACAGGCATGAGCTGTTGCTCCCAGCCATGTTGATATGCTTATAATTGGTGACATTAACCTAGATCACTTGGCTAAGGTGGTGTATGTCAGCTGTATCCACTGCAAAACGATTTTTTTCTCTTTGTAATTGCTAAATATTTTTTGGGGGACATTGTTTGACACTATATACATTTTCTTTTTCTCCTTAATTTTTTGCCCACTAGTTTTAGCATTTACCCATGGATCTTGTCTGCAGCCATTATTACTATTCTGTTTCAGTGGTGATTTTCTATATCCGTCATTCCTTCAATGTTTATTAATTGGGGTTCTCCTGTAAGGCAGAGCCACTGAATTATTTTGAGGAATGACAGAATTACTCCAATGGTAACATGGATGATAGATTAGAAAAAACCAAGACTGGAATTAGAAAGACTACAAATTAGGAGACTGTTGAAATAATTTAAGTGAGATAAGAAGCACCTGAACTTAGACAGGGGCAATGGGGGACAGAGTGGTTGATATGAGAAATATTTAAGAGGTAGAATCAAGAGAACACGGTGACTCATTATATGTGAGGAAGGAAAGCAGGCATTAAAGATAGCACCCAGGTTTCTGTCTTGGAGATAAGAAATATTAGAGGAAAAAATGGTTTTGGGAGAAGACAGCTAAGATGAATTCAGCTATGGACAATGGAGAGTCAAGGTACCCCCACAGAACAGGGGGGATTGTTTAAGAAGCTGGTCATACAAGGCTAGAGCTTGGAAGAAAGGTCTGACTTAGAATCATAGATGTGTAAATTATCAGTGGGTAGGCAGAAGTTCAGATCATGGAAATGCATGAAGTTGTCCAGGAAAAATATGTAGAGACAGAGAAGTCATAGCAAGCAAAGAACCACCAACATTCAAAGGCAGGAAGAGGAAAAGGAGCTCACACAGATGATAATATGTACCTAGAACAGTAGAAAGAAAACTAACATGTTGAAATAATGTAAATAAGCCAAGTAAGAAACAATCTCATGAAGAGAGAATGTTTATCAGCATCCAGTGTTACGGACGAGTCAAGTAAGGAAAAGACAGAGATGCTGTGGCAACTGTGTGTTCATCTGTGAACTTAGAGCAATTTCAGTGTAGTGGTGAGGCCAGGTCCTGTAGATTCTTATGGGAAGTAAAGAAGAGACTGTGTATATAGACAATACTATCAATGGGTTTGAAGGAACCGAGAAAGAGATAAGATGGCAGGAGGGAAGAAGGCCCAAGTTAGGAGGTCCTCTTGTTACATACTCTCCCCTTGTCATGCTCATTAACTATGGTTGTAAGTATATTATTTGGTAAGTATGTGTCTTAGTGTGTTTTATGCTGTTAGAATACCACAGACTGGGTAATTTATATTTAAAAAAATATTTCTTACAGTTCTGGAGGTTGGGAAGTCCAAGGACAAAGGGCTGCATCTGGAGAGGGCCTTTGTACTGCCATACCACGGTGGAAGGTAAAAGGGCAAGAGAGCAAGAGAGAGCCCAATTGCTTTTGATATCAACACACTCTGGAGATAAACACACTCCAGTGATCCATTCATGGAGGCTCCACCCACGTTGCCTAATCACCTCTTAATGGTCCCACTTCCTTATACCATCACTATGGCAATTAAATTTCAACATGAATTTTGGACATTCAAACCATAGCAATAAGTAAGTATAGTATTTATTATTTATCATTAGCCTAGATAATTCCCCTTATTTCTCCAAGTGCTTTATATTAAAACATGCACAATGTTATCTGGTGGTATTCTAGGTAATTTGTCATTATGTTGTCAAAGAATGTGCTTCACCTGCTTGGCACAGAATCACCTACAAGCATTTTATCTCAATACTGTTATATCTCAATTTAGCTTGTTTGGATTGAGCATTTGGTGAAGGTCTCAGAGTGCTCAGTAGATGGGTCAATTTGCTTTGCTTGATCAGACTCCCAAGTGCCCCCCCAGACCCCAGCCTTACAAATGCCTCATTATCAGCTGAACAGAGAGCAAGGTGAAAGGAGAGAAGATAGCTCAGCTCCAATCTATCTCCATGAGGGAAAAACAATTCAAAAAACATGCCCTGCTCATACGGGAGCAAGAGTGTTATCTTTGTACAACATTACTCAACATGGAGGTCACATTTTCCTTAGTAAACAAAACTACTTCTTTTATTCTGTCTGGAAAGAAAAAAATATTTACCTCTAGAACATCCTTTGAGCAAATTAAGGCTGGAGTACAATTCATTTGAGCTAAAAGTACAAGAGATTCTGGAGGCTGAATTTGGGCTTGTAACTGTTTATTTACATTTATAATGGACATCTTTTTACTGTGAAAACAATGTAGTAATGTGATAGAATGTTAAAAAAAAGGTAAGAAAACCACTCCTAATCCCATTAACACAGTTAGTATCCTTTTTATTCCCCCTGTTTCTTTCTATATACGTTCATGTTTTTACATAATTACAATTGTATAAAAATGTACAGTTGCATCCTTGGGTTTTCACTGACTCATGAGCATTACTCTGAGTTGCAATGTAGTCTTCATAATTATTCTTTTTATGACTGTATAATATTCCATGGAATGGATGTGTCATCAGTTAAAGCACTCCTCCACTATAGAACATTTAGTTTGCTTCTAATTCATCACTATCATAAACAAAGCCATACTGAAAAATGTCTGCTG
This sequence comes from Ateles fusciceps, assembly GCA_036589455.1. Taxonomy (NCBI): domain Eukaryota; kingdom Metazoa; phylum Chordata; class Mammalia; order Primates; family Atelidae; genus Ateles; species Ateles fusciceps. Next base: position 167,670 of record JAZHEH010000276.1, read on the forward strand.
TATTTTTTCACCTGTGTTTTGTATTATTCTCTTAAGACATATTTCAAAAGCGAGGTTACTGAGTCATAGGGGATGAACATTTAAGCTCCTTCTGTATTTTTTTACATTGCCTTTTAAAGACTTTACTGATTATGTCGCCAATTAAGGTTTGCTTAGTGAACGTGAGATAGGAGTTTGGCAGGAATGGTTTCACCAGGTACAGGTCACAAAGAGCCCGCTGATAAACAGGATGTGGTAAAGAGCCAGCCAAGGCTGGGCGCCGTGGCTCATGCCCGTAATCCCAGCACTTTGGGAGGCCAAGGCAGGTGGATGGCTTGAGGTCAGGAGTTCAAGACAGCTTGGCCAACATGGTGAAACCCTGTCTCTACCAAAAAATACAAAAATTAGCCAGGCGTGGTGGCATGCACCTGTAGTCCCAGCTACTTGGGAGGCTGAGGTGGGAGAATCACTTGTACCCAGGAGGCAGAGGTTGAAGTGAACCAAGATCTCGCCACTGCACTCCAGCCTGGGAAACAGAGTGACACCCTGTCTCAAAAAAAAAAAAAGCCAGCCAAAACCAAGATAACCAAGATGGCAACAAAAGCACCTCTTATTGTCCTCACTGCTCATTTTACATGAATTATGATGTATTAGCATACTAAAGGAAATTCTCACCAGCACCGTGATGATTTATAAGTGCCATGGCAACATCCAGAAGTGACCTTATATGGTTTGAAATGGAGATGAAGCCTCAGTTCTGGGAATTCCCCACCTCTTTCCTAGAAGACTCATGAATAATCCACTCCTTGTTTAGCACATGATCAAGAAATAACAATAAAAATAGCCAACCAGCAGCCCTTGGGCTGCTCTGCCTGTGAAGTACCCACTCTTTTATTGTCTTTTATTTCTTTACTTTCTTTAATAAACTTGCTTTTACTTTACTCTATTGGCTGATTCATGAATTCCTTCCTGCATGAAGCCAAGAATCCCCGTGGCCTCCCAGGCTGAACCCCAATTTTTTGGTGTGTCCTGTGACAGATGGGAATCCAAGAAGCCAGAATAGGGTCAAGTGTGATGGGTTTACTCATGTGGGAAGAGGAAGGGCACTGAGTTCTTTCCAGGGATTTGCTGAAAACAAAACTTAGTAAAGATGAAATTCTGTTGTGAAATCCAAGTCAGAGGTAGAATTCCATGTTGAGGAACAAGTGGAGATTGAAAGTCATAAAAAAGGGTCAAAAGTCTTATAGACTCTTAAAAGATTAAAGAGACAGTGGGGATGGAGCAGCCAAAAGGGGTATGAAATACTAGGCAATTTCAGCCAAAAGTTTTGACGTGTGAATTGGTTACAGATTGGGCATGTATGGAACTGACACACTGGGGTATTTCAGACATGGACAGTAACACTGGGGTTGGCAAGAATTAAAACTTATTTAATTTTCACTCTCTGTTGGATGCTGTCTTAAGCTTTTCATAGATTCTTTCATTTAATGTTTATAACATTCACAGGTGCTATTATTATTACCATTTTCAAGTGAGAACACCAATGCTTAGAGATGAGTAGCCAAGTGACTTTCCTGAGGTGACACAGTGGTCAGCTGTGGAGCTGACTCAAATCCAGGCCGTCTGGCACCTGACTTCTGCTCCACTGTGCTCTCTGCTCTGCTGGAGTTTCTTACTTTGTGAATGTAGTGTGGGGTAAGAAATACTTCATTCTCCTTTTAATTTGTATTTCTCTGGTTTCTAGTCTTGCTTAACATTTGACTAAGACACTTTTAACATAAGTTTGGGACATGGTTGATAGGATCACTTACACATTTGAAAAATGTACCCATGGACAAGGAAGTGAACATATTCTATATCAGTACTGAGACTGCATGAAACTGAGTGAAGACATCCAACTTTAAAAAATTGTTATTGTATTTTAGATACAGGGTCTTGCTTTGTCACTCAGTCCAGAGTTCAGTGGCAAAATCACAGCTTATTGCAGCCTCAAACTCTGAGGCCCAAGTTATCCTCCTGCCTCAGACTTCTGAGTAGCTAGGAGTACAGGTGCACACCACAATGCCCAGTGAATTAAAAAGTTTTATTTGTAGAGATGGGGGCTCACTATGTTTCCCAGGCTGGTCTTGAACTCAAGGCCTCAGTCATCCTCCTGCCTCATCCTCCTGAAGTGTTGGGAATACAGGTGTGAGCCACTGTGCCTTGTCTCAAGTTTTAAATTCAAGAATGTTTGCAACACTGATACTTCCTAGATTATGGCTATGTACTTATTGTAAATATTCCATCTTTGAAAAGGGGAACACAGTGACAGCTTATTATTTCAGTGTGTAGGAGCCATATCTCATTGTGCCTGGAACCAGATCTCTTCAAATGTAATCATTATAGTTAAAAAACTGTCTTCATGGTAGAGTGAGTTAAGAATGAAATCAGGCTCCTCTACAGGAAGGTTGTGGATGTTCTGGGCAGAAATGCCACACCCAACTTCCTGGGTTGTCATGTTCCTAGTCCTGTTTTCCAACAGAAATTCTGAGGAATATGCTTCGGTGGCTTGGACAATCTTGGTTTTGAAATGCCTTATACATTTTTTTTTTCTTTTTAATCAAAAGCCTTGCTTTATGTAACATTGTGATTCGGTTAATGCTGAAAGGACTTCTGGTTTCAGCTTCTATATCTGAAGAACTTGGAAGTTGTCACTCCCATTTTACAACCATAAAGATCTAGTCAAATTGAAAACGAAGGACTTTCTTGGACTTATTGTGGAATGAGGTTGCAGGGCAAATCACTACCCTAAAATCTGGGGAGACAGGCCCCTACAGAGAGACACAGCTAACAGCTACCTACCTAAAATGGAAACGTCTGGAGTTATAAACTACAACGCTTTGGTGTTATGTTTGGAAAATTGTTGGAGGTTGAGTGTGGATTAGCATGGGGGTGAGTAACTCCTAGAGAGTGCAGTCTTAGGGTGACTTCCCACAATTCCATGGGTTTTAGCTCCAAGAACCTTACCAGGTTCTCATGATGAATATCAGAAAAATCTTTTTGTAACTCTGGCAAGGAGAGAGTAATCATGAAATATACCCATAGTCTTCATAACAAATACCTACTCTCCAGAGGTAAAAATTTTGCCATGGCATTGTTGCACCCAGAAGAGACAGATTCCTTCCTCTTCGACCCTCTCTAGCCTTCCTGTCTCAACCAATGGGAAAAACAGACAACTGATGTCAGGGCTTTAAGAAAATAGGCTATAAATGACACAGCCAAGGAAAGCAGGGAGAAAAAAAGCTGTACTGTGATGAAACACTTGTGAAGGTCTCAGCACTGAGTCACAGGTCCACTAAAATATTGTGATTTAATCAGACTATAGAACACTCCTTCTTTCATTCATCTTACCACCACACCAAGGGAGCTTCAATATAATAACAGCAGATTACAGCCAAAAAACTGCAAGGTGTATACTCTATTTAAGGAGGAGTACTTAGGGAAGCCTAAAATCAAGAGGGAGAGACACCAATAAGAACACTTGGGGAAATTTGAAGCCTCTAGCATAGCTGCAGCAAACATGAAAGATAGCCTAACTCTGACTCAGATGACCACAAATCTTCACACTAAAGACTCATTTAGGTCAGTTCGTATTACCTGATACCACACATCTGGATTTTGACATAAAATTATAAGGCATACTAAAAAGCAAGAAAGACTTCTAAAGATAAAATACTGCCACCAGAAGCAGATTCAACTATGATGCACATTTTGGAATTATCAGGTAGGAAATTTAAAATAATTATAATTAATGAGCTAAGGGCTCTGATATAAAATGAGCTAAGGGCTCTAGACAACATGCAAAAACTGGTGAGTCATATAAGTAGAGTTGGAGACTCTGAGAAAGAATCAAAAGGAAATACCAGAAATAAAAACAACTGTAACAGAATGAAGAATGCCTTTGATGGGCTCATGAGCAGACTGGATACAGCCAAAAACAGTCAGTGAGCCTAAGGTTTTTCCATAGGCACTTCCCAAACTGAGATGCAAAGAGGAAAAAATAAAAATAAAAAACAACAAACAACAGAACAAAACAGTAAGAACTGAGGGACAATTTCATAAGGTGTAATTTATGTGTAATTTGAATATCAGAAGAATAAAGAGAACAGAACAGAAAAATGTTTGAAGTAATAATGGCTGAGAACTGTCCAAAATAAGTGACAGACTCCAAACCACAGATCTGGGAAGTTCAGGGAACACCAAAACAGATTAAATGACCAAAAACCACTTACCTAGGCATATCATATTTATATTGCAGATAACCAAAGATGATGAGAAAGTCTCCAAGAAGCTGGTAGGTAAGGGTGGAGGACCATGTAGCATAGAAAAACAAGGATAAGAATTACACCAGACTTCTAATTAGAAATCATGCAAGCAAGAAGAGAATGGAATGAAATATTTGAAGTGTTGTTTAAAAAAAACTCACCAATCTAGAATTTTATTTTTATTTTTTTCCAAGCCAGACTGTATCCAGCTTTATTAAAAATACTTTCCACAAACAGTCATGGTATTTCAGGCAGGACATGGGCAGACAATTGTTAAAAATATGCAACTTTCAAACTGCCTTCTTCAATTGACTACCGAAAATCAAAAAGCCACTATAAAACCCAATGAAGTCTTCATCTGATGCTCTGAACAGGGGAAAGTTTTTTTTTTTTTTTTTTTAAAGATGGGGTTTCACCATGATGGCCAGGCTGGTCTTGAACTCCTGACCTCAGGTGATCTACCCACCTCAGCCTCCCAAAGTGCTAGGATTACAGGTGTGAGCCACCACGCCCGGCCTTGAACTGGGAAAGTTTAGAGTGAGGGTTGACATTCCACATACAGTATGTTGTTTAACAACTTTTCATGAGCCAACCTGGACTTTCAGGAAGTGAAATGAAAATAGCAGAAGTGATCTGAAGATCCACAATCTAGAAACGGAACCACGGCTCTTTTGAGGGGTGCCATCTCAGTGACATCACTGAAAAGTCCAGATTGCCTGACACACTGGCAACCAATTATTGGGGTCAGGTCCCAACAGATGTCTGGGTTTAAGGGAGTTAAGTCTATGCTGAAAGGTGGAAAGGGAGAAGAGGACATAAAAACAAATTGTTTTTCTATATCACAAGGCTTTTGTGCCAAGGTGGCCATGTGTGTCAAAGTCAGGGAATCCTTCCTACTGGGAGCCAAGAGGAAGTCTTTCAAAACTAGAAGGGAAAGGTGCTTTGCCCACATCAATCCAGCTTTGGAGACATTCTATGAGTGACATATGCCCCTTCCCCCCCAAAACAACAAAGTGTTCTGCATGCTAACAACTTAGCGTAAAAAGATAGTAAAACAAAATTCTGCATTTTTAGAAAACTTGATAAAAATAGTATTTCAAACCATACAGTCATCAGAAGTACACAGTTATCAAAAATGCAGACACTTCACTTGGCATCTCCAGCCCCTTCAGCTTTTCTGTGCCTGTCTGTTTTGGCATCTCCATCTTCTGCAGGGTTATTCCCCTCTTTGCCAGCATCAGCTACCCCCCCGACAACCTTTTTTGTTTTTGAGACAGAGTCTTGCTCTGTCGCCCAAGCTGGAGAGCAGTGGTTCGATCTCGGCTAACTGCAACCTTTGCCTCTCGGGTTCAGGTGATTCTCCTGCCTTAGCCTCCCTAGCAGCTGGGATTACAGGCATGTGCCACCATGTCTGGCCAATTTTTGTATTTTTAGTAGAGACAGAGTTTCATCATGTTGGCCGGGCTGGTCTCAAGCTCCTGACCTTAAGTGATCCACTGGACTCAGCCTCCCAAAGTGCTGGGATTAGGGGTGTGAGCCACTGCACCCGGCTCCCTTTTCCCCTCTGGGTACCTTCTCTCCTTTCTTTGCAGGGGCATTTTTAGGCTTGGGCTCTGGCTTTGGAGGAGCAGGTTTAGCGGACAGCCTCACAGATCTTCTCCATAGTTTGTCCTTCACCTTGGCTTTATCTCTGGCATCTCCTTTAGCCTTTCTCTTGGGCATGGTGGTGGCCGTGGCAGCGGGACATAGGTGCTGGGGCAGGATGCAGCGGGCTTTGGTCGGTCCATTGGTCATTCTTGCCTCTTCTTCACACTGCTTCTGGAATATTATATACAGCAAAATTATTCTTCTAAAATGAAGAAGAAATACTTTCTTAGACCAATAAAAGCTGAAAAAAAAATTTTCCCACCAGATATCCCTTGCAAGAAATGTTACAAGAAGTTTTCAGGCAGAAGGAAAATGATATAGGCAAGAAACTTGGAGCTATATAAAGAATGGAAGGGTGTTGGTAAAGGAATAAACAAAGGTAAAATACAATGATTTGTTTTCTTATTCTTAATTGATCTAAAAGATAACTGTTTCAAGTAATAATAGTAACAGTGTATTGGGTGATGATTAGCATATAGATAATTAAAATGAATCACTTCAATGTAACAAGTGCTGCAGAGAAATTGGGACCAGGGACTTGAGCCTGGGAAGTGGAGGTTGCAGCAAGCCGAGATCGTGCCACTGCACTCTAGCCTGAGCAACAGAGTGCTGACTCTGTCTCAAAAAAACAAACAAGAAAACAAACAACAACAACAAAAAAGTAATGAATTTAATCGTCTGATTCATACTTCCTGTTGGTATAATACCAGTTAATTTGTTTACTAAGCAGGGTAAATGAGTCATCTTAAAAATGGATGATTCTTGAAGAGGCAGATCCAAGATGGCCAAATAGGAACAGCTCCGGAGTGCAGTTCCCAGCCAGAACAACGCAGAGGGTGAGTGATCACATTTCCAAACGAGTTATTACTGCCCACAGACCAGGAGGTTCCTGGACTGAAAAGCACAATGAGTTTCTAGCACGGCTGTTTCAGCCAGCACAGTGGGTCTCCGCACAAAACTCACACAAGTCTGGGTGGCTGTTTCAATTGGCACCTGGAATGCCTGGGAGACAGAGCTGCCCATTCAACTGAAAAAAAGGGAGCTGAAACAGGGAGCCAGGTGATCTGGCTCAGCAGGTTCCACCTCCACAAAGACCAGCAATCTGAAACACTCTGGATTGAGAGTTTCACAGCAAGCGCAGATGGACCTGGGACGGTCCAGCTCTGTTGGGGGAAGGGTGTCTACCATTACCGAGGCTGTCCACCACTACTGGGGCAGTCTGCCATTACTGAGGCAGTCTGCCATTACCAAGGCAACCTGCCATTACCAAGGCAGTCCGCCATTACTGAGGCAGACTGCCATTACTGAGGCTGTTCTAATTATACCTCTATTATAAACATAACTGCAAGGAAGTTCACAAAGCAGCTGAGCAGAGCCCATGGTAGCTCAGCAACGCCTCTGCTGGCCGAAGGGGATGAGGCTACCTCCTTGCTGGGCAGGGCATTTCTGAAAAAGGCAGCAGCACATCAAGAACTTATAAATAAGGCCCCACCTTCTTAGGACAGAGCACCTGGGAAAAAAAGGCAGTTATGAGTTCCGCTGCAGCAAACTTAAATGTACATGTCCAGCAGCTCTGAACAAAACAACAGAGCTCACAGCTCAGCACTTGATATCCTATAAGGGCCAGACTGTCTCCTCAATCAGCTCCCTGACCCCCATATATCCAAAGAGACACCTCGTAAAGGAGAGCTCAGGCTGACACCTGGCAGGTATCCTTCTGGGACGAAGATACTAGAAGAAGAAACTGGCAGAAACTCTTACTGTTCTGCACCCGCCTCAGGTGATCCCCAGGCAAGTAGGGTCTGGAGTGGGCCTCAGCAGTCCTATAGCAGAGGGGCCTGACTGTTAGAAGGAAAACTAAAAAACAGAAAGAAATAATTCATCATCAACAAAAAGGATGTCCACTCAAAGATGCCATCTGAAACACACCAACTACAAAGACCACAGATAAATCCACAAAGATGGGAAGAAACCAGTACACAAAGGTTAAAAACACCAAAAACCAGAATGCCTCTCCTCCAAGGGATCACAACTCCTCACCAGCAAGGGATCAAAGCTGGATGGAGAATGAGTCTGATGAATGGACAGAAACAGGCTTCAGAAGGTGGGTAACAACGAACTTCTCTGATCTAAAGAACATGTTCTAACCAAATGCAAAGAAACTAAGAACTTTGAAAAAAGGTTTGACTAAATGCTAATGAAAATAAACGTCTTAGAGAAGAATATAAATGACCTGAAGGAGCTGAATAACAACACAAGAACTTCACAAAATATACACAAGTTTCAATAGCTGAATCAACCAAGCAGAAGAAAGGATATCAGAGATTGGAGATCAACTCAGTGAAAGTAAATGAGAAGGCAAGATGAGAGAAAAAAAGAACGAAACCTCCAAGAAATATGGGATTATGTGAAAAGACCTAATCTACATTTGATAGGCGTACCTGAATGTGACTGAGAGAATGAATCCAAGCTGGAAAACACTCTTCAGGATATTATCCAGGAGAACTTCCCCAACCTAGCAAGGCAGGCCAACATTCAAGTCCAGGAAATATAGAGAACATCACAAAGATATTCCTCAAGAGAGCAACCCCCAAGGCATATAATCATCAGATTCATCAGGGTTGAAATTAAGGAAAAAGTGCTAACAGCAGCCAGAGAGAAAGATTGGGTTACCCACAAAGGGAAGCCCATCAGACTCACAACAGATCTCTCTGCAGAAACCCTACAAGCCAGAAGAGAGTGGGGGCCAATATTCAACATCCTTAAAGAAAAGAACTTCCAACCTAGAACTTCATATCCAGCCAAACTAAGCTTCATAAGTGAAGGAGAAATAAAATCCTTTACAGACAAGCAATTGCTGAGAGATTTTGTCACCACCAGGCCTGCCTTACAAGAGCTCCTGAAAGAAGCACTATACATGGAAAGGAACAACCAGTACCAGCCACTCCAAAAATGTACTAAATGGTAAAGACCATTGAAACAATGAAGAAACTGTGTCAACTAATGGGCAAAACAAACAGCTAGCATCAAAATGGCAGGATCAAATTCACACATAACAATATTAACCTTAAATGTAAAGGGGCTAAATGCCCCAATCAAAAGACACAGACTGGCAAATTGGATAAAAAGTCAAAACCCATCAGTGTGCTGTATCCAGGAAACCCATCTCATGTGCAAGGACACACATAGGTTCAAAGTAAAGGGATGGAGGAAGATTTATCAAGCAAATGGAGAGCAAAAAAAGCAGGAGATATAATCCTATTCTCTGATAAAATAGACTTTAAACCAACAAAGATCAAAAGAGACAAAGAAGGGCATTACATAATGGTAAAAGGATCAATGCCACAAGAAGAGCTAATGATCCTAAATATATATGCACCCAATACAGGAGCACCCAGATACATAAAGCAAATTCTTAATGACCTACAAAGAGACTTAGACTCCCACACAATAATAGTGGGAGACTTTAACACTCCACTGTCAATATTAGACAGATCATCAAGACTGAAAATTAACAACGATATTCAGGACTTGAACTCAGATCTGGACCAAGCAAACCTAATAGACATCTACAGAACTCTCCATTCCAAATCCACAGAATATACATTCTTCTCAGCACCACATCACACTTACTCTAAAATTGGCCACATAATTGGAAGTAAATCACTCCTCAGCAAATGCAAAAGAACGGAAATCATAACGAACAGTCTCTCAGACCATAGTGCAATCAAATTAGAACCCAGGATTAAGAAACTAACTCAGAAGCACACAACTTCATGGAAACTGAACAACTGGCTCTTGAATGTTGACTGGATAAACAATGAAATGAAGGCAGAAATAAAGATGTTTTTCGAAACCAACGAGAATGAACACACAACAAATCAGAATCTCTGGGACACATTTAAAGCAATGTCTAGAGGAAAATTTACAGCAATAAATGCCCACATGAGAAGCAAGGAAAGATCTAAAATTGACACCCTATCATCAAAATTGAAAGAGTTAGAGGAGCAGGATCAAAAAAACTCAAGAGCTAGCAGAAGACAAGAAATAACTAAGATCAGAGGAGAACTGAAGGAGATAGAGAGATTAAAAAACCATTCAAAAAATCAATAAATCCAGGAGCTGTTTTTCTTTAAAGATCAACAAAATAGACTGCTAGCCAGATTAACAAAAGAAAAGAGAGAAGAATCAAATAGATGCAATAAAAAACAATAAAGGGGATATCACCACCGATTCCACAGAAATACAAACTACTATCAGAGATTACTACAAACAACTCTATGCACGTAAATCAGTAAACCTGGAAGAAATGGATGAACTCCTGGACACTTGCACCCTCCCAAGCCTAAACCAGGAAGAAGTTGAAACCCTAAATAGACCAATAACAAGGGCTGAAGCTGAGGCAGCAATTGATAGCCTGCCAACCAAAAAAAGCCCAGGTCCAGATGAGTTCGCAACCGAATTCTACCAGACATACAAAGAGGAGCTAGTACCACTCCTTCTGAAACTAGTCCAAACAATCCAAAAGAGGAAATCATTCCCAAATCGTTTTATGAAACCAACATCATCCTGATACCAAAATCTGGCAGAGACTCAACAAAAAAAGAAAACTTCAGGCCAATATCCATGATGAACATAGATGCAAAACTCTTCAATCAAATACTGGCAAACCGATTGCAACAGCGTATCAAAAAGCTTATACACCACGATCAAGTAGGATTCATCCCAGGGATACAAGGCTGTTCAACGTACGTGAGTTTATAAACACAATTCACCACATACACAGAACCAAAGACAAAAACCACATGATTATCTCAATAGATGCAGAGAAGCCCTTTGACAAAATTTAACAGCGCTTTATGCTAAAAACTCTCAATAAACTAGGTATTGATGGAATGTATCTCAAAATAATAAAAACTATTTGCAACAAACCCCACAGCCAATATCATACTGAATGGGCAAAAATTGGAAGCCTTCCCTTTGAAATCTGGCACTAGACAAGGATGCCCTCTCTCACCACTCCTATTCAGTATAGTATTGGAAGTTCTAGCCAGAGCAATCAGGCAAGAAAAAGAAATAAAAGTTATTCAATTAGGAAAGGAGGAAGTCAAATTGTCTCTATTTGCCGACGACATGATTGTATATTTAGAAGACCCCATTGTCTCAGCCCAAAATCTCCTGAAACTGATAAGCAACTTCAGCAAAGTCTCAGCATACAAAATCAATGTGTAAAAATCACAAGCATTCCTATATACCAATAACAGACTTAAGGAGAGCCAAATCAAGAACAAACTGCCATTCACAATTGCAACAAAGAGAATAAAGTACCTAGGAATACAACTAACAAAGGATGTAAAGGACCATTTTAAGGAGAACTACAAACCACTGCTCAAGGAAATAACAGAGGACACAAACAGATGGAAAAACATTCCATGCTCATGGTTAGGAAGAAACAATATTGTGAAAATGGCCATACTTCCCAGAGTAATTTATAGATTCAACACTATCCCCATCAAGCTACTGATGACCCTCTTCACAGAACTGGAAAAATCCACCTTAAACTTCATATAGAACCAAAACAGAGCCCACATAGCCAAGACAATTCTAAGCAAAAAGAACAAAGCTGGAGGCATCATGCTACCTGACTTCAAACTATACTACAAGGCTACAGTAATCAAAACAGCATGGTACTAGTACCAAAACAGAGAGTATAGACCAATGCAACAGAACAGAGGCCTTGGAGGCAACACAACACATCTACAACCATCTGATCTTTGACAAACCTCACAAAAATAAGCAATGGGGGAAAGGATTCCCTGTTTTAATAAATGGTGTTGGGAAAACTGGCTAGCCATGTGCAGAAAGCTGAAACTGGACCCCTTCCTTACACTAAAATTAACTGCAGATGGATTAAAGACTTAAACATAAGACCTAACACCATAAAAACCCTAGAAGAAAACGTAGGCAAAACCATCCAGGACATAAGCATAGGCAGGGACTTCATGACTAAAACACCAAAAACATTGGCAATAAAAACCAAAATAGACAAATGGGATCTAATTAAACTCCAGAGCTCCTGTATAACAAAAGAAACAATCATTAGAGTGAACTGGCAACTAACAGAATGGGAAAGAATTTTTGCAACCTACCCGTCTGACAAAGGGCTAATATCCAGAATCTACAAAGAACTAAAACAGATTTACAAGAAAAAACAAACAAACCCATTGAAAAGTGGGCAAAGGATATGAAAAGACACTTTTCAAAAGAAGACATTTATGAGGCCAAGAAACATGAAAAAATGCTCATCATCACTGGTCATTAGAGAAATGCAAATCAAAACCTCATTGAGATACCATCTCACGCCAGTTAGAATGGCGATCATTAAAAAATCTGGAGACAACAGATGCTGGAGAGGATGTGGAGAAATAGGAAGACTTTTACACTGTTGGTGGGAGTCCAGATTAGTTCAACCATTGTGGAAGACAGTGTGGTGATTCCTCAAGGACCTAGAAATAGAAATTCCATTTGACCCAGCAATCCCATTACTCGGGTATGCATCAAAAGGATATAAATCATTCTATTATAAAGACACATGCAGACGTATGTTCATTGCTGCATTGCATTGTTTACAATAGCAAAGACCTGGAACCAACCCAAATGCTCATCAATGATAGACTGGACAAGAAAATATGGCACATATACACCATGGAATACTGTGCAGCCGTGAAAAACGATGAGTTTGTGTTCTTTGTAGGGATATGGATGAATCTGGAAACCATCATTCTCAGCAAACTGCCACAAGAACAGAAAATCAAACACCACATGTTCTCACTCATAGGCGGGTGTTGAACAATGAGAACACATGGACACAGCAAACTGACACAAGAACAGAAAATCAAACACCACATGTTCTCACTCATAGGCGGGTGTTGAACAATGAGAACACATGGACACAGGGAGGGGACCATCACACACTGGGGTCTGTTGGGGGGGGGACTAGGGGAGGGGACAGCAGGCAGAGGGAGGTTGGGAGGGGATAACATGGGTAGAAATGCCAGATATAGGTGACGGGGGGTTGGAGGCAGCAAACCACATTGCCATGTATGTACCTATGCAACAATCCTGCATGTTCTGCACATGAATCCCTGAACCTAAAGTGCAATTATATATATCTTAAAAAAAAAAGAAATTGGGACCAGGAGCTTGTTATCAGGTGCTTGCCCTACATGTGAAGAGTTATGATGTTACTTGAGAATAAATGTAGATTTGTTAGGAATGTATATATGATATACTTTAGTGCAACCACTAGAAAATTTTAAAGAAGTATAATGGATACACTAGGAAAATAAAATTTAATCATATTAAATACTCAATTAAAACCAGAGAAGGAAGGAAGGAAAAGAAAGAGGGCAAAAAAAAGAAAGAACAGCTGGGTGTGGTGGCATGACCTTGTAGTCCCAGCTACTTGGGTGGCTGAGGCGGGAGAATCATTGGAGCCCAGGAGTTTGAGACTAGCCTGGGTAACACAGTGAGACACCATCACTTTTTTTTAAAAGAAAGAACAAATACAACCAATAGATAAAGTGACAAACAAGGTAGATATTACTAACTAATTATATCAACAATCATTTTAAATATAGGTCGTTTCTTTTTTTTTTTTTTTTCTGAGACGGAGTTTTGCTCTTGTTGCCCAGGTTGGAATGCAGTGGCACAATCTTGGCTCACTACAACCTCTGCCTCCCAGGTTCAAGTGATTTTCCTGCCTCAGTCTCCTGAGTAGCTGGGATTATAGGCATGCACCACCATGCCTGGCTAATTTTGTATTTTTAGTAGAGATGGGGTTTGCCATGTTGGACAGGCTGGTTTCGAACTCCTGACCTCAATTGATCCACCCACCTCGACCTCCCAAAGTGCTGGGATTACAGGCGTGAGCCACCATGCCCTGCCTATATATGTAGTTTCAATACATTGATAGGAAGACCAATTTTCAGAGTAGAGAGTGAATTGAAAAAATAAGACCCAAGTGTATGTTGTCTACAGGTAATCTACTTTTAAATACAAAGACCCGGGTTACAAGTCAAAGTAAACATATGGAGATTAATATTGAAAGGTCTTTGTGAATCTTTGCAAGAGGTGTGGGGACATATACCAGAAGGCAGGTAAGTCCGGCTTAGATGATTTCACATTTTTGTGTAGCGGGGCAGGAATCCAGAGGGTGATTTGTTCTCACACGGATGACTGGACAGTGTCGTTTTCTATAGTGGGGGTTTTACTGGTTTCAGTGTTGCTAAGTAGTGGCTCTCAAGATGGTCCGAGGGCCAGCAGCATTTGCATCACCTGGGAACTTGATAGAAATGCAGATTCTTGGGCTCCAACCCAGGCCTAGTAAAGTGGAAGCTCTGGGGGGTGGGGTGCACAATCCGTGTTTAATAAACCTCTGGGTGATTGTGATGCACACTCAGGTGTGAGGACCTCTGCTGCAGAGTGTGCTTATGTGAGTGTGGTCATGGACCACATTCTGGGCATTTTCAAGAATAGGTATTCATTCTCAAACATATGCTCCCTGCTACTGCTCACTATGGAGGGATGCATTTATTTTCCTAGTCAAACTGGAATTATGCCATATTTATCTGAAAAATCCCTTAAACTTTGCTTCCCAAGGGTCGGTACAAGAGGAGGAGCATCCGTATCTCCCTGTGGGCTTGGAAAGAAGGCAGAATGGTGGGCCCTTCCCAGATCTACTTAAGCAGAATCTTCATTTTAACATGATCCTCTGAGTAAGTTTATTGTAATCTAACTAAGCAATTAGGTAGTGAAAATGCTCATTAAGAAGAAAAAGCATTGAAAATTGAGTAAAGAAAATAAAACAACAACTTTTAGTGTCATAAAGGAGGTTCTAGACTGGGGTTTAGGACCACTGGGGCATAGCTGGAGGTTGTAAGATGCCTCCTGAAAAAGAAAGCCAAAGGAAATTTCCTTCTAAAAGATGGCAACGAAGAAATCTTCAACCAGCCAGAGCCAAGAGGGATTGGGAGGCTTTGAAGTGTTTGTTACTCCATTGTGTCTGAGTCTCGTAAAAAATTATTTTATTTCTAAAAATTCTATTATTATTATTATTTTAGAGCAGAGTCTCACTCTGTCACCTAGGCTGGAGTGCAGTGGTGTGATCATAGCTCACTGCAGCCTCAAATTCCTGGGTTCAAGTGAGCCTCCTGCCTCAGCCTCCTGAGTAGCTGGGACTATGGGTGTGTGCCACCACACTTGGCTAACTTTTCTGTGGAAACAGGGTCTCACTATGTTGCCTAGGCTAATCTTGAACTCTTGGCCTCAAACAAACCTTCTTCCTTGGCCTCCCAAATTGTTGGGACACAGGCATGAGCCTTGACTGTGTCTAATTCTTTGCTTCTTGGATTTCGTACAATAATTGAGGGTCCTTTGGAGAAGAGGTGTGCAGTAGATGAAACCTGGCAAGGCTGCTCTCTAAGACATGAGGGCATCAATCATACTGTTTTGACACTTCTGCAACAGAACATAAGATGAAGTGAGGGAGACCGCTGTGCAGTGTTGATATCTTGGGGGTTCCAGGTTTCAGTTGTAATAGGAGAGGGCCACATCCTGGACACGTCTGGCAGGAACAGAAAACAATAGCAGCATTCAGATGAAACTGACATGTTCATAAATACACCTGAGATATACCCGGGGGACTCCAAAAAACACTTAAAGGGCCCTGTAGGGGCATGAACCCATGAAAAATGAGTCATTTCTCCTAATCTCACCACATGAGCTCCCATAGACTATGATGGGCTGGACAAAGCCCTATTCACTTTCAAAGATAGTTTTGTGCCTCTCTCATTCATATCATTCCTTCTACCAGCTCTTTGTTTAGCCTGCAGAAGCATTTAGAACCCACACAAGAAAAAGCCTAGGGAGCAGTGGTATGTAGGGGAGTTTCCTTTGCCCCATGATTTGTTTCTCTGCTCGACGTTCTTTATTTTGGGAAATGAGTGGCCTTAACATCCTCTGGAAATAGATAATTCGGGACAGCATATATGTTGTTTTTTGTACATTCCAGGCCTTATCCTCCTTGAATAATACAGTCTGAAATCAGCTGAAGTCCAAACTACCAGATTCTCAGCTTTTATCTCATACTTTACAAGTTTCCCTCTAAGAATGCTGTGTTTGCTTTCCAGAACTTTGGTTGTGTAGTTTATTTCCTCTATGGAAAGACCCAGGTAAAGTTTAAATTACAGTTAATTGATAGAGGCCAAGGAGGCAGATAGAAAAATTTAATTAGTTTCCAAGCAAAGTAATGCGTATTAATCTGACTTTCCACACTAGAGACTACATATCTTAACTTAAGGTGCACACAAAATGTTCTGTTTAAACATCCAGGGTCTGAGTCATTTTCCCAGCTTATTTTCTGTCTAGACAGAGAAGAGAATCTAATCCCTTTTTAAATTATAAAATTGTTCTGTGATTAGATATCATGTCTGTCTCCTGAGGCATGCACCGAACTTCATAAATAGTTAACACCTGTTAATGCTTGAGTATTCAGAGAGCAGATGCTGTTGGTGTCCCCTGCTACACACCCTCAGTCCTCCTCTGCTTTTGGCTGTAGTGTGTGGGAGCTTTCAGGCAGACCACCTCCCACCACAAGCACTCATGGATCTCAGCTCTTTCTGCCTTATGTATTTATCCAATGTGCAAGGAGCTCACTCAGCCCACACGCTGTAGCCTGGAAGTGTCAAGGAGCTGAGGCTTCCATCATAACCAACCACTGGGACAGGTGTCCATGGATAAAGGCCCTAGCCCCACCCCTCACCCTCTCAGCCTTGGACCAGTGTTTTCTTTTTGAGATAGAGTCACCCAGTGTCACCCAGGCTGGAGTGCTGTGGTGTAACTTTGTCTCACTGCAGTCTCTGCCTCACAGGCTCAACTGATCCTCCCACCTCACCCTCCTGAGTGGCTGAGACTACAGGTGTGTGCCACCATGCCTGGCTAATTTCTGTAGAGACAGGATTTCTTCATGTTCATGTTGCCCAGGCTGGTCTTCAATTCCTGGGCTCAAGCAATCTGTCCGCCTCAGCCTCTAAAAGTACTGGGAATATAGAAGTCAGCCACCACACCCGGCCCCTGGACCAATGATTCTAAGCTGCATTTCTGCCTGGCTCCCCTAGCAGGACTGAGCCTAATGTCTCACAGCAATCACCGGCTCAATCAAGCACCCTCCATTGGTTCTCCCTCCTTCCCTATCTCATTCCTCTCTTTTTCTCTCTCTGGCCTCCTGGGATCACATCTCAAATAAACCACTGGACCCATGTGTATGGTAGACACATGTGTATGGTAGATGCACCTGAGAGGGATAACTGAAGTATACCCTGAGAATGGCAGACACACCAGAATGTGTGTTGGGAGTTCCAAGTGTGGCCAACCCTGCCATTCATTCCTTATCTATGAGGAACATCTGAGCTGCTAGCCCATCCCATCCTGAGGAATGGGGGCCATACAGGGGATCAGGCCCTTTGTTTTGGGTTAAATGACTATTGCCAGGTGGAGGTTGTTAGAGGAAGAGTGTTAAGTGAAAATTTTATATAAACTGCTCACATTCTACAGGCAGCAGCCATTCTCCTGTCCAGCCTGCAGCCACGGGACTGCCCTGTATGTAAGTTCCTCTCCGTAAATCCTGTGTCTCTTTTGCTGGCTTTGGATCATCTCCTCAGCCTCTCGAACCTGATGCTGCCCCTAGTGGAGTTAACAGGAGTCTGTCATAACATCATGTCCTTGACTCAGCTTCCACCATTGGGGAACGTAAATGAAGAAGAGCTGATTAATTTGCAGGGCTACACAGGCATCTCTAACATAAACTTATGTTTCATTTGTACTTGCCCATGACCATTTATTATTCAAGCAGTACCTCTGAGAGCTCCATGTGCTAGGCAAGAACTTTAGGACTGAACAGAACAGACAGAATCCTTGCTCTAATGAACCTTCCACATACTTCTTATATCTCAAAATAACCATAGGAGTTAGATGTTTTTACCCCCATTTCATGTATAACTAATGCGATTGAAGATTTCTGTCTCTTTGGGAATATAAACATAAAACGGTTGTATTTTCCAAACACTGCTACATTTTCTCTGTGGATAAGAGTGTCTTTAGATTTCTTCCCAATGTTATGTTTCCAGCCACTTTTAGTGCTGAAACAGATCTCATTCCAGTTTTGTGACTCACTCTCATGCATTTTGAAACTCCAGCCTCATGATCAGTTCCAGTTTCCTCCTCTTCGCCTTGGCTGCATATTGGTAACATCTGCAGAGCTTTACAAGTCCTGACACTTGGGCTTGCCTACGAGAGATTCTGGGGTTTAAGCCTCCAGGTGACTCTAATGTGATCCAAGATTGAGAACTCTGCTCAAGGGGTCTGGAGGATCACGTGGGGAAGAGATGGCTTTCACTTGTCTTTCTCCCACCCCGTTCCTCTGCTTGTTTCCCTAATAACTGTAGCTTGTTTTTCTCCTTGACGCTGGTCACCGCCATTGGTTTTGCCTGTTGTTCTCTGACTCAGAGGGGATGGGCAGTGTCCAGCAGGGCCACTGATGTCTCTCAGTGCCTCTGGGAGGGTGCTTGTCTGATTTTCCTGCCCCTTGAGCTAACCTCAAGTCTGTAGCTTCCAGTTTTATCCAACATCCCTGAGAGCTCTAAGCTCAACCAGTCTCCATGGCCTAAACCTGGGGTCTGTGGATACGGCCATTCCCAGCACCACCTTCTACCTTGTTATCCTACCAGCAGTCCCAATGTTCAGGAAGATACCAAGGTCAGTGATGTAAATCTCCTCCTTGTGGTCTCCTTCACCTTGCGGGCTTTATGGGGACTCTCCTGGGGCCTGCCTCTCTTTCAGGTTGGCTAAGGAAAAGTATGCCTTTCACCATAAGCATTCTTTTGCTCCTTTCCCCCACTCTGAGACCTTGTTCTCCCTCCCTCTCCTAGGCATGTGAGAGGCATGTTGGTGACTGTGGAAGCGAGTTCTAACTGAAGGACCCCTCTCAGCAAACCCCGAATTGGTTTCTGCTGGCAAGTTTTGAAAAAGGGCTCTTGTTCTCTTTGGATCTTAGCCATGGGCTTTGGTTGCCAGTCCCAGGAAAACAATGTTCCACAAAGCCCCTCATTCCATCCTGTTAACATCCCGGTGAGGCGGAGCAAGCAAGACTGACAGATCCAAGGTTACTGTCAAGGTCAGCAGCTCTACTAGCACACCTGAACCCTGAGCCTGGTTTCTCTCCCTTTGTTCTCCAACCGGATTATGGAGATCCCAGGGCCAAGTGGGGCAGAGGTGAAGTTAATGTTCCTTCTCTGAAATAGCAATTTTTGAGGAAAAGTAATTGTTTTTGCATTTCTACAAATATGAGTTTTATAAAATAGGATGTAACATTTTGATAAATTTGAAAGAAATCATGAGGAATTTACTGCTGTGGCAGCTTCTCTGAACTCTACCATCTGTGTGGGTGATCTGGTGGGGGAAGTAAGCCTTGATCCTATTTACTCTCCTCTGCACCTACAGTGAGAAAGTTTTAGAAGTGATTCTTTGTAGCATAGGGTTTAGCAGCTCCTCCAGTGCTGGGAAATGCCAGTTTATGTGCCCTTCATTTCTTGGGGGCACTAAAAAAAAACTCCACTATGAAATGAGTGTGTGTATGTGCGTGCCTGCGTGCGTGAGTGTGTGATTGTGGTTGTGGCAAACAACTTAGCTGATAGAGATAAGAGTGAACAAAAGGGGTTCTAAAGCCTTCAGATCCAGGGATATTCCCTTACAGTGAAGTTTTCTTTTGAGGAGTTCCCGATATTAACTCATACCAAATACAATGTATATGTCATTTATACCTTTACAACTGGGAAAGAGAAAATGGAGAGGGAGAGGGTAGACATGATAATTATGAATTCATTTATAATCAGCTTAAAAATACATTATCTAGGTTGGGCGTGGTGGCTCACACCTGTAATCCCAGCACTTCCGGGAGGCTAAGGCAGGCGGATCACTTGAGGTCAGGAGTTCGAGACCAGCCTGGCCAACATAGTGAAACCTCATCTCTACTGAAAATACAGAAATTAGCTGGGCGTGGTAGCAGGAGGCTGAGGCAGGAGAATTGCTTGAACTTGGGAGGCAGAGATTGCAGTGAGCTGAGATTGTGCCACTGCACTCCAGCCTAGGTGACAGAGTGAGACTCTGTCTCAAAAAAAAAAAAAAAAATCTTTTAGAGGTGGTAGCAGATTTTTCCATTTGTTTTGCTTTGTCTAGGCAAATAGCAAATACCTTTTAATTTTCTGGTCAGCAATGTTAGGCAGTCACTGCCTGGAGAGCTGTGTTGAGAAATTCTGATTCCATACACAGGAATAACAAGAAGGTAATTAGTATGAGATTAATTACCAAAGTCAGTCAGTGGTTTAAGAGGGGAGAACAGCTACACTTCTAAAACTTATTTGCCAAACCTGTCCCAGTATTTTAAATTTAAAAGCACTTATTTATTTTTATTTTTTAATACATTTTATTTGTACATATTTATGGGGTACATGTGATATTTTGTTACATGCATAGAATGTGTAATGATCAAGTCAGGATATTTGGGTGATATACATGACCTGAGTATCATTTCTGTGTTGGGCACATTTCAAGACCTCTTTTCTAGCTATTTTGAATCATACAATACATTGTTGTTAACTGTGGTCACCTAACTCTATTGTCAAACATTGGAACTTATTCCGTCTATCTAACTGTATTCTTATACCATTAACCAACCTCTCTTCATCCCCTCCTCCCATCCGTGCACCCTTCCCAGCCTTTGGTATCTTATAATTCCACTATCTACCTCTGTGAGATCAATGTTTTTAGCTTTCACATATGAGTGAGAAGATGGGGTATTTGTCTTTCTGTGCCTGGTTTATTTCACTTAACATAATGACCTCCAGTCATTTGGCAGATGATGTTATTTCATTCTTTTTTATGGATGAATAGCATTCCATTGTGTATATATACCACATTTTCTTTATCCATTCATCTGTTGATGGACACTTAGGTTGATTCCCTACCTTTGCTATTGTGAATAGTGCTGCAGTAGGCACGGGGCTGCAGGTATCTTTTTGGTATATTCTTTTCCTTTGGATAAATACCAGTTGTGGGATGGCAGGATGATATGATAGTTCTATTTTTAGTTTTTTGAGCTATCTCCTTATTGTTTTCTATGGAGGTTGCACTAATCTATATTCTTGCTCTCTTTCCCCACATCTTTGTCAACATCTGTTATTTTTAATACTAGTCATTCTCACTGGGATAAGATGATATCTCAATGTGGTTCTGATTTGCAGTTCCCTGATGATTAGTTAGGTTGAGCATTTTTTCATATACCTCTTGGCCATTTGTATGTGAGAAATGTTGATTTATGTCCTCTTCCCCATTTTTATTGGGATTAAAAAAATTATTGTTGTTTAGTTTCTTGTATATTTTGGCTGTTAGTTTCCACTCAGATGAGTTGTTGGCAAATATTTATTTCCTATTCAATAAGTTGTCTTTTCACTCTGTTTCATTTGCTGAGCAGGAGCTTTTAGTTTAATATAGACCCGTTTGTTGACTTTTGTCTTTGTTGCCATGCTTTTGAGGTCTTAGCCATAAAATAGTTACCTAGACCAATGCCCTAAAGAGTTTTCTTATGCTTTCTTCTAGAAGTTTCGGGTCAAATGTTGAAGTCTTTAATCTGTCTTGAGTTAATTTTTGTATATGGTGAGAGATATAGGCCCAGTTTTACGCTGCTTATGGTTATTCAGTTTCCCTAGCACCATTTGTTGAAGAGTGTGTCATTTCCTCACTGACACACTCTTGACAGATGTGTTTGACAGCTTTGTTGAAGATCATTTGGCTGTAAATATATGGATGTATTTCGAGAGTTCTCTATTCTGTTCCATTGGTTTATGTGTCTATTTTTATACCAATACCATGTTGTTCCAGTTACTATACTCTTATAATATATTTTAAAGTCAGGCAGTGTGATGCTCCCAGTTTTGTTCTTTTTGCCTAGGATTACCTTGGCTATTTGGGCTCTTTTGGTTCCGTACAAATTTTAGAATATAGAAAACATTTTCTGTGAACAATGACATTGGTATTTTGATAGGGATTGCTTTCAATCTGTAGATTGCTTTTGGTAGTATCTGGCCTAGTTTTATGTTAACTAGTTATGCTCACTAGAGGAGACAACATGAAAGTCTTCCAGAGATTTTATTTTGCTTAGGTTTTGCCATTCAGATTCTTGGTTGCAAACTATAGAAACTTAGAAAACAAAAATGTAAGGATAGTGGGTACTTCACTAGATCTCTGCGAAGACTTAGAAATCCAGCTCAGAAAATGGGCCGCAGCTGAGGGGAAGCTGGGTACAGCCATGGGCAGATGCAGGGAGAAGTTTCTTCCTTTTCCAGCGCTCCCAGGGCACCACCACTGCCTCCAACATGCCACTGCCCTGGGACTGCTCCCTGCTGCTTTGCTCTTGGGTTTTTTTGTTTTTTTTTGGAGACAGGGTTTCACTCCCATCACCCAGGCTGTAGTGCAGTAGCACACTCTTGGCTCACTACAACCTCTGCCTCCTGGGCTCAAGCCATCCTCCTGCCTCAGTCTCCCGAATAATGGGAACTACAGGTGTGCACCACTATGCCCCACTAATTTTTGTGTTTTTGGTAGAGACAGGGTTTCGCCATATTGCCCAGGCTGGTCTCAAACTCCTGACTTCAAGTGATCTGTGCACCTCGGCCTCACAAAGTGCTGGTATTATAGGCATGAACCACTGTACCTTGGCCCTCTTGGGCTTTTAAGAGTTTCAGCTTCTTATGAGAATGTTTAAACATTTACAATAGCAGAATAAAATGAAACTCCATGTATCCTGTGTTAGTCCATTTTGCATTGCTATAAAAGAATACCCAAGACTGGGTAATTTATAAAGAAAACAAGTTTATTTGACTAATGGTTCTACAGGCTGTACAAGCATGGCACCCCACATCTGATCAGCTTCTGGTGAGGCCTCAGGAAGCTTTTAGTCTTGGTGGAGGGGGAAGTGAAGCTGGAGTGTCATGTGGCAAGAAAGGGAGCAAAAGAGTGAGGAGGAATACCAGGCTCTTTTTAACAATCAGGTCTCGAGGTAACCAATAGAATAAGAATTCACTAACTATTATAGGGAGAGCACCAAACTATTCATGAGGGATCCACCCACATAACCCAAATCCCCTCCTGTTAAGCCCCCCTCCTGCAACAATGGGGCTCACATTTCAACATGAGATTTGGAGGGACAAACATCTAAACCAGATCATATTTATTTCCAGATTCCCTGTTAGAATTCTGCCAATCTTGTTTAATTTATCCCCCACTGAAACATTAATTTTTTTTTGTTGGAGCTATTTTGAAGCAATCCCAGACATCACATTAGGTTGCTTGTAGTTATTATATATATATATATATATATTTTTTTTTTTTTTTTTTTTTTACATTTATTTTTAAAAATGGATACAGGGTCTCCCTGTGTTATGTAGGCTGGTCTCAAATTCCTAGCCTCAAATGATCCTTCTGCCTTGGCCTCCCAATATGCTGTGAGCCACTGCACACAGCCTGTACTTTTTTCTATCAGATAGGGACTTGAAAAAACATATGCATGGTACTGTTACCTCAACTTGAGATGCTGCCTTTCCTATACATTTTTGTGAGACTCTAGACATTAGTGAATCCTAATAATTTTTGTCTGTCTCCAGGCCTTTTTATTACTTCCTCAAGTTTCATCATCATTTACCTACACCCGAGTACCCAGGGAGCTGGGAGAGGAAATGTCTACTCCTTTGGCATTCACGATGGGACACAGGGCTATATCACCCAACTCTCTTGGAGTTACTTTCAAATAAGAAGGGCATACACATTCTGGGCACACAAATGGCAGATGAGGCATAATAGAGATTGCAGTGTGCTCACCTAACTGTCAAATGAGTAGTCACTTGTCAAAATTGCCATGGATATTTTCTGATTGCTTTGAATTTATAGCCTAGCATTATTCTATAACTGTAAAATACTTGATAATTGTTAAGCTTTGATTTAAAATGATACTGTTTCCACCTGGATGGAAGGCTACCTTTTTCTTGGGAGGTTTAATAGCAATGACATATGTAAATCTATGCATACTTTCTTTTCTTATATTCTCTAGGGAAAAATTACACTGAAAAATTATTAATGTACCTGAAAACAACAGTTAAAATTCCCAGAGGATAATCGAGACATTGAATATCTTTACATATTTTAAAGCATTCACCAATATCACTTGAGGGTGGCAAGGTTAGAGAAAGACTATTAAAATAATAATTTGCCCTGCTGAGATATTTTTAAAATTTGAGCAATGAATGTCTGTATATTATATCAGAAGAAAATGTTGTGGACTGCAGAATTTCAGCAGTAAGAGGATGATAACCTCAGGATCTTGGTTCTATCTGGTAGGATCCTTATTTAATGTAAACTTGCAGTGTTTCCTTATATAAGAAGTGGGATGCATAATTTTTTTTGCCTTCTTGTTTTGGATCAAATATTCATCACCATTTGCACTTTCTATTGTCTTGATTCTTTTTAATCTTCCTCTGGTCAGTGGACATCATGAAAGATAATCACAATCTAATTCCTCACATCAGCCATCACTGGGGATGAAATGTGTCAATGTAAATTTAACAAATTTTTTTGATTAGTATTGATTATTGCTCTATCCGCTATGGAAGTGGAAGGTAATGAAAGGTACTCCATCCTCAAAGGGAACAGAAGGTGAGATGTAAGATAAAGGAATCAGGAAAGGAGATAAAGTAGAAAGCTCTTAGTTTATAAAAAGGAAAGATTGTGATTACTTTTGCTGGAAAGATTAAGAAAGTTTTCTAGGGTACGTGGCACTTTTTTTTTTTTTTTTTGAGACAGAGTCTCACTCTCTTGGCCAGGCTGAAGTGCAGTGGCATGATCTCAGCTCACTGCAACCTCCGCCTCCTGGTTCAAGCAATTCTCGCGTCTTGACCTCCCGAGTATCTGGGATTACAGGCATGTGCCACCACTCCCGGCTAATTTTTTGTATTTTTAGTAGAGATGGAGTTTCGCCATGTTGACCAGGCTGGTCTCCAACTCCTGGCCTCAAGTACTGGTCCTGCCTTGGCCTCCCAAAGTACTGAGATTATAGGTGTGAGCCACCATGTCTGGCTGGGTAGGTAGCATTTGAGCAGGACTTTCAATACTAGAGAGGACCCTAAAACACAGCTACAGTAGTTTAAGTGCAGTTCTGGATGGAGGAAGCACTTGCAGGAAGGTGTGGGTAGGCACTATGAATTACCCAGTTTAACTGGTGTATGTGAGAGGGAGAGACAGACAGAAGAGAGAGAGAGAGAGAAAACTGTCTCCATCAGAAAATAAGACATTTCAGATTTTATTGGCAAATCCATCCTATAAGAAAAAAAAAAGATTCAGAGTTAGTAATAAATACTATACAGGGAAAAAGTCCTTGTCACATGGGATCTTTCTATTTGAAGTAATCTAGTAGAGATGGATACTTCAACTTGGTCTCAGTTCCACAGGGCAGGCAGCCTCAGTGGGCCATAAGCAGGTGCAGGGAGGTGTCCCTCCTGCCTG
Organism: Ateles fusciceps; assembly: GCA_036589455.1. Classification (NCBI taxonomy): domain Eukaryota; kingdom Metazoa; phylum Chordata; class Mammalia; order Primates; family Atelidae; genus Ateles; species Ateles fusciceps. The sequence goes on from JAZHEH010000276.1 coordinate 193,265, forward strand.
AGGAACCCCATCCAGGCCAGTGCTCACAGGCTATCCCACACACTTACCTGTGTTTCTCTTGGTCTTACAAACATCCTCTTCCTGGCTGTGACTCTCTGGCCTGCCTTTCCTGGGTGGGAGGAGGGATTTTACCAGAACTGAGTCGCGGTTCTTTGCAGTTGGATCTTGCTCCTGTTTTGTGCTACAATCAGTTAAAGCAGGTCAAGGGCTTAGCAGGTGGTACGGGGAGGCAGGCTGAGAGTGAGCAGGCTGGTACAGGAGGCAGGCTGCCTGGGTTTACATATCAGCTCCACTGCTGAGAATCCCTGTGATTTTAGGCAAGTTGCTTATTCTCTGTTTCAATGTTTCTCCGTCTGTAAAATGGTGGTGACCATACTGTTTTCTCACAGGGTTGTCCCGTGTGTGAAGTTAGCCAATAGGTGTACAGTGCTTAGAATGCTACCTACTAAGCGTTAGCTCTTACTGGTCCACCAGGGCCTGTGGGAGGGAGCTTGGGTGGGGATGGGGCACTAGGGCTGATTTATGCGTGGCCTTGAGTGCTGGGCCAGGAGTCTGAAACCAGAACCCTACTTGGTGGAATACCCCAGTTTGGCCTGGATGAGGGTCTTCATTTTTGAACTCAAAATCATTTTGAGAGAATAAGAATGAAATTAGCTCCTTTCCAGTTGCTTCAGGGAACTGGGTCCATCTTCTGGTTTTAAGGCAAACCTGGAAGAGGTCTTTGGGGTAAATTAAATGTGCCTATGTGATATGGTTTGGCATTTTGAATTGTAAGTCCCACAATTCCGAGGTGTTGTGGGTGGGACCAGTGTGAGGTAATTGAAATCACAGGGACGGGTCCTTCCCCACGCTGTTTCTCATGATAGTGAATAAGTCTCACAAGATCTAATGGTTTTATAAAGGGGGAGTTTCCCTGCACAAGCTCTCTTCTCTTGTCTGCTGCCATGTGAGATGTGCCTTTCACCTTCCACCATGATTGTGAGTCCTCCCTAGCCACATGGAACTGTGAGTCCATTAAACTCTAAGTCCATTTTTTTGGTAAATTCCCTAGTCTCAGGTATGTCTTTTTTTTTTTTTTTTTTTTTTTGAGATAGAGTTTTGCTCTGGTTGTCCAGGCTGGAAAGCAATGGCGTGATCTTGGCTCACTGAAACCTCCATCCCCTGGGTTCAAGCTCTTCTCCTGCCTCAGCCTCCTGAATAGCCAGGATTACAGGCATGTGCCACCATGCCTGGCTAATTTTGTATTTTTAGTAGAGATGGGGTTTCAGGCTGGTCTTAAACTCCTGACCTCAGGTAATCTGCCTGCTTCAGCCTCCCAATGTGCTGGGATTACAGGCATGAGACACCGCACCTGGCCAGCCTCAGGTATGTCTTTATCAGCAGCATGAAAATGGACTAATACACCATGCCTGCATTAAGCCTGCCACACAACTAAAATGTGATTGAATCAGGTGTGTGCAGCTCCTACCAGAGGTATGGTCTCCTTCCTGCACCCTGAAGCTACCTACCATTCTAAGGCAGGTCACACAAGAGCAGCAAGGGATTATGATACACAAATGTGTGTAGAGGGAGATATGCTTGTCAAGCTTAAAAAACCAAGGCCATAGTTACAGGAGTGAGAAGTGAAAATCCTCAAGCGATTTTGTGCATCTTGAAAGTATTGCCTCTGTCAATACAAAGCTGTATGTTATTGTTGGTTTTGAACATGTTTTGCAGAGCAGTAAACGTAATAGTAAGATTACGTAAGAGAAAAATCAGTGCTCTGGAACCTGATAGGCTTCCAATTGCACTGCAGCTCATAGGCCAGACCAGGCTGGAGCCAGGGTGATTTAACTTCTGCAGTGCCTCTGGGCTGGGCCTGGGTGCCTCCAGAGGAAGCCTGCTCAGAGGTTCAGCTGGAGGAGAAGGAAAGGAGAGGAGGTATGGGAATGAACTTGAGGTGAGCCTTTAGTTTTCATATATTTAACCATGAATTTCCCCGTCAAGGGCAGGAGAAAGAACCCCATCCACTTCCATAATGGATATATCCATACCAATAACTGCCCATTGGTGAGCTCCATGCTTATTTGTTACTTTCTTGTTGGGAGTAGGGGGAATAGGGTGTCACTTGGTCACTCATGCTGGAATGCAATGGTGTGATCATGGCTCACTGCAGCCTCGACCTCCTGGGCTTAAGCGATTCTCCCACTTCAGCTTCTCAAATAGCTGGGACTACAGCCATGTGCCACCATGCCTGGCTAATAATTTTTTTTTTTTTTTTTTTTTTTTTTAATGTAGAGATGGGGTTTCGTCATGTTGCTCAGGCTTGTCTTGAACTCCTGGGCTCAAGCGATTCTCCTACCTTGGCCTCTCAAAGTACTGGGATTACACGAATGAGTCACTGTGCCTGTTCTGACCTCACCACTTTCCCAAAAATTCCTCACTGAGATGACCCTGTGAAACCTTGGATGAAATGTTGGCTTCTGAATATACCTTAGAGACCGCCTTATTCAGCGGTTGCAATTTTTTTTCACAGGAGAATAACAGAATTTAGAAAAATTGATTGCTACTGCATATTTATTTCTTGTTAGGGCACTGATAGCTAATGATGCCTATCCAATAATGTTAGCTTAAGAAGTGTTGACCTAATCCAACTCCCTTACCATAGAAGAAAAAATCTGAGTTCCACAGGGAGGGAGAGGTTTACCTGCAGTTCTCCAGGATAGCCAATAAGAGGCAGAGGCAAGATGGGGATGAAGGTCCTCTTGTTTTTCTGTTTCAATGTCACTTCTGCCACACTAAATGCAGCAGTGTGCTCTGCCTTTCTAAATTGTTTACATATTGTAATTACTTTAATTGTTTTCTTCTTTTTATCTCTTCTGATAACACCGAAGATTATGGGTCTTATTCTGTCCAAGCTGACCTCACTTGGGATGCGGATATCCTAGAAGGGAAATGGAAATAGCTAGCCACTCCCTTTTAAGTTCTTAATATTTTCAAATCACGGAAGAGTGATGAACGTTGTTTGAAGAGAAAGTCTTAAAACAGGGCATAGTATCTTCCTCTCCATCAGGAAAATGCCAACAGCTCGTAGAATCTTTCTTAGCCTTTCTGACGTTAACCAGAGAATGCTGCCGATCATTCAGATGGTTTGGATATGATGAGGGGCCTCACACACTATGTAGTACCATGTTTCCCAAAGTATGTGGCACTTATCGATGGTATGTGAGATGATGTTAAGTAGTATGAAGATCAGACCTTTTAACAGTAGGCATAAGTGGGTATTGATTTAAATGTAATATATGATAAAAGTATAATTAGCACAGCAAACCCATGACATTTTATTGCTTAGAATGGAGCTAAGTAAAAATGAGGTAAAGAAAAATATTAAATAAATAATAGTATAAGTGGCATCGAAATTTGGAAAAAATGATAACAGTGATGTCTAATATCACACACAGCTGTAGTTTGGGAACACTTATCAAAAACCAGATGTAACACGTGCAAACTGAGGAGTTGTAACACTCTACAACACTGGAGAGCGCCATGGAACCCCTGTTAGTTTCGAAGTGTAAATGAGTTTTTCATTCCCAGTCCTCATTTCTGTGAAGTGGAGGGGAAACTAATCTTGGCCCTTCACAGACAGTGAGCCTGACCCAGCAGTTTCCCAGGTGGCTTCAAGATTCTCTTCTCAGTCCCTGGGCCGGACCAGGTGTCACCTTCATGCTGCAGAGTCCCCTTCAGTGATGGACTGCAGGTCAGAGGAGAGGACAGCCGGCTTCCTCGTGGTCTCCAGTGTTGCTGAGGGGGGGTGGCTGCACTCCCTTAGTCAGTGCACGTGGCACCACTCATCCTGCCTGCCTTGTGCCTCAGGTGGTCTGTGCTGCCCAGTCTAATCTTCCAGAGCAGGTGGTCACTATGGGTTCAGCTGCTTCCCCACCTACCTCCAATCAGTGTATACACACACACAATCACACCTCCAGTGAGTGTTCACACACATGGACACACACATGTGCACACTCCCTCACACCTCTGATAGAGGTTTTTTGCTTTGGATCTTTTTCAGGGTAATTTACTTTGCTGGACCATGAGTGGGTCTATGTCTTTGCTCCTCCTAGCCAGCTGCACCTGTCGACTCTCTTTCCCCTCTCCTCATGCCTTGTGGTACAAGATCCACCTGTGGGGGCTGCTGCTCAGCACAGCTCCCTCTAGTCACACAGTATCCTCTACTGTGTGTGTGGGGGATGGAGGCAGCAGAGGCTCACTTTCATACGTCCCACAGATTTTCTCTCTATCCTCTTCTTTTCCTTCTACCATGGCTCCTCATTCTGGTGACCTCTCTAGTCTTGTGGAGATCAATGACAAACAGGACAGAAATGATCTCTGCCTCATTGATTGAGCTTACATTTCAATTAGGATTAAAAATATGAAAGGCAGGAGAACAGACACATAATAAAAATACAAATAGCTGGACATGGTGGCATGTACCTTCATTCTCAGCTATTCAGGAGACTAGGGCAGGAGAACCACTTGAACATTGGACTTCAAGTCCAGCCTGGGCAACATAGCAAGACCCCATCTCAAATAAATAAATGAATGAAGAAAACAAAGGTTTTATGAAAGAAGGGCGAGAGGCTAAGATAAATAATTCTGTGATGAATATCTCTTGTCCCAAGTATTAAGATAAGAATTAAAGAAGAAAATAATCACTCATATATATTTTAAGTGATTACATGTAGTTATGAGTATATATTAAAGACAACATTACATATCACAAACTAGTCAGGAGACAGAATCCAGAGAGTAATTTGAACAGGGAAATTTTAATATAAAGAATTATTAACTATATCAAGTTGATTGACTGTATTTTCTTATTTTCTGTATTCTTGATGTTCCAGAACTTGTGGCCTTGATCCTGGAGAGACTGCCCCTCCCAGGGCTAGCTAATTCCTAGAGATGGCCAATGACTCCTCTGCGAGCATACCGTTGACATGCAACCCAACCAATCCAGAGCTGCACTGCCAACCATCTCCTTTATTAATCAAGCCAATATTGGGGGTTTCGCTCTTGTTGCCCAAGCTGGAGTGCAATGGTGCATCTTGGCCAATATTACCTATGGTGTAAAAATCACCCAGAGGCCGGGTGTGGTGGCTCATGCCTGTAATCCCAGCACTTTGGGAGGCAGAGCGGGGCAGATCACCTGAGGTCAGGAGTTCAAGATCAGCCTGGGCAACATGGTAAAACCCCATCTCTGATAAAAATACAAAAAATTAGCCAGGTGTGGTGGCAGGCACCTGTAATCCCAGCTATTCGGGAAGCTGAGGGAGGAGAATCGCTTGAACCCAGGAGGTGGAGGTTGCAGTGAGCTGAGATGCACCATTGTCCTCCAGCCTTGGCAACAAGAGCGTAACTCCATCTCGAAAAACAAAACAAAAAAAACGATCACCCCAGAGAGAGGTTTCAGACAACTAGAGACCACCCCTAAATCCCAAAGCACATTGAAAGTTTCAAACTACCCAATCCTAAGCTTATTCAGCATAGCACTCTGCCTAACCTATTCCTTCCTGTAAAAACCCTAATAGAGGGGCTCTCTTCTCTGCCCTCTGCCAATCCTCCCCTTGGTGCTTCCCTTGGTGTCATGCCGTGCCTCCTGTTTGCAGGGATATGTGAGGATAAACTTCTTCCTTCATGACAATCATTTTCATGTCTGCATATCTTATCATGTTTGACTAAAATCCCAGGTATCTTTTGACACATAAGGACATTACCTACTAGGACAGAGAAAACTATGAAGAATGCGGAAATGACAGATAAGAGAAACAGCTCAGCCATTGCCTCTAAGATGGTGGCAGAATATCAAAGAAGGAACAAATCTTGAAGAGGTCCTTCCTTAGAGCAGAAATCCAGATCTAACTGAAGAGGGCTGTGGCTCATGGCCCACTGGGTCGAAGAGAAGCTTGTTAAGTTGTTGCTCCTGTGGGACTCACTAGGACTTGAGCCCTCTTAGGGTGCTGGGCAAGATGTCCCCAGGATTGTATCTTGTTGCAGAATCTGCTGAGGAGCTACTTGTAAGATTGGTGCTACTGAAATTCACAGGGTGGATGTGGTAGTGTGGGTGTCCCTGGTGCCCCTACCCTGCTAGCTTCTGTCCCAGGTAGGCAAGCAGAGAGGAGTAGGCTGGAACCAGGAGGAGATGCCCATTCCTCCTCTGAGGTTCTCAGTGCCCTCTACTGACAAAGTCCAGCATTTTGCCAGCTGACAAAGGGGAAATGTCCTCCCCTCCCAGGAGGCCAGTGAAGGTGAATTTGGAGCTGAGAGGCAAATATACCAACTTCTGTTCCTTCTTGATCGAGGGTCTCTTCCAGGGCACTAATTCATTAGCACTCCAGCCCTGCTCTGCAATGGCCTGTTATACGCTCATGGTCATGTTCCTGGACCAAACTGAGGGGGCAGGCGGCTAATTCTCATGGCCCAATAACAAGATGCACATGAACTGGGGAGGAAGAGAGTTTTTTTTTTTTTTTTTTTTTACTTTTTACTTTTTTTTTTTTATTATACTTTAATTTCTGGGGTACATGTGCAGATCTTGCAGGATTTTTACATAGGTATACACTTGCCATGGTAGTTTGGTGCCTCCATCCCCCCTGTCTCCTACTTTAGGTATTTCTCCTAATGTTATTCCTCCCCAATCTCCCCACCCTTGACTATTACTCCCTTAGACCCCCACCCCCAACCGACCCCATCATGTGCTGTTCCCCTCCCTGTGTCCATGCGTTCTCATTGTTCAACACTACCTATGAGTAAGAACATGCAGTGTTTAGTTTTCTGTTCTTGTGTCAGTTTGCTGAGAATGATGGTTTCCAGATTCATCCATGTCCCTGCAAAGGACATGAACTCATCCTTTTTTATGGCTGTATAATATTCTGTGGTGTATATGTGCTACATTTTCTTTATTCATTCTATCATTGATGAGCATTTGGGTTGGTTCCAAGTCTTTGCTATTGTAAACAGTGAGGCAATGAACATACATGTGTATGTGTCTTTATAATAGAATGATTTATAATCCTTTTGGTATATATCCAGTAATGGGATTGCTGGGTCAAATGGTATTTCTATTTCTAGATCCTTGAGGAATTGCCACACTGTCTTCCACAATGGTTGAACTAATTTACTCTCCCACCAACAGTGTAAAAGCATTCCTATTTCTCCACATTCTCTCCAGCATCTGTTGTCTCCAGATTTTTTTAATGATCACCATTCTAACTGGCGTGAGATGGTATCTCAATGTGGTTTTGATTTGCATTTCTCTAATGATCAGTGATGATGAGTATTTTTTCATGTGTTTGTTGGCCTCATAAATGTCTTCTTTTGAAAAGTGTCTGTTCATATCTTTTGTCCACTTTTTGATGGGGTTGTTTGTTTTTTTCTTGTAAATCTGTTTTAGTTCTTTGTGGATTCTGGATATTAGCCCTTTGTCAGATGGTAGCTTGCAAACATTTTTTCCCATTCTGTTGGTTGCTGGCTCACTCTAATGATAGTTTCTTTTGTTGTGCAGAAGCTGTGGAGTTTAATTAGATCCCATTTGTCTATTTTGGCTTTTGTTGCCATTGCTTTTGGTGTTTTAGCATGAAGTCCTTGCCTATGCCTATGTCCTGAATGGTATTGCCTAGGTTTACTTCTAGGGTTTTTATGGTGTTAGGTCTTATGTTTAAATCTTTAATCCATCTGGAGTTAATTTTTGTATAAAGTATAAGGTATAAGGAAGGGGTCCAGTTTCAGCTTTCTGCACATGGCTAGCCAGTTTTCCCAACACCATTTATTAAATAGAAAACCCTTTCCCCATTGCTTGTTTTTGTGAGGTTTGTCAAAGATCAGATGGTTGTAGATGTGTGGCATCACTTCCAAGGCCTCTGTTCTGTTCCTTTGGTCTATAGCTCTGTTTTGGCACCAGTACCATGCTGTTTTGATTACTATAGCCTTGTAGTATAGTTTGAAGTCAGGTAGCATGATGCCTCCAGCTTTGTTCTTTTTGCTTAAGATTGTCTTGGCTATGCGGGCTCTTTTTTGGTTCCATATGAAGTTTAAGGCGGGTTTTTCTAGTTCTGTGAATAAAGTCAATGGTAGCTTGATGGGGATAGCATTGAATCTATAAATTACTTTGGACAGAATGGCCATTTTCATGATACTCATTCTTCTTAACCATGAGCATGAAATATTTTTCCATCTGTTTGTGTCCTCAGAAGAGAGTTTTTATTTCTGCAACCAGTTATGGTGAGAAGGCCTGGAAATTATTGCCAGACCAACTCAAAATTACAAAGTTTTTCAGAACTTATATACTTTCTAAGTTATATGTCTATAATGTAGGTGTGCATTCATCTGAAGAAATTCATGATTAACTTATTTTAATCTATAACTAAGATCTGAGTCCTGAAGAGCTTCCTCTGGAGCTTCAGTAATTTACTTAATCTAAATGGGTCCAGGTCCTGGGGTGATCACCTTTACCTTGTCTCTTGCTAAATCATGGAGTTTTAGGGAGGCCTGGGGAGTTTCTTCAGACCCACAATCAAACTTGTTTAATCCTAGATGGGTCCTGTTAAGAATTCCTTTGTTATTTTGTCGTGCTTTAAATACCAGGAGAGACCTAGGCAAAACTCTTGGTGGGCTTTTGTTACATCGCAGCTTTTGCATAAGGGCACTGGCTTTTAATATTTAACCTAACGACTCAGTCAGCACTGAAACAGTTGTTACGGAGGGCTGTGTTTGTGAGACCTAGCCTGCCACAGCCAGAGAAAGCCCTCAGTTCTTCCTGGATGGTGGGCGCCCTAGGGGTATGGTTACAGCACCCAAAACATCTGCAATAGTTACTTTTCACCCACAGTATATACTGATGTATGTTCCTTATTGTCTGTGTCCCCACCCTAGAATGTAGGCTTTAGGAATGCAAGGGTATAGTCCGGTTTATAGACTGCAGCCAGAACAGTGCCTGGTGCATAGAGAAGGCTCCATTCATTTTTGGTGAATTAATGCATGAATTTCCCATGGGTCTCAAGGAAAGAATGTGAGCATTAACGGCTCTGGGCTACCCAGAGTATTACTTTGTGGACTCTGGAGGTCCCTTTGCTAATCTTGGGCTGATAAATAGACATTCCGAGCAGCCCACACATTTCCTTTCAAAATGACTGTGAGAATGGCAGCTTTAAAAGAGTAAGGCAGAACACAGTTTTTAATACTTCTGGACAACCAACACGAGGCTCAAGATTGCTCGTTTTTCAAGGGCAATTGCAAACCATTGCAGCTGCACTGGCCCAAGCTTGCTGGGCATATTTCACTGCAATGGAAGACGTCTGTGACTGCAGCTGACCAGGGAAGGCAAACCCGGCTAACACAGAGCCTTCTCCAACACCGAGCCTTCCCCAAGGGAGTTCAGCTCATCTTCGCTCACCAAAATGTTAACTCCTCAGCTGTGAATGTTCAGGAATCTTTACCCATTAAGTACTTAAGGCACCATTAACATTTTCAATCTGTACTCTGGTTTCAGTATAAGAGGAACACCCTCACTCCAGGTGTTTTATTTACCAGTACTGTTTTGAGAGAGGGTCTGTATTTCAGGATATTTTATTTTACATTGGGATGAAAGTCTGTATATTTGTCAGTTTTATCTGGCATTAAATAATCTTAGACTGTAATGTAAAAGGCCAAATATTTATCTTATCTGATATTTTTATGCATCTAGAAATTTTTTATGGGATTCAAATAATAGAACCTGAGTTGGGATTTGCACTTTGGGATCTGACTGAAAGTCCAGGTAACTCAAGCGGAGACACCGTACAAATTCCAAATTAAGTTGGTGATAAATTTATAGAACAGCATGGAATTTATCCCTGAGCCTGCAGTCAGGTTTTTAAAAAATGATCAAGGGTATGAATGCATGATTCAAACTAATCTCAGGAAGGAACCCAAAGTTCAGAAGCTTTATCAATGCTAGATAGATTAATGGGGTTTGAAATGAAATATCATAAATCAAGCGTGAGCAGATGTTAGTCCAAATCATGCCTCCAGCTTGGGAGATTATGTGTGAGGTAGGAGACAGTTACTCATAAGAGGCTACTAGAAAAAAAGACCTTGTTTTTACTGAGAGCCTATTTTATCTCAGTTTCAGAACCAGGGCCTCAGGAATCAGGGCTGCAAAGGGCAGGTCCCTGTCCACACAGCAGCGCAAAGAGGGGGAGCTTTTCCTGCAACGTCTTCAAATTTAGATACCAGAGAATTTGGGGAAATGGGCCGTGGTATTCTAGGGCCTGGCTGACAGTCGATTCCAGCAGTACCCCATTTTGAGAAGGCCGTTGCCGAAGTGGCTGAGAGCCTCAGTTTTCTCATTCACAGTACAGAAATGGCAAGGTAATAAGTCACGAGTTTGTTGGAATGACTGAATGAGATATTCCATGCCAACTGCATAGCATTCAGCACACAGTAAACATGAAAACATGTCAGTTAGTATTTTCACTATTAATGAATGAACATAATGTGGTTGGCTGTGGCAAGTTTCTCAAAGCTACGTCTTTAAGTTTGACTTTTTAATCCAGAGACCACTGGGATTCCTGGAGTGTTTTTGGAGCAGTGAGTATCACAGACCTTAGCAAGCACGCTGGATGAGATCCAACAGTGTCCTTGCTTGAGAAGGATGAACAACACTCCAGGCAGCATGTCAAATAGATTCAAGTTTTAAGAAATCAGGAAGAAACAGTCTTGGAAAACAAATATTGAGAGCAAATTTACCACAGAGCATGTTAACTTCCAGTACTGGTAATGATTAAGTTCAATTGTGGGTAACAGAAAAACTTAAGATAATTGTGGTTTAGAAATACGTTTTTAAAAAAGTTTGTTTCTGTTTTACTAAAGGAACCAAAAAGTTTGGCCCACTGTGAGCATCAGGAACTCAGGCTGCTCCTACCGTGTTGCTCTGCCACCCTGAGGATGCTGCCCTTGGCTCAAGATGGCTGCTTAGTCTCCAGCCTTCACATTCACATTCCAGTCAGCATAAATCAGGAAAAGACTAACAAGGGCAGGCCTTCTCCTTTAAAAATCTTCCAAATGGTTGCACATGATACTTACACTTATATCTCCTTGTCCAGAGCTTTGTTATGTGGCCAGCAGCAACGGTGGCTAGAAAATTTAGATTTTATTTTAGATGACTTTGTGTTCACCAAAAAATCGTTTTTGTTTTTTTTTTCTAAGAAGACAGAGAAATGAAATAGATGCTGGTCTCTGTCACACATTCCTTCCCTTCCTTTGTTCTGTAGTGGGTACAATCAGCCACATTGGACGTACTAAGGTGTGAGTTTCTGCCCTTTTTTGATATCCAGGGAGACAATGACAAAGAATTGGGCTCCTGTATTTTACAGCAAAAATAAAAGGGGTATGATTGTTTTTGTTTTACAGAATAGAAACTTTACTTAGAGATGCTAAGTATCTTCCTCAAGATTACATAGTAAGTGGCAGACACAGGATTCCAGCCAATGTTGGTCTGACTGACAGCAAAGCCCCGGTCATTCTCTTCCCCCTCTCCACAAGCAAGCTGCTGGTAGAAGGCTTGGTGTGGAAACCCCTCACCAGTCACGCAGCTGAGAGGCCATCCAAACATCCACAGGTATAAAGCAGGCAAACTGCTCTGGAAATGAAGAGTAACAGCTCATTGCCCTAGCAAATCTGCTAATCCCTTGCAGGTCAGGTGTACTTCTAGTCAAAGTTTCCAGGCTCAAGGACTGGAGCTTTGGCCATGAGCAGCTTTCCCTGGGATGCTGAGGGTCAAAATAAGGAGAGATTTTTCCTTCGAGTGTTTATTGAAGGAGCATTTTGTTTCATTTCGAATAAAGTGGTTCATCTTCTATGATTTAATTCTCATTCCTATTCCCACTCTCATTCTACTTTTTTTTTTTCTCCTAGAAAAATTTGTTACAAGACTGCTTTCTTATAGTTTTACTGAGAAATGATGGGGGAAAGATGTAATCAGTTTTGGCGAACCTCATTCAACTTAAAATCCATGGTGTCCTTCACTAAAGTGAAACAAACCAGAATAACTCAAATATACATCATAATTGCTGGTAAAATATTAGGTTTACAGACAGTCCTGATGGAAGCAGTATCAGTATCAGGGCACTACTGTATGCTCTGCAGCAACGAAGCTGGAGGACACACAGAGGATTCCTAGGGATTGTGGGAAACATGATTATTTACTTGACAATTTCTTTTGTCCAGTATGACCCACTTAATGCATGCATTACAAATGTGTAAGGTCATTAGGTGGCAGAGTCCCAAGAGAATCATCATAATTAAGGACAGCAGGATGCACCAGAAGGAACCATAAGCTGTGGAATTGCATAGACCTGGGTTATTCAGCAGCTGAGTCTATTATTTTCTCGACTGTGGCTTTAACCATCAGTGTCTTCACTTATAAAATAGAAATAATTATACCTGATTTGTATGGAGATTTTTAGGATATGTATATATGCACATTCCCATTTATAAGTGACTTAAGATACAATGTATCAAAATAATGTATATCATAGAACAGAGGTCCATGTATACATTGATTCTTCAGCTGGAGAACCTCATTAGTTCCAGTAGGCATTTTGTATCAATTATCTATTGCTGTGTAACAAAACACTCCAAAACTTAGAGCCTTAATGCACAGGATTCTACAACCTGGCAGGGTTCTGTCAGGACAGCTCACTGCTGCTCCACGTGGTGTGGACTGGGGTCACTCTGGTGGTAGCACAAACCAGGAGCTTGGCTGGGGCAGGAACAAAATGGCTTTACTCACCTACCTGGCACCTCTTTTGTAATGACAGGAACATTTGGCAGCTGGCCAGGTGTCTCTCCCTCTCTGCATGATCTTTCCAGCAGAGTGGCCCATCTGATGTGGGAACAGAGCTCCAAGGACACAAAAGAACTTGCCAGGCTCTAGGCCTGGGACTGGCACCAGAGCCACTTCTACTGCTTTCTGCAGGTCGAGAAATTCTCTATTCAGCCATGTTCATGAAAAGGGACATACACTTCACCTCTTGAGAGCAGGAGAAGCAAGATACACACTGTGTTCGTCATTTATCCAGGAAAATAATGATATAAAATTAATTACTCTTCCTGGCTCTGCCTTGACAACCAGCACTGAATGTTGGCAAATCCTAAGTCAGGAAGACAAAGTTGCTGCCACCTGCCCAACCAGAAACAGGTGCTATTAACAGGCCCAGCAGTGTGTCTGGGGTGCTGGAAGCGGGCAGGGGAAACAAATTCTCTCTCCCGAGTGCTTTTCCAAAAGTGACACCTTTACAAAAAATTTTAATGTAATATGTTAACATAATGGTTGTTAGAGTTGGGATAAAAAGTCAGAAGAAGCAGTTTAAAAAGCAGCACCTTCAAATGTGTAGATAATATGCTCAAAGGTAGACCATTTATGCCTTTTCCTACCTGGAGAACGACAGTGCAGACTTTTCTCCTCACCCCCAGCACCCAGACAGACACAGGGACTTCCTTGCTGTTAGAACCTACTATGCCCCTCACAGGAGCACAGAGTCCTGGAGGCAGCTTTCTCCATATACCTTCTGCTGCTATGAGGTCACCTGTGTGTGTGTGATTGTGAGTGTGGGCATGCTTGTAAGTGTGTATAAGTATGCTGATGTGTGCAGGAGTGCACAAAATGAGTGAGTCTGCGTGACTGTGTGTGCATACTTGAGTGTGAACGTGTGCTTGTGTGTGTGAAGGCAAGTGTATTTCTGAGTATGGAAACACAGCATGTAAGCAGGAACAAACTCAAAACTGGGCAAAGGAAAGAGAGTACATGGCATTCCGATTCAAGTTATGTGGTTAGGATCTGCCAGCACTTGGAGAATTTCCTGACTCCAAAGCCTGCAGCTCTGTCTGCCCGTTGCTGATGGTGGCACATCGGAGTCTTTCTAAATGATTGGAATAAATGGTATGATCCTGCCAGCCCAGAACTGATGGAGTGTGGGCCAAGTTGGAGGAAGAGAAGGCACTAAAGGTCCAGGGATTGGGGATGCTGATGGGTAGATGGCAGGGGTCTCTGAAGCAAGCCAGGCCCTGGGCTCTGGAGCCCAGCTTGCTGCCCCTTCATCCTGGCAATGGGCAGTGGGCATCCTTGATGAGGGGAGCATAGTAGTGCATTATACACTGGCATTTTTCTTTCAGTGCTTTTGAGGTGGTCCCTACCGACCTTGTATTTATTCCTCCCAGTCTCAGATCTACCCCCCACCCTGTCCTGATTTCTGAACAGCTGAACCCCACAGACCTCTGAGCTGGAAGGAGTAATGTGATGAGCATCTGTACATACCAGTCTTTTTTTTTTTTAATTCATTCCAGTCTTCTTTTTTTAAACCAACATCTCAGTAGCAGTATGAGATTTTGTCTCTGAAGCCTGGGGAAATAGTTTCTCGCTCAGCCTGGAGTGCAGTGGCACGATCTCAGCTCATTGCAACCTCCGCCTCCCAAGTTCAAGTGATTCTCCTGCCTCTCCTGAGTAGATGGGATTACAGGAGAGCGCCACCATGCCTGGCTAATTTTTGTATTTTTAGTAGAGATGAGGTTTCACCATGTTGGTCAGGTTGGTCTCGAACTCCCAACCTTGTGGTCTGCCTGCCTCGGGTTCTCAAAGTGCTGGGATTATAGGCATGTGCCACCATGCCAGCCCTTTTCTCTTTTTTTTATTTGTGCTATTAATGTTCCCTCATCTCCTTTCCACTTCCAAATACTGTGTGTTTGTGTTTGTTGAGATGGGGTTTCACTATGTTGCCTAAGGAGGCCTTCTGGCCTCGAGCAATCCTTCTGCCTTTACCTCCTGAGTAGCTGGGGTTACAGGAGCACGCCAGTGCAGCCAGTTATATGGGTTTGTTTTAAGTTTGTGGTTTTATTGGTGGGTTTTATTAAAGCAAATAACAACAAAAGAGTAGCTTATGGAGCACTTTCAAATATGCATCTTACTATGGTACAGGGCTATCTGAGAGTAGTAGTGTTACGGCTGGTTTGTTAATTAATATTAGTAATTATTGTTAACATTTAAGTATTTATGCCAAGCACTAGTCTAAATGCTACATGCATGTTGTTCTGATGTAACATATGAGAAAAATATGGCCCAGAGATGGTAGGCAACTTTTCACAGTTACACAGAGAGTAAAATAGTGCAACTTTCTGCCACCAGGCTTTCTGCCACCATGAGCCCTGAAGTTCTGGATCAATATGCTCTGCTGCATTAGTTACAACTGTGACCCAACTGTCTCAGGTGTCAGCAGTCTGGGAATATAAGCTGACATTGACATTGATAGTCAGCTTTTATTGGCTCTAAGCCCTGCCTTCTCAAGTCCTGTCTTTTTCAGCATCAGCTTCTTTGATTATTTCTGGGAACTCCTCCCCCAGGATGCATTCTTGTCTCCACAAATCAGCTCTGTTTGTTCTTCTCTACTGGGACAGCAGAAGTTAAATCACTTACTTTCTGCTTCACATCTAAACGGCCTGCTTTTCAATGTAAACATTCACATGGCACAGTGAGCTAAAATGACTGTTGTCAACATGTAGCCATATCCAGCTCCTCGCTTGAACCTTATGATAACTCTTGTGGGTTGTAGCACAAATGTTATATCAACTCCTCTTAGCTTCAGCTTGTAAATGAGGAAACAGCCTCCGTGAGGCTATTTTTCTGGGAAATCATGGGTGGTAAAGAGTGGAGCTAGATCCCAAATGACCACATACGATGCTTCCTTGTCGATCCCTGGACACTCTCATTTGTACTTGTTGCTATAAGCGTCCATAGCTTTGATGCTTATTTTTGTGACAAAAACATATTTGTAAGGTAGAGAGAACTAACCCAAGGAAATTAAGAAACACTTCTGAATAAACCTTGATTCAAAGAGAAAATAAGATAGACATTACAACTATGTACAAATTGACAGGAGAACATACGGAATACAGCTAAAAGTATATTGAGAGGAAAAGACATTGTTCTTAGATGCCTTCATAGTAAAAAAAAGATAGAAATAAATCACCTGTTTTCATTCAACACAGGAAACTGGAAAAAGACTACAAAATAAACAGGATGGACTTAAAATTTATGAAATAGAAAAAGATAAAGGATCAATATAACTAAAAGCTGGTTTTTCAAAAGGACAAGTACGATACAAAGCTCCTGGTGTGTGTCTGTGTGCATCAGTTCATGCATGTGTATGTGGGGGGGTGGGGAATGCGGAGGTAGTAGATATTAGGAAGGGACTATACCAAAAATATCGAGTAATATTTTAAAGTATAAGAGAATGTTGCAATTAGCTTAAAAGTAATTCATTTTAAAATGTGCAGAAAGTTGGCAATTTTCTATCAAAATGTAACTGCCCAGTGGGTTCACCTTGCCTGCTGCCTAGACAGAGTCAATTTATCAAGACAGGGGAATTGCATTGAAGAGAGAGTAATTCAGGCAGAGCCAGCCGTGAGGGAGGTCAAAGTTTTATTATTACTCAAATCAGTCTCCTCGAGCATTCAGGGATCAGAGTTTTTAATGATAATTTGCCAGGTAGGGTCTTGGGAAGTGGGGAGTACTAATTGGTCAGGTTGGAGATGGAATCATAGCAGGTGGAAGTGAAGTTTTCCTTAATGTCTTCTGTTCCTGGGTGTGATGGCAAAACTGGTTGAGCCAGATTACTGGTCTAGGTGGTGTCAGCGGATCCATCCGGTGCAGGGTCTGCAAAATATCCCAAGTAATGATCTTAGGTTACCCCCAGGAGCACTTTGGGCAATTTCAGACTCTTGGAGACAGAGGTTGCATGATCCCTAAACTGTAATTCCTATTCTTGTAGCTAATTTGTTAGTCCTACAAAGGCAGACTGGTTCCCAGACAAGAAGGGGTCTTTTTTGGAAAGAGCTGTTATCAATTTTGTTTCAGAGTCAAACCATGAACTATGCCCAGGAATGAACAAGGACAGATTAAAGGTTAGAAACAATATGGAGTTGGTTAGATATGATTTCTTTCACTGTCATAATTTTATCAGTTATAATTTTGCAAAGGTGGTTTGAAAAATATTCATTATTAAATTTTATCCAAGAATACAGAAAATTTGAAAAGACTAATAACATAGAACAAATTGAAAACATTAATTGAAAACATTCAAAAAAGCACCAGACTTAGATGGTTTTGCCCATGAGATACACCTCAGTTTTAACTAATAAATAACTTACATGTTAAGGAAACTATTCTGGGTAATAGAACAAGAGATCTTTATCTTTCATTTATTTTATAAGGTAGTACAAACATAATGTTAAAATATTAAAAAAATTAAAAAGGAAACTATAAGCCAATTTCACCTACGAATATACACATATAAATTCCAAGAAGAGGACTGAATTATAAATCAGTTCTGGCAATATATCAGAACCAAATAGGATTTCTTTTATCAATGCAAGGATGGTTCAATATTAAGAGATATAGTATTATAAGTCATTATACCAACAAATTGTGATTATGTTTCTAGTTGCAAAAAGCCATTTAATAAGGTTTTTAAACAGTTTATCCTAAAAAAACACCCTGAAATCAAATAAACTGAAAAACCTAGCACGAGCTAAAGACTATTTGTGAGAAACCAAAAATAATCACTACACATGTTGAAATACTAAAACTATTATCCTTAAAATCATTCACAAGATGTGCATGCCTATCCTTTTCTCTCTGTTATTATTGCTTCAGCTGACCCTTTATGAGCAGATTTAACCTCCAGAATGGACTTCTCTTTTTAGAACAGATTGCTATCTAACTGCTTGTTCAGCTTTCATTGGATGTCTAACAAACGTCACATGGCCTCACTGGAACTCCAGATTCTCCCCCTCCTCCCCTAAGCTGAACCTTCCCTGCTGTCTTCTCATCTCAGAAGAGTAGCACCCCTTTGACTCAGTTGCTCAAACTAACAACCTGAGCCATCCTTGGTCCCTCATCTTTTAATCTAATCTATTTAGCAAATCCTGCCCTTTCTATTTTTAAAATGTATCTTAAATCCATCTCCACTGGCAATTAGGAGACTGATGGGGAGACGATTAACTTAGAAACCAACCCTTGCACCGTACGGCTTGTTAATGATACATACAGAACCTAGTAACTGAAGATCTACAAAAGCAAAAGTAAAAGAAGGGAAAGTCACTTTGACATTGAGTCATGGCAAGTACTTCTCCCTGACTTTCAGAGCCACATTTCTGAGAAAGCTTCCTGACTGGAATAATAAACTGTGCTTGAAAAACATAGAAACAGAGGATAGGGCAAGGTTACCATTGAAATGGAAGACTAAGTGACACATGGCTTGAAAACTCTCAGAATCACTGCCATTCCCTGGTCAAGCTGAGTGGAACAAATCACTCCCCAAACAAAATGTAAGTCAAAATTTCTTTTCAGATGCTTCAAGTGCAGTTTCTTTCAGTTCTCTCCATCCTCTCCCTTTTCCCTCTCCCTCCTTCTCCCCCTCTTTCTTCCCTCCACCTCCACTGAAAGGCTGTCAGTATAAACACCACCTACCCTTTTATGGAAACTGAGGTGTTAAAATTAAGAGATGATTCACCTTTTGGTGTTTTGGTGCTGTAAGCTCCCACCTCCAGATCTCCCCCGCATACAGAGTCTTGCTCTGTTGCCAGGCTGGAGTGCAGTGGTATAATCTCGGCTCACTGCAACCTCTGCCTCTTGGGTTCAAGCAATTCTGCCTCAGCCTTCCGAGTAGCTAGGATTACAGGTGTTTGCCATCATGCTGGCTAATTTTTGTATTTTTAGTAGAGATGGGGTTTCACCATGTTGGCCAGACTGATCTTGAACTCCTGACCTTGTGATCTGCCCACCTTGGCCTCTCAAAGTGCTGAGATTAAAGGCATGAGCCTCTGTGCTTGGCCCCACCTCCAGATGTTTAGACGATCAATCAGCTTACTCTGTTCTGGAAGGCTACTCCCTACACAGATCCTTCCGGTGTCTACAGTAGCATTCTGAAAGTGGTTTAAGTTTCCTCAGTGCAAGCCAACTTTATAAGCATTGTTGACGTTTGGCACTAAGCAAACCCAGATATAAACATGAATTAGGCAGGCAAGGAGTGCCTGTCTGGAGACGGAAATAGGCACTTAAAGATCTAGGCACATAAACAAGATTGCTACTTCTGAGATAGTACCAAGGGCTGCAGGGTGCAGAGAAGGGAATAGTTAATCCTGTCTGGGAGGGGCTTCATCCAAATGGCTATTGAGTTGGGTGTTCAGGGACTGGGAGGAACTCTAGGGAACTGATGGGGAGGCAACAGTGGGCAAGGAAGGATGGCATGAAAGGGCAATCTAGCCATAGAAATACTATTCAACAAGGCAGAAGGAAAACTTACTAGGGACATGAAGTAGCTCTGTGTGTTAAAAGCACAGACGTGGATCTGTTGGAGCTAGTTGGGAGTAGGAAGGGAAAGGAATATTACATGGTGTGTTGAAGTAGTGCATTTGAACTTGGCCCTGCACGTGATGAGGCTCTAAGAAAGCCTAGCTCCACAGAGTATTGTTCTGGGACCAGTAGCAGCTGCATCCCTGGGGACTTGCTAGGAAAGCAGACCCCTGGGCTCTGCCCCAGACCTATGGCATTGGAATCTGTATTTGAACAGTGTCCTGGGTGCATGTTAGAGTTTAAGAGTCATGGTATTACATGGCTTTAAGCAGATTAAAGTAGAGTAAATACACTTAAAAATAGCACTCTAGCCACAATATGGAGGACAGGCTGGAGGGGAGTAGTGACGGAGTTGGGAAAAGCTCTTGAAAAGGCCACCACAATGGTCTGGATAAGAGGGGTTACTCACCACTGATGGCCAGGCTCTTAGGCTCTATACAATGCTGTCACAAAGCAGACCTTTAGCTTTGAATTCGAACGACTGTTTCTGTCTTTCAGCTCCCTAAGTAATATGTACTCCTTTGAGTTTTGTAATGATTAAATGAAATTGTGTACCTAAAGAGTCTGACTCATGAAGAGCCAGCCACTTAACAAATGCTTCTTAAGTGGAAACTTTGTTACTATTAGAATAAACAAAAATATGATTTTGTCCAAGTGATTTACAAACTGCAATTCTCTTGAATCAACTCTAAATGATTCTCAGGCAATGCATGAGACAAGCAAGAGACTACTCCCATCCACAATCTCCTCCTCGTTGGTTTTATAGTTCTCCTGTCAATCTAATTCAATCCAAGCCAGTTTTATTCTATTCCATTCCATTCCTTAGAAAGCCCCTTTGACTGTAAAGCACTTCACAAAATGTCCATATTTTGATTTAGTTTTCACCCTTACATGAAGGGTTAGGCTGCTGCCACCTCCATTTTACAGAACAGGAAACCGAGGCTGAGAAAAATTTGGTTATTGGCTAAAGATCACACAGCTAATACAGGATTTGAATCAGGATTTAAAATGTTGAATATGTGATTTCAAGTTTTATAGTATTACTTCCCACTCCCTTCTTCAACATGTGGCACTAACAGGTTATCTTCGTTTCTGGTTGCAGTTTTCAGGTTAAAGCCGGGCAACTCGTCTCAAAAAAGTAGGACTAAGAGCCCAATGAAATGGTGAATGTAAGTTTGTAAGAGCTGGCATTTTGTCTATTTTCTTCATTGTGCCTAAATAATACCTGATGCTTAGTAGTGCTGAATACATTTCTGTTGAATGAATAAGAAAATCCTTTGTGAAGCACAATAGCTGTATATTTGGGAGATGGTTTCATGTAATCTGGGGATAACTTGTCATTTTTTATGTAAGTTTCCTATTGTGGCTAATTCCTGAATTGATTTGTTTTTTGGACTAAGAATTAGTATTTATAAAACTTTAAAAATTCACACAACATTTATTACAGACTGAGAGAGCAATTATATTCATGACCATAGTGCTTGTTAAAGGGTCTACATCTCTCTAGATAAGTTCAAGGTGGTGTTATAATCATTATTGCTGTGGAAAGAGATCAGAATATGCCACCCCAAAATATGCCACTTTGGCATAAGAATTATTTTGAGCTGCAGGCCATTTAGAATCAACAGATACAGAAAGAAGCCTTCTTAAACCTTCTCTTATCTGACTAAGAGCAGAAACTTCTGAGAAATGAGAACTGCCATGAATCCTCTCTACCAGGGAAGTTTTATGCCCCTGAAAAAGATGAAAAGTCAGCATCAAGATGGGCCTGCACAAACTTTACTAAACAATTCTTATCTTCCATTAGGTTCCCTATACATTTATCTTGCCACAATTTACTGTTCCTAAAAGCTCAAAACTCTATTTCTTTGTTTTGTCATTTCTCCACAAATTTATTCTTCTTGTTGAAATGGTATATGAGCCTTTAGTTCTGACCACCTTTTTGGAGTTTTCATTTTATTTCTGTGAGGTCCTCCACTATATTTATAAAATAATCACTTTCTCCTGTTGATCTGTCTAAGTTCAATTTGGAGGGCCCCAGGGACTGAACCTAACAGGGCAGAGAAAAAGATTTTTTTCCTTCCCATTACTATAGTAATCATTAGGGTTCTAAACCCAGCGAATTAAAATCAGAAAATAAAGATGATATATAAAACACCTTTGATGTAACATACTTCATACTTTTCATTTTATTTTGTATTATTTAAAATCAGTTTGGATTTGGTCTGCTTTCCAGTTGCCCTGTTTTCTGACTTGAATCTTTCTCTCTCTCTTTCTCAATTGCCTTCATAACAGAGATTCTTTCATTTACTCTTTTCCTTGATGTGCTCAAACCAGATCTGGTGGTGCCAGCAAGTACTTCCTTTTGTCCGATCATCTGCTTTCATATTTTCTTCTTTTGTCTCATCTGTACAGAAAGGATCAGAGTTGCTGATTCCTGATTGACAGCAGTATGATTTCTGCATCTAACTATTCCTCTTGTTGAATGCTTAGTGGTGATTTTCCCCCAGTAAAATTTCTGTTTGAAATTCCCATAGAGAGAGTCACGCTAGCCAGAGGCCCAAGCACCAGGCAGGCCACAGAACTCTAAAGAATGCCATGTTGCCTTCACAGAGGATGTTCATAGCACTGGGCTTTGAGATTGGCACCTTACAGCCTGAATGAGATTCATCTTGCAGGAAAGGTAGTATGAATAATTGAAGATGCCTGACTTGCTGAGTGACCGGTAGCACAAGAAGACTGAGATTAGCTTTAGTCTTGCATGGAATTCCTCATGCACTTTCTATTCCTCGTTCTTGGAGAGCCACACTAGAGGAAAATATCATTCAACAAAGCAAAATATGAAAAAAACGCTGTCAGTGTGATTGTCTCTCTAGAGTGGGATATTAGAGTTTCATTTGCCACTTACTTCAGCAAGACATTTCTCAGCTCTCACAGGTTATCAGTAAAAGCTGAATTATAATCATTTTAATATCTTCTTCTCAAACTGAGAAGTCAGTGGTCTTAATAATTTCATGAAAAATGGTGAAGTTGCTTTTTTATAGGTGTGAACTGGCAGAAAGCTACTTTGTAAGTCTAATTTCGGGGATCCCCAAGGATGTTAGCTTTACCTACCTTTTTTTGAGCTAATCAAATATTCTAATATTCCAGAAAGGACTCACAAAGTCGGGAGATGTGACATGTCTCACCCAATTTCACCCGGACAAGGAGGTGTATCATTTAGGAGCTAGGCAGAAGACAGAAACCACGTAGTAATTTGAGCAAGTAAGTTTTATATAAAGAATTCCTATTTGCAGGAACTTCACTATAAGGGAGAAAAGAATTCTTAGAATATACTTCAGTAGGGCTCTGAGAGCATACCCAGTAAAAGACAAACTTGGAAAGGGGGGCCGTCCCCAAGGATGGGTTTCAGACCTTATTGGAGAAGGTATGGTTACAGTTCACTGAACAGCAAAGAAAGTCACCGGGTTGCCTGAGCAAGCCTAGACTGACAGGAAACTGCCTGCTGGGTGCTGATGAAATTTGCAGGGAAGCTGCCTTGAAAGGAGTGCTGCTGTACTCACCATGAGGCCAGCTGGGGAACCCATGGAACTCACATGAATCCACCTGTTTGCAGGGATTGCTGCTGAAGCTGGGGTACTTTCAAAACTCCCTGGGAAGCTGCCCGTGGAAGATGTTACTGAACTTGCTGAAAGGGAGCCAGCTGGAGCACCCATGGTACCCACCAGGATTCTACTTAACATTTGTTAGGGGGAGAGCTTCATTTGGTGTTCCACGCACACCAGCCCAGGCACCAGGAGGAAAAGACTGTTCTTCAGCCTGTGTCCCTCCCATGTTTCTACTGATGCTAGAGCTTATAATCATGCAGGCACCAGCAGACTAGACAGGGCAATGAGGGGTGGATTTGGAGCCCTGAGTCAGGAAATTTATAGGCAGCACAGCGAACACTGAGGCTCAATTCTTCTGCCTTCCAGTGTGTGCACCCTTTCACTATGTTATGTGACATGCTCTTAATGATCATCATTCTTCTCTTTTATTTCATTGTATATCAAGAGAACTATAATTATGGTTGACTTTTGGTAGGTATTTATGAACAAAATGAGAACCACGGGATTTAGCACTTACTCTAAACCTTGGTACATTCTCTGATCTGAATACTTAGGCAAATGACCAAAATTTAGTATCATACACCTGGGGCCAATTTGGCACTGCTTAAGAAATGCTAGAAATATTGAGGCAATTAAACATGAACTGAATTTTTAATTTAATTTATGTTCATTTAACTTTAAATTTGAAAAATGATATTTAGTTCAGTTATTGGAAAACCTTAAGAATGTTTGGAACAATTTAGAGGAGTGTGCGGCACATTTTAGGGGTCAGACTCGGAGGGGTATACTTCACTTCTGCTCTCATTCGATGGGCTGTGTCACCGAGGCAAAACTTTTCCTCTACTCTCTTAGGTTTGTGCTGGGGGCCTGCAAACTAAACAGACAAAAGACAGATTGGCAAAGAAAGGACAGACTTTTATTAATGTAGTATACAGGAGTTCACAGAAAAATATGATTCAAGCAGGCAGTTAGAATTTGGAGTTTATTTACCCTCTTAATAGGGAAAGTGTGAAGAGAAAGGCACTTCCAGGAAAACCAATGGATTTTAAGAAAGGTAAATGGGCCCTTACGAGAATAGATTGGAGATATGATAGTTTTGTGACATCTTCTCTTTAGGTGATTTCTTATGCTGATGTAGACATCTCTTTTCTGGTGATAGGAATTAATCTTCTCTGCCCTGGGATGGGATTTATAATAGTTGAATTCTTTCTGATTTTAGGCAGGTAAGATGAGTTTAAAAAGTTTCTGCATCTGTTAATCCTTAAATGCCTTCAGCTACAAATGATTTTTGTGCCACAGTGGTGTATTCTGAACCCCTTTACTGGAACTCAGTCACGTGGTCACAAGGACTAGACCCATAAAGAAAAGGACAACAATTTGGTTCATGATCAGCCAGGATCTTTCTCATGAGGGTTAGATGGGAATTTACCCACACTGGGCACCAGAGGAGGGTGCTGTGTGGTTTAACTCAAGAATTTGTGCTGTTTCTATGGACTTCATGGTTACTTCAGGGGTGGATCCAATCAAAGTGAATCTCAGAACTTTTGCTGAGATGCTCGGACACGCTCTGTGGGCTGGGGTAGCACCAGGGTTTACAGCCACTATCCCCATGAGGAGAGAGCCTGGATTGTTGGGAGACATGGCCAGGAGATTGAGGATGGAGCTCCTTCAGAGGAAGCCGAAACAGGAAATCAATCCTGCTGATGTCAATTGAAGTCCAGATCCAGACCTGTTTGAAGCTAGGTTGTACAGTTATGTGACCCAATACATTCCCTTTTAATCTAGGCCAGTTTAAATTGAGTTTTAAGTTGCTTATGGCCAAAAGAATTCTAACTACTCCATATGGTATACTACTGTAATTGGGTTCTTTTGTTTTCTAACCAAGATCAAGTTATCTCAGGAAAATTAAGGTGAATTATAATGTCTGGCATTCCTTGTGGTTTAACATTTGTCCTGGATTTTTCATTTTTAATGATATATATATGTATATATATACACACACACATATGTTTTTTGTTTGTTTGTTTGTTTGTTTTTGTTTCTGTTTTGAGATGGAGTCTTACTCTGTCGCCTAGGCTGGAGTGCAGTGGTGCAATCTCAGCTCACTGCAACTTCTGCCTCCTGGGTTCGAGCGATTCTCCTGTCTCAGCCTCCCAAGTAGCTGGGACTACAGGCATGTGCTTTTTTTTTTTGTATTTTTAGTAGAGATGGGATTTCACCATGTTAGCCAGGAAGATCTCGTTCTCCTGACCTCGTGATCCGCCTGCCTTGGCCTCCCAAAGTGCTGGGATTACAGGCATGCGTCACCGTGCCTGGCAATGATATTTTATTGTTAAGAGTAGCATTAAAATAAGCCAGGATACCTTTGTTAGACCTTCACCAAAGCTTTGTCCTTACAGCTTTTACCATGGTTTTGTCTAGTAAAATGTCAGATTCAAGTAAAGTGAACTGGGTATCATTTTAATCCAGGATTAAATCTGAAAGAAGGCCACAATAATCTGTTTCTTTTTTCCAGACTGTTTATTAATACTATATAACTAACACCCCCTCTGTAAAGGGTAGGCTTTGGGACACTCACCCATAAAGTGCAGGCGTATGCTGCACAATGGTATTTTGGTCAACGATGGACTGATTGACAGAGGTTTCACAAGATTGTAATGCCATATTTTCACTATACTGTTTCTACACTGTACATCGTGTAGATATATTTAGCTGCACAAATACTTATCATTATGTTAAATTGCCTATAGTATTCAGTACAGTAACATGCTGGATAGGTTTGTAGCCTAGGAGCAATAGGCTATCCCATATAGCCTAGGTGTGTAGCAGGCTATACCACCTAGATTTGTGTAAGCATATACTGTGATGTTCACATAATGGTGAAATTACCTAACGATGCATTTCTCAGAATGTATCCCCCTTGTTAAGTGATGCATAATGTATGCACTTTAGCTAAGAATGGCAATAGCTAATTCTCTGGCCTGGCAGGCTATGGGAGAAGTATTTCATTGCTGCCTCAGCCGGCCACTTGCTCAACCAGAGAGTTGTGCTGTGGCCTGAGCCTGTGAAATGCACAAAGTTATCACAGGCCATTGAGAAATTTAGAAAATTATTGGTGAGGAATGTGAACTAAATGCAGAAAATAGAAACTGAGCAGTCCTGGCCGAGCCTGTAGAGGATATTTTGTACTTTCTTGCTAAGGTGGTTTTGTAACTTATAGTGTGGTATAAATGTAAAACTCCTTATTTTATTTTTGTTAATATTTGCATAATTTGCCCTAATTGTAGTTGAACAATTTTAATAATTTGTAGTGTTCTCTTTCATTCCTCAGTGCCTCAGTATGGATGACAAGTCACGTGGTCTCCCGTATTGTAGGTTGTTTTTCATTAGTCTTCCAGTTCCAGCTCTCTGTTAACTGCATCCTTCTCTGATTTTTTTTTTTTTTTTGCTCAGATTCCCGAGATAATCTGATTGGTCTACCTTGTGGAAATGCTAGATCATTTGTTCTTGGTTAGCAAGGTATTTGTGGCTCTTGAACCAAGTGTTCTGTCTTGGTCCAATCATCTGTGGTAGGATCGTGTGGGGTAGTGGTAGGGGTATCAAATGATAGAAAAACATGTCTGCACACAGAGCAAGCAGTTTGGCTTAGAAGTCGATATGGGCATGACAGTAATTTTGAATTCCTATGTAAAGCACTTAAAACTAACTGCTAAGTCTTATAACAGAGTGAAGAATTGCTACCTGAAGGCCAGGCACGATGACTCATGCCTGTAATCCCAGCACTTTTGACGGTCAAGGTGGAAAGATCACCTGAACCCAGGAGTTTGAGACCAGTCTGGGCAACCTAGGGAGACCCTGTCTCTATTAAAAATGAAACAAGAAATTGCTATATGAAAACAGAAGCACTAATTACCAACATCATTTACTAAAATATAAACCCTGAAAGAAGATCTTGTTCACTGTTGTGTCCCCAGCAACTGTAAAATGTATAAACCAAAACTAAATTTTAAGCTCCCCAGCAGACTGAATAAACACCTCCTCTCAGACAAGGGAATTATAAAGGAAACTGAAAAACGAGTTCAGGTCATCATGAGAAGGGGGAGATGGGACATGTCTCATTATACTCTCCTCCCTTTGGAGTTCAGGCACAACTGATTGGCATTAACATTAAAACAGAGGCCAGGCATGGTGGCTTGTGCCTATAATCCTAGCATATTGGGAGGCTGAAGTGTGAGGATTGCTTGAACCCAGGAGTTCAAGGTTGCAGTAAGCTATGTTCACACCATTGCACTCCAGCCTGGATGACAGAGTGAGACCCTGTCTTTATAAAAGAGAAAAATAAAAAAATTAAAACAGAAATCTTAACACTGACAAAACAGACTCTTTGTAGTAATACGATATCACATTCCAATCTGACTTGAGTATAGTATAACATGACAGATAGCCCTGAAAGAAATCAGAAAATATTTTACCCCAAAATATATTTCTTTCACATCTTTTTATTTATTTTATTTGGGACAGAGCGAGACTCTGTCATCCAGGCTGGAGTACAGTGATGTGATCTTGGCTCACTGCAACCTCCGCCTCCCAGGTTCAAGCAATTCTCCTGTCTCAGCCTCCCGAATAGTGGTGGCTCATGCCTGTAATCCCAGCACTTTGGGAGGCTGAGGTGGGCAGATCACCGGAGGCCAGGAGTTCAAGACATATTTTTAAACAGCCCTGCAATGCTGTCTCTTGTGGGGGGAAATTTACATTGTGTATAGAATCCCTTTCCCTTTCCAGGGTTTTTTTTCTGATCCTAAAGAAATTAGCAGAGAGGTCTAGCTCCTTTTAAGTGTCTGAATAGAAAACATTTACCTTCTATTGCCTCCAAGGGCAGCCACCTAGGAGACTTCATCTACACAATAAGAACCGTGGTCTCCACAACCCCTTATCTTAACCCAGGAACTCCTTTCTGTTAATTTCAGGTCTTTAGATAATGACTTTACCCTTTCAAGCATCTATGAATCAGGAAACCTTTGAATCCACCTATGACCTGTAAGCCTTTGAATTGTCCCACCTTTCTGGATTGAACCAATGTATAGCTTACATGTATTGATTGATATCTTATGTCTCCCAATAATGTATACCAAGCTGCAGCCTGACTACTTTGGGTACATGTTCTCAGGACCTCTTGAGAGGTCACTGTGATCGAAATAAGGCTGTTCACAAATATTCCTGTTCACCTGGCCTTCTGAGCATGGGGTAAGATGATGCTTCTTCACCCACTTTGAAGTTTAGTGTGACCATGTGACTTGCTTTGGCCAATGAGATGTGACTAGGAGTGATGTCCCTTGCTGCCGAGCTTGAACAGCCAGCACGTGATCTATCATATTGCTTTTCTCCTACCATGGTGGTTGTGAAGCACACATGAAGAAGAATTCTCTATCAGCCTGTGTCCTAGAGTGATTAAAATGATCCAAGTACCACCCACCATCCCTGATCTACATTAGATGTGTAGAGTGAGTGAGAAAAAAATGTTCGTTGTGTTTAGCACTGAGCTCTCGGGGGTTGTACCGCAGCTCATTGTGATATGGTCACTGATAATTGGGTTTGCCAGGGTGATTACATTTCAACTCATCCTCAAAGTAATTTGATAGACTCACATCTACAAATCTTCTGAGGCATATGCAACAGGTGTTGGACAGGGTACCCTGGATGACCTAAGAGCTTCTGTTGACAAGAAATAAATTTGCTTTTGACTCTCTTTTTTATTTTTTATATGATCTTTTCCCAGGAAGTTTTGACTCTATAGAGCCAGGGGATGTGGACCCTGGAATTAGGAAGAGATTTGGAAACAAAGCAGAGAACACCAAAAAGCTGCTCCTTTGCACTGAAATGGTTTGCTGGCTTTCTGCCTAGATCCAACATCTCTTCAAATGTACAGTCCCAGCTCTCCTTCTCTCACTTCTCTTCCCCCTGCTCTTTAAGTCACAAATGCTATGTTTGGAGGAACTTCATTTTAACTAGGATAAACATCACATAATAAATGATGCATTTTTTTTTCATAAAGAAAACCACTTATCAATGTTTTTAGTAATTGTTTGTGTTAGAGCACTTGGTGGAAGTCTTATAATCTATAGTGTCCATTGAGGCTTCCACTTAAAGGGGAGCAGAGACAATGCCAAAGTTGATAGAAGAGATGATGGGGGAGATAAATTCTCGAGGCTTATATATTATCTACCCACCATGTGGGAAGGGCCTCAGGAAGGATGGTGATTATTCTATTTGGCAAGCCAATTGTCTGTCTTTGGAAAATGATAGGATGAAGAGTGGAAGTCAAAAATAATACCTTTCTCACTGCCCAGATATAAATGAGCTATTAACAATCCCTGCTGTCTTTTAGGTTTGGGTTTTATTTTTCCTCTGCACAATAGATTAAACCTTCGAGGAGGTTTGTAGTAAAGGAGGAGGAAACTATAAAAAACCCCACATACTTACAGACATCTGCAAGCAACCATATTATTTGTCCCCTTCAAAGAAATCTCCTGAAGAGACTGTAAGTTTATTCAAATAAATTGCTGTTTTGCAGACTTTTAGAGCTTCTTTTTGTTTGGAAATTTGTCTTTTCAAATATTCTTTACACACAATTCATTCATTCATTAAATAAGTATATCGAATGCCTGTAATTTGTTGAGGACTATGCAGGAACTTGGGAAATAATGATGAATAAATTGATCCTAGCTCCCTCAAGATATTTACCAGCTATTGGGGGACCACAGACAAGTAAATCAGATGCTTTCACTATGGATTTGATCAATGCAGTGGTAGACATATGCACAGCATGCTGTGAGAAAAAAAGATAGGCGAGGCATCAAACCCAGACTAATATGTAATCAAGAAAAGATTCCTGGAGCAAGTGGTTTTTCAACTTAGTTTTGAAGAAAGCAAATAGGAGTTACGTGAACGAGAGGAAGGTAGGGTGTGTGCAAAGGTCTGGAGGTAAGCAATAACATGGCAGATTTGGAGAACGGCAAGTTTTTTTCTTGGGTATTAATTTAAAAAAAATGATGGCCGGGCACGGTGGCTCACACCTGTAATCCCAGCACTTTGGGAAGCCGAGGTGGGCGGATCATGTAGGTCAGGAGTTCGAGACCAGCCTGGCCAACATGGTGACACCCACCTCTCTACTAAAGACACAAAAAATTAGCCAGATGTGGTGGCAGACGCCTGTAGTCCCATCTGCTTGGGAGGCTCAGGCAGGAGAATTGCTTGAATCTGGGAGGCGGAGGTTGCAGTGAGCCGAGATCGTACCATTGCACTCCAGCCTGGGTGACAGGGCAAGACTCCGTCTCAAAAAAAAAAAAAAAAAAAAAAAAAATGAGATGGGGTCTTGTCTTGTTGCTCAGGTTGGCCTTGAACTCCCGGGCTCAAGTGATCCTCCCACCCTAGCCTCCTGAGTAGCTGAAACTACAGGCGTGCTGCACCTCACCAGGTGGAGAGTTTGCTGACACTGCATACTTGGGCTTCAGTTAAGAGACAGATGTGCAGGGCCTCTTGCCAATGGGGTGTCTTAAAGAAGTCTTTCCCAACATTAAGCTGGGACTCCAAAGGGTTAAAACTAAAGGAAGGATAAAGTGATGAAACCCTATTGCCTCCCTCCCGCAGTGACAGGGGACTATGGAGAAGCCTGACTTTATACTGAACAGAGCAGGAAACAAAGAAAGAAAAGAAAACCCATTCCTGAGAAGCTGTGACAACCAATAGGGCTTTGTGTAGATATACATCTGCCCATACTGGTTCCCTGGGAGTGCTGGACCACCTCAGGCCATGCAGTTGGCTGAAAGTGGTCTTCTTTCCAGGGGACCTGGCAGAAGAAAAGTAAAAGCATCTTTGGAGGAAGTCCATTCATTCTAGACCTCAGGCACTCTTTACAAATTATTTCTCAAAGGCAATGTGCAGGTAACAGTCAGCAAGCTCACAAATAAATAAGGCAACATAAGTGAGAACAAGCTGCTTCCCCACACCCCCACCACCCCAAAAATATAGGAATAGACCACAAATACTTCAAATGCTATAATTATCAGGCACAGATTCTGAAACAAGTGTTTCCTGGTTTAAAGAAAGAAATGACACATTTAAAAATATTAACAGAATAAGCATCTATAAAAGCAACAAAAGATTTGCAGAAAAAATATATAGAACTTCCCAAAATGGGAAATTCAATAATTAGCATTAAAAATTCAGTGGATATGTTTGGCCAGATTAGACTCATTAGACAAGTAAGCTACTACATATATCAAAAGACATTATCCATAATATAACATAGAAGAAAAATAAGACAGAAAATTCAGAAGAAAGAGTAAGGGACATGGAGGAGATAGAGATCAGAATCCCCCCCAAAAGCAAAGAATATCAGTCAGAAGTGATACCTGAAGACATAATAACTGATATATTTCTAGAATTGATTGAAATGACTTAATGCACAGATTCAAGGGAATCAGAAGCATAAAAAGAAAATATAAAAATTAAATAAGAGTAGAAATCTTAAAAACAGCCAGAGGAGAAAAAGGAAGTTGACTTCAAAGAAGTGGCAATTAAAATGACAGTTGACATAAACAGCAAGAAGTCAGAAAGTATATTAAATATGCCCAAAGAGAAGAATTACCTAACTAATATTCTATGCCTGGCACAAATATATTTTTTAAAAATGAGAACACAATAAAACCACTTTCATGTAAACAAGAACTGAAGTTTTTTTTCATCACCAGACAGTATTACAGGATGTACTTTAAGTAAAAAGAAAGTTATTCCAGATGGGACTAAGGAACAGAAGGAATTATGTGCAAGAAAGTAGAAAATATGTGGAAAAACGTAAACATTAGATGTATGAAGCAGTAATAATATGTAGTGATTTAAAAAATAGTCAAAATATCAATTTTCTAAGGTTTTTATATTATCTGAGAACATTGTGAAAGTTTTGATTAAGTTTAGACTTCGATCATTTAAGTGTGCATATTATAATTCCTAGAACAATCGCTAGAGGAACACAGAAAGTATAATTGCCAAACCCACAGAGAGTGTAATAGAATGGAATAAAAATATTGGCAATCCAAATGGATGCAAGAAAGGAGAGAAAAGGAAGCAGAACTAAAGAGATGAAACAAATACAGTGAGCAAGAGGTAATGACAGATTTAAACTTCACAGTGTTAGTAAAATTACATTAAATGTAAATGTCCCAAATGTCAAGTTAAAATTACAAAAATTATCAGCCTTAATTAAAATTCCATCTAATAGCATATACTATTTATCAGAGTTCATCTAAAATATAAGGACTCAGAGAATTTGAAAGTCAAAAAATAGAAATATCAACCAAAAGAAAGTTGACACAACCAAATTATTATTAGAAAAAATAGACATTAATGCTGAAATTGTTATTAGACATAATGAGAATCATTTCAAAATGATAAAAGGTCTAGTTCATTGTGATAATATGAAAATTTAAATTTTTTATAATTCTAACTGCATTGTCTCAAAGTATATAAAGCAAAAGTTGATAGACTTATAAGGAGAATAAAGTACACAATCATGGCGGGAAATGTGAACATGTCTCTCCTTTTTTTTGTTTTTTTTGTTTTGAGGCAGAGTCTCGCTCTTGTTGCCCAGGTGGGAATACAATGGCACGATCTCGGCTCACTGAAACCTCCGCCTCCTGGGTTCAAGTGATTCTCCTGACTCAGTCTCCTGAGTAGCTGGGATTACAGGTACCTGCTACCACACCCAGACAATTTTTATATTTTTAGTAGAGACAGGGTTTCACTGTGTTGGCCAGGCTGGTCTTGAACTCCTGACCTGCCTCGGCCTCCCAAAGTACTGGGATTACACGTGTGAGTCCATTGTGCCCAGCCAACGTATCTCTTTTATGGAAAACGTGTTAACATAAAATTTAAATGAGTTGGTGCCTCTGAATGAGAAGAGGTTTTCATTAGGAAGGTTACATCCATAAAGGGCTTCTGGAGTTCCAGAATATTCTGTGTCTTGGTGTAGGTGGTGCTTATATAGTAAAAGACTTTATAATTATTGAACTGAGCATATGAACTTTACTTCTACATGTATATTACATATGCGTATTATTTTGCATGCATATCACAAATATTAAATGAAAAACAGAAAGAGGAGCAACCAGTATTAAGAATTTAGATGGCATAACTTATGAGGTAGAAGGACTATTTAAGGAAATGGTGTCTTAGAAGGCAAGTGCAGAAAGTATGTCAAGAAAGTTGGTTGAGCAACCGTTTCTGTTGATAAGTCAATTAACACAAGGATTAAACATCAGCCTCTTGGTTCAACAATGTGGATGCCATTGGAGACTTAGAAATGAGTTGTTTTATTGAAATGGTGGAGGCAAAACCTGACTGGAGTAGGTTGAGAAGAGACAGGAGAAAATCAGATTGCCATTGTATTAGTTTTCTAGGGCTACTGTAAACAAAGTTCCATAAGCTAGGTGACTTAGAAAACAGAAATGTATCTCATATTTCTGGAGCTAGACCTCCAAGATCAAAGTATCATCAGGGATGGCTCTTTCTGGAGGCTGTAAGGGAGACTGTCTCCATGCCTGTCTCCTAGCTTCTGGGGCTGGTTTGCTGGCAGTCTTTGGTGTTCCTTGGCTTTTGTTGCATCAGCCTGATCTCTGCCTTCTTTTTCACTTCTGTGGCTCTGTGTTCAAATTTCCCCTTTCTTTAAGGACACTAGTCATATCAGATTGTGGGCCCACTCTATTCTCGTGTGACGTCATCTTAACTAATTACATTTGCATTGACTGTATCTCCAAATAAGGTCACATTCTGAGGTGGTGATGCTTAGACTTCAACATAAGAGTTTTGGTGGGACATAATTCAACCCATAACAATGAGTGTAGACAAGCCTTAAAGGGGACAGAGAAATGGAATTTGCTAGAAGGAGATGTAGAATACAAAATATATAGAGAGGGCCAGGAGTGATGGCTCACGCCTGTAATCTCAGCACGTTGGGAGGCCGAGGCAGGCAGATTACCTGAGGTTAGGAGTTTGAGACCAGCCTGACCAGCATAGAGAATCCCTGTCTCTACTAAAAATACAAAATTACCCAGGCGTGGTGGCACATGCCTGTAATCCCAACTACTTGGGAGGCTGAGGCAGGAGAATCGCTTGAATCTGGGAGGTGGAGGCTGCAGTGAGCCGAGATTGTGCCATTGTACTCCAGCCTGGGCAACAAGAGTGAAACTCCGTCTCAAAAAAAAAAAATTCATCTTTCAATTAAAGATGAAATAATTAAAATTATGTGCATTGATAGGAATTACCGGTAGAAAGGAGAAAAGTTAGTGATTCAGGATAGATATGGAACAATGGCTCGAAGGCGGTCCTTGAGTGGGTAAGAGGGTGTAAGATCCATTGTCTAAGCAGAAGCATAGGCCCCAGAGATGAGGACAGCCTTCCCTTAATAGCAGGAGGGAAGGCAGACGTATAGGCACAGATAGGGGTAGGCTGATAAACATGGCATTGGGAGGGTGTGGATGTTTTCTTTTGTTTGTTTTTGTTTTGTAAGGGAATGGAAATAAACTGATAGGGTGGGGGAGGAGGTGAGAGAGGTTTGTCAAGAGAAGAGAGGCTGTGAAATAGTCTCATGGGATGATGAATTGAAGGAATGCAGCAGGATTGCCAGGGCACACTAAAAACTTGGTTTAGTAACTGTGAATTTAAGTCAGTATGTTTGGGTGCTTGTCTCCAGCTGTGGTTAACTGTGGGAGTGCAGGTACAGAGCAGGCACAAAGCTGGATTTAACTAGGCATTGTTTTTTCCGGATGAACACTGCAGAGTGAAAGAGGCAAAGGAGTTGAGGGAATTTGCAAGGGAGTGATTATAGGATAGACAGTGAGGTTGGATCAGTGGACTGAAAGTCCTGGTTAGGTTAAAAGATTCTGAGAATTGAAGTCTTGTGCAATACATTGGAAAGACTACACCACTCCTCTGTTTAAAATTCCCAGTGGTGATGCATCTGAGTCATAGCAAAAGTCCTTACCATGGCTGATTAGGGTGCCCTGCTGGATCTGGTTTCCCATCCCCTACGCAGGTTTCTACTCTGATTTCCTCCTTCTCCCCCCCCCATGGTCCTTTTTGACTACATTGGTCTACTCATCGTTTCTTGAACACCCCAGATAAGCTTTTATTTCACGTTCTTTGCATTTGCTGTTTGTTCCTTCAGGAATACTCTTCTTTCAGATGACTTCCTGGCTCAGTCCTGCAGCACTCAGGTCTTTGCTCAAATATTTGTGTGTGTGTGTGTGTGTGTGTGTGTGTGTGTGTGTGTGTGTGTATCCCTGGCCACCCTTTAAAAAAGTGGACCTCTTCAATACTGCCCACCCTTCTTTCTTGCTTTATATTTTGATAGCACTTATTACAAATTAAATAGTATACATCTGGTTTATCATCTCCCTCAACCCTACGTAAGTTCAAGAAGTATAGATTTTTGCCCATTTGAATCAGTCCTATATCACCAACATCTTGAACAGTGCCTGGAACAACATTCATTTTGTTGAGTGAGTGAATGAAATATAGGAATGATGACCAGAATTTAAGGCTTCAAACTGAGCTCAGAGAGAAAGAGCAAGTATGGATAATACATGAGACAATCTAGAATATGACTTTGAGAGCCATGGCATAGATACCGTAGAGAATAAACTTTTTTTTGGAAATGAGGATGTCAAGAAATTGAGAGGCCGGGGAGTCCTATTTCCGAGAATGTCAAAATCACTAGGAATTATAATGAGTCACGTTAGAGAGAGTGACAGAGAATGGGGAGACAAAACCCAGGGATGCTGAGATTCAGTGAAGACTTCAATAGGAGGAAATGATGCATTGTCTATGGTGCGGGCTTCAAGGCTGGGTGTTTAGGGAAGAGAAAGGGAAATTGTTTTAGGATCTGCTACAAAGAACAAGCAGAATACCCTACCTAATCACCAGGCCCAGTGATATGAAGCATGTGCTTGAGAAAATCACCAGCCCTGAAGAGGGCTGCAGGAGAAGCAGTGGTTTCAGGGAGAACAAAGTTTCTGTAAAGTGGGAAAACAAAGGAAACTCTTCAAAAACAGATTATCAAAATAGTCTTTTCTATTTGCTGATAAGGCCTTGTGATAGTATAGGTTACAGAGGAAAAAATTTTTAGGAGTTGGAGTAAAGCTAGGGATTAGAAGGAGAGGATCTGAGTGGCAAGGAGTCCGAGAGTCTTGGTTTTCTTGTGATGATCAGATAGACAGCAAGGAGGAATTAACTTTGCTGGAATCAATGTAAGCTGTTTGGCAAAGCTGTGAATGTCAGGGGTTGGGGGACTAAGAGAGAGGTGGTGGAATCTGGCCAGGGTTATCATATATTTGGACATTTCCTCTTCCCTCCTGCCAATGGTAATGGGGAGGCTGGAGAGGATGGCCTTATCTGGAGCATACAGCGCTGGAATAAATCCATATTCCCTTTGTATTAGGTTGCTAGGGCTACCATCACAAAGCATCACAGACTAGGTGACTTTAACAGTGGAAATTTATTTTCTCATGGTTCTGAAAGGTGGAAGCCAACATCAAGATGTTGGCAGGTTGGTTCTTTCTGAGGCCCCTCTCCTTGACTTGCAGATGGCTAATGCAAGTGAAGGACCAAATTTGCCTTAATTACCTCTTTAAAGGCCTTACGTCCAATGCTGTCAAAATTGTTACGGCTTCAGCAATATTGGGGAAACACAATTCAGTCCATAACACCTTTCATTCTGAAATAAATACACGGCCACTCAAAGGGGCCATTTTTAGGTCATTGTTATTATTACTCCATTATTGCAGGAGAAGAAACAGACCTAGAAGTTTTAGTAACTTGCTCAATCACGTCACCAGGGCAGATTCTGAAACTGACCCTATAGCGTCAAGCCAGTCTTCCCTGTGATCCAGACCTGTGTCTGGAACATAGTGGGTTCAATAAAGAGTAAACAAGTGAGTAATTTTTATTCCAAGTCACTTCTCTGTATTGCCAAAAATAAAATATGATTAAGAAAGTTCATCACTATTGAGGAAAGATGAAGAACTTCAACATTTATTGATTATCTGTAGTGTCCAGTATATTCAATGATGTTATACTTTATATTGTTTGTTCCAGAATAGCTGTGTTCAGATTGTAGCATAAAGAAGACCTGTGGATACAAAGAATATTTAAGATGATAGTAAAATAATTCAATTCTAAAATATGCTTTCTGAACAAGCTTGGGAATAAATGCATTTTCCATAACGATAACTTCAAAGGAATGGTGCTCACTTGGATCTTTAATGGGGCCTCTCTATGCTGCTCAGGCTGGCTGTGAACTCCTGGGCTAAGGGATTCTGCCACCTAAGCCCTCCATGTAGCTGGTATTGCTACTGTGCTTGGCCATCAATCTTTTAACATTTTATATACTAAAAGAGAAACATTTTTATGGCTTCAGTTCACATACTTCTATTTGTATTACTATAAGCAGATCACTGTGTTTGGACAGGTCAGTTCTCAAGACTTCCCTTTCCACTTAGCAATTAGTTCCATGCTTTATATGTGCAAAATAAACTGTATATCAATTAGTTGGAGTATTTTTTTTTGAAGTGTTTTCCTTTTTGTTTCATCTAAAGAAATGCTCACAGGCCATTTTATTAGACTCAGAAAAACTTTGTTCTATTCCCAAATCATCCAATTTCAAGTTTGCTGAAGTTGACAGGTATGGGAGAGGTCTTTACCATACTGGTGAATTACATAAGGACAAATTTATTTGCCTTGATTTTTAAAGACATCCAAAGGGGGAAAGGGAAGTAAATGTTTGGTTATATATTACAGTCCTGACTCTCACTGTGGTTTCTGACTTCAGCATCCTGTCTTTGTTGACTATACCTTCACGTTTCAGTGCTCCTTCAGGGGGACTGTTGGGCTCCTGGAGTTATCTGTCCATCAAAGCCAGAAGCCAACTCCTGGAGGCTCTAGGTGGTGTCTCTATCTAAGTCCTACCTAACAGGTGATTCTCTCATTCTACCATGGGTAGTTATATTAATACAGCAGATACCTTGGACAGCAAAGTACTACCCACCTTAGCTCTGTGATGCTTGGGTCTGGAAAGTTGAATTTTTGAGGCTGTGTATCTCTCTAGATGGGACTGGGTTCATAAGACTCAGTTTCCATTGGTGAGGTACAGGCTGCAAAGCATAGCACAGCATAGGAAGGGCACTACATCCATTGGATGGCCATTCAGCTCTTCTTCCCCTACTCTTCCTGCTCCGCAGCCCACTTGCACCTATTGATGCATTTTATCTATTGCCTTTTAAAATTTGTATTGAGGTAAAATTGTTGTATGACAAACTGTATCCATTTAGAGTACACAGTTTAATGATGCATTTTATGACAAATGTATATATCCATGAAACCACCAAGATAATCAATATGTAGAACATTTACATCATCCCTGAAGTTCCCCCACACCACTCTGTAGCCCATTCTTTCCTCCCCTTCTCTCTAGTCGCAGACAACCACTATTCTGCTTTGTGTCTTTATAGGTTAGGGAGCATTTTCTGAAAATTTGTATAAATGAAATCATCCAGTAGGCACTCTGTTGGATCTGACTTCTTTCAATTAAGATAATAATTTTGAGATTAAGTCTACCATTTTTTACTTATCCCTTTTGTGTCTTGTTTTTTGAATTACTTAAATGTTTCTGAATTTTTTTTCCTTTGTGGGATCCCTAGAAATTAGGCTATACATTTAGGCCAGTTATCAATTTACTGCCTTTCAATTCCGGATCCACCCTTTTGTTTCTCTTTGCCAACTGGTGCAATCTTATGCTCTGCCAATAGAGGGCACAAGAGGGCTGCAAGTCTGGCAGGAAAAAAGCTTTTTCTGGTTCTTGGGTTCTTTTTTCTCCTATAGCATGGCTGCCAGCATACCAGTATTCAGAAGGTCCAGGAGTCCTCACTCTCCAGAGTGTTTTGACTGCTACCCAGGAAGCCTCTGCCTGTTGACTAGCCCAGGCCCACCAGCACCCCAGCAGGCCATGCCTTCTGGGCCAGCTGCAGCTAGCTTGCACCTTCTGGTAAGTTTCTGTGCTATCCCGTGGGCTGCTCCTGCAGACCAGCTTTATTCCACACAGCCTGGCAAATTTCTTTGCCTCTGTAGGCCTGTGTGCTCCTGTGGGTTGCCACAGCCTTTTCAAAGAGACATTAATCTCAGCCTTGGAGGGAAAAAGTGTCTTCCAAATTCTTAGTTCCTCCCTTGTGTCATCTCTTTCAGCCCTAGAGATACAGGTTGAATATCTCTTATCCAGAATTCTTGGGAACAGAAGTGTTTTGGATTTTGGATTTTTTTTTTTAATTTTGGAATATTTACATATACATAATGTGCGATCTTGGGGATGGGTCCAAAATCTAAACACAAAATTTATGTTTTATATACATCTTATACAGATAGCCCAAAGGCAATTGCATATGATATTTAAAAAAAATTATACTTTAAGTTCTGGGATACACGTTGAGAACATGCAGTTTTGTACATAGGTATACACATGCCATGGTGGTTTGCTGCACCCATCAACCTATCATCTACATTAGGTATTTCTTCTAATGGTATTCTTCCCCTAGCCCCCAACCCCATGACAGGCCCCAGTGTGTCATGTTACCCTCCCCTGTGTCCATGTGTTCTCATTGTTCAACTCCCACTTGTGAGTGAGAACAAACAATGTTTGGTTTTCTGTTCCTGTGTTAGTTTGCTGAGAATGATGGTTTCCAGCTTCATCCATGTCCGTGCAAAGGACATGAATGCATTCTTTTTATGGCTGCATAGTATTCCATGGTGTATATGTGCCATATTTTCTTTATCCAGTCTATCACCAATGGGCATTTGGGTTGTTTCCTCTTTGCTATTGTGAACAGTGCTGAAATAAACATACGTGTACGTATGTCTTTATAGTAGAATGATTTACAATCTTTTGGGTATATACCCAGTAATGGGATTGCTGGGTCAAATGGGATTTCTGGTTATAGATCCTTGAGGAATCGCCAAACTGTCTTCCACAATGGTTGAACTAATTTACACTCCCTCCAACAGTGTAAAAGCATTCTAATTTATCCACATTCTCTCCAGCACCTGTTGTTTCCTGACTTTTTAATGATCACCATTCTAACAGGCGTGAGATGGTATCTCATTGTAGTTTTGATTTGAATTTCTCTAATGACCAGTGATGATGAGTGTTTTTTCATATGTTTGCTGGCCACATAAATGTCTTCTTTTGAGAAGTGTCTGTTCATATCTTTGTCCACTTTTTGATGGGGTTGTTTTTTTCTTGTAAATTTGTTTAAGATCCTGTAGATTCTGGATATTAGCCCTTAGGCATATAAATAGATTGTGAAAAATTTCTCTCATTCTGTAGTTTGTCTGTTCTCCGTAATGATAGATTCCTTTACTGTGCAAAAGATCTTTAGTTTAATTAGGTCTCATTTGTCAGTTTTGACTTTCATTGCCATTGCTTTTGGTGTTTTAGTCATGAAGTGTTTGCCTATACCTATGTCCTGAATGGTATCTCCCAGGTTTTCTTCTAGAGTTTTCACAGTTTTAGGTCTTACATTTAAGTCTAATCCATCTTGAGTTAATTTTTGTATAAGATGTAAGGAAGGAGTCCAGTTTCAGTTTTCTGCACATGGCTAGCCAGTTTTCCCAGCACCATTTATTAAATAGGGGAATCCTTTCCCCATTGTTTGTTTTTGTCAGGTTTGTCAAAGATCAGATGGTTGCAAATGTGTGGCATTATTTCCAAGGCCTCTGTTCAGTTCCATTGGTCTATATATCTGTTTTGGTACCAGTACCATGCTGTTTTGGTTACTATGGCCATGTAGTATAGTTTGAAGTCAGGTAGAGTGATGCCTCCAGCTTTGTTCTTTTTGCTTAGGATTGCCTTTACTATATGGGCTCTCTTTTTTTGGTTCCATATGAAATTTATAGTAGTTTTTTTCTAATTATGTGAAGAAAGTTAATGGTAGCTTGATGGGAATAGCCCCAATCTGTAAATTACTTTGAGTAGTATGGCTATTTTCATGATATTGATTCTTCTTATCCATGAACATGGACTGTTTTTCCATTTGTCTGTGTCCTCTCTTATTTCCCTGAGTAGTAGTTTGTAGTTCTCCTTGAAGAGGTCCTTCACATCTGTTGTAAGTTATATTCCTGGGTATTATTCTCTTTGTAAGAATTGTGAATGGGAGTTCAGTCATGATTGTTTGTCTATTATTGGCATAGGAATGCCTGTGATTTTTGCACACTGAGTTTGTATCCTAAGACTTTGCTGAAGTTGCTTATCAGCTTAAGTAGATTTTGGGCTGAGTTGATGGGGTTTTCTAAATATAAAATCACATTATCTGCAAACAGAGACAATTGGACTTCCTCTCTTCCTATTTGAATACCCTTTATTTCTTTCTCTTGCCTGATTGCTCTGGCCAGAACTTCCAATACTATTTTGAATAGGAGTGGTGAGAAGGGGCATCCTTTTCTTATGCCAGTTTTCAAAGGGAATGCTTCCAGCTTTTGCCCATTCAGTATGATATTGGCTGTGGGTTTATCATAAATAGTTCTTATTATTTTGAGATATGTTCCATCAATACCTAGTTTATTGAGAGTTTTTAGCATGAAGGGATGTCAAATTTTGTCTCATCTGTTGAGATACTCATGTTTTTTGTCATTGGTTCTGTTTGTGATGAATTATGTTTATTGATTTGCATATGTTGAACCAGTCTTGCATACCAGGGATGAAGTTGACTTGATCATGGTGGATAACCTTTTTGATGTGCTGCTGAATTTGGTTTGCCAGTATTTTATTGTGGATATTCACATTGATGTTCATCAGGGATATTGGCCTCAATTTTCATTTTTTGTTGTGTCTCTGCCAGGTTTTGGTATCAGGATGATGCTGATCTCATAAAATGAGTTAGGGGGGAGTTCGTTTTTTTCTATTGTTTGGAATAGTTTCAGAAGGAATGGTACCAGCGCCTCTTTGTACCTCTGGTAGAATTCGACTATGAATCTGTCTGGTCCTGGGCTTTTTTTGGTTGGTAGGCTATTAATTACTGCCTCAATTTCAGAACTTGTATTGGCCCATTCAGGGATTCAACTTCTTCCTGGTTTAGTCTTGAGGAGGGTGTTTGTGTCCAGGAATTTATGCATTTCTTCTAGATTTTCTGGTTTATTTTCTAGAGGTGTTTATTGTTTTCTCTGATGATAGTTTGTATTTCTGTGGGATCAGTGGTGAAATCTCCTTTATCATTTTTTTTTATTGGGTCTATTTGATTCTTCTCTCTTTTCTTCTTTATTAGTCTGGCTAGTGGTCTATCTATTTTGTTAATCTTTTCAAAAAAAAAAAAACAGCTCCTGGATTCATTGATTTTTTGAAGGGTTTTTTGTGTCTCTGTCTCCTTCAGTTCTGCTCTGATCTTAGTTATTTCTTGTCTTCTGCTAACTTTTGAATTTGTTTGCTCTTGCTTGTCTAGTTCTTTTAAATGTGATGTTAGAGTGTTGATTTTAGATTTTTCCCACTTTCTCCTGTGGGCATTTAGTCCTATAAATTTCACTCTAAACATTGCTTTAACTGTGTCCCAGGGATTCTGGTATGTTGTGTCTTTGTTCTCATTGGTTTCAAATAACTTATTTATCTTTGCCTTAATTTTGTTATTTACCCAGTAGTCATTCAGGAGTGGGTTGTTCAGTTTCCATGTAGTTATGCAGTTTTGAGTTAGTTTCTTAATCTTGAGTTCTAATTTGATTGCACTGTGGTCTGAGAGACTGTTATGATTTCTGTTCTTTTGCATTTGCTGAGGAGAGTTTTACTTCCAGTTATGTGGTTAATTTTTGAATAAGTGTGATGTGGTGCTGAGAAAAATGTATATTCTATTGATTTGGGGTGGAGTGTTCTATAGATGTCTATTAGGTCTGATTGGTCCACACCTGAATTCAAGTCCTGAATATCCTTGTTAATTTTCTGTCTCATTGATCTGTCTAATATTGACAGTGGGGTGTTAAAGTCTCCCACTATTTTTGTATGGGAGCCTAAGTCTTTTTGAAGGTCTCTGAGAACTTGCTTTACAAATCTGGGGTGCTCTTGTATTGGATGCATACATATTTAGAATAGTTAGCTCTTCTTGTTGAATTGATCCATTTACCATTATGTAATGCCCTTCTTTGTCTTTTTTGATCTTTGTTGGTTTAAATTCTGTTTTATCAGAGACTAGGATTGCAAGCCCTGCTTTTTTTTTTTTTTTTTGCTTTCCATTTGCTTGGTAAATATTTCTCCATCCCATTATTCTGAGCCTATATGTGTCTTTGCATGTGAGATGGGTCTCGTGAATACAGCATACCGATGGGTCTTGACCCTTTATCCAATTTGCCAGTCTGTGTCTTTTAATTGGGGCATTTAGGCCATTTACATTTAAGGTTAATATTGTTATGTGTGAATTTGATCCTGTCATTATGATGCTAGCTGGTTATTTTGCCCATTAGTTGATGCAGTTTCTTCAAAGTGTTGATGCTCTTTACCATTTGGTATGTTTTTGGAGTGGCTGGTACTGGTTTTTCCTTTCCTTATTTAGTGCTTCCTTCAGGAGCTCTTGTAAGGCAGACCTGGTGGTGACAAAATCTTTCAGCATTTGCTTGTCTGTAAAGGATTTTATTTCTCCTTCAATTATGAAGCTTAGTTTGGCTGGATATGAAATTCTAGGTTGAAAATTCTTTTCTTTAAGGTTGTTGGATATTAGTCCTCACTTTCTTATGGCTTATAGGGTTTCTGCAGAGAGATCCACTGTGAGTCTGATGCGCTTCCCTTCGTGAGTAACCTGACCTTTCTCTCTGGCTTTCCTTAACATTTTTCCTTCATTTCAACCTTGGTGAATTTAACGATAATGTGTCTTAGGTTGCTCTTCTTGAGGAGTATCTTTGTGGTGTTCTCTGTATTTTCTGAATTTGAATGTTGGCCTGTCTTCCTGGGTTGGGGGAAATTATCCTGGATAATATCCTGAAGAGTGTTTTCCAGCTTGGTTCCATTCTCC
Source organism: Ateles fusciceps (assembly GCA_036589455.1). Classification (NCBI taxonomy): domain Eukaryota; kingdom Metazoa; phylum Chordata; class Mammalia; order Primates; family Atelidae; genus Ateles; species Ateles fusciceps. Next base: position 237,370 of record JAZHEH010000276.1, read on the forward strand.
TTGTCACTTTCAGGTACACCAATCAAACATAGGTTTGGTCTTTTCACATATTTCTTGGAGGCTTTTTTCATTCCTTTTCATTCTTTTGTCTCATCTTGTCTTCACACTTTATTTCATTAAGTTGATCTTCAATATCTGATATCCTTTCTTCCACTTGATCAATTTAGCTATTGATACTTGTGTATGCTTCATGAAGTTCTCATGCTGTGTTTTTCAGTTCCATCAGGCCATTTATGTTCTTTTCTAAACTGGTTATTCTAGTTAGCAATTCCTCTAACCTTTTGTCAAGGTTCTTAGCTTTCTTGCATTGGGTTAGAACATGCTCCTTTAGCTCAGAGGAGTTTGTTATCACCCACCTTCTGAAGCTTACTTCTATCAATTTGTCAGACTCATTCTCCATCCAGTTTTGTTCCCTTACTGGCAAGGAGTTATGATCCTTTGGAGAGAAGAGGCATTCTGATTTTTGGAATTTTCAGCTTTTTTGTGCTGGTTTTTCCTTATTTTCATGGATTTATCTACTTTTTGTCTTTGACATTGGTGACCTTTGTATGGGGTTTCTGTGTGGAAGTCCTTTTTGTTGATGTTGATGCTATTTTTTTCTGTTTGTTAGTTTTCCTTCTAATAGTCAGGCCCCTCTGCTGCAGGTCTGCTGGAGTTTGCTTGAGGTCCACTCCAGACCCTGTTTGCCTGGGTATCACCAGTGAAGGCTGCAGAACAGCAAAGATAGTTCCTGTTCCTTTCTCTGGAAGGTTCATCCCAGAGGGGCACCCACCAGATGCCACCTGGAGCTCTCCTGTATGAGGAGTCTGTCGACCCCTGCTGGGAGGTGTCTCCTTTTCAGGAGGCACAGCGGTCAGGGACTCACTTGAGGAGGCAGTCTGTTGCTTAGCAGAGCTTGAGCACTGTGCTGGGAGATCCACTGCTCTCTTTAGAGCTGGCAGGCAGGAATGTTTCAGTCTGCTGAAGCTGTGCCCACAGCTGCCCCTTCCTCCGGGAGCTCTGTCCCAGGGAGATGAGAGTTTTATCTATAAGACCCTATCTGGGGCTACTGACTTTCTTTCAAAGATGCCCTGCTCAGAGAAGAGGAATCTAGAGAGGCAGTCTGTCTATAGTGGTTTTGCCAAGCTATGGTGGGTTCCATCCAGTTTGAACTTCCAGGGGGCTTTGCTTATACTCTGAGGGGAAAACCGCCTACTCAAGCCCAAGTAATGGTGGACACCCCCTCCCCCGAACCAAGCCTGAACATCTTAGGTCCACTTCAGACTGCTGTGCTGGCAGTGAGAATTTCAAGTCAGTGGATCTTAGCTTGCTGGGCTCCATAAGGGTGCAATCTGCTGAGCTGGACCACTTGGCTGCCTGGCTTCAGCCCCCTTTCTAGGGGAGTGAACAGTTGTGTCTCGCTGGCATTCCAGGCACCACTGGGGGATGAAAGAAAAGACTCCTGCAGCTAGCTCAGTGTCTGCCCAAATGGCCACCCAGTTTTGTGCTTGAAACCCAGGGCCCTGGTGGTGTAGAAACCTGAGGGAATCTCCTGGTCTGCTGGTTGTGAAGACCGTGGGAAAAGTGTAGTACCTGGGCTGGAATGCACCATTCCTCACAGCACAGTCCCTCATGGCTTCCCTTGGCTAGGGGAGGAAGTTCCTTGATCCCTTCCACTTCCTGGGTGAGGTGACACCCCCACCCTGCTTTGGCTCATCCTCCTTGGGCTGCACACACTGTCTAACCAGTCCCAGTGAGATGAGCCGGGTACCTCAGTTGGAAATGCAGTAATCACCCACCTTCTGCATTTATCTTGCTACGAGCTGCAGACCAGAGCTGTTCCTATTTGACCATCTTGCCAGCCACCTCCTCATATGGTATTTTTAATCTTTTTTGCATGAAACAAAGCTTAGACTACAACTCAATATATAAAATCATGTTTGGAATTTTCCACTTTTGATGTTAGGTCAATGCTCAAACATTTTTGGATTTTCCTTTCGAATTTTGAGTTTTTGAATTAAGGATGCTCAAGCTGCTTTCTGTGTTTGCCATTCCTTAAAGTCCACCTTTATCCCTTTAACAACTTTTCTATAAAATTTTCTGTGATTGGATAACTCGTAGAGTTGCCATCTCAGCTCACCAGCTCACTACAGTCTCCACCTCCTGGGTTCAAGTGGTTTTTGTGCCTCAACCTCCAGAGTAGCTGAGACTACAGGCCCATGTCATCATGCCTGGCTAATTTTTTTTTTTTTTTTTAGTAGAGACAGGGTTTTACAATGTTGCCTAGCCTGGTCTTGAACTCTTGAGCTCAAGTGATCTTCCTGCCTTGGCCTCCCAAAGTGCTGGGCTTACAGGTGGGAGCCACCATGCCCGGCCTCTTGTCTAAATTTTGACTGAAGAAACATCCTTAGCTACTCAGAGTTGTAGGATTTGCTACAGAATGTAAAACACTGCAACCATTGGGGTCCATTTGCCAGCCTCCATTCTTTAAACAGTAATTGTCACATGTATCACTTCTATCTACGTTACACACTCAGCAAGGGAATGTTATATCTACTTAACTGAAATAACAACAATCTGCATTCCCCTGGTGTCATTTCTTGTGGGCCCGAAGAACTAACTTTAGCATTCTTATAGTGTAGGTATGTTTTTGTCAGATTCTCTTAGTTTCATGCTCTCCATACCCATCTTCTTGCCACTTTCATTCTTCAGGGGTATTTTCACTGGATATAGAACTCTGAGTTGATGTGGTCTTCTATCCTCCATGATGTCTTTTCTTTTCTTTCCTTTTTTTTTTCTTTCTGAGACAGAGTCTCGTTCTGTCGCCCAGGCTGGAGTGCAATGGCACCATCTCAGCTGGCTGCAATGTCTACCTCTCAAGTTCAAGTGATTCTTGTGCCTCAGCCTCCCGAGTAACTGGGATTACAGGCACATGCCACCATGCCTGGCAAATTTTTGTGTTTTCAGTAGAGATGGGGTTTTACCATGTTGGCCAGGCTGGTCTTGAACTCCTGATCTCAAGCAATTCACCTGTCTTGGCCTCTGAAAGTGCTGGGATTACAGGTGTGAGACACCGTGCCTGGCCTCTCCATGATTTCTGATAAGTTTGCTGGCATTTGAGTCCTTTTTTTTTTCAGACTCTTTATGTGATATGTTGTGTTTTTCTTGCTGCTGTCAACTTTTATTTTTAATCTCTCTCTCTCTTTTTTTTTTTTAGCAGTTTTATTATGATGTGCCTAAGCATACTTTTAGTTTTCTTGTATTTATGCTGTTTGGTGTCTGCTGAGCATCTGGAATCTTTAAATTTATGTTTTTCATCAAATTTGTGAGGAATAATAGCCAAGCTTCAAAGCAAGTCTGAATCCCAGGTGTCTATACGGAGGTAAAGCAAAAGAATAGGGGACTGCTAGTTGGAAGTGTTGTCAACCACTGTTTCTTAAATATTTTTCTGTCCCCTTCCCTTTGTCTTCTCTTTCTGGAGGTATGCTAGACTGTCTGAAATTGTTCCATAGTTTCCTAGGCTCTTTTGACTCTTTTTTTTCAATCTTTTTTCCCTCTGTTCTTCAAATTGGATAATTATTTCTTTTGGTCTTCAAAGTCACTGACCTTTGTCATATCCATTCTGATATTAAGCCCTTCCAGTGGATTTATAATTTTCAGATATTGTCTTCTTCAGTTCTAATGTTTCCGTTTAGTTCTTCTTTATGTTTTCTACCCTTCTGCTAAGATTTCTTTCACTGTGAGCATTTTTTCCCTTATTTCATTGAGCACGGTTATAAGTAGCTGGGCTGTGGCCCAAATCTCAGCTCAGTTTCCAGCACCCCCCAGTTCTTAAAGCTGTGATGTTTGCAGTCTGCCCCTCATATTTGTGACTCAGAAGCTGGACAGTGACTGGGCAGAGTTGCACGTGACACTGGGCACCTCTTCCTTGGCTTTCTTCTCTCTGGAATGTTCCCTTACTTTTCTGTGGCCATGAATGCCCTGCCTCATCTTTCCTCTGGCCAGAGAGATGAAAAGTTTCCTTTCAGAAGCCACTCCATGTCATGTCATGACCACAGCGGCCCTGTGGACCAAAGCCACAAAGAGGGGGGACTCACCTGGCGCCAATCCCTTCTTCCAAATTTCAGCTCCCTTGCAAATTCTGTGTGCTCCTCAGAGGCATCAGGTAATATTTTAGTATTATTTTATTTTTCTACAAATGGGTTTCACTACGTTGCCCAGACTGGTTTCAAATTCCCAAGCTCAAGCAATCCTCCTGCCTCAGCCTCCTGAGTAGCTGAAACTACAGGTATAAGCCACTGTGCCCATCTTTAGTTATTTGCAGAAGGTCAACAGATGGGGAAATTATGCCACCTTTCTATAAATGAGGCTTCCTTCTCCACTAATTTTCATTATCTGCATAGTAGGTATGATTTCAGACCATAAACAGAGGTATATTAGAACTAAAGTATCTCTTTATTTTCTATATTCAACTTTTTATTTCTATTTGGAGTCCCCAACCTCAGACATGTCCCCTAGTTCCAGGGTCCTATGAGACAGGGTCATCAGTCCAAACAGGTCAATTGTGGAGCCATCCTTTGTCCCTGTGTTTGTGGTCCTAACAAATGACTTGACTCTCTGCTACTGCTAACGACATAGATGAGGCTAGGTTCCAGGAAGCTTAGACAAACACACTGCCATTTCCCCTTTAGGGCATCCTCCTCCCTGGTGGCACTGTTGGGAAGGAGGCACAGGCCCCCTCTTCTCCCAGGACCCCTCGATCTTGTCTTCCTCTTGTTCTCTTCTCCTTTCCTCTGAATACTGGGGGAACCTTGGTCTAGTCTGGGAAAAATTCTTTAAGTTTCTCTAAAACACACTCTTTTTTTTTTTTTTAATGTTCAAGATTTTGCTAAGAATTTAGACTTTTGGAACATTAGAGCCAGAAGCCATATGTGCTATTTTTGTTTCTCCCTGCCAAATGTTACCCCTGGGGCTGTGGGCTCAGAGCTGGTGAAAAGCCTTGCTTAAAGGAGAAAGGAGAAGGTCAGGGAAAGAGGAGATAGCAGGAAGAAATCCCATAGCTTGATGTCTCCAAATATTATTCAGACAGGGAAAATGTCTTCTTTTTCTCTCGTCCCCCAGTATGTATCTCGATGCTGGCACATGGTGATTTCTCAATAAATATTTATTAAATGAATGAACAAATTTGCTGTGTACTATTGGGCAAGTCTCATGACCTCTCACTTTGTTCTCTGAGCTCTAAAATGGGGGATAATGCTACTGATGTCATAGCGTTGCTGTAGGATCAGATGTGATTACACACACTTTGGAAAGAGTTTTCTAATTATAATGTTTTGTTACTGTTATTATGAATGTTCATTGAGCTGACAGAGTGCTTGGCAACTTCGTCCAAACTGTGGGTGATTCCAGGCAGACCTAGTCAACTGGAAACAGAATTTTACCGTTTCCCCAGAGAAGCTTCACACTTCAATGAAGTTTTTGTTCTCCGAATTTATTTATCCTCCTAATGACAGTTTTTATGTCTGTTTGCTTGATGATTCCTGCATGATGAGAATTGATTTTGGATTAGATTCTTCCCAGCGTGGAGTCACTGGTACAGTACTGAGAAAATGAGAGTAATATTGTATCTCATCTTAAAGGCACGCTTTGGCTATTTGCATACTTTAGTTAGAATTTAAACTGAGTTCTAATCACATGAAATGTTAAGGTATACTTAAAAATGTACCTTTTGAGTATTCATAGAAAGTGCTTTCCAAACTGCCTGATGAAGCAAAGATTGAATGAGCTGTGTCTCTTGCTGAAGCCTCTGTAAATGGGCTCAGCATTTAATAAGGAGTTATAATTTTTGATGTTCTTTGTGTGTGAAAAGGACATTGCTCAATTCTAAAGGACCCCGAAATAGGAAGGGCTGGTACTTAATGACCTGGTGTCTTCCAAGGAGCTCATAGCACATGGCAGATTGCACATCTGCCTCTCGAAATCCTAGGGAATTACCCAGTGCTTGCTGGATAGCAACATGACAGTTACCCCCATCCCAGACTAAAGCTTGGGGTTCAACCACAGCAGCAAGTGTAAGGCCAGCATTTGAGGGATGGGCTTATGGTCACATGAATGCTATGTAAGCTCTATAGAAAGAGAGAAACAGTGGATGAGGGCTATTGGCTACACCTCAAAGTAAGTCCCAGTTTCCACTACAAGTGGGGCAAAAAATTGGTGGGAATGACAGCAGGAGGTGATTCCATCCTGGAAGGTCCGTCTTCAGGCCTTAGGGATCAAAACCAGAGCACAGAGATGTTCAGGAACAGAAAATCTAGTCTGAATAAACTGATATGCCCTACTCTTGGGTGGGGAGGTTTTCCAGCTACAAGGGTTTTTCAATCAGTAAATATTTTTTGTTTGCCTCCTATTTTAAAACCTCGTATTAAATGCTACAATACAAAAGGAAGTCTATATTTTACTAGCACCTTCCAAAGCATTTTTTCTTTCTTTCTTTACTTTTTCTGAGACGGAGTTTCACTCTTGTTGCCCAGACTGGAGTGCAGTGGTACGATCTTGGCTTACTGCAACCTCCACCTCCCGGGTTCAAGTGATTCTCCTGCCTCAGCCTCCCTAGTAGCTGAGATTACAGGCATGTGCCATGACACCCAGCTAATTTTTGTATTTTAGTAGTGACGGAGTTTCGCCGTGTTGGTCAGGCTGGTCTCGAACTCCTGACCTCAGGTGATCAGCCTGCCTCAGCCTCCCAAGGTGCTGGGATTACAGGCATGAGCCACTGCACCTGACCCAAGCATTTTTTCTTATATCACGGACACACACACAGACACACACAGTGTTTTAGGAGGCTTTTCCTATATACTGTAGGATGGGTTATAGCCACAGTTCTAGGGTTGATCCTGGATACATCATTAAGTAGCTGTGTTATCTCAGGAAAACTGCTGAACCTCTCTGTGCTTCAGTTACCTTATAAGTGAAAATGAACTAATAATAGTAGCTACTTCCTAAAGTTGATGTGAGGAGAACATGAGTTATTTTGCATAAAGTTCATAGAACAATGCCTGGTATATGCTCAGCAACTGTTATCTATTTACTGTCATTCTGTGGGGCTGGGAACATTAGGAGCCAGGTCCATGCAGGGCTAACAGTGGGTGATCGTGGGTGATCACGTGGGTGATCCTGAGCAGCCGGGAGTTTGGTTGGTAATATGAGAAGCAGAATAGAGGGAGTGAATAGAAGAGCTGAATCTCTTTAGAAGGAGATTCTGTGACCTAATAAGAGGGAATCAAAGGTTGCCATCCAGTAAGAAGAGATGGCTGGGGTCCTGGGCAGAAAGCCTGGCAGCAAGGGATTGGACAGTGAAATTCACAGGACTGACTACGGAGCGGCAATCCCCATCATGGGATGCACTATTTTAAAATGGCTGTTTGAGGTACTAAGGTCGGAAGGGGATATGCAGCAACGTGGACTTGGTGTTGAGGCATGGAGGGACTCCTACATTTCTCCTGCCTGTGGACAGCCCTGGGTTTGGGACTGTGGCCCGGCTGAACTTAAATTGGGTATAAAATTTGAGTTGTTGCAGTAATAACAAAATCAACAATGCTGCTGTTACTGTTGTACTACTACTAGCAGTGATAGCATTACTGATGGTGTACTGTGATCCAGTATTAAATGCTTCGTTCACAACCCCACGAGGGAACCTTACTATTCCTGTTTATCAGATGAGAACATTAAGCACAGAGAAATAAGTGTCTCGTAATGGTCACAGGCTAAGAAGTAGAGGGGCCAGGTTTGAACCTATGCAGTCAGATGTCTGGTTTGAACCATTTTTTATACTATCTCCTAAAACTTGTAAGAGAGTGGTGACAACTCCTTGTGTCTGTCAGAGAGAGGTCAGGAGGAGGGAGAAAGAAAGAAAAATCACATGAATAGAGCAGCCAGTAAAGGCCAACACTCCATTCAGTGAAGGTGTGTTTCAGACCCAGAGTGAGACTGAAAACAGGAATTGGCTCATCTTTTGATGGCTTCTCAGGCAGGAAGCCTCTCATGGCGCTGAATGTGATGCTAGCATTTAAATACACACACTTTTTGCACCACTGATCCTTACAGGCAAGCCAAGTGTTTTACCTTCAAATGCAATGGAAGAAACGGCCATCTCTTCCAAAGCTGGAAGACAAGCTGACTGGTTTGGAATTGCTGAGCGATGTTTTATTGCTCTCCAACATGGTGCTTGCCCAGGGGGATCAGCAAAACAATTTTGACTGTAAGTGATCTTTCCTTGGTACCGACCAACCTTTTGGGTTAGGGCAGCACCCATTTTCCTTACCTAGTGAGCATCAAAATGAGCAGTGCTGAGGGTCTTAGTAACTTATCAAACCCAAAATTAAGAGCATGCAGTGTGATCCAATGTATTCTTTATTAACTATATATTTGAAAGGGGAGCTAGTTAGATTGCTGCCAGATTCAGGTCCTGGAATTCTTTGTTATTTAGATTGCAAATTTTCTGTTTGGCTGAGCCTGCCCCATCCTTATTTCATTTAACTGTATTTTTGCTTTGCATGAATTTTCCCTACTCACAAAAGAAATAGAAGGTGGTAAATGCAGCCAAAATGCCTGCAGAACTCTTCCAGCATTGTTCAGTGATTACGTGGAGAAGCACATACAATTTCCATTTCAATCAAGTTTTCCATTAATAAGGTTTTGAGTCATGTCTTAGTTCAAGTTGTCAGAGACTGCGGCAGGTCACTATGCTGTGGGTACCAAGAAGGAACTGGTCCCATGACAATAGAGAGGCTTCAGTCAACTTTCAGGTGAATATCTTTTTAGAGATCTGATGACATTAAGATGAAACAACACCATTGAGTAATTGGGCTCAGGCTACTGTCTTGAAAGTCCTTGAGTCATGATAGAGCTTGTTGTAACCAGTGACATAACAATGTCTATCGTGTGAGGAAGAAGCTTCCCTTAAAAGAAGAACCAAACTCAGGGCACCGGAAAGTTTTTGCTGAGAGTGTTTGGAAAAAGACTCTCAGGTAAGGATAGCTGAGCACTGGTAATGACTGCTTTCCCAGGGGCTCAGCTTTCTTTGGGTGTTTGTCCAACTGATTCCCATGGCCACCATCATGATGGGTGTGTGTCTTGTGTGTGGGTGTGTGTCTCGTGTGTGTGTGTGTGTGTGTGTGTGTTTAAGTAGGAGAGCAGGGCAGGGGGCACTGCTTTCATTTTAAAATCTTCAAGTGAAGGGGGGAAAATCTGTTTTTCATTTGGCTCAGCTGAGAAAAGGAGTTTCACAAAAGCTATGTAAAATATTAATGGAGAAAGGAAGAGAACAAACTAAGATAAAATATTGGCAGCACAAAAACAATTGACTGAGTGCAGATATGGTCATCTGTTTATTTGCAGCTTCCAAGCACCTCACCTCCCAGTATGTATGCTCTTGTGAATCTGGGCTTGGCCATTTCAGTGCTTTGGTCAATGGAGCATTAATGTGTGGCACGATCAATCAGCGGGAACATGTCCTCTCAGGCTGTCATTCTTAGGGTCCAGCTACCATGGAAAGAAGCCCATGTGGAAAGACCCCATGGGGGAGAGAGAAACACCCCAGCCTTCCAGTCAGACATGTGGGAGAAGGTATCCTGGAAGGTGCAACCAGGCCACCACCTGACTGCCGGCTCAGGAGAGACCCCAGAGGAGAGAACCATCCAGCTGAGTCCTAGCCAACCCACAGAATAATAGGAAATAAAAATAAAAAATCACCGTGCTTTAATTCACTAAGTTTTAAGGTAGTTTTAAATGCAGATAACTTAAATTAGATGTCTTAGATTCCATCAGAGTTAACTGTCTTGTGAGTCTCTGGGGCTCTGCCCAGAACTGAGCTGCTGCCATAGATGATGGTACTCTAGTCCTAAGAGTATGTGGACTTACACAGATACTGTTCCTGTCTCTGTTCCCTTCACTCTGTGTCCATCTCCATGGCATGTCTGCCCTGTTGGTGGCATCTCCTATTTTTTATCTGGTACAATCCACCAGAGTCTCCTGGCCACCCAGTGGCTTCTCCTTCCTTTTGTCATAGTTTTCATGCTATGAAAACCTCAGTGTTCATGTTCAATTGCCTGGGCTGTGGCTGACAGTTAATTACCTCCTTCTTCTGGAGAAGAGCTCTGAGTGCTTTGCATTACTGTCCTTTCTTAGTCATGAGTCCCAAAATGACCATTAACTAATAGTACTAAGCAGGAGAACTTGACCAGACCAGGCCTCTAGTATTGGAGAGAGTGAGGGGCACAGTATACCTAAGCCTGATTGTGTAGCTTGAGTCAGGTTAGGGATGGGCCAATCTGGATTCTGGGGGATTGTCATTAAGTGGTATAAGATCCAAGGAGAGCAAGTCTGGGTTGCCCTGTCATCAAAGCTGGTAGGTCCAAGGTCAAGGCCAGACCACGGCAGCTGGAGTGTGAGCACTCAGCTAGGTAGTGCTGTTCTTGTGAACTGTAGCTCTTTGCAGCTGGGTTCTTTGGAAAGGCCAGGGGTTCTAATAGCCTGTTCTGAATGATTGGCATCTAAACTTTTACACACCCATGCAAAAGTTTGCTTCTCCTTTTCTAAATGTCTAGGATGGCATGTCTCTTTGCCTTTGTAACCAAGAAATAGTATTCATTCCAAAGAGAATTTGGACAGACATTTCAGGAAAAGTTGAAGATCAAGGAGTTACTGTTCTCATAAAAATGTACTTTTTTTGTGGCAATCTAAACTCTGTTCATTGCAGTCTCTCCTGTTGCAAATGGCACTGCCAACCTATATTGGCTCTGCTGTCCAAGGTCTGGGCATTTGTGGATTTCACCACCCATTATATTCTTAATCGTGATCTGAGTAGAGGACCACAGGCATTTGTCAACAGAAGTGACTGTTGGCCGTTGATATGGTTTGGCTGTGTCCCCACCCAAATCTCATCTTGAACGCAGCTCCCATAATTCCTGCATGTTGTGGGAGGGACCCAGTGGGAGGTAATCAAGTCATGGGGTCAGGTTTTTCCTATCCTGTTCTCATGATAGTGAATAAGTCTCATGAAATCTGATGGTTTTATAAATGGGAGTTCCCCTGCATAAGCACTCTCTCTTGCCTGCCACCATGTAAGATGTGACTTTGTTCATCCTTGCCTTCCACCATGATTGTGAGGCCTCCTCAGCCATGTGGAACTTTAAGTCAATTAAATCTCTTTCTTTTATAAATTACTCAGTCTTGGATATGTCTTTATTAGCAGCGTGAGAACAGACTAATACAGCCGTACACTTCTTTCACTGCTCACTGGGGCTCAAGCCAGAAAGGAAAGTACATTAGTTTGCTGGGGTTGTTGTGACCCCTCTTCTTGGATTTCTACCACTGCCAATCCCCCAGGTCCCCGCCTTGTACCATTGGGCTGCTGGCTTAGAGGGGATGCCTGTTACCCTGACTAAAGCCTTTGAACTTGAGACAGTAGTTATATCAGAATCTTCCAGGAATTGAGTGGGTCTGAGAGGCTGGTAATCCTCTCTGTGTTTCTTGGGTTAATTCTTTGGAGAATCCCAAGAAAACTCTTGGCTACACACTCTTGCTGACATATCTGGAAAGCAGACTCACAGAGCAAACTGACAGGCTCAAAATATCCAGGATCAACACTAAACCACTGGGGAGGCTTTCCCCTGACTCAAATAAAATACTTCTTTCATGATATGTATACCTTTTAAAATAAAAACTTTGATAAAATATTTAGGACATAAAAATCAAAGCCTCCATAATGTTAAAATACAGAATGAAAACCCCAACCTGTTCAGTTAATCCAGGGAAGGAAAATAGGGAAATATGGGAAAAACTATCAAAGTAAGAACAGGAACCATAGAGAAAGGGAGAGCACAGTATTGGAGAAAGGGAGGAGGAGGGAGAGGGAGATAAAAGATTTAGCAAGACAAGAGGAGAAAGCAAAAGACCAGCCAGGCTGGGGAGCCGGAAGCCTCTGAGCTTTTTTATGAGTTGGATCTTTTTGACCCAGCCTGCCATTCATTTATACTGTGGGATTTGAGATTTCTGTTCCCTTATCTCTGAAATGTTAATTAACTGATTATCCAGTATCTATTCTATAATTGCTCTTTATTCTTAATCCATCTGAGCCTCAGCCTTAAAGGAGGTGGCCCCAAGGGAGTGTGAGTGAAGGAATGCTCACCTGGTCCCATGGAAGGGGCCAGCAGCCACAGGGGCCACTGTGTGGTGCCGTCCTCACCTCCATTTTAGAGGGGAGGGACTCTAATCTTCACTGAGTGCCAATTACTCACTAGGGACAGCTATATTTGCTTTAATATCTTTTAGTCCTCACAGAAACCCTGTGAGCGGGCAAGTAAAGTTCAAGGGGTCATCTAACCAGTGAGTGGCCAGGCAGGTCTTGTATCCATGGCAGTGTGACAAATGCCCAGCTTGCCCCCACCCCTGTGCTCTAAGATGGACAAGAACGTGTGGAACGCTTGTAAAATATTGAAAAGGATGGAGATACGGAGGTTGCTATTATCCACCCAGAATTAATCACTACTATTAGAATCATTTTTGGCTGTTTTAGTTTTATTTGTTTGTCTTTTTTTAAAAGCTGTTAATGTATTTAAAACAATTTTCTCCTGTATTTCATATTATTTACATTATGTGCATCTTAAACATGGCACCTAGAACCACAAATTATTTTTAGTAAAAGGGGAAAAAACTGTATATATTTGCTATATACCCTATACATGCTATCTTATTTCATCTTCCTGCAAACCTCGGTGTCAGGTGTTAGTATTTTTCTCATTTAAAGTTAAAGAAACTTGGACTCAGACGTGCTCCTTGACTGAGTTTAAAATGCTCATATGTGCAAGGTTTGTGGTGGGGCAGGGGTGGGAGGAAAGGGGAGGGGAGAGCATTAGGAAAAATACCTAATGCATGTGGGGCTTAAAACCTAGATGACGGGTTGATAGGTGCAGCAAATCACCATGGCACATGTAAACCTATGTAACAAACCTGCACGTTCAGCACATGTACCCCAGAACTTAAAGTAAAAAATAAAATAAAAAAACTGGTGTGTGGAAGAGGAGCGTTGACACCGAGCATTGTGCGACCCTGAAGAAGCCCATGATGTCCCAGCTGACTTGTTGCGTTGCTTAAGATTGCTAATATAGTGCAGTGCTACTGAGCCATATGCTGTGGATCCCATATGCTTGGTGCATGCCTAGATACGGCCTTTGGGATCAAGGCATTCTTTCCCCCACTTGCCAGGAATGTTGGCTGTTTGTGACTCACAGCTGAGCTCTTCTCTTGACATGGCCTTTGTCTGAAAGGAACCTCCTCACTGGCGGTATGGCCTTCCCTGAAGGTGGTCTTACTTCACTAACTGGTAGGTAAAGGTGGGAGCCTGCCTTCATCTGGGGCAACTCTGAGGGGCTACTGCATTTCAGTCCAATGTCTTCCTCTGGCCAGCTCTGCTTCCCTTCCTCCCCATGATGGATGCTGTCTGTGCCCAAGGACCTCCAATGTGGAGATCTGACTCGGAGTCTGCTTTTCTGGGGAGCTGGGCCTAAGAAATGCATTCTAATAAGAACTCTAAAATCAGCCACCCAAGTGGAGGACAAGGGCCAGGAGTGAATGCACAAAAAGGAAAGCTAATTGTGCTAAGATGGTGTGATTACGGGTGACTTAACTGTCTTTTCAAACGTGTTTCTCTAAATGTTTTATATGTTTACAATTTAAAGAAGAGGGAGTAGAAGGGAGGGAAAAATGACATAAAAGGCGTTGCATGAGCGTATAGCAGGGAGGGCCACCTGAGAACGTCTGCACTGTCTCTTTCTCTTGCTTACTTTCTGTCACGCCCTCATGTTCCTGGAGTTCCAGGCCCCCTTCTGTCTTCCCTACTTTGAATAGAAAAATTGTTTGGAAACCTGGAGCCCTTGTACTAGAAGTCATATGTGGTTAGGAACTCCGGCTTTCTTGTTAGGGACATTTCTTGATGAGTTGCCCTAGACAAGGGGATGAAAGATGGATGTAGAAACCCTGTGAAAAATGGGACTCTGTGGAAATGAATAACCATGTCACCTTTATAAGATTTATCTCACAACCTGTCCCAGAGGCACCTCTCCTTCGGAAAGGAATGTTCTGGGCCATAGCCATAAAATAAGGCTTTTTATCTTGCTGCCTCCGGTCCACTTCTAGAGACACATAAACATTCACGATACTATCCACAGAGGTTTGCACATGCTGGCTCTGTGCAGCATGCCCTGGGGAGACAGAGATCCAAGGTTGCAATTTAGATGTTTTTAATGGAATATTATCTCCTCTAGTAGAGAGGCAACATATTGGTGAATCTGCTGTTTCTTCTTTCCTGATTAAATCAAAATCTCAGCAGAAAAAAATCAATCTCCTCCCCCCATTCCATTTATACCATCACTGCTTCAACTTCGATCTTATTACCTCTCACCTGGACGAGTGCAATAGCCTCCTAATAGTTCTCCCTGCTCTGGTCTGTCTCCTGTCCTGCATTCAATTCTTCACACTGCTGCCAAGGGATCTTCTGAAAATGCTAATATGATATTGACCATCTCCTGCTTAAAGTCATTAATGGCTCTCCATTTATTAAATATATAAATGCCCAATCGAGGCATTGAAAAACCTTCATGATCCCTGCCTACATTTGCAGCACCTTCACTGGTCACTTTTCTTATGCCTCAAATATTTCAACCACATTCACCTTCATTTCCTGAACGACGCATGCTCTCATATGCTTCCTGGCCTTTGCGGATGCAATTCATTCAGTCCAAGATGTCCTTCTGGAATGACTCATCTTTAACATCACTGCCTCTGAGAAACTTTATTTTTCCGTTTAACTTTAAGTAACCTTGAACAATCTTCGAGTATCAATCAGGTTCTTAATGGCAGATGACAGAATCCACTTTAGTTAGCTTAAGCAGGAAGGAATCAATTGAGAAAATCAGAAAGCTTACTGACTTGTTGGAAGGGCTGGGGAAGTAAGTTCCAGATTCATTTTCCAGCAGCAGCTTCCAGCATCATACCAGGGTCAGGTTATCCAGAGGCCTCTGCCTCTGGTTCTAAAACCATGCTGGCCTCCTCTGCTGCCACCACTACCCATGGAATGGGGGTCCCACCCTCTTCCTTGTTTCCTCTAGTAAAGAGGCAACATAACTTACTTACAAATCCAGGTCTTATGTAGATGTATCTGATTGGTAAAAATAAAGCCACATGCCTCCATTCTAACAGCAAGGGAGATTGGGAACATTTTTTTTTTTTTTGATTCTACATTGAGAAGGCAGAATTCAAAATGTGGAGATCTATCAACATGTCGTAAAGATGTTTAAAAGACGTGAAGCAGCGGGGAATGTCAGCCTTCCACTGTCTCTCTAAAAACAATGATTGCATTTTGCTATTGTTCTGTTTATACATGTGTGCATTCCCTCCTAAACCAAGGAATTGAGTTAAAGTGATGTCTCACTCATTTCCATGTCCACAGCCCTCTGGCACAGTGCCTGACATATCAGTAATTCTTTGTTGATTGTTAAAATAATAAAGCTATGAGAATTCCTTGCCTAAAACTCTTTGCACAGTTAATTATATATGATGTTATATCCAGTCTTGAAAACTGCACCCCAATCTGTATGCTCTAAAATGTATTAAGCCAAATCTTAAATAACTCAAGCTGCAGGAAACAGGACTGTAAATACTATTTCAAATTTGGCCTCCAGAAGCAAGACTGCAGATTCAGCGCTCATATTCAGTACCATCCTATACATCATACGCCATAATAAACAGAGTGGCCCGCAGCAAATGAAGGAATAAGGCAAGGTTATCGTCAGTGCTCTTTGCCTCTCCTCTCGGCCCTCCTCTCTCTTCTCACCTATGTCATGCTTTCTTGTCTGTAAAGGACTGTCGCACCTTTATTTATTTAATGCTCATAGCTATCCCGTGTGGTTTTATTATTGGCAAACTATAGCCTCAGGACCCAAACCAGCTGCAGTCTGTGTTTGCAAATAAAGTTTTATTTGCAGTGTAGCCAAGCCCACTCATTTATGTATTGCCTACGGCTTCCTTGGGTTATAATGGCAGAGTTGTGTATTTGCTGTGACCTGTGGAGCCTAAAATATTTATTTTCTGTCCCTTCCCTTTATTAGGTCCTGACCTGAGCCTCTGGAACATAGGTATCAGGTAAAATTGTCCATGCAAGTCAGGACTTGAAACTAGTCTTCTGTTTATGGGTTCCATTCCTTAGATGATCTTATCGAGAGCCATCTAAAAATGTGTAGAACTATTTGAAAGTAGCTTTCTCTAAGTGTAGTGTTGTTTTTTATCTCAGTTGATTCATACTGCTGACCAAGTGAATCAGACACGGAGTTTATAGCACTCTATATCATGAAAGGATGGGGGTGGGAAGGTACTGGGGTGGGGAATGTCAGTGAAATTCTCATTATAAATACCAGCACAAAAATATTGAGGTAAATGAAGAAACAGCTACAAATGGGGAAGGTGAGGAAGGAGGGTTCAGGGGGAAGAGTTATCTTTCAGGTTTATCCCTTTTGTATGATATTTTCAAAAACACTCGTGTGTTACTTCAATAAAAATACCAAATGATTTTGGAAAAAACAAAAAGTAAAGTCTGAGAGAAAGTACAAAGGAAGTCTGTCACTAGCATAGATTATACTGCAGTATAACTTGTTGTTTCTGGAGAAATTTAAGGATATACCTCCTAAGACATGGCTGAAAAGGCATACAACATACCCCATAATGTCATATCTACTTTAGAGAACTGTAAGTCACAAAGCAAAACAATAGTCACACATCCCAAGTATGACGTCTATCATTTGACTAACAGTAATACAGGGGGAGAATGCCTCACTACCCCAATTATGCAGTCAGGTTTCCTGCAGAGGTCAGCACACCCAGCGTGCAATGGACGAGCCCCATCCTGCGAAAACCACCTTCATGATCATGGTGTTTCCCCAGTTGGTAGGTATGAGCTGAGTGGCCTGGCATCTCACTCTTGATTCCAAACACTTTACACATAGGGTCACTCACTTTGCACAAGCTCTAGCCTGTCACTTGTGGCATAAAGACTTTTCCAAATTTTAAGAGCCAGACAATAACATTTTGGATCCTAGAATATTTGCAAAATCCTAAGAAATGTATGCACAATATGAACAAGACCAACCAGAAGGCATCGTGTTCATCTACATACACCAAGCCCCTCATGGTGATGTCAAAATCTTTTGAGGAATCTGAGACATTTGTTGATGTGGCTAGGCAGAATAGAGGCCCACAAAATGTTCAAGTCCTAATCCCGGGAACCTGTATATGTGTTACTTTACATTATGGCAAAAGGGATTTTGCAGATGTGATCAAGAATTTGAGGTGAGGAGAGTATTCTGGGTTATCTAGGTGGGCCTGTGTAATCACAGGGTCCTTGTAATAAGGACTCAGGAGGGCCAGATAAACAGATGGAAGGATGGAAGAGAAGGCAGAGGAAAGGTGCTAAATTGCTGGCGAGAAATGTAGGCAGCCTCTTGTAGCTGGAAAATGTATGTAACAATCACTCCAACTTCAGCAGCTTAAAACTGCAGCCACTTTATTATATATCTTGAATTTTGAAATTAGGAATTTGGGCAGAGCTTTTCTGGGCAATTTTTCTATTCCATGTGGTACGCGCAGAGGTCATTCTGTGGTCACTGTTTAGTGGACCGATTGATCTGTATGGTCAAAGATGGATTCATAGCTGGCCCCTGGGTGGGGTAGTCTAGGAGGCTGGGCTTAGCTGGGTCTTTTAGCCAGGGCACCTGCATCTGATCTCTCCAGGATGGCAGCCTCAGGTAGCCAAGACTTGTTTACTTATTTATTTATTTTTGAGACAGACTATTGCTCTGTCTCCCAGGCTGGAGTGCAGTGACTTGATCTCAACTCACTGCAACTTCTACTTCTCAGGTTCAAGCAATTCTCCTGCCTCAGCCTCCTGCTACCATGCCTGGCTAATTTTTTGTATTTTTACTAGAGACGGGGTTTCACCATGTTAGCCAGGCTGGTCTTAAACTCCTCACCTCAGGTAATCCGCCCTGTAGCTGCTCAAGACCCTCAGAGAGAATGATTCAGGACAACAGAAAGTGGAATCTGCCAATTTCTCAAAGCCTGGAATTACTTTTGCCATATTCTAATGATCAATATAGTCATAAGCCACTGGGATGCAAGGGGAGGGGACATAGGCCCTACCTCTCAATGGGAGGCATGCCAGAGACACTGTGGCTGTCTTTAATTTACCACAGAAATGGATTAGAAATGGCGTAAAATGTAACTACATGTGTGTATTAACAATGTGCTATGGAAGCTCAGCGAAGGCAGGGACCAACTCAGAGTAATAGTTCAGGAGCGAGCTAAGGGTGTGTCAGACATTTCAGAGGGTAAAGCGTTAAGTCACGGTGTCACAAAGGAGGTGGTCATATTTAAGAAACAAGAAATTAAGTGTGTTAGGGTGGGGGGGCATGGAGAAGGAAAGAGAGATGATGATGAGTGTGGCGTTGATATAGTGGTGGCATGAAAAAGACAATGATAATGTAAATAGAATCACCCATACATTGTGCATTTTATTTCATTTGTTCAGATAAGTTCTGGCTCTGTTGCCCAGGCTGGAGTACAGTGCTGGGACCATAGCTCACTGCAGCCTTGAACTCCTCGGCTCAAGTGATCTTCCTGAGTAGCTAGGACTATAGGCGTGCGCCACCACACCTGGTTAGTTTCCTTATTTTATTTGTAGAGACAAGGTCTCACTATGTTGCTCGGGCTGGTCTCAATCTCCTGGCTTCAAGCGATCCTCTCTCCCCCACCTCCCAAAGTTCTGGGATTACAGGTGTGAGCCACTATGCCTGACCTTCAAAGGTCTCTTCAATGTAGCAGAATAATCAGGCGACAACAGCAATGGGGTGGGGAAAGGGCGGAAGTGATTGGGGCTGGGGGCCCAGGAGGAGAGGATTCTGATTGAAATGGAAGAGTCATGGTCTGAGAGGAGGCAAAGCAGTAGAGAGAGACCAACATGCCTCTCTACCTTTATCTACCACAACCGTCCTACAGCCCTGAGAACAAGCCATAGCACAGGCCCTGACGTAAGGAGTACAGCTCTGCCAGTGGTACATTCTTTCCTGGGGATACAGCTGGATTGGCCAGAAACAGCCAAGAGAAGACAATTTGGGAACCATTTAGGGAAAAGACTAAGGGTAAGAGGCCCAGCATGGTGGCTCCTGCCTGCAATCCTAGCTCTTCGGGAGGCTGAGGTGGGAGGATCACTTGAACCCAGGAGTTCAAGGCTGTAGTGAGCTGTGATCACATAGCTCCAGCTTGGGCAACAGAGTCAGACCCTGTCCCCAAAAAACAAAAACAAAATTAAGAAAAAGAGTTGATGAAGAGGAGGGGTTGCAATGACAGAGACTCCACTGGGCTCTGGAGAAAGGATTGGGATTTGCACAAGTAGGTGAGGTTCTGAGCTGCAGGGAAATGACAGTGGGGTGGAGAAGAGAGGAAAATGACAGAAGACCCTGGGTCATTATGGTCCCTATTGTCTTAAGGATGGGGGACATGGGATTAAAGGGAGGAGAGGCTACTGAGTTACTTGGTGCCTAGTCCCTCTCCCGAGAAGTGGAGCCTGAGGTTAGGATAGAAGGGAAGAATGAGAGAGGTGCCCTCTGGGAGCTCAACAGTCTCCAGGGAGAGACAAATCTTTCTAGGAATCAGATGGGAGAGTAGGTATCAATGAAGTGCTCACCTTCTTCTCAAATTCATCCAACTTATCACGAGGACAAGGCTGTGAAAAGGACATCTTGGAAAATCCAGAAGAACATTTGTTGGAAGATAAAGTAAATCCAGTTTGTTGGGATGTTTCTGCGTGTTTGGAGATAAATCACATTATTGTATTTTATCAGCAGATTGGTGGGGGAGTTTAACAGCTTAAAGCTGGCAGTGAAATGGAAAGAGTTCCTTGTATCTACGAATAATCCACTATTTTATGCGGGTTTCTGGACAGCTTAAATCAAGACTGTGCAGAGAAGCACAAAGTGATTATGTAAATTGGGATGGCTTGTTGGGGGAGTGTTTGCAGAGGGTGGGAGGGAGAGGTGGTGAGGGCAGAAGGGAGGGGGAGCAGCAGTAGGCATGGTGGGCAGCGTTCCCCCTCAGGTAGGCACTGTCTTGGATGTGAGTGCTAGCGTGCTGGGGGACACACAGCCATGAGGTCAGTGTGGAAGCGTCCGTTCAGTGTAACCCAGTATTTAGGAGTGCAGGCTCCAACGTTGCATTACTTGCTTCCCATTCTGGATCTATCACTTACAACACTGGGGGAATCTTGGTTCTCTCCTGTGCTAAACGAAGTTAATAATTTCACTTACCTCACATGATTGTTGTGAGGATACAGGAAGATAAATATATGAAAAGTTCGTAGAATAGTCTCTGATACATAGCATGCATGGATGTTCCTATAATGATTGTCTGCACTTTTTGTGTTTTATATTCTGTTCAGACACGGAGGTACAGGGGCCCTGATGGTTGGGCCCCCTTTGCTTCCTCTAATGATACAGAATTAAGGCATGAATTTTTCCATCACTAAGTCACAATCATGCAGATACCGGCATGCCAGTGGAGAAGAAACACTGACGTCCTGAACAGAGAACATGGGTCACTGAAATTGCACCGGGGCCGCTTGAGTCTTCACTTTTCACTGAGATGTGAAGGCTTGGCTCTAGTACTGCAATGTCACTGGCGCAGGAAGGCCCGATTGGGAGTCATGTCAGTGAGTTACAGCTTCAGTTCTGCCACAGCACAGCTGGGTGCCCTTGGCCTAACTAGGAGCACAGCGGACAGAAAGAGTGGGATCGGGCAGCCTTCACTGGTAACTACCATAATGCCCTGCAAGGCCGCTAATGTTGCTTTTCCAACGTTTCCACAATTCTGCTTTTGCCTTTGTCTTCTTCGCTGGACAATATGTATAATGATAGTAATAACTTTTAAACAGCACTTATTCTATCCTAGTTATCTCTTTAATCCTAGTATCTTTTAGATCCCACAGGATCTGGCCCTTGGTAGGCACCTAATCAATGTTCAAAAATGATTAGATACAAGAATAGATGGCCTCTGTCTGAATCATGCACTTGCTTAGTTTAGGGACTTTGAGCAAATTTTTTGTTCTCTCATTTTAATTTGCCCATTACGTGGGGCACACATTAGACACTCAGTCGAGTTTGTTTAACTGAAATGTCCCGCTTCACTAGTGCTTGAGGGAACAAAATGGGTTGTGATATATGATTATTCCCAGATCTTCGTCCCTGGCTCCACATTTATGTATCGACTTCTGCTCAGTCTTTCTGCTTAGGTGTGCAGTAGCACCTCAAGACTTACGTTAGGACATGACCTCCAGATGGCTCCCTCTTGCCAGCTCTTCTCTCTGTCTCCTGCATCTCAGCCAATGGCATTACCATCTACCCAGTTGCTCAAAACAAAAATGTAGGAGTCATCCGTCTGCTTCCCTCTCAGCCAGCAGCCTATCCATCAGCAAATCCTCTAAGCTCTCTGAGTTTGATTTCTCCTCACCCCCTCCACTACCTCAACCCTTGTCCAAGCTACCCTCATTTCTTACGTGAAGTATTGTGGTTATCTCCTAAATAGTCTCTGTGTTTTTACTCTTTATACCCATCCCTTTTCTACTCTTAAGGATACCAACTACCCTCAGTTTCTTCCAGAACGATGGGTGGAATGGAACGATGACCTACTCAGCTGGAAGACTGGAGAAAGAAAAAGCAGGATATGGTGTGTGTGTGTGTGTGTGTGTGTGTGTGTGTGTGTGGCGCGCGCACATGCACATGTGTTTGAGGAGCAGAGTCCTGGAGGGGGGAGTTTTAAGAGTATCAATGTCCTATGACAAGGAGCGAGAGAGGGAATCCACAAATGGGAGCAGGGAGCCCTTAACAAAGAGGGAATCACGTAGATAAGACAAATAAGGCACCCTGGAGATGAGCTCAGTAGGGAGGCATCCATCATTATGTGCTCTGAATGGGCTGGATAGGCTGCTCTGGCAGGAACTAACCTGTCCATTCATCAGGCACTGAATGTTTAATTGAACAACTAATACTAAGTGTTTTCTGGATATAGGCGCTACCATCTCATCCTTTTGATGGATGTTAAGGACTGAAATTAAGATGTGTAATAAAAACATTGAATCTCAAAAGAGAATGGAGGCTAGGTCCAGGTCTGGAGCCTTCTCCCAGGAGCCTCCATGCTCCCTAGACATATTTATCAGCTCACTTCCCAGCAAACCCTGAATTCAGGATGTGGAGTTTGGTTGGCATGTGTTTAACAAAAACTTTGCACTTTATGGACAACTCTTGCCTCCTTCGTATGAGGCTCAAACACAGGGCTGACCCAGGAGAGGACTCTGTTGAATATTTATAAAGCCTAAAAGAGTATCGTAGACTACAGGATATCCACATACCCATCAGTAATCCGCTTTGAGATCTTAGAGAAGCATCATACCATCTCTTTGTGTCCCATTGCTACAAGATGGTCAGTACTGAATTTCTACAGCTTCATATTGTACTGTTATGCACAGATTCCAAATATCCTTCCAATTAGAGATAATCTATCAGCCCTGATCATGGAAATAAAATACAAGGTAAAGCTAAATGGGATTCCCAGGCTGCAGATCTCAGGTTCATGTGAGTAAACCTCTGGCCAAATATGAAATTTCAGTTTTCAGAGTGTATTTAATTGATAGCTATGGTTTATTTTGTTCCTTGAGCTAAATTGGGATCTGTACAAATAAAGAATGTGAAAAACCATAGCTGCAGTCTTAAGAGAGCTCCAATAAGAAAAGAGATAAATTGTGTTTATAAAACCACAGGGTTGAGCTATCCTTTTTTGGGATTATTCTTCCATTTCTTGGTCTTTTTTGGCCAGAGTGCCAGGGCCAGTGATATTTTGGAGCCAACTATATGGAGCCAGGAGGCCAGAAGCTTACCCTGTCCTCCTTCTTTTCTTGGGATTGTTATGAGCTCCAAATCAATGTACAAACTTTGTCCAGAGCTATAAGAAAGGCAATGGCTCCTCCTTCCTCCTTTGTATGACAGTTGTAGCTGCCCTTTCTTCCACTTGGTCTATTGTCAGAACCAGGGAGCTAAAGTGTAATGTCATTTCAACGTGTGTTTCTGAAGCTTAGACCAGGTTGTGCTGTTTAGGTGAAAGGTTTAAATACCTGAGAATAATCTTAGGCATTAAGTAAAAATAGCTCGCAGCATTTTGTGCTTAAAATGGTAACTCTATGTGTCCAAGGACTATAGTCTTCTATATTTCCTAGCAAATAGAACTGCTGAGATGCTTGAATCTCAGAACTGGAAGTGATTTGGAGGTTAGCTTGTCTGACTTTGTAGAAGAAAAATGTCAATTGCAGAAAATTTCCCTTTGTAAACTAGCACCACTTCTCCCCCAGCTTTTAGACTCGAAGAAACAAAATCCACACCAAGGAGGTCTTCCTTGTTTGCTCTTTTTCTTTGCCAGAAAATCTCAGTACTGTGATAGACGTAGGTAGTGAGGGGAAACCTGTCTTCAATCTGGGATGCCTAAATGCCCGGGAAATTTGCTGAACCCATCATCGCCCCGTTGTAATAGATTTTTTATGCTCATGAGTTTTTCTGCAGCACTCAGCCTTGAAGGCCAATCGGGATTCCAGAAGATGAGGCTGAACATTGTCAGTCCACCTATAGAGGAGGGAGAGCTCTTTAATATTCATGTGCCGTGGCCCCTGTTCTCCACAGAGCCCACTAACAGCCATTCCCAGCAGGGCTCAGCGCTGTTTGGAGGCTGCACACTTTTGTTTTGTAAACAAGGAAGAGGTCTGAGCAAACTGCTTGCACCAATTCTGAATCCAGCCTCCTTCTCAGGTCGTACACCCTACTCAGTCTGTGACCTAATTACCCCTTCATTTCTGAGGTGCAGCAGCCAGCCTTCCAGGAAGCCAAGCTGAGACGGGAAGAGATAGCCGACAGGTCGCCGGGAGTTGATCCAGCCCTCCTCTCATTCCTCCTCGCCTTCTTGCTCTTTTCTCTGTCACCAGTGCATTGAAGACAGTGCAGCGAGAAACTGCTGATCCAGACATCTTTAAAACATGCCCTTGGTAAGTCATCACCATTTGTAGTCATGAGAAGGGAGGACATCAAGCGGAAGTGGCCGCCTGCTCCCAGAGCCCAGTCCCGGGAGACTGCAGACAACAGAGGAAAGATACTCTCATGCTTGGCAAGGGCAGACAAATGGCTGTGGCATTTGTGTGAGATGTGGGGCTGATCCCAGCAGCTGTCCAGGCCCTCAGAGGGCTATTCAGAACGTGCTGGAACCTCCAATCAAGCTGTTCTCCTGCTGTGGTTGCTGGGTTTTTAAAAAGCTACCTGCCTGCTTACCTTATATTTCTATGACTTTCTAACAATTATGAGGATCAGGCCGGGCCGGGTGTGGTGGCTCATGCCTGTAATTCCAGCACTTGGGGAAGCTGAGGCGGGTAGATCACCTGAGGTCAGGAGTTCAAGACCAGCCTGGCCAACATGGTGAAACCCCATCTCTACTAAAAATACAAAAAATTAGCCGGGCATGGTGGTGGGCGCCTGTAATCCCAGCTACTCAGGAAGCTGAGGCAGGAGAATTGCTTGAACCCGGGAGGCAGAGGTTGTGGTAAGCCAAGATTGCGCCATTGCATTCCGGGCCTTGGCAACAAGAGCAAAGCTCCGTCTACAAAAAACAAACAAACAAACAAACAAACAACAACAACCAATTATGAGGACCTTCCAAACACATGCTTCACTTCATTCTTGTGGTAGCTCATGTGAGGTATATATATATAATGTAGTCTATATTTACATATATAATGTAGTCTATATATATATAGACCCAGAAAGGATAAATGACATGGCCCAAAGCAAACTCGATAAGTGGCAGAAAGCTCCACTGTCCCATGACATTGCCTAACCTTCCTGTTGAGCCTGATTCTGATCATTCACAAAGCTTGCTGTCCCGGTCACCTTTCTGTAGCATAAACCAGTGGTTCTCAAACTTGAGTGTGCACTGGAATCATCTGGCATGTTTGTTAAAGCACAGATTGCTCCTAGCCACCTCCAGACTTTCCAAGGTCTGGGGTGGGCCTGAGAATTTTTATTTCTAACAAGATGCTCCGATACTGATGTTGGTCCATCAACCACAATTTGAGGATCATTGGTATCTAGAAAATCACCTTTTTGTACTATAAAACCATAGTTTGCTAATTTTGGAACGCATTTCCATGTATATTAAGCAGTTTAATATCAGTGTATGCATGGCAAAGTCACGGGGTATTTAATTCAGAAAACACCTGTGGAGCTTCCATTGCTAAGATCAGTCTCCTCTCTTGACTCTTTGCCTGGTATTTTCTTTATCTGGGGTAATTTCCAGCAGGCGTCGTTTTGTTCAGCAAGCCATTTGATTGCCATAGTTTCGGTTTCTCCAGGGCTGACTTTGAGACAAGGATTCTAGCGCAACAGCTGTTTGGAAAGTTTTGAAGATATTTCCTTATATGTTAGCATATGTGCATAAATTAACCTGTGGGGATATTTGCGAATAAACTCATAAAAGCACACATGTACACACAACTATTTTATCTTATTCCTCTTGTCCTCGTAAATAGTTGAAAACCCTACACATTATTTTGCAGCTTAGAAAAAAGAAAAGGAATGCATCCTATCCCCCATGAAAAAAAAATGTAGTATATTTCTTTGGGCATGAGGGTGCAGAGAGCTAAAGGAGCGCGGTGTGGGCAGATGAAGCAGTGTAGGACGAATGGGGTGGATTTATGGGGAACAGAAAAGACTCATGGTCTGGAACAAATACTTGGGGACAAAATGAATAACCCCACTCCAACCTTTAGCCTAGAAAAGAGGCCCTTTGGCTTGAGGGAGAGAAGAGAACTGGAGAAGTGATAAGAACACTGATATTGAGAACCCCAGGACCCTTCTACTGGGTTCAGTCCTGGGAAGGTGGCTGGGCTGCAGAGAATAAACAGCAGCGTGTCAAGGACTTTAGCTGCAGATGGTTCTCATGGGCCTAGAATGGCAGGGAAGCAGTGGAGACAGGCGCTGAGCCTGAAGAACATGAGGACAGGGTCTCGGTGACCCAAGGCTAGCTCACATGAACCAAAAATCTAGGGCTGGACAGGGTGACAGCCATCTCAGCTTATGTGGATAGATGACTTCAAGGACCTGTGTTCCTGCCCCTGTTGCTGCTTTGGTGCTATGTAAGTCTCTCAGAGATTATGCTATCTTAAGCTCCAACTGAGTCATTCATACGAAAGGTAAAGAAAGTTATATTTACTTGATAGTTGAGTTTGTGGCTAGAGATTCAAGCCTGAGAGACAGGTCAGTTACGCTGTGGAGTTTGAGGGCCACGTGGAAGTGTGCCTTGGTCCAGTGGTGACCCACAGGAGACAGTGAAGGATTCTCAGAGGCCACCTTCCCAGAGGGGTTAAGGCTTGAGTTAGGGGATGATAGATAAATATATATATATATTTAATATATCTTACAGATAAATATATTAATGACATTTCCATTTTTAAACATTTTGCCATTAAACCTTGAAACATTAAATGCAGTTTTGCCAGTTATACTATTTTCCAGGATCATAAGCCTGTACCTAGTGAAAAATTACTAGAGACTCATTTCCTATGTTTCTAACCATTCCTCTCTTTCTAACAATTTTATGCATCATTAAGGCCAAGATTAAGTTCTTTTTCTCAAAAACTTAGCTGGCAGGCCAAGCCCATGCTATTCTTTTTTCTTCCCCTTGGCTGTTTGGAAAGATTATCAGATCTGCACATTTTAACACTTTTGATCATGCATTATGTAGTCTTGTTCTCTCATCAATTCATTAGAGTTATTCACGTCTTCCTGGATGGATTGCACCTCTGTGGAGGTTTCACTGAGTAGACGTTCTCCAAGGTCAGGACCAGTCAAGGTTCCATTTCAAATAAAAAAAATTAAAGTTACCCTACTTACTAAGATCTTGTGTGTGTTGAAGCTGCTCTAACTGCTATGCAGATATTATTGTAGCCCCGTATAGTAGACGCTATTATCATCCCTATTTTACAGATGAACGCACATAGATTGAGTCAAGAATCTACTGAAGACAATCATCAGAGCTGAGACAATGAACTAAGAAAAAGATGCCTGTGGCTCTAATTAGAAGAAAAGCAATTTGCCTGCTCTCACTTGGCTGAACATTTTTAAAAACTTTGTCAATAAATAGGTATTGGGCATTGACATGAGAACCTCTGTATAGGTTGGTTATCATTTCTTCTATATAGGTTTTGCCGAAGTTAATGGTCTAATAACCATTTGATGCTTGGACCATGCCATTCTCAATGGATCACTTTGCACAGGACCCCAGCAGGTGGCGCAATAATGGGCAAGCGGCTTCAGGCATGCCTCATTGCTCGAGCCGTGAATTTTCCCGTGTCCCCCCTTATCGTCAAAATTGAAAGAGCTAGAGGAGCAAGACCAAAAAAACTCAAAACCTAGCAGAAGACAAGAAATAACTAAGATCAGAGCAGAACTGAAGGAGATAGAGACACAAAAAACTCTTCAAAAAATCAATAAATCCAGGAACTGGTTTGTAGAAAAGATCAACAAAATAGACCACTAGCCAGATTAATAAAAAAGAAAAGAGAGAAGAATCAAATAGATGCAATAAAAAACGATAAAGGGGATATCACCACAGATTCCACAGAAGTTCAAACCATCATCAGAGATTATTACAAACAACTCTATGCACATAAACTAGTAAACCTGGAAGAAACGGGTAAATTCCTGGACACTTGCATCCTCCCAAGCCTAAACCAGGAAGAAGTCGAAACCCTGAAGAGAACAATAACAAGGTGTGAAGTTGAGGCAGCAATTAAGAGCCTACCACCCAAAAAAAGCCCAGGTCCAGATGGGTTCACAGCCGAATTCTACCAGACATACAAAGAGGAGCTGGTACCATTCCTTCTGAAACTATTCCAAACAATCCAAAAAGAGGGAATCCTTCCCAAATCATTTTATGAGACCAACATCATCCTGATACCAAAACCCAGCAGAGACTCAGCAAGAAAAGAAAACTTCAGACCAATATCCATGATGAACATAGATGCAAAAATCTTCAATAAAATACTGGCAAACTGATTGCAACAGCACATCAAAAAGCTTATCCACCATGATCAAATAGGATTCATCCTGGGGATGCAAGGCTGGTTCAACATATGCAAGTCTATAAACAAAATTCACCACATAAACAGAACCAAAGACAAAAAACACATGATTATCTCAATTGCTGCAGAGAAGGCCTTTGACAAAATTCAACAGCCCTTCATGCTAAAAACTCTCAATAAACTAGGTATTGACGGAATGTATCTCAAAACGATAAAAGCTATTTACGACAAACCGACAGCCAATATCATACTGAATGGACAAAAACTGGAAGCATTCCCTTTGAAATCTGGCACTAGATAAGGTTTCCCCTCTCCCACCACTCCTATTCAATATAGTACTGGAAGTTCTAGCCAGAGCAATCAGGCAAGAAAAAGAAATAAAGGGTATTCAAATAGGAAAGGAGGAAGTCAAATTGTCTCTATTTGCAGACGACGTGATTGTATATCTAGAAGAGCCTATCGTTTCAGCCCCAAATCTCCTGAAACTGATAAGCGACTTCAGCAAAGTCTCAGGATACAAAATCAATGTGAAAAAATCACAAGCATTCCTATACACCAATAATAGACTTAAAGACAGCCAAATCAAGAACGAACTGCCATTCACAATTGCTACAAACAGAATAAAATACCTAGGAATACAACTAACAAGGAATGTAAACGACCTCTTCAAGGAGAACTACAAACCACTGCTCAATGAAATAAGAGAGGACACAAACAGATGGAGAAACATTCCATGTTCATGGTTAGGAAGAATCAATATCGTGAAAATGGGCATACTGCCCAAAGTAATTTACAGATTCAACGCTATCCCCTTCAAGCTACCATTGACCTTCTTCACAGAACTGGAAAAAACCACCTTAAACTTCATATGGAACCAAAAGAGAGTCTGCATAGCTAAGTCAATTCTAAGCAAAAAGAACAAAGCAGGAGGCATCACACTACGGGACTTCAAACTATACTACAAGGCTACAGTAATCAAAACAGCATGGTACTGGTACCAAAACAGAGATATAGAGCAATGGAACAGAACAGAGGCCTCGGAGGCAACACAACACATCTATAACCATCCGATCTTTGACAAACCTGACAAAAACAAGCAATGGGGAAGGGATTCCCCTGTTTAATAAATGGTGTTGGGAAAACTGGCTAGCCACGTGCAGAAAGCGGAAACTGGATCCCTTCCTGACACCTTACACTAAAATTAACTCCAGATGGATTAAAGACTTAAACATAAGACCTAACACCATAAAAACCCTAGAAGAAAATCTAGGCAAAACCATTCAGGACATAGGCGTAGGCAAGGACTTCATGACCAAAATACCAAAAGCACTGGCAACAAAAGTCAAAATAGACAAATGGGACCTAATCAAACTCCACAGCTTCTGCACGGCAAAAGAAACAGTCATTAGAGTGAATCGGCAACCGACAGAATGGGAAAAAATTTTTGCAGTCTACCCATCTGACAAAGGGCTGATATCCAGAATCTACAAAGAACTAAAACAGATTTACAAGAAAAAACAAACAAGCCCATTCAAAAGTGGGCAAAGGATATGAACAGACACTTTACAAAAGAAGACATACATGAGGCCAACAAACATGAAAAAATGCTCATCATCACTGGTCATTAGAGAAATGCAAATCAAAACTACATTGACATACCATCTCATGCCACTTAGAATGGCGATCATTAAAAAATCTGGAGACAACAGATGCTGGAGAGGATGTGGACAAATAGGAACACTTTTACACTGTTGGTGGGAGTGTAAATTAGTTCAACCATTGTGGAAGACAGTGTGGCGATTCCTCAAGGACCCGGAAATAGAAATTCCATTTGACCCAGCAATCCCATTACTGGGTATATATCCAAAGGATTATAAATTATTCTACTATGAGGACACATGCACACGAATGTTCATTGCAGCACAGTTTACAATAGCAAAAACCTGGAACTAACCCAAATGCCCATCAATGATAGACTGGACAGGGAAAATGTGGCATATATACACCATGGAATATTATGCAGCCATCAAAAACGATGAGTTCGTGTCCTTTGTAGGGACATGGATGAACCTGGAAACCATCATTCTCAGCAAACTGACACAAGAACAGAAAATCAAACACCGTATTTTCTCACTCATAGGCAGGTGTTGAACAATGAGAACACATGGACACAGGGAGAGGAGCATCACACACTGGGGTCTGTCGGGGGGGAAATAGGGGAGGGACAGCAGGGGGTGGGGAGTTGGGGAGAGATACCATGGGGAGAAATGCCAGATATAGGTGATGGGGAGGAAGGCAGCAAATCACGCTGCCATATGTGTACCTATGCAACAATCTTGTATGTTCTTCACATGTACCCCAAAACCTAAAATGCAATAAAAAAAAAAAAGAATTTTCTTGTGTCCCTTGGGAGCCTGGGGTGGTGGGCTGGGGTGGCGTGTTCCTTGCAGACAAGACTCTTACTCCTGTCTTTGTAAGTGCATGTTACCCACACAGGCCATCCTCTGGCCCAACTCTGTGCTGCTGGGTTTGAACTGCTTCCCATTCATCCCACTGGGGGAGCATCTGTTATAAGGATGGTCAAACATGTGATGCCCAGCCCAGCACTGGACAGATGAGGTTGAGTCCAGTTTATTCATCACACATACTTATGGCCTGTGGAGGAAGACACTGTGCCACATAGGGCCACAACGGGGTTGAACTTGGGAACAGAGTGAACAGCCAGGGGCTATGGGAGGCAGACTCTGTGGTATCAAGAGGATAGGGTGACCCCTGGTTCCCATGGGGGGATGCGGTTGGTTTGTCTGAAATGTGTTATGGGGTGGGAAGAAACTGAGACTCCCCCACTCAGGGATAAGGAAGAGCTGCACCTGGTCCATTTGGTGACAAGGGTCTTTTGGCAAAGGATTCTTTTTTTTTTTTTTTTTTGAGAGGGAGTCTTGCTCTGTCACCCAGGCTGGAGTGCAGTGGCACGATCTTGGCTCACTGCAACCTCCACTTCCTGGGTTCAAGCAATTCTGCTGCCTCAGCCTCCTGAGTAGCTGGGACTACAGGTGCTCACCACCATGCCCAGGTAATTTTTGTATTTTTGGTAGAGACAGGGTTTCAACAGGCTGGTCTTGAACTTCTGACCTTATGATCCACCTGGCCTCGGCCTTCCAAAGTGCTGGGATTACAGGCGTGAGCCACCATGCCCAGCTAAGGGCTTCTTACCCCTGGTGTGAAGGGAGAGGAGAACTTGCGGTTAGGACATTTCAGGCCCTTCCAGTTTTGCCATGTATCAAGGCAGAACTTAATATTACATCTTATTCTTAGGCCTTACACCATATGCTGTGGTATGGCCCCCATATAAATGTTCTTGCTTTATGTCTATATTTTTATTCTATTTTTTAAAAATAGAGATGGGGTTTTGCTATGTTGCCCAGGCTGGCCTTGAATTCATGGCATCTAGGGATCCTCCTGCCTTGGCCTCCCAAAGTGCTGGGATATTTAGGTGTGAGCCACCATGCCTGGCTTAAATTTTTTTTTTTTTGAGTTGAGGTCTTACTGTGTTTCCCAGACTGGTCTCAAACTCATGGGCTCAAGCAATCCACCCACCTCAGCCTCCCAAGTAGCTGAGATTACAGGTATAGGCCACTATGCCTGGCTATTATCATTTTATTTTATTTTATTTTGAGATGGAGTCTTGCTGTGCTCCCCACACTGGAGTGCAATGGCACAATGTCGGCTCACTGCAACCTCTGCCTCCTGGGTTCAAGCAATTCTCCCACTTCAGTCTCCTGAATAGCTAAGATTACAGGCACGTGACATCATGCCCGGGTAATTTTTGTATTTTTGTAGAGATGGGGTTTCGCCATGTTGGCCAGGCTGGTCTTGAACTCCTGACCTCAGATGATCTCCCTGCCTCGGCCTCCCAAAGTGCTGGGATTACAGGCATGAGCCACCATACCCAGCCTATTTATATTATTTTTAAGGGATGGGGTTTGCCATGTTGCTCAGGCCGGCATGCAGTGGCTATTCACAGGCACGATCACAGCCTCAGACTCCTGGGCTCAAGCCATCCTTCTGCCTCAGCCCTCTGAGTTCTTCAGCTAAGAGCACAGATTTCTGGCTCTTCAGATTCTTGCCTGAGACTTCCTTTAGAATAGTTTTTTGGTTTCTTTATAATTGAAAGAAGAGATTGCTGGTACACAGGAGGGAGAATTGAAGGATGTGTTCATTATTCAGTCCTCAAACCTCCTCAGGATTCATGTTGTATTTCTTAAACTAGACCACTAGGAAGCTCCAGACCTGCTTTGATCAGATGACTGTGAATAGCTAGGGTTCTTTCAGTTCTATGGGGAAGGAATCTGCAAGATCTTCCTTAAGCATAAAAAGGGAGATTTGTTAAAAGCACACAGATTGGTCTAGGAGGGCACAGGACAGAGACACAGCCGGCCCTCAGGAATGAATGGGAACTTGAAGCTGAGTGCCCACTGTGTTTCCGGACCTTGCCCACCTTCCTCACTCCTGAAAGCCACCTCATTCCTCTTTCTTTGTGGTCAGGCCTTGTCTGCCACCAGGTCACGTGATAGAAACCATGGTGAGCCCTCAACACAGCCCCTGGATTTTCATTTCCTCTTTTCAGTAGATTGGATCAGACTGAATGTTCTCAGTTCCAAATTGAAATTTCCCAGAGAAAGATGTCTGACTTGTTTATCTTGAGTCACTCCTGGACCAACGATCTGGAACCAGGGTGTATTAATCAGGGTTCTCCAGAGAAACAGAACCAATAGATGTGATTACGGGGGCTGAGAAGTCCCCACAATCTACTGTTTGCAAGCTGGGCACCCAGAAAAGCTGGTGCTGTCGTTTGAGTCTGAGTCTGAAGGCCTGAGAACCAGGAGCATTGATGATTCTCTCATCCGGGAGTTCAGTAAGGAGCAGAGGAAAACCAATATACCGGCTCAACCAGTCAGGCAGAGAGAAGGAGAATTCCTCCCTCCCTTCCTCCCTCCCTCTCTCCCTCCCTGCCTTCCTCCCTCCCTCCCTCCCTCCCTCCCTCTCCTTCCTTCCTTCCTTCCTTCCTTCCTTCCTTTCCTTTCTCTCTCTCCTGTTTGTTCTATTCAGGTCTTTAATTGGTTGGAAAGGCTCGTCCACACTAGGAAGGGCCATCTACTTTACTCAGTCTACCAATTCAAATGCTAATCTTACCCAGAAACACCCTCACAGAAACATTCAGAAATTATGTTTAACCAGCAGTTATCTGGACACTCAACGACCCAGTTAACCTGACACATAAATTAACCATCGCACAAGGAGTCTGGATCACCGCAGACAAAATAAAGTCAGGAGCTTTGGCTATGTCCCTGTGAATTGGGTGGGTGATAGAGGAGGAGCCAGGCTGTCATGGCGTCGGTGGCGTGGTCTCCAATGCCGCATATTGCCTGGTGCTTCTTTAAAATAATAACATTTCTATTGAAGATACCATTCATTATGTTCTTCCACAATCTGCATGGCGCGAGATACATGTGGGTTTGAATTTTGTCTTGCAACTAGCTTGAATTAGGCAAGTTACTTAACCTCTATCAACTTCAGCTTTTCATTAATAAAATGGGGATAATATGCAGGACCGTTGCGCAAATTAAATAACATACTATTTGCGAAGTGCTTGCCCTTAGAATAGAAGGCACTCAATGAACAGTAACTATTATTATCATTCATCACCAATTTAATGCTAATTATTATTATTTCATGCAGCGTGTTCTGAGACCAACATGGACAAAGACCATTCAAATAAATTGATACTTTCCTTTTGACTGATGGTGACAACAAGATTGCAAACTAATAGGTGCTCCGGCAGGCATAACCCTTGTCTCTGAAAAGCATAAAATACGCAATTATGTTTTCATGCTAACGAGGACTGAGAAGTAGTAATTTTTAATTTTTTCCTTTTTTTTTGTGGTGACATCTACTAACCTCCATCTAGCATTCTGCGGTGGGAAGATCCCATAATGACACTCCAGTCCGTGAGTTAGATGTGAACCTGTGGGCAAACTGAAGCTTGTCACTTCCGTCAAATAAATAGAAATGAGAGAAAAGTACCAATTTAAGTTGGTGTATGTTTTCTGCTTTTCAAAGACAAAAAATTCTTTAAGGAGGATGTAGAGCTAGAACAAAGAAAAAATTATGTTGCAATTTGGGATTCAATACTGTATTGAAAGAGAACAAGAGAAGAAAAGGGGAATATTTTATAATTTACTAAGATAGGGTTCTGGCATCCTATTTCTCTTTAACCATAAAAACAGTTACCCTTTAAGGAACACATCCATGGAATGCGTATTTTTTCTTATTTCAAAGCCTAGAGAAAGTTTGCTTTTCCTAAACCCATCACATGTATGTCTTTAGCCAGCCTGCTGGGAAACTATTTATTTTTATTTAATGGTAGTTTTCCTGAACTACCATTTTTGTCTTCCATCTTAAGTCAAGGTCTTATTGTACTTCTTTTAAGCTTATTTGTTTTAAATTCATTCCCTGTCTCCCTCTCTCTGTACGTGTAACACGTATTATATATATTATAGCAAAATATCCTTCAGGTTCATCCATGTTGTCACAAAGGGGAGGCTTTTCCTCTTTTTAAAGGCTGAGCAGTATTTGTGTATATATACCACCTTTGCTTCATGCATTCATCTGTTACTGGATACTTACATTGATTGCACAGCTTGGCTATTAAGCATAATGGTGCAATGAACATCAGAGTGCAGATATGTCTGTGAGTATCTGGGGTTCTCAGACCTTCTCTAAGGCTGTGTCCAACTCCACTCCTTTTGTTCCCTCCTAGAGGGAAAGTCTTAGAATTTGATCCTGCAAAGCCAGGCCAGGTGCTGAGAGCCTCCCGTTTATTTTCCCTAGGGCAGTGCCCTGAGGTGTTCAGTGTCATACCCTGTCTCCAAAAGCAGCAGAGTCAAGCTGGCTTCTACACTGCTCCCCTGCTATGGAGGTCCCCATGTTGCCTGCGGGAGCTTGTGCACTTTATGCACAGGGATGTGCAGGGTGCCATCCGTGGTGGGAGTATGTCAGGTTTTGGGGTGTACATTGGCTGGTGGGGGAGCTCTGTAAGCAGTTTATTCTGAAGAGTTTGTGGGCAAGACTCTTTCTGGAGTCAGTGAGCTGGTTAGCAGCATCCATGGCTGGTTGTTGAGAACTGCATGCCAACCGCTGTCTGCTACCACCCCTGCTCCCAGCTGTCTCCAGATGATTCCCCTGTGCTTATCCCCTCATTGTTCTGAGTGATGCAAGGCAGAAGTGGGCCTTCTGGACTGTGTCCCATAAGACTGGGGGAGTCTGGCATTCCTTTTACTCTTACTTTTCCTCATGAGAGAGGGCGCAGG
Organism: Ateles fusciceps; assembly: GCA_036589455.1. Classification (NCBI taxonomy): domain Eukaryota; kingdom Metazoa; phylum Chordata; class Mammalia; order Primates; family Atelidae; genus Ateles; species Ateles fusciceps. The sequence goes on from JAZHEH010000276.1 coordinate 272,986, forward strand.
CCCAGGGAACCTATCTCAGCATAGATCTGTGCTGCCTTGGGGGAAGGGTAAAGTGGGTAAAGGGAGACTGTTTTTCTTACCCTCTTGAATTCATCCACTGTAGGATTTTTTTTTCTCCACCAGGTGCTAGAACCTCCCAGTTAGACTCTAGAGCTCCTGCCATTTTGGCTTATCTATGGATGATTACCAAAATGGGTGTTTCTGTGGGCGGATAAGAGCTGGCATCTCCTATTCTGCCATCTTGTTGGACTCATTTTTGCTGAGTTGGACATTCGGGCTGTAGAAGAGTGTAGAAGCAGCAGAGTCAAGCTGGCTTCTGCACTCCTCCGCTGCTCCGGAGCTACCCATGCTGTCTTTGGGAACTGATGACGTGGGGATGTTGATGAGACTGAACGTGGGGGAACAGGAAAGAGGTGAGATAGCTGGAAGAAACTTGAGCAAAGAAAAACTGGAGCAAGTAAAAGAAATATCTCCTAGGGATTTGAAAATTTGTGCTTTTCTTCAGTATGTGATTTAATATTTCTTTAGTCTCGCCAAGAAATCTTCGGTAAAAGTCAACACTAAGTACTAATGCATGTCGAGGCAGATGTACTCTTGGGCCAGGGACAAAGCCCTGATTATTGCCTCAGGAGTGAGGGCTGGGCTCTCTGTGGGAGTCTCACTACCCCTGGATGACCTCAGGAGCCAAGGCCCATCTTTCTCCAGGCAGACCCCTCTGATAGATCTAGAGAGAGAAGATGATGATCCTCTTCTGAGTTCTGAAAGCGCTGGACTCATTGCAAGGCAGTTCTGTAAGCCTGTGGTCTGAAATTACAAATTCATGTATCTGGCTCAGCCCCTAGACTACAAGTTACTTGAGGGCAGGATCTGGGCTTTCTTGCTCCTGTATCCCCAATTTTGACCGATGATAGGCTTGGAAGAGGTGCCTGGTAAATGGTGGAAATGATTTGTCTGGTCCAGTTCTACAAATAGTATCTTCAGTACATTTGCTATTAGTATTACCATAATATATTAACATAATCCTGAATGATGTTGAACATTTAAGGGACCCACAAGGCAGCTCTCAGATCTTCCTGGCCAAGCTATCTAGTGCCGGAATGCTATTGGCTAAGACTTTTCGTAGTTTGGCATTTTGCTGATGGGTCTAATAACAATGTTCACCTCTTTTTGTGGCAGCTGGAAAGCTATATTTTTCTTAGCTGCTGACCTGCTTATCCCATTTGGGAACTTGGGATCCAATTAGGCCTTAGGATGTGCAGACGAAGGAGTGAGGTTATAACCAGGTCAACCTTTCTCTTGAAATAGTCATGAAAAGAACTCTTGAGCAAAATGGCTATGAATAAGGTTTTAAGACACAATAGGAATAAACTAAAGAGAGAATTGAATCTTTAGCTGTAAGTAGAGGGGGAAAAAGGGCAAAACCGGGTATTTGTTCAGTAGAATGATATTTGCCACCCGACTGAGAGAGGTAGGGCTTAAGGTGTGTGTGTGTGTGTGTGTGTGTGTGTGTGTGTGTGTGTGTGTGTGTGTGTGTGTGTATGTGTGGCCACTGACTTGGTCTTTCTGGTATTCTTCTCAGTAAAATCAGGATAATACTTTTTTTAGGGTGAGATTTCTGAGGGTGCTATAGTTGGTTTTTGCTCAAGCATGCCAGATAGCTTCCTACTTGGCTGATTTGAGGATTCCCGGATGCTGTAATTTCTCCATCACTGTTCAATACATAAAATGACCATGGAAGGGTGAAAGTGTAATGCAGTAGTTAGAATCCTGGACTTTGGGACCAGACAGAGAGATTCATGATATGATATTTGGGTAAACAGTTGCCTTCTACTTAAAAAGCAAAATTCTTCTTAATTAACTTATATCACATTAGATATTTATGTGAAGTAGGCGCTTCATGGAGTTTGAAATCAGGACAAATATTATTAATAATAGATCTGTCTTCCAGGCTCACGTCTCAGTTCTGTGACCTTGGATAAGTTACTTAGCCTCTGTGAAACCTGGTGATGTGGCTTGGACGTTAGTCCCCGCCAAATCTTATGTTGAAAGATGATACCCAATGTTGGAGATGGGGCGTGGTGGGAGGTGTTTGGGTCGTTGGGGTGGACCCCTCATGAATGGCTCGGTGTTCTCCCTGTGGTAATGAGTGGGTTCTCACTCTGTGAGTTCACGAGAGCTGGTTGTTTACAAGAGCCTGGCATCTCTCTTGCTTCCACTCTCACCGTGTGACACACAGGCTCCCACTTTGCCTTCTGCCATGATTGTAAGTTTCCTGATGCCTCACCAGAAGCAGATGTCAGTGCTCAGCTTTCTATGCCGCCTGCAGAATCATGAGCCACTTAAACCTCTTTTCTTCATAAATTACCCATGCTCAGGTATTCCTTCATGGCAACACAAATCAACTAACACACCCTATTTCCCAACCTGTACAACGAGGGACATGGTTCACTTTGTAGGGTCATTGTGGGATCAACTAAACAAAGGTGTGAAGCACAGAAAGTCCAGTGAGAAGTCCTGATGATGGCGGTGGAGACGAGTGATGGCCATTGTGTTGCAGGCAGCGGTTTGCTACCCACGGTCTTTGTCTTTTCCCTTAGGAAAAGAGTTTCAGTGTAAAGAGGGTGACAGTGTGCTCTGTGTAGACAGTATTTTCCAGGCTCCCTTGTGGCTAGGTATGAGCATGTGAGTATTTCTGACCAGGACGTGAGCTGAAGTTGCTAGGTGGAAAATTTAGAAAGGCTTCTTAAAGGAGGGAGAGCCTATTTGTTCTTCCCTGATCTCTTATCCCTATTGCCTGGCTTTCTGAGGTGAAGGCAAGTGCTCCAGCAGCCATTTGGACCAGGAGATGACTTTGTGAATGAGCCACACTCTGAGAGTGACAGAACAGGTAGATAGAGAAAGGCTGGGCCTGTCATTCATACTGGAGCGCTTTACCGGAGCTTTAAGTTGACCTTTAAATTAAGTCATAGTTTGTTCTTTTCTTCATTCTATCTGTAGCCAGACTTTATTCTAATTGACAGGGATAATGAGGATAATTTCTTTTTTGGCTTTCAACAGACTTGCATTAATTTAGGGGGATTTTCCAAGGATTCCCTCTTGGGTGGTTGATTTCCAACTGGGTAGTCAGCTAGAGAAAGGTTCTGAGGGCCTAGATGTAAGGCAAATCCTTGGGAAGGCAGGAGGGGATGTTGGGATAAAGAATGTGCATCAGAAAGGGGAGTTCAAGAAAACAGATTGCCAGCCCTGTACTTACCAATTGTGTCACCTTGGGCAAGGCCAGTGGCACCTTGCCTCCCCCAAGGGCTGTAGCAGAAATTAAATGAGAACGTATTATATGACCTGGCTCACAGGAATTACTTTAAAAAGCTTATTTCTTTCTAGTGATTTAATAATATAGTCCTGGAAAGGACCTGTTCCTTGGGCATCAAAAAAATACATATCCATATTTTGCCTAGATTTGCAGTTTGACAAGCAGAGGAGCTGCTGTTTCTTCGTGGGAATCGCTGACTCACCTCACACCCTGATCTCTGACAGGCCTGGCCCTGCCTGAGCTCACCAGCCTCTGTGAGAGGTGGGAAGAGACGGGGGTGGATACAAGTCTTCAACTTTCATTCCAGTGCATCCTGGCATGCCAGCCCATCACAGAGCGGACGGCTTTTCTATTCCCTTGGGATGTTATGCTAAACACAATTACACACAGCATTTGACAACAGAGCTGGTAATTTACGTGCTCCTGGAATGGAGAAGAAGGAGGGCAATTGGGATGAATATCAATGTGATCTGAGAAGACACTGAATTTTCTCATCTCTTTGAGGAATCAGAGGTTGGTTATGGAAGGGAGAATGTTAATTGGTGGCTTGGTGGATTGATTTAAAACCCATCTACCTTTAGCAGGGATGCATTATCTATTATTCCCCCTCAGGATGGTCTGGTTTGGGGGAGGTGGTGTGTTTGCTGGGGGGAGTGGGCAGAAGTCAGTATCAGATTGTCAACTTGAAAATGTTTGGTGAAATTGCTGACTTACTACTTGTGAGATCTCGAGACTTATTACACCTCTATGAATCTCAACTTTGTTATTAGTAAATGACAGATAATAACACTGTCTCCCGGGGCTCTTCTGAGGGTTACATGAGAGAAATTATACAGAGCCCCCCTCCAAAAGGTGCCCCCAGTGGTAGGTGGTCAAAATTCATTCACTTCCTCCCATGTAATTGAAAGACACACTTCATTCCTGTCAGCCTTTGTGAAAATTTATCTTCTGACAGTTTTAACAGTGACAGAAGGGGATCATTCCACTATATTATCAAAGAGGCTGCTGCACTGTTTAGCTTTACCACAAGCAAGCTTCATTTTGGAAAACAGATGTGAGCGTGTGTGTGCTTGTGTGTGTGTGAGCGTGTGTGTGTGTGTGCGCGTGAATTCAAACATCTTAGAGTTCCTGTTTTTTATCACCAGTAATTTAAAAATACCATTGCATGCCATTATTTCTTCAGTGCAGTCTCTTCTTTTTCTTCCTGAGAGTGGTACTCAGATCCAGGCCATCTTCCCACAGTTCCCAAGCAGGGTCTCTCCCTTTCTGGGTTACCTTCAAGGCAGTCTGAAAAAAAAACCTGATCCAAATCTCAGCCGTTAGAAGGGTAAGAAATAGGAATCTCAGGCTTTTTTTCCCCCCCCCCTGTAAGACGTACAGGGATATCTCCAGGTTCATAGAGACAGATCTGGGCTCTGGGCTGTTATTTCTGTTTGGGTTAGGTGAACAGCCTTTCTTTATGGGTGGCACATAAACACCAGCCCAGAAAAGAAATTCATCTTTGGAGAAAACTGCTCAAATAGACTCTTCCCTTACTTTCTCTCTCACTCTCTCTTTTTTTTTTTTTTTTTTGAGATGGAGTTTCACTCTTGTTGCCCAGGCTGGAGCACAATGATGCGATCTTAGCTCACTGCAATCTCTGCCTCCTGGGTTCAAGCGATTCTCCTGCCTCAGCCTCCCGAGTAGCTGGGATTACAGGTGCCTACCACCACGCCTGGCTCATTTTTGTATTTTTAGTAGAGACAGGGTTTCTCCATGTTGGCCAGGCTGGTCTCGAACTCCTGACCTCAGGTGATCCACCTGCCCTTGCCTCCCAAAGTGCTGGGATTACAGGCATGAGCCACCACTCCTGGCCATTGTTTCTTCTCTTCTTGTCACTGCTTTGTGGGTTTGGGTTTGGGTTCACCCTTTGCCTGGAGCCTGTCACTGCTCTGTGGGTTTGGGTTCACCCTTTGCCCTCCTAACTCTCCTTAGTCTTCTTTGGCTCTTCACTTGGCTCTCCAGCTCATTTCTCCCCCGCAGCCCGAGGTCTAGGCATTTTCAGCTCTGTCTTGATGAAGCAACAGTTGTCCTCTGACCTCCAAGAAGGGTGAAGAATTTGGGTTGATTCAGCCCTGCTGAAGGCCCAGAAGACCCTTATTCCACTGAGTGATTGAAGATGTCTTCTCTAAACATCTGGCCCTGGGCCCAGCCTGCAGGAGGGATAGGCTGGGCAGGGGAAGTGATGATCTGGCTCACTTTTTCTTTTGAGAAATAGGCCACTTAGGTTGTCGTCTTTTAGCCTGGGCAAAGTCAATGATCACTTATGTTTCTTTTCATGGCTGCTTTGCTACAGTTATCGCATAGCAGGTGCTTAGTTTGTTTGTGGCAAAAAAAGTAGAATTGAAATCTCTGTGCTCAAGTCCAATGGCTCCAATCTGTGTTTCATTATTGGAAATGGAGCCTCTTGATGCTCCGGGGTTCTTGAGTTAAAGCCAAGGCACTTGGACCAGCGGCACTGCTGGCTGGCTGGAATTGCTCAGATTTGTTCTGGCTCACCTGGTGTGGCTCTTAGGTTCCTGTCTGTGTTAATTATGTTCTCTACAGATCCTGAAGCCTGGTGTTTGCCTACCTGTCTGAATGGGCGATGTCCTGTGGCAAACCCGCCAAGGAGGCTTTCTTCATTGCTCTACCTCACAGGTGATCTCTTTGCTCCAGGCTTTGTGCCCTTTGGCTCCCATTCTTCCCAGTTCCTCCTCCTCTCACTTCTGTCATTTTTCCTGGCTTAGCCTGGGTGGTGTTCCACAGTGCCCTGTCAGGCTTTCTCTGCGTGGCAATAGGATGCAAGAAGCCTTGTGGGTATGGGGCTTCAATGCTTCCCCTTGCCTGCTTTGTCATCCTCACTTTTTATAATGTTCTGGGAGTTCTCAGTAAAGGCTGAGTGAATAGGTAGGTCTATCCTGAATGTAGGAGAAGCTTTAGGAAATTATAGGAGCTTTCCAAAGACGGAGTTAGAGATTACATAATTGCAACCTGCATCTCTTATGCTTATGCTGCATTTACTTCGGTCAACCATGACCTAATCAACCAACCGACCCACCAATCAATCAATTAGATAACAGAGATTTATTGAGTTTCTGCTCTGTGCTCAGCCATGTGTCTAGGGCCCTGGGGAACATAGAATAAGGAAAAAGCGCCGCCTGTGCTTCGAAGCATTTACAATCCAGTTCAGGAGAAACAGTGAACTTTCATGTCCCTACAGTAAACCCCACCAGGCCGTTTTAACTGGCTGCTGCATTCTGAGTGTGTATGGGGAGAGACGGGGAGCAGGAACACCTGCCACGGAGAGGTAGCATGGTGACGTGAAGCCAGCCTGGGTTTCAGAATTGGAGGAACCATGTCTGAGTCCCAGTTCCTCCTCTCATAGCTGTGGGCTTTGAATCCCGAATCACTAGCAGAAAACATTTATTGAGGACTTTTTGTGCACATCACCCAGCTGCAAGTGGGACTGCAGGAGGACGCAGGGGAAGGCAAGCATGCTACCCACCCTCAAGATACAGTCTTACCAGAGACGATGAGACAAAACAGCAGATGACAACCTCCTTCTGCGTTGGCCCCAGAATGGATGAAGGGGAGCCTATGATTGGGAACATATTTCCCACCAGATTCATACAGAGAAGGGATTTATGGCGCTTTGGTGTGAGGTTCGAATGAAAGGCTATCCCATTTATGGAGCTCTCGCCGTATTTCAGGAATTAAACAAATGACTGCATGTCACTCCTACTCCATGTTAGCTTTTTAAAATCTATTACCTGGATAATCCTCTCCACAACAGATGTGGTTATGCATTTTTTTAAAATGAGAAAATTGAGGTTCAAAGGAAGAAAATAAATTGCCCAACATCAAAAACTAATCAATTGGTGAAGTTTGGATTTCAACTCACGCTGCTCAGACACCATCGCTAATTTTGCGTGGTTTATCTTGTCTTCACATCATTCCCCCATTTGCGGATTAGGCCATCAAGACCCAGCGAGGTTAAGGTTTTAAATGATCCATTTCAAAGCAGGGATCCAAACCTGATCTGTCTGATTCTAAAGCCTGAGACTGCAATAAACATACATATATGTATGGATGCAGGCATACAATGCAATAAAAGGATTGAGGCTGTTCCTGTACACAAGTTTGAGGAGTTGTGGGGAGAATTAGGACGTGAAAGAAACGGTTGCCGTGGATCAGAAATCCAGCCTAGCAGTTTAAATGGAAGGGACCTCCCTTTATACAAAACAGCCCTAAATTAGTTTAAACTAGTGCTTCTAAAATCTAATATGCCTACCAATCACCAGGGGATCTGGTACAAATGCAGATTGTGACCCAGTATGTCTGAGGTGAAGTCTGAGGTTCTGTATTTCTATTTCTCTATATTTGTTTTTTTTTTTGAGACAGAGTCTTGCTCTGTTGCCCAGGCTGGAAGATCTAGGCTCACCGCAACCTCTGCCTACTGGGTTCAAGAGATTCTTGTGCCTCACCCTCCCGAGTAGCTGGGACTACAGACACTTGCCACCAGGCCAAGCTAATTTTTGTATTTATTGTAGAGATGATGTTTCCCCACATTGCCCAGGCTGATCTCAAACTCCTGGCCTTCAGTGATCCACCTGCCTCGGCCTCCCAAAGTGCTGGAATTATAGGTGTGAGCCACCGTGCCTACCCATAGGTTCTGTATTTCTAACAAGCTGCTGGTCCATGAACCATACTTTGAGTAGCAAGGGTCTAAATTAGATTTCTCACCCTGGACTCTTTTGACATTTTGGGCCAGATAATTCTTTGTGGTGAGGATGTTTAGCAGCATTTCTGGCCTCTTCCCACTAGATGTCAGCATCACCATCCCCCATTTGTGATAACCAAAAATGTCTCCTAACATTGCAAAGTGTTCTTAGGGGGCACAGCCTCCCCCAGGAAAGAACCACATGTCTAAACCAGTGGTTGCAAAAGCCTGTCTGCACTTTGGAATCATCTGGGGAGCTTTGAAACTCCTGGTGCTTGTGTCCCGCCTAACAGACTGCAGTTTACTTAACCTGAAATGTACCTGGGTCAATTTCAAATGTTTACATGCTTTTCCAGGTGATTCTAATGTGCAGACAAGTTTGGCAACCCCTGGTCTAAGCTCAAACTCTGGACCAATCAGCTTCTCCTTCTCTTTTTGCTTCCAGGAAGCTGCCACACCTAATACTCAGAACTGCCCATGGCTGACCAGGCACCTGGTCCTGGGATGGGAAGAAACGTTTCCAGGCTTCACTCATCACCCAGAAAACCTAGCTCAGAGTTGGCTTAAATCCTCCAGTAAAGAAGAGCAGAAAGAAATTATACAGATCTGGGATGGAGTTAGCCCTCATCCATCATGCTGTCTGGGGCTGCTTTGCATATAGAAGGACTATTTGTTTTAATCTTCAAGAATCCCATTTTGAGCTGGTGATCTCTCACAGGTTATGTAAAGACCTGTGCCATGTTTTGGCTCTCTTTCCTCCCTCTCCCAAAGCCTTGATAGAACCAACCTTTATTCCTCTCACACCTAGAGGCCAGGATAATAGTCTAATGCTTGGCTGAAATTTGGACTAATCAGGTGCTTGGAGGTAGAGATTCTTTGCTAGGTAGGATGTCACTCAGTGGACCACGCAAAGAATATCTATTTTGTTTTCTTCTTAGCTGAGCGTATGCATGTTTACGTGCATGTCTATGTGCTGTAGAAGTCGTCTTGCTAAGGTTGTTCCCATCTAAAGCCGAGTTTATTTTGCTGTCTGCTGAGCCATGCTGTGAATGTGGGCAAAACAAACCTACACTCAGATCCTCAGTGAGGAATTGCTCATTAAGGACTCACCCTTGTCAGATGAGCTTCTGTTTCTAGAGAAGAAATTAACAGAGGAAGAATACAGGGAAATTAACAGAGGAAGAATAGACTCTTAGAGCCATTATTCCCATTACCTGTTGCCTAATACCTACTTCTGCTTTCTCTCCCTTGGTAGTACAAGACAGAAGAGACTGAATTTTGACGGCTGGAACCATGGATGAGAGAACAACACACACCTATCAGAAAATGTGCCTGGAGCACCTCCTGGGTGGCAGCCTGTTTGCAGCAGCACTCATGAGTCTGGGGACATACAGTCTGGGATAGATGTCCATTCTGCTATCAACATTGCTATCAAGTTACCAAACCACCCTGAGCCTCAATTTCTTTATTGGTAACTGGAAAGAATAATAACACCTTCAGGCTTTTCATAAAGATTATATAAGAATAAAATGTAATATTTACTGAGCACTATTTGTGATGGTTAATACTGAGGGTCAACTGGATTGGATTGAAGGATACAAAGTATTGATCCTGGGTGTGTCTGTGAGGGTGTTGCCAAAGGAGATTAACACTTGACTCTGGGCTTGGAAAGGCAGACCTACCCTTAATCTGAGTGGGCACAATCTAATCAGCTGCTGGTAAGGCTAGAATATAAGCAGGCAGAAAAATGGGAAAAGAGAGACTGGCCTAGTGTCCCAGCCTACATCTTTCTCCTTTGATGGATGCTTCCTGCTCTTGAATATCAGACTCCAAGTTCTTCAGTTTTGGAACTCAGACTGGCTCTCCTTGCTCCTTAGCCTGTAGATGACCTATTGTGGGACCTTGTGATTGTGTGAGCTAATGCTTAATAAACCTCCCTTTATAAATATATTATTAGTTCTGTCCCTCTAGAGAATGCTGACTAATACAGATTTTTGTACCAGGAATGATTCTAGAGGAACAGAATATTAAGGATGGAGTTCTTTTGTTGGTTTTTGGAGTTTCTGGAGTTGTTGGCTGCTTTTTATGATTAGGCTCCAAAATGCTAAGGACTCTGCTTCTAGTAGTATGGAGAACACTGATATTCTTGGTGTAAACTGTTTACAGAGTCATGCAAAATAAACGCATTTGACACTCCTGATTCATTGCTTGTGCGAGGCAAGGAGATTAATGACTCTATACATAATACTTTTGACCAAATCTGGAGAACCAAGGAACATAATGAAGCTGCTTGGTTGTTCCTAAGTTCAGTGGACAAAGTGATGAAAGAAAATGATGAACTCAGGGATTCTATCTCTCGGCTTTAGAAGCAGATACTTAGCCTCAAATCTGCTAGGATTGCCCGGAGTGAGAGTCTTATCTCCTGTAGAGAAAGAGCTGAAATTGTGGAAAAGCAGGCACAAGCTTGTATCATGCGAGTGGCTGACCTGCAATGAAAGCTGCATGCACAGCCTTGCCAGGTGTCTACCGTTAAAGTGAGGACACTGATTGGAAAAGAATGGGACGCTGCAACTTGGAATGGGGGATGTGTGGGAGGACCCTGATGAAGCTGGGGACACTGAGCTTGTAAACTCTGATGACTTTTTTTTTTGCCAGAGAAAACAGCTTCCCCAGCCCCAGTAGTGGCAACAAAACATCCCCTCTCCGACCCATGCTGCCATCAGCCTTTCTACCTTTGTCTGCACTGCCTGAGGCAACAGTGATGGCCTCTCCTGGGGCAGTTGTCAGGTAAGATAATGTTGATTCTTCTATGGAGCCACCCCCAACACCCCTGTTTGCTTCTAGACCTATAACTAGACTAAAGTCCTGGTGGGCCCCTGGAGGTGAGGTTGCGAGTGTGACCCATGAGGAGGTGTGCTGCACTCAAAAAGAACCACTTGAGTTTTCTAATCTTTATAAACAGAACTCTGGAGAACAGGTATGGGAATGGCTATTAAGGCTGCAGGATAGTAATAGAAAGAACATAGAGTTGGATCAGGTGGAATTTATTGATTTGGGCCCACTAAGTAGAGACTCTGCATTTATTGTTGCAGCTTTGGGAGTTAAACAAGGTTCTAATAGTTTATTTGCTTGGTTAGCTGAAATATGGATTAAAAGATGGCCCATTCTAGGTGGGGCATGGTGGATCATGCCTGTAATTCCAGCAATTTGGGAGCGCTAGGTGGGTGGATTATTTGAGTTCAAGGAGTTCAAGACCAGCCTGAATAACATGATAAAATCCTGTCTCTACTAAAAAGACAAAAAATTAGCCAGGCATGGTGGCAGGCACCTGTAATCCCAGCTATTCAGGAGGCTGAGGCAGGAGAATTGCTTGAACCCGGGAGGCAGAGGTTGCAGTGAGCTGAGATCACGCCATTGCACATTGCACTCTAGCTCAGGGCAACAGTGTGAGACTCATCTCAAAAAAAAAAAAAAAAAAAAAAGATGAATGAGCTAGAAATGCCTGATATCCCTTGGTTTAATGTAGAGGAAGGGATACAAAGGCTTAGGAGATTGGAATGGTGGAGTGGATTAGTCTCTTTAGACCTACTTACCCTAGCTGGGAGGGTTCAGAAGGTATACCCTTGACCAATGCCTTGTGAAACAGATTTGTGAGTGCAGTACCTGCATCTTTGAAGAGTCCTGTAATTTCTCTTCTCTGTAAGTCAGATCTAACAGTGGGAACTGCAGTCACTGAACTACAAAATTTAAATACAGTGAGAAAAATTGGATCCCAAGGTGGCAGGGGCCAAGTGGCAGCACTCAACCATCAAAGGTAACGTGAGTGTAGCTACCATAATGAACAGCAGAGACAAAGCAGCAATCAGAATAGTCTACTTGTGTAGAGCTCTGGCATTGGCTAATTAATCATGGTGTTCCTAGAAGTGAAATTGATAGGAAGCCTACTGCATTCCTACTTAATTTATATAAGCAGAAAACTTCTAGGTCTAATGGACAAAAGATTAATTTAAATTATAAAAACAGGATCACGAGCCCTCAGTTAATGTCCACATTTGAGCCAATTTACAGACCCAGAACCCCTTGAATGAAGGAGAGGCCGAGTCCCCTTGAGGAAGGACCCTGCTACATTACTGATAATTTATGCAGTGAATCTTTCTCTCATCCGTCCCCAAGGAGACTCCTGGCCTTATAGCAGGGTAACTGTGCATTGGGGGAAAAGGAAATGATCAGACATTTTGGGGACTACTGGACACTGGCCCTGAACTGCCATTAATTCCAGGGGACCCAAAATGTTATTGTGGTCCTCCAGTTAAAGTGGGGGCTTATGGAAATCAGGTAATTAATGGAGTTTTAGCTCAGGTCCAACTTAACAGTGGGTCCAGTGGGTCCATAGACTCATCCTGTGGTCACTTCCCCAGAATGCATAATCGGCATAAACATGCTTAGCAGCTGGTAGAACCCCTCATTGGCTCCCTGACTGGTAGGGTGAGGGCTACTATGGTGGGGAAGGCCAATGGAAGCTGTTAGAGCTGTCTCTACCTAGAAAAATAGTAAATCAAAAATAATATTGGATCCCTGGAGAGATTGTGGAGATTAGTGCCACCATCAAGGTCTTGAAAGACGCAGGGGAAGTGCTTCCCATCACATCCCTGTTGAACTTCCTATCTGGCTTGTGCAGAAGACAGATGGATCTTGGAGAATGACAGTGGATTATTGTAAGCTTAACCAAGTGGTAACTCCAATTGCAGCCTCTGTACCATTGCTTGAGCAAATTAACACATCTCCTAGTACCTGTTGTGCAGCCATTGACTTGGCAAATGCCTTTTTCTCCATTCCCGTCCATAAGGCCCACCAGAAGCAATTTGCCTTCAGCTGGCAAGGCCAGCAATATACCTATACTTTCCTATCTCAGGGACATATCAACCCTCTGGGCTTTGTGCCATAATCTTATTCAGAGAGACCTTGATCACTTTTTGCTTCCATAAGATATCACACTGGTCAATTACATTGATGATGTTATGCTGATTGGATTCAGTGAGCAAGAAGTAGCAAACACACTGGACTTATTGGTGAGACATTTGTGTGCCAGAGGAAGGGAAATAAATCTGACTAAAATTCAGGGACTTCCTACCTTAGTAAAATTTCTAGGAGTCCAGTGGTAGGGGGCCTGTTGAGATATTCCTTCTAAGGTAAAGGATAAAGTTCTCCAGAAGGCCCTGTACGCTCTACCTCATCATCCAATAAATGGTACTGTTTCTCCCATAGCCAGGATTCATGAGTTTAGAAATCAAGGGCAGGAAGTGGAAGAGGCATCACTCACCATCACTCCTAGTGATCCACTAGCAAAATTTTTGCTTCCTTTTCCTGCAATATTACGTTCTACTGGCCTACAGGTCTTAGTTCCAGTGGAGAAACGCTGCCACCAGGAGATACAACAACGATTCCATTAAACTGGAAGTTAAGATTGTCACCTGGACACTTTGGGCTCTTCCTATCTTTAAGTCAACAGGCTAAGAAGGGAGTTACAGTGTTGGCTGGGGTGACTGACCCAGACGATCAAGATGAAATCAGTCTACTATTCCACAACAGAGGTAAGGAAGAGCATGCATGGAGTACAAGAGATCCATTAGGGTGTCTCTTAGTATTACAAAGTCCTGTGATTAAGATCAATGGAAAACTACAACAGCCCAATCCAGGCAGGACTACAAATGACCCAGAACCCTCAGGAATGAAGGGTCTGGAATGCAGGTTTGGGTCACCCCCACCCCCCCCAGGAAAAAACCATGACCTGCTAAGGTGCTGGCTGAAGGCAAAGGGAATACAGAATGGGTAGTAGAGAAAAGTAGTCATCAATGACCATGTAACCAGCTGCAGAAATGAGGACTGTAATTGTCATGAGTATTTCCTCCTTCTTTTGTTAAAAACATGCTTGTGCATGTATACACTTATACTAAGACAATTCTTCATTTTATTTCCTTTCTTTTCCCTTTATCATGTGACATAAGATTTATTGACTTCATATCAGCCTTTAAGTATTGTTAATTTTATGTAATAGTATTTCGGTTGGGGATTGGTGCGTTTCTGGTTGTATGAAGGATAGTTGTAATTATCACCGTATTATTGTCTATTTATTTGAAGGTTATGTATAATCTCAGGAGATGTGTATGGGTTAAAGTTGACATGGGGTGGACGTGTGATGGCTAATACTGACTGTCAACTTGATAGGATTAAAGGATACAAAGTATTGATTCTGGGTGTGTTTGTGAGGGTGTTGCCAAAGGAGATTAACACTTGAGTCAGTGGCTGGGAAAGGCAGACCCACCCTTAATCTGGGTGGGCACCATCTAATCAGTTGCTGGTGTGGCTAGAATATAAGCAGGCAGAAAAATATGAACGAAGAGACTGGCCTAGTCTCCCAGCCTACATCTCTTTCCTGGGCTGGATGCTTCCTGCCCTCAAATATCAGACTCCAAGTTCTTCAGGTTTGGAACTTGGACTGGCTCCTTGCTCCTCAGCCTACAGACGACCTATTGTGGGACCTTGTGATCATGTGAGTTAGTAGAAACTCGCCTTCACATAGATATCTATTCCATTAGTGTTGTCCCTCTAGAGAACCCTGTCTACACACTACTATACATCAGGAACAATTAGCTCAAGTAATGGCCCCAGCAAATCCCATGAGGTTTGTCTTGTCATTATCCCTTCCATTTTTTACTCTTGGGGAAATTAAGGGTCAGAGATATTTGCCTGAGATCACACAGAGAGTCTGACCCCAGAACACATAATTTTAAGAGCTTAGACCCCACTGCTTACTAATAAACTTAAATGACTGGGTATAACTGGCTTTTTTCTTTTTTGAATCTTTCTTTGTAGCCCAGGCTGGAGTGCAGTGGCATGATCTTGGCTGCTTGCAACCTTCGCCTCCTGGGTTCAAGCAATCCTCCTACTTCAGCCTCTGAGTAGCTGGGATTACAGGCACGGGCCACCACATCCAGCTAGGTATAACTGGCTGTCTACAATTGCTACTTTTTCTCTTTCCTACTCTACCTAACACATTTATTTTCCTATCAACATTATCAATAGGTTAGATAAAGATAAAGAGGTAGGTTTAGTAGAAAGAGAAATAGTGAATCTTTTGAATGGTAGAATCAAACACCCAGAGATTTAGGGCAGGCTGGAATGAGGGACTGAATCTAACATGATGAGAACACAGGATAGATGTCCTACTTTTAGATACTGAAAACCACCACAGAGGTGACAGGAGGAGCATCTAGTACTTGCAAAAAAGGGATTTGGGCAAACTGTGAATTAGTGGTGTACCTAGATCACAGTAACCAGATCAGAGAAGGACACAGCTATATGTGAGATGGCCATAGCTTGGCCATCTGTCTATTTCTCTGTTCTAGAAGGCCATGAGGGCTCAATCCAAATTGGCAGGTAGTTCACAACCCAGTTTCTCAATCAAATGTCTGTACAGGTACCAACACTTTTTTAAAAAACCCAGAGTAATAAACGTAAAGATACCATCTAATTTCTGTTCTAAAGTTAAATTCCCATCTGATCCACTGGCAGATGAGCTAATGTACATGAAAAAGGCAGCAGCAGCAGTGTCAACAACCATTTCTGGAAAACCTCCTATGCACTGTTCACTTTACTGAAACTTTTGTATGCATTATTTAATTTAGTGCTCATACAGTCGAATGCAGTGGGTCCTTGTCTTGCTTCTCTCATAGATGAGGAAATGGGGCCCAGAGGGATTATTTATTTACCCACGACCACATGCTTAGTAAAAGGAAGTGGAATCTAAAAATGAATCAAGTCCAGAAGGTGAAATATCAGGAATCACTGGCTAACTGAGTGACTTGAATGATGCTTAGATTTGTCAATGGGCCCCTGACCACCAGTGGCCAAGCTCTGGAGACTGCTTTACCAAGTGGTTCTGGCTGGGTCTCAATGCATGGCAGCACTCACCATCACTGCCTGGAGATAGATTTTCTACCCTAAAGCATGACAGCATCTCCTAAGTGTTACTGTCACTGGCTCAGTGATAAAAAGGATGATTTCCATGGTTTTCTCAGCACGTAGAAGATGAGATAGTGTCACATGTAATAAAGCTCAGAAAGGCCATAATATCCCGAGGTTCTGCCTCATCATTCTTCCAGTTCATCTAAACAAGTTCAGATCTGCTCCCATTTTGCATTTATCAAAACATGATGTGAAGGTGAAAATTCAGCTGCTGTAGTTTAGCAGGTTGCCCTGAATCTTGCCAGGAGAGCTTAAGGGAGCCAGAGAATCATAGCATTCCAGGTCCTCCTCCTGTTTCATTACAAACCCTGAAGTACTTTTTTCTGACCAAACTGTAACAATGTTCTCAGCTCCAAAGGGCTTGTGTAATTTTTTCCAGCATGAGTCTCAGGTAGAAGGAGCATTTATGCCTCTGTTCTGGGGTCTCTGGGGGTGCACTCTTTCTCTTGCTGTCTCCTCTTCCATGGTGCATTGGGAAGATTCCCACATTTGGTCACCAACTTGTTTTTTGACTTTGAGCAAAATTGTCCTTGAAAAAATCCAAGGTTGTTAAGTTACTTTAACACCTTTGTTTCCCCCATTGTAAAATTAGGAGGTTCATTCCTTCAACAAACATTTTTTATTACTTCCTATGTGTTGAGAGCTTTAGGGCCAAGCACCAAAGATATGCTTGTGGGCAAATATGGACATGCTCTCTTCCCTGAAAAGGTGGCATGTCTCATGGACCAAAGGACTGGGACTGAGTGACGGCTCAGGGCTTCCCAGGGCTTCCCATGCAGCAACTTATTGTCCCTTGCCACCCCGTGAGGCAGGCTTTATCATCTTCAGTAAAGAAACAAGGGATGAGGCTCAGAGATGGTAAGTAACTTTCCCAACCTCCCACAACAAGTCAGCACACACTGGTGAACTCACATCCCTTCTTTCTGCTTCCAAAGCCCACTGTTTTTCCAATGCTCTGATTTTCTACCTTAAAGGCAAGGAAGCTAATGTTTACTGAGTGCCTCTGTGATTCTAAGACTGTTAAGTATGTTGGTTCATTCTCACATCACCCCCAAGTGAGGGATTATCACCTCCCCTGTGTGGATGAAGGGCCTCAGATTCAAAAGGGTCAGGGACCCACTCAGTTGCCACAGCTGGTGCAGGCAGAGGCATAGGCACTCAGGCCTGCTGTGTCTTGCAGAGCCTGCTGCAGGCTTTGGCTCCCTTGGCTCTGGCTCCCTGGGTTATAACAGGGCTCATTATTGACCACAGTAAGCTGCCCCCTTCTGTTTATGTATTGTTTTGCCTTCCTGTGTCTCAGTCATTCATCTCAGAAACCCCATCTGTTCTGATGTCATTAATTGTCTATTAATATGGTTTGGCTCTGTCCCCACCCAAATCTCATCTTGAGTTGTAGTTCTTACAATCTCCGCAAGTCATGGGAGGGAGCCAGTGCGAGGTGTTTGAATCATGGGGGCAGTTACCTCCATGCTGTTCTCATGATAGTGAGTGAGTTCTCATAAGATCTGATGGTTTTATAAGGGACTTTTCCCCCACTTTGCTCAGCACTTCTCCTTGCTGCTGCCGTGCGAAGAAGGACATGCTTGCTTCCCCCTTCCACCATGTTTGTATGTTTCCTGAGGCCTCCCCAGTTGTGCTGAATTGTGAGTCAGTTAAAACTCTTTCCTTTATAAATTATCCAGTCTCAAGTATGTCTTTATTAGCAGTGTGAGAATGGACTAATACACCTCTCCTCCTAGCCAGCATATAGTTGGTGCTTGGTAAACACTGGTTAAACAAGTAAGTTGATACTAATGATCATTCTCCAGAAAGCAGAGCCCAGCCCTTGTAGCAAATATTCTGTTTCTTAGCCTGTAAAGTAAAACCATAAGCTTAAGCTAGTACCAGTTCCCCTTAAGCTAGCATGACCAGAAGAAAACTAACCAGCCTCCTACAGGACATTTGAGAGATGCCCCAATCAAGGAAACTCAGGACTTCCATTTGTACACTTGGTTTTGTTTTTGGGATAAACAGGGCCACTAACAATGCATTCTGGCCTGGATTAAGATAAACCTCAGGTCCCCTAGCAAGGGTGGATTTGTATTGACATGCAACCCAGAGGGCCCAGGTGACCTTCCAGGACCCCTGGATTGGTGTTTTGTTTGGACTTCCCCCAACCTTACCCTGGCCCTGTAGATATCCACATGGCTGTGGCCTGGCTTCCATAGGTCCTCACCTCTCGGGGGCTCAGCTAAGAGCTGTGTGAGCTGAACTGCTGAAGGCAGGGAAAGGAAGGAGGCTCAGGCACTGCAGGGAACTAGATGCTGAGATTCAGCTTGAAAGATTCATCTGCATCAGCAAACATTTGCAGGTTAATTATTTTTTGAAAGAGCAGACTTCATCCTCCCTCACCCTCTGCCATTTTACCCATCTGTGTGAACTGCCAATTTTAAGGGAAAAATAATGCTAAGAGCACAGGAACAATGCCATCTTTGAAAAGAGTGGGCTGCACTTTTAATGTACAGATGCTAAATAAAACCTCAGTTTTTCGGGACATAAGGGTTTCCTGAGCTTCACAGCTGTTAGCAGAGATGGCCAGGCATTTGTTTCATTTAATTGTGCAGTCCAGATGCTTACTGCCCACTGACAGCCCATTAAAGGAAACTGAACCTGCATTTATTAGAAGAGACAGAAGGAAAATTCCAGGTCTCAGTGCCTTCACAGCCAGGTGGAGGGGCTGGGCCCTTAGCAGAAGAAGCTGAAAACAGGCTAACAAAGAGAAGGGCTCACAGGCTAGTGAGGGAGGGCCGAGGGCATGGTGAGGGCTTTTACGGAGCAACTGAATCCTGAAAGGGATGCGGAAATAATAGGAATTGTACCTTATGTTCCCTTGGCTATTTCAGTTATCATGGCAACATTATAAGGCAGACATTGCAAGCACCATTTTTCAGATTACAAACTGAGGTCCAAAGCACAGAGAATTTGTCTGCAAATTTCATAGCAGAGCCTGAATTCAAACATTGCTTTTTACGATTTCAAGTTGGGTATTTATATCCCCATGAAACCTCCAGACATCTCCCATGTGTCTGACCTGCATTAGGTACAAGTTGCATGAAGAAATGAGACCTCATTTCTGGCCTCAGGGGTTAATGGTCTAGAGAAGAATGACCCAAACATCCACACTGTAAGGTTGAGGCTGGGAGCTTGGAGCTGGGGGCTGGGATTTGAAAGATGCCTGGATGTCTGCCAGGGAACTGTGGCAACGGTACTTGAGGTTTTAGACAAAATCCATGAGCAAGGTCACAGAGCATGGAGCTGGGCCTGAGGTGAAGTGAGGAGGAGGAGCATGCATTTGGGGTGGGTAGAGAATAACAAGAGCTAACCTTTACTCAGGGCTTGTTATTTTCCAGGCACTGCTCTAATGGCTTTTCCCATGGTGACTTCTTGAATCCTCACAAACCTCTCACATAGTGACGGTTATTCCCTCATCTTCATTCATACAGTGTCTTGCCTGTTGCCCAGGCTGGAGTGTAGTGGTGTAATCATAGCTCACCGAAGCCCGATCATAGCTCACTGCAGCCTTGACCTCCTGCGCTCAAGCAAACCTCCTGTCTCAGCCTCCTGAGTATCTGGAATTACAGACACCCACCACTAGACCTAGCTAATCTAAAATAAATTTTTGTAGAGATGGTGTCTTACCATGTTGCCCATGCTGGTCTCGAACTCCTGGCCTCAAATGATCCTCCTGCTTTGGCCTTCCATAATGTTGGGATTACAGGCATGAGCCACTCTGTCCAGCCTCATTCCCTTAGTTTACTGCTGGTGGAGCTAGAGGCACACAGAGATAAGATGACTTGCTAGATTAGGTCTCTCTGCTAGTAAGAGAGGGAGCCAAGATTCACACCTGGGTGGTCTGGCTTCTGAGTTTCCCCAGCCCTGTGCAGAGAAAGAAATCTATCCATGAAGGGCAGCATCCACCTAGCATGAGAGCTGACCAAGACACGGCATGGGGGCTTTGCTCGTTCTGCACTCATTGAACATCTTCCAGCCTAATGTGCCAGGGGTTGTGAAAGGGAAAAACAAAAGAAAATAACTAACTCCAGCAGAGAGGAAAGGACTTCCAAGAACCATGATGACACAAGGAAGAATCTGATTAGCAGCTTGAGGGAGGTAGAAGAGATGCCCACACCATCAGCCCCTTGTTTCATCCTCATTATTTTATTTATCCTAATTCATTCCCAGGCTCTGTTTACAAAGGCCCTGTTTTTCCAGACAAATTCCATGCCTCCCTAATGCCTGATATAGTGTGTTACAGCAAACATGTTTTAACAAATGAAAACCTCTCTGAGCACCCCCCTTTGCACATCATTGAGGGGGAAACCTGCCTGCCTAAGACTTCTGCACTTACCTGTGTTACCCCACTTGGGACCACAAGAATCAGCCAGGCCCCTTCCACTTGGCACCCTGTCAGATGCTCAAAGAATGTGATCCTCTCTGGCTGCTACGTAAGCTACTAGGTAGAGCTTCCTCCTCTATCGCGTCGGTTGGAACCTACCTGTGGAGTCACCCCATTCGACTAGGTTTCCTTCTCTTGGCCATTTCATCCAGTCTCTTCTGCAGGTACATTTGCCTCTGCTTAGCCGCTACGTGGTGGATTTCTATAAGACGAGGTCTGGTACCTCCTAGATATTTACTCTTCTTTTGCCTGGGAGATTTTATCCATGTCCATGGCTTTAATAACCATCTTTAAATATGTATCATCCAAATTTATATCTCTAGTTTGAGCCTTTCCCCCTTTGCTCCAGACATATATACACCTGTATCCTTTAAAGCATTTTTCCCCCTCTGGAAAATTTTAAGCACGTATCAAAATAGAACAATGTAATGAACCACTAATGATTAGAATCTAGTTTCAACTACTCTTGACTTTGTGTCATTTTGCTTCTTCTGTCTCCCTGCTCTTCCTCATCCTCTACCTGGCTGGTGTATTTTGATGATCCAAATCATCACATCATTTTGTCTGTAAATACTTCAGAATCCACTAGCCTTGTAAATATTTTCCTTTGGCTTTCTTAAGAGTATCTGAAGATCAACTCTTTCAAAATCAAATGTGAGATTTTCCTCTTTAGAACTGATCGTCTTCCAGTGTTCTCCAACTCAATGAATATCACCACCCTACATCGTGAGAATTACCCTTGATACCTTCCTCTCCTCTCTACCCACCGTATATCACCAACTTCCCTTATCTTGAGCTCTCCCTATCACTATACGTCAAACCATTGTTTCTCACCTGGACCATTTGTGATAGTCTTCTAGCCATCTGCCTTCCTCCACTGTGGTCCTGCTCCAATTATTCCCCTCCACATTACAGCCAAGTGAAGTTTCCTTTTTTTCATTCAGCAAAGATCTACTGAATACTTACTGTGTCCTAGGTATTATAAACAAGATGCTGGCCACATATTGGTGAGTAGGTACATTTCTTGTTTATGAAACACACATCCACACATCCACATGCAATAATATATGTAATTTGAAGTGCTATGAAGGAAATAAAGCTGGGACTAGATAGTAACAGGGGGTGCTGTCTTGTACAGAGTGTTCTAGAAAGGCCAATTGAGCAAAAACTGATGCATTTGAAGGGATTAATCACACACAAGTCTAGGGGTAGATTATTCCAGCCAGAGAAAACATTAAGTATAGGGGCCCTGATATATCTCATCTATCAACTTAGTTTTTCTCTTGTGAGGGGGAGTTTGTCAGCTTTTTTGAAGACTTTACATTTTTTTATTTTGAGAACAGTTTTAGGCTCAGCAAAACTGAGAAGAAGGCACAGAGATTTCCTACATGCCTCCTGCCCTGGCACAAGCATAGCCTCCTCCGTTACCCGCATCTCTCATCAGGGTGCCACGCTGGTTATAGCTGATGAGCTCACATTGATACATCATTAGTACACAGAGCCCATCATTTACAGCGGGGTTCACAATTGGTGTTGTACATTCTATAGGTCTGGACAAACATACGATGACATATACCCATCAGTATAGTATCACACAAAATATTTTCATTACTTTAAAAAATCCTCTGTCCGTTTTGCTTTTAACATTGTAAAATATTTTTATCTTTTGAAAAAGTAATACCTGCATAAGCTACACAGTGAAAGTATGATATTTTCCTCATTACTACCAATTTCTAGTATGTATTTCCAAAGGTGATCCATGCATAATCAAGCACATCTGTGCATATATGACCCCCAGTTTTAAAAAGTATGAATGTATAGTTCTTCTAAAACACCCTCTTCCGAACACATTTCATGTAGTGTCATGCCTGTGTTCCTGAGAAGCACTCCAGGGGCCCTCACCCTCTGACTTCGACTTGTATCTCTGGCTCCAACCTTGGCCCCAGTGCCCACTGTGTCCCAGGCATGTGGGCCTGTCTCCAGGCCTTCGGGCATCCCTTTTGCTGCTGCAGAGGCTTTGCACAGAATCCTTGCCTCTGTTTGGAATGTTCCTTTTCCTGCTCCTGCTTCACCTTGTCCTAGTTCATGCTCAGAGTCCTTGATTTCTCCTGTCTTAATTGGTTCAGGCTGCTGTAACAAAACACCACAGACTGTGTGGCTTGTAAAAAGCAGACATTTATTTCTTACAGTTCTGGAGGCTGGGAAGATCAGGCTGCCAGCATGCTCAATTCTGGTGAAGGCCCTTTTCTGGGTTGCAGACTGCTGACTTCTCATTGTATCCTCACATGGTAGAAAGAGGGTAAGAGAGCTCTCTGGGGTCCCTTTTATAAGGGCACCAATCCCATTCACGAGGCCTCCATCCTTATGATCTAATTACCTCTTAAAGGTCTTACCTTCTAAGGAGGTGAAGCTTTCAACATAGGAATCTTGCAGGGAACACAAACATTCTGACCATAACACCTTTTTTTTTTTTTTTAAACTTTAGGTTCTGGGGTACATGTGCAGATCATGCAGGATTGTTGCATAGGTACACACATGGCAATGTGGTTTGCTGCCTCCATCTCCCCCCATCACCTATATCTGGCATTCCTCCCCATGCTATCCCTCCCCAACCTCCCCACCCCCTGCTGTCCCTCACCTGGCCCCCCTCCAACAGACCCCAGTGTGTGATCCTCCCTCCCTGTGTCCGTGTGTTCTCATTGTTCAACACCCGCCTATGACTGAGAACATGTGGCATAACATCTCTTTCATAATTACTTCCTTAATAAAGTCCCAGCCCCCTTCTCCTCTCACCCCTCCAATCCTGGCTAAACTTGCCTTGCTTCAGCCACAGTGGCCTTTTGGCTCTTCAAGTGAACCAGCCAATTTGCCACTGTCAGCCTCTGCGTTGGGTTTCCCCTGCCTGCAATGATCCTTCTCCTGACCTCACAGCTGGAGTTGCTCAGACTTCAGTTGAACTGCCTCAGAGCAGCCATCCGAAGCCACTGAGCCTAAAGTGACCATGCATTTTCTCCTTCTCATATTCCTCTCTTCTACTTCTCTGCTAATATTTTTCTTGATTGACTGATTTCATTGGTCTCTCCCACTCCACCCCAAATATAAGCTCCAAGACAGAGGAATATTATCTGTCTTCTTCATCCTACATCTCCAGGGCCTGAGGTGCATGGTAGGTACCTAGCTACTGTTAAGTGAATAAAGGCATTATATATTTGTGAACGGGGAAGTGCAAGATGAAAGTCGTGCTTGAGGAGGACTGCAGATCAGTAACATTCAGGGGGATCAAGGACAGCTTAGATGTAGAAATCACAGAGAAAGGAAACTGAAGGAGAATACAGTTCATATTGTTTCTGTCAATTACATCCCTCTATCAATTAAATCAGAACCTGTGAGGGTGGGGCACCCACAACTGTATATTTTTTAAGCACCTCAGGAGAATCTGATCCCAAGCAGGGCTGAGAACAATGAGGCTAGATGAGATCTAACTGTGCTAGTAGTTATAATAAAAAAGTAAAAAAAAAACAAAAAACCCAAAGATAAAATTAATTTTTAGTATATTTTATTTAATGCAACATAATCCAAAATATTATTTCAGTATGTCATAAATGTAAAAATTATCAGTGGGATAGGTTTTTTTTTTCATTAATTAGTCTTCAAAATCATTGTGTAGCTCACGCTTACAGAACATTGCCACTCAGACTAGTCGTAATGTAAGAGCTCAGTAGCCACGAGTGGTCAGGATCCTGTACTACATAGTGCAGAATCACAGGTCCCTTCAGGCTCTGGTGTCTTACAGCTGATCTGGAGCACAGCTAGGATACTCCGGTAATTCAGAAACCTGGAGCAGCCTGGCATGTACCGAGGATCACATTTCCTCCTTGTTCTTATTAACACCTCTGTTCTCCTAAGATCTGCTTTGTCTTGACTCTGGATTAATTTCTTTTTGCTGTCTGTTAGTAACTGACAATCCCTAGCCTAGATCAAAGATATCTTGCTAATCTGTTTCTTTTCTTCAGTGAGTATGATACAGGATCTGATTTTTAGCCAGTGGATGTCACTGTTTACTCAAAGAGGGTCCTTGGAGGAGACAGTCTGATCCAAGGACAAATGTAAAAACAGCAGTCATTGTCTCCTCTTCCCTTCAGTTAATGTTTCCCTTCTAATTTGGAGCTGTGATAGGTTTTTTAGGAAGGGAACTGTAAGTGGTCAGTGCTGGTTCACTCATGCTGTCTAGAACATTTGTTGGTCTTAGAGATCTGAAACCTCATTTAATAAAAGGTATAGTCCATAATTACAAGGGATAGTAACAAAGTAAGCTGGGGGTGGTGGCTCACACCTGTAATCCCAGAACTTTGAGAGATCAAGGTGGGAGGACCGCTTGAGCCCAGTAGTTTGAGACCAGCCTGGCCAATATAATGAGACCTCATCTCTACAAAAAAATCAAAGAATTAGCTGGGAGTGGTGGCATGTGCCTATAGTCCCAGCTACTCAGCAGGCAGAAGTGGGAGGATTACTTGAGTCCATGATATTGAGGCTGCAGTCGGCTGTGATTGTGCCACTGCATTCCAGCCTGGGTGACAGAGGAAGATTCTGTCTCAAAATAGATGCATAAATTAAAAAAAACTGGTGTGGTGCAGTGGCTCATGCCTGTAATCCCAGCACTTTGGGAGGCTGAGATGGACAGATTGCTTGAGTTCAGGAGTTCAAGACAAACCTGGGCAACATGGTCAAACCCTGTCTCTACTAAAATAACAAAAAAATTAGCTGGGCATGGTGGCATGTGCCTGCGGCCCCAGATAATTGGGAGGCTGAGGTGGGAGAATCACCTGCACCTGGCAGGCGGAGGTTTCAGTGAGCCGAGATCTCACCACTGCCCTCCAGCCTGGAAAACAGAGTGAGACACTGTCTCAAAAAAAAAACAAAACAAAACAAAACAAAACAAAACAAAACAAAACCCTAAGTTAATTACAGTAAAAAAAAAAAATCTCTGAACCGCCCTTTTAAAAAGACGAGTTCTGTATTTCTTCAAAGCAGAGATCACAAACAATCTTTAGCCAAGTCTGCTTCGGTGTGACCAGCACAATGTTTGAAAAACAATTGAGCTAACATTTGCATTGGAGGGCAATGCAAACATTTGATTTCTGTCTTTGCCTCAAATATTAAATCTGGCCCTGTTGGACTCACAACCTACAAGGCCACAGCTGGGGTCATGCTCATTTGCATCTTGTAAATTGTCATGTCCTCTTTTTCCCACAGGCTTCATCACTCCCAAGTATTCCCCAAACCAGGTCACTTCATCTCTGCAGGTGGGCAGCCCAATCTCTGTTGGCATTTGCAGTTTTGATTGTGGAGTAGAAACACATATAGAAACAATAATTGTTTTAGTAGGCATCTGAAGGGTGGGATGATTTGGAAACAAACACAATGGAAGATTGGTTTTATGAGATCTTTTTCTAGCTTTAGGTTTGGGGTTGAAGAAATCCTGGCTCAGGTTAGGACTAGCTAGCCTGTTGTTTGAACCTACCTTCAGAATTACAGATGTCTCTCATTGTCGAGCTCTCCAAGGTAGCCCAGGGTATGGGAGGTGGAAGGAAAGTGGGTTAGCCAAGGTAGGACCTTTGATGCCATTGTTGGGGGTTGGGTGAGGATCGACACCATTGGCCTCTCCTGACCTTCACTCCCATAGGTGGCAAGCCAGGATCCTCTTTTTCCTTTGCCTAAGGTGCTAAGTCTGAAACTTGAGTGAGCCTCAGAGTGACTTGGAGGGCTTGCTAACTACAAGCTGGACCCAACTCACAGAACTTGTGATTCAAGAGGTCCAGTGTAGGGCTTGAGAATTCACATTCATTTCTAACACATTCTCAGGATATGCTGCTTCTGCTGATTCTGCAACCACACTTTGAAAACACTGGTCTAAGGTTTCAAGGTCAAAGTGAGATTGTTTCAAAGGCAAAAGAGGTGTGTGTGTGTGTGTGTGTGTGTGTGTGTGTGTGTGTGTGTGTCACGGAGAGAGACAGAGAGAGAGAGATAGAGAGAGGGACAGAGGATATATTGAAAACAATCTCTTGCTTTTGTTCCAGGATATGTGTGATACAAGAGCTAGTACATTCCCAAGGACTGAAGAATGAATTCAGGCACAAGCAACACTTCTGAGAGGGTTCTGGCTTTTTCTTATCAATGTGTTTGATACAGTTTTCAAGAAAAAAGACAAAATACCATTGAGCAGCCTCTACCTCTAGGACTGATTACCTGACAGTGAATGAAGTGACCTTTTTTATTAAAAGGACAGCAAACAGCAACCACAGGCTGGTCTTCTACTGCTCCTGCCACTGCTTCTGACAGTGCCATGCAGAGGGAGGGAGCGAGACTCTGGAGAAGGGTGAGTTGACATTTACTGAGCGCTTCCTGTCTGCCAGGAGCTGTGCTATATGCTTACCTGCAATATCATGCAAATCTCCAAACCATTCCAAGAGATATGCACTGTATATAATTACAGTTTATAGTTGAAGAAGCTGCCTCAGAGCTGTTAAGTAACATCTCTAAAGCGACGCAGCTGGTAGGCGGTGCCCAGGCTTTGAGCCGTGTCCATTTGACTCTACAACTGGAGCTCCCAGTAATGGCTTCTTAAGCTAGAACAGGCTTGAAGTGTAGGAGTGCCTCTAAGAACCTGTGGGAAAGGATAACTTATTTTCTCCTTTGTGTCTCTGCAGCAACATGGAAACAAAAATACTACTTCCTAGATTATTGTATAAATTTAATAGGGCACAATCTGTATATCATCGATACATCTTTGTGTCGATAAGTATTAATATACTTCCCTCTTTCCATCCTTGTATCTCTTGAGTGATTTTCCCTGTGCCTCAAAGCATGCATTCATTGGGCATTCTTGTGCACCTACTGTGTACCCTGCGAACCAGCAGACATGGTCCCTGCAGAATATTGGCAAGACGGAGCCACAGATTGATAAGCCAGTGGTCAACTGTACATCTCCAAATGCAAATCTTCCAGGCTTCTCACATTCAACTTGCCTCCCCACCTGTTACTCTCCATAGATGCTGGTGTTCCCTGTTTTGATTGGCAGTGCCACCTACCATTCTGAGTCAGTAACCTGCCTGCAACCCGCCCAACACCATACATCTCCTTCAGACACCAAACTCCTTATTTGAGCAGGACTTAAACGTTATGGAAAATTCTACCTGGGCAATCTCTGCCTCCTGTGGGGCAGTCTCTTCTTCTGCCATTCTGCCAGCACACAATTGGCTTCGGTGCTTAACAAATTATTAATTCCCAGCAAACAAAACTGGGAGCCAGAAAACGTTTAGAAGAGAAACTAAAGTATTTCCCAGGGCAGAATGATTTGCTCACTGGGGATATTGCCCTCCTACATTTGCGAGTGTTGTCCAGATTTTACCTCCTTCTCACATAGGAGTCTCCATATGACTCTGAGAATGAATGTTCTGTTCTGAATGCACCTTTGGGCCCATTGTCACCTGCGCTAGGTTCTGCAGCAGTTCCTCCCTGCCCTCAGGTCCATGCCCAGCCTCCAAGACACCCAGCCTCCCAGACACCCAGCCTCAGAGGTGTCCAGCCCGTTGCCCTCTCTAGCCTCGTTCTCCAGTAACCTCTTCTCATTTCCTAGCAACCTCAACCTTTTGCAACCTGTCTGCTCACTCTACTGGCTCATGCCTCCATGAATTTTCCGAGGACACTGCCTTTTTCAGGAATGCTCCACCCAGCTCTGCCCTTGGCTCACTCCTATGCATTCTTTCCCACCAGCTTAGGAGCCTGCTTCGGCAGAAGGCCTTTTAGGATTCCATTTGGGTCAAGTTCTGTCCTCCAGACACATCTTTATTTCTATATTCAAGGTGAGAGCAATCAGCCATGGCCTGGGGCCTGAGAGCTGGGCACATGGAGATGAGCAGTGGAGCTGGCTGGGTGGAGGCCTCCTGGGGTGTGGGGAGGTCCAGAGCATTCACAGCTACAGCCTCATGCACCTGTGAGCATCCCGGCTCAGCAGGAGGGCCTCTGGGGTGGTCTTTGGCACTGCAGGGCTCAGAGGCTTAAAAAGCTGCAGGAGAGGTCATCATCTTTATTTCAAGACCTTTCTCTTTGACATTTCTATCTTGAAATGCCACTTCTACTGCACCACATGGAGACACATGTCCAAGGGGGCTTGACCTACTCAGCGTCCTAGTGATCCATCAGAGGGGGAGTGAGCTGATCCTGCCTTCCAGCTGGGGGCCTCTGGACAGTAGTGAATGTTGGCTGCAGGTCTGTGCCTGCCAGCCCTGCCTCGCCCTGCCCACTTACTGGCCTTTCCCTTCTCCCAGCTCTCTCTGTTGTGCAAGGACAAGTTGTTAAGTTAATTAAAGCAGGACCTTTGTTTCCTGAGCCCATCCCTCCAGCTTCTTCCCCAGCAGGCACCTGAACCGACCCTTGTGGCTCAGTGGGGGATGCTGGTGACAGCACTGGGAAGGGTTGGGATTGGGATGGGGTATGATGGGGGACCCCAGCAGGGGCTCCTGATTCCTATTCTATATCATGGGCTTCAGGGGCTCTGAGAAAGACTGGAGGGCTTTCTTATTTTTAGAGATCTGGGAAAGGTTGGTATCTTTGTTTGACAGGGGTTTCAGGCACCAGTCAGGTAAAAATGGCCCCAGGACTCCTTCTAAGGAGCCAGGGAGGGTTGGGAGAAAGCTCTGTTTCTTGAAAGGGTATATATACACCCTATATTTATATGATATATATATATATATATATATATGATATATATATGTGATATATATATCATATAGATGATATATGATATATATAGAAATATATACACACAAGGGTATATATATATATAGATATATACATATCTATTTATTTATCCATCTATCTTTAATCTATTTTTTTTCTGAAAGCAGCTCACTGCTGGTTTGTATCCTGTTAACAGAACCAAAGATAATATCCGTTGTAGACTGAATCAGCTCCCAACCACACTTTTCTGTCTCTCACTTAATTTGATTCTTTACCAGCCCTGTGAGATAGAGGGGCAAAGATGAGCAATAGACTCCCTCCTTACAGATGAGAAAACTGGGGCCCAAGGAAGCCTAGTGTCATTAATGAGAAAATCATCTTTAATATTTTCCAAGTGTTTGCAATTTGCCAAGCATCTGCATGTAAATATTTGCATGTGATTCTTACAAACCAGATGCTGAGGTAAATCAGGGATATGTTAATAACAGCTTCAAAAACCATTATTGCATTTTTCTATATGCTTGGCACCATTTATGATAATTAAATATGACGTCATTAGGCAATAATCTTATTGGAGGTGTTATTGTCCTCAACTTGTCCAGTACTTAACTGAGACTCTGATAAATAAAATAACTACCTCTGTGACACAGGGGGTCAATGTCAGAATTGGGACAAGAACTGAAACTACCAGGTCTTCAATGTAAAAATCTCTCTATTACTGGTCCATGGCCATGTGCTTGAGCCCCCTTCTAGAATTCCTTCTGGTACTTCTTTAGTCTTTGAACATGAGCAGGCTTTCAGTTATTTTAGGAAGAGGATTCCCTGCCCCCATTCCCCAACTCCATGCTGCTAGAAGGCTGGGGAGGAAGGTCAATGGTGCCTAAGACAGAAAGACTCCACATGCACTCCTGTGTGAGAAGGAGGTAAAATCTGGACAACACTCCCAGACGTAGAAGGGCAATATCCCCAATGAGCAAATCATTCTGCCCTGGGAAATACTTTAGTTTGTCTTCTAGACCTTTTCTGGCTCCCAGATTTGTTTGCTGGGAATTAATAATTTGTTAAGTACTGAAGCCAATTGTGTTATTCTTGCAAGTTCACTTTTAACTCAAGTTTCAGAATTTCTTACTGAGACAATAGTATCCTAAACTTATGAATGAAGACTTTTAAGATGGAGAGAAGTGAAATAACTTGCTTCAGTTTACACAGCATGTTAAGTCTGTATGTTG
Source organism: Ateles fusciceps (assembly GCA_036589455.1). Lineage (NCBI taxonomy): Eukaryota > Metazoa > Chordata > Mammalia > Primates > Atelidae > Ateles > Ateles fusciceps. The sequence continues at coordinate 303,465 of JAZHEH010000276.1, forward strand.
CATGGCAGGGATTTGAATCTCAGCCTTGCTGACCACAAAGTCCCCCAAATAATCTACTCATTATATCACTGAGGAGCCGAAAAGCTTGCAGACTATACTATAGAGTGTCTTTGAGCAAATTAGGAAAAAGTGCCACCCTTGGGAACAACAAATTAGAAAAAGGTACCAATTCTACGCACAAACCTAGGACACATGGGTCAGGAAGCCAAGGCAGAGGCATGTCTTCCAGGGCCTTTTTGGCACAGCATGAACCAGAGGGATGGGCTGGATTTCCCCTCTCAGTTTCCACCTCAGCAGGTGCCACTGTGTAGTGCATAACCTGTGAACTGGAGAAACTGGTTCCTTCTGGAGCCTCAGGCTATGATGGTCTTGGGTCTTCCTTGTCTTCATACAAAGGTGTCCAGGCATGCTGGTATGTCATCAAACTGCCCGGCTTTTCTACAGCCCTTCCAAGTCCTGCCAACTAGGATAAGCCATTTAACCCTCTGTGCCTCAGTCTCCCTCCCAGGATTGTTGTGAGCACTCAATAAGATATCCCTTGTCATGTGCGTGTTTGGTGCAGGCCACACCAGCTCTCAACGTTTGCTGTCAGCATAGGAAGCACTGTCTGGGGGCTTCTCCTTTCAAATCAGTTACACATGCTTTGACAACGAGCTGCTTTCCAGATTCTCTTTTCATCAGCTGCTTTGGCATGGTAATCAGAGGCCCATGAGGATCTAATTAGAGACGGATAAACACATCAGGGAAAGAATAAGACACTCATTATTGGTGAGTGCACTCAAGGTAAAGTTATCATGAAGCTCAGCTCTCCTCTGTAGGTACAAAGCACAGATGAAAATGTCTGAGACGTGAGTTCTTCTGCCTTAAATCCCCATAGTAAGCTTCTATTCATCCTTCCAAACCCCAGCTCAGATGTCTCATCCTTTATAAAGTGTTCCAAAATCCCTGATCCCTTTGATACATTAAATCTTCAGTTCTGCTTTAGGACATTTTTGCATATATATATATATATATATATGTATATAATCTAACATTTACTTATTTGCTAACTAATTCAATTGTTTATTCGATTAGTACTTAATGAGTATAATGAGCATCAACTACTACTGCTATGAGTACTACTACATAGTACTACTATGAGTACTTAATGAGTACCTACTATGTGCAAGGTACGGGGGATGTTCATTGGTGAGAACTTTGGATCCTCTTTTTTCTTGTCATTTTGGCCCCTGGCTATCTTAGGTAGAATGCACATTCTGTTTCTGTACTTAATCCAAGTCCTGGTACTGGCTCATCACTGCCCAGCATCCCTCCCCTCCCTCCTAGAGTAACATCGACAGCATGGCTGAAGATACCAGAGGAGCTGTGAAATGAGAGTGACCATCTTACTAGCTGAATTCACATGCAGGAAGCAGCAGAGGCTGTGGGGTGAAGACTGAAGGAAAGTGGGAACATGAGCCATGCTGGGAAGTCCAGCAGTCCATGACAGGGGCTCCATGGACAAGGGCTGTGAGTAGGGCATACAGCAGCCGATTCTGCCATCCCTTTCCCCAGTTTAGTGCTTCCTCTGGCTGGGAAGGCTTTAGTGCAACTGCTCTTACAGCTAAGCATGCAGCTGTCTGTGCAATGAGGAAAAGAAGCGGGGAGGAAAAACCCCACAAAAACAGAAACAGCTGGTGAAGGAGGCTAGCTCAGCAATAAGGGCACTGATGAAGCAACCAACAGCCTTGACCTACAAGGCACATTAAACCATCTTGACAGGGACCATTTTGTGCTGCAAAATACAGAGAGACACTGGAGAGAAGGCGGCTCCAGGAGGGGCCTGGGGCTAGATGGGTGGAGAATTCCTGCATATCATCAGGATTTTTATTAGTAATTACCTTGCAAGGGAGAGTACCAAGGACAGAGGCAGGCTGAAAAGGCCATTTGCGAAAGTCCATGAAGACAGCAGTCTGATGTGGTAATAACTAGCCCGAGATGAAATCTCATTTCATTCTGCAGACAAATCTCCATGGAACTGAACTCCCTGGAGTCCCAGCTTTGCTCTCATTCACAATAGAACACACCTGGTTTGAATTCCAGCTCTGTTCTCACTAGAGGTGGGATCCTGAGCAAGTTATTTAATCTCTCTGGGGCTACTGTTTCTACCTCTGCAAAATGAGAGTCCTGATAGCTGTGGGGGATTAGAGACAATGTATATAAAACATCTTGCACAGTGCCTAGCAGGGAGTAGCCACGACTCAATAAAATTTAGTTGTTATAATTTGGGGGGAGAGAGTAATGGTGGGGTTAGTATGAGGGTACTCTAGCTGTTGGAACAAAGAAATCCCAATCTCAGTTGCATAAAACAAGAAAAATCTGCTTCATTCACATATAACAATCCAATGCAGGACTGAAGGTCAGAGAGTGTTTTCTTTCATGTGTTGACCCAGGGACCCACGCTCTTTCCTTTCCCTCTTGTTGCTTTACCATCAGAGCCCATAGCCACAATTGGTAACATGGCCAGTGTGAGTAGGAATGCTACGGATTCTTCTTCTTGGAGAAGGGGTAGGAAGCTTCGGCAATGACTGACAGGGGACTCCCTCCCAGTAAATACTGCATACATTTTGGTATATTTCGGAGGGATGCTGGGCAGTGATGAGCCAGTACCAGGATTTGGATTAAGTACAGAAACAGAATGTGCATTCTACCTACGATAGCCAGGGACCAAAATGACAAGAAAAAGGAGGATCCAAAGTTCTCACCAATGAACATCTGCCATACCTTACACATAGCTGGTGCATATATTTTGGGTGGGTAGTTAGCTGGCCCTGCTCCAGTAGTAGCAGAGGAGTGATGGTTTGGGATGAAGTAAATCTCTTAGGACAAAGCTAATCCTAGCCAGGCCAGTTACTCAGAATGGGTGGGGGGTTTACCAATCAATTATATGGAAGCTGGCTGCTCAAAATATGCTCTGTGTCCCAACAGCATAGGCATGACTCAGGAGCTTGTTTGACATGCAAAATCTCAAATTCCACCCCAGACCACCTGAGTCAGAATCTGCATTTAGGATCCCCTGCAGAGATTCTGATTTAGGAGGATGGGTGTGGGATTCTGCCTTGTTTCTAATGAGCTCTCAGGTGACAGATGTTGCTGGTGCATGGATACACTTTGAGCTGCGAGCATGCAAAGAACCTGATCACAGAAACTCAACTTCTCCCTGGACAAAATGAGATTTTCTAGTGGTTATATGGAGGTGAGGGGCTGGCCTCTCACCTTCCCCTACTTGTGCTTGCAGTCATCTGCTATGCTAGGGTGGTGGCATTTCTGCAAGAAGAGGGTTAAGTAGGATCCCCAGTTTTGTCTGAAAGAGGAGGAAATCCTTAGACCACCTACAGTAACCCTGCAGCTATGTATTTACTGTTATCTGGTGGCTGAGCAGAGACGTTTGCTCTTTTCAGATGTATAGTTAGAATCCATCTCTGGTGGACATGAATCTCTGTCTAGCTGAGATTTACTTGCAATTGTCTGCTGTGAGACGTGTTAGCTAATGAAGCCTATGCTAGAGTCACACAGGTAATCACCCTCTTCCCTCCTCTCACTCTTCTTTACCCCCATGACAGTTCGTTCTTTTGGAAAAATTCATTAACCTACAGTAACACTATTCACCAGTGACAGCTCTAAGAAAAAGCAGGCTGGCATTTCTTCTTACAGATTATTCTCTTAGTTCTCTGAGAATCGCACACATTTTAGAAGGAAAAAAATAGCCTTGACTTGAGATCAGGAATTCTCATGTAAATGCTGCCTAGAAGTCATTCTGGCTTGTATTACAAGCTGATGGCCAAGGTTCTCACCCTGAAGCTGCAGGGTGAAGGGTAGAGAGAAACATAATGTACACCCCTCACACACTCTTGTAGCACACAGTGTACTTTGAATATATATTTCCCTAATCTTCCAAATACCCCGCAATTAAGGGAAGGGAACTGATATTTATTACAATCTACTACGCACTCTGCTTTGTGCTAGGCACATTGACCATCTAATCTATTTACAATTCTAAGAATTAGACATTTATGTGTGTGTGTGTGACCATTTATTTCATACATGAAGAAAGTGAGGGTTAAGGATTGACTAAGTAAACTACAGATCCAGGGTTTAAACCCAACTCTACCCACACTGAAGCTCACTCTTTTGACTTCATTGCAATGTCACTGTAAATAAAGACCAAGCAAAGACCTTTCAAAGGGTGGGCTGCTCTTCTGTAGTTCCCAGATCCATGGGACTGCTCAGCTTAGGACAGCCCCATGGATCTGTCTGGGAGAAGTCTAGTATGGCAGCTAAGAGTGTTGACTCTGAGTCAATCTGACTGTGTTTATAATAATTCCTGCCTCAACTGGGAGTTATAATAAAATCCTTTAACCTCTCAGAGCCTCAGTTTCTTCAGCTTTAAAATGGGGATAGAAGTAGTATTGCTCTCATAGGAATAATGTGAGGAATCATGGGACACCAGCTTAACCATTTTATTGTAGTGTCAGATGCAAAATAAGAGCCTAGCAAATGCTAATAATTGTTAAAATGTCAGTGTGATTAGAGTGAAGGTCCTTCCCCTGAAAGCGACAGACATCATTCAAATCGAATCACATGACTAGGGCGGGGTTGCTGCAGAGCTATGGGGAGCAGCCTGCATGAAAGGCCAGACCTCGAGGCTCCTTTGCCCATCCCCCCCGTGAGGGTGCATGTCATCCTCGTATCTGCATCTCTCGGATCTGGGTCACCCTTCTCTTGACCAAATGTCCTCTGTTTCCTCCCCCTTGCTCAATATCCAATAAGGCTGCCTAAGGCCTGAGTCTACATACCATGTTATCCTCAGTACCTGCCATCAGTTACTTTTCAATTCCCAGGATGTAATTTAAAATTAATGAGAACATCTGATTAGTCGAAGGCCAGCCAGTACATCCACATCTTCAGTCTGGGGTTTGCTGATTGTGTCGGATGAGGTTTACTCTCTGCTCTAGGGAGTGGCTCTCTGTGAAAGGGCGAAGGGTGAGGTGAGCAGTAAAGTATCTAGCACAGGGATATAGATTATTTCTTTCAATGTGTTCTGGAATCTTCTATTTTCTGTTTTCCTGTCCTTTGACATACCCCTCACCTGAACAATTAATTGACTTACTGAAAGATAAAAATTTGAGATAGTATCTAAGTATCATTATATCCCCAGAAATGATGACTTAGTAAAAACAAGCAGAGGGTATTCTCATATGTTTGGGCTTTTATTAGAAGGCCTGATCTGTACTCTAAGGCTTAAGTGACCTCTCTGGGACACTAGACTCTGCACATTGTGTGGGCAGACCTCATAGGTGATTCTCAGTTTCTGTCTGTCTCTGATGACTTTAGACATAATTGCTGATATTTTTTCATTAAAGAATTTTCTTGGAGAAAATTACTTTCTTATCACTTTGCCTTTTTCATGACCTGAAGGTCATTGGCATATTCTGAATCCCAAATTTTGTCTTTCAGTTTCAGGACCTAATTCCCTGATTGAGTTTAGAGGGCTGGGCATCAGAGAACAAACCATGGGAGGTTAGCTGATATTTCCAAATTTCAGAAGTGACTGATTAAGGAACTCCAGTTTTTTATATTCAAGGAAAGGAGCCAGCCATGTGGCTAATCCTAAATCTTAAACTAGGAATTTCTATTTCCTTCTATACCCACTAGGATATGGTAACATGGCAGTAGCAATTTTGATCTTTAGAATTCTGCTACTAAAGGACATTTAAGTCTCTGAAGCTTCAGAAATTATGTTTAGTTATGGTTCGAGTCAGCATCATCATTAAGAACTTGGGCTTTGAAGTTGGAAGTTTTGGGATTGCATTTTTGCTCTACAGTTTATCAGCTCTGTGACTCTGGGGAAGCAGCCTATCTTCCCTGTATCTCATTTTTCTCATGTGTAACATGAGGATAACGATGTGTCCATGGTAAGTGATAACATGTGCTCAGTTTAGTTTTGATTTGTGCTAAGTACACTGACCCATGCCTGGCATGCAGTGAATTCTCAGGAACCATTAGCTGTTGTTTATACTATTATGAGCATCATCCAGCACAGCTCTGGGGAGTTTCTACTCCTATTGAAAAATTGTTTATTGTAGTACACAATTTCACATCTGTGGCTTTGGATAGAGATGATACCATTCACTCTGTCCCCTGCCGCCATAAAAGGCACAAACCTGTTTCCAGCCACAGACTTCACTGAGTACTGTGGCCTGTGAGAAACTTCCTTAGATGTCAGGAAAATGTCTTCCTGTGCTCACTGCCTAGTGTGTTTGCTGCTTTATGAAAATAAGAGGTTAGGAGATTTCCTTCTCCATGGGGCTTTGACTGTTAATTTTAAGCTCACTCATAACAACCTTATTAAAACACATAGCTGATTTACTTTGTTCTTTTTATTTGTTTTTAAGTCTGTTTTCTGTTTTTCATTAGCTTAGTCTGTGTTGCTATAAAGGAATGGCTGAGGCTGGATAATTTGTTAAAAAAAAAAAAAAGGTTTATTTGGCTCACGGTTCTGTAGGCTATGCAAGAAGCAAGATGCTGGCATGTGATGAGGGCTTTGGGCTGCTTCCACTTACAGGCAAAAGGTGAAGGGGGAGCCAGTGTGTGCAGATTACATGGTAAGAGAGGAAGCAGGATAGAGAAGGAGGAGTTGCCAGGCTCTTTTTAACAATCAGCTCACACAAGAACTTAATAAAGTGAGAATTCCTGAACCCTCTCCCAGAGAGGCCCTTAATCTATTCAGGAGAGCTCTATCCCCATGACCCAGACACCTCCCACTAGGCCCACCTCCCAACACTGCCACACTGGGGATTAAATTTAACATGTGATTTGAAGGGGTCAAACTTCCAAACTATTGCATTAACCTTCAATAATAATTAGCTTACATTTACTGAATGTTTGTTACAAATTATCCACTGAGGTAATGATGCTTTAGGCTTTATCTTATTTAATTTTCTCCAGAGAACTGTGAGGAAGGTCTTAATATTGTCCTTCTTTGCAATGCAGAAACTGAAGCTCGGAGAGATTAAGTATCTGGCTGATCTGAAACTTGGTCGAACTCAAATACTCATGTCTCAGCCCCTTTCCATACTCCCTCTTAATAGTACACATGTGCCTTCTGTAAACCTTCCCAATCTTTTAGGAAAGAGGTGGCTTTACATAGTTTTCACCAAAATAACAACATGGTTATTTGATTTTACTGCCACTTCTACTTTCCTCTTTCTGTTCCTCTACATTCCTGCTTCTCCTCCATGTTCACCCTTTCTCCTGCTCTTTGCTTCTTGGTGTAAGTCTACAATGACACACAACCAAAAGAGGCAGAGCCCACATTGCCCTGAGTGTGCGCCATCCCTCCCAGTCGTCATCTGACCTCCTGGCACCAGTTGCTGTGTCCCCCACTTCTCACTTCACCAAAGAAATGCTCATCTGTTTGCCGGAAATACTTTGGTTGACCAAGGAAATGGTAGTAATATTATCATGGTACAGCTATTAGTGAAAGTGTGGAAAGAGCCAAAAACCAGAGAGAGATTTAAAGCTGGAATTATAGTTTTCCAAGTTTGAGGCTTGGACTGACTGTCATATAGACCAAAATTTGACCCAGTGATTTTTTAGTTATTTGGCCTTGGTCAAAATTCTTTACCTGAGTGATGGGAATGTCAGCAATGCTTGCCTGGAAGACTTGAGGGGTAAAAATGAGATGATTACCTGAAGAGCCTGTCACAACTCCACATATACTATTCCCTCTGCACCCCTTAAATGCTGAAGGGCACTTTCTCTGGGCAGCAAACTTCATTATCTTTGTGTTATAAAAAGTCAGGATTTAACTCAAAGGTGCTGGGTCAAGCATAGCACTGGATCACCAACTATATGTACTTCGTCAAACTGCTTGCCTAGTAAGCTTTAGTTTATGTGTCCATTATGTGCCTAGAATATAATATTGCACAACCTACTTACACGAGGCATTTTAGAAAGCCTGTTTGACATGGTCAAAACATAATATATCTCTTTGGTTACCAAGAATGTATGCAAAAGTTTTTTCTGATACTCCTCATACCATTCCATCCCTTATCCTGTCTCAGATTCCCACCCTGTGTATGTGTGAAAGAGTGGGAGAGGATGAGTGGAGGTTATTAACTCTGCAGTAAGTCTCAGGAATAGGGAGAAGATCTCTCTCTTTTTTTGAATACAATCTGATAATAAATCAAAACTTTATTTATTATCAAAATAAATAAAGAAGCCTTTGGTTTGATGAGGTGCCACTTGTCTGTTTTTGCTTTTGTTGCTTGTGTTTTGGGGTCACATTGAAGAAATCATTGCCAACACCAATACAAAGGAAACCATCGAGATTGAAAAGGCAACCTACAAGATAGAAGAAAATATTTGCAAAATGACGTATCTTATAAAGGGTTAATATCCCAAATATATAAGAAATGAACAACTATGACTTTATAGCAAAACCCCAAATAACCCAATTTAAAAAAACGGGCAAAGAAATTGAATATTTATCCAAAGGATATATACAAATGGCCAATATGTATATAAAAAGGTGCTCGACATCACCAACAATTGGGGAAATTTAAATCAAAGTTACCGTGGGGTATCACCTCAGGATGACTACTATCAAAAACATAAAAGATAACGGTCGTTAGAGAGAACATGGAGAAGCTGGAACATTTGTATACTGTTGGTGGGAATGTAAAATGCTGAAGCCACTATGAAAAATAGCATGGAGGTTCCTCAAAAAATTATAAATAAAACTACCATATAATCCAGTAGTCCCACACCTGGGTTTATACCCAAAGGAAATGGAATCTGGATTTTGAAGAGGTATGAGAGCTTCCATGTTAATTATAGCACTATTCACAACAGCTAAGTCATAGAAGTAACCTAAACGTTCATTGATGGATGAATGGATAAAGAAAATGTGGTATATACGCACAAAGATATATTACACAGCCTTTAAAAAAGGAAATTCTGCCATTTGCAACAACATGAATAAATTTGGAGGCCGTAATATTATGTAAAATAAGTTAAATGCAAAAGGACCAACACTGCATGATTCCACTTAGATGAGGTATCTAAAAGCCAAACTCAGAAACTGAGTAGAATGATGGTGGAAAAGGGGAAGGGGGAAGTGTGAAGCTGTTCAATGAAAACAAAATTTCACTTATGCAAGATGAATAAATTCTAGAGATGTGCAGTAAAACATTGTGCCTATGAGTAATAATACTCCATTTTGTCCTTAAAAATTTAATAAGAAGGTAGATCTTATGTTGTGTTCTTATAAAAATAAAATCAGAAGAAAACCCTAAATTATTAGTGATTTCTTTAAAACATTGAAAAATACCTCCTTGTCAAAATAGCAGCATGGAAGATGTTGCAACAAAGTCAGCATAATAACTAGGTTGTGTCCGTGCATCCAGTTTATAGGGTTCTATGAGGATATGAGAATAAAATGAGGCCACCTGTGGGACAAAGTGTCACAGCAAGTGCAAAGTGTTATTGTTGAGCATGTCTTTGCTCAAAAAATACTATCATTTGAAACCCACTACCATGCAATATCCTAACATCTCTAAGTTGACCAGTAAATTGATTCCATACAGGAGGGGTGGGAGGATATGGAGAAAATTAATACATGTCATATGGAATAAGTCAAAGGCAGCTCCTAGGAGGAGGTGAGCCAGGTCTCCCAGGCAGTGATCAACATGGACAAGCAGAGACAAGGGTATGAAAAGCTCTGGGGCCAGAGGTGGACCTGGCAAGCCCTGGGCAGGAACTGAGCATCTGATTGGTGTACTCTTCTGCTGCTGTCAGAAACACCTTTTGCTTTTTGTGAGAGAATATGAATGAGTTCTATTAGTTCAGCTATGTGGGAAGAGCTCTCATCTGTGATCGATCCCCACGCTGTCAGCAGGCAACTGAGATGTTTGAAGCAGATGGGCAGCCAGTCCCTCTCTCTATCCTCCTCTGCCTTCATAGTCAAGAACCGAAAGAGACCCCCTTCCATAAATCGTTTGCCTGGCCACACCTACATGGAAAAATTGAAGCATTTTCTCTTTTCATTATTATTTTTTTAAGCCACTCACACTATCATGCTTTGTAAGCACCCTTAGATTTCGGAGAGTAAATCATTAATATCCAATTTGGGAAAGTCAGTGGTATGTAACAGCAGCATTGGCAAAGCAAATGGAAAGTGGAAGGCTATGAGCAGGGTATTAATTATCCTGTGCCACAGACAGAGCACAGGCAGGTGTTTATGGGTTCCATCCAGCTGGCTGCCATGGCTGTGCTGGCTGTAATCAGGGAGATTCATGCCTCTGGGGAACATCTTCACATTCCCCGCTGAGCAGGCCCCTAACTTTGCAATATTTTTACTGCAAATTCAGAAAAAAACGAGTCTCTCTTGCTTACGCTATGTGAAGGGGGTAGACTCTTAGAGAGTCACATGTCTTTCCCCGCAGGCAGGTTTTGTTAGAATGACCATTCTGAACATGTCTCAAACACACGCTTAAGGGAAAATTAGAACAAGCATCACTTTAAGGGATTCCATCAAATGGATCTGGAATGGCAGTCTTCCTCACTTACATGGGGATCACTAAATGTACTCTCAATGAGTGAGTATTAATTAACCTATATATGAAATGATGAGAATTTAAAAAATTAACTCTGAGATAACTGGTATCTTCACACTCTTCCTTTTGGTTTCTTTTGATATCTTTTATCTTCCAATCTGGACCTGCTGATTCTCAGTGTTTCCCTAATCCTGCTTGGCTCCCTGGCAATTTTTATTCTCATTTCAAACATTTAACAGCTGCCATTGTTGTTAAAGATGCCTTGTGTTTAGCGTTCTTTTGATGCTATTGCATTGAAAGACCTCTTCCGCCACAGTAAGGGTGAGGACAGGCAAGGTCAGAGGGGCCACTGGGGAAGGATCCTGCTACTCTGCCATGAGAAGTCTTGTGGGCTTAGGAAGTGGGAGTCATGAAGACCATCTAATGGCTGGTGATGAGGCTGCATCTCCCTGCTGACCCTGGGCAGACCTGGTTTTATAGCTGTGTGAGTTGAGATTGACCAGGTTTTTTTTTGCCAGAGAGAGGCTGCTGTCCTGAGGGATGGAGTTGAGGGTCTGGGGTAGGGGTGACCAGCTCCCATTTTTAAGGGAACCTGCTCTCTTTTTCAGCCATGCTTTCTCTAGGGCTGCTAAGCCAAACTCCTATTCAGTGAATAGTTGGGCGAACACGTAGACATGGCGTTTATAGGGTTGCTGCATTGCGTCGTTTCACAGTGGTCCTGTGTATGTAGAAAAACAAAACAAGCAAAACAGAACAATACCTCTCTGGTTAATAGGATGTACACTCTTAGAATGAGGATCATGCCCTTAAATGAAGCAACATCCACATGTGTGCCTACATGTACATACGTCTTTTTTTAAATTTATAAATTTAGTACTTGTATTAACAGTTGCAAAAATAATTTTATATGAGTGGAATAATTAGTAATTTATTTAACTATAAAGGAATTATTAAATACCTACTAAATACTTTTTCAACACAGTACATGTTGTTACCCAAAATATTTCTACAAAGTTATGACAAAAAATTTTGAAGGATAGTAATAGGATAGAGTCTCTTTCTCTCTTTTTTGACCTGAAAACAAATTTGTTTTTTTCTATTTTTTAATTGTAATAAGATATACATAAAATTTACCGTCTTAATTATTTTTTGTGTACATTTTAGTAGCTTGCAACAAAGCTTCAGAACTCTTTATCTTGCAAAGATGAAACTCTGTACTCATTAAGCAGCAATGCTTGTTGCCCTCCCCTAGATCCCCTGACATCCACCATTCTGCTCTCTGTGTCTATGGTTTTGACTATTTCAGATTCCTCATATGAGTGGAATCACATAGCATGTGTCTATTTTGTGCACACATCTTGCTTCTGCTATCTACTTCAAGAACAAAGTGGTATTTTCTGACTTAATCTGACATAGAATAAGAAGTATAATATGATTTTATTTCCTTTCTTTCTGTATTTTCTATGTCTCCCTTCCCCATCACATTCCTTGAAGTTTTTCAAATAGTTTGGGTTTTTAGATCGAGATTATTATTAACACATGTATTTCTTTGTAATGATAATAGCCAATCATATGCCAGACACTAGTGTAAGCATTTTACATTTAATCTTCAAAACAAGATTTACTTTAGACATTTAGCTTTGTAATCTTATTAACAATAATTCTTTGGAATCATTGTTTTACTGATTTTATTCTTCTTGCATGCCGTGACTTCCCCAGTTCTCATTTCCTGGTTTCAGTTCATCTTTTGGCCATGTGCAATGTGTCTGTTTTCAGGAAGTATGAGACATACAACAAGCAGACTTGGGACAGCTGAGACTTTCTGTTGTCCTCACACATGTGAATGGAAGCTCATCAGAATCTTTAGTCTTAAAAATCATGTAGAATTAATTCATTGTTTTAGGATTTTAAGAAGTCATCATCCAATCTGGTTTTTGTTCCTTTAAAATGCTGTTTTATCTGTAGATGCTCACATTTTTTTCTTTAGATTTGAAATTAAAAAAAAAAGTCACCAGGATAGTCATGCGTGGTCATTATTTTATTATTTTAGCATTTCATCCCGGGATAAAAATTTTTTTTTGTCCTTGGATGGAATAAAAATCTTTTGATTTTCTGACTCAAGTTAATATTAAGCAGGCAGATAGTTGGCATTTTCCCACACGAGTATAAAGGAGCGAGAGAAGTAAAAGAGATGAGGACCCTGCCAGGGAGTAATTATAATCATGAACTATGGGATTCAAGTTGGGCCAAGCAGAAAGTGAGGCAGAGAGCAGGAATAATGGATAATGCCACAGTGGAGGGAGTCAATGGTCAGAGGCCTTGATGAGGATAAACGATTTCTTCATCAGGAATGCTAAAGTAAAGAACTGGAAGACAGGAAGGACTGCTGAGGGAGTGGAATACCTGAAATTGAGATTGCGTGGTGGTCCTATTTCATGCCTCTGGGATGGTGAGTTGGAGATGGGATGGAGTTGGGGGTGGTGTGGAGGTCAAGGAACCGACAGGCTTGGTGGGTTCTGGGATAAATTATCAATTTGGATGTTAGATTCACGATGGGTATGTTAAGAGTAGAGGTGGAGAGATAGACTGTGATTCTAGCAGTCTAGAGGGAGTGCAGGGTGTGACTAGGAGGTCAGGAAACTATATGCTTGGAGAGGTGGACAGCTGCAGGGCGTGGCCTCTAAGTAGTGTGGAGAGGACACTGTTTAGAAGCACTGTGGAGAGTGGGGCAAGGAGGACCTCTACTCCCATCTCACTGGGAGAGGTGAGAGGAAAGGGCGACAGCATCAGCTTGGCAAAGCTTCAGGTGAGGCAGTAACCCCAGGGCAAGGGCTGGGTTAAACAAGAGGAAGAAGAAGTTTATGGGGGAGGGGGGATCTTTCTGGCTATAGTTCATGTGCTCCAGAGTGTAGAGTTCAAGGGGTAGGGTGGGCCAGAGATGCAGATGTTAAGACTAATACAAGGGTGATGATTTGGGAGGTGTTGGATGATCAAGAAAGTGAGATTTCGAGTAGTCACAGAGGTAAACAGGTGCGAAGAGGAGGCAGGGCAGGTTAGTGACCTGTGCAAATTATATAAGGCTCCGTGTTTAGAAGGGCTCCATGCTTGGTTTAATGTTCTGCTGTTACCCTCTTACAATTCTTAATGGTTTTTGAACAAGGAGCTCTGCATTATCATTTTGCTCTGGGCCCCACGAATGATATAGTTGGTTCTGGAAGGGGGTTTAGGTGTGACTGTCCTTTGAAGGGGAGTGCAGTCCCCACACTGGCTGACTGCTTGGAGTTTCCTGGATCTCTGTTGCCTGCTCAGCAATGCTGGTGCAACCTATTTGTGTCAGTCAACTGTCCCAAGACCCAGCGTCGCATCTTTCCCACACATCTCCCAGTTAGAGCATTTGAGAGCATCTCTTATTCTCTTTGTGGTTAATTGATGGAAAGGAATGGGGCATATCAACCTTTCGTGAATTCAGACTATTCTATAGGATATGTTATGGAAGTTCCTAAAAGTTTCTAATATGAGAATGTCCCTATTTCTTCGTTTCCACCAGTGACAATAGGTTTTCCTCTAATATTATATATGCTTTGGCAACTTAATGAGGACTGGAGGCAACATGGAAGAACTATAGTTATATCTGATCAAATTGCCACTGTAAGAGAAGATTTTTCTTTCTCTCCTTTTAAATAGGATAGCTCTTTTTAAAGAATCAGGGCATATATCTTTGTCTTCCAAGTCCTTTTTGCTTTGAGAGACATTTGTATCATTAGACATAGCAGATAGCTGAGGATATTATTTAATTTTGGTAGGCTGCCAGTACTTATTGCTAGCCAACTATTAATGCAAGGATACAGACCTATTGACTACATGAAAATCAGTTCAGGGTTCACCCAGTAACAACTTATGTGGTATCAATAGGTTACTTCTTCCTGAAAAGAAATTACTTTTTCTTTCTTTCTTTTCATTTTTTTCTTTATAACCTCTATTGACCACACACACTTCCAAACACCAACATCATCCATTTGTGGCTGTATTTCACATTAAGTGTGTGAGGGAAAAAAGAAAACCTCAACATTGCAGAGATTAGTTTCTGTGCATTCAAAATGAGATCTAAATAAGCAAGACCTATGAGGAAAATGACCTAATTTATCTTGTTCATTCTTCACATTTTATCTCACTTAAGGAAGAAAAAAATCAAAATCTTTTTGCCTTCTGACATGCAGTGTGGCCTGCACAGCCCATGACAGTTATGTATGTGAGGAGGAGGATGTGTGGGGGCTTTTGAATGTCATCGGCTCAGTCAAATACCATGGCTTTCTGTTTATTTCAGCAGAGAGCATGGATGCCTAATAAAGACGCTAGCAAAACATTAAACAAATGAGCCTACTATTGGAACGGAGTGGGGGTCATTGGGATTTATTACACACTTACTGTGTGTTAGCTGTCTGCTTGCTGCTTTCATTTGTCATCTCAGTGGATAGAACACCAGCCCCATGTAATTTATTTCTCATTTCTTATATAGTGACTCACCGCCTAATGATGCTTTGTCAACTTCATACTGCATATATGACAGCAGTTCCATAAGATTATAACACTGCATTTTTACTGTACCTTTTTAATGTTTTGATGTGTTTAGATACACAACTACTTACCACTGCGTTACAGTTGTCTCCTGTATTCAGCACGGTAACATGCTATACAGATTTGTAGCCTAGGAGCAATAGGCTATATACCATAGAGCCCAGGTGTGTAGTAGGCTGTATCATCTAGGTTTGTGGAAGTACTCTGTGGTGTTCTCACAACAACAGAGTTGTCTAATGATGCATTTCTCAGAATGTATTTCTTTTGTTAAGTGACACATGGCTGTGTAAGGAAACAGACACAGACCTTAAGAATGCTAGTCCAGTGTCACAAATCATGACCAAGCAGGCCTAGAAATAAAGGATGTGCTTTCTCCAGTTCTTTTATATTATACTCTGGATTCTGATATGTGGGGATTTAAGATCAAGTTCCACGTTGGAAATGGATGTTGAAGTAAGGTTTCTGGAGGGGATCCTCTGGCCATCTGGAGTGAGGTGCATGCTTGAACACGTGTGGGGGAGAAGACTTGGCATGTTGAAGGACTCCTGTATAATCCATCCTGCCCTGCTGGTCTTCCCCAATATTTCTCTCCAGTCCAATTCCTATGTGTGTTTTACTTTCAGGCTTTGCTTGTTTTAAGTGGTGTGTGTGTGTGTGTGTGTGTGTGTGTGTGTGTGTTGCAGCTGCACAAAAATGAAAAAATTTAGTATTTGGCAGGTTAACATTTCATCCGTGGACATTACAATTGTCATTCTCCAGCAAGAGAATGAGCCCCAGCCTCTGTCTTAACAACCTCTTAGGGTTCTCTTCCCGGATAGATGAGTATATTGAAGGAAAAAATGTGTGTGCCTTGACTTTCTTAAAAGCTTGTTTGTGTCCCCAGCAGATTCTCTTGGCTACTCCGCCCTCTTCTCCATCCAGATCTCTTGATCAGAGGGTTTGCAACCACACTTCTATTGCTGCGATTATCTCCTGGGCAGCCTCCCTCTGACCCAGGTGTGCAATGGGAGTGCATCTTGGCATGTTGATGATGGTGTATCTTGCCAGTGACCTTTTATCCCTGTTAGGCCTGGAATTGGTTAGAGGCCTTAGATTTGTGGGGCAACTATAATTTTCTAATAAAACACCTGGCTTCAATACACATGAGGTGGTTATCCAATGTGTTGGAAATTCCACTTGCTGTGCAGAAAGGTTATATTTCCACAACATCCATCCCCTTGTTCAGAAAGGTTATATTTCCACAACATCCGCTTTCACTAACAGCTTGGAATTCTGTTCACCCTAACATTTTGGGATGTCTACCCACATAAAGGATATAAAACATATTACTTATGCTTTCTGCACAGACTCTCTTCTGAAGTTACAATCATGAACTTCGTTCCTTTCTCCATTCTTTCCCTCCTTTCCTTAATACTAGTGAGCAAAGTATTTATGCCGGAACTAAAAATTCAGAGACTAAGAAGACCCAATGTGACATTAGGTGGGTAATAGGCATATAAAGTACTGATCATAACAAAATAAAAAATTATTACAGGTTGAAGACATCAGAGAGAGTCTTACAAGATGTTCTCTTTGAGTAAAAGCTAGATAAGTGAATATAAATTTTCCATGCTGGGAGGGCAGGAGAAAGGGCACTTCAGGTAGAAAGTGGTGCATGAAAGGGTTTGGATTGGCTGGGAAAGAATATTTGGGGGTCAATATTGCCTAGGAATATGGAGAACAGCAGAGAGTGAGGTAGAAAAAATTGTGGGGTTATCGAAGGCGATAGATCTTAAATGGCATGGAGAGGAGTCTGAATGCTATCCTCTAGGTGATAGGAGCCACTGACAGTTTTTTTTTTTTCTTTCTTTCTATTTTTTTTTTAAATAAAGACAGGGTTTCACCGTGTTGGTCAGGCTGGTTTTGAACTCCCGACTTCAGGTAATCCACCCGCCTTGGCCTCCAAAGTGCTTGGATTACAGGCGTGAGCCACCACGCCCGGCCACCACTGACAGTTTTAAACAAGAGGTTTGCCACATGTAGATTTGTATATTAGAAAAAAACAATGAGGTGTAAGGGTGGATTGAGCTGGATGGGGATGAAAAGGGATAGAAGGGTGGGAGACCACAGCTGAGGCTATTTCATGGGTCTAGCTAAGCACCTGCATTAGGTAACTGATGATGAGAGTAAGGAGAAGCAGTATATTTATGTGACGTTGTGGAGACTGAGTGACAGGACTTGGTTACCAATTGGGGTCTGGGGGCATGGGAAGAGTAAATCATGAATAATAGTCCCCAATTTCTAGCTTGGAAAACTGAGGCAGATGGTAGCACCCTTTAATACGGGGAGGGGCATAAGAAGAGAAGTGGGTTTGTCCAAGGGATGGTGAGAAGGAGAAGGACATGTTAAGTTTGAGGCACTCCCCTTTTTTTAGCACTGGTAACACTCAGTGAAGAACAAATATACCTCAGGGAGAAGCTCGTGGAATTTTCCCTCTATTTCCACTGACCCGCAAGGCACACCAGCACACTGCCACGTAGAGAGATATGGCATCCTGAGTTCTTCATCTTAACCAGTGGAGGCAAAGCTAATCAACAGCACTACAGCTCCATCAGAGGAAGCAAGAGGGTGTTTGTGGCTCAGGCTGAATGACCAGAACAAGCCAGAACTTTCTCTGATGCAATGTGACACTGGTATCAGGCCAAAGCTTTCTGTTAATAAATTTCAGCATTTTCCCTAAGTCACAATCACCCAGTATGCAAAAAAGTTACCTACAGCAGCTTCTAAACCCAAGCTGTGTGCTCAGAGCCATTACATGAACTCTCCCCCTGATGGCAATTTGCATTTCTCAGTGCCTGGCATTGGCACTGGTGATTAGAGGACTGACAATGTCCTGGCCAAAATGTTCTCATGGGGAGTCACTCTGCACCTGTCTGGGTGAATAGATGTGGGGGAGCGAGGCAGACAGATATGGCCTGCCTGGCCAGACACAGAATAGATAGAATGTAAACTCTAAAACTTTGTTGAACCAGAACACAGCATGAAGAAGAAACACATTTTATGCTAATTATAAGCTCTGTTTTATGCAAGGAGCTTATACTGGCCAACTCTTTCCTAAATGCTTACAGTGTGTGCAGAAAGCAGTCCTATGCTTGATGAAATGCCCTTATGGTACCTTCAACCATTTTTTGGGGGGTCAGGGAATGTAATAGAAAATGAGTTTTTGTGTGCTCCCTATCTGGAATCATTAAGCAAGCTTCTGGAGGGCCATCCTGTGCTTGGCAGGTCCTATAGTCTCCCATCGACAAAATCTGGGGAGGAAGCTGAAAAGAAGAGGCATGAATCATGGGTCAGGCAAGTTCAATCCCCCACTCTCTGAAACATGGAGCCCCCCCAGCTCCCCATTATCCATGACATCACTGCCTGTCCTCTGCACACTCATAGTTACTAATGAGAAAGGAGGCTTTGCAGTTGTCCGGCCCGTGGCCAGCATGGTCCATCAAATTTTATCTGTATTCTCTGTGTAAGGAGAAAATTACCAAGCACAGATCCAACTGAAGGCAGGAGCAATTAATGTGGAACATGCACAGCTAAATAAGCTATTTAAATGTATGGCTACAAATTCCCAGGTCTGCCCATTTGGAGGGGGTCCAGCAGCAGAGCCCCCATCAAATGTTCCAGGACTGGCTGCCAAGCAGATATCTAAGTGCAAAACCTCAGAGAGGTTGTCAGAAGATGTTTATGAAATATCATTATGAAGAACTTGTGAGGCTCTGTGGTGGAGGGCTCCCAAGATGATCCAGGTGAACAGGTAGAATGCTGGAATTTAGGGTGAAGAATTCATCATTCCCAAATTCCCCAGATGGAGTTTAATTTGACCAGAAAGTGTTTACAACACTTTGTAAACTGAACCTGAGCATTAGCTTAGCCTAGCTTGGGTTCTTGGTTTTTTTGATTACCTGGGTAATCTCTGAGTGGGCCAGTTATGTTCATCCTAAATGTAGGGGAAGCTAAAATCAGGCTCAAAAATGTAACATTCTTTTTTCCTGGAAACCTTTAAGGTCATGCCATATTGCATGATACAGGGATATCATGCTATTTGTAGGGATATTCAACTTTGAATAAAAGTTGGAAGGAGACTAGGAAATTGGCTGTATTAGACTAGCCGAGACCATGATTACAACTGTTGACTTGGAAATTTTCCTAGATACATGAGATAAAGTAAATAATTTTATCAGTTTCTTTCAGGAAATCTCTTGAAGTCCAGGAATTTTGCTTCCTTTATTCCAAACTCATAATCTATTATATTATTAGAGGGCACAATTTTTTAGGTCATGGCTTTTCAGATTATTGAAAGTCAAAGAATCTCCATGTTTAAAAATTATTCAAAATATAGAAAATTTGATGATCCATTTCATGAAGTTGTCCTCTTTGCTTCCTCACTCAGTCCTGGATTCAACTGAGGAATAAACACGCTGATATAGAATTACTACAAAATTATCATTAATAAAAGAAAATCCTGATTTGGAAAAATCTTAAGAAAAAACCCAACAAAACTCCTGCCATTTATTTCTTATCTTTGTTTGGGAATCCTTTCCAGAGATTTTTAGAAATGTAAAATGCATTGACATGGAAGTCAAGAAGCTTTATCATTAACGTACAACCTTGGACAAATCACGTAAGCTCCTGGCTTCCTTTTCCTCATCTGTGTAATGAGGTTTGATGGAGTGCTCTCTAAGGGCTGGTTTTCATAACCTGACTATCTCTTCCCAAATGTAACTACTGGAGGCTTAAACCTTGCTACTCAGGTGCTTATGGTATGTCCTGGGAGCAGCAGCATCTGTGTCACTCCCCGATGCTTGTGCAAAATGCAGTATCTCATCCTGCACCCCAGACCCACTGAATCAGAATCTGCACATTAAGAAGAACTCAGGTGATTTATATACAAAGGAATATGTGAGAAGCACTGATCTAGAAGTTTTTTTTTTTTTTTTTTAACCGAAGTTTCTTTTCTTTTGCACCCAGTGCTCCGGTTTGTCTCTACCAGCCTCCTTATCCCTTGCTGCGTTACTTTGGTACAGGCTCTGAGAACTGCTTCCAGCGTTCTTGTTTCAAGGGCAGACATTACCAGACAATTATGCTATGATTAGATGGTAGTTGATTTTCAGTTTTCAAGGTCAGGATTAATAGAATAAATATAGTGCAAACACAACATTAGAGTTTTTAACCTTTTTTTTCCTACTGAAAGAGAAAATCATTTTCTCCTGAGCTTGCTGAGCCAGCTCTCTGCACAAACAGAGGCCCCCTCCTGTTATCAGTCCTTGCTGGAAATGGGAGAGGAGGCTGCTGTAGCACAATGGGTTTGGCTACCATCGGAAATGGGACCTCATTTAGCCTGAGGACAGCACTCTTTTGCTTGATGAGTTCAGATTGATATCAGAAAGAATTTGTATAGGATGGGAAAAGAGGAGAAGGCCCAGGACCAAGATGGGTTGGGTTAATAGGAGAACACTTGTTTTGGACTTTATTCACAGTTGAGCCGTATTCACAGTTAAGTGTAGGATAGCCAGACTCTCTAGGAGAATAGCTATAAGACTGTGAGGCTTCCCACTTTGTATTGGGGATCAGCAAACTTTGTCTCTGCCAGCTACCTGCTTTTGTAATAAAGTTTTATTGGATCACAGCTTGCCTCATTTGTTTACACGTTGTCTATGGCCATGTTCATTCCAACAGAAACCGTATAGCTGCAACACCTAAAATATTTACTATCTGGTCCTTTACAGAAGAAATTTTCTGACACCTGCCTCATAGCCATTTTTATTCCTGAGTTTTAAATACTGTGGGGACAGGGATGATAGAGATTCCAGTTAAGATCAACAATTTTCATGAAACCTACCCTTTTGTACTGCACACTTTGTTCCTGAACAATAGTCAAGAAGCCTGTTGGGCTTAAGGCCTCAGTAAAATGGCCTGCTGTCTTGATGAGATACCTAGCAATCCATCTTTCCAACACATTGAGCTTCTTCAGTCACACCTTACAGCTACTGCAGAACTTCGTTTTTTGGTAATAATGCAGCATATAGCTATTTTCTCCCTGTGGCATCCCCATGTACACCCTATTACTGTTTCCCAAAGTTTAGGTATTCTTTGGTCACCTTGCTTGCATTTGGCACAAGTGTCACTTCTACTTTCTGGCCTCTGGGGACTGTATACACAGGGTAGGGGCATGGTGGTGGTTGGGACGGTGGGGAGGTGAGCCCTGGAGCATCACCAGATGCTATGGTCTGAATGTTTGTGTCTCCCCAAATTCATATCCCCAAGGTAATAATGTTAGGAGGCAGGGCTTTTTGGGAGGTGATTAGGTTATGAGGAATCTACCAGAAGTGCATGAAGGGGTTTATTGCACTCATAAAGAATGCCCGAAGGATGGGTGTTGAACAGTGAGAACACATGGACACAGGGAGGGGAGCATCACACACTAGGGTCTGTCGGGGGAAATAGGGAGGGACAGCGGGGGGGTGGGGAGTTGGGGGAGAGATAGCATGGGGAGAGATGCCAGATACAGGTGATGGGGGAGGAAGGCAGCAAATCACACTGTCATGTGTGTACCTATGCAACAATCTTGCATGTTCTTCACATGTACCCCAAAACCTAAAATGCAATAAAAAAAAAAGAATGCCTGAAGGAACTTCTTTGCCTCTTCCACCATGTGAGGATGCAGAAAGAAGCCACAGTCTATGAGCAACAGGCCCTCATCCGACACTGAATCTGCTGGCACCTTGATCTTGGACTTCCCAGTCTCTAGAAGCTGGGAAATCAATTTCTGTTGTTTATAAGCCACCCAGTTTATGGTGCTTTGTGATAGCAGCCTAAATGAACTAAGACATCAGGGAATCATGGAAAACAGCACTGCTGAGTGTCCTGAATCGCTTTGAGGTCACTCAGATCATAAGCCCAGAGCTCAGCCCTCCTGTGGATTATGCACATAGCTCTAATCGCAGAAAGTTTGTGTCAATAAGAAGTCCCCACTTTCCACTAAGGCTGCAAGAAACATTTACTATTTTAAGTGAGAGAAAGAACATCAAAATGGTGCTAAAGGGAACTACAAAACTCTTTTTTTCTTTTTAAATTTAGAAGATAAAATACACAGTAGGTCTTTGAAATTCTAATTGTTGAAATTCCAGGGGATGTTACATTGTTATGGTTTTATTAATTCAAAGTCAATTAAACAATAGAAATTCTATTACAGATGTTTCTAGCTTTTTGGTTTAGTCATTTTGATGTGAGCACTGGAAAGGATTAGGTGAGTTCTCCCTCCTCTTCATTATGAAGAGCAGAGGGGGAGAGTGTTAAGTAGACATCCTGGAGGAGATTGTGGATGGCAGGAATTATTTTTAATATTTCACTTTGTTGACTCCTGAGTCTCAAAAGCCTTTAATATGCCATTGCCACAGTGTGAGGCAATTTAGAGTAGAAAGCAACCTTTCAATCGTCGCTTGTGAAATTCCAGGTTGTACAGAGGCATTGAGTGGTTAAATGCCAGTAATTATATTATGATAAGCCTCCAGATTCAGATTCTCTAGGTCAAAAACAACAAAACTCTAATTAGTGCCTGGGAAAAAGTCAAAGCAAAGTCACTTAAACAGAGTCGGCCCTCCATATTGGTGGGCTTCACATGCACAGAGAAAACCAACCATAGGTCAGAAATATTCAAAAAAATAAAAATTATGCTACACTGAACTTGTACAGGTTTTTTTCTTGTCATCATTCTCTAAGAGATGCAGTATAACAACTATTTACATAGGCATTTACATTGTATTAGGTATTATAAGTAATCCAGAGATGATTTAAAGTATGCGGGAGGATATGCATCGGTTATATGCAAATACTATGCCATTTATATAAGACTTGAACATCTGCAGATTTTAGTATCTGAGGGAGGTCCTGGACTCAATTCCTCATGGATACCAAGGGACAAGTAGATACATTTTTATTTTTAAAAATTTTGAAATTTTATAAAATTTGTATAGATTTATGGTACAAGTGCAGTGGTGTTACATGGACATATTGGGTAGTGGTGAAGTCTGGGCTTTTAGTGTAGCCATCGCCCAAATAATGTACATTGTGCCCAATAGGTAGTATTTAATCCCCCCCCCCACCCCTCCTACCCTCCCATTTTTCAAAGTCACCAATGTCTATTATTCCACTCTGTGTACACACTTTTAAAGGAATAGTTTTTAACTTTTCCTTTTTATTTGTTTGTTCCTCCATAAGATCTAGGTTGTTCCTCATCATAATAAAATAATTGAGTAATTGCATAGAACCGGAAAGAGCTGTCTTTAGAGTCAGAAGAGGTTTTAGCTCCTAGCTCAATGGCCAGTTCACTATGCTCTCAGACAAGTTAATTCCTCTCAGTCTTTGTGTTCCTCATCTGTAAAACAAGTTCAGCAATAGCAACTTTTTGGGTTAATAGACGATGGATGATGGTAATTCAAAAGAAAGAAAGTGAAAGAAAAGAAAGAAAAAGAAAGAGAAAGAAAGAAAAAAGAAAGAAAAGGAGAGGGAGGAACGAAGGAAGAGAGAAAGAAAGAAAGAAAAAGAAAGAAAGGAAGGAAGAAAGGAAGAAAAAGAAATAACACTTTTCTCTTCTGCTCTTCATAAAGAAAGAGGTGGGAGACCTCACCTAATCTTTTCTAGGGCTCAAATCAAAATGAATGAAATAATGTCGTTTCAAGCCCTATCCTGAACATTGTATGTTAGAAAAATTACTAAAAAGTAAGTTAATAGGTTAGTGAATAGCTTATTAAGTTTTTAAAGTCATGTTTATCCTCCTAATACTTAAAGGAAACTTAGATCAAATTCCATCGCATTTTGAGTTCAAGCAGCAGAACTGGCTGCCATCTTCATCTGAAGAATTTATTTTTAAGCTGGATGGGTGTTTTGAAAACTAAACTACTGGAGGATCAAGAGAATAAGAAATTAAATTATGGTTTAATCGCTCCCTGCCAGATCTAGCTTATGCACCTCCCCAGACACACGTGTGCCTGCCTGCCTCTTGGGCCTAGATTGATGCCTTGGAAAGCCTGGGCCAGTGCCTTTAGCTCCTTGATTCCTGACACTCCTGGTTGTCTCAGCTACTTCTGGAAGCCAAGACTGGGCCTCAGCAATTGCCCATTGCCATGGCAGTGCCAATGTCACGTCCAACTTCACCAGATACAGAGATGCAGAGGCAACTGAGTGACACAACCTGGAAGTGAGGGGTGCTCTAACCAATAAGGACATTCTGCAGGAGAAGGTAAGGAGTCAGTAGATAGGTTATTTAACCTTCTTGTCTCTGAAGGATGTTCTGCGACACAGTGAGTTTACACATACTCTCCAGAGACGTGCTAAATGACGAACAACCAGCTGGGGTTTTCTTATGAAGTTGTTTCTGGTTCTGTAATAAACTGCTTTGTATTTGCTCCATGTGTTCATATCTTCACTTTCCATTTTCCTCACTTATGCTTCCCTAGGATTACATGCCCAAGTAAAAAGTTGGCATGCAAACTTGGCCTCCAGTTCAGTTTTCTGGGACCAAGATGATTGGTACCAGGGGTGACTCTAGAGGGCAGACCTTCTGGATGGGATTCTGGAGTGGAATTCCCCACCTATCTGAAGTCAGCATAGAGTATATTCTGAGTGCTAATGATACTTGACATATGGTGGTACTATAATGACTATCAGCATGAGGAGCTGTGTTGGGGGAGAAAGCGACCAATGAATTTGATTAGTTTGGGGCAGTAATAATGACAAGGACTTTGGTCTTAGTTTGCTAATGGTAGCATTAGAGACTTTGCAAATATAAATTAACCAAAGAAAGAAAATTAAAATTTAATTTAATGGGAATTTTAATTGTCACCTTAAGGCATATTGTGACAGCTAGAGGATGTCTATGGTGCTTTAAAAGGAGAGAGTCACATCTAGCAGCTTCAGTGTAGACGATGCTGGACATCTGATTATGATTATGGCAGCAAAGGAGGCCAAGTATACAGTCTCGACAGGTATCCTTTCTCAGACTCAGTGTTTTAATAGGGAAAGAGGAGAAGTCCGAGAACTAAGCATACTTGTTTGGATAAACCTAGAACCTTAAACTCCCATTTTTCCAGAACGTTCTTGGCTACTAGAAGCAGTCCCTTCCTGTTTGCCAGAAGAAAAGAGTCTCTCCTTGCCTATACATCATGCAATCATGCCTCACCTGAAGCAGGTATCTCATATGATGCTTGTTCTGTTCAAGATCTGACCGCATCTCCACAGATGTCTCCAGGTTTACAGCAAGGATCATGTCTCAGCAGGACTTAAACAAAGAAGTACAAACCCTGCTGTATAAGCAAGAGTCACACAGCAAAGGAATTGCAGGGCCTTGCTAATCATGCCAGTGGGAAACAAGAGAACACAAATGGAAGCAGATCCTACATGCAGTCCACCAGGGTGTATGGAATATGCTGAACAGAGGAGAGCATATTAGCATGAGGTCCTTACACAGTTCTGTTAAAGGCACTGAGACTGACCAGCTGGTTTCCTGGAATGGCTTATTGGAGCTGGGACATAATATGGACTGTGGTGAATGAGGTGGAGATGCCAATGACTTCTTTGGCTTATTGAGGAAGGAATCAGAAAGGTTGGGGAGGTAAGAACATTAGATTGGGTTTACCTTAGAAGACCTGAGAACCCACCACCTGACTATGTTCTCCAGGAGACCCCAGGAAACAATGAGAGGACAAGAAATGCCCTGTTGTAAGGTGGCTGGCATTGCCGAGAAGCTGAGTGGTGGCTGATGGCTCGTGTTGACATTAGGATCTCACAAGCAAAAAGTTGCAAGCGCTTTAGGTGCCCCGATAAGCACATATGTATTGGAGGGTAATATAAACCCTATGAAGACCCAAGTGCTTGCCATATTGGTGATTTCAGAAGTTTGGTAGTTTTGAGTACGGTGGAACATTTCTTTTAAGGTAAAAGCAAGGTTGTTATATCTCTCATTCCCATCACTTATAAAGCGATACTCTCCGCAGCAGCCTTCTTTCGATTTTGAAAAAGCATGTATTATACATGGGACTATCCAGGGACTAAAAGGGCTTCCAGTTTTGAGCGGAGCCTAGAGTAAGAGAGGAGTCATCATTATGTCTGTCTCCAGTGAAAAACAGTGGAGCCAGCAGATTTGATCATGCTGGAGTGTCTATGGTAGGGTCTCTGGCAAGTCCCGGTGTTGTTCCACAGACCCTTGGGTTCTGAAAAAGGCCATAGCCTTGGTCGCAAAGAATTGTTCTTTGCTTGGAAAACAGGTTTTGGAATTTTACTGGGACTAGTAATGACTGGACAAATAACCATGGGAAACCAAGAGACTCTGCAATCAAATGTGTCTATTAGACATGATTTTTGATGGGCACATTATACGTTGAATGTGGGACTTTAGAGATTAGACTGGAGCAGGAGTTGAAGACATAAATAAACAACAACCCAAACAGGTAGCCCAGACCCATATGTCACCAATTCATCTCCTTCAGTTTGCACCTATGGATGCATCAGGACCTCCCTACAACCAACTGGCATGAGAAGAAAGACTTGAACCAGATTTACAAGTGTGTTGTGGTGATTTGTTGGAAATGTACTCCTGCTACATTTTAGCTGTACTCACTGGTTGCCCTGAAAGGAAATCCTTATAGTTGGTATAGTATGCTTGGTCAACTACTTTGTATGAGGGAAATTTAGGCAAAGGTACCTGAGTTATGGCTATAGACTAATGACCAGTCAAGTAGAATGACTTGGTAGTTTTGTCAGGAAAAATGGCAGATCCATGGCAGGGGAGCTCTAGGAAAGAGATATGAGGATGGGAAGACCTATGGGGAGCAGTCCCAAAGCATGAGTCCAGTGGGGTCTCACTCAGTCAACACCCACTAAAAGTTCCCACCAAGGGAACTTTTAAACACCAGGTAGAGAGAATGGTTCATTCTATCTACCAAAATCAGGAGCTTCTTTCCTTGGCCATTCCAGAACTTGCCCAATGGACCCATGAAAGAGCATCCTTCGTGGTAGGCAAGGAGGCCATTCATAAAGCACAGCAAAGTGGCCCTCTTGTCACTGTGACTTCTGTAGCTACTGTCACGACTGCATGTTCAACTTGACAGGGTCAAGACCAATGCTAGGCTCTTGCACATGACACCATTTTGGGGGAGGTCAATTACAGTGGGCTATTTAAGTAAAGCTTTAAAGCAAGTAATGTCGTCTGTATTTACATAAACGTATGTTTACATGATATTTATATAAAGTGAAATTTTAAACCTGAAAATGGGAATGATAAACCACAAATTCATTATAGTGGTTATCTCAGGAAGTGAGGGAAGGGCAGTGGTATCAAGGAGAGTGTTTCAACTCCGTTCATAATTTATTTTTCACACTTAGTGACAAATTCACAAGTTTTTATTGTATAATTTCTTGTTTCTTTTTACAGGCGTAAAATCTCATATACAAAAAGAATTGTGAAGATAATGTTAACTCTAGTTAGTAAGACAGGCAAAAATTTTACACAATAACAAGGAAGTTCAGTGTGAGAAATAAGGTAAAGTAGAACCATAGAGGCTTCCAGTGGTAGAGCCAGGCTTGCATGTGGGTCTTCCTAATTGAAGCCCTGAAGTCCCTCATTGCAGGACAATCGTGCTCTCAGCCTGCATTCTGTAAAGGATGTACGCTGTAACACATCCTTTATACATATGAGGCAGGGGTTGGGAAGCTTTTTCTGTAAAGGGCCAGATAATCAATATTTTTGTCTTTGCAAGCCATGTGGTACCTGTTGCTACTACTCAGCTCTGCTGCTGTAGTACAAATGCAGCCATACACCATACATAAACCAATGGGCATAGCTGTGTTCAGGGCTGACTACAGGGTGTGTGGGGGCCGGTGCACAGTGAAAATGTGGGTCACCTGTTGAACAATTAAGAACTTCAAAATGGCCACAGCAGTTCATTAAACCAAATGTGAGACTTTCTAAGTGTGAGGCCCTCTGTGATGACACAGGTTGCATGCCCCTGAGGACAGTCCTGGCAGTGTTCCAATAAAATCTTATTTTCTCAAATGTGAAGAAATGGATTCAACCCAGAGGCATATTTGCTGATCCCTGCTATACAAGATCAAATAACAGTAAGTATGTTTGACTGACAAAGAGGATTCTGAATAGGTGCGTGCCTTCAATTCTACTGCTCAGCCATTCCTCAATTTTCTCACATTTATTTGCCATGGTTCAAAGTCCATATACTGGTCCTTGACTTAGAATTGTCCCTTAGAGAAGGGTGGTCCTGGCCGTAGAGGTTAGCAGACCAACGCAATAGGTTCTTTTCTAAGCATTTTCAGTGTTGCTCTGTAATAGTCAGGAACAGGACTAATCAGATAGATATACACACGAAGCGGAGTTTATTAAGGAGTATGGACTTACATGATAACAAGGTGAAGTCTCACAATAGGCTGTCTGCAAGCTGAGGAGCAAAGAAGCCAGTCCGAGTCCCAAAACCTCAAAAGTAGAGAAGCTGACAGTGTAGCCTTCAGTCTGTGGGCCTGTGGCTGAAAGCCTGAGAGCCCCTGGCAAACCACTGGTGTAAGTCCAAGAGTCCAAAAGCTAAAGAAGTTGGAGTCTGATGTTTGAGGGCAGGAAGCATCCAGCACGGGAGAAAGATGAGGGCTGGAAGACTTAGCTGGTCTAATCCTTCCACGATCTTCTGCCTGCTTTATTCTAGCCATGCTGGCAGCTGAATAGACGGTGCCCACCCAGACTGAGGGTGGATCTTCCTCTTCCCGTCCACTGACTCCAATGTCAATCTCCTTTGGCAGTATCCTCACAGACACACCTAGGAACAATAATGTTGCATCCTTCAATTTAATAGGGTTGAAACTCAGTATTAACCATCACATGTTCCTACCTGGTTACTTCTGGGAAGACAAAAGAAGCCTTTTTGTTTTTGTTCATTTTTACTCCAGGTAACTTTGTGTTGACTTTCCCTGAAAGTGTCCTTGACTTCTGAAAAACCTTCAAAGACCACTTTTGAAATAAACACACAATGATCTTTTCAGAAGCCTGCCAGCCTTTGATTAGCTCTTGCTGACTTTCTACGAACATGTCTTGTCACTTTTGAGTTTTCAGGGAGGTCTTTGTAGTGTCTGGAATATCATTTTTTGTATGTGCTTTCACTTCCCTAAATCAGGACTAGGCTCCTGGTGAGTCCCTGGGCTGGGCCTGTTGGTTTCTGTCTCAGCCTGCTTTGGTCTCTCCTGCTGGAGAGATCTCAGCCCTTTCAGATGCTGATTTTTCTCCAAGTAGCTGCAGAATTTAAAAAACTCCCTGGTGACATTAGTAGCGCTACTGCCTAGAGAAGAATTTGGTCTCTATAATTGCAAAGAACACCTGGTAGTTATTCCCACTGCCTATCATTGGGATTCGCTTTTATATGTGAGGCAAGACATGGATTCCTCTGAGAACATTCAATAAAAACATGTATTTTATAGGAAGCTCTAAGGTAAGTAGCTTCTGCGAAGCACATAGCTTTTAAGCAGAATTCATACCAGGCCTGGGCTGATCTATCCATGCCTGGGAGAATGACCTCCAACTTGTCTCCTCTCAGCCTGATTTTCTTACAAACTATAGATTCAGGGTAAATTTGGAATGTTATATCTGCCTTATCTGCAGTAGGGGACTGTGCTTGGCCTGGGGGAGCTCTGAGCTGGCCTGCTCAGGTCTGTGTGACTGGAAAGATTGGTAAGAAACAGCATGCAGCTATTCTGCATCAAGGTCACTCCCACAAAGCTTGGCCCTTGTTTAGGACAGTGACACTTGTGCCATGTAGGTGAGGTAGCTGCTCAGCCTCCTGATGAATTGAGCACCTGCCACGTCTCTTGTCTGGCGTCCTTGAATTACCCTGTCAGTCTAGCATTATATTAAAGTCTATTGTGTCTCCTAGGTCTGATTGCCAATCTGAATTTATAATAACTACTGTGATGGTAGATTTAACACCTACCACCTTTAAAACCAACATAGCATGCTGGTTAAGCACTTGGACTTTGAGTCTGATGACCCGCGTTTGAAAACTGACTCCATCATTTACTTGCTCTATCTCATTGGTGAGAAGTTATTTGATTTTTGACCCAGTCTCCTCATTTGTCAACTGGGAGTGGATAGAAGGGGTTAATAGATAATGGATCATAGAGCAATGATTAGCACAGAACTGGGTAGATGGAGCTGCTTAGTGAGCATAAGTTACTACAGTTATTACTGAGAATAGCCTTTTTCATATGTGAAGTTTCATGTCAAGAATATCTTCATCCTTGTCACATACAAATGAAAGTTTGGATTGATACAGTAGTCTTTATTCATTCATTTCTCTTAATAAATATTTAATAATAGTATTCTGTCTACATATACATATTTTTTTCCTCCTTCCTGGTGTTTGTTTTTATGTATTCTATATGATGCTGATTTCTGTACTAAAGATTTCCCAGAACCCAGTGAATCACTTAAGTTTTCCCTGCATATCTATTGAGATATCATTGACAAATAAAAATTGTATCCTTTTAAGATGTACAATGTAATGTTTCACTTTAATTTTCAATATCTACTCTTTTTAAATTCTGGAATATTTTCTCCACTGATACCTTTTGATAATGATTCTATTTCAGCTGATAGATGATAATTGAAATATTCAAGAGTTTAGCAATTCCTCTTCATATCTTTCTTCATTTTCTTTTTTCTCTCATAAGTCTTTCTATTTTTTTTTTTTTTTTTTTTTTAGAAAGAGGTTTTCTCGCTGTGTTGCTGAGGCTGCTCTTGAAGTCCTGGGCACCGGCAATCCTTCCACCTTAGCTTCCTGAGTACCTGGGACTGCCAGGGCACACCACCATCCCTGACTTACTTTCTTTATTATTCTGTTTGTTGGAGTTGATATTCTATTCTAATAATATGAACTTCTGCAGCTCTTTTATCATTTCCAATTCTTTTTTTTTTTTTTTGAGATGGAGTCTCACTGTGTCACCCAGGCTGGAGTGCTGTGGCACGATCTTGGCTCACTGCAACCTCCCCCTCCTGGGTTCAAGTGATTCTCCAGCCTCAACTTCCTGAATAGCTGGGATTATAGGCGTGCACCATCAAGCCTGGCTAATTTTTGTATTTTTAGTAGAGACAGGGTTTCACCATGCTGGCCAGACTGATCTCAGATTCCTAACATCAGGTGATCTACTTGCCTCAGCCATCCAAAGTACTGGGATTACAGGCATGTGCCATCAAGCCTGGCTAATTTTTGTGTTTTTAGTAGACACAGGATTTCACCATATTGGCCAGACTGATCTCAAATTCCTGACGTCAAGTGATCCACCTGCCTCAGCCTCCCAAAGTGCTGGGATTACCGGCGTGAGCCACCGCGCCTGGCCTATCACTTCTAATTCTTATTTGTTCTCCTGAGGAAATAGTTTTTTCATTCTTTTCATTTTATGGTTATAAAGCCCCTTTTGGTGACCTGATAATGCATGATAGTATAGAACAAATTTCTTTTTTAATCTTGGTATTTGATACAGATATATTTCAGGTGTTAGGGTTATCTGAGATCCTTTCCTGCCTTTTTTGGCCAGAGTTGTTTCTAAATAAAACTTTCTGATTACGATAAGTCTTTTTGTTACTGTTTACTTATGGTTTTTGGTGGATATTTTGCACATTACAGGGAAGGTGTGATGGGGGAAATTAATATACATGCCATTCTCCCCATTTAGTCAATGCCAGGCTTCCCAACTTTGATGGTGCAATTCCGGCTGTCTGGAAATAATAAGCATATTGGAGGGAGGTTCCTGACAGAGTGCTTCCCCTGAAAGTGGGTCTGAGGATCACACCATGTGGAGATGGTCCATTCCAGAGTTTTCCCAAACTACCCAAACCTCATTAGACGTTGATTTACCTCTGTAGAGTTGATCAGTAATAGTGAAGTATCCCACTTCAGCCATGCAGGCTCTGGCAGCGGGAGCCAGAGGCTGAACATCAGGCTGGTTGGGGGCACCTTATTCATGCAGGGACTGTAAAGGCTATCAGATTATATGCATGAGTAACACAAGTGCCTGAAAGCCTGCTTTGCTTGATGTGCAGGCAGAAACACTGCAGCACAGCTGCCGAGTCGGACTGGGAATCCAAGGGAGTAGAACCAATATCCGAGCGAACACTCAGCAAGAGCACAAAGAAATAGCCCTGAATTCCAGAGGGAGCATGCAGTGCCATGACAAGGCACATTTGCAAGTCAATCTGTGAGCTGGGTTAGAAATGTTATTACATTTGTACTCCCTAGACAATCTGGATACAGCAGAGGTAAATTTTTTCTGGCTGCTGCTTGGTAGCTCTGTGTTCTCCTGCAGTGGACAGCTTCTTGCTCTCTGAAGATTTTTAATTTGAGTACAGACTGGGTTGAGAGTGGAGGGACAGGACTGACTCAGGCTTATGCACAGAGGTGAGACAGGTTTCCTTTGTGTTTGTAGGACCACGTCACAAGAGGAACAAGGCAGAGAGGATCATGCACTGCGTATATTTGCCTTCCTATCAAGGTGCATGAGGGTGGCAGCCACTTTACATCTGTAAGTGACTGGGAGGAAAGACATTCATTTCAGAGATGAAAAACTGGCTTGCTGAATAGGTTCTCCAACCCTGTGATCCAGAAGGAGAGGTATCATCAGTGTCCTCTGTCCTTGTTCCACCAGAAAGCCATAAATGATAGCCATGTCAGAGGTCTGACATGATCAAGGGTTAGCATAACTGTGTCATCTGAGTGCTTATTCAACCAAGCAGGCACAGAGCTGGCTACTAGGATAATGGAAATGGAGATGGAAAAGGACAGCATGGAGGCAGTACTTGGGGACATGTGGGCGGCAATGGGAAAGGCCTGAGGGGCTTGCTTGGCATCCATGCTTAGGCATCCGAGGCTAAAGGGACTCAGGATTGTCCAGGAAGGATACTCACACCCTTCTTCTAAGGTGCACCCAGAAGAGGAAGACAAACACGTGGCTGGTCATGACAGAACATGATGGGAGAAAAACTTCTGGACAATATGCTTGGAAGGTAGAAATAAGAAGAGCAGCAGCAATGAGGTTGTGATCAGCCTTTCTACATCCTCTGGAAGCATTCACCTGGATCCTTCTGGTCCCCCTGTTCTCAGTATGCTGAATGGAGGTTTGCAGAGAATGTCATCAAATCATCATCAAAACAATACCAATATGTCAGAATAGTCTACCATTTCCTTTAATAGACACGTTTCTGCATACGTGGCAAATGCGTTTTAGGATACAGAGATAAGATTTCAAAGGCATCAGAGAATAAGACAGTTGTGTTCTCTTTAGATTTAGCTCTGTTTCACGTAGTGCGAAACAGGTGAGAAGCGATGTTAGAACATCTAACAACAAAACAACAATAACGGTGTCAACACTAAGAGCTAGCGCACACACACACACACACACACACACATTTTGTCTATATGAATTTGTCTACTTCAGGTGTCTCATGTAAGTGGAATCATAAAGTATTTATATTTTTGTGACTGGCTATTTAATGCTGTAGCATGTGCCAGAATTTCCTTCCTTTTTAAAGGACAATAATGTATTCCACCATATGTACCTAGCACATTCTTTCCTCATCAGTTGATGGATATGTGGGTTGCTGCCACCTTTTGGCTGTTGTGAGTAACGGTGGTACAACCATGGATACACTAATGTCTGTTTGAGTTTCTGTTTTCAAAACTTTGGCGTGTATATCCAGAAGCGGAATTGCTGTGTCATATGGTAATTCTTTTAATTTTTTGAGAAACCACCACAATACTTTCCACAATGGCTGCATCACCTTTACATTCCCACCCGCAGTGCACAGGGGTTCCAGTTTTGCCACATCCTCACCAAACTGAAATGGGAATTTTGAAGATTACTAATAGCAACTAAGATATATTTGCCTCTTCATCTACAGGAAAGAAAAGGAAATAAGTAGATGTATTATGTGTAGCCTTACAAGCCCTGTTGTATAAAATCCTGGAGTGAGTGAACTGTTTCCCTGAAGAAACTTGCCAATAAATGTAGAATGTTTTTGAGTCAAAGGCACAGGGAACGTGGACTTGAGTGGGAAGACCATGGTAATGGCCCTGCTTGGCGCTATGCACAATGTCACACTGCATGGTGGCTTCTCTCTCTGGGCCTCTGTCTCCTCAGTGGTAAATAACAGGGTTCAGGCTAAAGGACCTCTACCTACTTGGAGAATTGATATTGTCCCTGTGAGAGATTGAGAACTGGGATCTCTTGAGAATTGGGTTTGGACACTGGTTTGAAAACTGGAGACCATCTGAGTCCAACAGCAGCTGTCAGAGGTGCCTATGAGACCACACAGGGAGCGAGGGGCAATGGCAGATGGGGGGACAAATGGGCACACACCTTCCAATGGGAGCGGCTGCTTCTTTGATGTGACTGACTACTGCCTTGTGGGAATCTTAGCCCAACGTGGCCAGATCTGATTTTTCAAGAAAGTCCAGACATCCATATTTTTTAAGTGAAAATTTTCAATTATTAAGTGTTGGCAATTAATTCAAAACTGAAAAAGTAAAATCACTGTGAGAGTTAAACAAAATACTCTCAGGCAAGATTTGGTCAGAGGATCATTGCATATACCTCCCGATCTCAGGTAGTGGACTACAGATGTTGGTCTGGGGACCCAGGGAGAACTGTGCAGAGGCTTCACTGACCTCAGACGTTTCACAGACAAGCTCCTGCCCGAGCTCCAAATGGTGCAGCTCGCAGAAGCAGTGGATGTGCGGTGGTATCCCAGCACCACCCCTCACCCTTTTTCCTTCTTTGACAGGAGAAGCTAGAAGACGTGGCCAGCCACATGGAGGTTCTGGTTTCTTGGCATAGTTCAGCTTCCTCAGAAGATTTCAAATTGAGCAAAATAGCATGTGTGTTTCCTCAATTTTGATGCTATGTATATTGATTTTTTTGGTCAATATACCCAAGTGTTTTGACAACGGCTATGATAAAGTGAAAACGCTGCCCCAAACTGACATTCCAGTGGCACTTCCCTGCTACATCATTGAACACAGTCCCCAGATGGACAAACCCATTAGCATTTGCTTGATATGTACATGTTTCTGTGTCCTTGTTTTTAACATCCTGTCTCTTTTCTTTTCAGTGTGTCACATTAGCAACATATAAAGCTAGAGTTTTTTTTCAACCCAACCAATGAGTTAATGGGGAAAATAAAGCCAGTCAAAAAACTCTATTATAATTTCCGAAGTTTAAACTCATTATGACACCTTGTTTTTTCTGTCTGTCATTCTTTCTCCTGCTCCCTTTTAATCTCCTTGACTTGATCAAGTGTTCTTTGCCTCATTTTCCTGATTTTGGAGCTGTGACTTTCAGAATCTTTAACTCTCCAACAACTCCTCCCTAATATGATGTTTTACTTCCTTCTCCTCCTAGCTTCATATTTCATTTGAAATTACCCAGGATTTTGGTTTCATACAGTTATTTGTTAATTCTTTCTTCCCTCACATTTTGGATCAATGGTTATTTATACTTAACTGCAAGTTTTAGTGATTTGTTCTCATTTATTTGTTATATTTCACATAATTTAAAAAATTTGTCTTCGTTTTTCTAGCATATAAATTATTTCAGAGATATTCGGTGAAGAAATAACATTTGTGAATCCTTGCGTGTCCAGATGTACCTATATTTTACTTCCTTCTTGAATATTAGTTTGGCTGGATATAGAATTTTAGGCTCAAAGAATTTTCCTTAGAATTTTGAAGATTTGCCTGTTTATTCCAGTTTAGTACTATTCTCTTTTTGGTATAATATGCTTCCAATGAGAAATCTAATGCCAGTCTGATTTTCATTCCACTCTGGATGAGTTTAAAAGTATATATGTGGAAGTTTTTGAGGAATATATATATATATGTGTGTGTCTGAAATATGATCATTGTGTTCTAGGTGTGTGTCTTTTATTTCCAAACAGCTTAGTCCTTGGTGAGCTCCTTTAGTCTGAATATAATCATTCTTCAATTATGAGAGTTTTTCTTTTCATTTCTTTGGTTACTTCACAGTCCCCTCTTCTCCGGCCAATTCTCGCTAAATGCTATTTCTGAAACTCGTAGGTATAATCTTCCAGTTTTAACTCCACAGGCCCCTTATTTTGCATTTCTTTCTTGTAGTATTGCCACATGACAAACTACTGCAACATTTAGTGGCTTAAAATGACAACAATTTATTATGACTCATGATTCTGAGGCTGCCTGGGCTGTTTCTGCTCTATGTCACCTTGGCTGGGCTCCTTTGGGCATCTGCGTTCAGCTGGGAGCTCAGCTGGGGCACCAAGGTTCCTTTTCCTGTGACTTCTTTCTCTGCACAGTGCCATCCTTCAGAGCCTCTCCACATGGTCCTTTTCTCCAACAGGGTTGCCTGAATTTTCTTACAGTGGGGCAACTGGGTTTTGAGAGGGGGCATTTTGAAGAGTTGAAGCCTGTGCATCAACCCTGCTAATGTTTCATTAGCCAAAGCAAGTGACATATATTACATGGTCAAGCCCAAATCAGCAAGGGAGGTTATTCTTCAAGGGAGTAAGAGTTGAGAAGGAGGTTTTTTTTTTTTTTTTTTTGTTTAGACTAACAATGTAATAGCCAACCAAAGTTGGGGTGCTAGTGGCTCATCTTTTGAATGAAACATTTTTACTGTCTCCTTGGAGGTTTAATGCCTACCAGAGACACTGCCCAGCTTCTTAGAGCCTTCATTCTCTGGTGCAGTCCTTGGATGCTGGGTCGGAGGTGCTCACCTTCTTAGCTGCCCTGCCTTTGACTTCCCAGTGAATCTTCTTATTAGGTGCTTTGCAGTTCTCTTGCTCTTCTGCTGTCTTTTGTTTCTTGAACTCACAGTATCCCAGTCTTTACTTGTGTAGTTTTAGGCACCAGGGCCCTTTGTCTTAGCTGTACCATTCTTAATCTTCTGCCCTTCTTTTCTTTCCCACTGGAGATGTGATGCTGCTCTTTGAGAAAGATAAATAGGGTTTTCTGCCAGAAATAGGTTTGCCTTTATCTCTTTTTCCCCAAAAGGTGTGTTGCTAAGTCTTTGTGATTTAAATAATCACATTTAAATTACATTTAGCAAATACTTGCCGAGTGACCCAATTAATGTGGAAGAATTTATTGGTTGGGCTTAATGAAGTCTATTATTGCAAGCACTAGTGATGAGAGCACCCTGGGAGGTCATCTAGACTAGTGAGTCTTAAACATTGCTTAAATCCATCAATGGCTTCTCATGACACTTACAATGAAGTCCAGCTTTCTTGATATTTCACAAATGACCTTTTCTGGCATACAAAGTGCTTAATTCCATGGTCCCATCTCCTACTCTCACTGATTTCCTCTTTCATTTCCCACTGATCTTCATTCAGCTCTTCAAATGTGTCGCTGTCTTTGAATTCTGGCCTTCTGTACATTGAAGGCTTTCTACCTGGAAGGGTCTCCTCTCTTCAGTAGCGAGTTAACTCTGTCACATCCTTTAGATCCTGTGTTTCGGAAACATCAGCCATGACTCCTCTGCATTGCCAATGCTGGGTTCAAATCCTCTCCAATAGGCTATGAAGTCCTCCTGTAGGAGCACTTATCATACTGCATTGTAATTGCCTATGTCTTGTCTGGCTCACTCAACAGGCTATACATTCTCGGAGGTCAGAAACTGCGCTGGGTGTCCCAGCCTGTAGCACATTATTGAATATCCTGTCTATTACTGTGCCTGGCACATGGAAGACATGTGGGAACTATTTTTTGAATGGGTGATTGCATTCATGAGCTTCAGGCAACTTTTAGAAAATTTGGAGAAATTTTTGCATTATTAGCCTACAATTAAACATCGTGAGGAATTTCTGTAATGCCTTCATATACAATAGTTTCCCCTTACCCAGGGTTTTGGTTTCTACAGTTTCAGTACAATAAAATATTGAGAGAGAGAGAAAATGCACATTTACATAACTTTTATTACAGTGTATAGTTATAATGGTTCTATTTTATTATTAGTTATTGCCGCTACTCTCCAGCTGTGCCTAATTAGTAAAATAAATGCAATCATAACTATGTATATATAGGAAAAAATGCAGGGTTTGGTATTATCTGCAGCTTCAGGCATCCACTAGGAGTCTTAGAATCTACCCCCCACCCAAAGATAAAGGGAGACTACTGTATTAGGATTTGAAAAAAGTTTCCAATTGAAACAGGGTTCTGTTATTAAAAGATATTGAAAATCGTGGCCTGGGATCATGCTTTCATTTCACAGATATGGAATGGATTCCAGCACGGGTGTGACTTACAAAGTCTCACATCCTCATGAATGGCAGAGTTGAAGCTAAGCCATCATGCTGGCTCCTATGTGACAAAGCCTTTATGATGGACTGGGTAGCATCACTGCCACATCTGATGCCCCATTCCCTGAGATGCAGCCTTCAGTGTTCTGCCCTTAGCCCTCAAGGTGGTACCCACACAATCCCCATTTCCCCCACCCCAACCAGGGATGAAGACTGTCTCCAAAAAGTTCCTTCATCAGTGCTATTTTTAAGGATGCCTGATCAGCAAATCCTAATGGGGCTTGTCCAGAAAAGGCTCAGTAAGCCTACCAATATCATTTTAGTATTTGGAAAGAAGCTTAATAATCTCTGTAGCAGATTCCAAAGCCCTTGCTTTGTGGGTATCAGACATCATAAACAGAGGTAGGAAGCATGGTTTTTCTCATCCTGTTTTATTGCTAAGGAAACTGAGACTAGAGGGGTGATGTGAGCTGCTCAAAATAGGACACAGACAATGACAAGAAAAACCAGGAAAGAAGAGGTACACATTGGCATCCTTCCTGGGGATTGCACTCCTGTTAACTGATCAGCTTAACAAGTACCTGATGTTCCCCTTGACAAGAGGCAAACTACAACACAAATCAGCACAACACAAAAAGTGCTTGTTTTTTGGAGGAGGATGTTAAATAGGGCCTTCCCCATTTTTGACATGCCATGGGAAATACTGTGGTTGCTGTGCTGTACTGGGGTGCACAACTCAGGTCCAGCTTCCTTCACAGTAGTGTCCTTCTCTGGGGGACTCCTTTCGATGAAGGGAGTTTCCTTGTTCAAGTTTATGTCTCCACTATGGGGGACAGCCTGCAGCCAGTGCTGGTGGATGCAGGTGTACAGAGACCTGTTTCCATGGCCTTTGTGTGGGAAAAATCCAATTTGAGAGCTCCTTGGGAGATCAGCTGAGAGATGATGAAACTGCATAGAAATATAACTTCTCCCTTTGCCCAATTCTGCGCTTTCACTTCTTTTTCTAAAATTTAATTCACTTTAAAAAATTGTACATATTTATAATGTACGACATGATGATATGATGTATGTATAATTGCCGAATGACCAAATCACGCAAATCAACATACGCATTATCTTGCATGCATCTTTTATGGTAGCGGAAACATTTAAATTCTACTCCACAATTTGCAAGTCTACAATACGTTGTGGCCAGGCAGTATGGCATATATTTATAATCCCAGCACTTTGAGAGGCTGAGGCAGAAGGATCACTTGAGCCTAGAAGTTTGAGACCAACTTGGGCAACCTAGTGAGACCTATCTCTACAAAATATGCAGTACATTGTTATTAACTATAATCACCGTGTTGTGCAAAAGATCTTCTGAACTTACACTTCCCGTCTAACTGAAATTTTGTATCCTTTGATCAGTATCTCTCAATTCTTCCCCTTCTTTTTTAAAAATCCAAATATAAGTGAGATCATGCAGTATTTGTCTTTCTGTGACTGGCTTGTTTCACTTAGAATACTGTCCTCCAGGTTTATCCAAGTTGTTGCAGATGACAGGATTTCCTTCTTTTTAAAGGCCAAGTTGTATTCCGCTGTGTATAATACCACGTTTTCTTTACCCATTTATCCATTGATGGACACTTAGGTTGATTCTATATCTTGGCTATTGTGAATAATGCTTCAGTGAACGTGGGAGGGTGGTATCTTTTCTACAAACTGATTTCATTTTCTTTGATTATACACCCAAACGTGGAATTCCTGGGTCATATGGTAGTTCTATTTTTAATATTCTGAGGAGCCTCCATACTGTTTTTTATAATGGCTGTATTAATTTACATTTCCACCAACAATGTGCCAATATTCACTTTTTCCCACATCTTCTTCAACACTTGTTATCTCTTGTCTTTTTGATAATATCCATTCTAACAGGTGTGAAGTGATATCCGTGGTGGTTTTATTTTGCATTTCCTTGATGATTAGTGATGTTGAATATGTAAAAAATATACTTGGCCATTTGTATAGAAATGTCTTTTCATGTTCTTTGCCAATTTTTAATTGGGTTTTTTGTTTTCTGGCTATTGAGTTGTTTGAGTTTCTCATGTATTTTGGATATTAACACCTTATCAGATATGTGATATACAAATATTGCCCCCGTTCTATAGATTGTCTGTTCACTCTGTAGGTTGTTTCTTTCACTGTGCAAAAGCTTTTTATTTTATGCAATCCTATTTGACTATTTTTGCTTTTGTTACTTGTGCTTTTGGGTTCATATCCAAAAAAACTTTTGGCCAGACCAAAGTTATAAAGGTTTCCCTCTGTGTTTCTCCTTTACTTCCTTACATGAGTCAGTTCTGACTACATTCCCCAATAAATATCCTTATTGAAAATCTTTAATTCAGGGTCTATTTCCTAGGAACTCAAACCCCACAAGAGATGCCAATGAGCTGAGCACTGCCCAGTCCCAAAAGGGTTTTTCTCTATCACCAAATCAAGAGAAGAGGAGCTTCAAACAATCACAAAGAAGATACTGGATGTTGGAGGCTATAAAGGCTGAAACCTAACTTATAAATGAAAAACTTACAGGTGGGGAGGCTTTCTGGGGTTGCCCAACATGGCTGTGCAAGGAGATAGGAGTGGGAATGAGCTACAGATGTTGTGCCCTGGGAAATGAGACGGACTTTGGATATCTTGAAAAGTTCTTCACCCAAAATGCTGGCCTTGAGGGGTAAGGTGACCCCTCTCTTGTGGATTGCCTCTGCCAGGAGCTTAAGGCATGGTTCTATTGGTGAGGTTGAAGAGGCAATATCCGTGCCAGCAATCTGCATCTGGGAAATCTCATCTCTGGCATTGAGGGTCTTTGAAGAATCTCCCAAAATGCCCCCCACAGGACAAAAGAGCCAATAATTGGGTGTTTGCCATGACTAAGGGAATTAGAAAACCCAGAAAAGACCAGAGATAGCATCAGGCTTAAAGGACACTTTGACTTCCTGCACTTCTGTCATTGCTCTTCCCTATTTCCCACCATCAGCAGCAACATGGTCCATGGGAGAGCAAGGTTCTCCCGTGTTCTCTCATTCCTGTGAGAACAAGGCAAAACAAACAAACAAAAACCTCAAACCTTCCAGAGACTCTAACCACCCTCTTTCCCACCATGGGCTTTTTCTCTTGTCTCTAATACAGTGGTCTGGGGAGAGAAATTTTAAACTGGATGAACGCTTTAAGTTTTGGTATTCAAATTGATTGGCCCTTTTCGCTCCTGAACATGAGGATGCTTGTTAATTCCTGAGACTGGCTGAGAAAGTGCTGGCATCTCCCTGAGATTTTATTCAGGGGCAGAGAGGTATTATTTTTCTGAGCAGGTATAGAAGAGATCAGATGAAAAGAGAAAAATTTGTTTTCTTCTTGCACTGTGCTGAGTCCAGCTCCTTCAATAAATAGGTTTCTTTGCTTTTTTTTTTATTAATTTCCTTAGCTTTCTTTTTTATTAATTTCCTGCTGACACCGTACTGAGGGCAGAAGGCGGTGTGTAAATCTTTTGATCTGGAAAATTTTTTAGTTTTTGTTTTTTTTTTTTTGAGATAAAGTCTCACTCTGTCGTCCAGGCTGGAGTGCAGTGGCACGATCATGGCTCACTGTAGCCTCGACCTCTCTGGGCTCAGGTGATCCTTTCACCTCAACCTCCCAAGTAGCTGAAACTACAAGTGTGTGCCACCACACTCAGGTAACTTTGGTATTTTTTGCAGAGAAAAGGACCCTCTTTGTTGCCCAGGCTGGTCTTGAACTCCCGGGCTCAAGTGATCTGCCTGCTTTGCCCTCCCAAAGTGCTGGGATTAAAGACATGAGCTACCACACCTGGACTGGAAGGTTTTCTTAGAGCGGTATTTCCCCAAGTGTGTTCCATATTCTGTCCAATGTTAATGAGTATTGAAAAAAGTTTTCTGGGGCCAAATAATCTGAGAACCACTGGGTTAAATAAAGCTCAGTGGTATTCTTATTGCAGGCCTTCTCAGAGCCTTTAAAATAATAACATGCATTGTGATTCTAGAATAGGATTCTCAATGGAAAGTCATTTGATAGCTAAATAATTTAGCTGGTGAGTGTTTAGGCCTATTGTTTCTGGAAACACTTAGGCATAGATACATTTTAGGATCATTTTCTTTCCTATACTACTAAGTTAGAGCAGTGCTTTCTGGTAGCAACTGGGTTGCAGTATACTATGTTGAGATATTGCCGTAGTCAGCTGGGCCTGCTGTAACAAAAATACCATAGACCTAAATAAAGAACATTTATGTCTCACAATGGAGACTGGGAAGTCCAAGATCAAAGTGCTGGAAGGTTCTGTGTCTGGTGAGGGTTTGCTTCATGGTTCATAGATGGCCATCTTCTCATGGTGGACATGTCCTCACAGGGTGAAAACAGGGCTCTGGGCCATTCGTCCTTGTACAAGGAAACCAGTCCCATTATGTGGGCTCCAGCATAATGACCTAATTATCTCTCAAGGGTCCTATTTCCGTATGCTATCACATTGGGGATTAGATTTCAACATATAGATTTTGGGGGGACATAACCAGTAAGTCCACAATAGATATTGACTGAGAGTTTCAGCTTTGTTTATCAGCCTAGGCACTCCATGCAGCAATTTTGGGTCTGCTTTTTTTTTTTCTTTTGAGATGAAGTCTCCCTCTGTCGCCCAGGCTGGAGTACAGTGGCGTGATCTCGGCTCACTGCAACCCTTGCCACCCGGGTTCAAGTGATTCTCCTTCTGCAGCCTCCTGAGCAGCTGGGATTACAGGCGCCTAT
The DNA here is from genome assembly GCA_036589455.1 of Ateles fusciceps. Taxonomy (NCBI): domain Eukaryota; kingdom Metazoa; phylum Chordata; class Mammalia; order Primates; family Atelidae; genus Ateles; species Ateles fusciceps. Next base: position 346,773 of record JAZHEH010000276.1, read on the forward strand.
CACCATGCCCGGCTCATTTTTTTGTATTTTTGGTAGAGACAGGGTTTCACCATATTGGCCAGGCTGGTCTTGAACTCCTAACCTCAGGTGATCCACCTGCCTTGGCCTCCCAAAGTGCTGGGATTACAGGCATGAGCCACCGTGCCCGGCCTGGGTCTGTTCTTAACTCACCAGCTTAAGTCACCTGCTCTTAACTCACTCACTGGGCATGGGGGCTTCCTCTAGATGGGCTGCCATCCATGTTCTCAAGCTGTGCATTGCAAAGGATTCATGGAAACATGGGTGGGAAGAGCGCCACTGGAGCTGGGCAATGCATAGCCCATTCCCCTGTGAGGCTGTACTGTGGAGTTCTTTCTGGAAACTGAGCAAGTCCTGCTTGCTCTTCACCCCTGAACCTGTTCAGGGATTCTCTTGCCCACCATCTTGAGCTCTCCACCAACCTCTGTGCCATCTTCTCCTCTTCTGATCCTCTTCCGGGAGCACACTGTCTAGGTTTGGAGTATAGTCACGTGGCCTTTTAGTACAGTCTTACTTGGGGTGGGGGGAGTGGCTTAGGGCATCAAGCAGTTTTGTTACAGGGCTCCAAACCCTCTGGATTCAGGCAAGGACAGAGACAACACTCAAAGAAAGTTGAGCACGGATGAGAACACTCTGTCATTGAAAAACAGAGCCTGGAGGAGAAAATATCACATGGCTAGAAAATTCTTTTCAAGGTTCAATTTATTATTTTCTCAATCCCACACATGTAACTTTTGCCCTTGCTGTAGAAATCCTACTGATTTATAATAAGCCTCTGCTCATGGAAGGGAAATGAGAGCGCAGAGCACATGGCTGGGTTACTGTGCTTGTTGCTAATATTTGGTGCAGCTTGGGAAATTACTGCGGAAAGCCTGCTGCCCTCTGCGCGCTTTGGGGAACTTCCCAGAAGTCAGAGCTTGCAGCGGCACCTCTCTCATCCCTCCACTTGGTGTCTCACTTCCTCTGAGGTGCTCGGGTGCTCCCAGAGCTGCCAGGAGCCCCAGGCTGAAGAAATTATGGCGTGATTTAGAGGAGTTAAAAAAAAAAAAAATCCTGCGTGCATCTCAACAGGAAGAACAGGGTATCTACAAAGCAAGCAACATCTCTTTGCTTTAGATTTTGCTCCAAAACAGAATCACCATCTCCAGAAGCTTAAATGAAGAAGGTCATGTGTTCAGCTAAATTGTCATTGATGTGTGAAGCCATAAAAAAAAAAAAAAAAGAAAGAAAGATTAAAAAAGCACTTAGGGAAACGCAATGGTGTAGAAAGTGTGCCACTTTCTTATGCTTCCTGGAAACTGTTCTAAGATGTATTTCACCTGACTCACAGATACATCAAGGATTCACAAGCTGATGATATTGTATGCTGCAAAGAAAATCTCATTATGTTCCACAGAGTACAAATGGCACAAGCCACATTTTCTGACTGGGATATGATAGAATGAAAAAATTCTAAAAACCTGTAATAAATGGAATAAGAAATAATTTTCAGAAATGTCTATTGGAAGGAAGATGAAATAAAAATTTAATTATAATATATTTAGAAAATGAGAAATTCGATACCAATGAAAACATTTCACAATTTAATCATTGTCATTTCATTTGTGAATGAGAAGTTATTACCTAGAGTGACTCCTGTGCCAGAGGAAAGGACAGGATCAGGACAGGGGTCTGCACCCTTCCCTGAGAAAGGGCCACCCACCCAAGAGAAGTATTGTCACCTGAATTGTCCTACAACAGGGAGCCTTCAGGGAGGATAGAGGAACTCATTTGATAGGAGTTAACTGAGAAGGAAGAAAAAGAACATTAGGGATGTCTCTCTTGAGGGGAAAGAGGCGAACTGGAATCAGAGGTGCAGTAAGACAGAGCCAAAGAAATGCCAGCGGGCCTTGAGATTCAGACTCCATCTCCAAATCTCTGTGTTTGGCTAACTCACCTGAATGGTAAGTAACCTTCTAAGAAGCAGAACCATCTGGTGGAGCAGCTGAATTGGCCCTTGGCAGTTGCCTGTGCCACCTGCCTAAGGACATCGCCGAAGTCTACCTGAAGTCCCTTTGGAGCTCCTCTGACCCGTTCCTGAGTCTAAGAGTAGAAAGCCCAGGGGAGAGTATGAAATGCTGCCACAGAGGCCCCAGGTCTCTGCCAGTCCTCTTCTGGCAGGCTGCTGTCTGCAGCTTTGCCTGCTCTAACCAGCACCTTATCCCAAAGCTCACTGGGCAGGGGGCCATGTTTCTGCCCTACACCACGTTATCCCTTTCCTCACCCTGCACCCACAAGACTGTGCTAATCTGGCAGTGGCCACAGTATGGAGGGCTGGCAAGAGCCCATACAGGGGGGCTTGGGCAGTCTTGCAAGAGGAATCCTGAGGCTGACTGATGCTCAGAATGTGGCCGTGTCTCTCAAGGGAAGTGCTGTTGCTTGCAGGGTCGTCCAGAGACTTGAGCACCCTGGCTTCTAGAGAAACACACAGACAGGGCTCCTGGTTGTACCAGATGTGCCAGCTGTAGAAGTGCATGGCCTCTGGGCACATGAGGCCAGAGCCCCAGCCCCAATCCACCCTGCCACTGCTGTTGATGTTGCTGTAATAGCTTGGGGTAAGGATCCTCGTGGATAGGCCTGCTGGAATGCGGCCTTTGGGCATGGAGGAACCCCCAATACCTATTGCATCTTCCTCTGGGCCTGTCTTCTCATTGTGCTGCTCAACTTCAGCCTCACATCCTGTGACCTTTCAAATGCCAGCCAGAAAGTGATCTTTCTACTACACCAATCTGTCCTTTAAATTCTTCAGGACCTGCCCATTTTCCCTTTGGATAATGTCCAAATGCCTTAAGGAGAGACGTCAGGATTCAGTACTTCTTTGCCAGGGTTATTTTGCTCCTTTTTTCTTCAAACTCCATTCTCTAGCCTCTGTGAATGACTCGGTTTTCTCTCTTTAGGCTGATACTCTCATGCTCTTCTCACTTTCTGATCAGACATCTCCATCCCTCTTCATCTGGGTGAGTAGCATGATCTCATCCTACAGGTCTCTGCTTAGGTGTTGCTCAAGCTGCGAACACTTCGCTGGTTCCCAGAACCTGGTTCAGATGCCTTTCCTGAGCTCTGGAAGCATATTCTACTTCCCCTATCTCAGCAGATACCACATTAAATTGTATTTTTTTTCTTTTCTGGTACACCATTCCCCCTTGACCATAAATTCTACTTAGGCAAAAAGCTTTCTTCTAATTTTTAAAATTTCCTTTTTAGATCCTGCTGCCTATTCATGTACCTGGCACATAACTGATGTTCGACAAATACTTGCAGAATCACAGGATTAATGGCAGATGCACAGTGGTCCTCCTGGCTCTTGCACTTGCCACAGGAGAATGGCAGCACTTTGGAGGTTGCCTATCTCCCGTAGGCTCCAGAACCCTCAGTGAGGGAGCTGGCTCCATAGAGAGTTCATGCTTACCTGGGTACAGCTTTGTCCCAGAACCTCCAGAGGCATATATGAAGAGGGTAGGGTACATAAGTGGCAGCAGTGTCCCCCTAGGTGAGCCCTACTTTGCAGAGTTTTTTAGTGTGGCTGTGCCCACATCCAAATGCCTTTGGTGTATAATTGCAACATACATCTGGGCCATTCTCAAAATAACAGAGGCTCCCTGAAGGAGTTTGTATTTCTGAACTCGACAAGATCCAAACGGACCGAACAGAACAGTGAAAGATTTCCCTCCTTTTGTTTCTGTTTATATCAACACTCCAAGGTGGTGGGAAATTTGGACTGTGCCAAGGGAAATCCAGGTTGGAGAAATTAATCCCTGCCACGTTTTAAGTTACACATGCCCAGCAAATACCCAAAGAAATGGAAACTGTAGCAGAGAATCAGCGTTTTATCCATTTCCATTTCCCCACACCCCCAGGACACACAGCTTAATTACATTTTTGTTCTCCTTGCAGGCCTGTGAGAGTTTTGGCAAGTGGAAGGTTGACGGCAGTGATGTGTGTCATTTCCAGTCCTGGCACCTAAATAACTCCTGTGTGCGCTCCATCATGGCTCACTCTTGCCTTGCTGGCCAGCCAGATGCAGAAGATCCAGTACAGAGCTCCAAAGCCTCCAGGACTCCAAGGTATTTAGGAGACAGAGGAGCAACTAAATGTAGGGTGCTTGGGCCCCTGGAGGAATGCCTGGAGCAGAACAGCTCTTCCTCCTCCCTCCTTTCTGCTGATTCAGTGTGGTCTGTGACGTGAGCAAGAAACAAAGCTTTGCTGTATTAAGCCACTGAGACTGGTCGGGGGTAGGGGTGGTTGTTTGTGACAGCATTAAGCCTGCTCTAATTCAGAAACCTTCTAGCCTCTGTCGTCTCCAGGTTATTGCTACTGTCCTAGCTTCCTGAATTTCCTATTTTATTCCTGGTACTTAGAAGACAAGGGTAAGAGCAGAGTCCCTTGTACAGGAGAGTTGCAGATACTGGAAGTTTAAGGACAAAGGAAGCACCTTGAGTGTTTGTTAGCCACATTGCTCCTCTGTGACTGTCATGTGCCAAGGCCCGCAGGAATTGCCTTTCCAGAGCATGGCTGCATGATACCTATTATTTCCAGATGGACTGGACTCCAAAGGAGAAAAAGGCTCTGCAGTGGCTGGGCCCTCCCATTCCTGCAGAAGCCACATGGCATTGCACATCTGAGCACTAGAGACCATTTGTAGGGACTGAGGCTACCCCTATTCTGAAACACTGACTACTGTCTAAGCCACAAAGGAGAGTAACAGGTTCTTCTGCATTGTGGTGAAGAATTTCAGCTTGGGAGCCAGAGAGATGTGGGCTTGAAGCCCTACTGTGATATTTCAGTGACTTTGGGCAATCTTAATGTCTCTGAGTACCATTTACACACACACACACCCCCCCCACACCCCCACACCCCCACACCCCTTTATAGATCTCTCTATATATACCTAGAGAAATACCTATGTAGACTTCTATATAGGGACAGAAAAATTAAGATACTTGTTGCCCAGTCCTCAGTATTGTGCCTAATGCACAATATGCCCTAAATACATGGTAGCTTTGTCCGTGGTAAGAAATACAACAATAACAACCACTCACTGAGTGCTCCTGCCAGGCTTTACCTGTATTAACCATTAACCATGCTAACTCATTTAACCTTACAACAAGCATATAAATTAAATTCTATTATTAGCTCCATCTTACAGATAGAGAAACAGAAGCAGAGTAATGCTCATTCTACAGGTCATACAGCTAGATACAGCTAGAGGGTTAGAGCAGGCACTCCAGCTCACACAATCAAGAGTCCCTGCCCTGAAGGGAGCATCACACACTGGGATCTGTTGTGGGGGACTTGAGGGAGGGACAGTGGGGGGGTGGGGAGTTGGGGGAGGGATAACATGGGGGAGAAATGCCAGATATAGGTGACGGGGGGGATGGAGGCAGCAAACCACATTGCCATGTATGTACCTATGCAACAATCCTGCATGTTCTGCACATGTACCCCAGAACCTAAAAAAAAAAAAAAAAGTCCCTGCTCTTGACAATTAGGTCAAGAAGATGAGGAGGAGAAGAAAGATGATAATGGTGATGATGCCATCATCTGGCTGCCTCAGTTTGTCTGTGGAGCCCTTTGTCCACAGGAAAATCTTACTGTGCTGTGTTTTTTCCTTTCTCTCTGGCTTCCATGGCTCCTACTTGGGCAGCTGAAGGGTCTTCAGATGCAAGAAAAGGGGCTCTTTTGACTCAACACAAAATGTCTAGCACTGGTGGCCATGGTGCCAGCAGTGGCACCAGGGACCTGGCTTGGGCAGAAGCAGGCTGGAACTTCCCTGTAAGGGGCACTGCTTCTCCTGCACCCGTCACCCCACTTCTCCTATTGGGAAATGCCTGAGGAAGTGCCACTCCTGTAGGGCTGTTTTGAAGGGGCTGGAAGTCTTCTCTGTCACCACCTTTACCTATCTGTCATCTGTCAATGTGACTGGAGAGGCCAAGACCTTCCTCGACTTCTGCCACTGCCTGTAGTTCATGGCCCGCTCTCCCTGCTCCTCTCACAAGCAGTGCCAGCAACTTGGCATTCTGAGCAAAGCCTTGCTAGGGTCCCATTCAGCATGACTAATGGTGCTGTCAACTGGAGTCTTGTCAGTCCTTGCCCTCAGTGAAGGCCACTTTGCATGTGGACCCTGAGGCTGGACACATGATGGTCAGTTCCAGTAGGCTTTGGCCTGTCAGAGCATCCTAGGAGGCTGGGGGTGTCCCTCCAGGATTGGGGTACTATCTCTGTCTCAGCATCACCAGCACATGCTGTGGGGACAGCTGCCTCCTGGGGGATCAGCCTTAACCCTTCCCTGGTGCCATGGTCAGTCCAGCTGGGAGGCTGGTGCTGGAGCAGCATATTCTAGGGGTCCCAGGTAGCTGTAACCATTGCTAGGAACTGAGTTGAATCCCCTCCACATCTGTAAGTTAAAACCCTAACTCCCTGGCCAGGCACCGTAGTTCACACCTATAATCTCAGCACTTTGGGAGGCCCAGGCAGGTGGATCACCTGATATCAGGAGTTTGAGACCAACCTTGCCAACATAGCAAAACCTCATCTCTACTAAAAATACAAAAAATTAAACGGGCGTGGTGGCATGCACCTGTAATCCCAGCTACTTGAGAGGCTGAGGCAGGAGAATCACTTGGACCGGAGAGGCAGAGGCTGCAGTGAGCCGAGATTGTGCCATTGCACTCCAGTCTAGGCAACACAAGCGAAACTCCATCTCCAAAAAAACCAAAAAACCACAACAAAAAGCACTAACTCCCAGTGTGACTGCATTTTGTGATAGCACTTTTATGGAAGTAATTAAAGTTAAATGAGGCTATAGGGTAGGGCCCTAATTCAATAGGATTAGTGGCCTTATTAGAAGAAGATATACCATTAGTGGTCTTACAAGAAGAAGAAGAAGAAGAGGAGGAGGAGGAGGAGGAGAAAGCAGCAGAAGAAGGAAAAGAAGCAGCAGGAGCAGCAGAAGAGTGATACTTCTCTCTCTCTCTCTCTCTCTCTCTCTCTCTCTCTCTCTCTCTCTCCATGCACATGTATGGAAAAAAGGCCATGTGAGCACAGGGAGAAGGTGGTCATCTGTAAGCCAGGAAGAGAGCCCTCACTCATCAGAACCTGACCGTGCTGATACTCTGATCTTGACCTTCCAGCCTCCAGAACTGTGAGAAATAAATGTCTGTGATTTAGGCCATTTACTCCATGGTATTTTGTTATGACAGCCCAGGTTGACTAAGACAGCCACCTTCATCTGCACCAGAAATTTAGTGTGCTTTCACCTGCGGGCTTTATAGTAAGAACTTCACTATTTTGACCTTATTTATTTCCAACCCTTGGTCCCAGGCTTATCTACTGATACCAAGACGCTCTCCACTGTGCCTGTCACTGTGCCATGAAACATGCTTTCTGCTGCATACACCTTTGTGTTCACGCTGAAAGTGAACTACTGAAACTTCTGCTGAGCTAGCCCTCATCTCTGCTCATATGACCAATAGCAGAAGCATAAATTCCACACTGTCAGTGGCATTTTACACTCCTCGGAATACATTTTCATGTGTTATTGAGCACTAGCTATGTAAAAGGAATGAGGTCCCTGATTTTGTAGAATCTATGTCCTAGTGACAGAGACACACAGGCACACACACACAAGCATGTGAACAGGATAACCTGGATAGTGCTAAGTGCTAAGAAGAAAAAGAATTCAGGTAGTCAGATAAGCTTTCCTTAAAAAGGTGACATTTGAGTTATCATCTGAATAAAAACAAGGTGCCAGCTGAGCCAGAGTCTGGAGAATGGTCTGAGGGAGGGAATAGCAACTGCAAATCCTTGAAGGTGAGAATGAGCTGGGGGAAGCTTGGGTCTGACCTCCGCCATGGGGTTGGCAGGGATCCTGCCTTGGCCGTGCTCCTTCAGGACCTGGGATTGAAGACGATCTGCTAGCTCCAGCTGCTGCCAGTCTTCCACAATGGATGCTGAGCAACGACTGCTTCCCCCAACCTAGGAGCTGTGAAGGCTAAGAGTCGAAGTGCAAGGATGGGCACCCCGCAGCAGTCACAGGCATTAGGGTCAAATACATGGCCTCAGGCAGATCCTGTGTTCCTCCTGGCGCTCAGTCTGAAAGACATCTGCTCAAAGAGATAATGAGATAAGGATAACTTCAAAGAAATGGAGAAACTAACTAGTCTCATCTCTGAGGAGACCACTAATGAGTTGGGCTATCACTTCTTGTCTTTGATATTGATCTGGAGCATGCTGAGCCAAAGGTGAGAGTTGAGACCATGCCTCTAAGGAGTTTCCAGGAATACCTGAGTTTTCCAAAGCATGAAGTGGGTGGATTGCCAGTCTCTGTCTTCTGGCTTCAGCCAGCTTCATATGCTGTGTTCAGAGCGCTCACTATGAGGGAGTCTCTGAGCCAACGATGGCCCCATCTTGCATTGCATTATACTTCAGAAGACATTATAGAAGGTGATGGGGGAGTTGGAGATACTTGTGCTCCTCATTTTGATATCTATTGCACCAGAATGACATGGGCCACAGGGGACCTGCGGGAGCTTTGGGCCATGGCCTCCCCCACCACACACCCCTACTGGCTAATCTCCAGCAGGACAGATTTTTCCTGCCTGGCTCCCTGCCTCCTCACTCAAGGTCCATCTCCCTAGAGGGACAACATTGCAGTCCTGAGCCCAGGCAAGATCTGAGCATCACCATTTTCCTTTGGTTTTATATGAAGCAAAACCCCATTAAGGGGTCTTAGAGAGATGGGTTTGAATTTCATCTCTATAAATAACTGTGTGACTTTGAGCATGTCAGTAAACTTCTCAGAACCTCAGTTTTTTTTCCTGTCAATTAGGTTGCTGTGAGGATTCCAAGAAACTGAGTTACCTAATGTGTGTAAGCCACCTACTGCTGAACCTCGCACAGAGCAGACTGCATATCCAGGTCTCCTCAACCCTCTGCTTGCACTGCTGGGACAGGCCACTGCCATGACACCTGGCCCTCCCTGCTAACTGCTGAGAATGCCTTCAGTTTCCCCCCAAAAGAACCGTCAGCCTGATCAAAACGTGGATCGTCTACATCCCATGGATCTCATGATGGACCACCCTGGCTCTTTCCTACAGAACACCAGACTCGCCTCACTCTCCTCGTTCCTTGGTGCTTGCTGCTTGCTGTCTGGGGAGAATTCTGCTGCCAAATCAGATGTCTTCCCTGCCAGCTCAGTCCTGTGACTTAGAGTCAGAAACCTGTGGATCCTATCCTCCAGTGCAAGGTGAAGTTGGGGCTGAAAGTTAATGGGATCATGGCCCAGCATGCCTCTTCTGAGGCCCATGGCTATCACTAATGCATGGGACTGCCTAAATATCAGGGGGAGCTGGCTTTCCCCCATTGTCTGAGAAGATCAGAGAGAGCCTGTCGCCTAAAGTGACATTCAGGGCTGGCAATTACCCGACACAATACCCATCCACCCTCAACTTTAATACAGAAATCAGGTGTGTTGTGAAAGGGCTTTGAAAAGGCTTTAATTTTCTCAGCCGTCTAAGGCTCCGTGCTGATTGAAGTGTCCCTGGTACAAAAGCAGTGTCCATCTTGTGCTTTGCTGAATACAACACTTAGCCCAGCTGTGCAATCTTCCCCGACAGCTTCACAATGGGGCTCAATCAAGGCTCAGAAGTTCTCCTCCCACCCCCTCAGGCCGCCTTCCCCTCCTCTCTCTCTGGGAGAAAGAACAAGTGCATTGTTGTTTCTCTGATGCTTATCACTGGACCACAGGAGGTATCTGCAGATGCCTATGACCCTTGAGGCACTGCTCCTTAACCTTGCAACCCAGTTTTCTTGGCAGAAGTGTTAATAGGCCATCGAGTTCTCCACTCTGCTCCCCTTGCAGCAACGGAAGCGGCAAAGCTGTTCTTTTGGCAGATTTGGAAATTTCTGCCTAAACTGCCAACCTGTGAGAGGCTGAGGTCTATTAAGTCTTTCTGCTAGTCCCAGAGCTGAGTAAGCTGGGACTGAGCTCCACAGGTATTAACTGGCAATCTGAACTTAAATGCCCCACTTAGATAAACAGCTCTGCAGAGGCAAGCTTGCTTTTCAGGCTGCCACAAGTAAATCAAGGAAGCACTGAGATGGCATACATTTTGGACCTCCCTCAGTGGTGTTTGGGGAGTCACCAAAGGAAGTGCTTAAAAGAAAAGAGGTTTCGCAATGGATCCAGGTGGGCAAATTTAGTTGTCTGGATGTCTTACTTTCTGCAAGAGTTGTCACAACTTTGGTGGCTTCGCTACAAGGCACGCCACTGTGCGGCTAGAGGATGCTGGTATGGGGGCTTGGAGGACTAACTGAGCTTCAGGGTAATTCTCCGAAGTGGGGTCACCAGTTGTCCACTCTGGAGACATGCAAAGGGGTGGGAGGACTCTGACCTCACCTTGTGAAAGCATCCAGGTTAGATGGTGTGTCTGGTATATGCAAGAGGCCAGCCAGGAGTTGAAGTGAGGTGGGGTCCAGCCCACCCAGGTGAAGGGGTGCTAATTTCTCTGTGAGATGTTGAAGTCCAAGACGTGAGGGTAGTTGTCCCAAGCTGGGTTGCTGGACACACAATCAGATGGACTGAATCCTCAAAGTGTGGAGCAAGCAGCTTTGGGACATGGGGGCTCACAGAACCCAAGGCCCCCAAGGCTGGTGAAGTTCAGCTTCCTGATAAGTGGGTGCCTTGAAGAGCGTTCACCAGGAGACTTTGTGAGGCTGGTGCTGCAGGCCACAGAGGGTTTGGGTAGGTTGAGTCTGGTAAAAAAGAAAGCTGTCTTTGTTGTATAGAAAAAATATGTGATGTCCAGTTGGTAGTTGGTACTTTCTTGGAGAATAATCTCATACCTTCGTAATTAATGTGATGACAGCAGTTTACATGTGTTACTAGCATGCAGAAATTGGTTTGCAGTATAGATAATTAGTTCTTAGAAGCTAATGTTGTTTCTTACCATTTACTTTCCTTTTTACATTTTGGCTGTGTCCTGGGGTTGTGGCTAACTCTACTGCCTGCAGTGTCTTGGTGTTAAATGTGCCTCTTCCTCCTCCATTTTGCCTCTTATTTCTACTCTGTGTTCTGGTTGTTGTTGAAGCATAACAAACTACTTCAAAACTCAGTGACTTAAAATGACAGCCATTTACATATGTGTAGTATACTATAAGAGACATATCGTGGCTATAAGACTAATAACAGCCATAAGGCCCTTGCAAATGTCTTGTAGGTAGGGCCTACCCATATGTCACTTAGCAGTGTCAGGCAGCCTGGCTTGGGGATTTCCAGGAGGTAAGACCACCTCAGCACAGATCCAACGATCATGAACCTTAAAGCAAAGCTTCCCCTTACAAGAACAACTCAGATTCCCTTTATGAAAGAAATACCTTGTAACTGACTTGGACTGAACACGGGTATAAGAAATGGAGAAGAATCTCCCAAACTCTGAAATTGGTTTCTGTACAGAGAATCTCTCAGTCTGGAGGTCATCTGATCCCTGAGTATATCTGACCTGTGCCACTGGCCTGTTCCTGCTGTTCATGCCGTGAGAGCACTGCCAACGTAAACTGTGTGAACTTCGGATGCTGCCTAAGACTCATCTTTGATGCGAATCAGACCCACGGGGAAAAGTCACCCTGAGAAAGCTGGTCAACTGGCACTGCCTGAGGCCCCCAAACAAATGCATCAAATGGCAATTTAGAGAGGATGTAGCCTGCATGGATTTTCTCTGCTCCACGATATCTAAGGCCTCAGATGGAAAGACTTGACTAGTTGGGGGATGGTTAGAATGACTAGGGGCTGGAATTGTCTGCAAACCTCTTCACTCACATGTCCTGACACCTGGGCTGAAATGACTGGTGGCTGGGCCCAGCTGGGGCTCTCATCTGATGTGCCCATGTGAGGCCCACCCAGTGTGGCATCTCAGGACATCAGGAATAAGTGACTGAGCACGGCTACTATGGCCTAGTTTTGGAAGTCACCTTGCACCCCTGCTGCCATAATTTGGTGGTTGAAGTGGTCACAGGCCTGCAATTTCAAGAGAAGTGAACATAGGAAGGAGTATGACAGAATTGGTGGACATAATTCGGAACCACAGTGTCCCTGGACTTTGCTTGATTGTTGCTGCTTCTAACGCTTCACCTGCTTTCTTTCCTCTCATCCTGCTCAAGCAGACTGCCTCCCTACTCGGCTAGGACATTGGATCTTGTCTGTCTGAGCCTCGATGCTCATTTTCAGTTTGTTCTGGCTGCGTGGTTGCAAGGATATAGGGTTATTCTTTACCCCACAGGAAAACCTGTCACTGGGCTGGGTTTGTAGCAATGACACCAGAAAAATCATGCCCAAGGAAGCATTATTCATGGTGTTTCTAAGATGCTTCTGGTTGCTTCTTTCTCCCAGTGGTTTTTATCAAAGGTCATTCCTTTATAGGAAATAGAGACTACAGAATAAATCATTAAGTCTTAAACCCTCCCCCTCTCGCCATCTTAGCAGTTCCCGAGCATGTCCAAAAAAAAAAAAAATCATTAAGTCTTAAGTGTCCCAACTTTCTCTGCACTCCAATAGCTCTTCTCCATGCAAACCCATACAACTGAGATTTTTCCCTATTACCATATCATTTTTTTTTCTGATTGTTTGAAAGTGAGCTAGCTGGTCTAAGCTCCTAGACTAGATTTAGTATTAGTAGGGGTGAGAGAACATGTGTTGCAGTTTGTTTATACCCATCCCACCAACCTCAGTGCCAGTAAAGCAGTCTGCCTCAACCTTTATATATATACTAGAGATGGAGTGTTGCTATGTCACCCAGGCTTGGGTACAGTTGTATCATCCTAGCTCACTGTAACCTTGAACTCCTGGGCTTAAGCGCTCCTCCTGCCTCAGCACCCACAACATAGAGAGGATTACAGGCTAGCTCTTCTGCCTATACTCTCTAGAGTAGAGCACCCCAGGGTATGGCAGGTAAGCCTGAATATGACCTTTCCAAATTAATTAATATCTGTTATCTTGAATATGACATTGCCAATTAATTCACATCTATTATTAATAAAAACGGCCGGGGGCGGTGGCTCACGCCTGTAATCCCAGTACTTTGGGAGGCCATGGTGGATCACGAGGTCAAGAGATCGAGACCATCCTGGCCAACATGGTGAAACCCCGTCTCTACTAAAAAGTACAAAAAATTAGCCTGGCGTGGCAGTGCCTGCCTGTAGTCCCAGCTACTGGGGAGGCTGAGGCAGGAGAATTGCTTGAAACCGGAAAACGGAAGTTGCAGTGAGCCGGGATCGCGCCTCTGCACTCCAGCCGGGCGATAGAGCGAGACTCTGTCTCAAAAAAAACAAAAAACAAAACAAAAAAACCCTGGAGTGTTTGTTGTGTTTGTATGTTTGATTGGTCTGACAAAGTAAGTACACAGTATAGGTGGAAATGGGTGAGCGAGAAGGAGTCTGTGAGTCTCTTTTCAAAAAGACCATTCACATGTGAAAGCAATGCAGACGGATATTTGTGGCATTATTTATAGGACACTTTCATGGTTTTGTCTGCTGTAGGAGGAAAGTAAAGAGCACTGAGCTTGTTTGTCAGAAGAGGAGGGTGGAATCCCAACTCCGCCGCTAAGTAACACCGTGACCTTGGTAAGTTATGTCCTTATTCTGAAACCCAGTCTCCTTAGCTCTAAAACGATAATAACAAAACCTATTATTTACAATTGGGATTAAATAGTGCCGGTTTTTTATGGTGAATTAAATAAAAGAATTTATGTGGAAGTGTTTGTATAGTGCAGTTATAAAGGCTTGTGATTGTTCATTAGTGAGCTAAGTCAGGGTTTGTTAACCCAAGGAGCCAGACTGGTGATTTAAATGGCCCAAGAAGCTAAACCTAAAAAGAAGGAGAGTGGTGCAGGTGCCCTGTCAGAGGAAGGATGCTCCCCCCTCAGCTGCTGCTGGCTGTTGCCAAGTTCAGGCCCAGGTGGCCAGATGTAATTTTCTCAGAGAATCCGGAAATGTAGACTTTTATGAAGACCCTTCTGATTTTAAAGATTTGTTATTCATTCACAAATGAATACATACACACACATAAAGAAAACAAACAAAATACTCTGTACCTGTTCTTTGTCCTACACACTGTTAATTTAAGATTCGGTTCAAAAGTGATGGTGAGGGCTTAAAGATGGCATAAAAGCATTCCTCATGCTCCTCTCTGCCAAATACAGCTACAACTCTGGAAACAGTGCAAGAAGTAACCAAAAGAGAATGGATTGGGTGGGGCCCCAGAACAGGAGGGGAGGGAAGGTGGGCTGGTTGGGGGCCCCAGAACAGGAGGGAGGGAAGGTGGGCTGGTTGGGGGCCCCAGAACAGGAGGAACAACATAGTGGTGTCCATCTTGACACTCTCCCCCCCCGATGTCAGACCAAGACGCAGGCCAGGTGTCTCTCAATCCCTAACCTAACAACAGAAGGTGGGGTAGTTAGGGTCACTCACAAAATATCCTTAAGAATGGCTAGAAGGATTTCTTCAAATGGAAAGGAAAGAATTTTGGAGCATTAAGAGAAATAAAAAACAATAGGAAGAACAAATACTGTATATGAATAAATCAAATAGACTCTCCTCACAAGTTTCATAAGTCGTATGCAAGATTGAAATAAAAATTACAACACCAATGCTCAAGACAATGATATTTAAAAGTGGGGTAGATGAAGTGACCTACGTGGAAGTAAGGTTTCCACACTTCAATCCAACTGGCCAAACACTGACACCAGTAGACTGTGATAAGTCATTAGTGTATATTGTAACACACAGAGCGTCCACAACAAAACGATCCACACCAATATACATGAAACACAGTAAATGAGTCAAGGATAATTTCTAAAAGGCATTCAAGCAACTCACAGAAAGGCAGTAAATGAAAAAGAGAGAATTAAAAATCAGAGGGCAAATAAGTACATGAAAAGATATTCAGCATCATTAAACATCAGGGAAATTTAAATGGAAGCCACAGTGCACACCTATAGAATGCCTAAATTAAGAAATAGTGACAACACTGAATGCTGATAAGGAAGAAGAGATGCTTGATCACTCATAAGTCGCTGGTGGGAATGTAAAATGTTACATCCACTTTGAAAACAGGTCCACAGTTTTTTATAGAACTCAACATGCAATTACCACATGATCCAACAATTGCACTTTTGGGCATTTATCTCAGAAAAATGAAAGTTTAATCTTTTACAAAAGCCTGTACATAACTATTCATACTGACTTTATTTTTAATATTCCCAAATGCAAAACAATCAAAGTATTTTACTATAGGTGAATGGTTAAACAAACTGTGGTATGTTCATACCGTAGAATACTTCTCAAAAACAAAAAGGAGGAAATTATTTATGCATAGCCCGACTTGGATGAATCTCTATGGAATTTTCCTAAGTGAAAAAATGCCAATCCCTTGTGTTGCCCTTACTCCTCTCTCTCACCTGGACACCACTATGGTGTTCCTCCTGTTCTGCAGGGGGCAGGTGAGAGAGAGGAGTGAAAGGGAACACAAGGGATACTTGAGATGACAGAACTATTCGATTTGTTGACTATGCTGGTGGATACATGAACTTATACATGTGTAGATAACATTTTGTAGAAATGCATGCACACACACACAAGTAAAGCTGGGAAAAATCTAAGTCAGATCAGTAGATTATATTAAAATGAATATTCTGGTTGTGATATTGTCCCATAGTTTTGCAAGACGTTATCACTTGGGCAAACTAAGTAAAGAGGGGGATTTCTATTATTTCTTATAAGTGTGTATGAATCTACAATTATCTCAAAATGAAAAGCTTAACTTAAAAAAATAAGTGGTGCTGAGTTAAAAGATGCAGAGCTGGTCTCATTCATTTTCCAACATTTCTGTGAATACATGCAGGCCTAGAATCAAACTTTATATCTAACAATTTAGAAAAGGCAATCAAATTAGAATTAGTTAAAAATTGCCTTTGAAATGAGCCTCAATTATGATCTGTGAAAAATTAGGTTTTGCAATAATATAATTTTTTTTTTTTCTGTGCTGCTGGGAGATTGGGAAGTTTTTTCTTTTGATTTCTCACAGGTCAATTCAGTTATTCCTTCTTTGGAACCTGTGAGCTAGGACTCTATTTCTGAAAAGCAAATTGTGCATTATCCGTCATCTCAAGATACCTTGGTTTGGGCAAATTATAGGAGTGAGTCCCCTTTCCATTTGAATGCTAGAAACTACTCGATGGGGAAGGAGGAGGCACAAAGAAACTATTTCCTACCAAATTTTCATTAAAGATGATTTTTCCATCTTCTGTCCCTATTGAAGGTAAATAGCAGGATATCGGTTTGGAAACCTCTGTGGCTCAGTAGAACCAAGAATTGAAAGCAATTCATGGATTGGTATAAGGGAACAGATTGAGGCAGACCCAATAATTTGTGGCACGTAGATATTTTATTTCACTTACACTTTGTAGCTAATGCTACTCTATTAGATTTCATACTTAAAAGAAGTTGGGCACACATTACTCCATCTCTTTGCAGGCTGTATGACTTCACCCTTAAAAGAAACCTTTCTGAAGGTATGAGCTCAGAAAGGTGACCGGAGGGAAGTAAGAGAGTGAATAAATAACAGAAACATCAATAACTTGATTTTACATGGTTTTATTTGTTTGATTTTGGCATTATTTAGGTCCTCCAAAAGCTATAAAGAAGCAATTTTTAGTATTAATTGAGTGCCTCCTGTGCGCTAAGTCCTGTTGTATTTGTTAAGGAGACTGGAAGGAGTAGAAATGAATCCTTAGGTAAGGTAATTTACAGGTTACAAAATGTTTTCAACTGCACCATCACCTCTGGTTTTCACGCAAACCCTGTTAGGCAGTTTTATTATGTGTCGTCATTTTACAGGAGATAAAATAGACTCTTGGATAGATTGAAGAAATGACCCATGTTGAGGCTGCTTTCAAGCGCAGAGCTTGAGCTGTCTGTAACTTCCTTCTGATTTCAGCCCCTACCATCTTTTCACGGTAGCACACTGCAGACTTTACCTCCTGGGGAAATTCTAACACCTGTTAAAATGTGCAAGCTTGCTATCTCTCACTCCTTTCCCACTGCCCCACCTCCCTCTTTCTCTTACACACAGGCACACACACCATGTACATTCCAAGAGCAGGGGAGTCTTTAGCTAAATGGATATGCATTCCATGTAGTCACTTGAGAACCCAAGATGTCATGTATTTCTGTAAAAGTTGTCATACCAATTATATAATATGTGATCTACCCAGGCATTCATAGGCTTTGTCAATATATTCAAAGCAACAGAAGAAATTTTGAAAATTCCTTACATTCAAATATTTGCATTTTACACAATAAATTGATATTTACCACAAAACATTAGATTTTACAGATCAGTATAAAGGACAACAAAATACCCCATCACATATGGAAGAAAACAAAAACAACTAAGCAAACAGTAGCCCACTTCACAGAATTAAAAAGAGGTCAGTTTTGAAGAGGTTTCTAGTCAATTATGAAGAAATTTCTAGATTTTCTTTTTTTTGCAAACCAGTTCACATTTAATTGTGACATTTAAAAATTGCACAAATATTTTGACATCTGTCTCCCACATTCAGTCTCTTAAAATGACAGAAAAAATCAACCAGTCACAGGTTTAATACATTTACCCCTTCAATTTCTATTTGCAGTACCCAATATTCCTTTGAAATATGAAACAGACCTGGCAGTGGCCAATAGTAAATTTCTGCCAGCTGCCTCCTACCTACAATGGAGTTGAAAAGTTCAGGTTTAGTGTTTTCACAGTGGCACTTGCCCAGAGTTGGTATCTCCCCATAGTTGGTGGACTTTAAATGTACCAGTGAAAATAGCTTTTTCCCCTTCAAGGGGAAGAAAGAAAATCACTCCTCAAAACCCAGCAGATCTGGCTGTGAGGTCCTTCCTCCTACCTCGTCTCTTCAGGCTTTTTTTTTTTTTTTTCCAGCAGAGCAAGAGAGGCCAAAACCTAACCTGAGTTAGAAGAAACAAGACAGTAATGGCTATAAAGGGAGGACCAGGAGCAATTGGGACACTCCTTTACCTGCCATATCCAATGTATGTGCTTCACAGAAAAACAACAAAAATAACAAATTCACAAAATACAACAGCTAGAATTACAAAATCCATTCATCCAAGGGTGGTAGAAGCAGGATGGAAAGGTGGGAGGGTACATGGCACAGAGAGGAAAACGAAGTATTCAAATCAGTCCAGCCACAGGGACTGGCAATGCTAAAAAACAGCGGCAGAAAAACCTGTGGTCCTTTCAGACTCGTGGAGATGTTAAAAATCCACACACTGGTGTCAGGAACATTCTGCCTTATGTGTACCAGAGACAAAACTTCCAGTTCCTCAGAGAGAAAGGAGTATGCAGAGGGCCCTTGGCAGAGTGGGTCCTGCCTTCCCTGGCACAGGGAGGTGAACAGAAAAAGAGCTGCCACAGCCTCCTTCAAATCCCACCCATCCCCTTTGGATGGCAGCCAACTCAGTGGTCTGCAGCAGCCTTCAGTTTGGCAGGAGACAGATGCAGAGAAGGATACTTCTCTGCACAAGTGGAGCTGTTCAGGGCAGACTGCAGTTTCTTTCCTTTGTTCTTTTTCATTGAAAAAATAGCATCACATAGCTTCATAATCTCTATCATTTAATAATAGCAATAGATACATACATGTATATAAATGTGCAACAGACTTATACATATATATTTATTACTTTAATAAGTTCTCTATTATTGAACTTTGAGGTTGTTTTGAATTTAGATTGTTTTATTGCTTTGAATTTTCTGTGTTACAAATGATACGGATTAAAAAAGAGTAATTTATTAATAACTGACATTGAAATTACTCTAAGGAGGGAAAGTATCTTTTTTGGGATAATATTTTATTAAATCATCCAGTTTGGAAAATAAAATTTGAATCTTCTGTAAGCTAGAGGTGTTCTGAGACAGTTGTTCAGGTCCCAAGGAAGACATATTCTGCAACTCCTACTTCAGATGTGACCAAGGAGAACATCTGGAAGGCAGAGCTAAGAGCCACAGAATAAGGGACAGGAAAGCCCCTCTGTGACAGCAGAGTGAGGGTGTGTCAGGAGCTCCCTCTCTACACCTGGCCTCCCAGGCATCACAGTGTTCAGAATTGCTGGTGATTTTGGAATTCAGAATTGCTGGTGATTCTGTGTCTCCATCCTTCTTCATTCTAAATGGAGAGATGATTGCCATGAACCAGCCCATTTCATCACTGTGTGATGATGCAGGAGGAAAGCAAATAGCTTGTCTTTGCTATTAATAGGACTGTGGACCAAAAGGAGACAAATCTGATGAAGAGACCGTTGCCATCACCTTGAGACCCAGGATTGCATTTGGCTTCAGTGACTGGAGGTTGCTGCTTGGGAAAGAGATCATCTGTTTTGTTTTGTGGAAGAATTAGTTGAGTATTTGATGACCAGAAAAAGAGATTGTGATAGAGGTTCTCAATGCTCATTAACATTTGGTTCTCTTTTCTGTCTGAATACTTGGGAGGAACATGCTTTCCCAGGCCCCTTACAGTTAAGCAAGATCATGCAGTGAGTTCTAGCCAAGGGCTGTGAGTAGAGGTGACCAAGGCATTTAAGAGCAGGTTTCCATTTTCCATGCTATTGGAAACAGATGCTTGTTGCTGCAAAGAAAAATCAGCACCAAGACAAAGGATCTCTCAGCAAGGCAATTTTACTTTCCGCAGAAAGGGTGCTCCCTGTCAGCAATCTTGCCACAAGAGCACACTGAACAAAGGAAAGGCAGGAATATTTATTCCTTATGCATTGGGCCCTTACTGTTGTGTCCTATCTCAGTTGATTGGAGCTGGACCTCACAGTCTAAGCTAAATCTGATTGGCTAATAACCTAAAACTTTCCTGAATAGGTAAAGGCAAGGGAGAACAAAGGAAAAGAGGAAGTTGCCTGTGAAAGGGCTTAAAAAAGTAATAAAATTTCCAAATAAGGAAGGGGCATAGGCTGTGAGCTGGGACATGCCTGTGAGCATGTCCAGCACAAGTATCTTGTTTAAAGTACAAGGACATAGAATGTACTTATTCCCTAACAGCTACATAGGATAGGGCTTAACAAAGAGTTACTAGCAAAAAGCAAGAAGGCTTTAAAGAAAGTTAGTTTTTAAAAGAGACTACTATTTCTAACATTTATTATTGTTATTCTTTAACAAGAAGGGAAATTTTGAAGAGGAACTTTTTACTTTCTACACATGCTCTCTTGTCTCCTGCTACAGTGATCCAGGGTGACATTCACTGGTTACTTGCTATGACATCCAAAGATCATGAAATGTCTGTCAACCTGGTCCCCTGAGTGACTTTGTGGAGCAAAGCACCTCACCAATCCATGTTGGACACACATCATTAATGAGGGCAAAACCTCCACAAACTTTTGTTCTATTAGGTCATTGAAATTTGCTTCCACAGCATACCCTGACCTACTCTGATTAAAGTATACCTTGAGCATGTCCTAATTAAAACTCATATCAATATTATTAACCTTTTATAATGCAATTATTTCTTCTAAGTTTGTCATTTGTATTTTAATTTTGTTTATAATAAAGTCACTTAAAGTTACCAGAACTGCAAAGATTGCCATAACTTTTGGTTTAAAATTTGCTTTCCTTCAGTAGATCATCACAGAAGGTTAGAGGGGTTAGCAGTCTGGGCTCTGTGAGTCTGACTGCTGTCTACTCTGTTTATTACACATGTGGCCTATGCAAAGCACTGATGCAAAAGTTATTCATTGCAGTAATGTTTAAAACACTGAAAAGTTTAACCAACCTAGATGGCTATCAGTAACAATGCATTAGAACAACATGCAGCCATTAATGTCATGGAGTAGATCTACAACTGCTTGCATGGAAAGGTGTTCTGGATATATTGATGGTTTAAAAAGAAGAATTGGAGGCCAGGTGCAGTGGGTCATGGCTGTAATCCCAGCACTTTGGGAGGCTTAGGTGGGTGGATCATGAGGTCAAGAGATGGAGACCATTTTGGCCAACATGGTGAAACCCCATCTCTACTAAAAATACAAAAATTAGCTGGGTGTGGTGTCTCGTGCCTATAGTCCCAGCTACTGAGAAGGCTGAGGCAGGAGAATCTCTTGAACCCAAAAGGCAGAGGTTGCAGTGAGCAGAGTTGGCGCCACTGCACTCCAGCCTGGCAACAGAGCAAGACTCTGTCTAAATAAATAAATAAATAAATAAATAAATGAAGAATTGGGCTGGCTACAGTGGCTCACACCTGTAATCCCAGTACTTTGGGAGGCCGAGGTGGGAGGATCCCCTGTGGTCTGGAGTTTGAGACCAACCTGGCCAACATGATGAAATTCCATCTCTACTAAAAACATAAAAATTAGCTGGGCATGGTGGCACATGCTTGTAATCCCAGCTACTCGGGAGGCTGAGGCAGGAGAATCGCTTGAACCTGGGAGGTGGGAGGTGCAGTAAGTTGAGACCGTGCCACTGCACTCCAGCCTGGGCCACAAGAGTGAAACTTCATCTCAATAAATAAATAAATAAAAATAAAGAGAAGAATGCAAAACAGCATCTATCACACAGCTACCATGTACATGTAGGCAAGTATAGGCCAGTGGTAGTGTCTGAAAATAATTTCAAATTATAACAGTAGATACTTCCGGATGGTAACCATCTAAGAGATATAACCTTTCCCCTTTAGATATTTACATGTATAATTTGTAAAAAAAAGTCTTTATTGAATAA
Source organism: Ateles fusciceps (assembly GCA_036589455.1). Classification (NCBI taxonomy): domain Eukaryota; kingdom Metazoa; phylum Chordata; class Mammalia; order Primates; family Atelidae; genus Ateles; species Ateles fusciceps. The sequence continues at coordinate 368,599 of JAZHEH010000276.1, forward strand.
ATAAAATACTATATATTTACATTAATATGTTAGAGATATTTTTATTAGGTATATTTAATATATTTACATTTTATTCTATAAATATTTAACTTTATGTTTTTAAGGATAATTTTTTTTTTATGTTAGGATATTCTTCACTTTTTATTTTTTTTATTTTTTGAAACGGAGAATCGCCCAGGCTGGAGTGCAGTGGCATGATATCGGCTCACGGCAACCTCCGCCTGCAGGCTTCCAGCGATTCTCCTGCCTCAGCCTCCTGAGTACCTGGGACTACAGGCACATGCCATCATGCACAGCTAGTTTTTGTATATATTTTTTTAAATTTTACTTTAGATTCTGGGGTACATGTGCAGATCATGCAGGATTGTTGCATAGGTACATACATGGCAATGTGGTTTGCTGTGTCCATCCCCCTGTCACCTATATTTGGCATTTCTCCCCATGTTATTCCTCCCCCAACCTCCCCACCCCCCTGCTGTCCCTCCCCTACCCCCCCACAACAGACCCCAGTGTGTGATGTGCCCCTCCCCTGTGTCCATGTGTCCTCAATGGTCAACACCCATCTATGAGTGAGAACATGTGGTGTTTGTACAAAGGACACGAATTCATCATTTTTTATGACTGCATAGTATTCCATGGTGTATATGTGCCACATTTTCCTTTTCCAGTCTATCATCAGTGGGCATTTGGGTTGGTTCCAGGTCTTTGCTATTGTGAACAGTGCCGCAGTGAACATATGTGTGCATGTGTCTTTATTACAGAATGATTTTTAATCCTTTGAGTATATACTTAGTATACACTCATGCTGGATCAAATGGAATTCCTATTTCTAGATCATTGAGGAATCGCCACACTGTCTTTCACAATGGTTGAACTATGTTACACTTCCACCAGCAGTGTTAAAGTGTTCCTATTTCTCCACATCCTCTCCAACATCTGTTGTCTCCTGATATTTTAATGATCATCATTCTAACTGGCGTGAGATGGTATCTCAATGTGGTTTTGATTTGCATTACTCTAATAACCAGTGATGATGAGCATTTTCTCATATGTTTGTTGGCCTCATATATGTCTTCTTTTGAAAAGTGTCTTTTCATATCCTTTGCCCACTTTTGAATGGGTTTGTTTGTTTTTTTCTTGTAAATCTGTTTTAGTTCTTTATAGATTCTGGATATTAGCCCTTTGACAGAGGGGTAGATTGCAAAAATTTTTTCCCATTCTGTTGGTTGCCGGTTCACTCTAATGATTGTTTTTTTGCTGTACAGCAGCTCTGGAGTTTAATTAGATCCCATTTTTCTGTTTTGGCTTTTTTTGCCAATGTTTTTGGCATTTTAGTCATGAAGTCCTTGTCTATGCCTATGTCCTGAATGGTTTTGTCTAGGTTTTCTCCTAGCGTTTTTATGGTGTTAGGTCTTATGTTTAAGTCTTTAATCCATCTGGGAGTTAATTTTAGTGTAAGGTGTCAGGAAGGGGTCCAGTTTCTGCTTTCTGCACATGACTAGCCAGTTTTCCCAACACCATTTATTAAACAGGGAATCCTTTCCCCATTGCTTGTTTTTGTGAGGTTTGTCAAAGATCAGATGGTTGTAGATGTGTGATATTGCCTCTGAGGCCTCTGTTCTGTTCCATTGGTCTATATCTCTGTTTTGTTACCAGTACCATGTTGTTTTGATTACTGTAGACTTGTAGTATAGTTTGAAGTCAGGTAGCATGATGCCTCCAGCTTTGTTCTTTTTGCTTAGCATCGACTTGGCTATGTTGGCTCTCTTTTTGGTTCCATATGAAGTTTAAGGTGTTTTTTTTCCAGTTTTGTGAAGAGAGTCATTGGTAGCTTGATGAGCATAGTGTTGAATCTATAAATTACTTTGGGCAGTATGGCCATTTTCACAATATTGATTCTTCCTAACCATGAGCATGGAATGTTTTTCCATCTGTTTGTGTCCTCTCTTATTTCCTTGAACAGTAGTTTGTAGTTCTCCTTGAAGAAGTCCTTTACATCCTTTGTTAGTTGTATTCCTAGGTATTTTATTCTCTTTGTAGCAATTGTGAATGGGGAGTTCCCTTCTTATTTGGCTCTCTTTAAGTCTATCATTGGTGTATAGGAATGCTTGTGATTTCTGCACATTGATTTTGTATCCTGAGACTTTACTGAAGTTACTTATAGTTTCAGGAGATTTTGGGCTAAGACGATGGGGTCTTCTAAATATACAATTATGTTGTCTGCAAATGGAGACGATTTGACTTCTTCTTTTCCTAATTGAATGTCCTCTATTTCTTTCTCCTGTCTGATTGCTGTGGCTAGAACTTCCAACACTATATTGAATAGGAGTGGTGAGAGAGGGCATCCTTGTCTAGTGCCAGATTTCAAAGGGAATGCTTCCAGTTTTTGCCCATTCAGTATGATATTGGCTGTGAGTTTGTTGTAAATAACTTTTATTATTTTGAGAACATTCCCATCGATACCTAGTTTATTGAGAGTTTTTAGCATAAAGGGCTGTTGAATTTTGTTGAAGGCCTTCTCTGCATCTATTGAGTTAATCATGTGGTTTTTGTCATTGGTTCTGTTTATGTGGTGAATTACGTTTATTGACCTGAGTATGTTGAACCTAGGCATCCCCGAGATGAAGCCTACTTGATAGTGATGGACAGCTTTTTTGATGTACTGTTGCAATCGATTTGCCAGTATTTTACTGAAGATTTTTGCATCTATGTTCATCATGGATATTGGCCTGAAGTTTTCTTTTTTTTGATGAGTCTCTACAGGGTTTTGGTATCAGGATGATGTTGGTCTCATAACATGATTTGGGAAGGATTCCCCTCTTTTTGGATTGTTTGGAATGGTTTCAGAAGGAGTGGTACCAGCTCTTCTTTGTATGCCTGGTAGAATGTGGTTGTGAACCCATCTGGACCTGGACTTTTTTTATTTGGAGGCTATTAATTACTGCCTCAACTTCAGCCCTTGTTATTGGTCTAATCAGGGTGTCAACTTCTTCCTGGTTTAGGCTTGGAAGGGTGCAAGTGTCCAGGAATTCATCCAGTTCTTCCAGGTTTACTGGTTTATGTGCCTAGAGTTGTTTGTAGTAATCTATGATGGTGGTTTGTATTTCTGTGGAATTGGTGGTGATATCCCCTTTATCAATTTTTATTGCATCTGTTTGATTCTTCTCTCATTTCTTTTATATTAATCTGGCTAGTGGTCTATTTTTGTTGATCTTTTCAAAAAACCATCTCCTGGATTTATTGATTTTTTGAAGGGTTTTTTGTGTCTCTATCTCCTTCAGTTCTGCTCTGATCTTAGTTATTTCTTTTCTTCTGCTAGCTTTTGAGTTTTTTTGATCTTACTCCTCCAGCTCTTTCAATTTTGATGACAGGGTATCTATTTTAGATCTTTTATACCTTCTCATTTGGGCATTTATTGCTGTAAATTTCCCTTTAGACACTTCTTTGAATGTATCCCAGAGATTCTGGTACGTTGTGTCTTCATTCTCATTGGTTTCAAAGAACATCTTTATTTCTGCCTTCATTTCTTTGTTTATCCAGTTGATATTCAGAGCCAGTTGTTCAGTTTCCACGAAGTTGTGTGGTTCTGAGTTAGTTTCTTAATACTGGGTTCTAATTTGATTGCACTGTGGGCTGAGAGACTGTTATGATTTCTGTTCTTTTGCATTTGCTGAGGAGTGATTTACTTCCAATTATGTGATCAATTTTTGAGTAGGTGTGATGTGGTGCTGAGAAGGATATATATTCTGTGGATTTGGGGTGGAGAGTTCTGTATATGTCTATTAGGTTTGCTTGGTCCAGATCTGAGTTCAAGTCCTGGATATCGTTGTTAATTTTCTGTCTCATTAATCTGTCTAATATTGACAGTGGAGTGTTAAATTCTCCCACTATTATTGTGTGGGAGTCTAAGTCTCGTTGTAGGTCATTAAGAATTTGCTTTATGTATCTGGATGCTTCTGTTTTGGGTGTGTATATATTTAGGATCGTTAGGTCTTTGTGTTGCATTGTTCCTTTTACCATTATGTAATGACCTTCTTTGTCTCTTTTAATCTTTGTTGGTTTAAAATCCATTTTATCAGAGACCAGGATTGCAGCCCCTGCTTTTTTTGCTTTCCATTTGCTTGGTAAATCTTCCTCCATCCCTTTATTTTGAACCTATCTGTGTCCTTGCATGTGCAATGGATTTTCTGAATACAGCACACCAATGGGTCTTGACTTTTTATCCAATTTGCCAGTCTGTGTCTTTTACTGGGGCATTTAGCCCATTTATACTTAAGGTTGACATTGTTATGTGTGAATCTGATCCTGCCATTATGATGCTAGCTGGTTGTTCTGCCCATTAGTTGATGCAGGTTCTTCATTGTGTTGATGATCTTTACCATTTGGTATGTTTCTGGAGTAGCTGGTACTGGTTGCCCCTTTCCATGTTTGTGCTTCTTTCAGGAGCTCTTGTAAGGTAGGCCTGGTGGTGATGATATCTGTCAGCAATTGCTTGTCTGCAAAGGACTTTATTTCTCCTTTGCTTATGAAGCTTAGTTTGGCTGGATATGAAATTCTAGGTTGCAAGTTCTTTTCTTTAAGGATGTTGAATATTATTGGCCCCCACTCTCTTCTGGCTTGTAGGGTTTCTGCGAGTCTGATGAGTTTCCCTTTGTGGGTAACCCAACCTTTCTCTCTGGCTGCCTTTGGCATTTTTTCCTTCATTTAAACCCTGGTAAATCTGATGATTATGTGCCTTGGGGTTGCTCTTCTTGAGGAATATCTTTGTGGTGTTCTTTGTATTTCCCAGACTTGAATGTTGGCCTACCTTGCTAGGTTGGGAAGTTCTCCTGGATAATATCCTGAAGAGTGTTTTCCAGCTTGGATTCATTCATTCCATCACATTCAGGTACACCTATCAAATGTAGATTAGGTCTTTTCACACAATCCCATATTGCTTGGAGGCTTTGTTCATTTCTTTTCACTCTTTTTTTCTCTAATCTTGCCTTCTCATTTTATTTCTTTGAGTTGATCTTCAATCTCTGATATCCTTTTTTTCTGCTTGGTTGATTCAGCTATTGAAACTTGTGTATGCTTCTTGAAGTTCTCGTGCTGTGTTTTTCAGGTCCATCAAGTTGTTTATATTCTTTTCTAAGCTGTTTATTCTAGTCAGCATTTCATCAAACCTTTTTTCAAGGTTCTTAGTTTCTTTGCATTGGGTTAGAACATGTTCTTTTAGCTTAGAGAAGTTTGTTATTACCCCACCTTCTGAAGCCTGTTTCTGTCAATTCATAAGACTCATTCTTCATCCACCTTTGTTTTCTTGCTGGTAAGTTGTGATCCCTTGGAGGAGAGGTGTTTTGGTTTTTGGTGTTTTTAACATTTATGCACTGGTTTCTTCCCATCCTTGTGGATTTATCTACCTGTGGTCTTTGTAATTGGTAAGTTTCAGATGGCGTCTCTGAGTAGACGTCTGTTTTGTTGATGTTGGAGCTATTTCTTTCTGTTTTTTCAGTTTTCCTTCTAACAGTCAGGCCCTCTGCTGCAGGACTGCTGGAGGTCCACTCCAGACCCTGCTTGCCTGGGGGATCACCTGCGGGGGACTGCAGAACAGTAAGGGTTGCTACCAGTTTCTTCTTCTGTTATCTTCGTCCCAGAAGGGTACCCACCAGATGTCAGCCTGAGCTCTCCGTTATGAAGTGTTTCTTTGTATATATGGGGGTCAGGGAGCTGCTTGAGGAGACAGTGTGTCCCTTATAGGAGCTCAAGTGCTATGCTGGGAACTCCATTGTTCTGTTCAGGGCTGCTGGGCAGGTACGTTTAAGCCTGCTACAGCGCAACTCGTAACTGCCTGTTTTGCCAGGTGCTCTGTCCTGGGAAGATTGGGCTTTATTTTTAAGTTCCTGATGTGCTGCTGCTTTTTTTCAGAGATGTCCTGACCAGCAATGAGGTAGTCACAGTCTGCCAGCAGAGGTGTTGCTAAGCTGCCGCAGGCTCTGCCCAGCTGCTGTGTAAACTTCCTTGCAGTTTTGTTTACAAAGGTACAGTTAGAACTGCCTTGGTAATGGCAGTTTGCCTCAGTAATGGCAGGCTGCCTTGGTAATGGCAGACTGCCTCGATAATGGTGGACTCCCTCAGTAATGGCGGACTGCCTTGGTAATTGTGGACTGCCTTGGTAATGGTGGACTGCCTCTGTAACGGCGGACGCCCTTTCCCCCTACTGAGCTGGTCTGTCCCCGGGTCCAGCTGCACTTGCTGCAAAACTCTCAATCCAGGCATGTCAGATTGCTGGTCTTTGTGGGGGTGGGACCCACAAAGCCATATCACCTGGCTCCCTGTTCAGCCCCCTCTTTTTCAGCTGAATGGGCAGTTCTGTCTCCCAGGCATTCCAGGTGCCAGTTGAAACGGCTGCCGAGATTTGTGTGAGTTTTTGTGCAGAAACCCACAGCACAGGCTGAAACAGCCATGCTGGAACTCATGGAGCTTTTCAGCCCAGGAATCTCCTGGTCTGTAGGCAGCAAAAACTTGTTTGGAAATAGGGTGATCACTTATCCTCTGCGTTGTTCTCACTGGGAAATGCAACTCTAGAGCTATTCCTATTCGGCTATCTTAGATGCCCCCAAGGTTAATTTTCACATATAATGGTCATCTACACCTTTGATTTTTTTTTTTTATTGCATTTTAGGTTTGGGGGTGCATGTGAAGAACATGGAAGATTGTTGCATAGGTACACACATGGCAGTGTGATTTGCTGCCTTCCTCCCCATCACCTATATCTGGCATTCTCCCCATGCTATCCCTCCCCACTCCCCCACCCCCCACTATCCCTCCCCTTTTCCCTGACAGACCCAGTGTGTGATACTCCCCTCCCTGTGTCCATGTGTTCGCATTCTTCAACACCCGCCTATGAGTGAGAGCATGTGGTGTTTATTTTCTTTCTTGTGTCAGTTTGCTGAGAATGATGGTTTCCAGGTTCATCCATGTCCCTACAAAGGACACGAACTCATCGTTTTTGATGGCTGCATAATATTCCATGGTGTATATGTGCCACATTTCCCTGTCCAGTCTATATCGATGGGCATTTGGGTTGGTTCCAGGTCTTTGCTATTGTAAACTGTGCTGCAATGAACATTCGTGTGATGTGTCCGTATAGTAGAACGATTTATAGTCTTTTGGATATATACTCATAATGGGATTGCTGGATCAAATGGAATTTCTATTTCTAGGTCCTTGAGGAATGCCACACCGTCTTCCACAATGGTTGAAACTAATTTACACTCCCACCAACAGTGTAAAAGCGTTCCTATTTCTCCACATCCTCTCCAGCATCTTTGTCTCCAATTTTAATGATCGCCATTCTAACTGGCGTGAGATGGTATCTCAATGTAGTTTTATTTGCATTTCTCTAATGACCAGTGATGATGAGCATTTTTTCATATGTTTGTTGGCTTCATGTATGTCTTCTTTTTAAAGTGTCTTTCATATCCTTCGCCCACTTTTAATGGGCTTGTTTTTTTTTCTTATAAATCTGTTTTATTCTTTTAGATTCTGGTTATCAGCCTTTTGTCATATGGGTAGACTGCAAAAATTTTTTCCCATTCTGTTGGTTGCCGATTCACTTAATACTGTTTCTTTTGCTGTGCAGAAGCTGTGGAGTTTGATTAGGTCCCATTTGTCTATTTTGGCTTTTGTTGCCAATCTTTTGGTGTTTTGGTCATGAAGTCCTTGCCTACGCCTATGTCCTGAATGGTTTTGCCTAGATTTTCTTCTAGGGTTTTTATGGTGTTAGGTCTTATGTTTAAGTCTTTAATCCATCTGGAGTTAATTTTAGTGTAAGGTGTCAGGAAGGGGTCCAGCTTCTGCTTTCTGCACATGGCTAGCCAGTTTTCCCAACACCATTTATTAAACAGGGACTCGCTTCCACATTGTTTGTTTTTGTCAGGTTTGTCAAAGATCGGGTGGTTGTAGATGTGTTGTGTTGCGTCGGAGGTCTCTGTCCTTTCCATTGGTCTATATCTCTGTTTTGGTACCAGTACCATGCTGTTTTGATTACTGTAGCTTTGTAGTGTAGTTTGAAGTCCAGGAGTATGATGCCTCCAGCTTTTTCTTTTTGCTTAAATTACTTGGCTCTGTGGGCTCTCTTTTGGTTCCATATGAAGTTTAAGGTGGTTTTTTCCAGTTCTTCAAAGAAGGTCATTGGTAGCTTGATAGGGATAGCATTGAATCTGTAAATTACTTTGGGCAGTATGGCCATTTTACAATATTGATTCTTCCTAGCCATGAACATGGAATATTTCTCCATCTTTTTGTCCTCTCTTATTTCATTAAGCAGTGGTTTGTAGTTCTCCTTGAAGAGGTCCTTTACTTCTTTGTTAGTTTATTCCTAGGTATTTTATTCTGTTTTAGCATTGTGAATGGCAGTTGGTTCTTATACACCTTTGATTTTTTAAAGTTCTTTGGTAAAATGTTATAGTGTTCTCCTCATAGGTCCTGTTTAGTTTTGAAGTTGTCATTTTTAGATATCTAAATATTTTTGTTTTAATTTTGAATGATATTTTTTGTTTATTGCTTATTAACTGGTTAGTTTCAGATGTCTAGCAAATATTTTCTATATATTTCTTTGAAAACTAACCACTCTGCTAAGAGGTTTTGCTATAATCATTTCTTAGCTGATTCTTTTTCTAGAGTGCAATCACAACTTCTAGAAACACCAAAAATTTCCCTTTCACTGTACATAAGCTCATTTCATTCATCCCTTAGGTAGTCAAATTTCATTGGTTAACAATTCCAAAATGTGATTAACCCTAATTAATGTAGCCATTCTTCTTCTGTCATTAATTGTAAAGAAAAAAAAAGCCTTTGGGTTTCACCATAGAATATAATGCTGGATGTTGGTTTGAGAGAAATTTTTTTTAACATGAAAAGTAGTAATTCTTACTATAATCCTGTGAAAATATTTTGGGCCAGGCACAGGTGGCTCACGTCTGTAATCCCAGCACTTTGGGAGGCTGAGGCAGGTGAATCACTTGAGCCCAGGAATTCAAGACCAGCCCGGGAAACATGATGAAACCCTGTCTCTACAAAAAATACAAAAATTTTCTGGGTGTGGTGGCACACACCTGTAATCCCAGCTACTTGGGAGGCGGAGGCAGGAGCATCCCTTGAACCTGGGAAGTGGAGGTTGCAGTGAGCTGAGATCATGCCACTGCATTCTAGCCTGGGCAACAGAGCCAAATCCTGTTTCAGGAACAAAAAAATAAAATAAAATATTTTAAAATAGAAATAGATATTGACTCTATTAAAACAGTAGCTATTGAGATATTTACATAGTTTGCCTATCAAACCAATAGTATAATTAATATTAATAGATCTAATAGTGAGTAGTCTTTATAGTTTTCTAGCAAATCTACTTTTGTCTTGTTTTAGAAATTATGATTAAGGGTACATAACATAAAATTTTCAATTTTAACCATTTCTAAGGGCATGTTCTGTGGCATGGAGCACATTCACATTGCTGTGCAATATTTCTACCTTTGTTATAAATACACTCTATCTGTCTTGGCTATTATTTTTATATACTGTGAAATTCTACTTGCTAACATTTTATTTAGAAGGCTTTTATATTTAATCTTAAATGAGATTGCTCTGTATTGTTTACTTTGAGGTTTTTATATCAGCATTTTGCTAGTGTGATGAAAAGAACTTACCTTTCTTGGAGAGTTTTAACAGAACAGCAATTACCTGTACATTAAAATTTTTAATAAAATGGGCGAGGTGGCTCACGCCTGTAATTCCAGCACTTTGGGAGGCTGAGGCAGGCAGGTCACCTGAGTCACCGAGACCAGCTTGGCCAACATGGTGAAACCCCGTCTCTCCTAAAAATACAAAAAATTAGCTGGGCATGGTGGTGGGTGCCTGTAATCCCAGCTACTCAGGAGGCTGAGGCAGGAGACTCGCTTGAACCCAGGAAGTGGAGGTTGCAGTGAGCCAAGATCATGCCAACTCCAGCCTGGGTAACAAGAATGAAACTCCATCATAAAATAAAATAAAATAAAATAAAATAAAATAAAATAAAATAAAAGGTTTGAATAAAATTATACCCAAATCATCTAGACCTACAACAAATTTTGTAGATAATTTGAAATTTTCTCCTTCCTCCCATTTTGTATCCTGTATTGAACTAGGTAGTTTCTCCACTTAAAAAGTCTGTTGCAGTAATTCATATTTTTTAGAAAATTTTCTATTTCATAATATTTTTCATACATATAATACATTTTTACTTTTCATGTCATATATTTATACATATTTTATAATAAATTGAAATTCTTCTCTTCCTCATTCCTAAGGTTATACATCTGTATTCCATGAACATCAAAACAGAATGTTTATGTGTTTTTTAAAAAGTTTGTGGTATGTTGCCTAATGGATTTTATGTTTCTTAAACTCTATCTGGGGATTCACAATCTCTCATTGGCAGGGCCTTCTATACAGTCTAAAACCCTGCTCCCCAGCCCTCTGGACTGCAGCTACCTCATCTTTCCTTCAGCTGGAGTGTTCCTTCAGCTGAGGCCCAGCGTGTTTGCACAGGCTAGCTCTTGAGCTGGTCCTCTTCTGTTATCTTTCAGGTCTCTGAGCAATATGGGCTGAAGGAAGCCTTTGCTAACCATTGAGGTTAGATCAGAGCCCCCATTATAGATTCACATAAAAGTGTGGTTTTCACTCACGACAATCTTGTGGTATGCAATGACATGCTTATTTACTTAATTATTTGCTTAATTTTTGTTTCCTCCAGTATCGGAGACTGGAGTCTATACCTCATTTCATTCATTTATCCAGAGTCTCAAGCAGAGCATCAGTTAATACTTAGAAAAATTCTTCTGCTATGATATAGTTTGTATTCTCTGTTTTTCCTCCTTTCTGCTGTTTCCTGTTTGTTCTCTCCCCTTTTTGTTCTATATTTTGCTATCTTTTCCAAGTTTCCTTTGATATATTTGTAAGTGACAAAAAGTTATGTTATTTTCATAACAATGACTTTTATCTTTCTTAAAATATCTATTTTCCTTACTGATGGCAAAAATGAAACAGTTTTCATTGATTCCTTCATATTATGACAAGTGTTTTGAAATGTGTTCACATTCTTCTTATTTCTCCAGAATACCTTTATCTTAATATAACCTCAGTTTTTAGATCGATGTTATCATTATCTTACTGTAAAGAAAAAGATCAAGCTGAAGAATGTAATCCCAGGGAAGCAGAAGGGAAAGAAAATTGGAATGAGGCAGAAAAGGAGAAAGGGTAAATGTGAGTAAGTATGTTGTCGACCTGGTCTCAGGTTCATGCCAAGTGGATTACTTTTTCTCACAGGACATCATCAGAGCAGCAGTAAGCGAATTTTGCATTTCTAAACAATCCTTCCAGAAGAAAAAGGGAGAATGTTATCTTTGGAACCTTATTCTATTGGTCAAAGTTTTCCCTCTACTCAGCCTCAACAACTTCTACTCTGAATTGGGTGCAGGGCAGGTCCCATGAGCTCTTGTGCCTCAGCAGCAACAGAGAACCTTGAGACAGGAGACAAGTTATTTGTGGCAGAAATATGTAGATGACATGCAGTGTTTGTATATGAACAATGGGAAGTAGATGTCACGGTGGACTCCTTTAAACCACAGTGATGACTGCATTGGGAATCTGACTCCATGACCACCAGCAAAATATAGGAAGTTGCTAGAATTGTTCCAGCCAGAAGCCTAGATAAAGGTCACATATATTGAATCTAGTGAAATTGTGGATGATACAAAGATTTATCCACAATTAACTTAATAAATTGAATCTCATAAAAATATTCAGTATTTTTACTTCATATCTTCTCTTGCAAAGTTTAAATTTCTAATTTGCATTATATTTTAGAATTACATCAATGGTTATTTAGAAACAAACTCAAATTTTACAAGTTATATTCGTTTATTATTTCCATATAAAACATAGAAATCTAATTGATTTTTTTACACATTTTTGAAGGTTGCAGAGTTTTGAATTTTTTTTAAGGAAAGATACATATGGTGGTATGTTCTCTGAGTCTTAGCAAATATTAAGACTTTCAGCTGGCCTTGTACATAAATCATATGGTGACTGGGTATAGAATTTTGGGTGGCAATGAATTTGTTACTCAAAATTCTGGAGTACTCTGCTTCCAGTCATGACAGAATAACTGGCATTAGATTTTTCCTTCCACTGAAAACTGTAAAATTAGACAAAATACATAAGGCACTGGACAGCAAGCAATACAGGACAGCAAGCAGTACTGACTCTTGAGAGAAAGGAGACAAACAAGGTGATGCTTGTAATCATGCCGGCTTTTTGTCTGAAGTCACTTTCCTTTTACAAAGCAGAGAAGGTGGACCCAAGTGGAGCAACATTCTCTGTGAATTGACAATTCAAAGATAAGAGTTCTAGGATGCTGAGGCAGTTGGAATTTTCACAGAAGGGTAACTGAGAAGAGAAAGTTGCATGGAAACGGGCGGGGGAGTGCCAAAGAATCTGCGTGAATGTCTTACAGCATGATTCCCTGAACAACGGCTTGGACGGCATGGGTCCTCCACAGTATGGTCCTTGAACAAGAGCTCAGCTGCCCACACACAGGGAAAGACTTTGTGAGGCCTCGCAGAGATTGCCTACTTTGAATCAAAAGCTAAATGGTATGTCAGAGAACAAGATAAGAGATACTAGAGTTTCAGATAAGATAGAGTACAGACATGCCACCAAGTACCTTAGACTTTCTATTGAAAACTCAGAAATATTACATCACAGTAGGTAAGACAACACATTCTAGGATTAAGGGTACAATCTTTAGGATTATAGGTCCTACCCAATAAGATATAAAATCATGATTCATTTGAAGACAGATTAATAGAAATTAAACAAAAATGAAGAGAACTTCAGAGAAATATAGAACAGCATCAAGAAAATTAACAAATGTTAATTGTAGTTCTAGAAGGAGAGGAGAGAGAGAATGGGGCAAAAAGGACTTGAAGTAATGAAGGTGGGAAAATTCTCACATTTGGTGAAATACTCAATTTACAGATTCAGAAAGCTCAGGAAACTCCACACAGAAAAATACAAAGAACACCAAATTTACACACTTACTAGGCAAACTGCTTAAAATAAACCAGACCAAAAAGTGCAAGGGAATAATACAAACTAAAAAGCTTAGGGTTATGTACAACTAGACTAACCTACTGTTGAAAGGTTATTCAATTTTCTTTTGTAGGCTATAATATTAATTATAATAGAACCAAAATAATCTTAGAAAATATATTGTAATCCTGAGGACAATCATTAAAATAAAGTAAAATATAGTGACAAAACCCAGATAACAATTAAAATTTAATTTTAAGGAAATAATTACTATAAAAGGAGGCAAGAAAGGAGGTACAGAGGACCAAAACAGAGATGAGAAAAATAGAAACAGTAAGATGCTAGAACTGAACACAATCTCATTAAAGATTACGTTGTCAATGGCTAAACATTATAACTGCAGAGTGTCAGATTATATTTTTAAAAAGTCCTATCTGTATTACTCACATAAGATGCAAATTAAATACAAAAGTACAGATAAGTTGAAAGTAAAAGAATGGAATAAAGTATATTATGCCAAGGGTCATCGTAAGAAAGCTGGAATTATGATATTAGCATCATAAAAATAGACTTTGTGACAAGGAGTATTATCAGCAATAAAGATAGATATTTTATAAATGTGAAAGGGCAGTTAAGAAGATACAACAATCATAACTGCACGTCTTACCAATAAAAGAGCTTCAGATACATGAAGCAAATTCTGACGTAGGAGAAATAGACAAGTTGACAATTGTGACTGGAAATTTAAAAGGTCCCCTTTTCAGTAATTGATAGAGCAATTGGGGAAAAAAAAATGAAAGGACAGAGAAGATAGGAAGCTAGGTCAGCAAGAGGAGTAGGGACCAGCAGAAGAAACTAAGAATGACTGCTCAGTGACATAGGAGGAGAAACAACAGAGAATAATGTCCCAGGGGCCACAAGATCAAAAGTTGTTGAAAGGGTGGATAGAAAGTAAGAAGATGAAGAATTGATCTTAGATTAGTATCCTTGAGAGATGTTTCATTGGGATTATGGACGAAAATGATTTATTGATGTAAGTTTAAGAAGAAATGGAGGGTAGTAAGTATAGGTAACTCTATTTTTTTTTTTTAAGACAGGATCTCACTCTGTCACCCAGGCTGGATGCAGTGACACAATCATAGCTTACTGCAGCCTTGCTATCCGAGGCTCAAGCAATCATCCTGCCTCAGCCTCCCAAGTAAGTGGGACTACAGGCACAGACCACTACACTTAGCTATTTTATTTTTATTTTTAGTAAAGATGAGGTCTAGCTATGTTGCCCAGGCTGATCTTGAACTCCTGAACTCAAGCTATCCTCCTGCCTTAGCCTCTGAAAGTGCTGGGATTACAGGTGTGAACCACTGTGCCTAACCTACAATGCATACTTGAATATTCAAAGTTCTGAAAAGTCCTAGTGAAAGAAATCAATTAAATATTTTTTTTCAGTCAGTGTTCCTCAAATTTATCTGTTTTTGAGCATAACTTCTGTTAACTTACCAAGTGCTGGAGTGTGACAGAAATTTTTTTGGAAGATGCTGAACAGGAAGAGGCCTCTTAATCTTCTGAACTCCTGAAGTACTTTCTCTCTTCCTCTGGGAAGGCATTTAGCTCTTTCTGTTTTGTAAATATACACGTAATTCAGGTTTATCACAAACCTGGGCATTCTTCGAGGAGAGAGGGCTAATGATGAAGTCACATTTATCTCTGGTGTCCAACATTGTGCCTTGCACAGAGCAATGGCTCCCCGCATGTAGGTTGAAAGAGAATAAGGGAATTTCAATGGAAAGTTTCTAGGCCACACTGCCTTTAATGCCACATTGCCTTCTATTTGCATCTTCACATGCATGATTTCATATGGTCCCCAACACCACATTGTCAGATAAATAAGACATTGTTACTATCCCCATTTTATAGCAAAGGACTTAGAGATTAAGTCACTTGTCCATCATTATATAGCAAGCAAATTATAGAATGCTAGAATCCAGGTCAATTTACTTCTTTTCTTTATAACTATTTACAATGTCTTTTATTTACTAAGAAAAACTACGTGTTTGGAAGTATGTATATGTTGTGGAATGGCTAACTTGAGCTAATTAGCATAGACATTATGTCACATAGGTGTATTATGTTAAAATTTTTTTAAAAATTGATAAATGATAATTATATATATTCGTAGAATACATAGTGATGTTTTGATATTATATATATAAAATACATAGTGATCAGATAAGGGTAATTAGTATAGCCATCATTTCAAATATTTATTATTCCTTTGCATTGGGACCATTCAATATCCTCCTTCTAGTTATACTATATAGTATATTATTCTTAATTATAGTCCTCCTACTGTGGTATGGAACATTAGAACTTATTTCTACTATCTTGTTGTCATTTTTCACTATTCCTGCCTTCCCCTTCCCCTCCCAGCCTTTAGTATCCTCTGTTCTACTTTTTACTTCTATGAGATAATTTTTTTTTTTTTTAGCTTCAACATGTGAGTGAACATGCAGTGTTTAACTTTGTGTTCCTGGCTTATTTCACTTGACTAATGTCCTCCAGTTAAATATGTGTTGCCTCAAATGATGGCATTTCCATTCTTTTTGTGGCTGAATAGTTATTCCATTTACAATGTCTTAATTCAACAACTTCTTTAAAAAAATACATACATATATATATATATATATATATATATATATGTATTTTTTTTCCATAGAGCCTAGTCTTGAACTCTTAGGCTGAGAGATCCTCCTGCCTTGACCTCCCAAAGCACTGGGATTACAGGTGTGAGCCACTGCACCTGGTCTCAACAACTTCTTAAACTGCTTTCTTTTGATGATGTCCACTTCTCTTTCTTGGAGAAAACATGAAATAAATATTGCATTTGGAACACAAAATACTCCTTTTAGCAACTGCAGGTGAGTTTGAATGAACTGTTATCCCTAGAACAGTTCGATGGGAAAAGTAGAAAATAGCCAAAAAGAATTCCATATTTGGGTCTCGAAATTTTACTACAATGGTGGAGGAACATTTAGTTGTAGTAGATTTTCTTACTCCAATATTTCTCTTGTGGAGTCGATTGCTGAGGCAGCCAGAGGATCCAGAACTCAACACAGACAACTCCTGTTTCTTCAATAACCTTCACTGATGTCTTTACGAGCAAGGTGGAGGGAAGGTGAGAGATTTTCAATACTTGTTCAACTTGCTCAGATCTTAGTGATTAAATGGCCTTTTGTCAGATAATTAAGATTTTCCTCCTGGATGCAGATGTTCAAAGAGCTTGGTTTTAAGTGGTGTTTATTTCATATGAACAGGACTTGATCCTTTCATCTGTCCAGAATCACCCAATAATACTCCTCTTTCGAAAAGGATTTAGCTCACAAACTATTTTATCACCTGCTTTTATTTTGGACCCAAGTGAGAAGACAAAACAGAACACTTTACTATGTGTTTGAATTTGTCTTCTCTTAATAAGAATGGGAAACACAGTCCCGCCATCCTCATTCCTTTTATCATTTTGTTCACAGCTCTTATGCTATCCATAAAAGCTACATTTACAACTAGAACGTTATGGTTCTTATCCTTAGCTTCTATCCCCTTCATGAATAAAAATGCCTCTGATCTACCTTGCAAAGTGGAAAGCAGGCTTGATCTTGTGCTTAGAGTAGGATAAAGTTTAGCCAACGTTTATGTCACTCATGAGAGGGGATAATTCTTGGTCTTTATGTCCTCCACACAGTCATCACTGCTCAGATATCAGGCTTCTGTCTGAGGACGTCTTGTTCCTCACTGACACTGGAGTGGCCAGTTTCCAGCTAAGATCCAGCCACTTCACCATCGGCCTCTATTGTAGCATCAATCACACAGACTCAAAGCGGTGTCTGTTTGGGGCTGGTTGTTCTGAGAATGGCTTTTCTTAGGTGGTTCTCTGTGTTTGTGTATAGCTGAATAAACAGTCTTGTTTCATTCGAAAGCTCTTGACCATGAGGTTTTTTTTTACTCATTTGATAGTTATTTCTTATTCACCTAATGTGTGTCTACTCCATTTTCTTCAGGATTTTTTTTGTTTGTTTGTTATAGGCTGTTTTCTTCAAATAGCTGTCATTTGAAGTTGCCTTAAATTCACATTGTGAAGATCTGTTTACAACCAAGCATGCTTTCTTCCTCCTTTCCAGCTCTGTTTAAATAATCTTACACATCCATCAAGTCTCAGCTAAAATGTTTCTTTCTCAATGAAGCATCCCTGTGTAATTTTAGGTTTTAAATGTCTTGATGGCTCCATTCCTCAGATCCAGGTGTCTGCTGCTTTGGGAGGCAATCGACACTTTGACTTCTTGTTATATTTCACATGTGTAACTCAAAGACACTGTCATTGTTATAGAACTAGAAATGCTTTATGAAGTTACTCACCATTCTTTTAAATGCAGAGTTAAGCTTACAAGAAAGAAAGGATAATTGGTATGTGCTAGAAATGAGACGGTTTCTGGAAAGCAGACTGGAAAGGATGGAAACTAATCCTTCAGGGGCCTTAGTGGGTGGTCAGAGATTGTAGAATTCAGAAAGTTAGGGTGTGAGTCTGAACACATACGTGCAGAATGAAAGTGAGTCCTGCCATTGCACATGGCAGCATGCTGAAACTGAGACTCCTGTATAAAGCAATGAAGGTAGAAGGACTGCAGCAGGTGAGTGGGAAAGACAACCAGAAAAACATACACCTTCCAACACAGACGCAGGCAGACAGCAAAAAAATTTTCTGTTGCTGCTTGGGGCCCTGGGTAGGAAAAGCATTCCCTAGGATAATTTGTGACCATGGGTTTGTGTCCCCTAGGGTTGACGTTCTGCTTTTTACTATTGGTTGGCTCAGGGATCCTCAAGCTGAAGAGAATATTAATTTTAAAACTTAATGTGAGAAATTCATAAATAACTGCATGCTGACAAATTTGAATATTTTAGTGAAGAATTCTCTATATTAACTATATTCAATAAAATAATTTATAAAGAAATATAAAATTCCCATAAAAAGAGGTGAATCAGTGTTGGCAATTTACCCAGTTGCTCCAAATGCTGATGAAAATAGATCCAGACTGTTTACAGACATCTTCCAATCCTCTGAGCAATAGATAATCCTTACGTAAATATTTTCAGATAATAGAAAAGAAGGAAAACATTTCAGTTAATTTTGTAAGGTTATTAGAACCTTGATTCCAAAATCAGGCAAAGGCAGCATGAAAAATAAAATTTGCAGGTTAATTATTGTCAGAGAGACAAAAATCCTAAATGAACTATTAGAAAACTAAACCTAGGGGTGTCTGAGTATGTGTGTGTTAGTGTAAAAGAGATTGGGAGGGTGAATATCAAAACACATTCATATTATTTATGAAATAATTTATGCTATGTAAGTTCCTCCCAGAAATGTAGTGGTAGGTTTTGTTTGCTTTGTTTTTGTTTTGTTTTGTTGTTTTTTTAGATACAGGGTCTAACTACGTTGCTTAGGCTGGTCTTGTAACTTCTGGGCTCAAGCAATCCTGTCGCTTCAGCGTGTGAGTAGCTAGGACTACAGGTGCATGTCACCATACCTGGCTCATAGGGGAATTTTGGTTGAAAAACATAACTAAAAATCTTTTAAAATAGAATGAAAGGGAATGTCTCCTAACTAAAAATGGTATTTACTAAATGCTTGCAGTATTTATCATGCTTAGCTGTGAAATACTAGAAGCATTGCCTTAAAAGTCAGCAATCAATCAAGAATACCCTCTATTACTATTTCTATTCAGTATTGCATTGGGAATTTGAGACAGTATACTAATATCGAGTGGAACCACATAAAATTGATGATAATCAAGTATTTCTGACTAATATGGTTTCACTGTGTCTGCACCCAAATCTCATGTTGAATTGTAGCTCCCACAATCCCCATGTGATGTGGGAGGGACCCGGTGGGAGGTAATTTAATCAAGGGGGCAGGTTTTTCCATGCTGCTCTCGTGATAGTGGATGAGTCTCTTGATATCTGATGGTTTTATAAAGGAGAATTCCCCTGCATATGCTCTCTTGCTTGCTATCATGTAAACATGCTTTTACCCCTTCTTCAGCTTCCACCATGATTGTGAGGCCTCCCTAGCCATGTGGAACTGTGAGTCCATTAAACCTCTTTTTCTTTATAAATTATCCAGTCTCTGGTATGTCTTTTTTTTAATATGTATATATATATATATATATATTTTTATTGCATTTTAGGTTTTGGGGTACATGTGAAGAACACGCAAGATTGTTGCATAGGTACACACATGGTAGTGTGATTTGCTGCCTTCCTCCCCATCACCTATATCTGGCATTTCTCCCCATGCTATCTCTCCCCCAACTCCCCACCCCCCCGCTATCCCTCCCTATTTCCCCCCGACAGACCCCAGTGTGCGATGCTCCCTCCCTGTGTCCATGTGTTCTCATTGTTCAACACCTGCCTATGAGTGAGAAAATACGGTGTTTGATTTTTTGTTCTTGTGTCAGTTTGCTGAGAATGATGGTTTCCAGGTTCATCCATGTCCCTACAAAGGACACGGACTCATCGTTTTTGATGGCTGCATAATATTCCATGGTGTGTATGTGCCACATTTTCCCTGTCCAGTCTATCATTGATGGGCATTTAGGTTGGTTCCAGGTCTTTGCTATTGTACACAGGGCTACAATGAACATTCGTGTGCATGTGTCTTTATAGTAGAATGATTTATAGTTCTTTGGGTATATACCCAGTAATGGGATTGCTGGGTCAAATGGAATTTCTATTTCTAGATCCTCGAGAAATCACCACACTGTCTTCCACAGTGGTTGAACTAATTTACACTCCACCAAAAGTGTAAAAGTGTTCCTATTTCTCCACATCCTCTCCAGCATCTGTTGTCTCCAGATTTTTTAATGATTGCCATTCTAACTGGCGTGAGATGGTATCTCAATGTAGTTTTGATTTGCATTTCTCTAATGACAGTGATGATGAGCATTTTTTCATATGTTTGTTGGCCTCATATATGTCTTCTTTTGTAAAGTGTCTGTTCATATCCTTCACCCACTTTTGAATGGGCTTGTTTTTTTCTTGTAAATCTGTTTTAGTTCTTTGTAGATTCTGGACATTAGCCCTTTGTCAGATGGGTAGACTGCAAAAATTTTTTCCCATTCTGTTGGTTGCCGATTCACTCTAATCACTGTTTTTTTGCCGTGCAGAAGCTGTGGAGTTTGATTAGGTCCCATTTGTCTATTTTGGCTTTTGTTGCCAATGCTTTTGGTGTTTTGGTCATGAAGTCCTTGCCTACGCCTATGTCCTGAATTAATACACTGACCAACAATCTAACATAAGAAAATAAAGAGAAGATATGGAGTTTAAAATATGAAGAACTCAAAGTAACATTACTCATAGAAAATATGCTTATCTGCATAGAAAATTTAAGAGATTTTGCAAAAAGTTATTTGAACAAAAGAGCTCACAAAGTTGCTGGGCACAAGATTGTTACTCAAAATTCATTGTGTTTTAATACATAGCAACAAATAATCTAAAAACATTTAATACCCGTATGGAGACAAAACTATGGGATTAGAGATAATATATGAAAATAAAATAACAAAACGTGACCTAAAGACTTAACATAAGATCTAAGTTATAGAATGAGTCTATATTATAAGGGTGATTACTATCCAAAAATTGTCTTATAAACAATGAGATTTTGATCAAAATTTCAGCAAGGTATTTATGGAACTCAATGTGCTGATTCTAAGATTTTAAGGGAAAAGAAGGAGGCTGTGAATATGTATAGCCAAATACTAAGAAGCTATAATAATTAAAACAATTTGATATTTGCATAGTGAGTTCATTTTTGTGTTGCCATAAAGAAGTACCAGAGGTTGGGTAATTTATAAAGGAAAAAGGCTTAATTGGCCTGTGGTTCTGCAGGCCGTACAGTAAGCATGGTACCAGCATCTGCTCCTGGTAAGGACCTCAGGAAGATTACAATAATGGCAGAAGGCAAATGAGGAGCGGGTGCTTTGTGTGGTAAGAGTGGGAGCAAAGAGAGAGAAGAGGAAGGTCCCAGACTCTTATAAACAACCAGATCTCAGCGTGAATTGAGAGTGAGAACTTCCTCATTACTGCAAGGACTTTACTAAGCCATTCATGAGGGATCTGCCCCCCCCATGACCTGGATACCTCCCACCAGACCCCACCTCCAACACTAGGGATCACACTTAGACATGAGATTTGGAGGACACCCACATGCAAACCATATCGCTTAGGATTAGTCAAATAGAATAATAGTATAAAAGAGAGAACTTAGAACTACACATTAACCTGAGCTTGATACATGGTGAATGTATCATTAAAAACGGCAGAAAACAGATGGACTATTTAACTACTTTTTCTAGGACAATAAGCTGACCATATAAGCAAAGAAAAAGATAAAATCATACTGATTTCAAGTTTTCCCAATATAAAATCAAGAAAGACTACACTAAAATGTGAAAGAAAAAACATGAAGCTTCTAGAAGAAAATATAGGAGAATATCATTATGTCATTGAGTAGGGATACGCATTTTAAATATAAAGCACAATCTGTTTTAAAATTAAGAACCTATGTTGGATAAGATATTTAGAAAAGTGAAATCATAAAATGATTTGTAGGTAGAATATATTTGTATGTCTACAAATCAAGAAAAAGACGAACAACCCAACAGAGAAATACAGCCAAAATATATGAGTGAACAATTCACGGAGGAAGAAACCTGAATGGCCAAAAAGGAAAAAAAAAGAGAAGAAAAGTAAAAAAGATTCTCACCCTCTCTAGTAATGTAAATTAGAACAAACATGAGATGTCATTTCCTACCTACATAATTGTTAAGGATTATTGACTAGTAACATGTTTGATGAAGCGGTAGGAAAGATGAATTATACATTGCTAATGGGAGTTTAAATTGGTACAACTAATTTAGAAGACAAACTGTCAATTCTCAACAAAGTTGAATATATGTACATCCTATGACTGGCAATGTCACTTCTTGCCTAGGGAACCTCTGGTGTGAATAAACAAGAGACACGTGCAAGAATCTTTGTTTCAGCATTATTTGCAATTGCCAAACAGTGACAATAAATGGACTACTCTTCAGGAAGAGAATGGACAGATTCATTATGGGTTATACATCCAATAAAATACTCTCACATGGTGGTTAAAATGAATCACATAGATCTTCATGCACCAACATAGAGGATCTGGCTAAAGATTTTAAACTGTATCCTTGGACAATAAAGAGTTCAGAGGACTTTGAGTAGGAATCATGATATGTCTAAAAATTTTCTGGAAGCTAGTCATTTATTTGTGTGTGTGTGTGTGTGCACGTGTGTGTGTATTCTGTGGAAAGAAGTACAGTATCACTATTCTGAGAGGTTAAAAGTAGATGGAGAGAACCATGGATGAAGCTGGAAACCATCATCCTCAGCAAACTGACACAGGAACAGAAAACCAAAC
Source organism: Ateles fusciceps (assembly GCA_036589455.1). Lineage (NCBI taxonomy): Eukaryota > Metazoa > Chordata > Mammalia > Primates > Atelidae > Ateles > Ateles fusciceps. Next base: position 391,208 of record JAZHEH010000276.1, read on the forward strand.
ACCACATGTTCGCACTCATAAGTGGGAGTTGAACAATGAGAGCACATGGACACAGGAAGAGGAACATCACATATTGGGGCCTGTTGGGGGGTTAGGGGAAAGGGGAGGGAGAGCATTATTACAAATATCTAATGCATGCAGGACTTAAAACCTAGATGACGGGTTGGTAGGTGCAGCAAACCACCATGGCACATGTATACTTAGGTAACAAACCTGCATGTTCAGCACATGTATCCCAGAACTTAAAGTAAAATTTAAAAAATAAAAAATTAAAAAAAAGAAGATGGAGAGACCAAGAGGAAACTTAACTGTAATTAAGGAAGGACTGAAATTTATAAATCAGGTTGACTAATCCTATATGAAGTCAGTCCCCATCTGACAAGTTAAGTTTGGGTGTATCCACAGTCCATTTTATTTTTTTTGGGAAATGCAAATGGGAGATACTGAGCAGTAACTATTGAGATGACTACTGAAATGTTTTGTAAACTACAAAGTACTGTGCACATGCCAGGAGGTTTCGGTCTTCTTATGCAAACAATCAGCCAGGATTTCTTTCCCAGAGAGAGCAGATCCTTGGCAAAGCCCCCTCAGCTCCACCCAGCAGATCCTGGAGAAAAGCACCTTAACCCAGCAGTTTGGACTCAATTAAGGAATGTTGGCAGCTGTCTCTAGAGCTTAGCAAATAAGCTGTGTTTTTTTGCCAACTGCATTATTAATTGCCTGGGTAAAAGAACAAGGCCAATTTAAGTTCTGATTTCACCAGGGAGGCTTGAGGTTTTGCATGAGAAGTGAATGACATGGGCTTCAATTTCAGGAGCTTGAAGCGGGCTCATGGCTCAACTCACTGTTGCTAACCAAGGGAAATGCCCCAAATCAGATTAATTGATGTGGTCCAGGGAAAGCTTGAAGGGTTGTTAATGATTCTGTCCCTTGTGTGAAATAGTAAAAAACAATCTAAAGAGGCAAGGCAGTTTCTGAAGATAAAGGACAAGGAGGAAAGAATCAGGCTTCTGTTTTTCAAGCGTCTGAAACAAGTGAGTTCTGTTAGACCTTCAAGGCCAGTTTTCAACTTACCTGCATTTGGGGTGTTTTCCTGTTGGATTCACTGCCCTTTCCAGAAGTAGCCTATAAGTTTTTCCATCCTAGTTGCCTAGGGGAAAAGAAGTGTGAATCATGTGTCACAAAAGGTACAATGGTTGTGCGAGTGACTGTCAAGAGGAGAGGGTTTCTGACTGTGTCTTGGTAGAGAAACGAGAAGGGCACTCACTATGACAAAGGGCTTGGAGAGTAGGGACCTCAGACTTCATGCTAAAAAATCTGTTCGGATCTGGTACAGTGTATGTGACCAGAAAAACAAAATTTCCAATCCAGAGCCCTTTGTTTTGAGGCTTGCCTCTATCCAAAAGAGAACTGATCCAGTCTTTTTCTCTAGGTTTTATTCCACCCTCCACTTAATAGTTTAGAACCCTTCATGCTATTCTCTGCCACAGAAAACTTTGACAGAGACAAGTGAGATTCAAGCTTTTGGTTTGATGTTGAATTTCCTAATCTCTCCTTTCTCAGAAAAAGACGAGAGGTACCATCTTTGGAGCCCAAATGAAGGCATCGTTAGGGTGCTGAGCTAAGTGGCATTGGGGACAACATTTGGACACTCCAGCCATTAGGACCAGGTAGTAAGTGTACTCTTTTGGTCATGAATGACTTTTGCTGACGCTTTTGCCTTAAAGTTTGCCTAAATAAAGGGTGAGGAGTGCAGCTAAGCTTCCTCTGGCCAGTTCCCAATTGCTAGCAAGTAAAAACATAAGTAATCTCAATGGATAGGTAATTCTGAGCCATTGAGTGTTAGATTTTGTGAGGCCAGTCAAAAGCTGAGTGTCATGAGAGGTACTTGTGAGCAGGTGACTCAACAGGTACAGAGGCTACCCTGGTGTGAGTCCCCTCCCAGGCCTGTCATGGGCTATAGGCACACAGGTCCTGAGGGGGGACATTTGGATGTCAAGGCCTTCTTAGCTGGCAGTGTATGTTTTCTGTAACTTTCGGAATCATAATATAAGTAAGGAAGCTGACGTCATAGGTGAGCATCTCTACCTTCTGTGGTCTGCCGCGGGGGAAGTCTATTTGCCAAAGATACGCTTTCAGTTGTTTTCCAGCAATGAATCTGTATGAGCCTTATCCTCATCATGAATGCCTGCCTATCCCCCCCACTCTAATTGTCAGCATAATCTCAGCCTTCTCAATACCAGCAGCATATGGGGGAATTACGGTAGAGCTGGGGCTACAGATATCTTACAACTTATGGTACCTGCCCTCGAGGAGTTTTCAATTTGTTTAAAAAGAGGGAGGATGAAGGGAAATATGGGGAAAGTTGAAGAGACTGCTCATTCTGGAGTATTTAGAATGTTTCAGGCACCAGGGTAGGTTGTCTAATATGTTATCTCACTGGGCTCTTCAATTACTTTGTTTATGTTATAATATTTGTTCTACAGATTAGGAAACTGAGGATGAGCGAGGGTAAGTGCCTGAAGTTACCCAGCTTGGAGCTATGGTGCAGGCAGCCTTGGAAGCCCAAACCTGCTGCATTGAAATCTTGGTAGCACTGCACCACGCTAACGTACACAAGACTTGACTAATGATGGATTACTTATGCCTTTCAGCAGATGGGTTATCAGGTAGTATTGTGGATGGGTCCCTAGAGGGATGGTGCAGATATGTGTGGCCTCTGCACAGAGCAGCCACGCCAGAGGAAGAAAGGTGCATTTTGGGAGACAAGATTTAAGAGCCTGGCAAGAACGAGATGGGGCATCCCTGAAGATCAAGACTCAGACCTTCCTTCTAGGCCTTCACTAGTTAGAAAACCAAAGGGCAGAGCCCTGTGACCTACTGGAGGAAAGGCAGATTGACTGGTGGGTTGGAAGGGAGTAGAGGAGGCAGAGGGGGAAAGGGTGATGGGGAAAGGAGGAGGCATCTGGAAGACATGAGAAGTAACTGGGTCTATAATCCTTTAATGGGAGAAAGTCGTGGTGGAAGCCTTGCGTGCTATTTCTAATAGGGCCTGACCTCCCTCTAGGGAAATGCTAAATGAGATCCAGTTTCTGTTCCAAGAGAAGAGTGGTACCCCAGGAGCTTCTCCCTGCAGGCCCAGCCATCTGTGTCGCCAGGCCAGTGCTCATCCAGGCAGGTGCGTAGCAGGTGGGTTCTGCATGGATCTGGCTCCCCCATGACAGTGCTTGCATTTGCCTAAGCCCCCAGCATCTGTGGGCTGCTGCACCTGGCCCTTGCAGAGCTTGCTGGCTCTCTGGCCTGACGGCCAGGCTGATCCAGCCCACTTGATTGGGTTCTGGCATGCTACGTGACAGTTGCCAGCCCAGATTCCTGGCTAGGGTCCTGATGGAAGCTTGTGTAATCCTGGGAGCTAGATTTTGCTGCCCGGAGACACCTAGGGCTGCCCACTCCCCGCACATTCCCATCACTACTTTTTTTCATCTCAGATCCAATGCCTGGGGACATTGACACCTGCTGAAATCAATGCCTGAGCCACCCTCTTCCCTCTGGGCTGACATGGGAGTGAGGAAGCTGCCCATCTCCTTACGGCTAGCCTTATAGCTGAGCAAAAACAAAAACAAAGCCAAAAATCTACATTTATCTTTCTTTTCCCCCTCTTCTTATTCAGGGAAATATGAGAAATAGCTGGAAAGGAACGTAGAGGTTACTCTGAGGGAGGTGGGGGAGGGTAGGGCTCTAATTGTAATTAAATATTATTTTATAAAAATATGGGGATTTATTGAAAGATCGTAAGGAGGGGAACTGCCTTTATCGGACTGTGGTTCAGAGCTGTGGCAGATGTATGGGCAGGCAAGAGAGAGGAGGGAGGCCAGGGGGCCAGAGGAAGGGCACTGGCTGCAGTCCCTGGGGCAATGGGCAGGGAGTGTGGCTTGAGAAAAATGATGGGGATGAGAGGCCCTGCAGAGGCAGGGAGGGATAACCTTTCAGCTTTGATTGGGATGGGAGGCTCTGCAGAGGCAGGGAGGGATAACCTTTCAGCTTTGATGGGGATGGGAGGCCCTGCAGAGGCAGAGAGGGATAACCTTTTAGTTTTGAGGGGGTGGGAGGCCCTGCAGAGGCAGAGAGGGATAACCTTTCAGCTTTGATGGGGGTGGGAGGCCCTGCAGAGGCAGAGAGGGATAACCTTTCAGCTTTGATGGGGGTGGGAGGCTCTGCAGAGGCAGGGAGGGATAACCTTTCAGCTTTGATGGGGGTGGGAGGTCCTGCAGAGGCAGGGAGGGATAATCTTTCAGCTTTGATGGGGGTGGGAAGCCCTGCAGAGTCAGGGACGGATAACCTTTCCACTTTGATCTGCTCCCTCAGCCCTGTGAGTTCAGGACTGGGAGTGGAGACTGGAGTAAGTTTCTCACCACCACCCCACTCAGTGTCCAGAAGCCTCACTCTTGTTTCTTGAGTGTTTAGATATTCTAGGATTAAAACACCCGTTTTCTACTTGTGATAAAATGGATAGTTGCTTAGTTATCTTGTACATAACAAATTACCCCCAGCTTAAAACAATAAATATTTCTTACTTCATAGTTTCTGAGGGTCAGGGATCAGGGAGTGGATCAGCTGAGGGGCTCTTGCTCTGAGTCCCCCATGGGGTTGAAGTCAGGCTTTTGGCCAGCTGGGGCTGCAGTCATCTCAACACGAGACTGGGGCAGCCCTGCCTCTGAGATGGCTCAGGCGGGTGTTGGCAGGAGCCTGAGTTCCTCACTGCTGTTGCTGGAGACCCTGGTTCCTTGTAACGTGGGTCTTCCCATTGACTGCTGTGGTTCCTCGTAGCTTGCTAAATTGTTTCCTCAGAGCATGTAAGAGAGAGTGAGCGAGAGAGAACAAGAGAGAGAGAGGAGAGAGAGAGAGAGGAAGCTACTAAGGGTGTAAATACCAGGAAGTAGGGGTGGTGGGGGCCATTTTGAAGTCTGACTACTATGTCGGGCTGGAGTAGAACCCTATGACATTGAAGACTGCCCCTCCTGCAGGGAATTTGGCATGGGAGAGGCTGAATACTGATGAGACGACGTTCACTCTGCCAAAGGGAGACTTTGCAGGTAGGGGGTGAAGTCTTCTAGTGGTGACTCAGTTTCCACAGCTCCTGGGAACCTGCAGAGTTTCACTCCCCAGGGCTCCTTGGCAGGACCCCCACGCTTAATTTCCCTTTGTGACAGCTTCTTCCCAAGAAGCCCTCAGGCTCTGGCACAGCCACGTAAGCACCCACCCTGCTTCTCTCCTTCTCCATTCTCTGACATCTTCTTACCATCAGGAAAAGTCCCATCCATTTCTGTTTCATCAGACCCACTCTGTCTAGTTTCTTCTCTTTTTCTCCCCTTGATACTATTTTCCAGTCCTTTTGTAAGAGATCTTGAAAGTCCACCCAGAGCCTAGTCACTAGCAACCAGAGAATGAGTCAATTTTTTTCTCAAATCTGCCAGGATGTGAAGAGGGTATACTCATATTCAATCCTTCAGAGCATCAGGAAAAGGAACCTAGATGGATCCCTGATGATTTCCCATTCAAATAGTTTATGAACCCTCATCTGCAGTGGAGGGATGGGGGAGGCACGGGAAAAGACGGAGTTAGCCACATGTCCAAGGGCCTACACTGGCCTGAGGAAAATCAGAAGCAGCTTGGGAAAATAAACCAATGAATTCAGTTGGCACGTTCTGCACTGGAAGTGGGACAGTGTAGCAAGTGGTTAATGCTGCTGGAGATCGTTTGGAGCAATGGGTTTGGAGATGTGTTTAGAGGCACTGGCTGTGCAATGAGCTTGGTTAACAGTTCTTACTGCTCCAACTGTACAGTTCTGTGTGAGTTCTTACTACTACCAACCACCATGAAACAAGCCCTGCTCTGTGCCAAGTCCTGTCTCAGGTGCAGGGCATAAAGTCAGTGCCCCTGTGAGGGGCTCTTCTCCCAGTGAGAGAGGCTGAGCTGGACGCAGGCAAGGACAACCCATCATGATAGGCACATAATAGGCATCTCGGAGCTTGGGGGATGAGAGAAAAACTGTCAGGGAAGGTTTAGGAAGACAATGCCATCTGAGATAACCCAGAGAAGTAGATGTGGAGGTCAAGCTTTCATTGCTGCCATTGAAACACACTTCTCAGGGACCCGTCAATGGCCACTCCAATGGAAACTAACCCTTTTATTTCCCGTATGTTTTTGCTTTTCCAGCAGAGCATAGGAGATGAAAACTACTGCCCCTAAAGCCCTCATAGAGCCCCACAATATATATTCCAGTGACTCAGGCTGGCAGCCTCCACCTTCCTTCTTTGACTTTCCAGCAATTCTATCACCATTGGCTCTGAATCCCTGACCCCTGCTGAATTATTGGCTCCTTCCATTTTCCTTTGATTACTCTCTTCTTGAGTTCCCTCATCTAATTTTATCAAAAGTGTATTTCCCCTTTAAAGCATTTGTATGTTAATGAAAAAGTCTGTAAATGAAGATAGTTTTATTTTTTCTGTTTTGTTTTAACAGATGATTATTTTTCTTGTCTGGGTTTGAACAGAGAAAAGCATCAGCAAGGCTTTTGTTGAAAAATTCATCTTTTTGCTGGTGGCAAGAGTGAAATAATAAGAAATAATAAGCCCAGCTGCACCGCTGTTCAGATCACAGGAGAGGCAGCAACACCCCTTCCCCCAATTCTTCCTTTCTTTGCCTGCTCTCTGAGCAGCCCTCCATGAGGCTGTTGTGATTTACGTATGTTGAAATAGTCTGTAAAAAAACCCATAAGATCACCCCCAACTTCCCCATCTAGCAGAGCAAAGGATCTCTCCCCCAGGTCAGAAAAAGAGCTGCTTCCATCATAATCTCAGCTCTGTGGTCTGTGAGGATGCTGTTGGCCATTCAGGTCTCTGACAGTCATTTCTTCCTTAGTTCTTACTCCAGGTATCCTTTTACCAATTTATTCATTTTCAACAGCCACCTAGGGACATATTAAGTTGCTTTCCAGTTTTCTCTGCCTGTGATAAATCACTTCAAACTCAAGGGAAGGATGGAGTGACAACTTCAAGTAAGACCTCCAGCGGATCTCTGGTGGAAATTGTACTGTCTTTAAGACCCAACTCTTGGGACTCTTCCCTTATGAAGTCCACCTGGTCACCAGCATACAGGTTACTGTCACCGTTAACGTGTCTTTGAACATACTCATCACACTATATCACCATCCCCTTTCAATGCATTTGTCTATTCAGCTAAAGAGAATCCACAGACTTAGGACGCCTTTGGGAGCAGGGCAAGCGTCTCCTTCTTAGCTTTTTCCTGAGCTCTAGCACCTGGCAAGAGTTTTTACGTATTAAGTGTTTGCTGAAGAATTAGGGAGCTCTGAAAATACCTGTAATATACCTTTACCACTTTCTTCTTTCTCCTGGCCTTGGCTAGCGTTTCCATAGGGAGGGTGCAATCTTGGACCATTCACTTGCTCTCTAGGCAACTGGGATCCCATTTGTAAAAGCCCTCCTGACAACAGTGTGGATACAGCCCATTAGGGACAATGTTTGGTGAGCTCAAGGCCTGCCTGTGACCTGGGAGCCCCAGGCCCTTTCTGAGAAAAGAAAGCTTTGGGCACTTGTTAGTGTTAGTGATAGTTTAGGGGATATTTGATTTTATAGCTTCTTTAAGGATGCTGAACTTATGTCACCAGAGGGGTCATCTGCAAACCACAGCAGATCAATGAACAGTGAATTTATGTAGCTGCAGACTTCTTAGTTGCTATCTTCCACACAGAAGAGAACTAAGTGTGCCTGCCCTCAGGTTATGAGGCAAATATCTAATCAGCTAATTCAACATTGACATTCCTCCCATGGGTGTCACCTGCATCCTTTTCAGCCAGCCTGGCACTAGGGACACCTGGAGTGCTAGCACTTAGAAGGAAATTCAATTTGTTTTCTCCAGTTCAGTGACTTTGAGGTTAGGGCTCTCATAAGAATTATAAAATAATTCCCAGCCTTTGGTTGTCAAACACCCAAGCTGAGATGTTAGGGAAGTTATCCTGCACAGAATCAGCCCCAATTCCTGCAGAGGACTCAGTCATGGATCATTTGCTGAAAGGAATTATATGTACAAACATGTGCTTTCTCTCAGAGACTTGAGAGTTCATATTTTGATTGGGCTACATACTGGCTATGAGACCTTTGGCTAGGGGCATCAGCTCCCTGAGCCTTGATTTTCTCATCCAGCAAGAATAAATAATATTAGTGTTTACCTCAGAGTGTTATTTTTAAGATTCAGTGAGATACTCTACAAAACTTAGTCCTAACACTGCATAGGCTCAAAAAAGCTGATGATGATGATGACGATGATGATGATAAGCTTGGAACTAATGATGGGCCTGGAGTCAGCCTCTGCTGTTAGATGCCATGTGATCTCTGCAAATTTCTAACTGCCATTTCAATGCTTATGGTTGCATACTTACTTTTAAAAATTTTGGAAGCATGTATAGAATAATCTCAATTGACATCAATGTATTTACCTCCACGATGTTGCTGCACTTTCCGCTTTCCCCTTTCCCCAATCTCAGGGAAGCTTTTTACATGTAAAACAACTGAGGCTCAGACAGGCCAAGGTCACTCACAATGTGGGTGAGGCAGAGTCTGGAATAAGGCTATGGTTTTCTGAGCTCAGATCTCCTACCTGGGCGGTTTACTGCTCTTTGTTCATAGAGTAAAAGGAAAGCTCTGAAATCCCCTGTAAAGTGTAAATAGTGGGTCTCTACTGAAAGCATTATCCCTCCTACTAAACTGTTGGGCACCAGGGAGATAGGTAGGAACAAAATGTCCCCCTTAGGGAAGCTCCCAAGACTCTACCTAAGCTGTGACGCTCTAAGAAAGATTAACTTCTGATCATCAGACAGGTAGGGGTCACTGCACCGGAGAGGATGATGAACCATGCAGTCTGGATGGCACGGGGTGGGCCAGTTTCTGGGGCCAAATGTGATTCCTGACATATTTGCTGTGGGAGACATGAAGAAAGATGGGCAGTGAGCACCATCACTATAGTGCTGGGACGATTTCTGCCATGGATGTTCCCTGGATCTCTATACATGGTCCACATGTGTCCTGGGGATTTGACCATCAAGAGCCAGAGAGGACCAAGATGCAGAGTCTGTTGGGCAGATCCAGAGAACTGTGGCCAACATGTGGGTTCAGAAAGAATCCCCGAACATATGTAACAGTGGCTTTTCATACCATACATGAGCACACACATGCAAGTTCACACTCACACACATACACATAGATCCTCGGCTTGGCTTCCCCGGGTCCTTTTTTGTGAAGGGGAATTTTACTGTCTTTACCATTGTCACTGGATTCTCAGAGCCTCCTCTTTCCAGGTATCCCGGGCATCTCCTTTGCACAGCTCCATTTGCGACCTTGAATTTCTCCAGCTGTCTGTGTTCTGGCTTTGCTGTGATTGCGTTTTCCACCCCCGCCTGGCTGCTCTCTGCCCAACATGGCTGCTCTCCCCCGTCATCATCAGAGATCCCAATGGGGAGTCCACCTATTTCAGGTGCTGAAGCCACTTAAGTCTTGACTTTGGAATCAGGGGCAGCTCTCCCTCAGCACCAATCCATCTCCTGGTGGTTTCAGCTCATTTGTTATTTCTTGCAAACTAGATGGTCACAGCATGGTCTCAACTGTGTTCTCCACCCCCTGCTTATTAAGATGTTTCACAAGGAAGTACAAAAAAAGGTAGTGATGCATTTTAGTTAAAAAATGTGCTCTGCTGATCTGTAATTCTGCTTTGGATGGAATTTCAGGTCCATTTCTCTTTTGACTTTTGCTGATGTTGGGGCCCTGTTCTTACTATTAAGCTGCCTTTACTGATGAAAAATTACTTTTCATACATACTGAGGGCCAGCTTTATAGAAACGTGAGTGCAGCTTTAGGCTGCAGGGAGGGCAAATCCCAGAGGATTTGGAAAAAGAGCATGAAGTTTAAATTTCAGGCCAATTACCAGCTCTGCAAACTTGGTCAAATTAAATAGCATTCTTGAACCTTCATTTATTAAATGAGGGGTGTCAATTTTTTGATTGAGAATTAAATGTGATGGTATATGAAATGGTCTTGGCTCTTAGTAAATGCTTGATAAAAGCCACATCTCTTTGCTTACTACCCCCTATGATAATGTTTAGTGTGCCTGGATACAAGTGTCAAACAATGGATGATGTCATAGACTAATGGCATTGTTTCTAAAACTTCAACAGAATAATAAACAGGGCCTCTTCTTAGGCCTTGACCCTTCAGATCTGCTGACACAGGGAGTCAGATAGCAGCATTCAAATTATGTGTGCCTCAAAAAGACCAACATCACATGTTCTCACTTATTTGTGGAATCTAAAAATTAAAACAATTGAACCCATGGATGTAGAGCATAGAAGGATGATTTTGCCAGAGGCTGGAAAGTGTAGTGGGGGGGTGAGGGGGAGGTAGAGATGGTTAATGGGTACAAAAAACCAGCATGAATAAGGCCTAGTATATGATATAGCACAACAGGGTGACTACAGTCAATGATAACTTGTTTCAGCAAGAGTATAATTTGATTGTTTTTAGCATAGAGGATAAATTCTTGAGGGGGATGGATATCCCATTCTCCATGATGTGGTTATTACACATTGTAAGCCTGTATCAAAACATCTCATGTACCCCATAAATCTATACACCTACTATGTACCCACACAAATTAAAATAATTTAAACAACAACAGAATCAAACAAACAAACAAACAAAAACAAAACAAAACAAAACCCCGCGTGCCTGCTTCGTTTGAACAAGAATCCCACCAGCTGTTCCTGGGGTGATGACAGCGTCTTATTTTGCATAAGGAAAGCACCTAGCATCTCTCTGGCACACACAGGGAATGCCTGGTGAATATTAATTCCTTTTTATTTTAGTCAGAGCTGGCAGAAAATGGGTCATATAGGTGTAAACTAACCTGGAAGCCATCATCGGGCTGCCTTGTGCCTCTGGGCACCTGTTGTGTGTATCCCCTCGCAGAGGCATGGTGGTATCATTAGCTGCAGTGTGAAGCCTTTTCCAGCAGATGTCGCTATGATACAGGCAGCGCCAGCTGCACATGCAGGACCTCAGGATTGCCCTGTGGCTGCAGGAAGCGGTAATGCAGGATGTGACATTTGGGCACATTGTCCATAGGATGTTTACAGAGGCTTCAGTGGGCTTGAAAACAACAAGCATGGGAGTTCGAGTTATAGTAAAGGACAATGAATAAAGAAAGAAGAAAGAAGAATAATTTTTTTTTCAGGAAAAAGGAAATTTCGATGTGAATGGCAGAATGGATGACTGCAAAGGAATGCTTTTAGATAGAGGAAGAGGTCACAGCTAATCTGCCCGAGGGTGTGGGAGCTTGGGGGAAGTTCAGAAGGACTCGGACAATAGATACAAACATCCTCACTCCCTATTGTCGCTGACATCGTTAATAGTCTCTAGTCTTTTTATGCCACTGGAAACCCACGCTATGCATTTCAGAGCTCTTTCCTGGCTCCTTTAGAAAGGGATAAGTATAGATGTGTTTGTGTACTCCCTTTCTTTACAAGAGAAAGTCCTCTGTGGGGCTTTAGAATTTGGAGAAGCTGCAGGCAGTTGCAAGATCAGCTTGAATCTTAAATAGCTCTCCATGTAGGGTTTTCAGTGATGTACATATATAGATATGTCCCTTGGGGTTTTCTATTCCTGCATGTCCTAGGTTTTCTAGTTGAAAGCACAAGCAGCTACTCCAAATTGCAGGTGTTGCAATTAGGGCGTTTACTGATCAAGGCAACCTTGAGATGTTTCTGGGGTGAGCAGCTAGAACAGTAACCATGCAGACAGAAAGGGAGATTGTGGCTTCTGAGCTAACAGAACCTTTATCATGTTGTTTGTTCCCGGGATGTGCTGGTTGTGGGTCTGTGCGCTTAGCTTCTGATAGAGCAACTCACTTGACTGTATCATTACCAACCCAAAAACAACCCTTGGTGAGCCTACCTATTGGCTCAGGGCTGTGCTGAGTTGGGATAGGACCAGGCAGAGTTCCTGTGCTTAAGGAGCTTGCCATGTCTTTGGCTTCTTGAAGTGATTAATAAATGGGTTAGAAGGTAATTAAAAACCACTGAGGAGATCTAAGTGGTGGCTAAAATGAGCTACAAGAATCACCCATGCCGGGCGCAGTGGCTCACGCCTGTAATCCCAGCACTTTGGGAGGCTGAGGCAGGCGGATCACAAGGTCAAGAGATCTAGACCATCCTGGCCAACATAGTGAAACCCCGTCTCTACTAAAATATAAAAATTAGACAGGTGTGGTGGCGTACGTCTGTACTCTCAGCTACTCAGGAGGCTGAGGCAGGAGAATTGCTTGAACCCAGGAGGCAGAGGTTGCAGTGAGCTGAGATCGTGCCACTGCACTCCAGCCTGGCGCCTGGTGACAGAGCGAGACTCTGTCTCAAAAAAAAAAGAATCACCCATGTGCTGGGGGGCTGAGGGAGACCTGGAGAAGCTGAAAGAGACTGAAAGCAAGGCGGGGCAAGGCTTAGGCTTTGAAGTATGTGTGGATTTTGTGGGTGAAAAATGAAGGTGGAAGTTTTCCCAGGTGGAGACGAATTGTATGAAAGAGGCAGGAATAAGCCTGGTGTGGATGGGACGGTGCCTGGAGCTGCCCAGCTAGGCCACTGGGTGAGATTTGCAGAGTGAAGTGAGGCTGACATCAGGAGCAAGTAAACTAAAGCTTCCCATGGCAGATTAAAAAACAAAACAGATCCAGCTGTTACTGTTTCCTGGCAGCATGATGCCACTGCGGAAATCCACGCTCCAGGAACTGGCTCTGGCTGTGTTTCAGCAATGTTCAAGAAAACTTTCACCAACCCATGGCTCAACCGAAACCTGACATTGCTGGTGAACCCAGCTCTCACTACCTCTGACCTCTATGGTTGACTGACCTTTAACTTCACACGGTACTAGGGGATTGGGACAGGGCAAAGGGTGGCAATGTGTGTTGAAATGGGAGAGATCAAAGCAGAAAGACTGGCAGGAAGGCTCCCACAGAAATTTAGGTATAATCTGATGTAGACCTGCCTAGGGGAGTGGGAATGGCTACAGCCAGATGGGGGTCTCTCCCAGAAACATTGCAAAGGGCAATCGAAGGGCTTAGGACTGGCTGGAAGAGGGGGGTAAAGCAAGAAGAGTCAATGATAACTTCCTCTAGATAAGTTTTCTAGCTTTTGATGCCCAAGGGCATTGTTAGACCCCTAAAAGATGCAAAGATTTTGAAAAGCAGTCAGTTTAGATGTATATATTAGGGAAGATAATGAGTATAATTTGAAATGTGGTATAATTTGAAATGGTAGGATTGAAATAATGGTAGAACATTTATGTGGACATCTTCTAGGCATTTGAAAGGATGACAGTGTGTCTCTAGGGGATGGAAGGATGGAGCTCTGTGTTTAAGACCGCTAAGGTGTGAGCTGCCAGCCTGGTACATGGTAAAGGCAGAGGGTGGCAAGAAGGCAGAGCACAGGCCACAGGCCCAAGCCTGAAGGCAAGGGCTGTGGAAGAACTTTCTGTGACCAAAATAATTTGAAAAGAGGTCCCTCTCACTTCAAGATGGAATGTCCCATTTTCTGCCATTTCTTTATCAGTGTCTTGAATACCCATTATCGGGGCAGAGATAAGAAAGTCATATTGCAGACCTCTTGGCCCAAGAAGCACCCTGCAGCTTCTCCATGAGGATCCTGGTAGGCCCCAAATGTTCAGAGATCACCTAGTCCATCTGCCGCCATATAACAAGTGGGGAAACTGAGGCCCAGGAGTCACTGGCATGCCAACGCTCTGCAGTTAGTGAGGAAAGGCAAGACCCTTAGCCAGCCGATGAACTTCCAACCTAATGCCTATGCTTTCTCCCCCTGCAAAAACAGTGTAGAGCTCAAACGTGGGCGTCAGGCAGGCCTGGATTCAAATCATGGCACCACCACTTCCCAGGTCTGAGACTTGAAAAGGGTGAGTTCGCCTCTCTCAACCTCAATTCCCTCACCTGTACAATACAAACAGTAAGATTACCGATAGCATTAGATCTTATGTGGCTTGTGTGAGGCACAGAACCAGGATGCTGAGCATATCGCTGTCAGAGAAGCACTCAACATGAATTCATTAACACTTAAGAAATAGTTATTGCACACCTATTATGCTTCCAGTATCAAGGACAAAACAGTGAGCAAAACCCTACCTCTTCCTCATGGATCTTATAACCTAGAGGAGACAGATATTAATTAAATGGTACAAAAAAATAGATAATTATCGATGGTGTTAGGGGCGATCAAGAAAAAGGCAAGATGGTCTTAAGAATGAATAGCAGAGCAACCTGGTCTAGTCTAGGGCTCAGGGGGAGAGCTGAAAGCTGAAGCATGACCGGGAATCCCTCGTATAGAGAGAAGGGCAGCAGAAGAACATTCCTGCCAGAGAAAGTCTGCACAAAGGCCATGAGGTGGGAGGGAGGTCCAATGTTGCTGGATATCAGAGGCATAAAATGACTCTGGGGTGCAGCCCTTAGTTATTAAGGTCCCTGTCTGCCTTCAGTCTCATTCCAATCTCAATTAATCCTTGTGAGGATGAGGCAACCCCCACCCTATTATTGGAAGGGGGATTAATGAAGTTATTTAACACTATAGACTTAGTAGGTTGAGTGTCTTGGGGAAGCTCAGACACTCTTAGAACCCAAACTACCCTTGTCTCCAGTTTGTTCAATTTTCTGCTTCTGTTTAGCATCCTCTTCCCTGCTAAGTAAGTCCGAGCGCTGTCCCAATCCCAGCCTTCCTCTATGGTCCACAGGGCTAGACCCCTTTATATATCCCTGGCTCCACCTGTGATGCCATTCCTAGTGCAGTGATTATCCAGAATGCTGAAGCCACGTGGTAATAAGCAAGCTCCATGGGGAGAGTGGGAGTGGGGGCAGTGACAATGGCCTTGACATAGGAAAATTCTTATCAGTTAAGATTGAGAGGCATGCTGTTTCAAGACACCCAAAGACCCCCTTCCCAGCAGGGAAGCAGCGCTGTGCTCAAAGAGAAGCCACAGTCCAGTCTGGGGAACTGATAGGAACACAGTGAAAAAAGGAAACAGCAGAGTGACCACAGGCTGTACAGTCAGGAGGAAAGAAGAGGTCGGCTTGAGTTAAGTGTTTCAGAACGAGGGCTGTGAAAGGCACATGGCTGTGTGACTCTGCTGGCCCCGATCCTGATCATTGCACTTGGCTGGGAACCCCCTGCAGCATTGCTTCAGGCTCCAGGTTGAGCTTTTCTGAGAGCCAGATCTGCTGGTGGTAAAGGCTGATTATCACTGCTTTAGACACAGTGCAGAATTGCGGGCCAGAATTACCCCTGGAGAATCTGCTCCATCTCTGGCCTGGGCACTTACAGGGTCCTTTCCTTCCACATTCCCACCCTCTGCGTGCCTAGTCTGGGTTTCTCTCTGAACTTCCCAATCTCCCCTTGAAGGTTTAATGAGGGACAAGGTTTGCTACTCAGGTTTCGGTCCTGGTAGCATCCAGGGCATGGACAGCTTAGGTCCTTACAGAAGCAAATCCAGTCATTATGTTTTATCCTCCTAGCTGCAGAGGCTAAAGCCATTCATAGGCACCAAGGAATCTCACGGCATCTTTGGATTTGAAAGGAACACTGAAGTCTTTTGTCCTTTGCTGTACCCAGTGAATTCCAGAATTCACCTCCTTAGTGATTCTCCATGTCAATTAGCTGAATAGGAAACATTAAATACAAGGAATTTTCTCATAGATATGTAAGGCATTATGTAGAATTTATTTTTGAAGTTTTTGAGAAAAATGATATTCTGAGACTTGAGTAGAATGTGACAAAGGAGGGTGTGGGGCGCTCCCTGATGCAGGAGAAAGGGATAGACATTTGCTGAATGTATAATAGGAACCCGGCTCAGAATTAGGCATATTACATTGATTTTTCAATGATTCTCAGAACTCTGTGGGCCAATGGATAATGTCTCAATTTTATAGCCTATCACCCTACTTCCCCATTAAGTGGTAGAGCTAGAATCTGAAATCAGATCTGTTCAACCAAGCCTGTGGTTCTTCCATTAAATCAAGTTGCCTCGTATTTATTTATTTATGCATAGAGGCAATGAAATCAGAAAATATTTTTCATAGGTGCTGTCTTCTGGAGTTAAAAAATAACACCCAAACGTAACATTCCTCAAGCCCTGGGTTCTTGTCATCATTCATAAGCATTCCTCAATGACAGCCAGTCACACCTATCACGCTCCTAGCATGAGGAGGGGAATGATGAGAATTTCTATGAAAGATTTATAGGCTGGGATCAAAGAAGCAGTCAGGGTAAAGTTCAGCTCCAGTCCCCAAGGTCTCTTTTATTCCTTATGTCAATAAATTCAGTAGCCCCACTCTAAGGTCACACTGATTTGTTTTGTGCTGAATTTTCTATTTTCTATGAGCTGGCACTGTGATAAGCACAGTGGATGTGGAGAGACGGTCCCTGCCAAGTAGCAGAAACACAGATGTAGTTGAGTCATTACAGAGCAGAGTGGTGTGTGTCTCGTAGCTGGGTACGTGGAGGAAGGAGTCACTGACTGGGGCTGAAGCTACTTAGGGATGGGTCTAGTTCAATGAGACAAAACACATTTCTGTAGGGGTGCTTGGGGATGACAGGCAGACCTGATCTTCTGCAGCCTTGCATGTCAGGTTACAAAGGTTGTAATTTATCCCTCAGCTCTGGGGGAGCCACTGAAAGTCTGGCTTGGTCCCAACCTCCGTGCACTCTCCTCACGTGCGGGGTCTGCCACACTCCCATTCTTTGGCATGGAGAGGACTGGCCCTGAGGGGAGGCAGGAGATTCTCAGAGCACACCTGCTGCCAGTTTAATCCCACTAGGTGTCCCTGTTGCTACAATGAGATTTCTTCCTTGGCTGGGCGTGGTGGCTCACACCTGTAATCCCAGCACTTTGGGAGGCCGAGGCAGGCAGATCACCTGAGATCAAGAGTTTGAGACCAGCTTAGCCAACATGGTGAAACTTTGTACTAAAAATACACACAGACACACACACAGAATAGCCTCGGATGGTGGTGGGCGCCTGTAATCCCAGCTACTTGGGAGGCTGAGGCAGGAGAATCACTTGAACCTGGGAGGCGAAGGTTTCAGTGAGCTGAGATCGCACAACTGCACTCCAGCCTGGGCGACAGAGTGAGACTCAGTCTCAAAAACATAAAAAAAGAAAAAAATTAAAAATAGAGATTTCTTTCTTATTTGTGAAGCTCTTGTTCTAATTTGCCTTAGTCTGGGAAGGACTCTCAGGAACTAGAGGCTGGCCCCTAAATACCTGCTTAGCACCTCTCTGGGGCCATCATTCTTCCTGAATTCCTGGGCTCTGTCTGACTTTTTCCTTACTGTATCTGCGACCTCTCCTCCACCAACCTTCCTGGCCAACTTTTTGCTTGAACCAATGGTGAGTGAGAATTATTCCCAGTCTTAATGTCTGTGTTCAAACCTGCAGGTGAGTCTGTTCTCCAGATCTCTGCCTGCCCCAAGCCTGATAGTTGTTTACTTTTCAGCTCCATCCAGATGCTATTATGAATGATAGCCCCAGTCTTCTCCCTTCTTGGAGGCCATTAGAGAGGCCGGTTGAAGCTTAGTGTGGTTTTCAGAGGTAATAATCTTTGCTAAGACTTTTGTGATCAATCACTATTATGGATTTTTATATTCTTTGGAGAGATCCTACCAGGAATTTCACATAATATTAATATCCCAGTGCCATTTGGAATATCTGAGACTTTGGAATATGTCTTTAAAATCTTTTTTTTTTCATCAAGGTCCTGAGACCTTCAGTATCAGAAACAGTTTATGTGAGTATACATTTCAGACTTTCAATACTTTCACTCAAAATTCTGTAAATATTGTCACTTGGTCTTTTGATCATTAGAGTTCCAGGGGGTGAGTTTGTTCTTGGTTATTCTGTGGAGAATCGGTTTCTAATTTATTTATCATTGATTAAATATGTACTCATTGAGTCAGATCAGATTGAATTATATGAAAGAGTGACTTTTTCTTTTCTAGGCCACATAATGGAAACCAGCTCTCTGTATGGTTCAGCTTAATATTACATATAAGGCTCTGTGCTAGTGCAAGCCAACCCTAAAATATCAAACAGTATATGCCCTCCAGGTATACACAGGCTTGTAGGGAAGCAGAACAATAAGCAGTTAATACAATAGAATGTGACAGAGGATATAAAAAAGGCAAAAACAAAACAGTGGAGGAAGGGAAGAGGGGGAAGAACTAGAATCTTGGAGAAGGCAGGCTTATGTGCTTTTCTTATGCCCTACCATTACTCTCTCTTTATGCATAAGCTATGAGTTTATTGATTTCTTCCCTCCCTCCCTCCCTCCTTCCCTCCCTTCCCTCCCTCCCTCCTTTGTTCCTTCTTTCCTTCCTTCTTTCTTTCCTTCCTTCCTTCCTTCCCTCCCTCCCCTCCCTCCTTCAGTCTTTCTCTCTTTCTTTCTTTCTTTTCTTTCTTGACAGAGTTTGACTCTTGTTGCCCAGGCTGGACTACAACGATATGACCTCAGCTCACTGCAGCCTCCACCTCCCAGGTTCAAACAATTCTCCTGCCTCAGCCTCCTGAGTAGCTGGGATGACAGTCTCCCACCACCAACCACCACACCTGGCTAATTTTTGTATTTTTAGTAGAGACAGGGTTTCACCATGTTGACCAGGCTGGTCTCGAACTCCTGGTCTCAGGTGATCTGCCTGCCTTGGCCCCACAAAGTGCTGGGATTATAGGTGTGAGCCACTGCGCCCAGCCTATTCATTTAGTTTCTTCATTCTTGATGAGTGAAGATAAAGGAGAAGACTGCTTCAAAAAGTAGAATCCTTGCAGTCAGAAAACTACTCTGTTTTCTAGTTTTATTGCTTTTACCTTCTAAGTCACGGGAAGTCAGGTGGGGGAGATGATTGCACCAAACATAAACAGGTAGGCCACAGGGTACATTTTTGAGTCTAGTCCTCTCACTTTTATATTTAGTAAACATTACTCTCATCTTCTGGCAATGTGTTGGCTATTCCAGCTTGTTCTCAGTGCATTATGGAAGTTTTATGTTTTTCTGAGTTTCCTCATAGAAGTTGGGGAACGCTGGTTCAGAGGTTCCTTGCCAGATGCCATTTTAAGTCACAGCCAATAGATGTTAGGTTGAAGCCCAGGCTTTACACACCTCTTTGAACACTGGATGTTGGACTTTGTGCTCCGCATTCTAGGGCAACTCAGGGAGTTAGTGAGTGCTTCCAACTTTAGTTCCACTTGCTTTTGGCTTACTCCCTTTTCCCAAATACACCGGAGTTCTCCGATTTCAGCAAGCCCATGTAGGTGATACCAACATTATTTATCATTCTGCCTGAACACAGACCTTTTCCAATCTTTCCTAAACTTAAACAATCTCTGCATTTCTCTCTTGTTTTCCTATGTATTCAGATATCTGTTTTATTTTGGAAGAAATATTTAATCTTTAATAATGAGTATTTAGTTATTTGTGGGGCATGTGACTTCTTTATTAAACATATTTGAAGGGAGTCTATCAGCTTTCAGCATATATTTTTCTTTTATAAATTTTCGACAAGCAAGAATGTTATTGGATTGCACCCTCCTATTAGGTGACACATGGTTATGTAGTCACACCATCAAGGTACAAGTCTGGCAGCCCACCTGCCTTCATACTGGAGGAGCTGCCAGGACTAGGGTGTGCATAATTGCTTCAGATACTCAGAGCCAAATCTGTCATCTCCATGACTTCCTGATGGCTGGTGATGTGTACCTGCCAACTAGTCAGCCTCAGCAGGTGCATCCAAGCTGGGTGCCAGTGCCCAGGCCCAGATTACCTGTAAGCCAGCAGTACCTCTCCACAGAACATGTTTGAAGTAGTTTGGAGTAGGAAATGGTGGAAAATGAAAACTTCTGGTTTTAAAATATTTCTGGGATGCTCTATGAAATTATACTTTTATTTTCATGACTTTAAATAACTTCTCTATCCTGATGACTCCCAAATTACTATCTTAAATCGAGACCCCCCCTGTTGAATTCCAGACCTGTATATCTAGCTCCCTACTTGACAACTCTACCTGCATATTTAGAACAGATTTTCTTATGTTCCGATTCCACCCACAAGTTTCTGCATTTTCTTCCTTCTCCACCTCAGTTAAAGCAGCTCGTCCATCTTCTTGCTCAGTGTAAATTCATCATAATAATCTTGACTCTTCTCTTTCTCTCATACCTACATAAAAAGTCAGGAAACCTTATCAACTTTACCTTCAAAATACGTTTGTAATCCAGCTACTCACCATGTCTATTGCTACCACTCTGGCGTGAGCCACTACCATTGCCTGTCTGAACTCCAGCTTAACTTACCCTTGTTCTGCTTTAAACTGTTTTCCACCTAGCAACCAGAGCAAGCCTTTTAAAAATGGAAGCCATTATGTAAGCCTTTTGTTCAAAACTTTTTAAAGTCTTCTATCTTACTCAAAGTAAAAAAAAAAAAAAAAAAAATCAATGACAATTTACAATAAGACAAGTAGCAGTCACTGCTCTCTGAACTGAAGCAAGAAATGCAACCTGTTAACATGTGGGTAGAAGTTTTACTTATCAGACCTTGGAGAGGTATGGATTACGAAGTCCATGTTTTGGTTACATGTTACATACTTCATTTTCTAAAGAACAAGACACTTTACTTCAAAGAATGTGTGAAGATCATTTGAGTCACCTCTAGTTTTGGTGTGCGGGCTATTGATTTATCAGAAAGAGGGATGTTATTCTGTATTGTCTGGAAAATATTTTTTATTTTATTATTTTTTATTATTTTTTTGAGATGGAGTCTCACTCCATCATCCAGGATGGAGTGCAGTGGCACAATCTTGTGTCACTGCAACTTCTGCCTCCCTGGTTTAAGCAATCCTCTGGCCTCAACCTCCCAAGTAGCTGGGATTACAAGCGTTCACCCTCATGCCTGGCTAATTTGTTTATTTTTAGTAGAGATGAGGGCCAATTTGTTTATCTTTTAGTAAAGACGAGGTTTCACCATGTTGGCCAGGCTGGTCTCGAACTCCTGACCTCAAGTGATGCACCCACCTCGGCCTTCCAAAGTGTTGGGATTACAGAAATGAACCACCATGCCCAGCCTATTTTATTTTATTTTTGAGCAGGGTCTTGCTCTGTCACCCAGTCTGGAGTTCAGTGGCATGATCATGGCTCACTGCAGCCTCAACCTCCTGGACTCAAACAATCCTCCTGCCTCAGCCTCCTCAGTAGCTCTCTATCTGCATCTATCAGGACTACAGATTTTTAGGATCCAATATGACAATAAATGTAAAGGTTTTAAAACAACGTTGCATTGTAGTTTTATAGAAAATGAGAAAATAAGTATAAACAAGAACAAAACCATAAAATGCTGCAGGAGGCAGCAGTGTTTTCATGACTAAAATATGTGCACAGTAGCTGATGCATTAGTATGAATACTAAACCTGATATATGAAGCAGGAGACCTTGGATCAATGGCTAGTAGGCATTGAAATTGAGCCCAGGGGCTGCATGCTTCAACCTATTCTTTAACTGGAGATGAGAGGAACATCTTCAAAAACCTAAACTGATAGTGAGCAATGTCTGGGAACATTAAGTTCACTAGTTAGCAAATGCCAGCTCTAGACAGATCTCTCCCCCATTCAAAAGTTAACGGAAAAAATAGTCATGACGGAGAGAATAGGTGGAGATCTGCTGGTGGTAAAATCTTTAAAAGAGCATTATGATCTTTAAAAAGCCTATGAGAGTGAATCCCTCACAGAAAATAAGTACAAGGAATGTATATAATTCAAATAACAGCTACCTGAGGCCCCAGAGCGTGAACATCAGTAGACCAGTTGGTAGGGAGTATACTCTAGGAGGAGATGAGTTACATGAAGCAAGTTCCTGTTTTCATGGTTTTTAGCTTGGAGCCAAGTACATTTGGGAAGACTCAGAAGCTGTGGGGAGTAAGGTTGATAGAGAAAAAAAAAATGTTGTATTTTGGTCTGGTTGAATGAAAAAAGTTAAGCCACAGAATCTGGCCACTGAAGAGAGCAGGAGAATCTTGGAGATTCAAAAAGTCAGATAGGGGTTTCCCAAATCCTGTCTAATAGACTCAAAGTGGCTCAGGGGAAGACAAATGATCTGAACTAAGACTGGAGCTGTTGTACAAGAAACAGAGTTTGCAGTTCAAGATTATTGCTTACTAAGACAAAATAAACAGCACTCATCAGGGAGAAAGAAAAGAATCCAGAATCTCCAAAACCAAACATTCACAAAGCCCAGGATACAATCCAAATACCCAGCATACAACGAACCAAGAGAAAGAAACACATTCTCAATAGCAGGTGCTGGCAAACTCTGATCTCTGGCCAAATTTATCCCACATATTGTTTTTGTATGACTTCCCATACAAGGCTTTCTCCCTCAATTTTTAAAGGATTGTATAACAAAACAAAACAAGGCACCACCAACTAAAAAGAGTATATGACAGCAACCATATGTGTCCCACAAATTCTAAAATATTTACTATCTGGTCCGTCATAGAAACAGCTTGCCAACTCCTACTCAAGAAAAAAAATATATAAAGGAGAACATTCTTGAGGTGCTCCAGATTCTAGAATTATTTTCAAGGTTTCAAGTGACTGTTATATCTATAGTGACCAAAGCAAAACAAAATAATATGCTCCCCATCAATGAAAAAATTAGAATCTTGGAAGAGAAATAGAAATAGTAAAAAAGAACCAAATGGACATTCTAGAACTGAAAAATTCAGTATTAGAGATAAAAAATTCACAAATGAACCTAACAGCCAAACAAATAAAGTAGAAAAAAGAGCAAGTAACTTTGGAGCTTACTCAACAGAAATAACCAAATGTGAAGAACAGAGAAAAGAAAGTTTAAATGATAAATAATATTAGCTCAAAGATCGATGAGGTAATATTAAGTGACCAACTGTATTATGTGAGTCACAGAGAAATAGCGATTGGGGTAGAACAAATTTTTGATAAAGTAATAGATATAAAATAGCCAAATTTGATGAAAGACATTTGCAGTTACACAATTATCAGGAAATACCAATGAGAATGAAAACAAATAATCCCATACTAAGAAATATCACAATAAATGATTCAAAAGACAAAGTTAAAGAGCAAATCCTGAGAGCAGAAAGAGAAGAAGTAAAAAACATATGCCATGTAGGGAAGAGATAATTTAACTGATGGCTAACTTTACCTCAGAAACCATGGAAGCCAGAAGAGAGTATAAGAACATCTTTAAAATGCTGAAGTAATATAATAAGTTGTCAACCCAGAATGCTACATCCAATAATTATATTGTTCAATATTAAACAAACTTAAAGATATTTTCAGAAAAAGTAAACTAAGAGTATTTGTTCCTAGTAGATCCACACTACAAAATATACTAAAGGAAGATTTTTAGTGTGAGGGAATATTATACAAGATGAAAATTGGATCCCCAGAAATAAAAAAGCATTATAAATAATAACTATTGAGAAAATGCAAAAGACTAATTTATATTAAGGCGTTTTCCTCTTAGGTTTT
Source organism: Ateles fusciceps (assembly GCA_036589455.1). Lineage (NCBI taxonomy): Eukaryota > Metazoa > Chordata > Mammalia > Primates > Atelidae > Ateles > Ateles fusciceps. The sequence goes on from JAZHEH010000276.1 coordinate 414,870, forward strand.
TTAAAATGAATGTAACTGCTTAATATAAAAATTATGTAGATAAACTCTTGTGGGATTTATAATATATCCACATGCCACACATATGACAATCTAACCTAAAGAATAGGATATACATTACACATCAAAAAAATTTTATGTAGAGGCATAATGTATTAACTGTAAATAGACTACAAAAAAATTAATGCAGTGAATTATAATCCCTAGAAAAAGTACTGAAAGTTAATGCAAAAAAAATCTGAAAAGAGAGTAAGAAAAGTAAAATGGAATTATAAAAAATATTTAAATAGCCTAAATTAAAAAGGCAGGGAAGGAGGAAAGAGAAACAAGAAATAAAGGAGATCAATAGAAAACAAAAAATAAAATGATAGATCTATATTCAAATATATCAATAAGTATGACAAATGTGAATGTATTAAACACTCCACTTAAGAGGCAGAGACTGTCAGAATGTATAAAACATCAGTACTTTCGGCCGGGTGTGGTGGCTCACACCTGTAATACTAGCACTTTGGGAGGCTGAGGCGGGTGGATACGAGTTCGAGATTGAGACCATCCTGGCCAACATGGTGAAACCTTGTCTCTACTAAAACACAAAAATTAGCTGGGCATGGTGGTGCATTCCTGTAGTCCCAGCTACTTGGGGAGCCTGAGGCTGGAGAATCACTTGAACCGGGGAGGTGGTGGAGGTTGCAGTGAGCTGAGATCTTGCCACTGCACTTCAGCCTGGCAACAGAGTGAGACTCCATCTCAACAAAACAAAGCAAAAACCAGTACTTCACTATATGTGGTCTGGAAATGATTGATTTTACATGTGATTCACAGGTAAATTGAAAGTAAATGAATAGGAAAAGATATATCATGCAAGAAATAAGCATTTGAAGACTGAAATGGCTATATTTATATTAGATAAAATAGATTTCAAGATGAAAGTATTGCCAAAGAGAAAGAGGAAAAATATATCATGATAATGGGTCAGTTCTTTAGGAAGACATAATAATTATAAACTTGCAGGCAACTAGTAACAGCTTCAGAATATATGAGACAAAACTTCCACAACTCATATGTGAAACTCCTTCTTTCAGCAATGAAACTACTAAAATAATCAGTAAAGTCATAAAAGAGCTAAACTATGAAAAACCTTGACTTCGTTATTTATAAAACATGTTACCCCAAATGGCAGAGTGCATATTCTTAACTGGTCTGTGATGGTAAATTTAATGTATCAACTTATCTGGGCCATGGTACTCAGATATTTGGTCAAATTTTCTGGATGTATCTGGGAAGACGTATTTTGGATAAGATTAACATGTTCATCAGTGGACTTTGGGTAAAGTAGATTACCTCCATGCGGTTGCGCTCCATCTAATCAGTTGAAGGTTTTAACAAACAAAGACTGATCTCCCCCTGAGTAAGAAGGAATTCTGACAGCAGACTGTCTTTGGACTCAAACTGCAACTCTTCCCTGGGTCTCCAGCCTGTTGGCCTACCCTGTGGATTTTGGGCTTATTGAACCTCCACAATAATGTGGGCCCATTCTTTAAAATAAATCTCTCTGTATATAACATATGTATACATACTTATTGGTTCTGTTTCTCCAGATAACCCTGACTAATAAAAGTTTCATATGGTAAGTGTGCCAGTATATACTGTACATTGTCCATGAGGAATACTTTATATATTTCATAAAATAAAACCAAATAGAATATGTTCCCTAACCACATGGTTTTAGCAATAAGATTATTTAGAAAACCCCAAATATTTGAATACTTCTATAAGATATGAAAATATCAATAAAATTGATATATTTTTAGCTAGACTAAAATGAGAATATAAAAGAAGGCTCAAATTAACAATATTAATAATGAAAGTAGAGATATTCCCACAGATTCCACAAACATTTAGAGGAAATACTATGAATAATATTATGTAAATAAATTTCAAAACCTCGAGGAAATGAAAAAAATTCCTTGAAAGGCATTTCAAAACTCACCCAAGAAGAAATTGATAATCTCAAGAGCCTATATGAATGAAGTAAGTTGAAGTAACAGTTAAAAACATCACTACAAAATACTACAGACTCAGATAATTTCATTGATTAATTCTGTAAAACATTTTTAGAAGAAATAGTACTGAATACTGAAAAATACCCTTTCAGAAAATCCATAGAAGAGGGGAATACTTCCAAATCATTTAGTGAAGCAAGTATTCCCCTTTTATCAAAACCAAAAGAAGACATTATAAAAATCAATTTATATCAATATCTCTTATGAATATACATTTTAAAAGCCTCAGAATATTTTAGTGAATCAACAACATATGTAAGAATAATATATCATGAGCAAGCTGTGTACATCCTGATAATTCAAGATTGGTTTACCATTGTGAGCCTGTAATCCCAGCACTTTGGGAGACTGAGGCGGGCAGATCACTTGAGGTCAAGAGTTCAAGACCAGCCTGGCCAATATGGTGAAATTTCATCTCTACTAAAAATAGGAAAATTAGCCGGGCTGTGGTGGTGGGCACCTGTAATCCCAGCTACTCAGGAGGCTGAGGCAGGAGAATTGTTTGAACCCAGGGGGCGGAGTTTAGTGAGCCAAGATTGTGCCACTGCACTTCACCCTGGGCGACAGAGCAAGACTCCATCTCAAAAAAAAAAATTAATCAATGTAATTTATCCATTGATAAACTAAGGGGGAACAATTAACGTGATTAATTCAGTAAATGCAAAATATAATATCCAGTTAGATAAAAGCCCTCAGTAAACCAGCGGTAGAAGAAAATTTTCTTAGCCTGAGTAAGGGCATGTCTGAATAAACTGCAGGTAACACTGTGTGTAATGATAAAAGACGCAATGCTTTCTACCTAAGGTCAAGAATAAGGCAAGAGAGTCTGTTGTTGCTACTCCTATTCAACATTATCCTGGAAGTTCTAGCCAGAGCAAGAAGGCAAGGAAAGGAAATAAAAAGGATAGCACTGGAAAGAAAAATGTGAGACTGTCTTTATTTGCAGACTGCATGCATGTGTACATTGAAAACCCTAGCATATCTATAAATAGGGATTGGAATGAAAAAAGTGAGTTTATCAAAATCAGAGACACAAAGTTCGATTTTATTTATACAAATGATGGACTATTAAAAAATAAAATTTAAAAACTGCAATCTACAATAACACCAAAATATATATTTAGAAACAAATTAAATAAAAGATGTTGAAGACTTACTTCAAAATATTATAAAATAAATGTAAAGAAAATATAAATAAAGGAAACGATATAGAATGTTTATGAATTGGAAGAGTCAGAATGATTTAAATGGCAATTCACTCCTAATTGATCTGTAATTCAATGTAATTTTCATTAAAAATCTAGCAGCTTCTTTTGCAGAAATTGGTAAACTTATTTGAAAATTTTACTGGAGAACCAAAGAACCTAGAATAGGTTAAACAATGTTGGAAATCAAGAAGTAGATTGGAGGATTTATATTACCTGTTACGAAGATTTACTCTAAAGGTACAGTAATCACAGGAATGTGGCACTCAGATAAAAATACACATATTAATTAATGGGACACAATAGAGAGACCAGAAAAGAAAGTCGACATTAATGCTTATTAATTTGCATTAAAATGTTAAGGTAATTTAGTGAGGAAAAGATACCTTTGCAACAAAGTTTCCAGAGTAGTTGGATATTTGTATAGGGGAAAACAAAACTTGACCCTTACCTTACAACATTCAAAATATTACCTTGAAATAGATTATAAACCTAAATATAAAAGCCAAACTCCAAAGCTTCTAGAATAAACAATAGGAGAAAATCTTTGTGACTTTAACACTTTTTACAGAACTCACAAAAGCACAAAGGCATGAAAATGTTATAATTGACTTTATCAAAATTACTTTTCCTCTTTGAAAGACACAGTTAAGAAAATGAAAACGCAAGCTATAGACTATGAGAAAATAGTTGCAAAACAATTTTTGGCTATTTATCAAGAATATAGGAAGAAGTCTCTTACTCAGTGATTAAAAGTCTCAACAGAAACTGTAGAAAAGAAGATATATCAATGGGAATAAATACTTGAAAAGATGGTCAACTTCCCTAGTCATTAGGGAAACACGTATTAAAATTACAATGAGACGCCACTATGAACCCACTGTAATAGCTGAAACTTAAAAGACTGTCATTCCAAATGTTGGCAAGAATGTGGGGCAATTGGAACTCTCAAACTTAGCCGATAGTATTGCAAAAATAGTACAGCCACTTTAGATAACATTATGGCAGTAGGTATTCTATAAAGCTAAAAGTACTTTCACCTTATGACACAGAAAACCTACTCTTAGGTATCTACCCAACAGAAATGAAAACATAGCTATACGAAGACATGTGTGTAAATGTTTATAGCAGTATAATTCATAGTAGCTTAAAATTTGAAGCTCAAAGATTTATCAGCTTGTGAATGGATAAAGAAAATACAGCATTATAGACTAGTACTCAACAGTAATAAGACAATATTAATTCATGAAATAAAATGATCAACTCCCCAAACGTTATGCTGAGTGTTACAAGTCAAACACATACAAAAACCATATACTATATTATTCCATTTACATGAAATTCCAGAAAAGATAAAACTGTACACACAGAAATCAAACCAGTGGTTTCCTGAGGGCAAAGATTGGCAAAAGGGGTAGAAAATAAGGAGCAGGAGTTGGTACAAATGTTCTATATCTCAATTGTGGTGGCAGATACTTGCTTGTATACAATGACCAAAATTTATCATATTGCATATTTTTATTTGTTTTTGAACCTCCGTTTTTAGACCTGGGGGGGTACATGTGCAGGTTTGTTATGAGAGTATATTGGTGATGCTGAGGTTTGGGCTTCTGTTGATCCCATAACCCAGACAGTGAACACAGTGCCCAATAGGAAGCTTTTAAGCCCTTCATCCCCTCTCTCCCTCCCTCCTTTTGGAGCCCCCAGTGTCTACTGTTCCTATCTTTATGTTAATGTGAACCCAAGATTTAGCTCCCACATGAGGAAATGTGGTAATTGGTTTTCCATTTCTGCATTAGTTTGCTTAGCATAATGCTCTTCAGCTACATCCATATAGCTGTGAAGGGTAAGATTTCATTCTTTTTTACAGCTATATAGTATTCCATGGTGTATACGCACCACATTTTCTTATCCAATCCACCACTGATGGATACCTAGATTGATTCCATGTCTTTGCTATTGGGAACAGTGCTGTGATGAATATATGAGCACAGGGTCTTTTTGGAAGAACATTTTATTTTCTTTTGGACATATACTCAGTAATGGGATTGCTGGGTCAAATGGTAGTTCTAAGTTCTTTGAGAAGTCTCCAAACTTCTTGCCATGGGGGCTGCAATATTTTACATTCCCACCAACAGTGTGTGTTTTCTTTCTCCACAGCCTTGCTAGCATTTGTTGTTTTTTGATTTTTAATAATAGCCATTCTGACTGGTGTGAGATAGTATCTCACTGTGATTTTGATTTGTATCCATTTGATGATTAGCAATGTTGAGAATTTATTTCAAATGTTTGTCGGCCATGTGTGTCTTCTTTTGAGACGTGTCTGTTCATGTACTTTTCTGACTTTTTAATGGCTTTATTTGTTTTTCTCTTGTTGATTTATTTAAGTTTCATAAAGATTCTGGTTATTAGCCCTTTGTCACATACATAGTTTGCAAACATTTTCTCCCATTCTGTAAGTTGTCTGTTTTACTCTGTTGAGAGTTTCTTTTGCTGTCATATTGCACATTTAAAATGAATTAATTTCATTATATGTACATGATACATCAATAAAATGGAAAAAATCATGATAGGTTCTATAAGTATATTGAATTGTACTATAAGAAGACTGTGACCCTATAGATTCAAAGAAAGACAGTATCTCTAAAAGTGACACTTCTTTTTCACAACAAAGAAAGAATTATTGGAAACATATCTTAGTATTTTCAAAAAGTTTTAAGAGACTGGTTTTTAATAGAAATACAGGAAATCATAATGTGATAAAAAGCTAATGTTAAGGTGTCGATGTAAAGGAAACTTGGTTAAATAAAAAATAGATCAAGATAATACAAAATACAACAGTAGAAAAAAAGTAGATATAAAATCCTTAGAGTGCTGAATTGACATAGTACAAAATAAATTCAGTAATATCAGTTACAAATTAAAAAAATATCTGTCCCAGAATGAGGAGGAAAAGACAAAAAGGTAAAGAAAATGACAGGTAAGAAGGGCAGGATTGAAGATCCAAACTAAGCTTTTAGTTGTTCCAGAAGGATAAACTTAAACTCTCTGAATAGAAACAATTATCATTGGTAACACAGGAGTTGTCCTTGAACTGAAAGACAGTTTGACTCTATAATTCAAATGAATTTATTGAGCAGTGGATAAATTAATGAAAGAGAACAACTACTGGCCAGATTCTGTCAAGGCTTTTTATTTTAAGGAGAGAGAAGAAACACATAATGGCAAAATAAATCAGTTTTGTAAAGTGAACTATAATCAGGCTTATTTTTCTCTTAAACACTTGTCTTCTCAAATATTTTATAATTTAAACACAAAAAGAAAAGAATTCCTTGCCCAGTCAAGTTGTTCCTCCTGTCAAAAGACAACAATAAGATACTCTCTGTCATCTTAGAAGATAGCTAACTACTATTAAACAGTCCTAAAACAAACAAGTGATTTAAAGGTGTAATCCAACTTTTCCAGTCTTGAGTTTTTTCATGAGAGGGCCGAAAGGCAACATGAAGGAACAACGTAAATTATATGTTCTATGTATAAGGGATTTTTTTGAAAGCCTGATTGCAAATCTGCATTATAAAAGCCAAAACTATTGTTTAACAAGATGATTTTTATTCTAAATATAATGATTGTATACTAATAGTCTAGGTCTATACTCAATGATATTTAAGTCAGAATAAGTCATGGAAATTGAATAATTAGGACAGACACTTGTGAGCTGATGCTCACTACATCATTCAGGAGAAAATTATCAACTGGTAGAAATGAATAGAATGAAAGAGCAAATGTGTGCACAAAAATTCTTGTTATCCCTATAAAAATTTGGAAGTTGTTATTTGTTCCTTATCAAATGCAAGCTTAATTATGTATTCCATAGTGTCGGAATATAGAAATCACATTTTAAATGAGTTAAAAACGTGATTTCTATATTCTAACACTATGTAATATAAAAGCAAAAGTCTATCAAACAAAAGACAAAGCCTGATCAAAATGGCAAAAACAACTTCACATAGAGCATGAAACAAAATTGTGAAAATAGAAATGTACTTATTTGTTACTATAACAGATATCAAGGGATTAACCCCTCACCCATTAAAAACTCAAATTCTAAAATTTGGTTTAAACAATAATGAAGGTTTGTTACTTTGAATTCTGCAATATTAAAATAGTAAAAGAGAAGATAAAGATTTATAAATCAAATCAACATACTGAAGAGACTATAAAAATATGAGTATTTTTACAATGATCACAGTTATAATTTATGACAAAGTATAAGCAGTTCTTAATTTGTATATGTCAAACCACACCATCATATAAAGCAAGTAGAAGGATAATGTGACATGCATACAAGTGTAGTTATAGAAATTATCAGCTCTCTGTGTATGATCAAGTAAATAGCTAGAAAGAGTAAAATGAATAACTACATCACACCTTTCATAAAAGAATATGACTTATTTCAAACATATACAGATCAGTTGCTAACAATTGACCATATACTAACGAGGCCACTGAAAACTCACAAACTGAAGAGAGCTTTTTTTTTTTAATTGTGCTTTAGGTTCTGGGGTACATGTGCAGATCGTGCAGGATTGTTGCATAGGTACATACATGGCAAGGTGGTTTGCGCCTCCATCCCCCCATCACCTATATCTGGTATTTCTCCCCATGTTGTCGCTCCCCACTGTCTCCAACCCTGCTTTCCCTCCCCTAGCCGCACCAAATGTCTGCAGTGTGTGATGTTCCCTGCCCTGTGTCCACTCGTTCTCATTGTTCAACACCTGCCTATGAGTGAAAACATGAGGTTTTTGGTTTTCTGTTCTTGTGTCAGTTTGCTGAGAATGATGATTTCCAGATTCATCCATGTTCCTATGAAGGACACGAACTCATCGTTTTTTATGGCTGTGTAGTATTCCATGGTGTATATGTGCCACATTTTCTTTATCCAGTCTATCATTGACGGACATTTGGGTTGGTTCCAGGTCTTTGCTATTGTAAACAATGCAATGCAGCAATGAACATACGTCTGCATGTGTCTTTATAATAGAACAATTTATAATTCTTTGGGTATATACCCAGTAATGGGTTTGCTGGGTCAAATGGAATTTATATTTCTAGGTCCTTGAGAAATCGCCACACTGTCTTCCACAATGGTTGAACTAATTTACACTCACATCAACAGTGTAAAAGTGTTCCTATTTCTCTGCATCCTCTCCAGCATCTCTTGTCTCCAGATTTTTTAATGATCACCATTCTAACTGGCGTGAGATGGTATCTCAATGTGGTTTTGATTTGCATTTCTCTAATGACAGTGATGATGAGCATTTTTTCATATGTTTGTTGGCCTCATATATGTCTTCTTTTGAAAAGTTTCTGTTCATATCCGTCACCCACCTTTGAATGGGTTTGTTTTTTTCCTGCAAATCTGTTTTAGCTCTTTGTAGATTCTGGATATTAGCCCTTTGTCAGATGGGTAGACTGCAAAAATTTTTTCACATTCTGTTGCTTGCTGGTTCACTCTAATGATTGTTTCCTTTGCTGTACAGAAGCTCTGGAATTTAATTAGGTCCCATTTGTCTATTTTGACTTTTGTTGCCAATGCTTTTGGTGTTTTAGCCATGAAGTCCTTGCCTGTGCCTATGTCCTGAATGGTTTTGCCTAGGTTTTCTTCTAGGGTTTTTATGGTGTTAGGTCTTATGCTTAAGTCTTTAATCCGTCTGGAGTTAATTTTAGTGTAAGGTGTCAGGAAGGGGTCTAGTTTCAACTTTCTTCACATGGCTAGCCAGTTTTCCCAGCACCATTTATTAAACAGGGGAATCCTTTCCCCCATTGCTTGTTTTTGTGAGGTTTGTCAAAGATCAGATTGTTGTAGATGTGTGGAATTGCCTCTGAGGCCTCTGTTCTGTTCCATTGGTCTATGTCTCTGTTTTGGTACCAGTATCATGTTGCTTTGACTACTGTAACATTATAGTATAGTTTAAGTCAGGTAGCGTGATGCCTCCAGCTGTGTTCTTTTTGCTTAGGATTGTTTTGGCTATGTGGGCTCTCTTTTGGTTCTATATGAATTTTGAAGTGATTTTTTTCCAGATCTGTGAAGAAAGTCATTGGTAGCTTGATGGGGATAGTGTTGAATCTATAAGTTACTTTGGGCAGTATGGCCATTTTCACAATATTGATTCTTCCTGACCATGAGCATGGAATGTTTCTCCATCTGTTTGTGTTCTCTCTCATTTCCTTTAGCAGTGGTTTGTAGTTCTCCTTGAAGAGGTCCTTTACATCCTCTGTTAGTTGTATTCCTAGGTATTTTATTCTCTTTATAGCAATTATAAATGGCAGTTTGTTCTTGATTTGGCTCTCTTTAAGTCTATTATTGGTGTATAGGAATGATTGTGATTTCTGCACATTGATTTTGTATCCTGAGACTTTCAGGAGATTTTAGGCTAGGACAATGGGATCTTCTAAATATATAATCATGTCATCTGCAAATCTGGCTAGAACTTCCAATACTATATTGAATAGGACAGTATGATATTGGATAATATCCTGAAGAGCGTTTTCCAGCTTGGATTCATTCTCCCCATCATCTTCTGGTAGATTAGGTCTTTTCACATAATCCCATATTTCTTGGAGGCTTTGTTCATTTCTTTTCACTCTGCTCTCTTTTCTTGCCTTCTCATTTTATTTCATTGAGTTGATCTTCAATCTCTGATATGCTTTCTTCTGCTTGATCTATTCAGCTGTTGAAACTTGTATATGCTTTGTGATGTTCTTGTGCTGTGTTTTTCAGCTGCATCAAGTCATTTATGATCTTCTCTAAGCTGGTTATTCCAGTTAGCATCTCATCTAACCTTTTGTCAAGCTTTTTAGTTTCTTCGCATTGGGTTAGAACATGTTCCTTTAGCTCAGGGAAGTTTGTTATTACCCACTTTCTTAAGCCTGCTTCTGTCAATTTGTCAAATTCATTCTCCATCCAGTTTTGTTCCCTTGCTGGTGAGGAGTTGTGATCTCATGGTGGGGGGAGAGGCATTCTGGTTTTTGATGGTTTCATTCTTCTTGCGCTGGTTTTTCTCCCATCTTGGATTTATATAGCTTTGATCTCAGGTAGCTGCTTCGGGAGGCGCTGCTGGGCTGCCACGGATTCAGTGGAGCTCCTGCATCTTTTATTTACTCCGGAAGATTAGGCCAGCTTCTGCAATGGTGGCTGCCCTTCCCCCGCCAAGCTCAATCATTCCTGGTCGCTCTTTATGATGTTCTGTGTGCGAAACTCTGAAGTGAGAGTTTTTTAGCCTTCTAGGCTTTGTTAGGGGGGGGATCCGTCCTGCCTTCTGGCCTGTTTCCCTGTTTTCAGTTCCCCTTCTTTCTGGGGGGGCGGGTAGCTCTGACCAGCCGGCTTTCTGGCTTTTCTTGGTGTCAGCCAGTGCTTCCGAGTCAGCCGGTGCTTCCACCTAGATCTATGCTGACAGCCCCAGCGGCAGCAGCCGAAGTTTCTGTTCTGTCCTGTTCAGGCAGCTCACTGAGGCTTTTCAGTCCAGTGAAGATCTCCTGTTCTGTGGGTTGTAGAGGGCTTGGGTGGAGCACTGTATCCGAACTGAAGTCCCAGAGGGGGAGATCCCCCAGTCCTCCAGTCAATTGCATGCACCTCCTGGATTGGGCCGTGCCCACTCTTGCCTTAACTTGCCCTATTTGGTTTATACCCAATGTCCAACCAGACCCACAAAATGAAACTGGTACCTCATTTGGAATTGTGGAGACCACTCAGCTTCTATGTCTCTAACACTGGAAGCTGTGTTCCGGAGCTGCCTCTTATTCTGCCACCTTGGGAACCCCCAGAAGAGAACTCTTGAGTAATAAATTTAATATGAAGGCAAACATAAGTGAATAATAAAACAATAACAAAAACTAAGTATCTTCTGCTTATTAGAAATCATTAGAAAATGAAATGATAATTAAAAACCAGTATTTTTTTGTTAAAATTATGACAAAGACTTGAAATATTCAATATATAAAAATCTCATAACAGAATTAGCTACCAACTATAGAATATGGGAAGATGATACGTAAACATTTATCTGATATGAAATACATATAGCCAAGAACTATGTAGAAAAAGTTCAAAATCTCTACTAATTATAAAAGATATATTAAAGTCAGAAAATATTTTTACTTCTCAAAATTTGAAAATATTAAAAACATATAATACTGAATATTGACAAAGGCAAGCTGAATTGGACACTCTGTCGGTGAGGGTATAACTGAAAACAATATTTCTGGAAACAAATTTGTTAATATCTGCCTCTACACATTAATTTCTTATTTAAGCATGTTTTGTAAGGACACTGTTAGATCTATGTACAAGTAATTTATGTTATTGTGCTCATTACCTGGCCAACCATAATAATAAAAAATTTAAACAAACTGAATATCCAACATTGGAAAAATGGTTAAATAATTGTTGTACAATTGAGACTAGTAATATTATTTAAACCTTAAAATACATATTTTTATAGAATATTTATGGGTGATATAAATTAAAACAAAGCAGGATACCAAGTTGCATATTTACAACATGGCGTGACAGACACATTTAGTTATTCCAAGGCCATCCTCTCCTTACTTTATACTAGCAAAATCCTCATAGGCATTTATGAAAAGAAACCCATTCTTGGAAGTTAAAATTAAATTTAGGTCAAAAGAAAAACAAAAAATGTGGGCAGAATAGCCAGTTGGGAATAGCTGACAACGAATGAGCTAGATTAGGCAGAAAAATTCTCTAGGATGCAGAACAGTGTGAAAGAGAAGAAAAAAAGAATAAAATAGAGGCCAAGACATAGAGGATGAATCCAGAGGAAAAGAAAGGAAAGAGGAGAACACTGTAAAAGAGAGTAGTAAACTAGCATGGCTTGTCAAACTGAAAGGACGCCACAATGCTCAAGCAACATGAATTTAAAAATATTCTTTGGGCTGGGCATGGTGACTCATGACTGTAATCCTGGTATTTGGGGAGGCCAAGGTGAGAGGATCACTTGAGACCAGGAGTTTGAGGCCAGCTTGGGCCACATAGTGAGACCCTGTCTCTATAAAAAAAAAAATATTGAAAAATGTAGCCAGATGTGGTGGTGCACATCTGTAAGTCCTAGCTACTAGAGAGGCTTGGGTGGGAGGATTACTAAAGCCTAGGAGGATGAGGCTGCTGTGAGCTATGATCTTGCCACTGTACTCCAGCCTAGGTGACAGAGCATGACCTTGTCTCTAAAAAAAAACAAAACAAAAACAAAGCCCCCAAAATATTTGGCACTTAATATAGATGGGTCTTTTCTGTGGTCCTTAGAGGTGTCCCCCAGTTCTCCAGGATCCTGCCTGTCTGTACTCTCACCCTCAAAGTAGGCTCCCCAAACCCAGAAATAGACTCCCTGTGGAGAATGGAGGAAGGAGAAGGAGACGCCCAGGGCTGGACCATGCCTGGTAGTACTTCCACTTACCGTGCTGCTCTGTGTGCCTCACTGGTTTCCATCTCTGGGCATGGGGCATTTTAGCAAGTCAGGACCCTCAGTACTGCTCTCACTTTTGTGATTCAACTTTCCTAAAAGTCCTACCAGTCGTGCTGGGCTGTGACTTTGTCTCTTCAATTCAGTTGACTTTCTCTTTTCTATGATTCTTCAGTCTCTTATCTACCAAGGCGTTCCTTTTGCTCCTCTATGTTTGTTTGTTAGTTTATGTTCTGTGTGGCTCTGCTTCAATTAATTTTCCTATTATTTTCATGTAAGGCAGAGCAGTCTTTCGTGTCTGTTGAACCAGCAATTTTGAAATCAGAAATCCAAGTGTACCTTTTAGCGCCTTAATCAGTGGAGTATTAGTCAGGAAATACAGTGTGGGGAAAAGTTGATTAAGTTCCAAACAGGTACCTTGATTTCATGCCAGACATTATAGACAGGAAACTCAGGGCAGCATCACCAGTCTCCTGAGCATGAGAGACGCTAAGATACAGTACCTTGATTGCAAATAGCTCAGAAACTGCATGGGGCCAAGAGCATGATTGGAGGCACCAAACATTTTGATTGAGTGGGGCTGAGAAAGCAGGGCAATTGTTACCCTCTGAATGCTGTTCAGATAACCAAGCCTGATTGCCAGTAAAGGCTGAGAGTCCTGTGTTTCCCACTGGATGCCAGATTGAACAGTGGGCTTCTGGCATCTCTTTTTAAAATTTATTTTGGTAAAAAACACACAATGTAAAATCTGTCCTCTTAAATCTTCAACTGTACGGTACAGTATTCTTAACTATATGCACATTGTATAGCATGCAATATTTTCCTTCTGTGACAGGCTTATTTTAATCATGGTATATCCATGCTGCTGTGTATGGCAGGATTTTATTTTTAACTCTGTATAGAATTCCTTCTTATATATATACCACACTTTCTTTATTGAGTCATCCCTCAATGGACATTTAGATTGTTTCCCTTGGCTACTGTAAATAATGTTGCAGTGAACAGGGGAGTGCAAGTATCTCCTTCAGATCTTGATTTCTGTTATTTTGAATAAATACCCAGAAGTGGAATTGCTGGATCATATGGCAGTTATATTTTAAGGTTTTGTGTGTGTGTGTGAGGTCTCCATACTGTTTTTCACAGCAGCTGTACCATTGCATTTCTACTAGCAATGCACAGGGTTTCAGTTTCTCCACATTCTGGTGAACACTTGCTATTTTCTTCTCTCTTTCTCGCCTTTTCTCTTTTTGCTAATGGTCATCCTGACAGGTGTGAGGTGATATCATCTAATTTAGATATTCATTTTCTTAATGCCTAGTGATGCTGAGCATCTTTTCATATACCTGCTCCCATATGTAAGTCTTCTTTGGAAAACTGTCTATTCCAGTCCTTTGCCCATTTTTAAAATTAAGGCATTTTGTTGCTTTGGTTTTTGGTTTTATTTTCATCCATTCTATTGCTTGCCTTTTCAATCTGTTGAGAGTTTCCTTAGCTGCACACAAACTTTTCAGAGAAATGTAGTCTCAACTTGTCTATTATCTTTTATTTGTTGTCGCCTATGCCTTTGGTGTCAAATTCAGTAAATTATTACCAAGATCAATGTTATTAAGCTTTCCTCCATTTTTTATTTTTAGATATTTTATGTTTCTGGTGTTACATCTTAATCCATTTTGAGTTGTTCTTCTGTATGGCATAAATAAAGGCCCAATTTTACACTTTTTCATGTTAATATTCAGTTTTCCCAACACCATTTGTTGAATGGACTATCATTTTACCTTTGTGTAGCCTTGGTATTCTTTCTGAAGATTCTTTGATCATATATACATGGGTTAATCTCTGGGTTTTCTATTTTGTTCCTCTATATGTCTGTCTGTATGCTTTTTTGATTATGGTGGCATTATGGTATGTTTTAAAGTCGGGAAATGTGAGACATAGGGGTTTATTCTTCTTTCTAGAAATGTTTTGGCAATTTAAGTTCCTTTGTGGTTCCATATTAATTTTAGAATTGTTTTTGTATTTCTGCAAAAAAAAATGACATTGGGATTTTTATAGGGATTGTATTAAATTTGTAGATTGCTTTGGAGTAGTATGAACATTTTGGAAATACTAAATCTTAATCCATGAACATGAATGTCTTTCCATTTATTTGTGACTTCATTTCAGCAACGTTTTGTAGTTTTCAGTATACAAGTCTTTTACTTCCTTAAATTTATTCTCAAATACCTTATTCTTTTTGATACTATCATAATAAAATTGTTTTCTTTTTCAGATTTTTTTTGTTAGTGTTTAGAAATACAACTGGTTTCTACGTTGATTTTATGTTGTGCAACTGTTCTAAATTTGTTTATTAGTTCTAGAAGTTGTTGTGTGTGTGTGTGTGTGTGTGTGATCTTTAGAATTTTCTACACATAGGATCACATCATCTGAGAACAGAGATAATTTTACTTATTTTGTGCCAATTGGGTTACCTTCCTTTCCTTTATCTTGTCTAATTGCTGTGGCTAGAACTTCTAGTGGTATGTTAAACAAAAATGGTTAAACTGCACATTCTTGTCTTGTTCCTGACCTTAGAGGAAATGCTCAGTTTTTCATTATTAAGTGTGATGTTGGGTGTGGGTTTTTCCTATGTAGTCTTTATTATGTTAAGGTAATCTTCTATTTTTAGTTTTGTAAATGCTTTTATCCTGGTGGTTGAATTTTGTCTAATGCTTTTTATATATTTATTGAGATGATCATGTGATTTTTATCCTTTCTTCTGTTAATGCAGTTTATCATATTGATTGATTTGCATATCACTGTATCCAAGGGAAAAGCCCATTTGGTCAGGGTGTATGATCTTTTTAATGTTAAGTTTGCTTTGCTAATATTTCCTTGAGGATTTTTGCATCTGTATTCATCAGGAATAATGACCTGCAGTTTTCTCTTCTTGTCATTTTTCTCTCTGGCTTTGGTTTCAGTGTAATGTTGACTTCATAAAATGAGTTTGGCAATATTCCCTCCTCTAATTTTTTGTGCAGGTTTGAGAAGAATTGTTGTTAAGTGAAGTCATGTGGTCCTGGGGTTTTCTCTGTTGGAAGATTTTTGATTACTGATTCAATTTCCTTACTAGTTATATGTCTGTTTATATTTTCTATTTCTGAATCATAAGTTTCAGTCTTGGTAAGTTGCATGTTTCTCAAAATTTAACCATTTCATCTAGGCTACCTAATTTTTTGCTGTAAAACTGTTTACATTAGTCTTTTATAATATTTTTAATTTCTGTGGCATCAGTTGTTATGTTTCCTGTTTCAATTCTGATTTTGAGTCTTCTCTTTTTTGTCTTAGTCTGGCTAAATTTTGTTGATCTTTTAAAAACTCTAACTTTCAGTTTCATTGAACTTTCTCTATTGTTTATATATTCTTTATTAGGTTGTTGACTTGAGATCTCCTTCTTTAATGTAAGTATTTACCTCTATAAACTTTCCTCTTGGTACTGTGTTTGTCTCATCTCATGAAGTTTGATATACCGTGTTTTTATTTTCTTTTATATATATTATATTGCACTTTGGGTTCTGGGATACATATGAAGAACCTGCAGGATTGTTGCATAGGTACACATGCAATAGAGACAATTTGGCTTCCTCTTTTCCTAACAGAATACTCGTCATTTCTTTTTCTTGCCTGATTGCTCTGGCTAGTATGATATTGGCTGTGGGTTGGTTGTAAATAGCTTTTATTATTTTGAGAAACATTTCATTGATACCTAGTTTGAGAGTTTTTAGCATAAAGGGCTGTTGAATTTTGTTGAGGCCTTCTCTGCATCTATTGAGATAATCACATGGTTTTTGTCTTTGGTTCTGTTTATGTGGTGAATTATGTTTACAGACTTACGTATGTTGAACCAGCCTTGCATCCCCCAGGATGAAGCCTATTTGATTGTGATGGATAAGCTTTTTGATGTGCCGTTGCAATCAGTTTGCCGGTATTTTATGGAAGATTTCTGCATCTATGTTCATCATGGATATTGGCCTGAAGTTTTCTTTCTTTGTTGAGTCTCTGCCAGGTTTTGGTATCAGGATGATATTGGTTTCACAAAATGATTTGGGAAGGATTCCCTCTTTTGGATTGTTTGAAATAGTTTCAGAAGGAGTGGTACCAGCTACTCTTTGTATGTCTGGTAGAATTCAGCTGTGAACCCATCTGGACCTGGGCTGTTTTTGGTAGGTAGGCTATTAATTGCTGCCTCAACTTTAGCCCTTGTTGTTGGTCTATTCAGGGTTTCGATCTCTTCCTGGTTTAGGTTTGGGAGGGTGCAAGCGTTAGGAATTTGTCAATTTCTTTAAGGTTTACTGGTTTATGTGCATAGAGTTGTTTGTAGTAATCTCTGATGGTAGTTTGTATTTCTGTGGAATCTGTGGTGATATCCCCTTTATCGTTTTTTATTGAATCTATTTGATTCTTCTCTTTCTTTTTTTATTAATCTGGCTAGTGGTCTATTTTGTTGATCTTTTAAAAAAAACCAGCTTCTGGATTTATCGATTTTTTGAAGGGTTTTTGTGTCTCTATCTCCTTCAGTTCTGCTCTGATCTTAGTTATTTCTTGTCTTCTGCTAGGTTTTCAGTTTTTTTGATCTTGCTGCTCTAGCTCTTTCAATTTTGATGATAGGGTGTCAATTTTAGATTATTTCTTGCTTCTCATGTGGGCATTTATTGCTATAAATTTTCCTCTAGGCACTGCTTTAAGTTGTTTTGCACATTAGTTGATGCAGTTTCTTCATTGTGTGGATGCTCTTTACCATTTGGTACATTTTTGGAGTGGCTGGTACAGCTGTTCCTTTCTGTGTTTAGTGCTTCTTTCAGCTGCTCTTGTAAGGCAGGCCTGGTGGTGACGAAATCCCTCAGCAATTGCTTGTCTGTAAAGGATTTTATTTTTCCTTTGCTTATGAAACTTAGTTTCGCTGGATATGAAATTCTAGGTTGAAAGTTCTTTTCTTTAAGGATGTGAATATTGGCCCCCACTCTCTTCTGGCTTGCAGGGTTTCTGACAAGAGATCCACTGTGAGTCTGATGGGCTTCCCTTTATGGGTAACCCGACATTTCTCTCTGGCTGCCCTTAGCATTTTTTCCTTCATTTCAACCCTGGTGAATCTGACGATTATGTGCCTTTTGGTTGCTCTTCTTAAGGAATATCTTTGAGGTGTTCTCTGTGTTTCCTGGACTTGAATATTGGCCTGCCTTGCTAAGTTGGGGAAGTTCTCCTGGATAATATCCTGAAGAGTGTTTTCCAGCTTGGTTTCATTCTGTCTGTCTCATTCAGGTACACCTATCAAACGTAGATTAGGTCTTTTCACATAATCCCATATTTCTTGGAGGCTTTGTTCATTTATTTTCACTGTTTTTTCTCTAATCTTGCCTTCTCATTTTATTTCATTGAGTTGATCTTCGACCTCTGATATCCTTTCTTCTGCTTGGTCAATTCGGCTATTGAAACTTGTGTATGCTTCGCAAAGTTCTCGTGCTATTTTTCTCAGCTCCATTAAGTCCTTTATATTCTTCTCTAAGCTGTATATTTTCAATTCATCAGACTCATTCTCCATCTAGATTTGTTCCTTTGCTGATGATGAGTTGTGATCCCTTGGAGGAGGAGAGGCATTCTGGTTTTGGGTGTTTTCATCCTTTTGGCACTGGTTTCTTCCCATCTTTGTGAATTTATCTACCTGTGGTCTTTGTAGTTGGTGACTTATGGATGGGGTCTCTGAGTGGAAATCCTTTTTGTTGATGGTGAAGTTATTTCTTTCTGTTTTTTAGTTTTCCTTCTAATAGTCAGGCCCCTCTGCTGTAGGACTGTTGGAGTTTCACTCCAGACCCTGCTTGCCTCGGGATCGCCTGCAGTTGCTGCAGAATAGTAAGGATTGCTACCAGTTTCTTCTTCTGTTACCTTTGTCCCGGAAGGATACCTGCCAGATGTCAGCCTGAGCTCTCCTTTATGAGGTGTCTCTTTGGATATATGGGGCTTGGGGAGCTGCTTGAGGAGACATCTGTCCCTTATAGGAGCTCATGTCCTGAGCTGTGAGCTCTGTTGTTCCAGTCAGAGTTGCTGGGCAGGTACATTTAAGTCCGCTGCAGTGGAACTCGTAACTGCCTTTTTCCCTAGGTCTGTGTTTTTGTTTTCATTTGTCTCAATATATTTTCTAATTTCCCTTTTGATTTTTTTTTTTGACTTCTTGATTGTTCAAGAATGTGTTTGTGAATTTTCCAGTTTTCCTTCTGCTATTGATTTCTAGTTTCATCCCAATGTAGTCAGAAAGGATACTTGGTATGATTTCAGTCTTCCTAAATTTCCTAAGACTTGTTTTGTGACCCACAGAACAAGTGACTTATTCAGAGTGTTGCATGTGCACTTCAGGAGAATGTGTATTGGCTGCTGTTGGGTGAATGTTCTGCATGTCTGTGAGGTCCCTTAGTGTCTATTATTATTATTATTATTTTCTGTGAGTGAGTACAACTTTAGGTAGAGAGATTAGGGGACCAATTTGGAGAATATTGACAACAGAGGCAGGAAAAATAATTTGGAGACTATCAAAACAAGAAGCTGGAGAGAACAAAATGCTTTTCACTGATGTATGTCAGTAAACTAGAATGAGGGAATTCAAGGTGCTCAAACTTGCAGCTCTTTCCTACCCAAAACCTCTTTTAACCGCAATTGAAGCTTTTTACAGGGCCTCAGAACCTTCACAGCAAAACAGGCCTCTGTGTGCAGTTCAGAAGAAAACCCATTCCCCTTCAATTGGGCTGTCCCCCTTTCATCTTATTGTTGAAGCACTAGCCAAGCAAAAGTAGCTTCTTGCAAGTATCCCAAAGCTGAAATTGCCTAATTTAGGAGAATAAATCCTCCCAGGCAAGACAGAAAAATAACAAGTATGTATAGCACCAGGGGATATTTGAATTTATTTCTATATCTAAAGAGATAGTCAATGTTTTGGGCCTAAGCCTGCTTTGGGAATTTCATAGAATTCTGTTTCTCTTTTGCCTAGAGATTCATTAGGAGAATTTATAAAAACTTGGGGGTCTTGGCTGGATTTTGCTAGAATCTCTGCAGAATGTCAATAATGGCCCCCTTTCTGAAACCATATGCAAAACACTGAGGGGACCTCACAGGAGCTTCTCAAACAAAATTTCCATTTTTCAAAACTGACATTTTAGTTCCCATGATCATTAGAAGATTTGCCTCTGAAAGCTAAACATCTTCTTCCCCCTGATGTTTCTTTGCTACCAAATACACAGGCAGCAGAATGGATTTCTCTGGGGTGCTTGAGGTGGCTCACACGTATATGAATGTGCACCATTTGCATTCACTTTGTGTAATAGCTACACTTTGGTAATAGCTACATCATTAATATCTGAGTTAAACACTAATCTCTTCAAAGGCAGAGACACCAGCAGATTCTAGTGGGCTTCAGCAATTTTGCAGGCTGATTCCATGCAGGAGGTGAGAAATATAGAAAGCAATTAACCAACAGTGAGAGCATGTGCTTAGGGGCGCCCTGTCACAAGACACTTTAATGAGAGGAATCCACAGGTCTCTTGGCTCAGCTTGCATTCAGCACCTGGGAGAAGAGCTCACAGGAGGTTGCCTCTGGATTTTTACCAGCAACTCTTCTTTTATGACAAGTTTCTGAAAAGTTTTTTACCAAGGAAAGTCAACTTTGTGGGGCCAGCTTTAGATCTCCAGTGACCGATGGTGGTCAAAACACCTGACCCCAGATTTTTTGCTCCCACCCTGAGGTTCCTCTAGTCCCTCAAAGTCCCAGATGGCAAGCAGCCTTACCCAGCTGCAGCCACCATCTGTCTGTGCTTCTCCCCTACTGTCTTGGGGCCTCGGTGATGCCTTCTCTGGATTGGAACTCCTTCCTGTTATCCCTACATGTGTCTTTTCTTATGCATGCCTGCGACTGTCGCAAAATCTGAGACAATAATGAGAGATAAACATGTTGGCAGAGTGTAGAATCTAGTGTTTCTCATTCAACTGCACCACCTGGCATGGCCTGGGGTTGGGTCCTGCTACAAGGGTTTTCACCGGTAGTAAGAGTCCTGGAGCACATCAGGACTGGGTCATTTCTGTGTATTCTAAAACTTCCTTTTAAGGTTTCCCTCATAGAGCCATTTTCCCCTTAGTAAAGTGTGTCAGTTTGGCCTCTAAGAAGGCAGTGCAAGGCTATACCTCCTCATATGCTCAGATTCATTTAGCTTGTGTTTGTACTTCAGTGGCTTTTATACGCTATTGAACTGCATAGCAAATTCATGGAGAGTATGGGAACATATTTTTATCCTGTGACAATCTGATAGAACAGAATCTATTTAAATAAAATCAGCATCCAGCCTTATCTTCAGCAGGAGCCATCTGGAAGGCAGGGTTGATGAGAAGCTCTCAGGCAGCATGCTCACACTCTCTGGCCTTGCCATTTGCTTACTGGGTTGCAAGGGAACTCAACTGGGCTCCCCAACTCTAACATTGTGTATTTTCTTATTTGAAATTCTGATATGTTTTCAACAATTTCTAACCTTTTACGATTTGGAATATTCTTTCATCTATGCTACCTCAAGAATCATTATCTTTTTATAGGTAACTACATTCAGATGGGTCAGTTGGCTTCCTCAAGGTCACACTGCTAAGAAATGAGAGCTGAAAGTTTTTTATTTTACATTTTTTATTTTAAGTAACGTGTGATCTTAAATACCTTGCAACATGGTGACTCATAATTAGACAACCTTCTTGGCAGATGTGATTACTGCCAAAGGGATTATAAAATACATTTATGGATTTGAATTCACCTGACAGAGCCTAGCTAGATTCCAAGGTAGAAATTGCACAGAAATGGTCAATTTGGAGAGTCATTTACAACTGCTAGGATTTTTAAATTTCTGACTTAAGATTTAATAGACCTTTGTCCATTCATGTGGCAGGTCTTCAGAAGTCAAAAACATGTTTCCACACCCTCTTACATGTACTTCCTAGTGGAATGTATTTTCCTGGTTAATAACAAATTCTTTTATAGATTTAAAAACCTATTAAACAAATATTGTGTGCTTGACCCTGTTCTAGGCACCTTAGGTAAAGAGATAATCAAGGCAGTCATGGTCCCTGGTTTTTATAGAACCTGTGGTCTAGTGGAGAAGTCCAATATTGAATGGAAATTACACAGTAGCAATGAAGAAATGAGCCTTGGTATCTTGTGACAGCGGGACTTAAGGTGGTTTGGGGATTCAATGAAGACATGCATCAGGAAGTGTCTTTGCTGAAAATCAGGATGGGCTGAGTGCGGTGACTCACACCTATAATCCTAGCACTTTGGAAGGCAGAGGCAGGCAGATTGCCTGAGCTCAGGAGTTTGAGACCAGCCTGGGCAACACAGTGAAACCCCATCTCTACTAAAATAATAATAATAAAAAAAATTAGCAGGGTATGGCTGCATGTACCTGTAGTCCTACCTACTTGGGAGGCTGAGGCAGGAGAATTGCTTGAACCAGGGAGGTTGCAGTGAGCCAAGATCACGCGCTACTGCACTCCAGCCTGGTCGACAGAGTGAGACTCCATCTCAAAAATAAAGCAGTGAAACTCTGTCTCTAAAAAAAAAGAAAGAGAGAGAAAACCAGGATAGGCTGCACACATAGCATTGTATGAGAAAGAAGGGATGTGGGGTTTTCTTTGAGAAACTGGAGGTTCACCAGCCAAAGAGCAAAGAGAGGAAGAGTGACATGAGATGAATCATTCTGAATGTAGAGAAAATCTTGGCCTGTGTGAAGTCACCCAGAGTGTTCATAAGGTTATTTGATGCCTGACGCAAGACAGTAACACCACACTAGAGTTTTTTTATGGGTGAAGAGTGTTCCCCATAGCCATGGCTGGCATTTTGTAGGATTGGCTTGAACAGTGGTGTGATTGAGTTGGCCAGGTAAGAATTATTGGAGTTCATAGGCAAGGATTGCTATGGCCCATTGCTAGGGTACAGAAGGTATTGGAGTGTTCCTTGGCTTTAAATTGCCTTCAGTAGGTTCCATTCCTGCGTTTGGCTTGGGGAAATGTTACTCCTTGAAAAAATGTCCTAGCAAGAATACAAATTTGCATTTTGGTCTATGTAGTTGTGATTAAAAAAATACGTATGAATTTAGCTTTTTTTCTCTTTATGGTTTCTTAAAGTTTTTATGTAGAAAATGCATTAAGCAACTCAAATCTAAACTTTTCTTACAATTCCTGTGTCTCATTATTTTAAGCAAGTTTTAAGTAATGTATGACCTTAAATACCTTGCAACGTGGTGACTCATAATTAGGCAACCTTCTTGGTGGGACGTGATTAGGTATCCACTGCCAAAGGGAAAAGAAACATTATTTGAGGTCAGAGTTGCAAGTTCTCTCTTTGGTCATTTCAGCAGAAGTAGCTCGGCACTGAGAATATAGGCATTCTATATATTGGTGATGAATTGAGGAGATGCAAAGTCAATAACTGTTGATGGATTTGGCAGTGGCGTATATCTCATGTTATGGTGTTTAGCTCCTTTCATTTGACTGGTTGTGTGTAGGAAAAACTAGAAGTAAAATAAAGCACAGAGAAGGCCAAGGGAACTTCAGCTACTATTGCCCAACTCATTCCATCCTTAAGGGCTGCTCTTCTGGATTGGTTAGATTCTAGGACATTGTATTGGGCCATAATCCCAGTGGTGGAGCTTTCAAAGAAAGTGAAGATCTACGTGGTCTCTTGAAGTGGACTTGTGGACATTATTCCTTCCAATAATCAGGAGAAGACAGTCTTTCCCTTACTGCTTCTCTTAGAGAAAGTTCAGCCATTTGTGGTTTTCTCTTTGTTGCCTCATTCTGAATGAGCTCTATTCCAACATAATTAATTAAAATAAGCACCTTTTACTTGAGAAAGACTGGAAGCCAGTTTAATGAGGCTTATGGTCGATACTCTGAATCTCCATTGAGTCTTTTGCTTCTTGTTGGTCAATGTGTTTTTCTGTTGTAGTCATGAGGCCTGTGACTCAGCTAGGGGCTGTGCAGTGGAAGTATACTAAATAAGCCTTTCTAGATTTTATAGGATTCTTTATCTTAAGCAGAGAGTATCCACTTCTCTCTGTGGCCTGCATTGAACAGCCTGGCTCATTATGATTAGATCTAGGCCCAACAAACATCCAGTGTTCTTTGTGTCATTTTCTGGTCATGCATTTCTCTCAGGGACCTTAAACAAAGAAAATGGACTAAGAGCAAGATTCAGGTGTTCCTGGGTACCTGACCTATTTGTAACATAATCTCTCCCTTACTTTAACCTAACTACATTTACAGATACCATGGCTTGACATTTTTGTATACATTTTCTATTAAGAAACAACTACCTCCTGCTAAATATAAAATTTATTAGATCAGAGTACAAGATCTTAGATCAAATAGTTGAGAACAAGATCTTAACAACCATCAGTATTATAAGACATACTGAAGTGACTTCTCTTGACTTTATAATTGGCTGTTTTATATTGGGAAAAATACTCTGGATCTTTGCTAGGACCAAGCCCTTTTCCACAATGCACTTCCATAATAGTGGTTATTCACGTTGCAAAAAGATTAGGATGAACTCATCGACTCTGTAGAGTCTCTTAGGTGACTAGAACCAAGATCCCATCAGTAGATTTCTATTTATGTACAAAGAGTAAAGGTAAAATAACTGAGAAAGAAGAGCTACTGAGCAGGGCCAGATGTTCTTGTAGACTATTATTTGGTGATGTGTTTTCATTTCAGGTAAACAATTTGGATTAAAAAAAAAATCAGAAAAAATGTATTTTACTTCCTGGTACTGTTTGCATTATATAAGAGGAAACTAGAGAAGTTGACTATTTCTTGGTGTTAGCGAAGCATCTTAGGGGTATCACTTCTCAGCTCAGTTACAGGGAATCTATTTTACTACAGTAGGGTGTTATAGACTAGGAAGGCACAGGACCTGGAACCCAACCTGACCCCTGATGGGAGACCTTGGATAACAGGTCCAGTCTCAGAACCTGGGAAGATGTCCAGTCAAACAGATAGGTGAGAGTGTCCAAAGGGAAAAAAGGCAGTCAAAGAATAATCATGAGTGTGGTCTAAGGAACTTGCAGGGAGTCAAGACAAACACATCATGGATGACTTCAGAGTTGTTTCTATCCCAAGTGCAAGTAGACAGAAGGAAACAGAAGAGTGTTCACTAGATAGCAGTGAGCACGCAGTTAGGACCAAAAGGGAGGACTTCGTCCCCTGGTAGGAAGACAAAAAGAACAAGGCCAGGCTGATGCTTAGAGGACTAGTTCAACAAGAAAAGAATTAAGACAGATGCAGACCAAGGGAGCAAGGTGGGGACATAATTGTGATGGACAGGCCCAAGTGGGTGAAGAAGGCAGAGTCCAGTTTTACCATGGACACTGGATTGGATTCAGTGATGGAATGGCATCTGTTGAATTATTCCATCTTTTAAAGAAATATTTATTGAATATTTTCAATATGCCAGGTACTATTCTAGGCATAAGGAATACAATAGTGACTAAGACAGTCAAGGTATCTATCTATGTGTTACCCTTATTAGATTAGACCAAAAATAAATGAGTAAAAATATAAAGTATGTTTTAACTTCACTTATTGGTTTTTACAATTTTTAATTGAAAAAGCAAATAAGGAAAAGACAAAGAAGTAGAAACGACCACAACACTCGTACTTTAAAATTCCGGAAAGGAAAACGTAGACGTCTCCTGCTCCCCTCCTACCCCAAAAATGGTTTATGCCTCTTCAATAGTTTTTAAATAAATGTCTAAAGATATTTCTATATGCCTATGCATTGTGGTAAGCAGTTTGGCTTTATGACTTAACAATACATTCTGGATAACTTTTCAACTCTGTAAGTATAAATCTGCCCCGTTATTTTAATAGTTGTCTGTTTCCCATAGTGTGGATGTTCCATAACATTTTCAACAATTGCCTTCTTGATAGTCTCTTTATTTGCAGCTCTTAATTATAGACAGTTAATGTTGCATCCTACATCTCTTCTGTGTGAGATCTTAACTGGTTGCAGAGCATAGGCACACACCCAAAGGCTGGGTTCAAAAGTGGGAATTACATGGGAACAGAGATAGGAAGAAGGTTAGGAAGAGACCTCTGAGAGGCACACAGAACCTTCCTTCCCACCTCATCTCACATGGGCAATCAACAAATTGGTCCATGATTATTGATTAAGCCACTCTCTGGAATTGTGCCCCTGTTTCAGATCTAAGAGGCCCTCATTCAGCCTGTGGTTTCTTTAAAAACCAGGGGGAGTACCTTGAGAAAGCTTGGTGGTGGTGGCAAGAGTCTCCTATCGGAGTGAAGTTTCTTGTTGGGAGAGAAATGCACTTCAGTGAAAAGATAGAAATTGGAAGAAAAAAAAGGAGAGAGAACAAAGAAATATTTTTACAAGGGTAATAGGAATAAGCTTTGAAAAACTTTGACGCCATAACTGAAAGCACTTAGTTTTCCATTAAGCTGGAAGTTCATGAAAAATGTCTTTTTCTGGAATGTGAGAGCCAATTTCTGCTTATTTTCTTTCCAAGTTCCTTTTAAGAGAGGATAACCTGTAGCAAAAATTAAGCTTCAGGATTCCAGAAATTGCATGCCTCTCTCAATATTCCAGTCCTTCCATTCCCCAGCGGGTCACCCTCCGTGGTACAACCACATGCTTGACAGATTTTTCATTTCAGATTTTGAATATGTTTTCTGAGAAAAAAAGTACTATTTTATTTCAGAAAATGTTAGCAAGAGTGGTGCTCCAAGAATCTCTGAAAAGGCAAGATAAGCCAGTTTCATTGTTTTCCTATTATAGCCTTCTCACTATTGGTTTTTTCTTTATGCTCATTGTCATTTAGGTCATCCTGATAGTCTCTATACCCCCCATTGCATTTTATTATCCTCTTCTGTGACTTTTAACATTTAGCAGGCAAGAGGGTCATTCATCATCTGGGGTGTCTGCAAGGGCATCAGTAACTGTGCAAATGCTACCTGCTGGAGCGTGGTCTTTACACATGGTTTTCATTTGTACTTTGTTATTGTTGTTGTTCAATTTGCTACTTTCTCTTCTTTATATTTCAAACTATTGGATAGATTCCATGAAACTCAGCCTAGAATCCTTCACTGTGTCTCACACAGAGCTATGATGAAGGAGAAATTTAGTAAATGTGGGTCTTTTAAGCCGGACCTTCAGAGGTATTTGAAGCAAAGAAAAAAGATGGGGTCAGAAAACCTGAGGATGAGACTCTACCACAGACTACGTGTGTGGATGGAGTTGTGTGTCTCACCAGGAAGCCCACTTAGGCAGCAGCCTGTGTTCATGAAAGAGCTCAGATTTAGTCTTTGCCATCTCCAACGTGAGGATAATTACAGAGACACATTATACAGAATAAAGGGAATGCAACTTTTAAAGCTTATATCCTATTATGAGGCTGTATCACCTGCAATGGATACTGAATTTTGTAATAAAATCCTATTAGGTTGGTGCAAAAGTGATTGCAGTCTTTGCCATTGAAAGTAATGGGAAAAACTGCAATAATTCCTTCTGCACCAACCTAATAATTGTCTTACGGTCAGGGTAATTATATTGCATATATATTTGTACTTTTTTTTTTTTTATTTTTGAGACAGAGTCTTGCTCTGTCACCCAGACTGGAGTGTAATGACATGATCTCCACTCTCTGAAACCTCCACCTCCCAGGTTCAAGCATCTCCTGCCACAGCCTCCCAAGTAGCTGGGACTATGAGCGCATGCCACAATGCCTGGCTAATTTTTGTATTTTTAGTAGAGATGGGGTTTCACCATGTTGACCAGGTTGATCTTGAACTCCTGACCTCATGATCCGCCTGCCTCGGCCTCCCAGAGTGCTGGGATTACAGGCGTGAGCCACTGTGCCCCTTCTTTTTTGTATTTTTAGTCGAGACAGGGGTTTCACCACATTGGCCAGGCTGGTCTCGAACTCCTGACCTCAGGTGATCCACCTGCCTTGGCCTCTCAAATTGTTGGGATTACAGGCATGAGCCACTGCACCCGGCCCATGTTTGTACTTTCAAAAATAGCTTTATTGCAGTATAATTGCTCTTCAACACACTGCACATATTTAAAGAGCACAAAGTACTTGTATGGGCCTAGGCTTTTATCTATCTGGGGTAAAATACATACGAGTGGAATCAATAGATCATATGGTAGATGAACGTTTAATTTTTAAAGAAACTGCCAACATTATTCCAAGTGATTGTGTCAATATCCAACACTTTGATTAGTTTTTTTATTCTAAAATATGTATAGTAATAAGGATATTTACATTTTTAAAGTGCGTTAATTATTAGCAATAATTAACATATTTTCATTTGCTTATTTGCCATCCATATATCTATTTTGGTGAAATGTTTTTTCAAATATTTTTCTCATTTAAAAAATATGTATTTGTTTATTATTGAGTTGTAAGAGTTCTTCATATATTCTACATAGTCTTTTTTTTTAATCAGCTATAGGCTTTGCATATATATGTATATGTGTGCAGATATATGCAACTATATATACATACATATGTGTATATAACAAACACATATATGTGTAGGTATATATATGTTATACATATATATTTGTCTCTGACTTGTCTTTAACAATATCTTCTGAGTAGTAGAAGTGTTAAATTCTGATTAACTCCAATTTATAAATTTGTTCCCAACACCACCCCAGATTTTGTGATTTGCTCAGAGAACTCACAGGACACAGTATGCAATTATACTTACGGCCAAAATTTATTACAGTAAAAGGATACACAGTAAGGTAAGTAAAGAGAAGGAATGTAACCAAAGTACAGAAGAACTAGACATAGGCTTCCAAGAGTCCATTCCGCATGGAGTCCCTCGGGATGCACTTAATTCCTGTAGCATCAAATCGCTACAGGTGCAAAGTATTGCCAAGAGGGATGCTCTTTAGAGACTTATTGTTAAAGATTTTACTGGAAGCTGGTCATGTAGGTGCCTTCTTCCTAGCATGTACCAATAATTCCAGACTCCCAGAAGGAAAGTAGGTGTTCAACATAAATCATATTGTTTGTAGAAACAGTGTAGATTCAGTGGGCTAATCTTATCAGTTAGGAATGGTAGAAACCCTCTCAAAGTCCGAGTTCTGAGGCATCAATCATGAGCCATGCTTGCAAGCAGGCCTTTCTAAAATAGCAGTCTTAGTCCTGCTATATTACCTCTTTTCTGTACAGTTCTTTTCTAGGTCATACTTTTGGTATTGTGTTTAACAAATATTCTCCTAAGCTAAGGTCACAAAGATTTTATCTTATGTTTTCTTCTAGATGTTTTATGGTTTTCATTCGTACATTTAGGTCTCTGATCCATTTTGAGTTATCTTTTATATGGTGCTAGATAGGGATGGAAGTTCACTGTTTATGCAGGTATTGCCAACGTTTTTTTTAGTGCCATTTGTTGAAAAGACTACCTTCTCTCCACTGAATTGCCTTTGCCCCTTTACTGAAAATCAGTTGCCCATATATGCATGGGTATATTTCTAGACCCTCTATTCTGTTTTATAGACCTCCGTGTCTTTTACATAAATACCATATAGTCTTCACTGCTGTAGCTTTACAGTAAGCCCTGAAATTGGGTAGTATTGATCTCCAAATTTGTTCTTTTCAAATTTGGTTTGGCTTTTCTAGACCCTTTGATTTCCATATAAATATTAGTTTCAGTTTATCAATTTTAATTTTAAAAACTTTGTGGTATTTTGATTAAGATGACTTTGAATTTATTAATTTGAGGAGAATTGACATTATAACAATATTTCCCTTTTGACCCATGCATATAATGTATCTCTCCATTTATTTAGTTTTCTTTTATTTCCCTCAGTGGTGTTTTACAGTTTTCAATATACAGATCTTTCACATTAATTGTGAAAGTTGTCATAATTAACTCTAAGTATTTCATATTTTTGATGCAATTGTAAATGGTATTTTTAATTAGATGTTTTGATTATTTTTCCTAGTATCTAGAAAGAAAATAGATTTTTATATACTGAGGTCCCTTTCTGCAAACTTGATAAGCTCAATTTTAGCTTTTGTAGATTGCTTCAGATTTTCTACATCGATGTTTATGTTATTATCTGTGAATAAAGTAAGGAATATACACCAACTCATTCTCATTCTTCAATTTGGTATAGAACCTCGAATATAATGTTAAATGAAAGTAGGTAAAATGAACTCCTTGTCTTACTTCTGAGTTAGCTTATCATTTACATAATACTCCATCCCAAACAGCAGAATATACAGTCTCTTCAAGCGCAAAAGGAACACTTACCAAGGCAGAACATGTTCCACGTCTGTGCCATAAAAACTAGTCACAAGCTTAAAAGAATTCAAGCCACACCAATTATATTCTGTTTATATAAAATATAGACTGTATATTCTGCTGTTTTGGATGGAGTGTTATGTAAATGTTAATTAAGTTATTCTAGTCTTCTATATCTGTTCCTATTTTCTGTCTAATTATTTTATTCATTATTAAAAGGGGGGTATTGAAATATCTGACTATATTTTTAGTTTTGTCTATTTTTCCTTGCAGTTCTATCAGTTACTGCTTCATGCATTTTGAAACTATTATTAGCTGCATAAATGTTTAGGATTTTTATGTCTCTTTGATAAATTTCCCTCATTATCATTATGAAATGTTCATTTTTTATGTTTAGTAACATTATTTGCTATGAAATCTTCCTTGTCTGATATTAATGTAGCCCGTGTAGCTTTTTTTTTTAGGTTCGTTCTATCTTGCTCTATCTTTTCCCATTGTTTTGATTTTTCTTATTTGTATTTTTATATTTGAAGTGCATATTGTGAAAGCAATATCTATTGGAAGATTCCTGCTTTATGCAATCTGACATTGCCTTTTAATTGAGGTATTTACAAAATTTAAGTTTATTGCCATTCTTAATGTAATTATGATTTATACACACCGTCTTTCTATTTGTTTTCTATTTGCCTCAACTGTTGCTTTTCTATTTTACTTTTTTTTCTGCCTTTTTTGGATTGACTGACTTTTTAAAAATAATTTTATTTTCTTTTTTGGCTTGCTAGGTATAGTGATTTTTTAAATTACTTTAGTGGCTGTGTTAAGGCTTTAGTATATATCTTGAACTTATCACAATCTATCTTCAAGTAATATGATGCCATGTCATGTATTGTGTAAAGAACTTTAACAACAGTTATACTTCCATTTATCCCCTCATTTTCTTTATGCTGTTGTTTTTATACATTTTACCTCTATAGTTGTTTTAAGCTCTATGCTATATTATTTTTGTTGAAACAGTGCTCCTTTAACAACACAAGTAGTTTTAAAAACTCATATATTTACTCACTTAGTTCTGGGGTTCTTCATTCTTTTGTGTAGATTCGTATTACCATCTGTTATTATTTTCCTTCCACCTAAAATAGTTCCTTTAGCACTTTTTGGTAGTGTAGGTCTGCTAGTGATAAGTTTCAGAGGTTGGATGTCTATAAAAGCCTTTATTCTGCCTTCATTTTTGAAGATTATTGCTTATTGAGTACAAAATTTTAAATACACAGGTTTTTTTTTTCTTTAGTACGTTAAGAATGTTACTTTACTGTTTTCTCACTTGCATTGTTTCAATGCAAAGACGTCTGCTGCCTCAAAAAAATCCGAAGGATTATAAATCGTTCTACTATAAAGACACATGCACACGAATGTTCATTGCAGCACTGTTTACAATAGCAAAGACTTGGAACCAACCCAAATGCCCATCAATGATAGACTGGACAAGGAAAATGTGGCACATACACACCATGGAATATTATGCAGCCATCAAAAACGATGAGTTCGTGTCCTTTGTAGGAACATGGATGAACCTGGAAACCATCATTCTCAGCAAACTGACACAAGAACAGAAAATCAAACACCGCATATTCTCACTCATAGGTGGGTGTTGAACAATGAGAACACATGGACACAGGGAGGGGAGCATCACACACTGGGGTCTGTCGGGGTGAAAGGGGAGCGACAGCGAGGGGTGGGGGAGTTGGGGAGAGATGGCATGGGGGAGAAATGCCAGATATAGGTGATGAGGAGGAAGGCAGCAAATCACACTGCCATGTGTTTACCTATGCAACAATCTTGCATGTTCTTCACATGTACCCCCAAACCTAAAATGCAATAAAAAAAAAATATATATATATTTTAAAAATCTTTGTTCTGCTGTATACAACAGGTCTTTATTCCCCTCTGTTGGCTTTTAATATTTTATCTTTATCACTGATTTTGAGCAATATGATTATGATTTTGAGCAATGTGATTGTGATGTGCTTTTGTATAGCATTCTTCATGTTTCTTTTCCTTCTTTCTTTCTTTCCTTCTTCCCTTCCTTCTTTCTTCACTTCCTTCTCACTTCCTTCTCCTTTCCCTTCCCTCCCCTCCCCTTCCTTTTTTTTTTTTTTTCTGAGACGGACTTTTCCTCTTGTTGCACAGGCTGGAGGGCAATGGCGTGATCTTGGCTCGCTGCAACCTCCGCCTCCGGGGTTCAAGCGATTCTCCTGTCTCAGCCTCCTGAGTAGCTGGGATTACAGGCGGGTGCCACCACGCCTGACCAGCTGTTGTATTTTTAGTAGAGACGGGGTTTTGCCATGTTGGCCAGGCTGGTCTCAAACTCCTGACCTCAGGTGATCCGCCTGCCTTGGCCTCCCAAAGTGCTGGGATTACAGATGTGAGTCACCGTGCTGGGCTGTGTTTCTTGTGATTGTGCTTCATTTAGCTTCTTGGATTTGTGGGTTTATAGTTTTCATCAAATTTGGATAGTTTTCAGGTATTTCTGGATGTAGATTTTCTGGGCCCTGCTTCTTCGGGGGTTTCAATTACACATATATATTAGGCCTCTTGAAATTATTCCATAGCTTACTGATATTGTTTACAGTAAATTTTTTTCATATCTATATTTCATGTTAGTATGTTCTAGCGCTATGTCTTCAACTTTACAGATCTTTTCTTCTGTAATGCCTAATCTGCTGTCAATTCCATCCAGTGTACTTCTTATCTCAAACCTGTGGATTTCATCTTTTGTAGTCTGATTTGTGTACTTTTGAAAAAACGCCCTCCACGTTTCCACTTACCTTTTTTGACATTTGGTATACACTTCTAACGTCTTTGTTAAGTCTAACATCTATGTCAGTTTTGGGTTGGTTTCAATTGATTTATCTTTCTGGTATTTTTTTTTTTCTGCTTCTTTACATGCATAGTAATTTTTGGATTGATAGCAGTCGTTATAAATTTTACTTTATTAAATGCTGGATTTTAAAAATTAATATAGATGCTATTGATTTTTTTTTCTATAAATGAGATACAGCTAAGTTACACGAAAATCAGTTTGATCCTTTCAGGTCTTGCTTTTCAGATTTGTCAGGCGGGACCAGAGCAGTGCTTGCTCTAGATCTCAGTATTCTCCACTGCTGATGAAAGGCCTTTTTGTTTGCTCTACTCAATGTGCCCCATGGCTCTTGAAATTTCTCAGTCTGGAAGATGGAGGCAGGAACATTTCCCAGCCCTGTGTAAAGTCCAGCATTGTTACCTCTAAACATTTGGGGTCATTTTTTTTCCCCCATCCTTGAGTAGTTTTCTAGTTTTCTCCCTGAAGACCTTCAGAATTCTATCACTGTGCAGATCTCTTCTTCTCAATCCTCTGCTTTGAAATGGATACTACCTTGGAGTCTGTAGACCCTTGGTTCAGTATCCTCATTGTGGCCTAGAAACTCAGTCAAAAATATGCTGCAGCAATTTCAGGGACACCTTTTTCATTTTCTGTTTATCCAAGATCACTGCCCTTTCTTTCCTGTGGCCATTGTCTTGTCAATGGTTTAATGTAGTGTGTCTATGCAGGGAGGGGGAGCATCACACACTGGAGTCTGTTGGGTGGGGGGGCTAGGAGAGGGACGGGGCGGTGGGGGAGGTTGGGAAGGATAACATGGGAAGAAATGCCAGATATAGGTGATGGGGGGATGGAGGCAGCAAACCACTTTGCCACGTATGTACCTATGCAACAATCCTGCATGATCTGCACATGTACCCCAGAACCTAAAGTACAATAAATATATATATATGTAGAGAGAGAGAGAGAGAGTGTGTGTGTCTATGTTTTTGTTGCTTCAGGAGGGAGGGTAAATCTGACCTCAGTTCATTCATCGTCACTGGAGGCAGAAGTGATTGCATTCAGGAATGTTTGGATACTTCCAAGCCTTAGTTTGGCCTAAAGTAATGTTAACAACAATTTGTAAATATTATATCACTAAATTATTTATTAGCAGCTCCTTTTTTGAAAACAAGAAAGTATGTTTACTTATGCATATTTATTAAGGGTAGAAGAGAGGGTGGACCAGCTCACAGTGAATCTATATATTTAAGAGATAATCAGAGGGAATTTAGAGAATAAATTCGGTAGCTAAGTGATGGCGGTAGGATGCAAATAGGTTACACAGTGAATTAAAATGCAAGGCTAAACAGGAGGATGCTGCTTGGAGAATCCTTTGATTGATATATAGCATCTTCCTGATGCTCATTTTATTATAGAAAATCCAAAGAGCCTAGGTAGTCTAATGCAATCCAATGAATTAAAGCATTCAATATTGGTTGAACATCTGGGATGCCTGTAAAGGTATTAAGAACTCTGGAGTTTCAATACATTTTTATCCTTTGTCTATATCCTTTAAAAGAATCTGCAATTTACTTAGCATGCTGCCTGACTAACTTTTAAAGCAGAGTCGGGCAATATTGTGGATGGAGAGTCTAGGCTTAAGTAGCAGGTACCACTGAGTGTAAATCATGTCGCTGGCATTTATTATCTGCATGGTAAAAGGCAAGGCGTTTTATCTCTATAATCTTAATTTCCTCTTCTGTATTATGGAGATAATAATACTTAAAATGTTGTATTGAATGAGATACAATGCGTTAAGTGCTTACTATGTGGCTAAACATTATGTGGTATGTTTGTATTAATCACTGTTCCGCAGAGAAGAGAACAAATGGAAAGTGTATGGAATTGGCTTACATGATTATGGAGTTTGGCAGGTTCATAATCGTGTAAGCCAATTCCATACACATTCAGCTTCATTCAGCCTGCCATAGACCCTCATACAGCAAACGGAGACAAGCACTAAAGCAATTAGTGAGCAATATGTATGTATTGATACTTGTCATAAAGGAAAGTAAATCATGGTAGAGGGATAGAGAATGACTGGGAGGGTAGAGCTCCTCTTGTCCTCTTGATTCTCAAGGTTCAGGCCACAAGAATTCAAGAAGATGAGCTGGCAGGCTGGTGACCCAGAGAAAGCTGGTGTTGCATGTTGAAATGCAAATACAGTCAGCTGAAGGACTCCTTCTTGCTTGGAGGAGGTCATCCTTTGGTTCTATTTAATCTTTTAACTGATTGGATGAGGCCCACCAACAGTATAGAAAGGAATCTGCTTTACTCAAAATCCATGTATTTAAATGTTAATCTCATCCAAAATCACCTTTATAGAAAAATCCAGAATAATGTTTGACCAACTATCTGGGTACCATGGCCAGCCAAGTTGATGCAAAAAATTAACCATCACAGTGTTTATTTACATTCATTCATTTAACCCTCTCATCCATTCTGTGGGTCAGGTATTGTTTTTCCAGGCTTATACGGAAATTGAGGCCCATGGAGATGAAATAAGTTTCACAAAACTAAAATTTGAACTCAATTTTGTCTGTTTAAAAAGGCTATGCTCTTAAGATCGTCATTAAAATGTAACCAAGCATAATGCCTGTTAGTAGTAAGTGCTCAGTTAAGGTTAGCTCTCAGTTCTTGCAGAGTGGAGTGCTGGTTTTAATCCCTCTCTCCATGACTGAGCTGTGAGAAACTGAACAAATAGCTCCAGGATTTTTTTGGTCTTGTTAATGGTTACTAAAATATGTGGTACACAGCAGGGACTCAGTAAATTGATGCCTGAATGCAGCTGGAAATACTATTTTGAACCTTTTATTCTCTAAATAAAATAGTATTTTTTTTTAAATGATGACTTTGTGCAAAGGGTCAGGAGCTGGGGGAGAAAAAAAAAAAGCCAGATCTGGCCTATATCTGCCCTTAAAATTTCAGTTTCATGTTGAAGGTTGGAAATTTATTTATTCATTCAACGAGTATGCATTCATTTTCTACTCTGTGCTAGGCATTAGCTTAAAAGCTGGGAACAATGGTGAACATCCTACATTAGCTTTCAGTCACTGCTGTAACAATTTCACACAAACTTCAAACAATCTGTGTTAGTCAGGGTTCTCTAGAAGGACAGAACTAATAAGATATATGTACATATGCAAAGGAGTTTATTAAGGAGAGTTGACTCATATGATCACAAGGTGAAGTCCCATGATAAGTCATCTGCAAGTTGAGGAGCAAGGAAGCTAATAGTGGCTTAGTCTGAGTCCCCAGACCTCAAAAGTAGGAAAGCTGACAGTGCAGCCTTCAGTCTGTGGCTGAAGGCCCAAGAGTCCCTGGCAAACAGCTAGTGTAAGTTCAAGAGTCCAAAAGCTGAAGAGGGCAGGAAGCATCCAGCATGGGAGAAAGATGAAGACTGGAAAACTCAGCAAGTCAGCTTCTTCCACCTGCTTTTTTCTAGCTGTGCTGGCTGCCAATTTGATGGTGCCCACCCACACTGAGGGAGGGTCTTCCTCTCCCCGTCTATTCACTCAAATGTTAATCTCCTCTGGCAACACCCAGAAACACCCAGATATACCCAGAAACAATACTTTGCGTTCTTCAATCCAATCAAGTTGACACTAAATCATCACAAAATATGATTTTGTTACTTTACAGTTTGAGGCAGAAATGTGAAATCAGTTGTGTAGGGCCAGATCAAGATTTGGCAGGACTGGTTGCCTCTGGAGGTTCTGGGGAATCTGTTCCTTGTCTCCTCAAGATTCTAAAGGTCACCTGCACTCCTTGGCTTGTGGTCCCGTTCACAGTGCAAGACCCTTAATTTAATCAAACCTGTGAAGTCTTTTGCCATGCAATGTAACACATTTGAAGGTGCTGAGGATTAAGGCATGGGCATCTTTGGGGGTGGGAGCTTTATTCAGCCTACCATAGGTCCTCATACAGCAAATGAAGACAGAAACTAAAGCAATTAGTGAGCAATATGATAGTATGTGTTGATATGTGTCATAAAGGAAAATAAATCATGGTATAGGGATAGAAATGACTGGGATGACTGGGAGGGAGGAGTTTCTCTTTGAGAGATTTGTCAAGGAAGGCCTGTCTGGTGGGATGATATTGAGCTGAGGCATAAATGAAGTGAGTGAGGGCCTGGGACACGTGTGTCTTCTGAGGGAAATGAGGGCTAAGGGTCATGTACACAGGGAGCTGTGATGAAAGGCACTGAGACTCAGCTGCAGGCAGTGGGAAACCACAGAAAGGATGCACAGATCCAGGTGGAAGAGGTCAAAAGGTGGTTTCTAGAGGAGGCGGCATTTGAAAAATTCCAAAAGCTGGAGCAGGATCTAGGCTTATAGGAATGATAGTGCCCATGTTGACCCTCGTGGTTCGGGCCACAAGAGTTCAAGAAGCATGCTCTGGGGCTGCAGAGGTGAAGAAAGCTGAAGGGAGAGGGTGTGGCTCTGGCTAAGACCCTGAAGTGTGTGTCTTCCTTCCCATGGGAGAGCTGTTAGGCCCGTTCTTCCAATTCTGTTTGACCAGGGGAGGCAAAGAGTCTCCAAGCAGAGTGGGTCTTGGAGAGGAAAGTTTGTTGGGAACTTCTGGATATGCTCTTGTTTCCAGACTTCCCTCTCTTCAGTTCTGCATTGAAGGGCTCAGCTTGCCTGGTTCTTGGGTTCAGTTTTCCATCATAATGGGTCTCTATCTTGAGCTGGCCCTGGTCTTGATTCTGTTCCTGACTTTGGCAGTTCTACCCAAATTCCAGATTTGCACAACCCATGTGAACTTCAATGATCTGTCCACTAAACAGCACAGTTCTGACACCAATAGGTCTGGCCTTTGACTTGGAGAAAACAGATCCCTAGCTTGACACAGAATACACAACAAAACACTTTTAGTTTCTTATTTTCTATGGTGCCTTATAGTTTATCCCCATCACTAGTAAGAGGGTCCCAGGGCAGACGTCATTAACTGAGTCTTCTTGAACCATGCCAGGGCCTCAATCCTCTTAAACCTAGGACTTCCTTATCCACCAAGAATTCTCACTTGTTCATTCCTTTATTATCTCAACAGTTTTTAGAGTCAGTATAGCATGATAATTGGGCTCTAGAGTCAGAGGTCCTGGGCTTAAATCTCAGCTGTGTCACCAGTTGTGCGACCTGTAATAGAAGTTACTTATCTCTCTGTCTCAGTTTCCTTATGTTTAAAATGGCATAGCACCTTTTTTTTTTTCTTTTTTATAAGGAGGCACAAAGAGTTAATCTATATAAACTCTTAGGGCAGGGATGGACCTAACAGAAAACCTTATTACTATTTTAATGGTGCTGGTTGTCCTTATTCTTCTGGTGTGGGTAGCAGGAAGGGAAAGAGTTCATGCTGGGATGAGTCAGGTCTCACTCTGTGCCAGCCCACTTTGCTTCTCTGGCTCCTCAACTGCTTGGTGGACAGACTTTCCTTTCCCATAGCACCTCTCTTTCTCTTCATCTTGGTAACGCTCAGCACCCAGGGTATTCTTGAGTGTGACAAGAAGTCTGAAGCCACTTCAGTTCTGACTGTTGGGATGGCTTGGCAAAGTTGCCCTCCAAGACCAAAGACCCAGGGGCTTCATGAAAACTCTACTTTTCCTTTGTTACTGATTAGTCCTGGGACCTTATTCCCTTTAGGGCATCCACCCTGTCTTCTCTCCGATATATGCCCAATTTTTAGGTTCGGCTCCAGTTCCAGACTATTTGTTCATGTCAGACCATTTACCCAATGTGATTCTTGGAGACCCTGGCATTGAGGGGTACTCCAGATATTTTCCCATGACTGAGATCTCATCATAGTGCAACAGCTTCTTACCTGCAGCTAGGAACATTGCCCTGCCAAGATGCCCTGGTACTGGGCTCCATGTTCATCATGGCATTCCTGGCTCCAATCAGTTAATCTACTTACTACTAAGACAAATATGCACGGGGTCCATCTTAATTGTGTGTACTCCAGAAATTGATCAAGCATACACTAAGGGCAAAGGAGGGTGCCACCTCTGCCAGAAAGAAGAAACATCTCAGTTGCAATAATTTTACACAAAATTTTGCAATTAAAATGTCTACAGAAAAGCTATTTTAACTCAGCCTCTATACAAATTTAATGCCATTTTGAAAATAAAATTCTATGACTTACTTATAGGGGAGGGGTGGTTCATAACCTTTCATTTGCTCAAGGCCTTATTTGGACCTTGCCTCTTCCATATGGGCTCAGCTTAGAGCCAACTGACCTCCCCTAGTGTCCATCCTGCCCGGGTGGGCTGACCACACGTCAGGAACAGGCTTTCCCTGTCTCTCTGCTCCTTTCCCCTAGCACATGGTTCTGCTACAAATCGCCTCCTGTCTGGGTCTCCAGTTTTGTTATTTACTTTTTTTTCCTTATTTTTCCCAGGCTGCGATTAACATTGAGAAAGGCAAAGTTCCATATGAGTAAAGTGTTGAACCATCACCTGGAAATATTCCCAGCTGTTTTTATGGTGGAGTTTAAGAGCATTTAGCTAATTACAGTCCTTAGGAAGAGAAAGCATCCTAATGGAAGCAGCAAGCTCTTTTCTGCCTTGCAGTGGGAGCTAGTCACCAACAGATAAATAGGAGTTCTGTCATGCCCTCCTGTTTATGCCCTCACAGAGGAGGGCATCGTAAAGTGCCTCCTCCGCAGGCCTAATGCTATGATGTGTGTTTTGACAAAGATGCTTTTACAGGGCCATGAAAGTAAAAGTGCCATAAAACTGGAAGGAAACAGAGTATAAATTGAATCAGAATGAGTCCTAGCCCAGCTTTACCACTGCACCTTGGCTGAAAAGGCCTGACTCCTCTGTCACCTCCAGCTGCTTCCCTGGCTGGACCTGTAGGAGCCTGAAGTTAGGGCAATCAGCTGAGCAGGGTTGACATAGAGAACCTGGGGGAAGGAAGGGAGGAAGGGAGACAGGCTTGTACTAGTGGAGACCATGCACAAGGCCATCAGAGGCAGTGTGTGCATGTGTACACGTGCCTGTGTGCATGTATGTGTGCCCATGGATGCGTGTCTCCCTCCACGTTGTGGTAAAGTGTTGGTGGTTGGCCAGGAGGTGGTTCAGTGTTCTTGGCTCTTGCTTTCTAAAATGTGGCTGCTCAATCCTTTTATGAGGCATTGCTGAGAGCAGGTTTGCCCTCATTAATCACAGCAATAGCAATAAGCAGGCAATTAAGTTCTCCCAAGGATACATGTACGATTTCTTGGTTCCAGCAAAGCTGTGGTAGTTGGTAGAGTTAATGATAAGGAGCTTGGGCCTTGTGTCTGGGTCAAGGCTCATTTTCAGGTTCAGAGAGATAATGACAGGCCCAGAAAGGTCCAGTTTTGTCGGCTTACAGAGGTCACCTTCACGCCTACTAGATGGTGAGCTCAGCATCCTAAGGACAATGACTTTTTATCTCCCTGATACAAAAATTTTTCTGAGTAGCTGCTGCTGGCTAAGCCCTCTGCTGAAGAGCACTCATGAGCTAATTCTTCCTCACCCCGCAGGCTGAGGGGGAGGCTCTCTTCCTGGATTATAGCTCAGGCACTCTGTCCTAACAATGAGCACCCAAACAGTATCAATGACCTAAAATCAAGACTTAAATGTACTGTTGGATTGATGAGGTTTGGCATCTAAATAGCCAACTCCAAATCTGCCTATTTTCAAGATCAGTATAACAATCTCTTGGGGGAATGGGGGTTTCTTTCAAGTTTCTCTATTGCCCACCTCTAAATCAGCTTGCTGTTATTCTTAAACACCAACCTCACCATATTATGCATTTGCTCAGGAGCCTTCATGGCTTCCTATGACCTTCTGCAAAAAGCCTGGCTCCCCTGTGGGGTAATCCATGTTCTGTTGGCCCATCCAGCTTGCATCCCAGCAGCTGGCCTCCAGCCTGCCCTGCCTAGTCTCCTCCGGGGTTCTCACAGATGCTTCCTGCGATTCTTTCCTTCCTTTACACCTTGTCTCTTGCTGTTCTGCTCATCTTTAAGGTTTTCTGCCTTTTCTTTTCCATGAAACAAATCCTGTTGATCCCTTGGGGTGGATGTGGATCCTGGCTCCTTCAGGAAGGCTTCCCAAGGCCGTCCCTGGCTGCACCATGCTCCTGTTCACTGAACTCCTCTTAGAAATGTTATACTGACTTGGGGGGTTTCAATATTTCTCATGTGTCCAATATCAGATTTTTTAGCCAGCTTCATTGGAAGTGCCTGGAGGGTAGAGATGAAGCTTTCAATTGTTCGTTGGAACAATTTGGAACAGGGCAGAGGCACCAGACATGGATGCAGAAAACCAGAAGGCCCGATTCTGCCACTTCCTACCTGTGGGAATTTGGGAAGATCACTTCTCATATCTGCTAGGTTTCCTACCACAAATGTAAGAACCCCGTCTAGGTAGAAACTGCCTGTTCCATCTCACGCACTTCCCTGCAGTGCATAATTCCTGCAGCTCAGGTCCAGGGCTACTCATTTGCTTGTCTTTTCTTCTCCAACTACAATAATTTTTTTTTTTTTTTGAGAAGGAGTCTCTGTTACCCAGGCTGGAGTGCAGTAGCACAATCTCGGCTCACTGCAACCTCTGCCTCCCGGGTTCAAGCAATTCTCTACCTCAGCCTCCCTAGCACCTGGGATTACAGGTGCCTGCCACCACACCTGGCTAATTTTTTTGTATTTTTAGAAGAGATGGGGTTTCACCATCTTTGCCAGACTGGTCTTGAACTCCTGACCTCATGGTCCATCCACCTCAGCCTCTCAAAGTGCTGGGATTACAGGCATGAGCCATTGTGGCTAGCTATAATAATCTTTAGGACAATAATAAGTGTTCGACTCTTCTTTGGGCACATAGTAGGATTGTACTTCCCTGATCATTAGGTGTGATTATGTGACTATTATTTGGTTAATGACTTGTGAACATGGCTGACACCTGTTACCCTCAATGGCAGCATTAATAGCTAGAACATGCAACAACGTGTTCTCCGTTCTCATGGTAATGGCGAAATACATGGTCATAAACCGTGACTGTGCTTTCAGTCTATATCCCTGAGTGCAGATGTGGATAATGCAAACAGAGCCAATATCCTATATCCAGGAAGGTCAATATAGTTTGAGTCAGAAATGGACCTTTGCTATTTTAAGCCATTGGAATTGTGTGTGTGTGTGTGTGTGTGTGTGTGTGTGTGTGTGTGTTTAATCAACACACCATAGCAGCCTGTCCTGTGTGACACACTGTCTTCCTTAGTCTTTGCCCTATTTCTTCTTTTCTTCCTGATGTCCCTCACCCACAAGGAGTAATCTGCATCTGGGCAA
Source organism: Ateles fusciceps (assembly GCA_036589455.1). Taxonomy (NCBI): domain Eukaryota; kingdom Metazoa; phylum Chordata; class Mammalia; order Primates; family Atelidae; genus Ateles; species Ateles fusciceps. The sequence continues at coordinate 457,153 of JAZHEH010000276.1, forward strand.
CAAGCCTTCTATAAGCAGTGGCAAGAGCATAAGACACTACTGATAGGTGAATTTCTGATACTCTTCATTGATTTTACAGCAAGAGGATTCTCTTTGCTCTTCTGAAAGACATGCTTGAAGACTTTAAGGAGTATTTTTGTCCAAACCAAGACTGGGTTTTGATTTTGTAGTTGATGAGTCATTACGTCCCCAACACAGGGTGGGTTTTGATTTTGTAGGTCATATTTCCTCAATATATTCTTCTGATGTCCAAATCAAAGTGCTCTATAAATATGTAGAATATTTAATGTTAGAAAAAAATTCATAGTAGATTTGAATTGATAAGATCTCCTATGGGCCTTTGTGATTTTTAAAAAAATATATGCTACATATGAATCTTGTCTAAGTTATTATAGCCTCCAAACATCCCTTGTCAAATCAGGAACTAGGAGCGTATATTAGTCTGTTCTCATGCTGCTAACAAAGACATACCTGAGACTGAGTAATTTATAAAGGAAAGAGGTTTGATGAACTCACAGTTCCACATGACTGGGGAGGCCTCACTATCAGGGCGGAAGGGGAAAGGAGGAGGAAAGTCACATCTCACATGGTGGCAGGCAAGAGAACTTGTGTATGGAAACTCCCCTTTATGAAACCATCAGATCTTGTGAGACTTATTCACTATCACGAGAACAGCACAGGAAAGACCCGACCCCATGATTCAGTTATCTCCCATCAGGTTCCTCCCATGACACATGGAAATTATAGGAGCTACAATTCAAGGTGACATTTGGGTGGGGACGCAGCCAAATCATATTAGAGAGTGAGTTTACTCTGAAACATAGAGCAGACAATGCTGATTTTGTTTTATCTACTGTACTTTGTTGAGACATGGGAATGAAGACTTCCTCAGGATCTCTGATGTGGGTATCTGAGAGACCCATAGAAAGCTCAGAGTTCTCATGACATCAACTCACATTTCATACATTCTTACTTCTCTCAGCCTCCTAACACACCTGCCCAACCATGTCAGCCTTAAGAATCTCTAAGAGGTATTCCAAAAAGAAAATGGAGGGGGGAAAAAAGACTTTGCATCTAGGTTGAAAAGAACAATAATGTTTGTTCTTCCCTCATGGCTAGCCCAGACTTTTCTTTAATTAACAGACTTGGCTCATGCCGTGTTGTTATATAATAATGTGCCTGAGCAATAAGAACACTTGTTTTTCTCACTATATGACAAGACCCAGATGTGCTCACATCAAGAGTAAGTGTGGGATCCAAATCCCAAGACAGGACTCATGGTTTAGTTAAAAATCTAGCGAACAAGGCAGGAACAAAGGAATGAAATTTCAGTGCTCCCAACTGCTTTGCTTAGTTGGAGATTGGCCAGGAGACTAAATGGATTCAAGGAACGTGGACCAACTTCTGTCTCTAGAAGGTCAGTCTTAGAGCATCCAATCTGAAGGATGGTGCAGTTCTTTTAGAAAAGGATTCTGGGTAAATGTGGTTTTGAAATATTTTTTACAGGAAACAAAATTCCACAAAATGAGAAATTTTCAGTGAACTGGTTCATTTTGTAGCAGCAGTTGGATGATGGAAATTACCCACTCTGTTCTCAATTTGGATGTTGGGTATGAAAATTAAAGTTGTAATTTTTTTTCTTTTACTGAAAGAATCCCTGGAGACAGTGAAGCAATTTATAGATGTGAGAGTTTAAATAGCCATGACCTAAGAGAATTATAGCGATGTTGACACATTGACAGATGCCTTTTCTATCAGACTCACCATGGAAGAACACACTAAATACAGAGATTATTCAGTTTTACAGGAAAATCATAATGTTGTATGAATACTGAGAAGTGTAACAAGCTTTGGCAGACTGGAAAATTTTTCAGAGTATATTGCTTTCTAACAAAACGATTAAAGAAAAACTAAGCAGGTGAGACAAAGTGAATGATCCTCTATCTTTCAAAATGATAAAGCAGCTTGGGTGACTTAATACAAGTTTATACAGGGTGGAGCTGGGAAAGAACTGGGATTGGGTCCTGGGGACATTGGGCTGAATTCTAGTTCTTCCACCTTCAGCTGTGTTACATTAGGCAGATAACTCAACTATGAACCCGTTTCTGGATCAGTGAAGCTATTACAAAAGCTTTTTTGCAGAAATGAATAATGTAATATATTTGACCACGGCGTTTAATTTGTAAAGAACATCAGAAGTATACTATATTGTGAGTATAATTGCTATTTCTGTTGCTTTTAACTTCCTACCTCTGATGGGTGTGTAATCAGTACCCAAATGAAACCAATCTAAGGTGACTCTTCCTCTAAAGGAGAGATGTGTGTGGTTTGTGTACACAGATTAGATAAATGGATTGTTCAATTATTCTTATGTTATAGATGACCAAGAAAGACTCAAGAACACAGTTAATTAGCCCCAAAGATCAACTAATCTCTGGGCAGTATTACAAAAGGCATTAAAAACCCAGCAGACAGCTCTTTCTCCACAGCTTTGTGTGCACCACTGTTTTTCATATCTTAAAAAAAAAAACCAGATAATATGGAAAAAGCTGATGGGAGTTGAAGGAGAGAGGGGGAGAGAGAGAGCAAGAGGGAGAGGGATACTATATATATATATATATATAAAAACATATTGTAATCCTTGTTTTTTATACATACATGTATGTATATATATATATATATATATATATATATATATATATATATATTACAAGGATCAGAGATACTAAGTTGCTTGGCTTGCATGAAAAGTCAAACCACAATCTGGGGTGGGTCAGCTGGGTCAGTTGGTGTGTATATGATTAAAGTGTGCAAAAGCATAGGAGTAGTGTGAATATTGATTGTTTCCCCAGATCCGTATAGCTCTATTTATTTGTTCTGTGAATATAGGGGTAATTTTAGAGCCTGAGAAACTTTAGAACAAATCTTCAAAATATGTGCACACACAAAGGATCGTGAGCTTTCCGGTTCAGAGCTGCTTCAACCTCTCTTATCTGCTAATTGATTTCCTTGCCACTTATTTCTTCCCATTCAACCTACTCTTCATACTATGGCCCCAGATATATCTCCCAAGTGTAAATCTGATCATGGTAACCTCGAGTTTTCCTTTTGTGTAGATTTACCAAAATCATATATGTAGTTTTTTAAAATTATTTACAAAGGGGTAGTGATAGGAGGAATTGAAGACAAATATTTTATCTTTTCTGCATTGTAGAAATAAGATCATATCAACACTTTGTTCTAACCATGAACATAGCCAATAAGGCATCTTGAAATCTAATTACCCACAGGGGTCCTTGGAACAAAGAACAGTGGAAGAAAACATTGAGTTTCTTCTAGAGGCCAGTGTTTGCCTATGTTTTCTTCTTTCTTTTATTAACTTAATGGGTCTCAGAGCCAACTCTGTAGTCATCTTCAGGGTAAAGCTACTTGCTTTAGAGAAAGAGATGAATATTAGAAAAATTCAGTTATTTCTGCCAAACTTGTCCCTGCCTCTCTGTTAACTTCAACTTGGAAGGGAGAAATGGGTGGTCCAAGTTTTCAAATTAGCGGTTTCTTTTCCAGTTAGATTCAGCCTTCTCACCTAAACAGGCTTCCCAGAGAGTTAAACAATGGGCACCAGATAACAGTATCATCCAAATAATAAACAGTCAGCTATGTGACATGCCTGGAATTCACTGTGCCACTTTAAAAATAATTTGAGCCCTTCCAATCCATGTGGGCCCTCCATTCATGTAAAAGTGATTTATTTTTCCCAGATAAATGAAAACCCAACCAAATAAATTATATTTCTGTAGAGAAAAAACTTTCTTAAACTGCATGGAAAGTGTCTTCTGTCTTCGTGTCTTATCATAAATTGCTGATGTTCCAACAAGGTTTTTGGTGACAGCTATTGTGAACTCTGCCATGTGATCCTTTCCCCAGCTTTTGGCTTTCCTAAGCTCTCATGTTCTAGAAGCTCTGAGTAATTTTTGTTACTCCAATGCAGCCAAAACACCCTATCAGTCATATTCATGACAGTCCTTTCTCCCTCTGGGTTCTCTTTTCATTCTCCTCTGTTAAGAGTCTTCTTTCAAGCAGGTGTAGCCCACAACTCCAGCCTTCTGCCTAGACTTGAACTTTTCCCTCCTATACTGTATGTATTAGGTGGGCCAGCACTTATATTTTCTGGGTTGGAAGGTCTTTTCTCTTTTTCACAGGTCTTCTATACAAAGTAAAACCTGTCTCTTTAAATTACTTATTTTTCTTCCTAAGTTCCTGATACCTCAGTTCCAAAGCTCAAGAAATGGTTTCTTGTTCACTTACTAAATCTTGAACACTGAGATTTTTTGGCTGCTCTGAACAATTTCATACATGTTTCTGTTTGTTACCAATTTCTCCTTTCACACTGTGGTTGAACCTGCATTTTCAATCTCCAGATCCCACAGCCATCATTCAATGTTTGCCTGCTGTTCACTGAGTCAACTTGAGAACACATGGTGTACAAGTCCTCAGTGAGACTATGTTAAGCTATAGAAATTGCTAGGTCAGTCCTGCCTCAGTTCTTTCTCTAAACCTGTTTGCAAGCATTCAAAAAAGAAAAAGTTAACATGAGGCAGCAAATTCGTTCATTCTCTCTGCCAAGTATAGCATCTAGAAAACCCAAAGCCAGTAACTCCTATGTAATTGGAATTTGTTATTTTGGGATGGAAAAGTGGAAGATAAATTTCAGAGCAATTTTTTCTTAATTGCTTTTAAGGGATTAGGAGAACTTATAAGAAAAAACCCTGGAGAAGCTGTGGCTATGGAAGAGGTGTTGAAGGTGTTTGTAATTTTGATGTGGAAGACTGGTAAATTTAGGATCACATACAGATTTTTAAGTGGACAGTCGTGGCCAGTGAATGCCAGGGGTGCTGTTGAATCATTCAGATTATTGCGTCCCCGGATCTTCCTGACTGACAGTCACCCATCTGTGAAGAATATGACTTCTCAAAATAGTTCCTCTCTTAGGGCTCCCTCCTGAGTAACTTAGGAAATCTCAAGAGCACAGCTGAACACAGACACCCACTCATCTATCTGGTGCATGCCACAGAATACTGTCATTGGAGGTGCAGCTGAATGGATCAACATTTCCAGAAGCAAGATCACCTGGGCACAGCCACACATGCAACTCTGGAATTCAGGCTCTGCAAAGTGTTTTTGCCTGGCAGTCTTGGGGCCGTGGAAGGGACAAGATATTAAAAGTTGTCTTCCTCCTGGTTTAGACTTGTGAGGGTGCAAGTGTCCAGGAATTTATCCATTTTTTCCAGGTTTACTGGTTTATGTGCCTAGAGTTGTTTGTAGTAATCTCTGATGGTAGTTTGTATTTCTGTGGAATCTGTGGTCATAGCCCCTTTATCGTTTTTTATTGCATCTATTTGATTCTTCTCTCTTTCTTTTTTATTAACCTGGCTAGTGGTCTGTCTATTTTGTTGATCTTTTCAAAAAACCAGCTCCCTGTATTTGTTAATTTTTTGAAGGGTTTTTTGTGTCTCTATCTCCTTCAGTTTTGCTCTGACCTTAGTTATTAATAGTCTTCTGCTAGCTTTTCAGTTTTTTTGACCTTGCTCCTCTAGCTCTCTCAATTTTGATGATAGGGTGTTGATGTTAGATCTTTGATTGCTTCTCATGTGGGCATTTATAGCTATAAATTTTCCTATAGACACTGCATTAAATGTGTCCCAGAAATTCTAGTACATTGTGTCTTCATTCTCTTTGGTTTCAAAGAACATCTTTATTTCTGCCTTCATTTCATTGTTTATCCAGTTAACATTCAATAATAAGGGTTGAAGTTGAGGCAGCAATTAATAGCCTACCAACCAAAAAAAGCCCAGGTCCATATGGGTTCACAGCTGAATTCTACCAGACATATAAAGGGGAGCTGGTACCACTCCTTCTGAAACTATTCCAAACAATCCAAAAGAGGGGAATCCTTCCCAAATCATTTTATGGGACCAACATCATCCTGATACCAAAGCCTGGCAGAGACTCAACAAAAAATGAAAACTTCAGGCCAATATCCATGATAAACATAGATGCAAAAATCTTCCATACAATACTGGCAAACCGATTGCAACAGCACATCAAAAAGCTTATCCATCACCATCAAGTAGGCTTCATCCCGGGGAGGCAAGGCTGGTTCAACATACATGAGTCTATAAATGTAATTCACCACATTAACAGAACCAAAGACAAAAACCACATGATTATCTCAATTGATGCAGAGAAGGCCTTTGACAAAACTCAACAGCCCTTTATGCTAAAACAATAAACTAGGTAGCGATGGAGCGTATCTCAAAATAATAAAAGCTATTTATGACAAACTCACATCCAATATCATACTGAATGGACAAAAACTGGAAGCATTTCCTTTGAAATCTGGTAGTAGACAAGGATGCCCTCTCTCACCACTCCTATTTAATATAGTATTGGAAGTTCTAGCCAGAGCAATCAGGTAAGAAAAAGAAATAAAGTGTATTCAGTTAGGAAAGGAGGAAGTCAAATTGTCTCTATTTGCAGATGACATGATTGTATATTTAGAAGACCCCATCATCTCAGCCCAAAATCTCCTGAAACTGATAAGCAACTTCAGCAAAGTCTCAGGATACAAAATCAATGTGCAAAAATCACAAGCATTTCTATACACCAATAACAGACTTAAAGAGAGCCAAATCAAGAACGAACTCCCATTCACAATTGCTACAAAGAGAATAAAATACCTAGGAATGCAACTAACAAAGGATGTAAAGGACCTCTTCATGGAGAATACAAACCACTGCTCAAGGAAATAAGAGAGGACACACACATATGGAAAAACATTCCATGCTCATGATTAGGAAGAATCAATATCATGAAAATGGCCATAGTGCCCAAAGTAATGTGTAGATTCAATGCTATTCCCATCAAGCTACCTATGACCCTCTTCACAGAACTGAAAGAAACCACCTTAAACTTCATATGGAACCAAAAGAGTGCCTGCATAGCCAAGACAATCCTAAGCAAAAGGAACAAAGCTGGAGGCATCATGCTACCTGACTTCAAACTATACTACAAGGCTACAGTAATCAAAACAGCATGGTATTGGTACCAAAACAGAGATATAGACCAGTGGAACAGAACAGAGGCAATGCCACACATCTACAACCATCTGATCTTTGACAAACCTGACAAAAGCAAGCCATGGGTAAAGGATTCCCCTGTTTAATAAACTGCACCCGTTGCTGACACCTTACACTAAAATTAACTCCAGTTGGATTAAACACTTAAACATAAGGCCTAACACCATAAAAACCCTAGAAGAAAAACTAGGCAAAATCATTCAGGACATAGTCATAGGCAAGGACTTCATGACTAAAACACCAAAAACATTGGCAACAAAAGCCAAAATAGACAAATGGGATCTAATGAAACTCCAGAGCTTCTGCATAGCAAAAGAAACAATCATTAGAGGGAACTGTCAAGCAACAGAATGGGAAAAAATTTTTGCAGTCTACCCATCTGACAAAGGGCTAATATCCAGAATCTACAAAGAACTAAAACAGATTTATAAGAAACAAACAAATAAACCCATTCAAAAGTGGCCTAAGAATATGAACAGACACTTTTCAAAAGAAGACATTTATGAGGCCAACAAACATATTAAAAAAATGCTCATCATCACTGGTCATTAGAGAAATGTAAATCAAAACTACATTGAGATACCATCTCACGCCAGTTAGAATGGCGATCATTAAAAAATCTGGCAACAATAGATGCTGGAGAGGATGTGGAGAAATAGGAACACTTTTACACTGTTGGTGGGAGTGTAAATTAGTTCAACCATTGTGGAAGACAGTGTGGCAATTCCTCAAGGACCTAGAAATAGAAATTCCATTTGACCCAGCAATCCCATTACTGGGTATATATCCAAAGGATTATAAATCATTCCGTTATAAAGACATATGCACACGTATGTTCACTGAGGCACTGTTCATAATAGCAAAGACCTGGAACCAACCCAAATGCCCATCGATGATAGACTGGACAAGGAAAATGTGACGCATATACACCATGGAATACTATGTAGCCATAAAAAATGATGAGTTCATGTCCTTTGTAGGGACATGGATGAATCTGGAAACCATCATTCTCAGCAAACTGACACAAGAACAGAAAATCAAACACTGCCTGTTCTCACTCATAGGTGGGTGTTGAACAATGAGAACACATGGACACAGGGAGGGGGAGCATCATACACTGGGGTCTGTTCAGGAGGACTAGAAGAGGGACAGTGGTGGGTAGGGAGTTGGGGAGGGATAACATTGGGAGAAATGCCAGATATAGGTGATGGGGGGTGGAGGCAGCAAACCCCATTGCCATGTATGTACCTATGCAACAGTCCTGCATGTTCTGCACGTGTACCCCAGAACTTAAAGTGCAATAAAATATATTTTAAAAAATAAAATAAACTCATGAAAAGATATTTAGCATCATTGATAACCAAGAATATACAAAATAACAAAATTATCACATACTACTTTATCTTTTTGAAACTGATTAAAGAGTCTAACAACAACAAAAAAGATATTATAAGTTGTATGCAATAAAGTTGGCCATCCCTAGTATGAATTAAATTTAGTATTTATTGGCTGTTCCTAGCTATAAATTAATTCAACTACTGGCATTTTAGAGAAGGATGAACAAAGAAGAAAATATATCTCAATGTGAAATTTTCTTGTTAAGAAATGGGCCCTACCTTCAAGTTGGAGATATCAATCTTTTCCAAATAGAGAAGGTTCAAGACCGAGCTAAATAAATACTGGCCGTTAGAATGCTAATTGACGAACTCCATTATTAATTATGTCATCTTAGTATGAGCCAAGAGTCAAATGAATTAAAGCAATAAAATGATTGGCTTTATGATTGCTTCGGGTTCTTTCTTCTAACCCTAGACCAACCAAAACCTTCCTGGCCCAGCCAGTACTTGGTCTAGATGCTTGCTCCTAAAAAATGGGTTCTGTAATGCCTGGCTTCTCAAGACCTGGAAACTTTGATTCTGGTCAAGGTAAAACATCATGGCCAGATCTGATTTGAGGAAAACTAGGTATTATACAAGCTAGGCGTTATACTAGGTTTTTACAAGAAACTAGGCATTACACAATTTAAAAAAGCACAGGTTTTTTGAGGAGTAAGAAATACGTTAAGTGATTCTGAAGAGTTGAGTGAAAATGTGGGTTAGCAATGTCAATAAAATTGAACAACATGAAGTTTGTTGGTGCTCGTTACAGGAGAGTTTTTGTTTAAATAGTGAAGGCAGAAACCAACATGATAGGAGATAAAGCGTCGATGGGAGGTAACTAAAGATAGTCTATCTCAGTCAAAATAAAGGATAATTATTTTTAACTTCAAAATAGAAAATAACAATAAAGTCTGTATATTGATGAAAATAATGTAAGTGAGAGGAAGAGATTGGCATTGCAAGAGAGAATGAGTAGAAAAAAATTTCTAAGTAAGAGGTAAAATAATCCAGGGGACAGGTACAGAAATTGGCATTTAATAGGAATTAGGAAATTTCATCATTTGTTTTTAGGATTGAAGAAGAGGGGTTCAGATGGATTTATTCATTTGGCATAGGGAATTTGAGAGCACTTGAGTACCTGGTTCATTGTTAAAACATAATTTTTGAAGAGAGCATTTGTTAAGGGTGAGGAGAGAAGTGAGAGGCGGGAGGTGGTCAGGAGAGAGAGAAGGTATGAAAGGGTTATTTTGGACGATAGGAAAACAAGCCTAGTAAAGAAACTTGCCAGAGTCACTAAGCAGTATTGAAAGCCAATCTAAGGTTTGTGTCCATGAATTTAAGATGATTTTGGTCATGCTGGCTAACAGACTTCCTCTAACAAGGATCAGAAAAAGCTCTGGGACTAGGTAGGTTATCTGAATGGGGGAGAGAAAAGGATGAATACTTTGAGAAGCAATGAATAGGAAGGTGAGATTCCTGACTGAGAAGAGAAAAGGTCCTCAGGGAAGTGGTTGTGCAGTGCACTGAGGGAGGTGCTTCCAGGGATCTGTGGGTCCTAACATGGCATCAAGGCAGCAGTTTCTGGAACTAGAAAGCACTGACCATGTGAGCTTGGGCAATGAGCATCTTAACGCTAAGCTGTGTGCACAGGGGGTGAACAATCAATCACACAAGCTTCCAATACTCCCTATGCTGTGTAAATGCCTTAATATTTGGTATAAGCCAATGTTGAGGATTTCCTGAGAATTTCTGAAGTTAAAGTTCTTATTTCCCTAATAAAGTAAAGGTGGTTAGAGGCTAAATTAATTTGATTTCATTCAAACAAGGAAATCTAAAAAATTTTGAGCATCTCTCTTGTGGATTTTGAGTCCTACCTCGTCCTCTATAATTAAAAAGTCAATTGTACTGAGAGGTTATAACAAAGGACCAAGTACTCACTGGGAGGTCAAAGAAGGCCTTTCTCAAAGAGTGACATTTAAACTGAGAATTGAAGAATGCAGAGATATCAAGCAGAGAAAAAGGGGAAGAGTGAAAATCTCTAAGACAGAAAATAACTTCATGTCTTTTGTGGTCAGCATGGGTGGTGCATAATGGACAGGTGGAAACATGTTCTGATATGAAGGAGGAGGTGTAGAGAGGGGTCAGATTATGCGAACCCTATAATGAGAAGCATAGACTAGATCTAAAATGATCTCTGGCAGATTCATAAAGAATTATTTCAACAGAGGCTAGAAATGGAGTACCCGTTTAGAAGATTGCTAGTACAACAGTACCGTGGAGAAATGATAGCAGCTTGCAGAAATGATGTGGTAATATAAATAACTCAGTAAATGCAAGACCTATCCTGACAATGGAATTGACAGCACTGAATTGAGAAAGAAGTTATCAAATTTGACTCCTAGGTTTCTAGCATAGGCTGATAGATCTAGAAAAGTTCTATTAACTTTGATGAAAACCTCTACAAAAAAACAGATTTCATATGTGTGTGTGAGTGTGTGTGTGTGTGTGTGTGTGTGTGTGTGTGTGTGTGTGTGAGATGGTGGGGAAGTTAAGAGTGCAGTTCTGGACTTTTAAGTTCGAGAAGCCAGTGAAACATCTAACTGGAGCTGCCATACATGCAGTTGGCTCAATGATTCTGGAGTGCAAGAGAGGGATGCTATTTTCAGCTGAAAGAATAGATAAAGCTTTCTAGAGGTAGAATATATGAGAAGAGAAAACCCAGGATTGAGCCCATAGAACTCCAATATTTGAAGACTGGTAGATGAGGAGTCAGAAAAGGAGACTAAACAGGAGAAGCTAAATAAATCATAGAATCCAAACAAGCAGATGAGAGAAGCTAAGGGAAGAGAGTAGTTCAAAAGGGGACTGCTTTGCCATTATAGCATGAAAGCAGCTGTAGATAAAATGTAAACGAATTAACATGACTGTATTCCAATGAAATTATATTTACAAAACATGATGGGCTGTAGTTTCCAACCCCTGATGTAATATACAGTCATCCCTTGGCATACATGGGGGACTGGTTCTAGGACCATCTGCCTATAGCCAAATCTGTGCATACTAAAGTCCCGTAGCCACCCTGCAGAGACCACCTGTATGCAAAGTCACCTTTTCAATATGCAAGTTTTGAATCCCTAGAATACTGTATTTTCAATCCACATTTGGTTGAGGAAAAGCTGCATATAAGTGGATCACATGCAGTTCAAATCTATGTTGTTCAAGGATCAACAATACACTGAAAAGTCCAGTAATGTGAGAATTGTAAATAATTCATTTGATTTAGTGGCAGTAGGATTATTGTTGTTCTTTATTAAGATTATTTTCAATTAATTGGTGGATGCAAAAGCCCTGTTAGTGTCTACAGAAGAGAGAATAAGAGTTTAGGAAGTGGAAGCAGTTTACAATTGCTCTTATTTACTGCCGGAGCAAGAATGAGGTATGAGCTAGGGAAAAGTTTTGTTTTGTCTGGTATTTTAATAAACTAGAGTGAGTAGCATGATCCAGAAGACTGGAGTAGAAAGTTCCTTGAGAAAAAGAATTTAGAAAAGAAATAGAATAATATGGAAAATTTGGGTTTTGGATACTTCTCCCTTTGTAACAGCAGAAAAGGATAGGGTGACTACAAGTGTGGCGAGTATGTTAGTTTGGTGAGAAGATGGGGATATTTGTTTCTGACAACTTGTATTTTTCTTTACAAAGGATTACAGGAAGTTCACTGTCAGTGGGGAGTGGGTAGAAGGAGAGAGAAAAAAAGAAATCAGAGACTTGAGAAATGATTCTATGTATACTTTAGTGTTCCTAATTGTGCTTTCATTTTTGGTCATTTAGAATGTTTCCTGTTTTCTGCTATAAAAAAATGATATACTGAACATCTCTTTGCAATAAAATAATTCTTTTATGGTCATATCCTTGGGACAGATCTCAGAGTCAAAGAAACATTTCTACTTTTGTTCTTTGTTTCTTCAAAGATATATATATGTATATATTTTAAACTAATGCATTCACTTGTTAAAACTGAATTATTAGAGAAAAACTTATAATGATGTCCTGGCTGAGAATGCTGCAACTTACTAGATACCTAATCCATTGTAAATTACTAAATTGCAATTTTTAAAAAACCCTTTCATTTTCTAAAATTCAGATCCCAGTACCCTCAGTGGATTACATAAAGTATCTGTGGCTGTGCATAGAATGAAGTTTAGGACATGTACTTGAGAGGCTCAATGTTAGCTCAGTCTGAAAGAACCCAAAGCATAAACAGCAATCCCATCTAATTAATCTTCCTTACTTGGATTTTGATGAAGTTTGCATAAGTTCCTTAGATCTTTGAGGATTGTCTTCAGTAATATAATTTAAAAAGCTGTCAGTAAGAAAATTAGAAGGCAGGATTCAGTGACTAATTCTATAAATAATTAGTATTTTCATTTTCCAGAGGAAATTAATAAATCTAAAAAAAATTTACCTTTTTTTTGCAGGCTGAAGCATTCAATCAAGCTCAATGCTTTAATTCAATCTACATGTTCATTCTTTAATGAGAAAAGCAGATTTTGTATTTTTTCCCTGCCAAGTTGAATTCATTAAGTCTACTCATTCACAGAGCCAGCACTGAGTGAGCATCTACCCTGTGCTGGGCCGTGCATTTGTCATGGTGGAAATAAAGATGAGTAAAAGTTACCATCCCTTTAAGATGCCCATGTTTTATGGATAAGAAAGGTACACAAAAAGAAATTTATTTCATAGTAGTATGGCTTGTACACAGTGCTAGAAAGATGCACAATGCCTCATGGAAGCCTCAAGGAAGAGGTCCAGAAGAGAACGGGCCAGAAATACATCCTCCTTGGAGGCAGAGATGTGTAAGGTGAGCTGTGCAGGATGACGAAAAGATTGCCAGCTGAGGACTCTAGCTGGTGCTAGAATGTGGAATGAATTGGCTTTGCCCTGAGCCCACCTCTCTTTTTACTTGCCTTGAAGAAATTCATCAAGATTTTTCTAATGTCTCTGTCAATTCATAGAACAAAATGACACCTCAGAAAGTACTAGTTAAATGAATTGATGAGTAAGTGATTGGCTGCCAAATACTGCTCATCCTTGTACCTTCATTTTCATCGAGCAACACTTCTGGGCTCCAGGTCGATATTGCCCACTGTCGCAGAGTCATTAAAGCTTAGGGGAAAAAGGCTTCTCTCAACCAGATCTTATTCAGTTACTTGTTTCCTGCCTTTTCAAAAACGGGCACTGATGTATTAGGCTATTTGTACTGCAGTTTCAGCTTTTTGTTTTCTTGATTAATAACTGCAGACCAATTTGTCGGAGCTACTTGGTCATGTAAATGGGTGAAGTATTTGACTAGAACTCTGCATTTTGCCCTCTCACAGAGTTACTAGCTCCACTTCTTTAAGTTCACACATTTACTGTACCTAAGCCATCACATAGGAGTATTGTGTGTTAAGGCGTGGGGACTGCAGGGGTTATCTCTAGAATTCTGAGTACTTGAGCAGCCATGCAAATGCACTGTCTTATTGTTACTATTTTCTGTCTTTCCGCATATACTGCCCCACACCAGGGTGGGAGAATGTTTTATTATACAAAAAAATTCAAATTAAGCAAAAAATTAAGAGAACACTGTGATAACCAAATTGAAGTTTATTATATCCTAGGGAGTTTACAAAGTGAGAAAGGTGTTACATTGCAATGATGAGAAGCAGCAACATCAACTTAAGGAAACTTGGGCAAGTCATTTAAACTTATTCAATCTCAATTTTCTCACCTGTACAATTGGGTTAATATTAATTTACTCCCTTTACAGGGACATTATGAGAATAAAATGGACAGGAAAGAGCTTTGGAAATTACAAAATACTGAGAAGGAGGATTTCGTGTGTATGTCACCTCACAAAATACACAGGTACTACCATATGCCGTCTTACATCTCATAGTTATCTATGCTGATAAAATGCCAACAGTTAATGAGAAAGACCCAAAGGCCAAATTTATAATCGATGTTCCTGGGAATCTTGTTTTCCCCAAAATAAAAAATATGTGAGATTTGAGACATTTGTTTATATTATAGTCATTATTCTTATTATTGCCTCTGTGTGTGTGTGTGTGTGTGTGTGTGTGAGTGTGTGTGTGTGTGTTTTAAAATTATATGTTTCCTTCAAAGAATATATTTGCAGGGCTCTAGATTGCATTTGTATGTTGTCATCTCTAATTGCCAAATCAGAGTGCTGAAGAAACGTAATGTGCTTTCAAGGTTTACCCTGGATTTTTATATGGTCAGAATGCCTTGTCAATTGGTTTGTGCTGGATCAATACTGAAAGAAAAAGGGCTGGCATGATGGCTCACTCCTGTAATCCCAGGACTTTGAGAGGCCGAAATAGGAGGATCACCTGAGATTGGGAGTTCAAGACCAGTCTGACCAACATAGAGAAACCCCGTCTCCACCGAAAATACAAAAAATTAGCCGGGCGTGGTGGTGCATGCTTGTAATCCCAGCTACTTGGAAAGCTGAGGCAGGGGAATCGCTTGAACCCAGGAGGCAGAGGTTGTGGTAAGGCAAGATCACACCATTGCATTTCAGCCTGGGCAACAAGAGCGAAACTCCGTCTCAAAAAGAAAAAAAAAAGACTAAAAGGGAGAGGAGCAGCATAGAAGATGGAAAAGACACTGGATTTGCAACCATACCTGAACTAAACTGGGATTCTTTCACTGGAGAAGGATACTCTGGACCTGAGATTGGAAGGAAACACTTACTGCCTACAGCTACCAGCTGATGTGAGTGGGGAAAATAAAAGTTTTAAGAAGAGAAATGTGACCTCAACTGAACAGAAGTGGGAAAGAGGTACTGGTGAGATATAGAGATAAAATAGATCACATATTCAAAGTACAGAGACACACATTAAGATAAGTAAGATAATTGAAAAAAATCACGTCTCGAGTTCTAGCTGAGATGGAGATATTGAAAGGTGGCATATGCATCCTGCAGAAGATGGGTAGTGGGTAGGAACTGTCTATGTGTAGGGAGGCAGGGGTAGAGCTAATAATCAGTTTTTTATTTTCCATATCAGGATTCACCTCCCTGGAATGTGATTTTACCCCAGAATGTGATAACAGATGAAAAACAATGGTCAAAGATGATCTTAGATGCATTAATGTCCATGGATTCTGTTACAGATACTGAGCATTTGTAATACTGTGGGGCCTTGTTATGGTAGAAGGTAGGGTTGTCGGACAGCAAGATAACAACAGGTCCTACTCTTAAGAAGAGAGGACAGACTCTGTCTCCATGGAAACTCTTTTTTTCGCATTTTGGGCTCACATAAAAAAAATCCTCACCAACTAGCATAAGGCAATTTACAAACCACAATACTTTGCACTTGGAAATACTTGAAGAAAAATGCTTATCTTTTTATTGCTGAAGAAATAAATAATTGAGATTTTTTTCCTTTCCTATTTTGTGATCTGACTGATTTCTTTGCTGAGGGAAGCCTTTTATTAGTTAATTTATTCACTTACTCATTCAGCAGACATTTCTTGAGTAGGTAGTCTGTGCCAGGGTGCTGGGTGTGTCATGGCAAAGAAGACACATTGTTTCTGCCTTTATAGAGTTTGCACTTTATTTTAGACAATATAAAGATAATTATGCAAACAGAGAAATAAGATCACGCAAGGTAATGATGTGTGCTATAAATGCCAAGGGGATAAACATGACAGTGGGAGGAGAAATTTTTAAGGGGTCATGGGTTACTTTCCAAGAAGGGACATCTGAGTGGTGTCTGAGTGATGCACAGACATAACAGAAAAGTGGACAAACAATAGCTGAAACCATTGGCACGCTGCTATTTTTTGTAATAAATATGTACAAGGATGTTTAGTAGGGGGGTTAGATAGGACAGATGTACCAAATGAATGGCACTATCAAGAACAGGGATGACGCATCATTCTGATTCTTCTTCTTCTTTTTTTTTTTTTTTGGCAGGATCTCACCCTGTCAGTCACTCAGGCTGAAGTGCAGTGATGCGATCTCGGCTCACTGCAACCTCCGCCTCCTGAGTTCAAGTGATTCTCTGGCCTCAGCCTCCTGAGTAGCTGAGATTGCAGGCATTCAGCACCACACTGGCTAATTTTTGTATTTTAGGTAGAGATGGGGTTTTACCATGTTGGCCAGGCTGGTCTCAAACTCCTGACCTCAAGCAATCCGCCTGCCCCAGTCTCCCAAAGTGCTGGGATTACAGGTGTGAGTCATCACACCCAGTCTCATTTTTAATATGCTGGATTTACCTCCTCCTGATTTCAGAATGAATACTGTACCTGTAGGGATTGCATTTGCATTCTGGTCAGAAAGAAAAGGAAAGGGCAGTGCAAAAGGGGGCACTGAAAGATTAACATGTGGGGCCATTTGTTCAGAAAGCAGGCAAAAAAGTGATATTAAAGACACCAACAAAGTTAAAGGCTTTTCCTTTAAATATCTGTATTACTTTAAAAAGGTAACAGTCTGTACACAAGAAAAAATATGGAGTTACAAATTACAAAAGCTATCTTTATTTCATAAATGCATATAAAAATAAAAATTAATGTGCTATCTTAATTGATCATACTGGTTTTTGGCTTGCTTTTCTGTAATTTTATTTATAAGTCATCAAAATTCATACTAAAATAAGTTTACTTTCAATCAATAGAATTGAAAGCAATACCAACCACTCTTGGCAAATGCAAGACTGCAAATAATTTTGATGATTTTTAAATTCTGACAAGATCTTTCTGCTGATGTAACTGTTATTGGGTTGTTAAGAATGTTTTATAGACTGTGACAACATAGGGAAATTTTCTGATCAATTGTTTCAAAATATAAATTTTAAGACATCAGAGTTGACTCTCATGAAACAATTTTTCTAAAATCAGTATAGTGTAAATTTGAATTTGAATTATAAATTTGTACAATGGCATTTAAATATCTCCTCTGACATTTCCTGTAGTGTATGGAGGTTGAAGAAGAAACAGAAAATGGCCTTATGCTTTGTATATAGTTCAACATGCCGCTTTATGCAGTTTATCAATATATCTTCAATTAAAAAGGAAACATTAATCTAACAGTTGTCTTCCTCATTAATAATCAGTTCATCCAAAGCTTCACTGGAGAATAGTGTTCTTTTCCGTGGAATGTCACAACCTTTAAATTTAACTTCTATTTGCTTTTCAATGTTGCAGTCATTTCCAAAAGTAGAGATTCTAAACTCCGTGAGGAATCCAACTAACTCCCAAATAATTTGCCTTATTGCAATGTCTTTGCATACCATTTTATTTTGTAATAATTTACTAATAAAGTTTACCTCCTGAGTGCTGGCGCACCTATCCTAGTGCTGGGGGCAAGTTAGTATTTGTGCAGAGGCTGAAGGAAAGGCCTGCAGGGACAGCAGGGCAAGCTGGTGGCCTCTGGCTGTGTCCCAGAGCAGTGTCCCAGACAGCCGAAGGTGCTTGTACCTGGCCACTGAGAATTATGCAGTGCCTGCCCTGTCTGCTTTGGCTGCACAGCCTGAGCTATCACCTGGTGAATCTGCTGCTCATGATCATGCTCCACTATCCCCTTGGACCTCACTTATAAAATAAATTAAGGACAAATATTAAGAATTTTGAAAGGGCAACAGCAGAGCACTTAACCAGATAGGGAAGAGCCCTTCTGAGAGCAGGGCCCTCTATCACTGCACAGTTTGCAAGCCCTGAAGCCAGCCCTGGTGCCTGTAATATATGTCGTTTTTATCAGGAAGGCAAACATGCCTCCAGAAGTCTTTGCTTAAGTCTTACTGTCTGTTACTCTGTCACATGGCCATCTCTTGCTGCAGGGTACTGTCGGGCAGTGACTATTTTCCAGCTGCTGTGGTAGAAGCAGACAAAGAAGAAAAGACAGTGAAGTGGGTGTTGGGTTAGCTAGTCAAGTCTGCCCTAGACAGCACAAGGCCATGTAAGGTGGAGTGAATAAGGCAGAATTAGCAGTGAGCACGGCATGCTGAGATGGACGAGGGAAACAAGCTCTGTGTGTTTGTGTGTGTGTGTGCATTGTGTGTGTGTGTGTGTGTGTGTGTATGTAAGTAAGCTTATAAGCCCTGTGGTTATGCCAAGGAGTTAGTGCTAATATAAAATAACTCTCTCTCACTTATGTGAACAGAAATGAAGTATTTGGAAGGATATTGGATAGTTTACATAATTATTGAAAAGGCTAGAGAGAAAGCTTAGAGATAGGGTAGAAACAGACAGGGCTATCTTTATATGGAGAGAAGATATTCTGCTAGAACCATAACCAAAATCATGCTAGGATCACTGCAGTGGCATTATCATTGTGTCCACCATCAAAAGGCCAGGTGCTTCACTATGTTTGTGAGTAATCAAAGAGTATTCTAAGGTTGTCCCTGGAAATTTTATGTTATTTACAATGTTTTGGCTTCCAGAAAGAATGTTTTCCTATCTTCAAAGTGCAAGATAACAGGAATCTGAGTGGACAAACGTGGGCCATATGCACTTGTCCTATGCAAAAGCAGCAAAGTTCTATTGAGCTTATGGATGGGGACCATATCTCTTGCCAAACTCTATATGGATGCTCATATGCTAGTTTTCCTGCCTCCCCCTCTTCAGATGACAAATATTTATTAAAATTTATCCATTTAGTAAAATCTATCAGTCTTTCACCTCATTCCCATGTTGATATATATTCCCAGCTAACGTAAAGCAATTTCCAAATATATTCCCAGCTAATGTAAAGCAATTAGGGCCCATTGATTAAAATTTACCTCATCCTCAAAGAAAGGCAATGCCAAATATTTCCCAGTTACTGCTTTTAGCATCAAGGCCAGTGTCTACTTCTCCTCTAGTTCTGCATGACCCTATATCAATATAATATGACCAAGAGATTAAATTGTAAAGTTAAGTACAGCTAGTATACTCTATGTGCAACAATAGGGTAATAAAGAAAAATAAGAGACATTATTTACAGCACTAAAAATGTGACATAGCAATAAGAATGGCTAAGTCCTTATTTCCTTAATGGTGATAAGACCTTAAGTTGTGTTTATGAATTCTATTAACGGCTGCATATTCTCTTTTTCTTCAGAGAAATTTTTAGCTTGTCAAGATTCTTTGCAAATTATGTCACCAAAATGCTAATTCTTCAGAGATGTGGTCCTCAGTGGTCCTGCATGCATTTGGCTACAACAGTTTTCTGTTACACTTTACTAAGTACATGATAGTACAAGGACCCTCCCTAGGAAATACTTAGGCTTTATACATACTTATCTATTTATTTTTCCATTTTTCACCAATGGTCAAAATTGATTATTCTTGTCAAAAATGTAATGTGATGTAAATGTGTTCTTTTTTTTTTGTAAAGTCATCCATGGCCTGAGGAGTCAAAAACTGACCATGTATCTGTTTCAGCTTCTAACTCAACGAAAATAAAGTTATGCCTCCTAAAGGAAGTATTCTTCTCTTGAGTCTTACAACTTCTAATCAAGGCAAAGCACCACAAAAACATATAAATGGGGAATTTGTTGTGATATTCTATTCCAATTCTACCTCTTATTTTGCCACCCTTTTATTTAGGCTATGAGATAAAAATCATACACATGCACACACACACACATACACGCATATGCACACACCCACACATATATATATTTGATTAGAAAATAACTTGCTCTCAAGGACAGAGGCCAACCTATCAAGTTATTGTATCCCATCATGTGTAGTGTCTGAGTCTTCTATAAGTCATTGCCAATAGATGAGAAGGTATGTAATAATATCAATGAACCACAATGAGCTTAGAAGAAATGCCTCCCTATTTAACTGAAAAAATGAGACTTTGTTAAAGATGCAATCTTGTGTGTAAAACTATGATGAAAAATAAAGCATTCCATAAATTCAAGTATGATGGTGCTAGCAGAAGAACAGCAGAAAAGTCAAACAAATTCAAGGGAGCAATTGTCAGATAAACGTTAGTGAAGAAAAGTCCATTTTAAAAAATGCATACATAACTTTCCTACCTATTTCCTTGACCACTTTGTTAATGAGTCCCAGCACGGGGGTGGCTGAGGAAAAAAAGCTTATTGTCTTATACCAGAGTAGGAAAAGAATACCAAGCGGGTCATTAAGAGCTATTGCATAAAGGGTTTTTTAAAAATGAAATTCACGTGGGGACTCAGATATTCTCATAACATGAGCATGTTTAAGAGATCTACCTTCATACCCCTTCCACAAATGTCCTTATCACAAATTATGCAGTCTCATTCCTTTGAAGTCTCTGGCCATTAAGAACTTTCTAGTTTCTCTCTCCTACGAACAGTGAAGAAGATATACTACTCAAAGTTCTAATCACTGGAAGAATAACTCTTTCCCAGTGTTTTGAGTCCCCAAGTGGGGCTTTAATGCCACGGAACTTCAGTTTTGGCACATGACAACATATTGCTGGAGGTGATTGATTCTCATTAATCTTGTCCCAGTAACAGGAAACTCTCAGTGAGGCCAAGTGTGTGGGTCAAGGTGGGATAGAAGAAAAAGAGAAGTAGGCATATCGGGAGTACTTCTCAAATTGGCTTGTGAACTGTTTGGGCCCAGCCTTTTATATTTCACTTCTATGTGATGATGTTGAGCTGCTAGGAATGCCTAATTTAATATTGTGTGGATCAGATGACTCTTGGTTCATGATGGAAAGCCTTGGTGTTATCATCTTCTGATGCCCCATTATTGGGCATTGAGTTTTTACTAAGAGCCAATAGCAACTCAAAAGTTGTTATTTAGAAAGAGTACAGGCATGGATTGGCTCCAAATCCTGACAGTGTTACTGTACTTCCCCTGTTTGAGTATTCACCTGAGATCTTGATACATCCCATTCTTCTAAAAATACTTTAAGATAATCACTGCATCCACTATGTTCTAAAGCTTGAGACTGATAGACAGTCTAAGACATCTGAAAACCCTTCTGATATGGTCTGTATCTGTGTCTTCACCAAATCTCATGTTGAAATGCAATTCCAGTGTTAGAGGTGAGGCCTGGTGGGAAGTGTGTGAGTCAAGGGGGCAGACCCCTTAAGAATGGCTTAGCACCACCCCTTTGGTGATGAGTGAGTCAATTCTGTGAGATCTGGGTTTTAAAAAGTATGTCATACCTCCTTCCCTCCTGCTCTTGCTTTTGCCATATGATGTTCCTGCACCCACTTTACCTTTCTCAATGAGTGAAAGCTCCCTGAAACCTCCCCAGAAGCCAGGTAGATGCCACTGCCATGCCTGTATGGTGTGGAAAAACATGAGTCAATTAAGCTTATTCTCTTTATATATTACCCTACCTCAGATATTTCTTTATAGCAATGCAAGAATGGCCTAACACACCTTCCTTACTCCAGGTTACACTTTCATTCGACAATATTCTTTAGGTAAATTCATCAAAGTATGTATTCAATTTATCAAATTCAACAAAGTACTCACCAAAATGTGTATACATTGCCTCAAAAATTAAAATGGACAGAAATTTCTGGCATTAAATTGAGGCATAGAAACACATTGGCTTCACTCTTCCCACAGAAAACCAAAAACAAATACATAGCCTTGAGATTATCACCAGCAACATCCTATAAATCAAATATGAGGATGAGTCAGTTCTCAGGACCACAGATAAGTTAAAAATCTCTGACCAGATGGTAAGAGAATGAGATTTTCATGTCTGTGACACCTCTTCTTCAATCTGCCTTGTATCAAGCATGTGGAAATCTTTCCCTGACTCATAGTTTCTACACTGGAAAAAGTGAGATTGGGTTGGAAAACACCATCTTGGTTTCTTTGGCAGGAGAACTGTCCATGCCTCAACCCACAGAAAGCATGGAGGCATATCCCTATGGGCAGCCAGATATAATGGAGGAAGACAGGACTACCATGCCCAGCGCTAGACACTCTGCCTATAACTTGGCCAAAGAACACGATGAATCAGAGTGGCTGTTCAGCAGGACCATGCTGTAAAATGCATGTTCCATAGGTTCCCCTAGACAGCCTTGCCACACTGCCAGGCTAGTTCTTTTGGGATCTTACCTATTCCAGATGGGCACCCATCCTATTATTTGCTAGAGCCAAGCCAAACCTTGGCTTAGTCTCCATCTAGTGACAAAAAGGAGGGAGTGACCTAGTGAAAAAAAAGTAAAATATATCCTACAGGTAAAGTACAAAGAATATCAAAGTAAATATATCCAATAAAACCCAAAATAATCCAGACAAAGAAGACTGGAATAAGTAACTAATCTTTTAATTTAAAGACATACACACAGACCCCTAAAAAACAACAGCAAACAGGGAGCCATGATCTTCTCAAAAAGGCAAAGCAAAATTCCAGTGACCAGTCCTGATGAGATGGTGATTTGTGAGCTCTCTGACCAAGAATTCAAAATAGCAGTTTTAAGGAAACTCAGTGATCTCCAAGATAGCACAGAACATCAATTCAGAAATTTATCAGAGACATTTAACAGAAATTGAAACAATAAAAGCAAGTTAAACAGAAATCTTGAAATTGAGAAATACATTTGCTGAACTAAAAAATTAATTGCAGGCTTTCAGCAACAGAATAGATCAAGCAAGGAAAAGAATCAACGAACTAAAAGAAAGGTTATTTGAAATTACAGACTCAGAGAAGAAAAAGAAGAGAAGATAACCTACAAGATATAGAAAAGAACCTCAAATACCAGATCCAGAAATTATTGGTGTTCAAGAGGAGTCTGTGATGGTTAACATTGTCAACTTCATTAGATTGAAGAATGCAAAGTATTGTTCCTGGGTGTGTCTGTGAGGGTGTCGTCAAAGAAGATTAACATTTGAGTCAGTGGACTGGGAGAAGCAGACCCACCCTATATCTGAGTGGGCACCATCAAATCAGCTGCCAATGCAGCTAGAATAAGGTAGGCAGGAGAAAATGGAAGAGCCAACTTGCTGAGTCCTTTGGCCTCCATCTTTCTCCCATGCTGGTTGCTTCCTACCCTCGAACATCAAACTCCAAGTTCTTAAGGTTTTGGACTCTTGGACTTACACCAGTGATTTTCCAGGGGCTCTCAGGCCTTTGGCCACAGACTAAAAGCTGCACTATCGGCTTCCCAACTTTTGAGGTTTTGGGACTTGGACTGGCTTCCTTGCTCCCTCAGCTTGCAGACAGCCTATTTTGGGAATTCACCTTGTGATTGTGTATGTCAATTATCCTAATAAACTCCTTTTCACATGTACATATATCCTATTAGTTCTGTTCCTTTAGCGAACCCTAAGACAGGGGGTGAGCAGGAGCAGGGGTAGAAACTATCCAAGGAAATAATAACAGAAAACTTTCCAAAATTTGAAAAGGAGGTACAAAGAATCATTCTGAATTTTATACCAATAAATTGAAAAACCCAGGACAAATGGATAAATTCCTGGACATATACAGTCCACCTAAATTGAACTAGGAAGAAAGAAAAAACCTCAATAAATGGCATGCAAACAGGAAGAACAGAAGTCAAACCATCCCTGTTAAAGACTATATGATTCCATATGTAGAAAATCCCACAATCTCTGCCGAAAAGCTCTTTAATAAACAATGTTGGCAAAGTTTCAGGACACAAAATTAATGTACAAAAACCAGTAGCATCCCTATATCCCAAAAATATCTAAGCTGGGGACCAAATTGTGCATTCATTCCCATTTGCAATAGTTACAAAAAGAATAAAATCCCTAGGAATACTGCTAAGCAGGGGAGGTGAAAGATTTCTAAAATGAGAATTACAAAACACTGCTCAAAGAAATCAGAGATGGCATAAAAAAATGAAAAAATCTTCCATGCTCAGGGATAGAAATAATCAATGTTGTTAAAATGGCCATAATGCCCAAAGCAATTTACAGATTTAGTGCTATTCCTATTAAACTACCAAGGGTATTCTTCAGAGAATTAGAAAAAAACTATTCTGAAGTTCATATAGAACCAAAAAAGAGCCTGAATATCCAAGACAATCCCAAGCAAAAAGCACAATGCTGAAAGCATTATGTTACCTGACTTCAAACTATACTACAAGGCTACAGTAACTGAAACAGTATAATATTGGTACAAAAACAGACACACAGGCATTCAATGGAACAGAATAGAGAACCCAGAAATAAAGCTGAACACCTAAAACCATCTGATCTTTAACTAAGTTGACAAAAACAAGCAATTGGGAAAGTGCTCACTACTTAATAAATAGTGCTGGGATAACTGGCTAGCATATGCAGAAGATTGAAACTGGACCCCTTCTTTATGCCATATGCAAAAATTAGGATGGATGAAAGATAACTGAGGAAATACCATTCTGGACATAAAACCTGACAAATATTTTGTGATTAAGATGCCAAAACAGGCTGGGCACGGTGGCTCACGCCTGTAATCCCAGCACTTTGGGAGGCCGAGGCCAGCGGATCATGAGGTCAAGAGGTCGAGACCATCCTGGCCAACATGGTGAAACCCCGACTCTACTAAAAATACAAAAAACATTAGCTGGGCGTGGTGGCGCATGCCTGTAGTCCCAGCTACTCGGGAGGCTGAGGCAGGAGAATTGCTTGAACCCGGGAGGCAGAGGTTGCAGTGAGCCGAGACTGCGCCACTGAACTCCAGCCTGGCGCCTGGTGACGGAGTGAGACTCTGTCTCAAAAAAAAAAAAAAGATGCCAAAACAATTGCTACAAAAACAAAAATTGACTAATGGGACCTAATTAAACTAAAAAGCTTCTGCACAGCAAAAGTAACTATCATTAGAATAGACAAATAACCTACAAAATGGGAGAAAAATGTTTGCAAACCATGCACCTCTGTAAGTTTTGTTATCCAGAATCTATAAGCAAAAATCAAATGGCCCAATTAAAAAGTGAGCAAAGTACGTGAACAGACACTTTTCAAAAGGAGACATACGTGTGGCCTACAAGCATATGAAAAAAATGCTCAACATCGCTAATCATTAGAGAAATGCAAATTAAAACCACAACGTGATACCATCTTACACCAGTAAGAATGGCTGTTAAAAAGTAGAAAACGTATGCTGGCGAGGATGCAGAGAAAAGGAAATGCTTGAATACTGCTGGTGGGAATGAAAATAGTTCAGTCATTGTGGAAAAAAGTTTAGTAATTTCTCTAAAAAAAATTAAAACAATTACTATTCAACTCAGCAGTATCATTACTGGGTGTATACCCAAAAGAATGTAGATTGTTGTGTTATAAAGACACATGCACGCTTGTATTCACTGCAGCACTATTTGCAATAGCAAAGACAGAATCAACCTAAATGCCCATCTATGATAGACTGAATTTTTAAAATGCGGTACATATACACCATGGAATACTACACCACCATAAGAAAGAATGAGATCATGTTTTTTGCAGCAACATGGATGAACCTGGAGGCAATTATCCTAAGGGAACTAACACAGGAACAGAAAACCAAATACCACATGTTCTCATTTATAAGTGGGAGCTAAACATTGAGTACATATGGACAGAAGGAAAGGAACAACAGACACTGGGCCTACTTCAGGATGGAGAGTAGGAGGAGAGTGAGGGTTGAACAACTACCTATCGAATACTGTGCTTATTATCTGGCTGTATACCAAACCCCAGTGACATGCAATGTACCTATACAACAAACCTGCATATGTACACCTGAACCTGAAATAAAACCCTTAAACCAACAATGAATAATAAGACTGAAGCTGTACTAAAATGTCTCCCATCTCTTTAGTTTAATTATATCCCATTTGTCAATTTTTGCTTTTGTTGCAATTTCCTTTGGTGTCCCAGTCATGAAATGCTTGCCCATGCCTATATCCTAAATGGTATTGCCTACATTGTCTTCCAGGATTTTTACAGTTTTGGGTTTTACATGTAAGTCTTTAATCCATCTTGAGTTAATTGTTGCATATGGAGTAAGGAATAGGTCCAGCTTTAATCTTCTGCATATGACTAGCCAGTTATCCCAGCACCATTTATTGAATAAAATATCCTTTCTTTCCCCATTGCTTGCTTTTGTCAAGTTTGTCAAAGATCACATGGTTGTAGATGTGTAGTCTTATTTCTGGGTTCTCTATTCTGTTCCATTAGTCTATGTCTGTTCTTGTACCAGTGCTAGGCTGTTTTGGTTACTGTAGCACTATAGTACAGTTTGAAGTCAGATAGCTTCATGCCTTGAGCTTTGTTCTTTTTGCTTAAGATTGCCTTGGCCATTTGAGCTCTTTTTTGGCTCCATATGAATTTTAAAATAGTATTTTCTAGTTCTGTGAAGAAGGTCAATGGTAGTTTAATGAGAATAGTATTGAATCTATACATTGCTTTGGGCAGCATGGCCATTTTAGTGATATTGTTTCTTCCTATCCATGAGCATAAAATGTTTTTTCATTTGCTGGCGTCATCTCTGATTTCTTTGAGCAGTGTTCTGTAGTTCTCATAGAGGTCTTTAGCCTCCCTACTTAGCTGTATTGCTAGGTATTTTTTTATTCTTTCCGTGGCAATTGTTAAGTGGGAATTCACTCGTGATTTGGCTCTTGGCTTGCCTGTTGGTGCATAGGAAGTCTAGCTATTTTTACACGTTGATTTTTGTATCCTAAGACTTTGCTCAAGTTGCTTGTCAGCTTAAGACACTTTTATCTGAGATAATGGGGTTTTCTAGATATAGGATCATGTCATTAGCAAATAGTATGACTCCCTTTCTTCCTATTTGAATGCCCTTTATTTCCTTCTCTTGCATGACTTCCCTGGCCAGAACTTCCAATACTATGTTGAATAGGCATGGTAAAGAGCGCAAGGGATGAGAAATTACTTAATGGCTACAATGTTTACTATTTGGTTGATGGCTACACTAAAATCTGGGACCAACCACTAAACAATATATCCATGTAGCAAATCTACATTTATGCCACCTAAATCTGTAATATTTAACAAATATAGCTTCAAAAAGTTGAAGGAAAGAGAATACTTTCAAATCATTCTATGAGGCCAGCATTACCCTTATAGCAAAACCAGTCCAGAACACAACAAAAGAGAAGACTGCAGGCTAGAACCACTGATGAACATAAATGCAAAACTCCCCAACAAAATAGTAGTGAACCAAATTTACCAACACATTAAAAATATCACCCACCATGATCAAGTGGGAATCATCCCAGGGATGCAAGTATAGTTCAAAATGCTCAAATCAATAATGTGATGCATCACACTAACAGAACCAAAACCAAAAAATCATACAATCATTTCAATAGATGCTGAAAAAGGATTCAATAGAATTCAATGTTCCTTTATAATAAAAAACCCTCTATAAACTGAGTATAACAGAAACCTCAAAATAATAAGAGCCATAATAAAATAATGAGTGTGCAAAACTCCCCAACAAAATACTAGGGAAACAAATTTACCAACACATTAAAAATATCACTCACCATGATCAAGTGGGACTCATCTCAAGGATTCAAGGATAGTTCAAAATGCTCAAATCAATACATGTGATGCATCACACTAACAGAACCAAAACCAAAAAATCATACCATCATTTCGATAGATGCTGAAAAAGGATTCAATAGAATTCAACATTTCTTTATAATAAAAACCCTCTACAATCTGAGTATAACAGAAATCTCAAAATATTAAGAGCCATATACAAGAGATCCATAGCCAACATCACACTGAATGAGGAAAAACTGAAAGCCTTTTCTCTAAGATTTGAAACAAGACAAGGGTGCTCCCTTTTACTACCTGTATTCAACATAGTACTGGATATCCTAGTGAGAGCAATTAGGCAAGAGAAAGAAATAAAGAGTACCCAAATTGACGAGGAAGAAGCCAAATTAGTTTTGTTCACAGATAACATGATCTTATACCTAGAAAACTCTAAATATTACACCAAAAACTGTTAGAACTGGTGAAACAAATTTAATAAAACTTTAGGATGAAAAAACAACATACAAAATCAATAGAATTTATACAGGCCAACATCAAAGAAGATAAAGAAATAAAGACCGCAATCCCATTTACAATAGTTACAAAGAACATAAAATACTTAGGAATTGATTTAACCAACAAAGTGAAAGATATATGCAAGAAAACTATAAAACACTGATGAAAGAAATTGAAGAGGACACAAAAGAATGGAAGACTATTCCATGCTAGTGGATTGGAAGAATTAATATTGTTAAAATGACAACATTACCTGAAGCAATTTACAGATTCCATTTATTCCTATGAAACTATGAATTGCCTTCTTCACAGAAATTTTAAAAAATTAAAATTTATGTGAATCCACAAAAGAACAGGAATAACCAAAACAATCTTGACCAAAAAAAAAAAAAAAAAAAGGACAAAAACCAGGGGGATCACACTATCTGACTTCAAAATATACTACAAAGCTACAAAGCTATAGTAACCAAAACAGCATTGTAGTAGCATAAAAACAGATACATAGATCAGTGGAACAAAATACAGAACCCAGATATAAATACATGCATTTACAGCCAATTCATTTTTGATAAAGATGCAAGAACAAACATTGAAGGACATCCTTTACAATAAATAGTGTTAGGAAAATTGGATAACAATATTCAGAAGAATAAAACTAGAGCTCTGTCTCTCACTATATTCAAAGATCAAACAAAAATTGAATAAAGCCACCCTGCCACTACCTGAGCATTTTAGCTGCAGGCCTGGTGTCATCCTAAGAGACTGGTTCCCAGAAGCATGCTTTCTGCCCTGGGGCTGCCACAGCCACCGCTGGCTACTGCCACTACCACACTTCTGTCACCAGACCAGGAAGGGAGCAGGGAGACTGGGCACCTTCACACTTTCCAATGACAGATACAATTGCTGCTGCTGTGGGACTGGGGAGTGTACCAGTTGGGATCTCATGACTGCCTGCCTCCACTGAGAGGGGTCTGCCTTCTCTGTTGGCAGGTCTGCAGCACAGCCACTCTGCTCCAACCTGAGCATTCTGCTGGCAGCCTGGGAACCAGCCTATTGTTTCTGACACAGCCAGCACTGAGCCCCATGGACCTGAAGACAAGTCTGCTTGTCGTGTCCCAGTTCAGTTCCTTCAGGACTTATACATGCCATCCAGAGGGCAATCTAGGGGCCTCGTGGCTGGGGGGATGGCTTAGCCCTGTCCACTACCACTGGCAACTGACACTTCCCTCTAGGGTCTGACCCAACCAGCCTACACCACCACAGCTGGTACCTACCTGCAATCACCAAAAGGCAGAGCCAGTTTCCAATCCCCCGCTGCCCCCACCCCCACACAAGCCCCAGCAGCATTCCTGCGATGGAGAACAGGCAAGTCACAAAGCTATCTATATTGGGCTGAAGGAAGAGGTTTTGTTCCAAAGCCACTTCTGCAGAAGACTCCAGGACTGGGGTTTTTTACGGTTCTCAGCTACACTGTGTTCTAGAGATAGAGGACAGTGTCTGACTGAACTGAGCGTCTCAAGTCCTGGGACAGGGGTGTGATAGGGAAATGAATTGCATTCCTGCCTGCTTAGGATATGGAGTTGGTGCAGCTGCCTCCCCTGTGTAGACCTCAATGCATGTCACCATTGTTCTCTGACATCCTGTCAGGGCTGGTGTCTGTATTTGTTGTTAGCTATTTGTAGACAAGCTTGGTGGTCCAGCTCCACCCATCTTTGTACCTTCATCCCCCAGGCTGAGCAGGGAACCCAAGGCATGAAGCATTCCACAGACCAGACCATCACCTGAAACATCAGAGCACCTCCCAGTAAACAAAGATCAAGTACATTCTCACCTGCTTCTGCTGCAGCTAGCTCTGACCCCTAAGTGCCACCTACTGGCCTGGAGGTTGAACTGCACAACTCAGTACAAAACCTGCTGACAGAAGTGCATAGTGCTGGGGAAAGAAAGAACATTTCTGAGACCTATGTAATCCCAGTCTTGCAGAAGGCAAAGAATTGCTCATATGCCAAGTACATCATTACTACAACCAGCATTTGAGAAAACCACTGCACAAAGGCTGTCTATAACCAATAAACTCATATAGAGGTTTGGACCCTGGAAAACACGAAGAATTGAAGCTAAATGACCACAGTGTAGGAAATCAGGCAGTATGAAAAAAGCAGAACATTACCACATCCCAAAGGATGTTGTAATCAGCTCTCTTGTAATGGATGCTAACCAAATGAAAATGCTAAAATGACAGATAAAAAACTTTAAATATGAATTGTAAGGAATCTCAATGGTAATCCAAGAGAAAGTACCTTCTGTCATATGCTGTATTTCTTTTCTGGTTTCTTTGGCTTCCAACATAAATAAATCAGAAAAGAAATACAGAATATGACAGAAGACACTGATTTAAATTTTAAAAAAAAACAGAACTTCTGGAAATAAAAGATTATTAAAGGAATTACAAAATACAGTTGAAAGCTTTAACAATAGACTAGACAAAGCAGAAGAAAGAATTTCAGAAATGAAAGACAAGACTTTCAAATTAACACAGTCAGAAAAAAAGAAACAATAAAAAAAGAACCAAGCCTTTGAGAAACACAAGATTATGTAAAGCATCAAGATCTGTCAGTTATAGGTATTTGAGAGAGACAAGGAGAAAAAGCAAAATTATTAAAAACCTATTTGAGAGAATAATTCCTAAAAATTTCTCTGGTCTTCCAAAAGATGTAGACATTCAGATACAAAAATCCCATAAATAACATAAAAATAATTAAAAACAAAGCCATATGATTATTCAATAGGTGCAGAAAAATCATTCGGTAAAATCTTGCATCATCTCATGATAAAAATCCTCAACAAACCAGGCAAAAAAGGAACATAACTCAAAATAATGAAAGCCCTATACCACAAACCCACAGCCACCATCATTCTGAATTAGCAAACATTGAATAAACTTCCTGTAAGAACTGGAAAAAGGCAAGGATGCTCACTTTTAATAATCTAATTTAACATGATACTGGAAGTCCTTGCCAGAGCAATTAGGCAAGAGGAAAAAAAGGACTTTAAAATTGGAAAAGTGGAAGACAGATTATCTGTTTGCAGATATTATAATCTTATACCTAGAAAACCTTAAAAACTCCTCCAAAAGACGCCCAGATTTGATAAATGACCTCATGGAAGTCTTAAAACACAAAGTCAATGTGAAAAAATTAGTGACATTTCTATACACCAACAATGATCAAGCTGAGAATCAAATCAAGAACTCCATCCTATTTCCAATAACCACATACACACAAAACCCTAGTGTTATATTTAACCAAGTAAGTGAAAGATAACAACAAAACCCTGAGGAAAGAAATTGCAGATAATACAAACAAATGAGAAAACAGCTCATGTTCATGGATTGGAAGCATCAATGCCATTAAAATGACCATATTTCCCAAAGCAATCTACAGCTTCAATGCAATTCCTATCAAGTTACGGACATCACTATTCATAGAATTAGAAAAGACATCTAAAATTTATATGAAACAAAAAAGACCCTAAATAGTCAAAAGAATCCTGAGAAAAAAGGACAAAGCAGGAGGCTCATTACCTGAATCACATTATACCAAAATGCTACAGTAACCAAAACACAGTGAGTATAAAACAAGGCACATATATCAATGAAATAGGATAAAGAACCCAGAAATAAAGCTACACACCTACAATCAACTGATCTTTGACAAAATTGACAAAAGTAGACAGTGAGGAAAGGACACCCTGTTTAATAAATGGTGCTGGGAAGTTTGCATACCTATATGCAGAAGAATAAAACTGGAACCCTACTTCTCACCATATAAAAAAATTAACTCAAGATGGATTAAAGACTTAAACGTAAGTCCTGAAACTATAAAAATTCTCAGAGAAAATCTAGAAAAATTGTATTTTAGACATTGGTGTGAGCAATTAATTTATGACTAAAACATCAAAAGCAGAAGTAACAAAAACAAAAATTGACAAATGGAACTTAATTAAACCATAAAACCTTTGTACAGCAAAAGAAATATCCAAAAGAGTAAACAGACAATTTGCAGAATAGAAGAAAATACTTGCAAACTATACATTTGGCAAAGGACTATTCAGAAGAATTTAAATTACTCAATGATAAAAAAAACCAAATAACTTGGTTAAAAAGTCAGAAGAAGACATTAACACACATTGAACCAAAGAAGACATACAAGTGTCCAACAAGCATATGGAAGAAATGCTCACCACAACTAATAATTAGAAATGCAAGTTAAAACCACAGTGAGATATCTTCATACACCCATTAGAGTGACTATTATTAAAAAGTTAAAAAACAGCAGATATTGGCAAGGTTGCTCAGAAAAAGGAACACTGTTGATGGAAATATAAATATTTCTCTAAGAAGTAAAAATATCATTACCATTCCATACAACAATCCAACTACTGAGTAAATGAACAAAGAAGAAGAAATCATTATACCAAAAGACATCTGAACTCATATGCTCATTGTAGCACTTTTCACAACAGCAAAGTCATGGAATCAACCTAAGTGTTCATCAGTGAGGGATTGGATAAAGAAAATGTGGTATATACACACCATGGAATACTACTCATCCATAAAATGAAGGAAATCATGTATTTTCAACAACATGGATGAGACTGGCAACCATTATACTAAGTGAAATAATTCAGAAACAGGAAGTCAAATACTGCATGTTATCGTTTATAAATGGGAGCTAAACAATGTGTACATATGGACACACAGAGTGGAATAATAGGTATCAGAGACTCCAAAAGGTAGAGAGGTGAGGGTTGAAAAATTATCTATTGGGTACAATGTTCACTAGGTAATGGGTATACTGAAAGCACACACTTCACCACTACACAATATATGCAAGTAAGAAATCTGTTCTTGTACCCCTTAAATATATATTTAAAAATCAATTAAAAAAAAAAGAACTACAGAGACTTAGGGAGACACAGATATTGGAGTGGATTTAACAAGTGCAATCCCCTGTCCAAACTAAGCTCTTCTCTGAAGGTCAGAGGTGTTGATAGGTGCTCTTGTGGCTGAAATACATTCCTTAATTTCAGTGAAAATAACAAAATCATAGGTAACTACAGGCAGTAGTGGTTATGGTAGTCAGGGAATTACAGGAGCCAAAAAGGCAGCATTAAGAATCAGAACAATCTGCTGTGAAATTATCTTTGTGGAGAGTAATGATAAATACATAGGCAGACCCCTAAGTTTCTCATGTAACTAGGAGGAAAATTCTGTAAACATAGGGCAACCAAAAGAGAGTCATAGTTCCTCATTTAATGCCCTAATATGAGCCAGTTAAAAAACACATGATTTATTAAATAAAGGGGAGACTGTGCAACCTTGAAAAAGGGTTAACAACATCAGCAGCAAGAACTATCACTTGTACTCCTAGATTCCCTTAAAGGGGCCTACGGCTATCTTCCAGTATAACAGTTTATTAGGAAAAAAAATCCAGACTCTACAAAATGTATTAGACACTGGCTCCTGGATTAACACCCATTCTCTGGGCCCCTTAATACCACTTACATTCCATCATTCAGAATAAGAACCTAGTCCTATTCTCTATTTTTCTATTCTATTATTTTCTGTGTATCTACTTTATTATAGAAAGATCCTGCACATACTCCAGGTCCAGAGTATTTCCTTGTAATGATGTAAGAAAGTACGTACTTATAACAACTCATAAAATGCCTTAATTGGGTTCTTGACACATAAAGGCCAAGTCAAAGCAGCTGACTATAATATCATATCAACTCCAAAGTCATATCTCTGAGGAAATGCAAAAATGTTTTCCACTATCAAAAACTTGGAAAATGCAGTAGTAATGACCCATTTTTTTTCACCAAAAGATGCATCTTAAAACATGACAATGGATTATAAAAACCATTATTATGTAGTGACTGTAAATATTAGCTACCTGTTTCTAGATGTGGGGTATTTTCCAGAACCAATCAATATAATTCCTGGGATCAGCTATTTAGTTACTGATCTGGAGGATATTTATCCTTAGCACAATTGTGAGGGGTCACCTTTCAGTAAGTGATATTCACTTGTTCTATAACAAGGCCTGGCAGGAAACTGAAGGCACACTCAAAATAGATAACTAAAGAGAGTTTAGTAATGGGACTCTTTACAAAGACCTAAACAGAGTTAAGGGATACTAAAGTGAGATGTTGGAGTACACTGGGATAAATGACAGCAGAAAGCCATTATCATCTCCAGTCCTAAAGGGGCAAATGGAGGGGGATGAGGAATAATAGAACTTAGAAAGAGCTGTAATTGTATGCGGTGGTGGGTGGGGCACACCCAGTGGAAGTTGTGGTTTTCAGTAGTGGAATGCAGCCACTGCCAAATGAAGGCTTGGAAAGCGAGAGCAAGGCAACAGTAACAAGGCCTCTTTCCTCCCAACCTTCAGTATCTTGCCAGTACTTCCTAGGAGCCAAATCCATATGGAAGCCAGGCAGCATTAGAGCCTGAGAACTCAGCTTTTAAGGGCATAGATCAGAATAAAACACATATATATTGTAATTATGGGCAACAGGAGAAAATCCATCACGCTTGTCCATTATAATGATATTTTGTGAAGGAACTGGGAGAGCAAGAATAGCATATAGTTTAGATTGCATGATCAAATTCACACATACCAGAAGGTATGGAAGAAAATCACAACAATACAAGAACAAACACAAGCGATAGAGTTATAGTGTACAGTGATCTGGGACATATCAGAGCATGTGCAAAGCATAGGACGAGTTACTACACAAACACTGCACCCTCTACCACAAGGGAAATGGCATAATGCCTGGTGATTCCATTTAAAATATTTGAAAAATTAACTCCATATTTATTTTATTTAGATTTTAAAATTTTTATTTGTTTTTTAAAATAAATTTAGGGGGATACAAGTACAATTTTCTCATGTAGATATATTGCACTGTGATGAAATCTGGGCTTTAGTTATACCCATCACCCAAATAGTGCACGTTGTACTTAATGGGTAGTATTTCATCTCTTACCGACTTGCCTCAGTAATGGCACACTGCCTTGGTAATGGTGGACTGCCTCGGTAATGGTGGACTGCCTCAGTAATGGTGGACGCCCTTCCCCCAACAGAGCTGGAGCATCCTGTGTCCAGTGGTGCTTGCTGCGAAGCTCTCAGACCAGAGCATTTCAGATTGCTGGTCTTTGTGGGGGTGGGACCTGCCAAGCCACATCACCTGACTCCCTGTTTCAGCCCCCCTCTTTTTTCAGTTGAATGGGTGGCTCTGTCTTCCAGGCATTCCGGGTGCCAGTTGAAATGACTGCCCAGATTTGTGTGAGTTTTTGTGTGGAGACCTGCTGCCCCAGCTGAAACAGCCGTGCTGGAAATTCATGGCGCTTTTCAGCTCAGGTATCTCCTGGTCTGTGAGCAGTAATAACTCGTTTGGAAATGCGGTGATCACTCACCCTCTGTGTTGTTCTCGCTGGGAACTACACTCCAGAGCTGTTCCTATTTGGCCATCTTGGATCTCTTTTATGTATTTATTATTATTATTATTTTTTGAGATGGAGCTTTGCTCTTGTCACCCAGATTGGAGTGCAATGATGCAATCTTGGCTCACTGCAACCTTTGCCTCTTGGGTTCAAATGATTCTCACTGTTTACAATAGCAAAGACTGGAATCAACCCAAATGCCCATTGATGACAGACTGGACAAGGAAAATGTGGCACATATATGCCATGGAATACTATGCAGTCACAAAAAAAAAAACATGAGTTTGTGTCCCTTGTAGGGACATGGATGAATTTGGAAACCATCATTCTCAGCAAACTGACACAAGAACAGAAAAACAAACACCACACGGTCTCACTCATAGGTGAATGTTGAGCAATGGGAACACATGGACACAGGGAGGGGGAGCATCACACACTGGGGTCTGTTGGTGGGTAGCAGGGGAGGAACAGGTGGGGGGGCAGGGAGGTTGGGGGAGGGATAACAGGGGAAGAAATGCCAAATATAGGTGACGAGGGGGATGGCCGCAGCAAACCACATTGCCATGGATGTACCTATGCAAAAATCCTGCGTGATTTGCCTATGTACCCCAGAACCTAAAGTGCAATAAAATATATATATATTAAAAATTAGTAATAAATAAGTAATAACAAAGAATGTCATTATATAATGATAAAGGGATATAGTTAACTGAGGATATAATAATCCTTCAAAATATACACCCAGCCCTGGAGCATTTAGATTCATAAAACAAATATTACTAGAACTAAAGACAAGTTAACAATGTAATGTCACACCTCAAGAAACTAGAAAAAGCAAACCAAACCCAAAGCTAGTAGAATAAAATAACAAAGATAATAGAAAAATTAAATAAAATTCAGACCCCAAAAACAATACAACAGATCAACAGAACAAAAAGTTGATTATTTGAAAGAATAAACAAAGAATGAAATCATGTCTTTTGTAGCAACATGGGCGGAACTGGAGGCCATTATCCTAGTTGACATGACTCAGAAACAGAAAGCCAAATGCTCTCTTATAAGTAGCAACTAAACAATGCATACACATGGACATACAGAGTGGAATAATAGACACCGGAGACTTCAAAATGTAGAAGGGCAGGAAGGGGGTAAGAGATGAAATACTACCCATTAAGTATAACATACACTATTTGGGTGATGGGTATAACTAACGCCCAGATTTCATCACAGTGCAATATATCCACGTAAGAAAATTGTACTTGTACCCCTAAATTTATTAAAATAAACAAATAAAAATTTTAAAAACTAAATAAAATAAATATGGAGTTAATTTTTCAAATATTTTAAATGGAATCACCAGGCATTATGCCATCATTGTATTTTTGGATGTAGATATTTAACACTATAATCTTCTCTCTTAGTACTGCTTTTGCTGTTTCCCAGACATATGAGTATGTTTTATTCGTACTTGTTTCAAAACATTTTAAAATTTCTGTTCTAATTTTGTTGTTGACCCAAAAATTGATCAGGAGTATATTGTTTAATTTCCAAGTATTTGTATAGTTTCCAGAGTTCTTCTTGGTAGTAATTTTCAGTTTTATTCTAAAAACTAAGAATTACTGTTGTCTGAGAATATAGTTGATATAATTTTGATTTTAAAAAACTTATTGAGCTTGCTTTACAGACTAACATGTTGTCTAACTTGGAGAATGTTCCATTTGCTGATGAAAATAATGTATATGCTACAATTGTTGGGTAGAGAGTTCTGTAAATATCTATTACATTCATTTGATATGAAGTCTAATTTAACTCTAATATTTCTGCATTGTTTTTCTGCCTCAATCATCTGTCTAGTGCTATGAGTGGAGTGTTGAAGCCGCCCACTATCATTGTATGGCTATCTATCACTTCTTATTTCTCAATTTATTTTAGTTGGGGTGGAACTTCTTTTTTTGTGAGGATGTGACTGTGATGTATGTTGAGAAGGACAGTTTGTCTTGCTTCTGGGTGTGTTCAATGGTAAAGAGTCTATATTATTTTCTTGATTTAAAATAGATGGTGTGGTGGCTTTCTTAAATGCCAGGTTAAATACTAGTATGCCAATTGGATGAGCAGGCTCCAACTTCCTGAGTAGCCATGGTGGTGTGCACAATGGTGGTAGCAGAGTTCACTAATAGCTTAAAGTGTTCTTGTGTGTGACACTGTGTACTTGTGTCAGCAGAGGTTGTAATGGGTTGTGTGGTTAGACCTCCAGGCTAATAGGTGGCACTTGCAGGTAAGACCAGTTGTGGTGGTAGAAGTTGGGTTTGTGCTTGATTTTTGCTGACCAGAAGTACTTGGTGTCCCAAGCAAGGGGTTGAGTCATGGAATGCTCAGTGTTCTCTAGGTCCCACATTCTGTCTTGAAGGCAGGGAAGAAGCTGGGTGGAGCTGCACTGGACAAACCTGCACTCAGGCCCCCAATGGTAGGCACAAGAATCAGCCTTATTGGGGGGTGTGGGTCTGGAGAAAGTTTTTGGGCCCTGGAGAAATGTCCATTTGAGGAGTGGAGCAACCACTGCTGTGCTGAGGTTTCAGCATGAGAAGAGAGAGGTGGTCTTGACACCATAACCAGGTGAGCAGTAGTGGGACCTGCTTTCCTCTTATGCTCCAGACCTGAAGGGCTCATGCTCCTGTCCTGACTGTTGACTGTGAGAGTCAGTCACAGCATTTAGTTAAGCCCCACACAGTTTGCTTTTAGTCTGCACATTTGCTGTGGGCTCTAAAACTTGATGCCTGGATAAAAACCATGCTTCTCAGGCAAATCTTCTCCAGATCCCATCCTTTGAAATGGGGGATCTAATTCCTGCACAAATGACTGGAGGCCATGCTATACTATTTTCTCAGTTCTGGCTCTGAGGGTCCCTACCCCACTTGAGACCCTGATGTGGTTTAGGTGTGTCCTCACCCAAATCTCATCTTGAATTCCCACATGTTGTGGGAGGGACCAGATGGGAAATGATTGAATCATGGAGGTAGGTCTTCCTTGTGCTATTCTTGTGATAGTGAATAAGTCTCATGAGAACTGATGGTTTTATAAAGGGGAATTTCCCTGCACAAGCGTTCTTTTCTTATCTGCTGCCATGTGAAATGTGCTGTTTA
Source organism: Ateles fusciceps (assembly GCA_036589455.1). NCBI lineage: Eukaryota > Metazoa > Chordata > Mammalia > Primates > Atelidae > Ateles > Ateles fusciceps. Next base: position 496,274 of record JAZHEH010000276.1, read on the forward strand.
CCTTCCTCCATGATTCTGATGCCTCCCCAGCCACATGGAACTGTAAGTCCATTAAAACCTCTTTTTCTTCTTAGTCTCAGTTCTGTCTTTATCAGCAGCATGAAAATGGACTAATACAGACCCAGGTCTCCAATCTCCACTCTGAGACTCTCTAATGCCAGTGGCTACCATCCCTCCTCTCTCATAGGATTCTGCACAGTTTGCAATGAGCTAGGATTGAATCTACCATCACTCCTATCAGCACCCAGGTCTAAGAGAATGCTTGGGACACTTCCTGGTGCTGTTCCTTCTCACAGTTTCTGGCCACTCTACAAGTTAGATCCAGAGCTTGGAAGGGTCAAGGTGTTCTCCCATGGACTGGATTGCATGATTCCTCAGTGGGAAAGTGGATCACAGAGAGACACTCATCCTCTTCTCTTATACTGGGACCACTCACAGTTTTCAGCCTGACCTCCTCATGAAGGCTGCTGATCTACTTTCTTTCCCATATGTGAAGTTTTCTTAACTTTTCTGTTGCATTCCTGTGTTTCTTTCTGTATAAAAGCTCACAGTATGAAACTCTACACATTACTTTACTTCTTTCAAGTGGGTGAGGCATGCTACAAAATCCTCTGGTCTGTCGTCTGTAAAATGACTAGATGATCTCCAAGATCCCAAGTATAATTCTTATCCCAACCTCCGTCCTAATTTAGGAAAATTAAAGGCAGATTCCCAGGGACACCCAGTGACATCCACAGTTATCTCTTTCAATCTTCACCACCACCCTATGAGGAGATATATTACTTTTGAAGTACACTCTTAACAAGTCTTCTCAAGTTTTCAGTATGTGCCTTGAGTTGAGATACTTATTTTGACCTTTCCACTTGTAACTGTATCTAATGCTGTTGGTAATAACCATTCTATGCCACAGTCCTTGAGATCTTTTTTTTAAATGCCTTCCACGCTGATCTGTGGCTGTGGCTATTCAGTCTTTCAAAATTTTGCTATCACTTGGCACTTTAATTCATGTGATCACAGATTGTAATATAATTACCTCTTCCACCAGTATCTGCTATCAGATGATAGACAGGCCTTATTTGTTTTTGAATTTTTATAGAGTTAAGTCTTAACAGGGCCAGATAACCTATCTGGAGTTTGAATTTGGAATTCTAGGCTCATAGAAAATTCTGACAATTAAGAAAGAAGAATTGGCATGACCTTACTTGGGGAAGTCCAGTTTTTCCAATTCTGGGAAGGTGATAAAGATATCTGTAATGTGTCTGTCTGAAAAGCCTTTCCCATTCATGTGCCACACTAAATAGTTATCAGCACCTTTGACTAAGAGAATAGCTCCTGGGGGTCCTGTAGAGGATACTGATAGCTATGGACTTCAAGCCTTGCAGAATGAGAATGGTCCTGGATCCTTATTTTGAATTAGGGGAGATGAACCAGAAAACACCTGGCTCTGAATAAATAATGAGAGCTTATGTGATGAGATTCTCAGTGACAGCCCTGATGGGCAGAGGTCTAGAGTCTCTATCTTTATTTTCTGTACAACAGAGAATGTAAAAAATTGTTTTTCTGCATGAGGTAATTGGTTTCCCAAATAATAATATATCAAAATTTGAATTTAAGGATGGATAAAATCCTAGACATTTGTTTAATAATTTTGTGCTGATTGATTCATTTTGTTGCCTGTAGTAAGCAACAAGGGACATGGTTTGGGAAAATCATTTTGCTTAAATTGATGTTGAAATAAGTCCTTCAATTTGTGATTAGCTATAAGAATATAGCGTTTCTCAGTGTCAAAATTTGTAAAATTTACATAAAAGAAATTATTTGAAGATTGGGCTTATATTCTGTAGTAAGGACTATGCAATTCATTTGAACATTCAACTTTATGTAAAAAATTAAAACTTATTTAAAACTCAAAAAAAATCTCATAAAATCTTTGGACTGAATTTAATTCTGCATTATATTTTTTAGTTCTTGTTTAAAATTTTTTCTAGTGCTTTGCTGAGTTTTTTATTAGTTTTCATTTGATTCAAGAGAATTTGTAATTGATTTTTGAAGAATTTTTATCATGGCTGCTTCAAAATCCATGTCAGATAATCTATCATCTGATTCATCTTGGTAGTGGCATCAGTTGATAGACTTTTATCACTCAAGTTATTATTTTCCTCATTCTTTGTATGATAGATGACTTTTTATTGTGTCTTAGACACTTTACCTATTATGTTAGCAGATTCTGGGTCTTACTTTAAATCTTTTGTTTTTTCATGCAATTATCCTGTTTAGTTTTAACTTGCAGGCCCTGGTGTAATTTGTGGGCTGTAGTTCTAACAGAAATTGAATTTCACAGCCAGCTGAGTGCATTCTGGTGTCCTTAATTGTCTGGTACAGATGGAGCTTCCACTGGTCTCTGCTTATGCTACCTGAGGGGATGGAAGGGGGTTACCCAGGTCTAGATGCTGGGTGTCTCTTGGTGGGAGAGGGGTGTGGTAGGAATCCTTCCACTGATACTAGTTCTCTCCTCCACCCCGTTGCCCAGATTCTCTCGCCAGGTGAGGAGCATCTTGTGCCTACAGTGATAAAGAGGTTTCCCAAAGAGGGTCACTTGTTGAGCTGAATTCCTTTTGTTTAGTTCTGTCTGCCCACTTTAGATCTCTTTTAGAAAAAAAGAGTCTCGGTCTTAATAAGAAGAGTGCTTCTCCCACTTGCTTATTTTTGGCAGTGCTACCAACTGATCACCTTTGCTAATGGTGTTGAACTCACCTATCGTAACCAAGAAACTCCTGTCACTTTTCAGGAGGAATGAGTCTACTTGGGCTGCCTTCTGTTGCTAAGTTGGAAGTCATGAGAAACAGTGCCTGGGTCACCTTTTGTTGTGTGTGCAAGGTAAGATGCCCAACAATTGTGCATTCCTCCAGTCTTAGGGTCTCTTTAACCACCTTTCAGAGTTCTCCTTCAGTTGGCATGCAGCATGATGTCAAAATTTAAAACAGCATAGCAAGGCTAAGTTAGAAGTAACAGAGTTGGGATTCATACCCATCTTTCTAAGCCTAAATCCTATGTTCTTTCTGCTTTATTCACCTGTCAAATTTTAGGGGGAAAAGTAAAGGAAAATATCCAGTAATTAACAGTAAAAACATCTCTCCATCCAGCATCCAACATACTTATGTTTGCTATAAGTAGTATAGACACAGACATGATCCCTAGACAGAGCAATGCTATTTACCTGGACATCATTCACCAACATAATCACCCTCTGGTTTTTCAAAGCCTCCTTTTCTATGCCTCTTGAAGTTGCATTCCTCTGCTATACAATTAACACCTTTTAAGTAAGATTCCCTGAAGGTAGCTTTAGCTTCTCAACATGGCAATGAGGTGGGAAGACACCTATTTTTTTCCCACATCTTACCTGAGGTTAAATAAAGTTAATCATCATCAAGGTATTTGAGATCCACTTGTTTATACATAGGATAACACTGCATCTGTTGTTAAACTCAATATATAAATAGTCCAGTTACAGTATTCCTTTTGCAAGTGATTATATATGAAAAACTAATGCAAGTTATATTTAAAACAGAAGGAAAAACTCTCCTCAACAATAGTCATCCTCAGTATGTTCATGTCATGAAAGAAAGCAATAAAATGGATCAGGATTAAGACAGCCTTCAAGAGCAGTCCTTTGTTAAGGCTAAATTTATCCTGGCATAATGGCCCCTTTGTATAACACTACGGGATACATATCTGACTCCCTGGATAAAAACTGAAAAGAAATGGAACTTAAAATGGAAGGCTGTGAACAATGGATGGGTCTGCTGATGAAAGCAGGCCTGCTGTAATCCCACTCTTTCTGTGAAAATTCTAATCTTCAGTGAAAATGAGCAGAGATGGATCCTGTTATGGAATTCTGGGTCCTCCAGCTGGCTGAGAGCATCATGTCCTTGGGGACCTCGACTTTGCTTGTTTCCATGAAAGACATAGCAAAAGTGTCTGAGTTTAAGAACATGAAGCACATGGCTGAGTGAGCCCAGGCTTTATGCCCACCCAAGGAAGAAGTTCATGTATGCGGTTTAAGAAGTCCAGAGAGGACTTTTGGAATCAGTTGATAAGTAATACAGAAAGGATTTTCTCTGTCTGTTGGGAACTATATGTGCCCCTAGCCTGGTTTCTGTCTTTGTATTTAGAAGATACTATGTTAGAGAATAGGAAACTGTACTTCTGTTCCCTTGGTTTGAAATTACCCTTCCTTACTTCTCTGTCCTAAAAATCTCTTTCATTCTCCAAAGTCTAGTGCAAATGCTAACTATGAGCTCTAGAGCCCAGCACCATGTCTTATTGGACTTTGCATAGTGATGTCTACCTCTTAGGGTACACAGAGTAGCCTCCACTAATTATCTCCAGCTCATCCCTATGTCTCAACACCAGCCTTTCCTGACTCATAAACCTGGTCGTTCTCATTGTCCATCATAGTCTATGTCACACTTTCTAAAAGTTTTTGTGATTGTTTCATTCGTATCTGTCTCTCCCACAGTCAATTCTCTATTTTTGTCTATTACATTCCCAGAACAAACCATAGTACTTGGCATACCTTTTGCAACAAAAGAATAGACAAGCAAGCAAACATTTGTTGAATGTTGAATTAATGCTTTTTTTTTTTAAGTCAAACTGTCTTAATTAGCAAATCTTCAATAACAGCTCTTTACCAGGCCAACTGCATTATAGCCATCAGAATAAATGACCAAGGGATATGAATGAGCTCAAATTAAACAAAGCATTTATATTTACTACAGTGGCCCTTGCTGGGCATAATTTCCTTGAACCTAATATGCTAAACAAAACAAAAGCCTAAGCAATAGTAAGAGTAGTGTCAAGATTCATCCTGATGGCATTTCAGAAAGAGAGTCTTGAGGCTGTGTCAAGGCAAGAGAAAAAATCCTCCCACTTTTTGGGCTTCTCTATCATCTGGACACGTTTCACAGGACTTTTGACTACATTTGCCCTGAAGCTTTGGGTCCCATTTGGGAGCAGGAGAAGGGGCATCAGTTTGTGTGTTTTCCAACCACAGCAATTACCACTCACCAGTCAATGTGTGGAGAAAGTCAAAACCATTTGTAACAATATATAATTTAGTCCAGTGGTTCTTGATTTTAAAATTGGAATAATTTTGTTTTTTCTAATAAAAGTGTACTAATCCTAACTTTCTTCCAGATGATGCTGGACCATTTCTACACAATTTCTTCCAGAAAACAGTAGAGGAGGGATAATTCCCAACTAATTTTATAAAGCTTTTATTACCCTGATAGCAACATCAAATAATGATAGTACAGAAGGATAAACAACAGATCATTATCTCTCAAGAATATGAACATAAAAATTTCTAACAAAATATTCGCAAATAGAATTCAGTAATACATTAAACAAATTATATACTAGGACTAAATGGTTTTTCCACCCTCCAGGGATGTGAGGAAAATTTAATATTTAAAAAGTCAATTAATGTATTTCACCATACTAACAGGCTAAAAAAGATTACATTATGCAGAAGAAGCATTGACAAAATTCAATACCTAGTAGTGATAAAAACTCTCAGAAAAATAGAAATAGAGGGACATTTCTTTCACTTGATAAAAAGCATCTACAAAAAAGCCACAGATAATATTATACCTTATGGTGTAAGAGCAAATGACTTTCCCTTAAGATTGGGAAAAAGGCAAGAATTTATCTTCCATCACTCTTATTTAATATGCTGGATATTGGAGTCAGTGGAATAAGGCAAGAAAAGCAAATAAAAGAATACAGATTGAAAAGAGAAAAAACCATCTCTTATTTTGCAGATGACATGATGGTCTACATTGGAAACCTCCAGGAATCTACAAAATTTTTTTAGAACTAGTAAGAGAGTGCAGAAAACTCACAAGTTACAAGCTACCAAAATAAAATGTATTTCTACATATTAGCAAAGAATGTGTGAACATAAAAGTTGAAAGTACAATACTATATAAAATTGCTGAAAAATGAAATATGTAAATCTAACAAACATGTTCATGACTTATGTGCTGAAACTATAAAACTCTGATGAGTTCAAAGAAAGAATATCATGTTCATGGATTGGAAGATTTAACATATTAACAATATCAATTTCCTCTAAGTGATATACAAGTTTAATATAATTTCTATCAAATCACAACATGATTTTTACAGATATAGAAAGAATTATTCTTAAATTTATATAAAAAGACAATAGGATTAGATAAAAATCAACTTTGGGAGAAATTCATTCCCAATTTCAATAGTTATTATACGTAGTAATCAAGACTGTGTGTTGGCTGGGTGCAGTGGCTCATACTTGTAATCCCAGCACTTTGGGAAGCCAAAATGGGCGGATTACTTGAGTCCAGGAGTTTGAGACCAGCCTGAGCAACATAGTGAGACCCCATCTCTACAAAAATTACAAAAATTAGCTGGACGTGGTGGCACATGCTTATGGTCCCAGCTACTTGGGAGGCACAGGTGGGAGGATCGCTTGAGCCCAGAAGGCAGAGGTTGCAGTGAGCCAGGATTGCACCACTGCACTCCAGCGTGGGTGACAGAGTGAGATCCTGACTCAAAAAAAAAAAACAAAAAAAACCGACTGTGTGTCATTGGTGGAGGGATAGATAAATAGCTAATGGAACAGAACAGAGAACCTGGAAATATAATCACACAAATATGCCCAACTGATTTTTGACAAAGATACAACAACAATTCAATGGAGGAAAGAGCCTTTTTTTTTTTTGAAAGACAGAGTCTTGCTCTGTCGCCCAGGCTGGAGTGCAGTGGTGCGATCCTGGCTCACTACAACCTTCGCCTCCCAGGTTCAAGTAATTCTCCTGCCTCAGCCTCCCGAGTAGCTGGAACTACAGGCACCCACCACCATGCCCGGCTCATTTTTGTATTTTTAGTAGAGATGTGGTTTCACCATGTTGGCCAGGCTGGTCTTGAACTCCTGACCTCAGGTGATCCACCCACTGCGGCCTCCCAAAGTGCTGGGATTACAGGCATGAGCCACCACAACTGGCCAAATAGCCTTTTTTATAAATGGTACTGGAGAAGCTGGACATCCATATGCAAAAAATGAAACTTGATATGTTTCACACCTTATATGAAAATTTATTCAAAGTGGATTATGAACTTAAATGTTAAATGCAAAATTATAAATCTTTAAAAATATAGAGAGTTGTCAAAATCTAGAGTAAGGAAAAGGGTATTTTGACTTGACAGCAAAAGACACAATTTATAAAAAGAAATGCTGATAAGTTAGACTTCATTAAATTTTAAAAATATTTTCTCTATGAAATATCCTGTTAAGATGATAAAAAGACAAGCTACATTTATAGGAGAAAAGATATGTAAATAAAATATCCAACATATCTAACAATATCTAGACTATATAAAGAACTCTCAAAGCTAAACAAAATTACAAAAATCTAATTAGAAAATGGGCAAATTAAGTACAGAGAAATGTCATCAAAATACACAATGGCATATGAAAAGATGCTCAACATCATTAGCCATTAGGCCAATGGCAATGAAAACCTCAATGAGATATCACTACTCATGTATAAGAATGCTTAAAAAACGTAATTAGTTGAAGAAGGGACAACACTGAATGCTGACAAGAATGCAAACAAATGGATCACCCATATATTGCTGCTTGGAATGTAAATGGTACAGTTAGTCTGCAAAACAGTTCATCAGTGTCTTATAAAACTAAGTATGCAATTACCTTATGACCCAGCAAGTGCATTTCAGGGCATTTATTCTAGAAAAAATAACAATGTAGCTTACACAAACACCTGTATATGAATGTTTATAGCACTTTTATTCATAATAGCTCCAATCTGGAAACTATGCATATGTTCTTTAATAAGTGAATGGTTAAACAAACTGTGATATATCCATATCATGGAATACTACTCTGCAATAAAAAGAAATCAAATATTAATACACATAGCCTGGATAAATTTCCAGATAATCATGCTGAATAATAAAAAAGGCAATTCCAAACATTTCCATACTATATGATTCTACTTATATAATATTCTTGAAATAACAAAATTATAGAGATGGAGAAGAGATTAGTGGCTGCCAGGGGTTAAAGAGAGGGCAGGGCCAAGTGGGAAATGGGTATGAAAATAAAAGGGTGACATGAAGGATCCTCATGTGATGGAAATGTTCCGTATTTTGACTACTGAGTTTAGTGTAGTGGGTGATAGTATTGTACAATAGTTTTCCAAGTTGTTCTTATCAGGGAAATGAGGTAATGTGTACATGAGATCTCTCCATATTATTTGTCACAGCTGCATGTGAATCTATAATTGTCTAAAAATATGTTTAAAAAGAGCAAGCTAGGTGTTTTTTTTAACTCAAGGAAATAAATCATGCGAACGAAAATTTCACAAACCTGGAATTAAGTTAGAAAAGTCATTTTGGGAAGAAATGGACCATTTTCATATTTCCCAAATCCTTTTTAAAAATTGTGTTATTGTGGTAAAAAAAAATATGTATTTTCAACCTAAGTAACACAGAGATTCCCTCAAGTTAATGAGTTTGTTCAGGAATGTGTAGCAGATTTGCAAATCTAGGCTATAAGGGCCATGAAGATCGCAAGTATATCCAAGGGGGTTAAGGCAAGGGGAAGCTTTTAAAGGCAAAAGAAAAAAAGTACATGTAATTTGTTTTGAAACAGAGAACACTGGGTACAGGGGCTTATTGCAGGAGTTGACGTCAGTTCATTAGTGGAGAGTGTGTCTTGCAAGTATTCTTGTGCATCCAGCTAGCTGTCCTTGTGAGTCACGTAGCAAACTGCAGTTTATAAAGTCCTTGGCAAACATTCTTGTTATAGGCATACGTGCGTAAGAACCCTTCAGGGTCTTTGTAATAGATTTTTTTTTTTCCACAGGCATATGTGCATGAGTTCTCCCTTCTCAGCCTCCTGGGTTTCTTTCTTTCTTTCTCTCTCTCTCTCCCTCTCTCTTTCTCTCTGTCTCTTTTTCTTGCTTGCTTTTGTTAGGGTTTGGTAGAAGTTACTCCATTTCGATTCTGACACCTTGCACGCTATTACAGCATTTACTGTTTAAACTGTTAAATGTATAGTTTTGTGGCATTAAATACACATTCATATTGTTGTGCACCCATGACCAACATCCATCTCCAGAACTTTCGCATCTTGCAAAACTGAAACTTCATACCCATTAATAACCACCCATTCCCCAAAACATGTAATGCCTCACAAAGTTTTATGTCATCCTTGTGCAGAGGCCATGCTAATTTATTCAGTAGCATTTCAATTTTAGCATATGTGCTGACAAATTGAGCACCCAAATTCTTTCCTATTGGTGGCTGTTTTTTCTGATCTATATGTAATAGTACCTGGGTGGTAATCCAAAGACATCATCCTGGTAGCTCTATGATTTACTTAGCATGCTATAGTTAAGAGCCAATTGTTTAATCTGATTATTTTGCCTTAAGGCAACTTTACAGATATTTTAAAGATTATGTTTGTAAGTAAGTTGATTCAATTTGGAAATATTTGTCTTCTTCTCCATTTTTTCCTGTTTGTTTGTTCTATAAGACATATGGTTGGGTAACCAGAGATGCTCATTTTTTTAACCCTAAAATTCTTTGTGATTGTGAATTATATGAATTTGGATATATTTTGAGGGTAGGTCAGTTCCTTCATAATGTAAGAAATCAACTAGTTTAATACATCCTTCTAGGAAATTTTTGTTTCTCTCTCTTTAAATGCACAGGATTTTAAGCCTTCTGTTTTAAAAGCTTTCTTCTATGTATAATTCTTTTCACAGGTACCTTGAATTCCAGAAATATTTAGCAGACTATGTTCTACCTGTTAGAAACAAAAACACTCGTTCCTCAGTGCTGCAAAGAAATGGCACTTGAACATAAATTTAATTTTCTCAGCAAGGCAATTTTTACTTCTATAGAAGGGTGTGTCTCACGGATGGAGCAATGGTGAGAGCACACCTGGATAAGGGAGGGGACAGGGTTCTTATTTCTGATGCAGGGAGCCCCTACTGCTGCATCATTCCCCTATTGGCTAGGGTTGGACCACACAGCCTAAGCTTCCAATTGGCTATTTTAAAGAGAGCAGGAGTACGAGCCAGAGTGGCGGGGTTTGTAGTTTGGCAGGAAGACCAGGTCAGAGCAAGTGATCAGGAGAACAGATGTGAACTACTGATTAGAGCTGGCAGGAAAGTTGTTTGCTGAAACTAGAGACAAGGGGGTGAAGAGAACCAGAAAGTTAAATTTTGAAATGGAGAATGAAAGAATAAGAGAGCTGAACAGACTGACATACAGGTTCTTTGAAGAAAAAATTGGAGCTCACTATATCTAACATACCTAATTTATCCAGTTTAGTTAGGGATACATTTTTTAAACCTGTGCAAAAAATCTAAACAAATTTCTCTGATATTGAAATATACTGAGTGCTTAATTTGTTTTACCTTGCCATGAAAAGTGATTGCATTTCATTTTTTAAACAGACCTTAATGTTTAGAAGAGTTTTAGATTTACAGAAAAATTGAGTAGTACAGAGAATTCCATGTATCTTGTACTCAGTTTCTTTGACTATTTATATCTTACATATTATTTGCATCACTAACATTTTTTGTATCAGCATGACACATTTGTTATAATTAATGAGCCAATATTGATACACTATTATTAATAAAAGTCCATAGTTTTTATCTAATGTCATTTTTCTCTTCTGGGACGTATTTTTTCAAATCAATTGGACAAAAGTCTAGGACTATGATTACTGGATCATATGGTAAGACTATGTTAGCTTTGTAAGAAACTTCCAAAATTTTTTTCAAAGTGGCTGTAGCATTTTGCATTCCTACCAATAATAAACAAAAGTTTCTGTTGCTCCACATCCTTGCCAATATTTGGCATTTTCAATTTTTTAAAAAAATTTTAGCCATTCTAACTGATGTATAGTGGTATCTCATATGTTTTTTTTAATTTGCAATTACCTAATGACAAATGGTGCTGAGAATTTTTTTATATCCTTATTTTTCATCTGCCAGTCTTCTCTGGTGATATATTTATTCTGATCTATACATTGTTGTATTGAGTTTGCTCATATTTTGCTGGGGATTTTTGTATTTATGTTCATAAGAGGTACTGGTCTATGGAGTTCCTTTCTTATAATGTCTTTATTTGGATTGGCTATTAGGGTAATACTATGGTCTACTGAATGAATTTTTCATTTTCAGGATTTATTCTGCCTGTAGAAATTAGTTTCTCCTTAGTTCACATTCTTCAGTAACTAATTTTGTTTGGTGATCAGTTTTGTTTATGAAATAGTCTGTTTTGGCTAGGCTAAGTTATCTGGCTTTTTATATACCTTTTTGAATTACCTGGTTTGTATTTCTAACTAATTTTCTTGATATTTTGGTAGAAAGTGTAGTATGCTTGTATTTTAATATGAGGAAAATTGACACTTTTAGTATGTTGAATACTCCAAAACATAAACACATTATGTCTCTCCATTTAGTTAGATCATCTTTGGGTGGGGGACCCAGAGCCAAACCATATCAGATAGGTTTGCATAGAACTGCCCGCTGTGAAACTTGTGGCCAGCCAGGCCAGGAGCTGAGAGACCAAGAAGTGGGCAAGAGAATGAATCATCCATGGAAAAAGTTCCTGGGGGACATCCAGGTGGCAGTCATTTCTATTTGGAGTGGTGTGGCTCTACCTTTTAGATACTTCTGCATGAGTATAAGGATGTCTTGTAAGCACCAGCACGTTTAGATAAATTGTTAGCTGAGAGCCATCTATCACCCTGTGGTAAGGAATGGTGGTGAGCAGCCACTGCAACAGATGGCCACTTCTGTGGGCTGCCTATTTGGCAACAGAAGCCCAGCTAGCAGAAGCAAAGTAAAATGGCTTTAGTAAGAATTACAATTGGAAAAAGGTTTCTCTTTGAAGAGTTTGATAGTAAAAAGTTGACTTAGTTAAAACTAATATCTGGGCTATGTGTGTATACTTATTATTATTATTATTTTTGAAACACAGTCTCACTCTGTAGCCCAGGCTGGAGTACAGTGGTGAGATCTCAGCTCACTCTAGCCTCTACCTCTCCGGTTGAAGTGATTCTTCCACCTTAGCCTCCAGAGGAGCTGGGACTACAGGTGTGCTCCACCACGCCCAACTAATTTTTGTATTTTTATAGAGATGGGGTTTCACCATATTAACCAGGCTGCTCTTGAACTCCTGATTTCAAGTGATCTGCCCGCCTTGGCCTTCCAAAGTGTTGGGATTACAGGTGTGAGCCACTGTACTCAGGTTACTTACGTATTGTTTTAAGACCTCTGTTCTCTCTCTGTAAAATTTGTCAGTCAACTGAATCCTATGTCTCTATTTCCTTCCGCCTGTCCCTCCTTCCTCTTGCCATCCTCAAAGCCACATTAGGGGACAACAAAAGAAAGAATTATGACAGCCTGTGATCCTTTGGAGAAAATGGAAAGGGCCCAGATTTCTCTTTTGGAGAGAAACCTGTTCTTCCTCATGGTATCCCCAAAGTTGTAAGTGGACAGATAAAACTCTGCTCTCTTTTGTATTGTATTATTTGTGGCTTTTTGGGGAGTGCCATAGATGCTTGACACTGTGAGAGGATTTGACCTTGATGTGTGTTTGATGGTTGGTAGCGTGATGGTGGACAAGAGCTACAGTGTTGGAGGTGGCTAAGGACAGTTATTTGCAGGAGATGGTCATTGCTGCAGGGGGCTGCTTGGTTCTTTGCATATGTGGATAAGAAAAGCGTGGTTTAGGCCATAAAAACTTCATGCTTTCTTAGCCCAGTTCCTTAAAGAACTCTACCCTAAAATTAGTAATCTAACTAAGAAACAGGCAAAGTTGAAAAGACCACCTATCAAACTAAATCAGTCTTTGAAACTCTTTGTAAAACTAATTTACATGTTTAAAAGAAATCTCAATTTTTAAAGGCTTACCTGTCTCGGCACTTAAGCTACTAGAAACTTCATGGAGAAGAGAATGTCTTAAAGTTTACATAACAAATCCTGCCTTTGCTTGGATCTAAGTTTTGTGTCTTTGAGATGTAAATTTTCTACCTAGTTCTCCCCTGAGTCCTGTCTTTTGGAGATGCAAATTTAGAGTTGCTTCCCTAACAATTGTTTAGGGCAAGAAACAGCTATTTAAGAGATTGACAGTCTAAAGTTGGGGTAAAACTGAAAACTGGGAAATGAAAAACCTTATAAACATAGGTTCTGCTTCTTTCTGCATGTCTGTTATGCTTATATGTGTCCTGTGTAAGTGATATTTCACTACAAAATATTAAAACAAGCTCTAATTAATTGACTTGAGAAATTAAGTACATAAATCAAATATTTTATTAGAAAAATAAAACCTGAAATAACTGTTAGTTCACATGGTTTAATAATCTTTGGTAAATAAAACTAATTTCAAAACTTTCTTCAATGATTTAAAATCTGAAAGTCATGCTATGGTAAATTAAGTAATTCTAGAGTTCTTATTAGAAATTTGGATTACTAAGCATTAGACTAGTCATTAATACATGTAATTAAAACTGTTCTATATAGAAGAAACTATTCTACATACAGAGTGTTTATAATGTAATTTTGGGAAAGAAGTTTATGAAAAATTCTAAGATGTGGTTTTGCTTAAAGGAAAAGTAATTTTTTCTAGTTGAAAGGCTATTATTTAAAGGTTGTTTCAAATGAAGAAAAAAGCTACAGATAAAACTAAATGGATAGAAAGAGAAAGGATAAAAGGGCGGAAATGAGAAAGCTTTGATTCCTGGGTGGCTACATTCCAGTTAATTGAGGTACATTTTAGCTTGATTATTTAAAACCATTCAAATGTTTTTGATTTAGGCATTTATTACTATAAATTTTTCTTTAGCACTACTTTTGTTGTATTCCGTAGCTTTCGGTATGTTGTTTTGTAATATCATCTTTGGTATGGAGTTGCAGCTCTGCTGCATCATGTTCACCAAAGGTGAAAGTTCCCAGTGGAATTTAGAGATGACTCAAATGCCTGGGGATTTGTTTCAATGAATGCATAAAGAGATGCAAACTGAGACACAAAAAGCAAAATATTCAACCCCTTGGTTATTGTTACCTATAATTGCTAAAATGAAGGAAAGAAAGTGCTGGGTTGAGCTTTGAGGCTGGACTAAGCTGAGGTGTAGGTCTGTCTGAGCTCAGATCGCTAGCCTCAAAGCTACCCACCAAGGGAAAAAATTATGCCAGGGCAAAGAAAATGACTCCGGGTCCTCTGGTTACCAAAAAGGTAGTCAATGGTGAAGTGGCTGGGGCAGGGGCTGGGGGAGGCAAAACTAACTATTAAAACTAAAAAGTAAAATGTTTAAAAAAGTTTTATTTTGTGGATAGATATCATCAGCTTCCTGAGAAACCTTTACTAAACTGGATCATGGGAGTAACTACTTTGTAATCAGTGTGTTTGATTTTGAATGCTGCAGAGTAGAGGAGCATGTTTAGGCTGATGCAGGACCCCACAGCTCACTGTTGAACAGTTGCAGATGATAAGTGATATTGAACATTTTTTCATATATGTGTTGGCTATTTGTATGTCTTTTTTTGAGAATGTATATTCAGATACTTAGCCGACTTTTAAATGAAATTATTATTATATTTCTTTTGAGTTTTTTGAGTTCCTTGAATATTCTGGATATTAGTTCCTTGCCCAATGAATAGTTTGCAAATATATTTTTTCATTCAGCTTCTCTTTACTGTGTTGATTGTTTCCTTTGGCAAAAGTTTTTTAGTTTAAATATAGTGCTATTCGTCTATTTTTTTTTCCTTTTTGCTTGTGCTTTTAGGTTGTTAATCATAAAATCTTTGCCTAGACCAATATCCTGGAATGTTTCCCCTATGCTTTCTTGTAGAAGATTTATAGTTTTGAATCTTATACTTAAGTCTTTAATTCATTTTGAGTTGATTTCTGTATATGGTAAAATATAGAGTTCTAGTTTCGTTCTTCTGCATATGGATATCCAGTTTCCCAACACCATTTATTAAAAATGATATCTTTTCCTCAGTGTATGTTCTTGGAGCCTTTATCAAAAATCAGGGGACTAAAATATGTAAATCTGTTTCTGGCTTGTTAATTATGTTCTGCTGGTTTATGTGCCTATTTTATATCAATATCATATCGTTTTGATTACTACAGCCTTGTCATATATTTTGAAGTCAGATAGTGTGATACCTCAAGATTTGTTTGTTTTGCTCAAGATTTATTTGGCTATTTGGGCACTTTTTTGCTTCCATATGATTTTTACAATTTTTCCTATTTCTGTGAAAAATGCCTTGGTATTTGATAAGGACTGCATTGAATCTGTAGATTGCTTTGGGTAATATGATTATTTTAACAAGATTAAGTCTTCTAATTTGAAAGTATGGAATGTCTTTCCATTTGTTTGTATTCTTTTCAATTAATTTAATCAGTGTTGTCATTTTCCTTATAGAAGTCTTTCACTTCCTTGGATAAATACATTCCCAAGTATTTTATTTCATTTCATTCGTACCTATTGAAAATGAGATCGCCTTCTTGATTTTTTTTTCAGTCAGTTTATACTCAGCATATAGAAATAGTAAGTTTTGTATGCTGATTTTGTATCCTACAACTTCACTAAACTGATCAGATCTAAGAGATTTCGGTAGAGACTATAGTTTTTTGTTTTTTTTTTAAATAGATATAAGAACCTGTGTTCTGAAAAAGAAATAATTTGACTTTCTTTTTTTCCAGTTTGATTACTTTTATTTTTTTCCATTTCAAATAGCTCTGGATAGAACTTCCAGTACTATGTTTAACAATAGTGGTGAAAGTGAGCATCTTTGGCTAATTTCAGTTCTTAAAGAACAGGTTTTCAGCTTTTCTCCACTCAGTATGATATAGCTGTGTGTTTGTCATAAATGCATTTTATTATTTTGAGGTATTTTCTCTCTATGCCTACTTTTTTGAAAGCTTTTTTCATAAAAGATGTTTAATTTTATAGAATTCTTTTTCTGAATCTATTGAGATGATCAGATGGTTTTGTTCTTCATATTTTTGATGTGAATGGCTCACATTTATTGATTTGCATATGCTGAACTATCCTTACATTACTGGTATAAATCCCATTTAATCATGGTGTATTCTTTTTGATATGCTTTTGAATTTGCTTTTGTTGTATTTTGTTAGAAATTCTTGTGTTTACGTTTATTAGAAATATTAGCCTTTGGTTTTCTTTTTTATTGTGTCCTTGTATGGTTTTCATATCAATGCAACACTGCCTTCATAGAGTAAGTTACAATTTCCTCCTCTTTAATTTTTTGGAATAGTTTAAGGAGAATTGTTGTTCTTCTTTGTCAGTCTAGTAGAATTTGGCAGTGAAGTCATAATGTTCTGGGCTTTTCCAACTTGGGAGACGTTTGAATACAAATTCAATCTTGATGCCTGTTATTGGTCTGTTCATGTTTTCTCTTTCCCTGATTCAAGATTGGTAGGTTTATATGTCCATGAATTTATCTGCTTTCTCAATATTTTCCAGGTTTTTTTTAAATATTCTTGTTTGTAGTACTCTCTGGTGATCTTTTGCATTTCTGTGCTATCAGTTGTCATGTTCCCTCTTTGTTTCTGATTTTGTTTATTTGACTATACTCTCATTTTTACTTGCTTAATGTATCTATCAGTTTATAAATTTTATCTTTCAAAACAAAACCAACTTTTCATTTCATTCATTCTTTGTATAGTTCTTCCTTGTTCTGTATTTTTTTGTTCTACTAATTTTAAGCTTTGTTCTTGCTTTTCCAGTTAATTGAGGTAAATTTTAGCTTGATTATTCACAACCATTCAAATTTTTTGATTTAGGCATTTATTACTATAAACTTTTCTTTAAGCACTACTTTTTTTGTATTCCATAGGTTTTGGTATGTTGTTTTGTAAATTTTTATTTGTTTCAATAAGTTTTTTTTTTTAAATTTTCTTTTAGTCTATTTGTATTTGTACAGGTGACTCTTATAGGCAGCATATAGGTGGGACATGTTTTTTCAATGCATTCAACTATTTTATACCTTTAAATGGAAAATTTAATCCATTTTCATTCAAGATTAGTATTGATATGTAAGAACTTATTCCTGTCATTTTGTTAATTTTTTTTCTGGTTTTTTCCTTTCTTTCTCTCCTGTTATTTATCATTGTGATTTAGTGGTAGTGCTAACTTTGAGTCCTTTCTCTTATTCCTTTTTGTCTTTGCTCTATCAATATGTTTTATTCCTTTGTGTTTTCATAATGTTAGATACTGTCTTTCTTTTCAATGTGGAGAATTCTTTTAAAATTTTTTTGTAGGGCTAGTCTAGTGGTGATACATTTGCTTAGTTTTTACTTGCTCAAAAGGTTTTATTTCTTCTTCATTTATAAAGTAAAATTTGATGGCCAGAGTATTGTTGGCTTAGTTTAATTTTCTTTTAGCACTTTGAATATATCATCCCATTCTCTTCTGGCCTGTAGGATTTCTACTGAAAACCAGTTGGTTGTCTGATGAAACTTCCTTATATGTGACTAGACAGTTTTTTGTTGCTGCTTTTGGAATTCTCTCCTTGTCTTTGTGTATTAGACCATTCTTACATTGCTATAAAGAAATATCTGAGACTAGGTAATTTATTAGAAAAGAGGTTTAATTGGTTCACTGTTCTGCAGGCTATTCAGGAATCATAGCACTGGCATCTGCTTCTGAGGGGGCCTCAGGAAGTTTTTACTCATGGCAGAATATGAAGTGGGAGCAGATATATTACATGGAAAAGGCAGAAGGAAGTAGTAGGGAGGAAGATGTCACATAATTTTTTTTTTTTTTGAGACAGACTCTCATTCTATTGCCCAGGCTGGAATGCAGTGTGGTGATGTAGCCTCAATGCAACCTGCGCCTCCTGGGTTCAAGTGATTCTTGTGTCTCAACCTCCTGAGTAGCTGGGATTACAGGCATGTGACACCCCACCAGGCTAATTTTTGTATTTTTAGTAGAGATGGATTTTGCCGTGTTGGCCAGGCTTGTCTCAAACTCCTGACTTCCGATGGTCCATCTGTCTTGGCATCCCAAAGTGCTGGGATTGCAGGCATGAGTCACCATGTCAGGCCAGATGTCATATACTTTTAAGTGATTAGAACTCATGTTAATTGAGAGCAAGAGCTCACTTATCATCAATGGGATTGGGATGACCAAAACCATTTATAAGGGATCTGCTCCCATGATATAAACATCTTCAAACAGGGCCTACTTATAACACTGGGGATGACATTTCAACATGAGATATGGGCAGGGACAAAAATTTAAACTTTACCATTGCCTCTATCACCTCCTAAATCTCATGTACTTTTCACATTTCAAAATACAGTTATCTTTTGTCAGTAGTCCCCCCCAAAGTCTTGCCTCATTCCAGCATTAACTCAAAAGTTCAAAGTCTTATCCAAGACAAAAAAAATTCCTTCTGCCTATGAGCTTGTAAATTCAAAGGCAAGTTATTTACTTCCAAGATTCAATAGTGGTATAGGTACTGGACAAATATTCCCATCCCAAAAGGGAGATATTGGCCAAAGAAAGAGGATACAGGCCCCATTTAAGTCCAAAACTCAGCAGGGAAGTCATTAAATCTCAAAGCTCCAAAATAATCTTTTTTTACTCCATGCCCCACAACCAGGGAATACTGGTTCAAGGGGTTAGCTCCCAAGGCCTCAAGAATCTCCACCTGTGTGGCTTTGCATCGTTCAGCCCACAAAGCTGCTCTCACAAGTTGTTGAGTGCCTGTGGCTCTTCCAGGCACAGGGTGCAAGCTGCAGTGAATCTACCATTCTCAGGACTGGAGGGCAGTGGCTCCTGATAGTGTTTGGCTGTGTTCCCTTTCATAGCTCATCTTAAATTGTAGCTTACATAATTCCCATGTGTCATGGGATACAATTAGTGGGAGATGATTGCATCATAGGGGTGGTTTTCCTCCATATTGTTCTTGTGGTAGTAAGTCTCACAAGATTTGATCATTTTATAAAGAAGAGTTTTCCTGCACAAGGTCTCTTTTTTCTTGTCTGCTGCCATGTTAGACATGCATTTCACCTTCCATCACGATTATGAGGCCTCCCCCATCCATGTGGAACTGAGTCCATTAAACCTCTTTCTTTTGTAAATTGCCTAGTCTTAGGTACATCTTTATCAGCAGCTTGAAATAGAACTAACACAGCCCCCTTCTCACAGCTCCACTAGGCAATAACCAAGTGGGGATTCTGTGTGTGGGCTCTAACCCTGCAATTCCCCTTGTTGCTGTCTTAATAAAGGTTCTCTGTGAGGGCTCCACCCTGTCAGCAGGTTCCCACCTCATCAACCAGGTTTTTTTCATACAGTCTTTGAAATCTAGGCAGAGGGTGTAATATGGTTTGGCTCAGTGTTTCCACCCAAATCTCACCATGAATTGTATTAATCCCCACATGTCAAGGGCAGGACAGAGTGGAAATAATTGGATCACAGGTGTGATTTTCCTTATGCTGTTCTCATGATAATGAGTGCATCTCACAATATCTAATGGTTTTATAAACATCTGTCATTTCCCCTGCTGGCACTCATTCTCTCTCCTGCCACCGTGTGAAGAGGTGCCTTTTTCCCATGACTGTAAGTTTCCTAAGGCCTCCACATCACTAAGAAAATGTGACTCAATAAAACCTTTTTTCTTTATAAATTACCCAGTCTTTGGTGTTTTTCATAGCAGTGTGAAAATGGGCCAATGTAGTACACTGATACCAGGAATGGGGTATTTCTGTAAAGATACCCAAAAATGTGGAAGTGACTTTGAAACTGTGTAACAAGCAGAGGTTGGAACAGTTTAGAGGGCTTAGATGGCAGGAAGATGTGGGAAAGTTTGGAACTTCCTAAAGACTTATTGAATGACTTTGATCAAAATACTGATAGTGATAGGCTGAGGTGGTTTAGACAGAGATGAAGAACTCTTGTGAACTGGAGCAATTGCGACTCTTGCTATGCTTTAGCAAAGAGACTGGCAGCATTTTGCTCCTGCCCTAGAGATCTGTGGAAGTTTGGACTTGAGAGAAATGTTTTAGGATATCTGGCAGAAGAAATTTCTAAGTGGCAAAGTGTTCAAGAGAAAGGAGAGAATAAAAGTTTGGAAAATTTGTAACTTGACAATGCAATAAAAAATATAAACCCATTTTCTGGAGAGAAATTCAAGCCTGCTGCAGAAGTTTTCATAAGTAACAAGAGGCTGAATGTTAATCACCAAAACAATGGGGAAATACATCGAGGGCATGTCAGAGACATTCTCAGAAGCCTCTCCCATTACAGACTCAGAGGTTTAGGAGGGGAAAAAAATGCTTTCATGGCCTGGGCCTAGAAGCCCTCTGCTCTGTGCAGCTTGAGGACATGGTGCCCTGCATCCTAGCTGTGTCAGTCCCAGCCAAGGCTAAAAGGGACCACTGTGGAGCTCAGGATTTTACTTCAGAGGGTGCAAGCCCCAAGCCTTTGTGACTTACATGTGGTGTTGGGCCTGTGGGTACACAGAAGTCAAGAATTGAGGTTGGAAGACCTATGCTTAGATTTCAGAGGATGTATGTAAATGCCTGGATGTTCAGGCAGAAGTTTGCTACAGGGGCAGACCCCTCATGGAGAACCTCTGTTAGGCCAGTGCAGAAGGGAAATGTCAAGTTTGAGCCCACACACACAATCCCCACTAGGGTACTGCCTAGTGGAGCTGTGAGAAGAGGGCCACTATCTTCTGCACCCCAGAATGGTAGATCCACCAAGAGCTTGCCCTGTGTGCCTAGAAAAGTCACAGGCATTCATGGCTAGCCCATAAAGGCAGTCCACAGCGGGGAAGTACCCTGTAAAGACACAGGGCAGAGCTGCCCTAGGCTGTGGTAGTCCAACTCTTGCATCAGCATGACCTGGATGTGAGACATGGAATCAAAGGAGATCATTTTGGAACTTTAAGATTAAATGACTTTTCTTTTGGATTTCAGACTTACATGGGGCCTGCAGCGCCTTTGTTTTGGCCAATTTCTTCCATTTGGAATGGTTGTATTTACCCAATGCCTGTACTCACATTATACCTAGGAGATAACTGACTTGCTTTTGGTATTACAGGCTCATTGGCAGAAGGAATTTGCCTAGTCTTTGATGAGACTTTGGACTTGGACCTTTGGGTTAATGCTGAAATGAGTTAGGACTTTGGAGGACTGTTGAAAGGCATGATTGTGTTTTAAAATACGAGTATATGAGATTTGGCAGGGACCTGGTAGGGAATAGTATTGTTTGGCTCTATGCCCCACACAAATCTCACCCTGAATTGTAAAAATCTTCATGTGTCAAGTTTGGGACCAAGTAGAAGCAATTGTATTATGGGGACAATTTCTCCCATGCTCATCTCATAATAATGAGTGAGTCTTACAAGATCTGAGGGTTTTATAAGCACCTGTTATTTCCTGTGGTGGCCTGTGAAGGGGTGACTTTAGGAGTTCCAAACTTTCCCACATCTTTCTGTCTTCTGAGCCCTCCAAATCTCTAGGAAGTTTCAAACTTTTCCACATATTTCTGTGCTTTTTCTGAGCCCTCCAAACTGTTCCAACCTCTGTTTGTTACCCAGTTTCAAAGTTGCTTCCACATTTTTGGGTATCTTTACACAGCACTCCACTCCTGGAACCAATTTACTGTATTAGTTCACAATCGTGCTGTTGTAAGGACATAGCCAAGGTCGAGTAATTTATAAAGGAAAGAGGTTTAATTGAATCACAGTTCCACAGTGCTGGGAAGGCCTCAGGAAACTTACAATTATGGCAGAAGGGGAAGCAAACACATCTTTCCTTACAAGGCAGTAGGAGAGAGGAGAATGAGAACTGAGTAAAAGGGGAAGCCCCTTATAAAGCCATCAGATTTCATGAGAACTCACTATCAGGAGAATAGCATGGGAGTAACTGCCATTATGATTTTATTACCTCCCACTGAGTCTCTCCCACCACATGTGGGGATTATGGGAACTACAATTTAAGAAGAAATTTGGGCAGAGACACAGCCAAACCATATCAGAAGTATGCTCAGCTGTTGTAGGGAGAGGGGCTGTTATAGGCCAGGCAGGCCTGTCCTTAGGTTTTTCCACTCCTATGCATGGACACATGCTATGGCAAGCAGTGTGGGGTGATTCCTGTGCAACTTGTTTGGGTTGCAATGTCAGTGACAGTAGCAGACAAGGAGAGCCTATCTTCAGTGCATGTGCCAGTGTGCTACAGCTCTGCTGTTGGGGGAGGCAGAGTCATTTTCAGTGGCAACAGCCTTACTTAGTTTTTTTTCAGGTTCTGAGGAACACACACTTTGGCCTTCTGTGGTGGCTGCAGTGGCTGTGTAGGTGGTGGTCAGGGAGAACCTGTCTTCTAGGCATGCACAAGTTTAGAGTAACCCTGGTGATGAGAGGATGGGTGGGTTGCTTTTAGTAGCAGCTGCCACAGGCAGATGGCTTTAAAGTTCTCTGAGCAAATGCCTTGGTTCACTTTGTCATAGGGGAAGCCTCCCCGAGGGCACTGCACTGCCTCTTTCCCAAGGTACAGAATGCTGTGTGGGCTATGCTGCTGGAGACCCTTGGCCACTTCTGGGTACAACTCTGTTGCATCACTGAAACTCTTGGGGTAGATATGGGGGGATGACAGTGGGGCTCCAGGGTTCTGGAAGTGCAGGGGTTGTTGAGCTCCAGGAGAGGATGAAGTCAGATGGACTCTAGACTTTCAAAATGGTGCTGTGCTGTGGCTGCTTGGGTCTCAGGGTGTGTGAGGCTTAGCATGGGCTCCCTCTTTAGAGCAATTTTGTCATGCAAGCTCCAGGCAGATCCCTAGTCTCAGGATTCTTGATGATTGAGGGGGCTCTCCCATGGCTAGAATTCCAAGAGTCTATGGTGGAAATCTGGATCACTGTGGATCTCTCACTAACCTTTCCTTGCACTAGGGAGCATTCCCAGGCTACCCGTTGATCTTGCTGGCTGATGCTTTGTTTTCCTCTACTGCCATCTCTCAGGTGTTTTATTTCACTTCTCTATAGAATTCCAATGTTGTCTTTTAGATTCTCTATTCAAAGTGTGATCATCTAGTTTGCTATTTCGGTTCTTTGTCAAGGAGGGGAGTGCCAAATGCCTTTAGTCACCAATCTTGAGGCCCCCTCCTTTTGCTTCTTAGATGGTAACTTAGATTTTTACTTTGAGACCTTTGTTCCTTTCTAATAGAGGCACTTAATATGTTAAATTTCCTTTTAAGCAATGCTATAGCTACATCCTACATATTTTGATATATTTTTAATCAGTTAAGTATATTTATTTCCCCCTCAGATTTTATTTTTGACTCATAGATTATTTAGAAATGTGTTTAATTTCCAACCTTTTGATAGTTTTAACTTTCCATTTTTGATTTTTAGTTTAAATTCACTATGGTCAGAGGACAAGCTTCATCTGGTTTTTATTCCTTTCCATTTTCAAATTTTTATTATTTTCTTTTCACTCTTCTGTCCAGTGATAGATGCTTTCACATTTTTAAGGTATGTTGTATAACCCAAAGATGTGGTCTGTTTTAGTTAACATTTGATGCATGCATGAAAATAATGTGTGTTCTGTTGTTGTTAAGTCATCTATAAATGTCAATTACGTTCTATTGATTGATGATGTTGTTCAGTTCTCTCTATTATAACTGATTTTTTTATTTAGTGGTTGTTTCAATTACTGAAAGAGTAGTTGAAGTCTTCAATTATAATTGTGGATCTGTCTTCTTGGTTTAGTTTTGTTTGTTTTCGCTTCATGTGTTTTGCAGCTCTGTTGTTTTATACATACAGAAATGTTATGTCTTCTAGATGAATTGACTTTTATTATTTTGTTAATACACCTCTTTGATAATTTTCTTTTCTTGAAACACATTTTGTCTGATTTTAATGTAAGCACTGTTATTTTCTTTCTGATTAGTGTTTTTATGGTATATATATATTTTATTCTTTTGTCTCTGGCCTACCTATATCATTATAATTTAAATAAGTTTTCTATGGACAAAGAGTAGTTAGGTCACTACTACTACAAGGCAGCAGGAGAGAGGAGCTAAAATCAATTCTAGCCTGGTGTGGTGGCATGTGCCTGTAGTCCCAGCTGCTCGGTAGGCTGAGGCTGGAGGATAGCTCGAGTCCAGCAGTTCTGGGCTGTAGTGTGCTATGCCAGTTGGGTGTCTGCACTAAGTTAGGCATCAATATGGTAACCTTCTGGGGAGCAGGGACCACCGGGTTGCCTAAGGAGGGGTGAACCAGCACAGGTTGGAAACGGACCAGGTCAAAACTCCCGTGCTGATAGTAGTGGGATCACACCTGTGAATAGCCACTGCACTCCAGCCTGGACAACATAGTGAGACCCTGTCTCTTAAAAAAATTAATTAATTAATTAATTAAAAATATCAATTCTATTCTGCAAATCTGTGTTTTTGTTGGTATAGTTAGACTGCATGCCTGTAGTGTATTTATTTTCGTGTTTGGATTTAAATATGCCATATTGTTATATGCTCTAGTGTTTCTTTGGCAAAAGCAAGCAATATCTGTATTTAAATTTATTTGTACTAATTCTCCTCTCTCTGAAGGCATAGACCATTTTGGATACCAGATTCATGTGTTGATGTGTCAGACCAGAATTTATGCTTAGGATGATCCCATTTCTTTGCACTTTGTGTCTTATTTACAGAAGCTTTAGGATATCTGGATCTGAAAGTAGCCCAATCTAAATTGCTTCAGTGCTTGCTAACTCTCTTACGCTTATGCCCCTATATCATCTCTGGCCTTACAAAATTCTCTTTTGCATTTCTTTGCAAGATTGTTAAAGTATTTAAAATTTGAGACTTTATTTTAGTATTTTACCAGTTAATCATAATGTATTACATAAAGCACATATTGCCTCACTTAATCCTCCTAACAATTATGTAAAATAGATATCAGTACCTCTATTCTATAAGTGAAAAAATAGCTAAGAAGACTGCAAAGTTTTTTGCTTCCCATAGTGAAGCATATTTTAGAATTTAAAAAGTTTAGAGATGGCATATCCTTTCCAGCAAGAGGACTCAGAAGTTTGGAAACCATAAAAATTAAACATTTTAGAGGGATCCAACATTGGTCATTTGTCTTTATCAGAAAGAGGGCTAGACAAGTGAGATTTTTAGTTTTCAAACAAAATGCTGGTAGACCTGGAATGAATGTGTCTATCAATCATATCCCCCCGTGTCTACATTTCCCAGATTATTTTAATAAAATAATATAATCTGAAACTCTAGCTAGGTACACAGAATACCAAAATTTTATTGGCTTAGTAAAAACAGTTCTGATATCTATAACTGACAAGAGATTGGTAACCAGTATATATAAACAACTCCCATAAATCAACATAAAAATTAAGAATAAACAAATTTTATAAGTAGATAAGGGATTTGAATGGGCAATTCATAGAAAATATTAAAATGTTAAAAAAAAAAAATCCCCAACTCTCCTGGAATCAAGAGGTACAAATTAAAATAACAATAGCATTTTATACCAGTCAGATTCATACAAACCAAAAGTTCTGACAGCACCATATGTTACTTATATTATGGCAACCTAGGGAAATTTATATACCGTTTTTGCAAAATCAAATAGTATAATCACTCTGGGCAATATTTTTAAAATATGTGATGTATCAAATATTTGTATTTTCTAGATATAGCAGCAATTTCACCACAAAGTATGTATCTTACACAAAGTATGTATTATTAAACAGGAACAGAAAATAAATTGGTTAAAATGTAATTCATTTTCCTATTTTCTGTGTTCAACTATACTGGCTAATTTTGCCACCAAGTCAAAAGAAAGTAACTATTTCAGTCTTTCCCCTTTTCTCAGTCTGAAACCACTTTTCTAGTTTTAAATGTCTAGACAGAAAAGCCAGAAGCAGAGTAATTGAAACAGCAAGTGTCACAGACAAATTTTCCTTTAGGCAAATGATATGGTTTGACTGTGTCCCACCAAAATCTCATCTTAAACTGTAATTCCCATAATCCTCACATCTCATGGGCAGGGCCCAGTGTGGGGTAATTGAATCACATGGGTGGTTATCTCCATGCTGTTGTTGCAATAGTGAGTGAGTTCTCATGAGATCTGATGGCTTTATAAGGGACTTTTCTACTCCCTTTGCTTATTCTTCTCTCTCCTTTTGGCATGTGAAGGATATATTTGCTTCCTTTTCCGCCATGATTGTAATTTTCCTGAGACCTTCCCAGCCGTGCTGAACTGTGAGTCAATTAAACCTCTTTCCTTTATAAATTATTAGTTTTGGGTATGTTTTCATAGCAGTGTGAGAATGGACTAATAGAGTAAATTGGTGCTGCAGAGTGGGGTCCTGCTATAAGGATACTGAATATGTGGAAGCAACATTGGAACTGGGTAACAGGAAGAGGTTGTAACAGTTTAGAGGGCTCAGAAGAGGACAGGAAAATGTGGGAAAGTTTGAAACTTCCTAGTGACTTGGAGAACTCAGAAGATAGGAAGATATGGGAAAGTTGGAACTCTTAGAGATTTGTTTCATGGCTTTGACCAAACTGCTGATAGTGATATGGACAATGAAGTCCAGGCTGAGGTGGTCTCAGATGGAGACGAGGAAATTCTTGGGGACTGGAGTAAAGGTCACTCTTGCTATGGAAAGAGACTGGTGGCATTTTTCCCCTGCTCTAGAGATCTATGAAACTTTGAACTGAAAAGAAATGATTTAGGGTGTCTGGCAGAAGAAATTTCTAAATGGCAAATCATTCAAAAGAAAGCAGAGCATTGAAATTTGGAAAATTTGTGGCCTAACAATGCCATAGAAAAGAAAAATTCATTTTCTGGTGAGAAATCCAAGCCCACTGAAGAAATTTGCGTAAGTAAGGAGGATCCAAATGTTAATCACCAAGACAATAAGGAAAATGTCTCCAGGGCTTGCCAGAGAACCTCACAGCAACCCCTCCCATCACAGGCCCAGACACCTTGCAATAAAAAATGGTTTCCTGGATCAGTCTGAGGGCCCCACCTCCTCTATGCAGCTTTGGGACTTGGTATCCTGCATCCCAGCCACTCCAGCAGTGACTAAAAAGAGACAAGGTATACCTTGGGTTGTGGCTTCAGAGGGTGCAAGCCTCAATCCTTGGCAGCTTTCACATGGTCCTGTGGGTATGCAGAAGTCAAAAATTGAGGTTGGGGAACTTGTACCTAGATTCAGAGGATTTATGTAAATGCCAGAATATCCAGGCAGAATTTTGCTGCATGGGCAGAGTCCTCATGAGGAACCTCTGCTAGGGCACTGGGGAAAGGAAATGTGGTTTCCTTTCCCCACACAGAGTCTCCACTAGGACACTGCCTAGTAGAGAGGTGAGAAGAGAGGCACTGTCCTCCAGTACCCAGAATGGTAGATCCACTGACAGCTTGTACTGTATGCCTGGAAAAGCCACAGATACAATACCAGCCTGTAAAAGCAGCTGAGAGGAAGAATGTACCCTGCATAGCCACAGGTTGTGGTTGCCCACTTCTTGCATCAGTGTGGTCTGGATGTGAGACAAGGAGTCAAAGGAGATTATTTTGCAATGTTAAGGTTTAATGACTTCCCTATTGGATTTTAGACTTGCATGGGGCCTGTAGTCTGTTTCTATTGGATAATTTTTCCCATTTGGAATGGAAGTATTTACCCGATGCCTGTATCCCCATTGTATCTAAGAAGTAACTAGCTTGCTTTTGATTTTACATGTTTATAGGTGGAAGGGAGTCACCCTGTTTCAGATGAGACCTTGGACTTGGACTTATGAGTTAATGCTGGAATGGAATAGGAAGGCATTACTGTGTTTTTCAAATAGTGGGCATAAAATTTTGGAGGGGCCAATGGTAAAATTAAATGATTTGGCTTTGTCCCCCAGTCAAATCTTATTTTGAACTTTAGTTTCCATATTCCCCACGTGTCATGGGAGGGACCCAGTGGGAGCTAATCGAATCATGAGGGGTGGTTACCTCAATGTTGTTCTCATGATAGTGAGTTCTCACAAGTTCTGATGGTTTTATAAGGGGCTTCCTCACCCCTGCCATTGCTCATTCGTCTCCTCTCCTGTTGCCACATGAAGAAAGACATGTTTCCTTCTATTTTTGCTGTGATTATAAATTTCCTGAGTCCTCTCCAGCTGTGCTGAACTGTGAGTCGATTAAACCTCTTTCTCTTATAAATTACCCAGTCTTGGGTATGTCTTCATAGCAGGATGAGAATGGACTAATACAGCAAGTTTTGTGTTAACTACATTGAAAATAAAATGGCAAATAACTTTAGAAGATGATTCAGAAATAACTTCCATTCTCTGGGTCAAAACATTAATATCGTTTGGCAAATGCACAATATAATTCTTACATTAGCAAATATTTTTAATAATTGTGTTAAAATTTATACTAAGAAACCATGGCAATTAAAAACACTAGATATTTTCATGCTATATTAGTGCTTAAGGGAACTATGGAAACAAAGTAAACTCTAATAAGAGCTTTGGATTTGTCATTCTTTGCTTCACAGACAAATTTAAAAAAATTTATGGTTCAGCAAAATGCTTCTGTACTTTTGGAATCAGACATGACTGGATTTTTAAGCCTTTTAGAAATTAACCTTTTAGAAATCCAATTTCATTCTAAATAAATTGGTCCTAAATGATGACTACTTTATAGAGTATTTGTGAGGAATATATAAAATTGTAAATGAAGGCTTTTAGCATCACAATTGGCACAGAGTAAGAGCTGAGTGAATGTTCATTCTTTTTTCCCCCAGATTTACTAAGAATAATTCTAATGTGCTGAGAGTTATAAAAAATGGAAAAGAACTTTAAAAATACTGTATTGACTTGTCAAATTTACCTCAGCTTATTTTTTAAGAAGTAAATTATAAAAGGCAAAATTAAGGCTTCCTGTTTCTCATCTCTAATACCATTCATTCACTTTTCTCAGAAGTAAATCTTATCCTTGTTTGTTCATCATTGCCTTGCATTATTTATTTCAAAACGTTTAATTGAAATTGTATAGGCCCAAGTCCATGAATTTTTATGCCTTAAGTATATACCATATTCAAATAATAAATAATAATATGTATTATTATGGTATTTTTAAACTTTTATGTTCTATTTTATAAATTAAGTGAAATTAAATTTTTTTCTCAAGTCTATAACCAATTGTATCAGAATAATATATGAAATAGTCCATTATTTCTCCCTTGATTGGTAATACCATCCCAATTATAAAACAAGTGTTTGGTTTTTTTTTTTTTGTCTCGTAATTCCTACATTTTTAATTTTTTAAATTATTTTTATTTTTTAATTATATTTTAGGTTCTGGGGTACATGTGCAGATCTTGCAGGATTGTTACATAGTTATACACTTGCCATGGTGGTTTACTGCCTCCATCCCCCCCGTAACCTATATTAGGTATTTCTCCCAGTGTTATCCTTCCTCAATCTCCCCCACCTCCCATTATCCCTCCCCAGCCCCCCAGCCCCCGACCCCCCAGCAGATCCCAGTGTGTGATTTCCCCCTCCCTGTGTCCATGTGTTCTCATTGTTCAACACTGGCCTATGAGTGAGAACATGTGGTATTTGGTTTTCTGTTCTTCCATCAGTTTGCTGAGAATGATGGTTTCCAGATTTATCCATGTCCCTGCAAAGGACATGAATGCATCCTTTTTTATGGCTGCATAGTATTCCATGGTATACATGTGCCACGTTTTCCTTATCCAGTCTATCATTGATGGGCATTTGGGTTGTTTCAGTCTTTGCTATTGTAAACAGTGCCACAGTGAACATACATGTGTATGTCTCTTTATAATAGAATAATTTATAATCCTTTGGGTATATACCTAGTAATGGGATTGCTGGGTCAAATGGTATTTCTATTTCTAGATCCTTGAGGAATCATCACACTGCCTTCCACAATGGTTGAACTAATTTACACTCCCACCAACAGTGCAAAAGTGTTCCTATTTCTCCACATCCTCTCCAGCATCTGCTGTCTCCAGATGTTTTAATAATCACCATTGTAACTGGCATGAGGTGGTATCTCAATGTGGTATTGATTTGCATTTCTCTAATGATCAGTGATGATGAGTATTTTTTCATATGTTTGTTGGCTGCATAAATGTCTTCTTTTAAAAAGTGGCCATTCATATCCTTCACCTACTTTTTGATGGGGTTGTTAGTTTTTTTTTTTGTAAATCTGTTTTAGTTCTTTGTAGATTCTGATTATTAGCCCTTTGTCAGATGGGTAGCTTGCAAAATATTTTTTCCTTTCTGCTGGTTGCCAGTTCACTCTAATGATTGTTTCTTTTGTTGTGCAGAAGCTCTTAAGCCTAATTAGGTCTCATTTGTCTATTTTTGCTTTTGTTACCAATGCTTTTGATGTTTTAGTCATGAAGTCCTTGCCTGTGCCTATGTCCTGAATGGTATTGCCTAGGTTTTCTTCTAGGGTTTTTATGGTGTTAGGTCTTATGTTTAAATCTTTAATCCATCTGCAGTTAATTTTTGTATAAGGTGTAAGGAAGGGGTCCAATGGTCAGCTTTCTGCATATGGCTAGCCAGTTTTCCCAACACCATTTATTAAACAGGGAGTCCTTTCCCCATTGCTTGTTTTTTATAGGCATGTGTTGGATTTTAATTTCCTTCTCTTCCATTGGTCTCACCATATATTTCTGTTCTGGTGCCACATCATCTTTATCACAGTAACTTTATAGTAAAGCTTATATTTTGTAAAATACCAGTTAGCAAACCCAGATGTCCTAATCACATTGACCAATCACCCTACTGCTCTTCCAGTTCTCTGACTCTGCTCAAGACTAACTTGTTCCCCCTTCTCTACTGCTTTATTCTCCCTTTAGAATGCTCATTCTTCCTATTTGAATCAAAGTTAAGATCAGTTTATAATGGACTCTCTTTCTTACTGCAGAGTCCCTTTATACTATTTTAAATGACAATGGCTATTCTAGGAGTTTTCATTTCCTATATTAATTAGTATCTAATTGTTAAGTTATACCTGCAGACTTTTCAGACCTTAATTGGGGTTGTTCTGAAATTAGGGAATAAGCTGGGCAGAATTGATATCACTATAATACTGCATCTTCTAGTTCATGCACATGATATATCTTGAAGTATTTTGTGAAAGACAAATAAAGTTGGATACTTGTTAAAGACAGTAAGGCAGATTTTACTAGTAACTACTGCAATAGGGAAGAAAGTCTGATGTAAACTGAGCTTAACTTTATCTCAGTAGAGGTGACTGGCATTATAAAGGGATAATGACATAGTAGGAAAGGGGAAAAAGTGGGGTTCAAGCAGAGTCAGAGAACTGTAAAGCAAGAGTATTATTGGTCAATGTGATTGGCCATCTGGGTTTTTTAACAGGTGCTTTTCATAGATATACTGCTACCATCTCAAAGTGGCTGAGAGACAGGGTATCCCTTCTCAGGTGTTGGCTAGAACAAATAATAAATTCTTTGGGCAGCTTTCAGCTTTCTTAGGTAGTAATTTAAGAGGCGTGGTTAGGTCATCTCAAGAAGACATCTATAAATCAATAAGTATGAGATATAGATTTTAATTAACTTAGAAGTTTATTTTGCCAAGGTTAAGGATGTGGCTGGAATAAATAAACATGGAATCATGGAAACAGTCTATGATCTGTCCCTTTCTCCAAAGGTGACTTTCAGGGCTTTAGTATTTAAAGGGGAACACTGGGCTAGACGGGGAAGAGGAAGCATATGGTAATTCATACATTGCATGAGAAAAGGAGCAGGTAGGGGAATAGTCAATTATATATTCATCTTGAACTCAGTAAATTTGCACTTTATATTAGATAAGGTGAATGTAGAGTAGCTACCTGTGGAGATATTTAACCTTTTATCTTTAGATATTGCTTATGAACAAAAGGAAAGACAGCTACTTGAATGACTCAGCTTTTGTTTTGTTTTCCTTTTTCTTTTGGCATAGTGAATTCGGATCCCAGGTTTTTATTTTTCTTTCACATATCCTTGGGCTGCAAGGAGGCATGCTAGAGTATGTTAACATCCCTCAGTGTCCAGGGTGGATGGAATTGTTTATGCTGGAAGTCTGCATTCTTCATAGGCTAAAGTTGAGGACTAGTCCAAAAGAGAGCTCCAGAGAGCCTGAGTGTGATTAAAGAAAGAGCTTTTGTCAATGTGATTGTTTTATAAAATATTATTTACTGATGTTTTATTGCTTTTCTATTTTTGAAAGATAAATGCCCAATAATTTTAACAGAAAATCAGTTTTGAGTCTCCAAAATCAATTGTTCAAGATATATATGTAAGCACGTCATATACAGTAGGTTGGCTATGCTAAGAAGACTGGGAGACTTAAGGACCACTATGAAGTCACCTGTAGAAAATAAAATAATCTAATCTAGAGAAGAACAGTGCAAGATGGCAAAGTAGGATTCTCCAGCAACCATCTTCCCCCAGAAACATAAATTCAAAAAACTAATCACTTGTTTAAAAATACCTTCACAAGAACTAATTAAATCTAGTGGGAGATTGCAGTATCTACTAGTATCACATCAATAAAGAAAGATGCATTGAAGATGGTAGAAATAATGGTTTTACATTATCCATTTCACTGTTCTCCCAGGCAATCCAGTATGAAAAGCAATAACATCTGCTTTAGGGAAAGAGAGAAAAGTGAGCACAGGGCTTATCTTGGACAGAATGCTAGCCTGCAACAGTAAAATGTGGCGCTTGGCAGAAACGCACAATCCCATACTGGTACTGTCCAGTCCAGTACCCATAGACAGAGCTTTTAGACTCACCATGGCACCAACCAGTACAACAAATCTCTCGGCTTCATGCTTGCTTGGTGAACTCAATCTCTGGCCTGTACCATTTCTGGGTCAACATAAGTGGCCCAAACTTCTACACAACAGGCCTCAGTGACCCTGGGAATCAGACTTACCCCAGAATTGTGCCTAATGTTCTGCTTCTGGCAGCACTGTGATAGTCATAATTGCCCTGGGTTTCTGGTATACCCTAAAGATGTAACTAAAGACTGTTATAACTAAGAAATGAATTCAGTGAAGTTGCAGTAGTTTCTATATACTCACACTGAATTGTCTGTAAAAGAAATCAAGAAAACAATTTCTCTTATAATAGCTACAGAAACACTTAGGAATAAATTTAACCAAGGGAGTGAAAGATCTGTTCACCAAAAAGTATAAAACATTGAAGAAAGAAATTGAGAAGGACATAAATAAATGTAAAGATATCACATGTCCATTGGTTGGAAGAGTTAATCAAATATCCACCTACACAAAGTAACCTATAGATCCAATGCAACCCTTATTAAGATATCAGTGACATTCTTTACAGAAATATTTAAAAAAAATGAAACCACATAAAACTCTGAATGCCAGAGCCATTTTTGGCAAAAAAGAGCAATACTGGAGGCATCAAACTACCTAATTTCAAAATATACTACAAAGCCATAGTAACCAAAACAACATGGTACTGCCATAGAAGCAGACACACAGACCAATGGAACCTAATAAAGAGCCCAGAAATTCATGCATTTATAGTCAACCGATTTTCAATAAAGAAGTAAGAAATCACAATGCAGTAAGAAGAGCCTCTTCAATAAATTATGTTGGAAAAACTGGGTATCCACATGCAGAAGAATAGAATTAGACTATCATCTCATATTATATAGCAAATCAACTCAAAGTGGATTAAAGACTGAAATATAAGACCTGAAAATATGAAACTATGAACCTACTAGAAAAAACGCAGGGGGAAAAGCTCCATGACATTGGTTTGGACAATGACTTTTTAAGTATGACTCCAAATGCGCAGGCAACAAAAGCCAAAATAGACAAATGGGATTACAACAAACTGAAAATTTTCTACACAGCAAAGGAAACAATCAGAGTGATGAAATAACCTGCAAAATGGGAGAACATATTTGCAAACTATATATTTGATAGAAGGCTAATTTCCAAAATATATAAGAAAATCAATGCAAAGTAGGAATAAAACAAATAACTCAAAAAATAGACATGTCTCAAAGAAAGACATTAAATGGCCAACAGATATGAAAAAAGGCTCAACATCACTAATCCTCAGGGAAACACAAATTAAAAGCACTATGAGCTATCTCCTCACACTTGTTACAGTGGCTGTCATTAAAAAGACAAAAGATAAAAATTGGTATGGGTGTGGAGAAAAAAGAACCCTTGGACAGTGTTGGGAATGTAAATTAAAAAAGACATTACAATGAACAGTATGAGGCTTCTTAAAAAAATAAAAGGAGAACTACTATATGATCCAGCAATCCAACTACCAGATATACATACAAAAGAAAGAAATCACCATCTCAAAGAGATATCTGCACTTCCATGTTTATTGCAGCACTATTCACAATAGCCAAGACATGGAATCAACCTAAGTGTCCATCATGAACAAACAGATAAAAAAAGATGTGGTATATATACACAAGGAATATTATTCAACCATAAGAAGAAAGAAATCTTGTCATTTGTGACAACGTGGATAAGCCTGAAAGATGTTATGTTAAGTGAAATAAGCCAGGCACAGGATGAAAAATATCACATTTTCTCTTTATATGTGGAATCTAAAAAAGTCAATTTCATAGAAGTAGAGTAGAATGGAGGTTGTCAGGGGCTAGGATAGTTGGAGGAGTGTTGTGGAAATGTCGGTCAAAGAATACAAAATTTTAGCTAGACAGGAACAATACATTCAAAAAATTATTTTACAACGTGGTTAATAATATATCATATTCTTGAAAAATGCTAAGAGTGGATGTATTCTTACTACAAAAATTATAACTATGTGAGTTAATTATATGTTAATTAGCTAGATTTAGTCATTCCAAAATGTATATATACTTCAAAACGTTGTGTTGTAAACAATAAATACATACAATTTAATATGACAATGTATAAAATATATAAAATATAATGAAAGAGGTTACATTTTTGCATATTGAGTTTTGTATGTTTAAGTTTATTCTCTGCTAGATGCATGGATAAAGACAAAATGTGTATTTAAGGAAAATGCAACTGATAGCCTTTTAAATGGCAAAAAATATAGGAGACGGAAATCACCCAAATTTCCACCTGAAGAGTTCAGGCTGACAATTCTGGACAAGTTTCAGGATGCTGTAGACAACACGTTCTCTTTTAAAACTTTTCTCAAGAAAGTGCTACAAAGGTGAAAAAGAAAATGAAAAATGAACTGTGAACTCTCAGAAAATAAATGAGAGAAAATAAAATGTATCAGAGAGATCAATATCATATTTGAAACAATACAAATTAGAATAAAATGTTAAAAACACTTATTACAGAAAAGATTATAATCATGGATAAGGGAGGAAATATAACACATACATAATTTATATCCTTGAAAAAGATTAATACAATAGAAAATGTAATTAAGTATATGAACTCAAAGTTCTTTTGAAACAAAGAACATTGCTATCTTCAGAATGAAAGCACATGTCAATCCTCAGAAGCTTTTGATACAGAAAAAGTAAGCACTAATTTATATCTTGATAACATTACTTAATTTAAAAAGAAAACAGGAGGCTTACGTGAGTAGTCACTGAAGCCGACAAAGCAAATTATATGGAATTTGGGCCTCAGACTTTCCACATCACCACTCATCCCAGTAGACAGAAAAGACATTTTGTAGAAAAGTGTGACCTAATACTTAGATCTTTAGCCCTGTTGTGAATTTTAGTATAAAGATAACAAAGAACATTTATAGATATTTGAGAAGTTTAGGACTAAAACATTTAACCTCCTATTACAAAAATAAACAAGAAATAATGCTAACAAACAAAATTCTAATGAATAAGAAAATCCATGGAAAAAGGAAAAAACGAGACAGAACTCAGGATATAGAAACCATGTTGAAGCATTTGTGGTGGGCATTTAATCCCTTTAGTTAGGCATGTAAGACATAACTAAAAATTATGTTTATAAAACAGAATGTAATTTAATATAAATATAACAGTAAAAATAATAATATAGGTAACAATAATTTTTTAAGAATTTGAAGAAACATTGAAAGAAATGCCAATTTTCTCACATATTATAGCACAGAAATAGGAAACAGATGCCAATATTGAAATGTGTGGTTTAAGAAATACAGTATCTCAACCTGATAATTTATGTAAACAGACCTAATGTTTTAGAGCAGATTTAGACTTACAGAAAAATTGAGCATAAAGTACAGAAAGTTTCAATATGTTCCTCAGCCCCACATATGCACAGTCTTCCCTACTATTGACATCCCCCACCAGGTAGAACGTTGTTAAAACTGATGAGTCCACATTAACATATTATCATGCAAAGTCCATAGTTTACATTAGGGTTTATTCTTGGTGCTGTACATTCTACATGTTTTTACAAATGAATAATGGTGTATTCACCATTGTAGTTCAACCTGTTAATTTTTAGTATCATTTCTCTAAACTCTAGAGGCATGTTTGGAAACTAAATCTTGCTCATGTGGGATATTGTTCAGGATTAGTGGGGATAACTTGCAGTAACGTACAACTTCAAAATCTCACTGTCTGACTATAACAAGGCTATGTTTTCCTCTTGCAAAGTTACCTATAGGTCTCAGCATCTGCATCCATTAAATTTCATCATGTAGCAGCATTGTCTAGATTATGCAGCCTCCTTGATAAATATGGTAGGGAAAGAGATTGTTAGGGAAGCATATATGACAGTTGGATCCTTTGGCCTGGAAGTCACAGTTTCACTCCTCCAAACCCTTGTGTTACTCCGTTTTTGCATTGCTACAAAGGAATACCTGAGGCTGGATAATTTATAAAGAAAAGAGGTTTAATTGTCTCATGGTTCTGAAGGTTGTACAAGCATGGCACCAGCATCTGCTTGGCTTCTGGGCAAGCCTCAGGCAGCTTTAACTCATGATAAAGGCAGAGAGGGAGCAGTCACATCATATGGCCAGAGCAAGAACAAGAGCAAGGTTGTGAGGAGGTGCCACACACTTTTGAATAACCAGATCTCAAGAGAGAACTCACTCACAACCACAAGGGTGGTACCAAGCCCTAAGGGATCTTCCCCCATAACCCAACTCTTCCCACCAGACCTTACCTCCAGCATCAGGGATTACAATTCAACGTGAGATTTAGAGGGAACACATACTCATCCCCTAACTGAGTGGCCAGATGACATGGTCCTACCAATCAGCAAAGGAGCATAACGCTGTATAAATCTCCCCTGAGCACAGGATGGAAAAATCAGATCGATTCAGAACTAGAAGCCTGTTGCCTAGTAAGAATACTAATTCTCTGAAGTTCAGTAACTCCATTGGTTTTACATTAGCACTATCCTTTTTGGTTTCACTTAAATTCAGTTGAATTCCAAGTTAACTAAGTTACTTAACATGAGCAGAATTACATAGCTTTTCATAATTAAAATTTACCAAATGTTTGTTGCTGTTGTTGTTTGTTTTTTGAGACAGGGTCTTACTCTGTCACCCACACTCGTGTGCAGTGGCATGATTGTGGCTCACTGCAGCTTCACCTCCTGGGCTCAGGAAATCCTCCTGCTTCAGCCTTCCAAGTAGCTGGGATCACAGCACACACCACCACACTCAGCTAATTTTAAAAATTATTTGTAGAGATAGGGTCTCCCTATGATGCCTGGACTGGTACCGAATGTTAATGGCTATTTATGAGTATATTAGAATGTCAATCTTTGTTAATCTTCTTTATTGACCTTTATAATATCTGTATGTAGTATTTTTACAAAAAGGTAAGTTTATAAATTTGATATAATAATACTATGTACAATTTAAAAATCTTGAAGGAAACAGAAGAAAAGAAAAAAACTGGCCATGCATTGTGGATATGATATTGGTTTCCAACATTGCCTCTTAATATGCAGCATATTTCTGACTTCATATATTGCTTCCCATAGTTAATGATGGTGATAATTATGATAAGAGCACTACAGTTTATAGAACTTCTTGCCTATTTGCTGCTTCCAGAAACAGCATGCTCTGATACCTGGCAGACACATTGCTATCTTATCAATTTTCATATGATAAAGTATGCTATCCTTTAAGCTAGCACAATTCACTCATTTTTGAAAAACACAGGGACCAACTCTTGATACATTAAGCCAATTCTCCCAGACCATCTTCACTATTTCTGACCTGTTTCCATTTATATCAAGTTCATACATAGTTTTGAAACTTGGCTTTTGATCATAATACATTTATTCCCCATCTGGTCTACACAACTGCTATCTCTGACTTCATTTAAATGGCTTCGTTTGAACTTTTTTTTTTAAATTGCATTTTAGGTTTTGGGGTACATGTGAAGAACATGCAAGATTGTTGCATAGGTACACACACTGCAGTGTGATTTGCTGCCTTCCTCCCCATCACCTATATCTGGCATTTCTCCCCCATGGTATCTCTCCCCAACTCCCCATCCCCCCACTGTCCCTCCCCTATTTCCCCCCGACAGACACCAGTGTGTGATGCTCCCCTCCCTGTGTCCATGTGTTCTCATTGTTCAACACCTGCCTGTGAGTGAGAACATGTGGTGTGTGATTTTCTGTTCTTGTGTCAGTTTGCTGAGAATGATGGTTTCCAGGTTCATCCATGTCCCTAGAAAGGACATGAACTCATAGATTTTGATGGCTGCATAATATTCCATGGTGTATATGTGCCACATTTTCCCTGTCCAGTCTATCATCGATGGGCATTTGGGTTGGTTCCAGGTCTTTGCTATTGTAAACTGTGCTGCAATGAACATTCGTGTGCATGTGTCCTTATAGTAGAACGATTTATAATCCTCTGGATATATACCCCATAATGGGATTGCTGGGTCAAATGGAATTTCTATTTCCAGGACCTTGAGGAATCGCCACACTGTCTTCCACAACGGTTGAACTAATTTACACTCCCACCAACAGTGTAAAAGTGTTCTTATTTCTCCACATCCTCTCCAGCATCTGTTGTCTCCAGATTTTTTAATGATTGCTATTCTAACTGGCGTGAGATGGTATCTCAATGTAGTTTTGATTTGCATTTCTCTAATGACCAGTGATGATGAGCATTTTTTCATATGTTTGTTGGCCTCATGTATGTCTTCTTTTGTAAAGTGTCTGTTCATATCCTTCACCCACTTTTGAATGGGCTTGTTTGTTTTTTTCTTGTAAATCTGTTTTAGTTCTTTGTAGATTCTGGATATAAACCCTTTGTCAGATGGGTAGACTGCAAAAATTTTTTCCCATTCTGTTGGTTTCCGATTCACTCTAATGACTGTTTCTTTTGCCGTGAGGAAGCTGTGGAGTTTGATTAGATCCCATTTGTCTAATTTGGCTTTTGTCGCCAATGCTTTTGGTGTTTTGGTCATGAAGTCCTTGCCCATACCTATGTCCTGAATGGTTTTGCCTAGGTTTTCTTCTAGGGTTTTTATGGTGTTAGGTCTTATGTTTAAGTCTTTAATCCATCTGGAGTTAATTTTAGTGTAAGGTGTCAGGAAGGGGTCCAGTTTCTGCTTTCTGCACATGACTAGCCAGTTTTCCCAACACCATTTATTAAACAGGGGAATCCTTTCCCCCATTGCTTGTTTTTGTCAGGTTTGTCAAAGATTGGATGGTTGTAGATGTGTTGTGTTGCCTCTGAGGCCTCTGTTCTGTTCCATGGTCTAGATCTCTGTTTTGGTACCAGTACCATGCTGTTTTGATTACAGTAGCCTTGTAGTATAGTTTGAAGTTCGGTAGTGTGATGCTTCCAGCTTTGTTCTTTTTGCTTAGAATTGACTTGGGTATTTGGGCTCTCTTTTGGTTCCATATAAAGTTTAAGGTGATTTTCTCCAGTTCTGTGAAGAAGGTCATTGGTAGCTTGATGGGGATAGCATTGAATCTGTAAATTACTTTGGGCAGTATGGCCATTTTCATGACATTGATTCTTCCTAACCATGAATATGGAATGTTTCTCCATCTGTTTGTGTCCTCTCTTATTTCGTCGAGCAGTGGCTTGTAGTTCTCCTTGAAGAGGTCCTTTACGTTCCTTGTTAGTTGTATTCCTAGGTATTTTATTCTCTTTGTAGCAATTGTGAATGGCAGTTCCTTCTTCGATTTGGCTCTCTTTAAGTCTGTTATTGGTGTATAGGAATGCTTGTGATCTCTGCACATTGATTTTGTATCCTGAGACTGCTGAAGTTGCTTATCAGTTTCAGGAGATTTTGGGCTGAGACGATGGAGTCTTCTAAATATACAATCATGTCGTCTGCAAATAGAGACAATTTGACTTCCTCCTTTCCTACTTGAATACCCTTTATTTCTTTTTCTTGCCTGATTGCTCTGGCTAGA
The DNA here is from genome assembly GCA_036589455.1 of Ateles fusciceps. Lineage (NCBI taxonomy): Eukaryota > Metazoa > Chordata > Mammalia > Primates > Atelidae > Ateles > Ateles fusciceps. The sequence continues at coordinate 536,748 of JAZHEH010000276.1, forward strand.
AATTCCAGTACTACATTGAATAGGAGTGGTGAGAGAGGGCATCCTTGTCTAGTGCCAGATTTCAAAGGGAATGCTTCCAATTTTTGCCCATTCAGTATGATATTGGCTGTTGGTTTTTCATAAATAGCTTTTATTATTTTGAGATATGTTCCATCAATACCTAGTTTATTGAGGGTTTTTAGCATAAAGGGCTGTTGAATTTTGTCAAAGGCCTTCTCTGCATCAATTGAGATAATCATGTGTGTTTTGTCTTTGGTTCTGTTTATGTGGTGAATTATGTTTATAGACTTGTGTATGTTGAACCAGCCTTGCATCTCCAGGATGAATCCTATTTGATCATGGTGGATAAGCTTTTTGATGTGCTGTTGCAATTGGTTTGCCAGTATTTTATTGAAGATTTTTTGCATCTATGTTCGTCATGGATATTGGCCCGAAGTTTTCTTTTTCTTGCTGAGTCTCTGCCGGGTTTTGGTATCAGGATGATGTTGGTCTCATAAAATGATTTGGGAAGGATTCCCTCTCTTTGGATTGTTTGGAATAGTTTCAGAAGGAATGATACCAGCTCCTCTTTGTATGTCTGGTAGAATTCGGCTGTGGACCCCTCTGGACCTGGGCTTTTGTTGGGTGGTAGGCTCTTAATTGCTGCCTCAATTTCAGACCTTGTTATTGATCTATTCAGGGTTTTTACTTCTTCCTGGTTTAGGATTAGGAGGATGCAAGTGTCCAGAAATTTATCAGTTTCTTCCAGGTTTACTAGTTTATGTGCATAGAGTTGTTTGTAATAATCTCTGATGATGGTTTGAGTTTCTGTGTAATCTGTGGTGATATCCCCTTTATCGTTTTTTATTGCATCTATTTGATTCTTCTCTCTTTTCTTTTTTATTAATCTGGCTAGTGTCTATTTTGTTGATCTTTTTGAAAAACCAGCTCCTGGATTTATTGATTTTTTGAAGGGTTCTTTGTGTCTCTATCTCCTTCAGTTCTGCTCTGATCTTAGTTATTTCTTGTGCATATATATTTAGGATCATTAGCTCTTCTTGTTGCATTGATCCTTTTACCATTATGTAATGTCCTTCTTTGTCTCTTTTCATCTTTGTTGGTTTAAAGTCTATGTTATCAGAGATGAGAATTGCAACTCCTGCTTTTTTTTTTTTTTTTTTTGCTCTCCATTTGCTTGGTAAATCTTGCTCCATTCCTTTATTTTGAGCCTTTGTGTATCCTTGCATGTGAGATGGGTTTCCTGGATACAGCACACTGATGGGTTTTGGCTTTTTATCCAATTTGCCAGTCTGTGTCTTTTGATTGGGGCATTTAGCCCACATTTAGGGTTAATATTATTATGTGTGAATTTGATCCTGCCATTTTGATGCTAGCTGGCTGTTTTGCCCGTTAGTTGATACAGTTTCTTCATTTTGTTGATGCTCTTTACCGTTTGGTATGTTTTTGGAGTGGCTGGTACTGGTTGTTCCTTTCTATGTTTAGTGCCTCTTTCAGGAGCTCTTGTAAAGCAGGCCTGGTGGTGATGAAATCTCTGAGTACTTGCTTGTTCACAAAGGATTTTATTTTTCCTTCACTTATGAAGCTTAGTTTGGCTGGATATGAAATTCTGGATTGAAAGTTCTTTTCTTTAAGGATTTTGAATATTGGCCCCCCACTCTATTCTGGCTTGTGGGATTTCTGCTGAGAGATCTGCTGTGAGTCTGATGGGCTTCCCTTTGTAGGTAACCCAACCTTTCTTTCTGGCTGCCCTTAACATTTTCTCCTTCATTTGAACCCTGGTGAATCTGACGATTATGTGCCTTTGGGTTGCTCTTCTTGAGGAATATCTTTGTGGTGTTCTCTGTATTTCCTGTACTTGAATATTGGCCTGCCTTGCTAGGTTGGGGAAGTTTTCCTGGATAATATCCTGAAGAGTGTTTTCCAGCTTAGATTCATTCTCTCCATCACATTCAGGTACACCTATCAAATGTAGATTAGGTCTTTTCACATAGTCCTATATTTCTTGGAGGCTTTGTTCATTCCTTTTTACCATTTTTTCTCTACTCTTTCCTTCTCGTTTTACTTCATTGAGTTGATCTTCGACCTCTGATATCCTTTCTTCTGCTTGGTCGATTTGGCTGTTGAAACTTGTGTATGCTTCATGAAGTTCTCGTGTTGTGTTTTTCTGCTCCATCAGTTTACTTATATTCCTCTCTAAGTTGTTTATTCTCATTAGCATTTCGTCAAATCTTTTTTCAACGTTCTTAGTTTCTTTGCATTTGGTTAGAACATGTTATTTTAGCTCACAGAAGTTTCTTATTACCCACCTTCTAAAGCCTGATTCTGTCAATTCATCACACTCATTCTCCATCCAGCCTTGTTCCCTTGCTGGTGAGGAGTTGTGATTCCTTGTAGGAGGAGAGGCATTCTGGTTTTGGTTGTTTTCATCCTTTTTGCGCTGATTCCTTCCCATCTTTGTGGATTTATCCACCTGTTGTCTTTGTAGTTGTTGACTTTCAGATTGGGTCTCTGAGTAGATGTCTAGTTTGTTGATGATGAAGTTATTTCTTTCTGTTTCTCAGTTTTCCTTCTAATAGCCTGGCCCCTCTTCTGTAGGACTGCTGAGGTCCACTCCAGGTCCTGCTTGCCAGGGGATCACCTGCAGTGGCTGCAGAACAGTAAGGGTTGCTGCCAGTTTCTTCTTCTGCTATCTTTGTCCCAGAAGGATACCCGCCAAATGTCAGTCTGAGCTCTCCTTTATGAGGTGACTGTTTGGATATACGGGGGTTAGGGAACTGCTTGAGGAGAGAGTCTGTCCTTTATAGGAGCTCAAGTGCTGAGCTGTGAGCTCTGTTGTTCATTCAGAGCTGCTGGGCAGGTACATTTAAGTCTTCTGCAGCAGAACTCATAAACCCCTTTTTTTCCCAGGCGCTCTGTCCCGGGGGAGTTAGGGCTTTATTTATGAGTTTCTGTTGTGCTGCTGCCTTTTTTCAGGGCTGCCCTGCCCAGCGAGGAGGCAGCCTAGTCACTGTCTGCCTGCAGAGGTTTTGCTGAGCTGCTGTGGGCTCCACCCAGCTGCCGTGTGAACTTCCCTGTAGTCCTGTTTATACAGGTGTAGTTAGAACTGCCTCGGCAATGGCGGCCCACCTCTGTAATGGCAGACTCTCTCTGTAATGGTGGGCTGCCTCGGCAATGGTGGGCTGCCTCAGCAATGGCAAACTACCTCCGTAGTGGTGGACTGCCTTGGTAATGGCGGACGCCCCTCCCCCACAGAGCTGGACCATCCTGGGTTCAGCTGTGCTTGCTGTTAAACTCTCAATCCAGAGTGTTTCCGATTGCTGCTTTTTGTGGCGGAGGGGAGGACCAGCCGAGCCTGATCACCTGGCTCCCTGCCTCAGAGCCTTTTTTTTAGTTGAATGGTCAACTGTCTCCCAGGTGTTCCAGTTGCCTGTTGAAAAGGTGCTGGGATCTGTGTGATTTCCAGTGAGGTGACCCACTGCGCTGGCTGAAACAGTGGTGCTGAGATTCATGGCGCTTTTTTGCCTGGGAAATCTCCTGGTCTGGCTCCCTGTTTCATTCCCCCTTTTTAGTCAGATGAATGGGCGACTCTGCCTTCCCAGAGTTCCAATTGCCAGCTAAAACGGGGCCAGGACCCATGTATTTTGTATGGAGAACCGCTGTGCTGAGGCACTGGCAAAACAGCTGCACTGGCCAAAATAGCCGCGCTGGCCAAAACAGCCATCCTGGCCAAACCAGCCATGCTGGTGACCCATGGGGCTCCTCCACCTGGGAATCTCCTGGTCTGTGGGCAATAACAATCCGTCTGGAAATGCGGCATCCAGTCGCCCTCTGTGCTTTCACTGGGAGCTGCAATCCTGAGCTGCTCCTAATCGGCCATCTTGGATCCCCTCTCCTCTGAACTTTTTTTTCTTAACTTTTCTCCTGTCTCACATAGCAAACCCTGCCCATGTTCAGCCTCAGTAGCCCAATTCCCTGTCCTAGCTCTCCAGCTGAGACTCTAGCAAACTGCACATGTCTTCTGATAAAGAAGCTTAAATTAGAGGCCACATAGGATACTGGTCAAGCACCTACTGGTTGAATAATCTATGCCTGGTACCAATCCAAGTTCTGACTTACTGGCATATGAGCTAGGAGCCATATTTAAGCCCACAACCCTCAGTTGCCTGGTTGGTTTGATGGAGATCAGCATGCCTTCCTATTATGGTTGTTTTATAAATTAAATGAGACGACTTACATAAGTGCTTATCACAATGTAGGCTATAGGGAAAATGTTCACTAAGATTGGCTTTTATTTATTATCAAAGAGCAAAAGCAAGTATTTTTTCCTAGGAAATCAAAAGTAGGGCAAATTGTAGAGCGAAATTGCCCTTTCCAGACTAACTTTAAAATATGCTTTTACTTCTAAGTCCTTGAGAAGTGGCGGATGAAACTACCTGTTTGAGTACCTACCAATACTTTAAATTGCATTTTCCTGCCCTCTGAAAGACATTTTAAATTGTCCCCAGGTAATTCTCACTTCTGAGAAATTTGTTTTTGTGTGTTTCCATGAGACACTTCCTCTTCATGCCCAAAATGTGGATAAAGAAGCTTTCCCATCACAGAGGTACATGAGACAACTACAAATAGGAAGACACTGTTTATGGTGCATATTTCTTTTGGCAGAATCATTGTCACATATCTGACTCAACACTTATTTCTAGAAGAACAAGTTGTTCAGGAAGGAAATCTATTTCCATAGCTAAAATGGAAGTTTTATTTAAGAAGTGCAATTGGAATAAATCACACAAGAGAAAGTGGTTAAAGTGCACAGCTGCTGGTTTCAAATTTAACACTGTTTGTATATGAAAAAGTGGTTGGGAAAGTTTTACTTTTACTTCTGGACCCACTGGGTAGCCTCGGGGCACATGACAGTCTTCTCTATTCTTATTTATGTTTGCAAGGGCAAAACACAGAAGTTCTGTGGCTTTCAAACAAACAAGCAACAACCACTACACAAAAACCTATGGCACTTCTTGGGTTGGGATTTTGAGATTGGACCCTAGGAATTTCCTAAGCAAAGTGAGTGAGTATTGCTATGTTAGTCAGACAAAAACAAGATAGAAAGGAATGTGTATCTGAGTGGATCTATAGCTGTGTGGAGATTAAGGTATCAGACCCAAGGTTGTGTTTTGGGGGTCTCTTGGATAGAAATCCATAGCCTTTTGATGCACTCTATGGAGTTGATAATCTTACCAGGCATCTCTTCACTTTCAGGTTCTTTATGTTTCATTGCCTTGTTCTCTGACTCTGCTTCCCTCAACCTTTTCACATTTTTCCTTCCTCCTTTTTCTAATTCCTCTTCTATTTTTCCCCTTTTATTTTCCCTCTATATCTCTCAGCATATATACATGGAAAACTACCGTGTTTCTTTCTGTTTTCAGAAACCTCTTTTTCTTCTCTTTCACAATGATTTTCCCCCATTTTCTATCCTTTAATTACCTCATCCTATATCCATTTCTCTTTATTTTCTATGTTCTTTTTCCTTTTCCAACTGAATAAGGGACAGAAAATATGCCTTACCATGACTGTCAAATACTGCTGCTTTTTCATGAAGGCTCACCGTGCTCTGCAGCCAGTAGTAATCTATTTTCCTAATTTTTTTCTGGCACTTTATCTGATTTTTTCCTGCCTCCCTCCTTCTAGCAATGTGAGCACCTGTCCACTCTCCTCTATGACAGTAGAAGCTCCTTGCATGTAAGTATATCTTTTCCATCATTCTTTTTCAAAGAAAAGTTTGCAGACTGGCTTGCAATTGGTAGAAATATTTACTCAATAGGTATTCAGAATATACATATAAAATGGTTAATGTGACAATTTAAAATGTTATCAGAGGTTACAAGTTTTAATCTGCTGATAAAATTCTACAAATAGCTCTCTACGTTTTGCTAATTTATTTTAAGAATACATACATTTCTAAGGGAATGTTGTTTTTGCAAATACTTATTATTTAGGTATTATGGATTTTAAACCAAAGTAACCACTGTATTTGTCATTAAGTATGCTGGGGCCTAAATGAATGTCCTGGGGACTACGTGGGGAGGGGGGAGAAGAGAATGATTTAGACCATGGTTCTAGGACAAAAAAAAATATTTGGGCTCTAAGGCATCCCACATGACAGATGTAGTATAGCCCAAATGACAATATCTGAGAAACTTTGATGAATCCACTTTATTGTTTGATTTCAGGTTTCTAAGAGGAGCTTAATAAATCTCTCTTCTCCATCCCCTCTTTTAAGGTCAAGGGAGAAGATAAATTAGTAGATCCTGATTATAAGATTTTAAATTTGTATGTAATAAACAAAGCTATAAGCTTAACCTGGGTATGAGGGATTTTCACCCATAGTGATCTCACCCATAGTAAAAGTCAAAATCCTTAATATAACCTAAGACATCTTACCTGATATTGGCCATATCTCCTTTTTCCTTACCCCTTTAAGTCTCTGGTCTCAAATTTTCCTGTTTTCCTCCCCCTCTATATACTCTAGCTGTTATTTCTTCAGTAAGCTGGACATAGGCATGTTTCCAATTGGGGTTTTTATATCCTTTGCCAAGAATGTTTTCTCCAGATGGCTCCATGGCTCCCTTCCTTCCTTCTTTTAGCTTATTAATTGAAACCCATTTTTTTTCAGACATCTTCCTTCTTCACCCTCCCTAAAAATGGAAAACTCTTTATTGTTTAGCACTTTTCCATGCTTTCAATTTTTCTTTTATACACTTATTATATAAAACCTAACATTTTGTATCAGTTTATTCAGGACCAGCTTCATGGACTCACACTTGGTTTTATGTTCTGTTATCTCCAAATTGAAATTCTTAATAACTTTGAACAACAGGTCCTGCATTTTCAATTGGCACTAGGCTCTGCAGATTACGTAGTGCGTCCTGAGTCTAATTTTAACATTAGCTGTCTCTCCTCTAAAATATAAGCTAATTATGGGTTATAATTTTTATCTTTTAGAGCATGCTGTGCACATTTGAAAAATATTAGTATAACCAGTAAATTAATGAGCAGAGCAATGGGCATGGTAGATGTAAATTAAGTAGGATTTCTTGCCTTTTTCCACTTTTTTTTGGTTAGGCATGAAAATCTGTGATGGAGTGGGAATTTGTGCTGCCATTTGGGTAGTAAAAGTTAACCAAGGTTGGCAAAACTTAGAACCCGAAACATTGTGAGTTTTGAAGAATAGGGGTTTTAAGTCTTTGCATTGCATTTTGGATCTCTGAAGGTGCAGGCTCAGGGAGTACCTACAGAAATACCTGTAAGGACTTAAGAAGTTCTGGGCTTTGAAAGCCCACATGACACTCCAATCTACTCAATGAGGGAAGCGTTCTCCCTCCTAGCACTAAGTTCAAAGGTTTAGAATCTGAGAAACTGACAGAGGTAGGCCTCCTGGCAAGCCTGAAAGGAAGCTGCTTTCCTCCTTTGCTCACTCTCTCTTTTAAATAAAGAATATATTTATACAATTTTATATATGTACATGAATATAGATGATATATACAAAACATAAAATTTTCCATTTTAGCTATTTTTAAGTGTACAATTAAGTGGCATTAAATACATTCCCATTGTTGGGCAACCCTTACCACTAGCCATCTCCACAACTTACCTTTTCAATTGAAAGTCTGTACCCATTAAACAATTCTCCATCCTCCTCTTCCCTTGGTACTGAAAAATACCATTCTATATTTTGTTTCTATAAATTTGACCATACTAGGGACATCATATAATTGGAATCATATGTGCCCTTTTGAGACTGCTTTATTTTACCAAGCATAATGTCTTCAAGGTCTATCCATGTTGTGTAACATGCACCAGAATTTCCTTCCTTTTTAAGGATGAATAATATTCCCGTATATGTATATGCCACATTTCGTTTATCAATTCATCCATCATTCAGCCTTAGTGACAGAAACGAAGGTCAATTCTACCTTTGGGCTATTATGAATCATGCTGCTATGAATAGGAGTGTACAGATATCTGTTCCAGACCATTCTTACAATTCTTTTTGGTTACATTCAGGTATGGGATTACAAGATCGTATGGTAGTTTTACACTGAATTTTGTGAATAATTTCTACACTATTTTCTTAAGTATTTTGTTCTTTATGATATTGTAAATGGAATTGCTTTCTTAATTTCTTTTGTGAAGTGTTTATTGTTAGTGTATGAAAACAAATGATTTTTGTGAGTAACTTTGTAGAATTTTTCATTTAGTTTTAACAGTTGTGTGGGTATGAACAGGGATAACTACTTTATCCTTTCTAATTTTGGTGCCTTTTATTTCTTTTCCTTGCCTAATTGCCCTGGCAGTACTATGTTGAAGAGAAGTGGTGAAAACGTGCATTTCCTTTGTTCTCTTTGCTTCTCCTTTCCCACTATTACAAAGTCCTGTGATATATGACCGGATATGACTGGAAATATCCTTTGTTTAACAAAGTCTAGTGCTGTACTAAGCATCTTGGTTCTAGGTTCATAGTTTTGTGGTTCTCAGAGAAATATGGGATAATCTTATCTACCTTGTTGATACATTTAAAAAGTGAGACTCATTGCCAAAATTATAAGAAAATGTGTTTAACTTTGGATTTTTATTTCACTGGGAACCTGATAATTAGTATATTTAATATTGCCTATTTTTCTGGACTAATTTAAGTGCCTTCTATCTGAATTTAGCTATGCTCCTGTGAGGTATTCACCATGACGCTTATTGATAAACTTATTTGGATAATATATCTAGGGATAATTTTAGCTGTAAAATAGAAAAGGAAATGAATTCTTGTTCTGGGGTACATAGGTCCTTGGAGTAAACTTACTTAATTGTTGGCTCTAAATTTATTTTAGAGATTTTTAAGGACAGCATTTGAACTGCACAACTCACGGGTCCAGGAAGATACAAGGGGTCCTGATAGTTACGAGGTGGGGCCAGTTACACAAAGACAGAAGTCCCCAAAACTGGGGAATGGACTGCCATTTATCTTATTATCTGTAAATCCTTATTATCTAGGGCAGGGAATGCTTCTCAGTCTCTTATCATTCTTTTGTCTTTTGCATAGACAGGAAGCAACTTCCCTCTCCACAATCATTTCCTTTTTCATCCTTTTCCTGGCTTGTGTGATGGAAAGAGGAATTGAAGTCATTCAGGTGACAATCACAGGTATGAATGTTTATATTATGTGTTTTAGTTTGTCTTAACTATTTATTTTATGGTGTGGGTTGGTATCTTGGAGATGCTGTGTTTTGCTTAGTTCCCCTAATAACTAATGAATGACAATCCAGGAATTTAAAATATACTGCAGGTTGACACACACTGGCTATCTTGCCCATAGCGGACATTACTAATCATGTAAATCATTTCTCTCAGTTCAGACATGGCATTATTTGGACTATTTATCTTAGAGCAACTCTAATCATCAGCCACCATTTGAATTGGGACCAGCCACAGGGAGAAAACTCATTGCTGCTCAAATATGAGGTGTGTCATTAGAAATAATCTTTCAATACAAAAAATTAGCTAGGCATGGTGGCATGCACCTGTTGTCCTAGCTACTCAGGAGGCTAAGTTAGAAGAAACATCTGAGCTTGAAAGTTAAATCTGCAGTGAGCAGAGATTGTACCACTGAACTTCAGCCCAGGTGACAGAGTGAGACCCTGTCTCAAAAAAAGAGAAATCTTTCCTGAGTATGTGTATATAAACTATATTTAGAAAGATAAAAAAAGAATCTAATAATATAGCTTTTCCAGGGAAGGAAATTGAGACCTGAGGTAAGGATGGGAGAGAGATGTTTTACTATGTACTCTTTTCTACCTGAATTTTGAACCATGGTGATTGCTGTAGTTACTCAGAATTAAATAGAATATAATGTGAAAATATTAAAAATATTCTCTTCTCATTCTGATCCATCCTATTCTTTTTACTTGACTTATTACATTGGCTAAGATTTCCAGTATAATGCTAAAGAATAATGATGAAAGTAGTAACCTTTGTCTTGCCCCACGCTGAAAACATTCCCTAAGGGTTCTATTTAATATTTGTAAAAAGAGTTTTACTTTGATAAAGTCTCTATCATCTATAATGGCTTTTGTTTGAAAATTTCCAACTGTTTTATTATTGCTGAAAGTAAATTGAATGAGTCAAATGAAGTACTGACAGTCATTTCTTCCAACAACTTTCTTTGGGAAAAATACATTAATAATTTTAGATAATGAGGAAAAAAGATTGTTTAGTATTAAAAAATTAAACACCTAAGAGAACAAGTTAAGGGCCTTTTTAGCTGCAATTTTAGTAAGTTTTTATAGTAAGCCAATTTCATTGCCTCTTCTAGGTGAGCACTGCCATCCTAGCATCTTGCTTATGGCTTGTCCATCTCCGGTAGATGTATTTGTAAGATCATGCTTTTTCTGAAAGGCTGAGGTGGGAAAAGCAAAAGGCATGACTGAGGTCTTTTGGTCTGGGCAGAGGTGGGAGAAGCAAAAGGCATGGCTGAAGTTTACTGCTCAAAACTATAAATATCACCCCTGATGTTCTTCAACAGGTAATTGGTTAAATAAACTGGTATATCCATACTGTGAAATACTACTCACCAATAAAAGAAACAAGCTGTTAAAACATGTAACAAATTGGAGAATTGCTGGATGCTCCAGTTTTTGTGTTTTACCAAGTGGCTTTTATAGCAGAGCACTGTACCATGGTGTGAAGCGCTTTTCCTATGCTGAAAAAAGTAGCACTTTGTTTTTCACTGGCCATTACTGTCTATGGATAGCTTCCCAAGGCTTCTGAAGAGGAGACATGAGGAATGGATTTGGGTACCAACACTCATCACAAATGCTTACTAGTCTAGTCCTACTTTATCAAGAAAATAAATTATAGAAAATAACTTTTTTTTAATGGAGTTTTCTCTTGTTGCTGAGACTGGAGTGCAATGGGGCAATCTAGGCTCACTGCAATCTCTGCCTCCCAGGTACAAAGGATTCTCCTGTCTCAGCCTCCCAAGTAGCTTGGATTACAGGCATGCACCACCACGCCTGGCTTTTTTTTTTTTTTTTTTTTTTGAGTTTTTTTGTTTGTTTGTTTTGTTTTATTTAGTAGAGATGGGTTTCACCATGTTTGTCAGGCTGATTGCGAGCTCCTGACCTCAGGGGATCCACCTGCCTCAGCCTTCCAAAGTGCTGGGATTATAGGCATGAGCCATCAAACCCAGCAGAAAATAACTTTTTTAATTCTTTCATTAAGGTTATAAGTGTTAATCAAGGCCTAGAGAATTAAAAAACTGAGGAATGCAGGCTTATGGGGAACAGTACTTGGAAAAGATTATAATGCTTCTCTTTGGGTTTGTATAGACTTGAGTATGATTAGAGATAAAGAAATACATGAAAAGAAAAGTATAGCGATTTGTGGAACCAGTTCACAGGAAACACTGGTGTCTGTGAACTGAGAGAGAGAGAGGCCCACATTTCTTCACCATGCACTGGATTACCAGGAAAAATGGAAAGAAAAATTTTAATGTTATACAAAGATTTTAATGTTATACAAAAGAAAAAAATGAGAAATTAAGAGAATCTGGAATATAACATATTATTGCAAATCTTATATGATATATATCTGAATGCCTCTCTGCAAGAGAGAGGAAGTATATATGAGAGATAGTTCCATTTCTGGGTCTCATCTCAGAAAGATATGGAAAAATTTAATATTATAATTAATGTCTTGATTATTACTTTCTGCTAATTAAGCTTTTTTTAAGTTTAATAAAAGTTAAGCTTTTTATTTTTAGATAATATTAGGTTCATATAGTTATGAAAAATAATACAGATGATCTTTTGTACCCTTTACCCAGTTTCTACCAACAATAACGTCTTTCAAAATTATAGTCCAATTTCATGGCCAGGATATTGACACTGATACAGTCAATATTCAGAACACTCTACCATTAAAAGGCTCCCTTATGCTGCCCTTCTATGGTCATCCCCCACTTTCCTCTTATCTTCACCCCTCCTTAACCCATAGAAACCAATAAATTGTTCTCCATTTTATAATTTGTGAGCTATTTCATATACAAAATAGTATATATATTTGTGTATACACACACACACACACACACACACACAATTTACTGTGGCATGTAGATGTTTGGGATTGGCTTTTCATTCACCATAATTCAATTTTCTGGCAATTCTACAGTTTGTTGCATATTTTAATAGCTTGTTTCTTTTTATTGGTGAGTAGTATTTCATAGCATGGATATACCAGTTTATTTAACAAATCATCTGTTGAAGAACATCAGGAGTGATATTTATAGTTTTGAGCTATTACAAAGAAGACTGCTATAAACATTCACATACAAGTTTTGTGTGAACACAGGTTTAATTTTTCTAGTTTAAATGCCCAACAGTACATTTACTGGGTTGCAGGGTAGTTGCATTTTTAATTTCGTAAGAATGCCAAGATTTTTTTTTTTTCCTGGAGCAGCTTTACCATTTTCTCTTCCCACCATAAATGTATGAGTGATTATTTCTCCACATCCTTGCTGGCATTTGGTGGTGTTATTATTATTATTGAGACGGAGTTTCTTGTTATCCAGGCGGGAATGCAATGGGGCAATCTTAGCTCACTGCAACCTCCGCCTCCTGGGTTCAAGCTTCTCTTGTCTCAGCCTCCTGAGTAGCTGGGATTACAGGTGCCCACCACCACACCTGGGTAATTTTCATATTTTTAGTAGAGATAGGTTTCACCATGTTGGCCAGGCTGGTCTCGAACTCCTGACCTCAAGTGATCCACCTGCCTTGGCCTCCCAAAGTGCTGGGATTACAGGCATGAGCCACCTTGCCTGGGTATTATTTTTTATTTCAGTCATTTTGAGAGGTGTGTAGTAATATTTGTTTGATTTTTATTTGCATTTCCTTAATGGTTAATAATATTGAATGTTTCTTCATGTACTTTTTTTGCATCTATGTATCTTTTTCAGTGAAATGCCTCAATATTTTTTGCTCATAATATAATTGCATTTTTTTACTATTGAGTTTTGAGAGTTATTTATATACTCCAGATGTGAGTCTTTGTCAGTTATGTGGTGTGCAAATCTTTCTCCCCATTCTGTAGCTTACTTTATAATCATCTTAACATAGTTTCCTAGAACAAATTTTTAAAAATTTAATGAAGTTCAGTTTATCAATTTAATAAACCTTATCAGTTTAAAAATATGCAATTTTTAATTTTATGAATCATGCTTTTGATTTCAAGCTGAAGAATGCTTTAGGTAGACCTAGATCTCCAAAGTTTTCTCTTGTCTTTTTCTAGAAGTTTTATAGTTTTAGGTTTTAAATTTAAATCCATGATTAATTTTGAACTAATTTTTTTTAGGTGTGAGATTTAAGTCAAGGTTTGTTTTGCCTATGCTGATCCATTTTGTCCAACACTAATGGACAAACCAATAAAATTGCTTTTGCACTTTTTTCAAAAAGATTTAGGCGGGTGTGTGTGTGTGTGTGTGTGTGTGTGTGTGTGTGTGTGTATGAGTTTTCTTTCCTTTTCTACTGATCTGTGTGGCCATGCCTCCGCCAATATTATACAGCCTTGACTGCTGTAGCCATATAATAAGTCTTGAAATTGGACAAGCTGATTGCCTTTATTATTCTTTTCACAATTGTTTCAACTATTGTAGTTCCTGGTTCTTTCCATATAAATTTTTAAATAATTTTATGTATATATAGAAACATCATTCTGGAAGTTTGATAGGGAGTTCACTAAACCTACCTACTAATTGGAGGAATACTTGACATCTGTACTGTGTGGTGTTAACAATACATGGACCAGTATGTTCTCTTTATTTATTTAGACATTTGGTGATTTTATTTTCAAATCAGTGCTTTGTAGTTTTAAGCATGTAAGTCCTGATGTTTTGTTAGATTTACCTCTAAGTATTCCATATTTTTAAGAAAATTGTAAATGGTATTGTATTTGTAATTTCAATGACGACATGATTATTGATGGTATATAAAAATGCAATAGATTTTTGTAGGCTTATCTTGTATCCCATGAGCTTAGTGAACTCACTTATCATTTCTAATTTTTTTGGTATAATCTTTGAGATTTTTTTACATATGTAATTATGTCATCTGCTAATAGAAATAGTTTCATTTCCTCCTGTCTAACTTGTACCTCTTTTATTTCTTTTTATTTTACTATTGCACTGGCTAGAAATTCAAGCACTAGGTTGAATAACAGTGGTGAAAGCAGGTATCCTTGACTTTTTCACAGGCTTAGGGAGGAAACAGTCTCTCACCATTAAGTATAATGATAGGACAGTTTTTTTGAAGATCTTCTTTATGAAATTGAGGTGGTTCCCCTGTATCCCTATTTTTTTTAGAGATTTTTATCATGAATGAGTGTTAAATTTTGTCAGATTTTTTTTTTCTGCATTGATTGATGTTATTTTTTTCTTCTTTAGCCTGTTAATATGGTAGATTAAATTAGTGGATATTTACGTATTGTACCATCTTTGCATCTTTAAAATAATCCCATTTAGTCTTCATACATATTTCACTGAATTCTGCTTTATTAAAGAAGTTTACTTCTATATTCATGAGAGTTATTGATCTATAGTTTTGTATTTATTTATTTATTAGTATTGTCCTTGTCTAGTTGTGATATTAGAATAGCATTAGCTTTATAAAATCAATTGGAAAGTCTTCTCTCTATTTTTTGGCAAAATTTGTACAGAATGGGTGTTAATTTTTTCTTAAATGTTTTATTGAATTCCATCTGATCTTGGAGACTTTTGGAGAGAGATCTTTAGTTACAAATTCAATTTTCATAATTGCTATAGGCTGTCAAATTATCTATTTTATATTAGGTGAGTTGTATCAGCTTGCATGTTTCAAAGAATTTGTCCATTTTTCTAAGTTGCCAAAATAAAATGTGCAGAGGTGGTGTTGGGGTGCTTCATTGGAACCTTGCAAGAGTGAAAGTATAGGTTCATCATTTAGTCTTGGCTGGCAAAGGTGGGGGCATGGCCACTTTTTTTCTGTGGTGTTTTGTTGAGGTAGAACAGTTATTGTCGAAAAGTTTTCATCCTGTCTGTGCTGTCCCTTTCCTGGTGCTTTAGGTAGAGAGATTTTCTTTTGTTTCTCAATGCCTTTTGGGGTTTCTGGGCTGATGGGCTTCTTCCGCTTCAAGTGTAGGTTACAGGAGACAAAAGAAAACAAAACATACAGAGAAAACCACCATGTTGGCCTTTGGGTCCTGAAGTCCCTAATCAGCCTGACTTCTTCCTCCTCCTTCGCCTTCTCCTTCTTCTTTCTTCTGGAGTCTTGCTCTGCCACCAGGCTTGAGTGCAATGGCATGATCTTAGCTCACTGTAACCTTCGCCTCTTGAGTTCAAGCAATTCTCCTGCCTCAGCCTCCCCAGTAGCTGGGATTGTGGGAGCTTGCCACCACACCCATCTAATTTTTGTATTTTTAGTAAAGGCCAGGTTTCCACATGTTGGCCAGGCTGGTCTTGAACTCCCGACCTCAAGTGATCTGCCTGCCTTGGCCTCCCAAAGTTCTGGGATTACAGGTGGGGAGCCACTGTGCCTGGCCCGTTTGCATTTTTATTTCCATCTTTCAGTCTTCTTATGTTGTCTTATATACAAATCCAGTGTTTTTAGTTGTATGTAATGGGAGAATAGGGAAAAGTATATTGACTTTTTCTTCCCACCATCACAAGTCCATGATACATTAAAAAAAAAAAAAAAAAAAATTAGGGAACCATATCGATGTTGTGAGCCTGTTTTTGTGTAATGAAAAACAGAAAATAAAATAGCATATTATATCTGGAACATATATCAGTTATACTGTATAAAATGTAAATTTATACTATGCAAGTTAAAAGTATTAATATCCAATTATTACACAAGTTTTCTTTTGAGGCAGAGATAAGTTAAAGTTGTGACACATTTTCAGTTTCTGCTTTGATACTTCTGTATTGTAATATTCTTCTTATGAGCTATCTTTCCTGCCTTCTTCCTTCTTTTCTTTTCTCCCCAAGTTAATGAAATATTAATTGGACAATTTTATAACAAATGAGACTTTTTTGCCTTTGTTACAAATTGTAAAAGTTAACAATTGTAGCCATGTCATTCTGATTTTCTTCTTCCCCTGTAGGAAAAACATTTTCAATTAGCCTTTCACAGTCCTTTACACGGACTTGCTCTCATAAATTGAAAAATTTCAGTTTTGTCTAGTTTTTCTGCACTCTTCAGTCACAGCATCCAGTTTCTCAATTTCAACTATTTTCTCAGCAACCTGAAAGATCTTTTAAATTGTGGATTTATATGTGAGACAACATAAGAAGACTCTGAAAGATGGAAATAAGAATCAGAACAGTTTTGGTGTTTTTCTTAGAGGTGCAGTTTAAAGACAGCAAGTAATTGTGTCTCTATGAACAAAATATATATAGTTTGTTTAAATGTTCTTTCAACTTGAAAATTAATGTCATTCTTACAACTTCTTCAGCATTAGTGGGGCAAGGAGCCATGACTGATGACCAGCCATATCTGAACTTGACCATCAGCTGTGTTATTAGATCTCCACACAGTTTCCTTCTGGATATTAGTTTTTTGTTAATTAAGACTCAAGGTTCTTTTGCATCTAATGCAATCTGAGTTTATCCATTGCTCTTAATAGTAACGTTTCTCTTAATTATAGATATTTCATAGATCCTAGGAGCTCACAAACTATGGAACAACTTTTGCTTTCAGGTCTATTTCAATCTGTTTGCTTAGGTCATTATTATTGTGTATATTACCAGGTATGTATTTGCAAAAGATGAAGAAAAAAGAAGAAAACATAAAATTGATTATTAAGTCTATAAAAATTAAGAAGAAAACTCTGCTGTTTTTAATGGGGATTAGTAATCTCGTCACAATAAGCTTTTTTGTTGTTGTTGTTGTTGTTGTTGTTTTGACAGAGTCCTGCTCTGTTGCCCAGGCTAGAGTGCAGTGGCGCGATCTCAGCTCACTGCAACCTCTGTTTCCCGGATTCAAGCAATTCTCCTGCCTCAGCCTCCCAAGTAGCTGGGATTGCAGGCACCCGCCACTGCACCCAGTTAATTTTTGTATTTTTAGTAGTGATGAGGTTTCACTATCTTGGCCAGGCTGGTCTCGAACTCATGACCTTGTGTTCCACCCCCATCAGCCTCCCAAAGTGCTGGGATTACAACAAACATTTTTACATGCCCAGGTAAGACTATAATGATATTCTCAAGATTCCATGTAAGTAAATGCAAACAAAGGTGATAAAGAATCCATTGACAATAACCAAATCATAATCTTAGCTATTACTTGCACTATTCCCTAGAGGCCATTTTTTTTTTCCCATTACAATGAGTTTGAGGAGATGGTGACAGAATAGAGGATGCTGTTAGAGCACCTTCCCTGACTCTGTTTTAGTTTAGTAATCTAGATGCAGCTTTGGTAAATGTCTAAACCTATGTAAGCAGAATAATACCACAGTTGATTCTGCCTGGAACATACATACATTCTAGAATCACACTAGTCTAGTTTTTACCTTCAATGGAGAGAGTGATGGTGATATTTTCCTCAGAAAGCAGTTTACTAGTAGCTTGGGTAACTTGGAGTTGGTCTTGCCAGTGGCAAAATAGTGTCACGAGGAAAAATGCTCATCTTTCTCCTGTCAATATTTGATTATCCTTCTGAACTTTTCTCAGTTCCACAGATACCTCATGGGCTGCCGCCTCTACCTGCATAGTCTTCCTCTGGTACTGGAACCACTTGATATAAATTGCTGATGAATAAATCTTCTCTTTGTAGAAACTCAGGCAACAGCCAGAAGACTCAGAGACTGTGGGTCAATTCCACTTGCATCTGTGACAGCACAGTTCTATAAACAATGTTTATATGTTTTTATTCAGAAAACAAAGATATTTCCAATTTTAAAAATTTTTGAAAAGCTTAATGAAGAATGCTGTCTTTTAAAAAATGTTTATTTATTGCCACGAGTTAATAATTACTCAAATTTCTTTTACATACCTATAAAAATAATATATTTCCTTTAAATTACTGATTTATTGTGTAATATTTATGAATTGTTAAATATTGCATTGGGGTTGCGTTCCCAATTTGATCAATTTGATTTATTACTTTTCTATTATATTGCTTAATTTAGAGTAGTTTATTTAGATTTTCATATCTATAGCTAACTACAATCAATTCACTTCTAATTTTGTAAAAACTTTATCAGCTCTAGGGATCGACTTGGTCATTGTCTTACGGTTATGTTGGGCAACTATTTTTTTTTTTGAGATGGAGTCTCAATGTCACCAGGCTGGAGAGCAGTGGCATGATCTCAGCTCACTGCAGCCTCTGCCTCCCAGGGTCAAGCAATTCTCCTGCCTCAGCATCCCAAGTAGCGAGGACCACAAGTGCACTAATTCTGTTTTTGATACCCAGGTTAATTTTGAGATGCTCATTTCAAATCCAGGAAGCCAGTTAGACAGACAAGTCTGCAGCTCAAGGGAGAAGTCAAAGCTGAGATGTAAACTAAGGAGTTATCGGATAGAAACAATATTAAAAGTCATGTGCCAGATGAGATCACCTGGGAAGTGGGTAGAGCTGGCAAGAAGAGCAGAGCGCCCAGCCTTTCCTCCAGTGCTGGGAGGTCAAGCAAGGAAGTGAGACTGCCAGGAGACGGGAGCTAATTCTTGCATTTTTAGTAGAGACGGGGTTTCACCATGTTGGCCAGGATGGTCTTAATCTCTTGACCTCTCAAAGTGCTGGGATTATAGGCGTGAGCCACCGTGCCTGGCCAGGTAACTATCTTTTTGATCCATGACTTCGAATGAATAGCTGACACTGAAATTGTTAAAGAATAATGTGGAAAATCCCTCTGTTCACACTGTTCATCTTCATTGCTGTGGAAAATCTTTAACAACTTTATTTTTCAGTTGCTCTGTTCAGGTTTTTTACTTCTTACTATGTTAATTTTGATTTTAGTTTTGCTGTTATTACAGTACTTGTTGCTCTGTTTTATAGAACATAATCCCTTTCATTGACATTTCTAATTTTATCACAAAACTGTGAGAGAAATCCATTATAATTTAATCATTTTATTCATTACAATATATGATATACCTTTTGTAATGTTGATGTCTTATTTTGATTAAACTTACTATAGTTTTTTCTTATTTTGACTTTATAAGCAATCATATTTTGGATTATTTATTACTTTTACTAACTTTTAGCTCTGTATTTTTTTTCTGAATTTCCATAAATAATTTCCTTCTCTCAAATATTCTTTGAATTGATATTCTCATTTTCTGAAATCATAGCTAATTTGTATTTCAGAAAATAAGATTTTATAAGCATTCTCCATTGTGGAATTTCATATGTTTGTTTAAAAATCGTTTACTTCAGCTGGGAATCTGAATTTGATTAAGAGAAGAGTGAAATAGAAATAGTGTGGCTGAGCCTGCCATCTCCTCATAAGGCAGGAGATTCTGGTGGATGCCCTGGCTGGTTATCGCTGCATGGTTACAATGTGACCAGACGTGTGTGATGAGTGGTTACTAAATAAAATCCCAAGACAGTACAGCAAGAGATACCAGAATTTACATAGTCAGAAACTACCAGAGCTTCATCCTAGCCCAGGAAGATGACTTAGCAAAAGATTTGCAGGTGGTAATATCACTTACCCTGGGGTTCTTGCATTCTGGCAGGACTTTGTCCTGGAAATGCAGGACACCTGAATAGCCACTACCTGAATACTTCTGTCAAGAAATGGGTGGCCTGGGAAACCATGGTTCTTAGCTTTCCCATCCTGATGCATTTTGATGTCCTTTGCTATGATGGATTTTTAAACTGATTACAGTCAAATTTAACTAGTGGTGGTATGTTTGTGCCACAGAGTGATCATGTGCACCGTTTTAAGCTTAGTCCTCTCAAGACAATTTCAAATGGGTTATTCAGTGAATAGTGTTAAAGTATAATTTTCTGACATGCAAAATCATGACTCAGGAAAATATAAAATGAGCACACCTCAAAGACTTTACCTCAAAGACTTTAAAATTATTAACTAATGAGGGAACTGGCAAGATGTGGCTATTTCAAAGAATATTTAAGAACTAAGAGTGTTTATAGGCCAGGCCTAGTGGCTCACGCCTGTAATTCCAGCACTTTGGGAGGCCAAGGCGAGCCAATCACCAGGTCAGGAGTTTGAGACCAACCTGGCTGACATAGTGAAACCCCATCTCTACTAAAAATACAAAAATTAGCTGGGCATGGTGGCATGCCCTGTAGTCCCAGATACTCCGTAGGCTGAGGCAGAATTGCTTGAAACCAGAAGGCGGAGGTTGCAGTGAGCCGAGATCGCGCCCTGTACTCCAGCCTGGGTAACAGAGTGAGACTCCATCTCAAAAAAAAAAATAATAATAATAATAATAATGTTTATAGGTAATTTAACAAATAAGTGTTAAAAAAAATTGTTACTTTTAAACTGTTTACTGTCCAGTAGACTATAAATTTTGGAGATAATCTACTCCATTGGAAGAAATTATTTGCATCCCTTCTGGAAAAAAATACATGTTTGCAAGCAATTTCATTGAATCTGTAATTTTAAACAACTATTAAACTATGAAATGAACTAACTATATTCTCCTGTACAGTCTTTTAATGGTCTTCACCTCTATAAGACATTGAAAGGATATGACACCAGCATTTTTATTTTCAAGTTTCAGATCTTTTTTTGTCCCACAGGTAATGGACAGCCCATGGTAAAGCCTTGATAATTAAATCTTACCATTTCTAGCATGAGAAACTGATGGAAGTTAAAAGCATGCTTCCTTTAAAAGTCTGAAAAATCACTTAAATCCATTTGGTGAGAAACATTCTTTTCCAATTTTTACCAAGCCATGTGGAAAATTATTTAGGCAACTAAGCAGGAAAGGGCCTGAGCAGAAACAGATGAATCAATTTTTCCAGAGGCAGGAAAAAGGAGAGTTTTGATGCCACCATGACCTAAAGATTTAGAGACATACTGAGATGAACTAGGCAAGAAGGAGGAAGTGTATTAGCTTTACTAATCCTAGAGCAGTTCTCCAACTTCAGCTTATAATAAAAGACACATGGAAGCTTGTTAGAGCACAGCTTCTGGGGTCCACCCCCAGAAGTTGTCCTCAAAATGTGGCCCCCAGCCCAGCAGAATCAGCCTCGCTTGGGAACACTTAGGAATGCAAGTTCTTGGGCCCACTATACATCAAGAACTCTGGGATTGAGGTTGGCCAATATGTTTTACAAGCCCTCAGGATAATTATGATGCACATTCCAGTTTGAGAACTTTGTCCTTGGTTTAAGCCAGGAGTCACTGCCGACTGAGATCAGGGATAAGTAAGAAATATGAATAACAACTCACGTGGTAATGCCAGGTAAGGTTCTAAGCACCTCCCAGGCTCCACATCAGTTAACTTCTCATAAAGAGCTGATTAGAAAGTTGATGTTGAGGAAAGCAGACATTGACCTCACCAAGAGAGTGGGAGAACTCACTGAGGATGAGGTGGAACGTGTGATCACCCTTATGCAGATCCACGCCAATACAAGGTCCTAGACTGGTTCTTGAAAAGACAGAAGAATGTAAAGGATGGGAAATATAGCCAGGTCCTAGCCAATGGTTTGGACAATAAGCTCCGTGAAGACCTGGAGCAACTGAAGAAGATTCGGCCCATAGAGGGCTGAGCCACTTCTAGGGCCTTTGTGTCCGAGGCCAGCACACCAAGACCCCTGGTCACCGTGGCCACATCGTGGATGTATCCAAAAATAAGTAAGTTTGAAGGCCTTGTCTGTTAATAAACAGTTTATATACCTAAAAAAAGAAAGATATTATCATCTATATTCATTCATTAATAAACTAGGGTCAAAAAGAGTTAAATCATCAGCACAAGGCTTAAGTGGTATAACCGGTATCAGATCAGATGGGCCCCAAAAATCTGTTTTCTAATCACTGCTCTATAGTTTTATATAGACAATGGAATGTTTCTTTCAGGTTTGTTCCAACACACATTACATTTAAATATAACAATTACTTTTTTTTGCATCTGGCTTCATGCGTCTCTCTCCAATACTATTCATGACATATTTCTTGAGGATTTCAGCATCCACCCATAGGACCTCTATAATGCATTCAAACTTTAGTTCTTTAACCTGCTCTCTTTCATATTCTGTTTTTAGCCCATATCAGCCACCAACTCCTGTGCTTATGTTCTGAAATTTAGCATTACCAGGTATTGTACTCACTCTACAATCTCAGTTCCATATACACTAAAATCTGATCATCATCTTCTCCTTTTCTAGCTCACTCCTTCTACTATACCATCTCCAGAAATCTGACCTCATAGGAGCCTACAGTCTTATTATCCTGCCGACTTGTTACTGTCACAGCCAAGTCCTTTTTTTCCCCAGCTGAGAGCCCAGTTTTCATCATGTTCATCAACTTTTTACCATACACCTGAGCTCCCTTGTCTTTCTTCTCTGTTCATCATTTTTATCTAGTTAAACTCAATCATGGTTAAATATAGCCCACAGTCCACTCTACACCTACACACATGTCACCGAAACTGTGAGAAAAAATGACCATGTTGACTGGTCTCAGATTAAAGTCATGACCTCTAACCTCAGTGTTGCCAGACTGTCATGTTTCTTTTCCTTAGTTCAGTGGTTGCCAAACTTGTCTGTACATTGATGTCAACTATGGAGCTTCAAAAATTGCTCATGCCTGTGTTTCACTCCTGGTGATTGTGATTTAATTGGTCTGGGATACAGCCTGGGCAAGAATATTTAAAAGATGCCTACAATTTAGTCCATTTACACTTCAACTCTCCCTTTTTCACATCTTTTCTTTCCTAAAACCTGCAACTCCTTTAAAATTATCTTTCCTCTCAGTTTTCGTCCTTTTCACTGAGAAAATAAACCAGCAGGACAGAATATCTATATATTCCGTCCACTGCATTTGCAACCCTACACTTCTCTTTACCCAATGCTTTTGCTTCTTGAGCTGGTATGATGGATGAACTGCCCATGTCCCTATTTAAGGCCAACCTGTCTCTTGAGCATCCATCACCTCTTCCTTACTCAAAGGCATCACTTCAGCAGTGTGCCTGCTCTTTCCAAAATCATCTTTCTCATTCCTTTATAGCATTTACATCAATAAATATGTTATAATATCTACAAATATACGTATCTATTGGTTGTCTCCACCTACTAGAAATTAAGGACAAAGGCTCCATTATTCTAGTTTACTATGATTCTGCAATGTTGAGAATTGAGTCTTGCAAATAGCAGACATCAAAAAAATATATATTTGTTGAATGAACAAATTTGCATCACTGTTGTGCTGGTTATTCGCATTTTGGCCTAAAATCTGTCTGTGCCCTTCTTTGCCTTGCTCTATGCCCAAGGAGGCTGGCTTCCAAAGACTGCTTTGTGTGGATTTCCTGGTCTGCTGGCTTTCTGTTCGGTTCAGCCAAAGTTAGGCAGAAAATCTAGGGGACAGAAGGAGAGCCCAGGACATGCTCTCCCAGTTGCAATCTGCGATAACTATGTCTTTCCTGATCCCTGCTCCCACCAAGACACTCCTCCTTTTCCAGCTGTGCCACTCACTGGGCTCTGGTCAGGTGATATTTTCCTCTTCTGCTTCAACTTTAGAGATGTCTGTGTCTCCCACTGTTGCTTGCCCTCAGATGTGTCCACATCTTTTGTTGGCTTATTTACTGCCGCTCTCACCTCTAGCACTAATATCTTCATTAAAGTCCCTTTGTATGAATCATCTGGAGGGAATGAACTCTTTGTTAAGAGTTAGATGGATCAAGTTGATTTAATAATCAGCTATACTTTTAATTTAAAAAATATAATTACCAACTTGGATGAATCTTCAGGGTATTATTCTGGGTTAAAACTAAAAATAGAACTACCATATAGTTCAGCAATTTAACTTTTGGGTATATATCCAAAGGAATTGAAATCAGGGTCTCCAAGAGATATCTGCATTCTCACATTCATTGCAGCAGTATTCACAATAGGCAAGATATGGAATCAACCTAAGTGTTCATCCACAGATGAATGGATAAATGTCTGCAAAGGGCAGACATTCTTTTTTGTTTAATTAGCTTTAAAAATAGCTTTATTTACATGTGATGGATAAATATATATGTACCATATATCCATGTGGAATACATATCACATATATATTCCACTGTGTGCATAGATCACACAGCTTTACAAAAGAAGAAAATTCTGCTATTTGTAACAACATGGATGAACCTAGAAGACATTATGGTAAATGAAATAAATCAAACACAGAAGAACAAATACTATGTGATCCCACTCATATGAGGAATGTAAAATAGTCAAACTCAGAGAAGCAGAGATAATAGTGGTTTCCAGGGATTGAGGGGGAGGGACCATGGGGAACTATTAGTTAAGGGTAAAAACTTTCAGTTAAGTGACACAAATAAGACCTAGAGATCTACTGCATAGGGTAATTTCTATAGTTAGCAATAGTGTGTTATATAATTTAAAATGTTCTAAGAGAAGTGTTATCATATATACAAAATAATGATTATAAATAAATATAGTGGGAGAAAACTTTTAGAGGTGATGGATATGTTTATGACAAAGATTCTGGTGATACTTTCATCAGTATATACTTACCTCTTAACTTGTCAAGTTGCATATATATTATATGTGAAGCTATTCGTATGTCAATCATACCTCAATAAAACAGTGAAAATCATGAATCTCCAAAGATTACATACTATATGATTTCATTTATATAACATTCTTGAAATGAAAAAATTAAGGAAATGGAGAATAGATTAGTGATTTCTAGGAGTTAGCAATTGCACCATCATTACTCTCATTTTGTTGTTGTTGTTGTTTTGAGATGGAGTCTTGCTCTGTTACCCAGGCTGGAGTGCGGTAGCGCAATCTCGGCTCACTGAAACCTCTGCTTCCTGGGTTCAAGCAATTCTCCTCCTCAGCCTCCCAAGTATCTGGGACTACAGGCATGCGCCACCATGCCCAGCTAATTTTTGTATTTTTAGCAGATACAGGGTTTCACCATATTGGCCAGGCTGGTCTTGAACTTGTGACCTTGTGATCTACCTGCCTTGGCCTCCCAAAGGACTAGTATTACAGGCGTGAGTCATCACGCCCAGCCATTACTGTCATATTTTAAAAGAAGGAAAATAAGGCTCAGGGAGCTTAAATGACTTGCATAATTTTGTCCAGTTGGTAAATGAGAAAATCAGGATTTTCATTTGTGCCTCTTTTGCTCCAAAATTCAACTACAGCTATCAAGCTAGCTCACAAATGACCCATGCAAAGGGCAGCCATTTTTTTGTTTAATTTGCTTTAAAAATAAAAATTAGTCACCCTATTTATACATGGAGATCTACTTATACACACATTTCCACAGCTTCTTCATTTTGAGCCTTTCCTCTTAAGCAAAGACTGGCACATTTCTTGATGATACAGAGAAGCCCAGCTGTTTAAATATTTAGGTAACCGTATTGTAAAATGTATGCCTAACCAGGAAGCCTTTTTACATGTAGACATAATTAAACAGGCAGATAAACCCATGAAATATTTAAGGCTCCTTACAAATTCTCAAAGGAATCTTTATAAGCCAATAAGAAGATGTTAGGAGAAAGCCATACCCAGTGTGAGGAGAAAGGTCTCCGAGGATTTGAATGCTCCTAGAAAGAGCCACTGTGGTCACATCAGCAGGAGTCTGAGGACACATGAAGACCCAGAAGCACAACCCTCAGAGAGCTGGCATCTCTTTAGTCCCACAAAGGAGTCTCCAGCCTCTATACTCCAGTGGCCCATTCTCATTTAGATTGCAAATCACTTTGCATGGGTTCCAGGGAATGCACAGAATGAACTCATGTTAGAAAGTTAGTTTAAGATCTGACTGGTACGTCCTTTGTTTGATCAAATGCTTCCAATGCCACTGCTCTCTCCTGGATGGTAATGAGGTCACATTAAGATTAATTATACACTTGATTTTTTCCTAAATGCTTTGCTATAGACTGGTTAGTTGCATTTAATTATAAAATAGATAATAAAAATTGCTTTAATAAAAGCAAAGCCCAGAATGCAGTAATAACAACAAAAATTAATCAGAATTATAATATTGACTGCTATTACTAGACTCTTCAAATATGCCTGATACCATGCTATCTTCCTTTATATAAGTTGCATCTACCATCTTCACAACCACCCTGGCAAAGGAACCATTTTAATCCCAATTTTCCTATGAAGAAATTGAGGCTCAATGACAATATCAAATTTTGTCTCAGCCTGTGCTCCTGGAAAACAGCAAAAACTGAGAAAATCTCCCCATGCTTTTGTGTTTCAAGAAGTGGCTTATTGTGGAGGACCATCCTTTCTGATATGACTTAGGCCAGACTCTCAGATGCCGGATCTTGTTACCTACGAAAATGCAAGACATGGGATCTCCAAATTTCTATTCCTTGCCCCATAAATGACTAGCTAAACAGTACCAACTGTAAAATGCCTGCTACTGTGACTTGATCAAACTTTATTCAAGCTTCTTTTCTTTCCCTACATCCCTGAACTTTAATTTACCCTTAACGTCAGCCAGCATACAGCCCCTCCTCCTGGCCCCTCCTGAGACTAGGCTACTCTGGGTAAAACCTCTCTGATTACCTGGCAGATCATGGTTGTACCCAAGCAAGTTAGAGAAACCTTTATTCTTGCCGGTGACCGAGAGACGGCTAATGCTCAAAATTCTGGCCCTGAAGAAGGGGCTTGGTTCTGTTTTGTACCTTGCTTAAAGGAGGGGAGGGGGAGCCTAGCTAAAGCTGATTTTTTCTCACAGAACCAGAACAGGCAAAAATCAAAAGGTTAACTATTACAGGAAGATTCACAGCTGTAAATGTAGGGGTTTTCGGTTAAAAGGATAAACTACTAGAGGAAGGCAAATAGATGTAAATATAGGCACATTCCAAGGGCTGGCTGATACCATTAGCAAAGCCATTCCCAGGCTGTTACTTATCAGCAGATGCATCCCTAGGTTGGGCTGGCACAGCTTAACTCGGAATCTTATCAGTAAGGACATTCCTGGGTCTACTTGGAGTCAGCTTGACCCAGCTATGTGCTCAGGGTCAGGGAAGAGAAGGCAGGGCAAGTAAAGAAGCTAACATGGAGTCTGTCCAGCTCAAGAAGCTAACATGAAGTCTGAACAGCTCTTAGCTAAGAAAGAGAGAGTCAGTTAGGCTAACAAAGGGTAGGTTATCACATCATGACAGCTGCCACCTCCATCCATTCATCCTGTTTCATTCTATCTTTGTTTATTTCTCTCTATACAGGAAAAGCCCTTTTATTCCTAACCTTTGAGGCACTTGCAGATCTCACAGTGGGAGCCTTCTCCCTGCTACAGTAGTTGCTCCCCCAATTGCAACAATATATCTCCCCCAATTCAATAATCCTTTGGAATAAAATCCTTCCTTATTTACGATCTGATTTGTTTTATTTTATGTAAGTGATAGAACAGTGATTAAACAGTATGCTTATCTGATTCAAGATATTATACACAACACTGCATAGGAATTAAAATCTAGAAAGCCTATGCAGACTTCTCTCATCCCTCAGACCCTAGTTTTTCCTAGTATGTATTCACTCTGTGAATACATACATCACATCTTAATTGCTTTCTCTCTCCCTGACTGCACTGTGAGCTTCTCAATGGCAGGGCTTGGTTTTGAATCTATATCAAGAAGTTGTCAAAACAAGTGTTTTCTGAAAGAGTATGTAGTAAATACTATTTAGAATTAAATGACTGCTATTGTAGAGAAGAAAAAACCCCACTTTTCCCTTACTTTTTAAGTTTTCCAGCTACGACCCTGCAAATTAGACTGACAAAAGACAGATTAACAGGAAAGAGCATTAATACATGCAGCACACTTACACAGGAGAAACCCAGTTATGAGTCACTCCAAAGAGTGGTCAGAACCTAGACTGATGTATTAATAGCATCTTAACAAAAAACAATACATTTGTAGAGAGATGATAAAGGAAAAGATTTTAGGATTCCGAAGGTGGTAAACTGTGAGAAGGCACATGTATGGGGGGACAAATGGAGTAGGACTTGTTTGCACAGGTCTATCTCAAGGCTGACTTTCATCTTCTTCATGGCCATAAAACTTCCCCGAGAGAGGATTGGTGGCCATATTCATATTTCAAAAATTTCTGCTTTTAATCAAAGAAGAGAAGCCCTGGGAAGGCTTTTTACTTCATCTATTGAATCTTAATTATTTTTAGCTCAAAATAATCCTTATGTCAAAGTGGCAGGTTTGGGGGAGGCATATTTTAATCTCTTACACTATGCTGAGAATGTCTTTCTTTGTTCCTCAGATTCTGGTTCCTATAATAAGCCCCAGACTCCAGGTGGTCATTCCACATTGTTCTCACAGTGCTGTGTAAGCCAGCCCTCAAAAGTGCCCTCTGGATACTGGCAAATTTGACCACAT
Organism: Ateles fusciceps; assembly: GCA_036589455.1. Lineage (NCBI taxonomy): Eukaryota > Metazoa > Chordata > Mammalia > Primates > Atelidae > Ateles > Ateles fusciceps. The sequence goes on from JAZHEH010000276.1 coordinate 565,321, forward strand.
CTTCTGGATAAAGAGGGGTGTGGAAGTGTGTCAAAGTGCTCCTGTTTCTGCCAGCAAATCCAAGAGACAGTTGTCCCTGCTGCAGTGGGTTGTCCACAGAAATGCTTGTGATCATGTTCCTGCCACCAGAGTCAGGAAATTCTGTGACCCACATGCCATGCTCAAAGAACCAGGTTTGGTGATGCTTTTTCTTATAGTCAGAATACAGATCCCTGTGCTTACTTCTATCTGGAAAACTCCTCAACTGACTGATTCATCTCAAAATTGGCTCCAATGTCCAATACTATGGTACTTTACTGCCTCTATAGTACTTTAGTTCCACTGACCAGGAAAGGCTTGGGATGGGCAAGGAGGCCACAGAGTGTGGGGAGCACCATGGCTGAAGACAATGGCAATATCGGTAGTCATCAGAAGTGCATGTAGCATGGCATGCAACAGCTTGGAAAAGCACAGATTGACCTGACTACACTAGTACAGAAAGCCTAGTCATCAGACAGAACAAGAAGCTGAGAGGCCAGTGAGGACCTTCAGAGCAGCTGGAGACAAGTCACTGAAGTGGTGTCATTGTCTGGGGTAAATACCAGAGGATCATTGTCTCACACCAAGGGAATCAAGGATGCGAATGCACAAGTAGTGACTTTAAAAGCAGAGGTTTAACAGGCGAAAGAAAGAGAACAGAGAATAGCTCTCTCTCCTGCAGAGAGAGAGCCCCCAAGTGGGTCTTCCATTTTTGTGGTGAGATGCATGAGGTTTTATAGACAAGCTTGAGGAAGTGGTATCTGATTTATACAGGGCCCGAGAGATTGGTTGGACAAGTAGTGACATTTGCATAGCACACGAAGAAACTGGGCATCCCCACCATAATCTTTTATTATACAGATGGGATCTCTACCTTTCCCGGGCCATGATGTCTGTTCCTTACTGTACATGTGGTTGACAAAAAAAAAAAAGGGATGACGGAGCCACCATGTTGAACATGCTGGCCCCCAGATAGCCTTCAATTGGCACCGCTGCCAGTTTTCATCCATACAAGCTTCCAACTTGACTATGTCTGCAGCTTGATTTTAAAGGCTGCTCTTCACTAAAAAAAAAATAATAATAATTTTGGGGTTGCTTTTTATTAAAAAGAAAACCTTACCAAGGACTTTCTTACACTCATTATCTGCCTAAATAATTTCTTTTTAACTCATATCATCACCTTTTGAGTTTCTTTGTTCCTTGGGGATATGTAAACCTTCTTCTACCTCCAAACGCCTTATTAGATAGGGCTGGGGGAGGGGGAATACATTTAAGAGAGAAGAAAAAGACCTAATAAAAACTTATATAATTTGAATGTCATCCAAAAGACCAGCAGGATGGGTAAATAGTAGAAAAGAACTTTATTGGCTATATCAGTTTGCAGGCTGGGAACAGACAGTTTTCATTGTGGATCAAAGGTGCTCTCTCTTCAAAGAAATGAAGGGCAGTTTGGGTTTTATGGCTTACAAGCTGGTGTGATATATATTCAGTTGGTTTTGGGGAAAAGCTGTACATACTTATGAGGGGGAGCCAAGCACATGCATAGTGGGTAAACATGCATCCTATGTTAACTTTGGGGCAGGGTTTTAACATTAAAATAGGGTGGAATTTGACTCTTTATGACACAAAGACCATTTGTGCACAGCCTCTATAAACTGATACTGGTTTAAAGTCTGCAATTGCTTACCAGAAAAGAATGTTTGTAAGGCTGGTCCTCTGTCTAGTTAGAATTGTAGTGACTTGGGTTGTAAGTCAGAGTTAGGAGGGGTCTGATAACTCCTATTGTTAGGGAATTTAAAGCCCTAGGAAAGTAGAAATTTACCTTGCTAGCTGGGCCCTGAACCCTCTACCTGTAGGTGACTTTGTTTTCTCAAACTTAGGGCCATCTTAGTTGATAAAAGGGTATCTATCATAAATTAAGGATGAAAATTTATGAGAGAAATTTTCAGATCTCTCAGATCACATGACTTTGAGTTTATAAAAAATACAATGTTAACTTAAAGGAACCAAGACAACTTTAGTCACATTTTAAACTCCACCTTCAATCAGCTGGAGTGAGATCTTCAGCACAGGAAAATAAAGAAGCTTACACACCTTAAGAAGCTGCTCACATCTGAATATCAGTCCAGAAATTCTGATATCGTCACACCAGAAATGAGAGAGCTCCCGGCAGGAAGATATGTGCCAAAGAAATGTGCAGAAGTCAATAGTCAGCTAAAAAAGGAGAGAGAAAAGATCATTCCGGGCAGATGGAAGAGTGACAGCAAGGTCCCTGAAAAAGGAAGGTGCAGGACATATCTAGGGAGTAGAAAAAAAAAATAGTGTAGCCCAGAGCACTGATGAATGTGTGCCTGTGGGTGTGTGGGGTGGAGGCAGAGAGGAGAAAAAGGCAGGGAGATGTAAGAATGCGTCTCAGAGAGCAATTGTGGATAAGCTTGCATTTATAATTGTCCGTGATCAGCCATTTTATGTTTTCTCATTGCATTTTATTTTAAAAAATGTATTTACACATTTAAATAGAGGTAATTTCTAGCTTTCCAGATTTGTGAATTTGCAGCTGATTGGATATTTCAGCTGCCTTTTCCTGGAAATGTCCATAGCTTTCTAATTTTAACATTCATGCTGAACAAAAAAAATAAGAGTATGTCTTCAGGGTCTCTCTAAAGTTTGAACTAGGGAAGTGAACTACAGTTGCTGCATCCACTGTCCCCTTAAGTGACTCCAAACAAGTGTCCAGAAAGAATTGAAATGAGTCTTGCCGAGTCACAGAGAGGACAGGAGTGTGTCTGAGAGGTTGCTTTCCCTTTTTCCCCACATCCACCAGTGAGTGGGATAAAGACTGCCAAACAACTTGAAAAAAATATATATTTTTTTAACTTGGTGTCCCATGGTGACCCTTGCAAATGCCAGGATGCTGGTAATTTTCTAAACTTCCACCATCTCTTGAGTCACCAGTAATTCCTACTGATATGTTTCTTTCTGTCCCACAAGTACTTTCTGATCAGGAATATCCATTGCTGGCTATCAGGCCCCCAGCCCTGGCCCTCCTTTCCTAGTCTGACCAGCTTCCTGTATTTCAGGTGTTGGTGTCACAAGTTTCCCAAGGAGCTTCTCCGAGAATGACCAAGGCATAAATACTGATCTGTAGTGCCACACCATGGGAGGATCTAGACCCTCACAATAGGCCTTGCCTCCATATCTGGAGTTACTTGTTGGATCAAGTAATTTTTTTTTGTTTTGAGACTGAGTTTTACTCTTGTCCAGACTGGAATACAATGGCGCAATCTCAGTTCACTGCAACCTTTGCCTCCAGGGTTCAAGTGATTCTCCTGCCTCAGCCTCCCGAGGGATTACAGGCATGCACCATCATACCTGGCTAATTTTGTATTTTTAGTAGGGACAGGGTTTCTCCATGTTGGTCAGGCTGGTCTCAAACTCCCGATCTCAGGTGACCTCCCCCCTTGGCCTCCCGAAGTGCTGGGATTACAGCCATGAGCCACCACGCCCGGCTTGGATCAAGTAAAGTTGATGAAAAGTTGGTCAAGGATTCACCTACTCTCTCTGTCTTTCCCACCTCTGCACATGGGCACACAAACACACTTTTATGTATTCTTGCACACACGTATGCACTCAGATGCACATGTACACTTACACATGCACACACACACATGCATGCATCCATGTTACATACACACGCATACACACATGCTTGCATACACATTCACATATACATGAACACACTGGTAGAATGACTGCCTTGAAGAGAGCGTAAAGGTCAGGAACCCTTGTTCCTATGACTGACCACACTGTAGGGGTCCTTTTAGCCAGGTTGCTTCAGGGAAGTCTGTGCTTCTTACCAAAGATTGGCAATCGATTATGCCCAAACACCAAGTAGCAAAGAAATCCATGGAGACCAGCATAGAAAGGCGGGAGCTGAAGAAAGGGAAGTAAAGGGCCAGTCTCCAGCCTATAGTGAGCTTGTCATGAATTAATGCTAGAAAGTCCAGCCACAGAAGGAAATAAATGGTAAATTAAAGGGCCAGTCAGAAGGTGTTGCAGAGAAAAGTAGGCAGCAAGGAGTCAGCATGGAATAGGCAGATGTAAAGGACCTAGGCACTCCCCAGGCATGTCTTAGGGGAACCAAGCATTTCTGAGGGTGATCTTAAGGTACAGTTAACAGCTACTCTGGAAGAGAAGGGACATTACCAGATATTGTAACGTTGAACAGAGAGGTCACAAGATCCTTGTTGGTCTGAATCAAGTTTGACATTCTTCTTTCTTTGCTTTTCGCTACAGGGATTCTCTAAGCGCAAAGCATTCCATTCGCAATACACATCCATTTACTGCTCAGCCTTCTGTTGTCAATGGAGCCTCCACAGCTTATGAAATTGCAAAGACTGAGAATACCCTCAAGCTTAATGGTCTGCACTATAATTCCAGGATAAATTCCTGCAAGAACTGATAGTGTACACTAGCATTTCAGCCCAGAAGGAAGGATTTTAACCAGTCAGAGCACGATGACACAATTTGCCATTCATTTTTCAAGTTACCAGCCAGTCCCATTTCAGAGCAAGAAGTACAGTAATAAACAGCAAACTTGAACAGGTTTATCAGGAGATCTTAATAAGTAAAAGTTGCTTGCTTTAAAATATATTACTGCAAGGTTAGAGTTAGTTATGAGAGATTGTTTTCATGAAATATAAGATATGCATTAGAGTCTTGAGACTACTGAAATGAGCAAAGAATAACTATGGCTTAGTGCTCGAATTTATCTGGATTCAGATCCCAACTCTATCCTTTGTGAGCTGTGTACTTTGGAAAAATCATTTAATCTATTTATTTCTCAGTGTATTGATTTGTAAAGTGTGTACAATAATGATACTTACATCTCAGATACTTATAACCCTTTACAAGGGAAAGTCTATACCCCGGGGTGTCGAGCAAGTCATGCCTGTAGAGAGAGCTCATTCAAGGAATCCAGGTCCTGGCGAAAGGCAGGTCCTTACAACTGCAAATGGGATTTGAGGGGTAGACTCTAAGGGTGAATTGGACACCAGGATTGGAATGTTCTTTTGGCTACTGGGGAAGTCAGAATGCTAGGAAAACAATCTCCTGTGTTAGCTGGGTGTCCGCACTTGCCAGTGGAGCTGGAAACCGGAGGGAAATAACACAGGAAGTACAGGTGATTCTGGGGGTCAAAGTTTACGTTTTAGGAGACAGAGCAAAATCATCCACCACTGTGAGCCTGGGGTAGGAGCAAGCTGAGACAGCACTGAGGAGCATTGTGTGATGAGCCAGAGGGTTGGAGAACCTTGTCTCTTCTCCATTATTGATCACCTCCAGAATTCAAGCAAGCCTTGTGGAAACAACAGGTCATCTCATCTATGCTAAAGAGTTTCCAAGTCCCTGAGTCACAGCTCTGGAGACAAAGCAGTGTATTCAGGAAGCAAAGGGTGGTGTGACCCTTTTAGGAAGATACCCCTCCCCACAAGCAGAAGGTAAGAACCAAAAGGACGGACACAGATCATCCCTCACTTCTTCCCCAGAGAGTCTCTTTCTAGGGCTCGGACATGGAGTTCTGAATTTTATTCACCAGATAACATTTACCCAGAGCCGAAAATCAGGAAGTTTCTAATGAGGGCCTTCATCTGCAAGTCACATTGCATGCCTCCACTGAATCAACTCTGTTGCTGTCCTTCAATTCTAGGATGCGCTTCAGAAAACCAAAACAAAATTAAAACCAAAACCAACCTTCCACCCACAACAAAACCTTTCTTCCAAAACAGGAGTTGGGCCAGCCTCTTTCTGTGGCTCTAGATCTTGCAAATACTTCTAATGGTAGATTGGTTAGACAGTCCTCAAACAACTCTTTGATAAGGCGGATTTAAACAACTCAATCAAGTAACTGACACCGAACTGGCATTTTCCACAATTAATCAGGACTGAATTTGTCAGGCAAATACATAATGATTCCCAGCTCCAATTGAAAGATGTCATATTATTCCCAGTCTATTCCTCAGAAATGTTAAACTGTTGATTTTTCTCATTCTTTTCACATTTTTCTTTCTTGATTCTCAGATGACTGTTGAATCAGAGGAGTCTTAATTTCAGAAGATCTCAAATCTCCCCAAACCACCTGCCTGTGAAAAATAAAATCTAAGGATTTCTAATTGTTTTATTAGGAGGTTAAAACGTCATGGGCAAGTATTGGGAAAAAGCAGTAACTACCATAACTATCCAAAAATCAAGGTGAGTTATAAAAGGCATGAATTGAGGCACCCAGTGCTTTGAGAAACCATAGTAGATGTTCTAGGGAAACTGGGCTGACATAAACTAGCTGAAAACCAAAGCAAAATTAAGTAAGAGGTGGGGAAGAGGCTGAGGTGAGGGAAGAGAGAAGAAATTGAGAATAAACCATAGAACATTCTGCCCTGGGAATGAATTTAGGCTGAAGGATGCATGGCAGAAGCAAAGCCAGTTGGGTATATTTATCATCCCACAGCAAGTACGGTGGGGGGCAGCCTTCGAGGTGGCAAGAACATAGATGTGGCCTGTGAAGTGGTCACTCTCCCCTGTCAAAGAAATCCTACAAAACAGACAGTTTACAAAGCTTTTGGCAGATGCTAAATTATCTGTGATAGGATGATGCTGGGAACTGTGGTCAAAAGATACCGAGATTTGGCGTCCAAACCAGTGTTAGTTCTGTCCCTTCTCCTTGGGATCATTCATGGCTATGAATGCAGTCAAAATAAAGATTCTTCCTCTCACATAGAAAGAGGCTCAGAAAGCCATGAGGCTTGGACAGGGACACAGAGTGGCACAGAGGAAGCGCACCATGGGCTCTGACTCAGACCACCAGTGCTCCCTCCACAGTAGATGCACTGATGTGAAGATGCTTTGCGCCTCCTGCTGTCTGGGAAAGCCCTGGTGCCTGAGTACCTTTCCTACTCACAGAGCTAGCACTGTAGATGTTCTTATGTGTCCATGCCTGGCCAGTACATTCATTGTTGGGGCTTGGACACATTTACTATCCATAATCTCAGCCGACCATGAACTGAGCTGCTCTATTTGTTGTTCCTGCCTGCTGATCACGTTTGTCCACATGCTGTCCTTATGCCAGGTCTCCCTTCTGCTCCTCAGGTTACACTTGGTTCTGTGGTTCTTTGACAGCCTTTGCCTAGACCTCAGGGGTGGAAACTTGGCAGGTGCCTCATAGTCTGAAGAATGAATGAAAAAACAGTTCCCAGTGTGCTCTCAAACTCTGAACACTGGAATCAGACTGCCTGTGTTAGGTCCTGGTCCTAGTTCTGACACGTGGGACTCTGCAACTTAACTTTCCTGAATTGCAGTTTGCTCATCAATAACATAAGATGTCTTATCAATAACATAATAATGATGTCTTTCCTTATAATTATGCTAATTATACATATAGCACCATGCTTGGCACACATTAAGTGAAAAAACGCTCACTGACTTTTATTAAGGTTACTATTATTTATGACAGGTTCCACCTCTTTTTCTGCTTAAACTGAACTACAAAAATTAAGGTCTCAAAACACTTGCAGATACCATGTGACCCAGGGATCCATCTATAATCTTCCGGCCAACCATGTGTTTCCTGAAAAAGATTTTCTGAGGAACATACATGTCTGTATCTATTTGCATTTCCCCGGACAAGAGCCTGAAGGGATTTACTCCACTACTAACTATTCTGCTGAGGTCAATGTAAATTTAGCTGCATCAATTCCCCTGTGAATGTATAATTGCTGCCTGGCGGATCGATCTCCATCACATCAGCACCATTTGGAAGGCAAGTCTGCACATAATATGCACACTTCCTCTACTGCTGTCTGGAATGCCCACAAAAGTGTCCTCTGCTTCCTTCTACCAAGAGAAGGTGGCCCAGAATGCTTGCTCTTTGGGAATAAGAATTACTGGAAGATCTTCACATGCAATACTAGAAAAATGACTTCTGCTGCTTTCTCTCCCCATCTGTAGCATAAGAGGCAGTCAAGTGAAAACATTAACAAATTGCAAGATAAAAGTCAATAAGCCAAAAATTACAATTTTCAACATCTTGAAGGACAGTTATGAAACAAAACTAAATAACTGCCTTTGTCTCCTTTGGTCCCAGAGGGAAACTGCAAAACAGAGATGACAAGCTAGTCTAACGTTTTCATGTAAGATAAAAGAGGTCTTTGAGATAGGGAGAGAAAACTCTACTTGAACCTAAGCTATAGATTTAAAGGAGCAGATATTTTGAATCAGCATAGGTAATGCTCATGCTAAGAATACCTACACATATTTTTTTCAGCATGATAATATTTCTATGTATTAGCTCTCTTTTATAACAAATAAAAACATCTCACACTACCTCAATCAGCATAAATGAGAGAATTTATTCTAATAATGAAAGAGGGGTGTCTCTTGAAACCCAAGAGCAGGAATGCAGACTAGAGGTCAGACTTGCAGTTTTTCTGTATACATATTTCTTATTTATCTCCTTCTCTGCAGACCATGTTTCTTCACTTCCAAGTCTACATCATTAAAAAAAAACAGTGGTACACACTTTTTGAATTTTAATATCACTATTATCCAAACATAGAGGCATGACATCTCACTCAGCCTTAAATTTCAGTACTCACAGATAAGCTTCTGATTGACCCACCTTTGTTATGAGGCCTCTAAACTAAAAATAAAATCCTGAGCCCTCATCAACTGAATGGATGCCCTTGTGGCCAAGGGGATCCCAGAAAAACCCTGGAAACTGAGCTCCTAGCAATGACAACATGGAAGGCCAGACATAGCTCATTATAACTTGCCTTCCTTTATGGTTTAGACACAAAAACTGACTAGTATTAATGTTAAAACAGAGATCTGACAAAACAGTCTCACTGTAGCAATAAGATACCAAAATTATAAACAGGACCCAAGGCCATGACAGGTAAGGGTTAAGTCACTCACTCCTACACTTGAAGGATAAACTAGGTTCTAACGGTCACACGGTTTTTTTTTTTTTTTCCCAGGCAGCCATATAAGCACTGGCCTTGAGACAAGCAATATTAAAACAATTACAACTCATCCAGCTCATAGATGCTTACTAACCGATGCCCTGGTCCACCAGCCGTAACTGCAGCTTTGATTGCAGAAGGGACTGATCCTAATAACTTTCCCAAGGTAAGAAGACCCCTGACCATGGCTGATTGTGACTGGTTTATGGAGGTTGTACATTGCATGGCTTCTTGTCCTGAAAATGCCTTTGGATATAGAGATCCTAACTGTAATACATTTAAATATTAAGTCTCCACCCCAAAGTGAACATGGGTTGTATGTTATATGCATGTTTGTTCAATACACATGTGTACTGAACTACTTTCATGAACATTCATAGCTCTTCTTGTAACCTTTTACATATGTATATTTAGCTAACCCATTCAGCCTAAAGCTCCTATCCCAACCCCTCCTCTTTTGAAGTGCTTGTCTCTGGTCTTGGCTGGAAGCTGTGCTTCTCAGCTTGAGAGATGGCCAACTTGCAGGTTGTAACCTCATATGAAATAAAGTCTTCTCTCCTTTCTACATTTATACTTGTCTCTTTTTTAAGTTGATAGGCCCAATTAACAGCAGACAGGGGCAGGACTGGGGCATGGTCACATTGTGCAAAATGCCTGTCAGTAATTCATTACTGTGAGCTAGAGTTGGAGGAAAGAATACAGTTAAAGTGGTAACACTCTGCACTGGGAAGATGCTAGAATAGCTATCCATGATAACTCCACTACAGAGCCAAGACATTCAAGGAGGGGCATTTTTCATACAATATTTTGGTTAAATCGAGCAATGTATGAGTCAAGGTAGATGAGGTCAAGAAGAGCATTTATTAGTATTTGCTACGCTTTAGGTTGACCTGTGTTTCATTTTATTCTAGCATGAGAAAAATGAGTCTCAGAAATGAGTCTCTAGTTTTTGATATTTAGGTCTCCAGGCCACCTGGAGAAGTGACTCAGATTCCTAAAGGCATCAGGGATTTTACACAGGAAATTACAAGCTGGTCAGGTCAACATCTCTATAGGTATTCTTTCTATAGTTCTTGGAGTCTTCCTGTGGAAATCTCTCCTTCTCACCTGGATTTGCTGCTTTCCAAGTGGTCATACCCTTTAGGAATCAAGGGCTTTGATTATGGAAGGCTACACCTCTCTACTTTCCTGCCCTAGGAAACTGAGATGGACACAAGGCAAGCAATCTCATCATCTAAGTAACTCCCAGAGGCAGAATTACTCTGCAGCTAGCCTTGCTCTCTTTCCTCAGGGCTCATTTTAGGCTTCCTTTAATTATCAAAGAGCAAATAGACATCCCAAGTAAAAGGCACCCCTGGGCCAGTGAAGCCCTCCTCAGGTCTGACTACCCAAGCTAGCAGTGCAGAAGGAGGAGGATGATGTCTAGAGTTCCTTCACTCCCATAGTTCCACTCTGTAATCTTATAAAATGTTCCCTTCAGAAAGAGGCCAAGAACTGACTGGGGGAGAGTAGTCACAGAGAGTAGCACATTGTAGTTTTGCATGTGGAACTTGGTATTCAACAGGGCAAAACCGAGAGAAAAGGGAAGAGTGGGGGAGAAGGATGGGTTTACGGTGGTTTCCAATCCCAAATCTCCCGTCATTTATCAGAACATCACTTGAAGAAAGAATTTAGAAATACATAAAAGTTACTGACAAAATTTTATCAAATCACTTACATTTTGGCCTGTTTTTCCCCCTATAAACTTTTAAATTATACATACAGAAAAATACACAAAACATAAATGTCTAGCTAAATTAATTTTCATAAATAAAATCACTCATGCCTCGTTCAGTAGCTTCCTATCCAAAGGTCATTACTATTCTAACACCATTAGGTAGTTTTGTCTGTTACTGAAATTTGTACAGTGTGTACTTTCTTAGGTCTGGTTTCTTTTACTCAGAATTATCCAGGGCTAATTTGTGTTGTTTGTATGTTTGTTATGTAAATTTAATTGATTTGCAATTCTCTATAGGATCACATAGTATGAATATGAAACAATATATTTATTCATTCAAACATGGATGGACATTTGTATTGTTACCATTATAAGATCATTATAAATAATGCTGCTAAAATGTACATAGATTTATATTGGGAATATACTAAAGAGTAGACTTGCTGTGTCAGGAATATATGTATATGAAATGAACTTCAAGATACTGCCAATGTACCTAAGGGGTTGCATGGACATGACATATAATTCTAACAGAAAACTATGAAACTTTCCATTTTTCCACACCTCCCCAACAAATACTATTGTTAGTTTTTTAAAAATCTGACAATTATATTTCATATTGGATTTTATTTGCATGTCTGATAATCGATGAGATAAGTAGCTTTTCAAATGTTTATTGGACTTTTGGATATCTCAACTGTGATATGCCAGTTCAGGCATTTTACCATTTTCTATTGGGTTCTTACTCTTTGCAGGGACTCTTCTTACGTAAAATATTTTGTTAGCTATCTATACAGCAAGTATCTCTCATACTGTAACTTGGCTTAATGGTGTCTTGATGAACATAAGTGCTTAATTTAATATAGTTCCAATTATTAATCACCTATTTTTATTTACTAACTTTTTGTATTCTCTTTAAGACTTTTTTTTTTTTTTTTTTTTGAGACAGAGTCTTGCCCTGTCGCCCAGGCTGGAGTACAGTGGCATGACCCTTGGTTCATTGCAACCTCCACCTCTCAGGTTCAAGTGAATCTGGTGCCTCAGCCTCCCAAGTAGCTGGGATTACAGTCATGTGCAACCACTGGCTAATTTTTGTAAAGACATCTTTCGTACCATAAGTTTATGGAAATATTTTCCTATGTTATTGTGTAAAAGCTTTGCTGTTTGCCTTTTACATTTGATTTATAACCCACCTGTACTCAATTTTTGTGTATTATGTGAATTAAGAATAAAGATTAATTTTTACATGACTATCTAAATGCCTCATGTTGATTTAAAAAATCATTTCTCCATTGCTCTGAAGTCTCCTTTGTCATAAAGCAAGTAATCATCTATATGTGGCTCTATTTCTGAGCTTTCCATTCTGTTTCATTTTTTTCTGCTTGGTACATATACAACACTAGCTTTAGCATTATAAAAATCTTGGTACTCAGTAGAACATTTTGTCCAATTTTGTTCTTTGTGGTTAATTTTAAGATGTATGAAAATTTCAGTTGTCTATTTGTTACCACTCTCTAGCTAAATTCCCCTATTCTCAGGAAATACATAAATGATTTTAACTCTTTTGAGTTTCTTTATGATATAATGTTAATAAATATCAGTGAATACTTATAATTGAAAAAGATGCTTATTCTGGTACTGCTTTTATGCAATATTGTATACATATCATTTAAGTCAAGTTTGAAAGCGTCCAACTGGGTTCTTTTTGATATTTGTCTTCTTGCTATATCAGTTTCTGAGGGAGATGTGTTGCTGTCTTCCACAATAATTGGATATTTGTTTATTGCTCCATTATAGTTTTTGCTTTGTATAATCTGAGAATATATTATTAGGCACCCACATTTAAAACTGGGAAGTCATCTTTGTGGATTTCATCCTTTAGTCATTTTGAAACATTCCTCTTTAACTCTTGTAATGCTTCTTATTTTAATATCTACTTTTAAATAACATTAGTGTAGTTATGCCTGATGTTTTTTAGTTTTGCATTGTATACCTTTTCTACTCAATTACTCTCAGTACTTTTTGTTCTAACATTTAAGATTTATCCCTTTTAAGATAATATAGTTTTTAATGGTCTAATATGTTTTCTTTTAATTAACATGTTTAGTTCACTTCAATTTAGATTATTTCATAATATATTAGAGTTTAAATATATCATTACATGTTCTTTCAGTTTGTCACAACTTATGTACTTTTTGTTAGCATTCCTTTCTAGTATTTTTTCAGTTTTTTTTAAATTACATGTTCTCTTCCTTTAGACATTATTTTATTAAACATGCTTTTACAATCTTGTTTGTGGTTAGCTTAGAGAACACAATGTCTTTTTAAAAAAAATTACTGAAGTCTAATTAAAATGATGACTTTTACCACTTTCCAAACAATGGAAACATTAGAACTCCTTCCTTCCTTCCTTCCTTCCTTCCTTCCTTCCTTTCCTTCCTTCTTTCTTTTCTTGCTTTCTTGCTTGCTTTCTTGCTCTAGTTTCACTCTTGTTGCCCAGGCTGGAGTACAATGGCATGATCTCAGCTCACCATAACCTCTGTCTCCCGGGTGCAAGTGATTCTCCTGCCTCAGCCTCCTGAGTAACTGGAATTACAGGCATGCGCTATCACCCCCGGCTAATTTTATACCGTTAGTAGAGATGGGGTTTCTCCATTTTGGTCAGGCTGATCTCAAACTCCTGACCTCAGGTTATCTCCCCTCCTCAGCCTCCTAAAGTGTTGGGATTACAGGCCTATATTTATAGGCCACTGTATTCTTTTGCATATTTTAGTTTTATATATTTTTAAAAATCTTTAAGATACTATTATTATAGTTTTATAATATTAAAATGTTGATATTCATTGAGAGTTACTAACATGCAAACCCATTAAATTGTTCTTCATTTATTTCCATATTTATATGTGTTATTCTGGGATTATATTTCTTCCATAACTCTAGTATCTTTTTTAAATGATGGTTTTCTAGAAATTTTCTTTCTCTCCCTCTTGTGTGTGTGTGTGTGTGGCAAATATTTCTATCTCATCATCTTCTTCTTTTTTGAGACAAGATTTGCTTTTGTCGCCCAGGCTGGAATGCAATAACGTGATCTCAGCTCACTGCAACCTCTGTCTCTTGGGTTCAAGTGATTCTCCTGCCTCAGCTTCCTGAATAGCTGGGGTTACAGGCATCCACCACCACACCCAGCTAATTTTTTATTTTTCATAGAGACAGGATTTCACCATGTTGGCCAGGCTGGTCTCAAATTCCTGACCTCAGATGATCCACCCACCTTGGCCTCCCAAAGTGATGGGATTACAGGCTTGAGCCACTGTGCCCAGCCTCTGATATTCTCTTTTTAAGAATGAGTCTACTGTGAATTGAATTCTAGTTTAACAATTATATTTACTCAGTTCTTTATAGATATCTTTCCAATATCTTTACCTTCCATCACTTCTTTTGAGAAATCAGTCATCTGTTTTATTTTTGCTCTTTTTAATTTAATGTGCCTTTTCAATGGACTGATTTTAAATGTTTTCCATCCTCAAAATGTTTTTGATTCACTTTTGGGTGTGTTTTTCGTCCATACTTTCTAGCCTCCAACTTTCTAGACTTCAACTAAAGAACAAGCCAATTAAATAATCCTATATACTGCAGATGATCCTCTAGAAGCAATTTCAGATGATAACTGCTGTCACATGATAACTTCACTCTGATCAAATGCATAATTGACTTCTGCCCATTTTTCTGCAATAGGCTCATAGCTTTTCTGTGACGCCCTTGGGAAAAGTAGACATGGAGAATCATGTGCCTAAACAAATGAATCTGGGTTCCAATTCTGACCAGTGTGTAACACAAATCTCTTAGCTGACTCCTTACAGAAACACAAAGGAAGCATCTGTCTGAATCATGATTTGGAGGAATGAATGCCATTAAGAAACGATAAATAGCAAGCTTTTTAAATGTCAGGTGCTGTATTTTGTGTTTTACTTTCATTATTTATTTGATTTTTAGATTTTATGAAATTGTTTAAGTTATATATGACAAAACTGAAATTCAAAATTGTAAAGTAGTTCATAATTTTCTAAGGATAATTAAGCATCAAGTGATAAAATCAGGACATCCATCGTGGTCTTGTTTGAATCACCATAGTTATTATTTTATTTTGTAAAGCATACAGAACCTAGTAGAGCAGATCATTCACAGATAAACAAGAAATGTACATAATTTGCAAACCAATCATGACAACATGTTATTTAGAAATATTAGCCAATGCCTTTTTTTAGACTTGTTCTCTAAAATTCCCATTTCCAACTTCCTTTCTAATATTTCAGTATCTTAAATTATCTTGAGCCCTGTCCATTGTTTCTACTACCTCAGAGATGGGCTGTTACAGTGGACACAGGACACACCTGATTCTATTTTTTTATTTGATAAATTTTTGATAATTAAATGTCTAGTTCCTTAGGAGGAAGGAGGTATTTATGACTTAGTCAAAAGATTTAGGTGGATGTACTGAGAATAAAACTTCCCTCAGAGTTTAACAGGTTACTCCAAGTGGAATCAAAGAAGAAATGATTATACTATAGGTATCAGTAAATCCTAAGCACAAACAATCCCAATGTTCCATTCACAACCAATCAGGCCAGAAAGGAAACAAAATCCTCAGAAAAGCTAGTGAGGGATAGCGCAAAGGACAAAGCTAAACAAGTGTGAGAAGTAAACAGTCCTCCTAAGAAATAATGTCTGTACTACTAAGCATTTAGGACCTTAGAAAGCCCGGAAATGTTTTTTATTGCTGAAAGATAGCATGGGAGTTTTAGAATGTTTCTATGCTCAAGAAAGAGCATACGCACACACACACGTATACTATTTTCCCAGAGGTTATTCTGCCTATTGTGTGGGGTTTCTGTCAACAAAATTGATTAGAACTAGATAATTCTAAACTGTGTACATTTTATTAAGATAAAAACGTGCTTTAAACACAAATTTAAATAATTTAGTGGTTCTCCGTAGTTTGTATGGAGATCCTGGTATGCACTAAAGGAAGCTTGGATATCAAAACAGCAGTAAACTTTTTCTGGATCTGCTCGGCTTCTCAATTAAAGACATCATAAGAGATATCATGGTGCACATTATGGAATAAATGACTTCCCTATTATCCTCCAACCTAAGGCACAATAACACTACTCCAGGGAATGTAAGCAAGACTTCAAAGATTTATTAACCCAGCTGATATGTTTTATAAGCACCCCCATCACACACACATACACACATATCATATACACACACACAATGTAGAGAGAAATATAGAGAGGAAAACATTTTAGAAAATAGTTTATTGTATAAAACTATTATACAATAGAGAAATTTCTACTATACAATAGAGAAATGTAGAGAGAAAAATATTTTAGAAAATAGTTTATTGTATAAAAATTGTTCATGATCCTGGTATGCAAAAATATTTTTTCTATATAACTATGAATATAAAGTACACACATATATATGCATATAAATATGTAAATGTGTATACATATCTATAAACAAACACACACACACACACACACACACACAGGTGTATGCTATTTTCCCAAAGGTTATTGTGCCTATTGTGTGGAGTTTCTGTCAACAAAATTGATTAGAACTAGATAATTTTAAACTGTGTAAATTTTATTTAAAAGGTGCTTTAAACATAAAATTAAATAATTTAGTAGTTATCCATAGTTTGTATGTGTTTTTTTTCAGCTTTATCATTCTTTAGATAAGAGAAAGAATTGGCCCTTCAGAGGAAGGGGTGAGTAGACTGTCAAAAGAACTGCTACCCTCTCAAGGATTAAGTGCAGGCTCTCTCTAATTTAAGGCTACAGACATTCCATCTCAGGGCAGAGTCCAAAGGCATTTCTGTTGTTAGATGTCCAAAGAGCACTTAATAACTCATTCTCCATTACAGGTTCTGCAGATATTTTTCATATGATGCCATCATTAATTTGAGTGGCTGAGCAAATGCCAAGTAAACCAGAGATGGGCTACCCTCTTCTTTTCAGCTCTTCCAAACCGCATTTTAGTAAGCAAAATGAATGTGGCAGTTACTTTAAGCAACTCAGTTTGGGAGTGGTTTGTTACATTCTACTGGATAACTGAAACACTCTCCTATTTTTGACTATTTTAACTTATACTCTGACTCCCTGTCATCATCTGTTAACGAGGTGAGCATGTCAGAGTTATAATAATTTGTAGATTTCACTTTGTCTGTATTTAGTGCATGTATAAAGTTAGATGTGGCTGCTTAAATGAGTTGGGCAGGTCTGGCTAAGAGCGAGCTAGGCGTGAATATTGAGACAGTGGTGTTATTATGTTTGTGCTGACCTCAAGGCATGGCCCAGTTCTGAGGTATGGAGCATTTCTCAGCATAATTTCCCAACACTGACCTACATTTGTGCTTCATCAGCTGTTTAAAAAACTGCCAGTCTCTGAAATAAACAGTGTTGTTAATGGGGATTGCAGCCATTTGGAGTCTTCAATGATACTGAAGTTGTGCCTTTAAGAGCAATATGCGTTCCTTTCTGACAGTCTATTTGCTTAAAATCTTAATTGTATTTCTTTGTGGTGGACAGCAAATGGTGTATATGACCTGTTGAGTAACATTAACCTTGCATTTCATGCCATCACAATGAGATACTCTCCTGAACACTAGGGGCAAATGAAAGACAGACCTCATGCTTCCAGCCAGCACATATGAATCATGAGTAGAAACAACACATATGAATATAATGGAAATTTTCTATAGAATTAAACTGTAGGAAAAGAGTTAATCTTCCTTTGGCAATTTAATACTGCCTAAAGCATATAGTACCATAACAATCCTATATATTTTGGAGGCAATGACTGGAAATGTCATTCAACAAACTGATGTCTTAAGCAATAAATAACTCCAAAAATATATTAAAAAGATAAAGAGAGAATAGAAGAAAGCTAATGATGCTTGTAGTTTGATGGTCAGGCACATAAAATGTTGGCCTCTAACTTTTCATTGAAAGCTTTTCCCCTAGATGGGAATTTGACTTTATTGGAAAGTGATGTGCAGTGAGAAGTATGAGCCAGTGTCAACAAGCATGACCTCTGTGCCACCCAAATATCATCAAGAGTGAAGGTAGGAAATGAAACACCAAGGAGGAAGAGAAAACCAAGAAAGATAGAGAAGGAAATAAAGGAAGGTAAGAGAAACAAAGAGAGGAACTGCTGATCTTGTCCTTTCAGGAGATGCAGTGTGGTAGTATAAAACATCATGTAAGTTTTTTTCAGAGTCATGAGTCTGAATCTGGTCTCCATCCTTTACCAGCTCAGTAACCTTGGGAAAGTCACTGAAACTCCGTGATCCTAATCTCTGCAACTATGCAATAGACTTAATGATGTCTAGCACAGTTGGAGATAAGCACACAGAACACTGTCTGACCCAAATGTGGGCTGAATGAAGGTCTACTCCTTTCTTTCATTTCCAACGCTTGTCTTCTCTAAACTTACGTAGAAAAGAGGAAACGCAAACTAGCCAAGATACCTCATAGTTTCAGCAGAGATTCCGAAGGAAGACATTGCCTGGGTCTCTCTAGTAGCACAGAGCTCCCCCTATGGAGAGCCTTCTTCTTGGAAGAATCTGAGGAAGCCTCTGGAAGTGAAGGCGGAATCATCCTTTCCTCTGACAGTTGGTGTAGACTATTGGGGCAGCCTGCCCAGCCCAATAAAACTTGACCTATAAGTTTAAGTTGGTTTGGTTTCTCAAATGACTCAGACATTTGCCTAATTTGTATCTTAAACTGGACCATGTCAATGCAACATAAGAGTATAGATGAAGCTTCTCTGCTCCCATGTATTACACAGAGACCCTTCATTAGCGACTAATATTTTTAATCAGCTAACTCCTGGAAATGGTTGTCTTTAGTTATAACCACTAGAGGTGATTGCTACCAGGCTTCTCTGGTAAAGATTTGGTTTTATCTTTAGGGGTAGAGACTTCAGCTCATCTTGAAAACTAGAAGAACTACAGGTCTTTAAGTCTTGTGGAGAGTTCAATGCCATCATCACCTCTTCACTTGGCCTGGGGTTAGAGAGACTTCCCACACTCTTTATGACTCTGGGGTTCTAATCTGCAGTCCCTAGATCAGATACAACACTCCTTATTCCACATTCACCACTCTTTCTTGGGTCATTCTCTCCCCCAGTCAGGCTGTGACGTTTTCCAGTGCCAAGATCCTGATTTGTTCTATTTGCTCCCTTTCATATATGGTGGGTGTTTGTAAGCTTATTAAATAATTAAACCCCACAGGGAAATGATATTAGAGTGCCATTTTGTTGAGTTAATGCTGATTTTCCTGAACTTCTCACAGAGCTAATGTCTGTGAATAATGGATTTGTCAAAAACAGAAGAGTAGCCTATACCAAAACCAGAGTAGATTGTTCTCCCTTTTGAAATGGAAAAGAACAAGGACAAGGAAATTCATTCTGTTGAGCATCTACTGTGTGCCAGATAAATTACTAGGAACTTTAAATATGTATTTTCACTGAATCTTTATAATAGTAATAGGGATATACGATTGGTGATAGGGATTAGACTTAACATAGAGACAAAAATACTAGAAAAAAATGAATTTGTGCTTGAGAATCCAGAACATAATTATTGTTTATTTGGATGAGCCTGATATAACAGGGTCCATATCACTTAGGATTGTCCTGATATGCACAGATATCACATCACAGGCATGATGTCCACCCTTGCAAAAAGAGAGCCATAGCCACCTCTTAATAAAGATAAAGAATTGCATGAGGTTGCTGAAAGTATCTAGGATCATACCCTGATTATTCATGGTCTAAAGGCCATTTTCTTTCTATCATGCCTTTGCCTCCTTATTGCTTAATGTAGAAGGAGAGCATTAGATTGGAAAAGGATAACATGCACATTTTCTAAGTTATACTGAATAGTGACCAAACCTTCTAAGAAGTGAGAAAAAGACAGGAATTCATTTTCTGGGAGCTGAGGAATATAATACTATGCATTCAACATGAAATGCCACAGGCAACATCAGTTCTTTCCTTTGCTTCCCTAGATACATAATTTTCAAAGACTAGCAATTCTGAAAATAAGTTACAGTGATGAATACTCTACTGACTTAAAAAAAATTCTCAGACACACTACCGGCCAGTTATAACTGGTAGCTTTTAATGCTGTGTATACTTTTACATAGATGCAATATTTTGTGCTGAATGTAATATGTCTATGTCACTATAAGGCAACTAAACAGAAAGAATGAGGGCTGGCTTTGCAATTATATACTATCAGGCACTAACTAATCAGTATATAGTGACTCAGATACTTACTCTGTGACCTCAGGCAAAGTATTTACCTCTATAAAATGAGGAAATGTCAACTATTCCGTAGGATAGCTAGGAAGATGAAATGATACAGTGTATGTTAAAGGACAAGTGAAGAGCTTGGAGAGGTAATTCGTGCATAATTTTTGCCTTTCATGTTGAGGATTTTGACTGGATTAATAAATTCATTCTGTTCAACTGTAGACCGATGTGGTCTCAGGTTGGAATGACAATGGTAATGCCCGTGCTAGCAGGTACGAGGTAATATCTCAATGTACTTTTGAATTGCATTTCCCCAAAGATGCAGATAAAAGGAACCCTTAAATGTTGTTGGTGGGAACATAAATTGATATGGTCATTATGGAAAGCAATATGGAGTTTCCTCAAAAAATTAAAAATAGAATTACCATATGATCCAGCCATGCCACTTCTAGACATATATCCAAGGGAAATGAAGTCAGCACCTTGAGGAGAATCTACACTCCTAAGTTCATTGCAGCGTTAGTTACAATAGCCAAGATTTGAAAATAACCTAAGTGTCCATTGACAGAAAATGGATAAATAAGCTGTTGTGTGTATATTCACAATAGAATACTATTCAATCTTCAAAAAGAAGGAAGTCCTGCCATTTATGACAACATAGATGAACTGGACACATTAGGTTAAGTGAAATAAGTTACACACAGAAAGACAAATACTGTATGATGTCAGCTATGTGAAGAATGTAAAAAAGTAGAACTCACAGAAACAGTAAAGCAGTGGTTATCAGGGATCGAAGAGTGATGTTGGTCAAAGGGTACAAATTTTCAGTTCTAAGATAAATTCTGGAGACCTAATGCACAGCATGGTGACTACAGTTAATAATAATGTTTTGTATACTTGAAATTTACTAAGAGAGTAGCTCTGGAGTATTCTCATCACACATGCAAAAAACGGTAACTATGTGAGTTGATAGATATGTTAATTAGCCCAATTGTGGAAATCATTTCACAATGTGTGTGTATATACACATATATATATCAAAACATCACATTGTACACCTCAGATATGCACAATTTTTATTTGCCAATTATACCTTAAAGAAAAATTGCCAAAGATATCTGGACAAAAAATGGAGGGATGAATATCTCATGATGATGTGGGAGAAAAGCAATGTGCCTGGATGTTGCTGCCTTCTATAAACTGAATCAATTCAATAAGCAACTTTAGTTAAAGGAAAAAGGGTGTTCACTTGTTTTTTTCCTGAGAATAAAATCAAGGAGAATCTGTTTTAAAGGATGGAAGAAAAGGATGTCTAGGTGGAAATAGAAAAGAGATTTACAAAAGAGACCAAAATGCAGGGGAAATGTGAATTTGTGTTCGAGTCTCTGGAATGAGACAGTTGCTCATTCGCAGGGGCCTGATGTTGCAGCGAGTATGTTGTCTGTGTCTGACACGCCCAGACCTCGCATTGCAGGTGTGACTCCAATCCTTGCCCACTCATATCCAGAATTTCATAGCCAAGCCCCTTCACAAGGCTTATCCTTCCTTCTCTGCAGTCTTGAGGACATCTGCATGAAAGCACAGACTCTGCCTCCTGCAGCTTTCTCACCACCTGAAGTCACAGTATAGCGGTAGCCATAGCAACACCTTCAGTATTGCTAACCTGGGGTTACAAACTCTCAGGTAGGAAATGGGAGGCAGGCACATATTGAATAAAAAAAAAATTAAGGAAACAATGACTTCAAAAGTAACTTTCTCTCAACGCCAGGCCCCACTAGATTATAAATCAGCAGCAAGTATCTCCTGTGCTTCAGCACCAGGGGTTTGCCTAGATTTTAATAATAAGTAGCAGTTCTGAAAATAATCCAGCAAAGAAGGTATACTTAACAACCCTCATCACTTATGCATGAATAAAGATAACAGGTTGTTAGGTAGCTTACTCAGGTGTACAAGTCTGGTCAGTGGTGAAGTAGAAATTTGTACCTGCTCTGTCAGATTGTCTGCACCATAAAAGTTTGGTCTCCAGATCATGAACACTTTTCTGATGGCATTTTGTTTTATTAACTGCTATTCCTCTATTCTTCAGTGTAGTCCTCCTTCACTGAGCCTTTTGTGTGTGCCTGCCTGCTTCCTTCTGAAAAGCCTCATCTGGAAAACTGGCTTCGTGGCCACTTTGCCCCAATGCCCTGGACGAAATCTAAGGCCCTCACTTTGTCCTATAATGAATATCTAAAGGCATCTTCATTCAACAAGCACATTTTAAAAAATTCAACTCATCCCTTATATATGTGGAAAAGAAATGGGGGATTCAGATGTTAAAACACAAGTTAAAAGTTAAGAGGTCAGATTTAAAATTATTGAATCTTGGCTGAAACTTGGGAAGAGTTGAATGCATTACAGGGAAGTGACAAAGATCAAAAGACACAAAAACATGGGGATGTGTAGTGACCCTATCTCTTCTTCCTGTTTCTCATCAAAATAGTGAATGTCCGTACTTAGAGACCTCTCAGATGAAATTCTGCTCAAGGTGGGACTTTAATCTTTCTCTCTTTTGTTATTCTATATTTCCTTAAGTGTTTATGATCATGATACACTATCATTATAATTATAAAAAAGTTATATTTTAAAAGCAAAAATATTAAATTTCTAATAAAATAAGGCACACATATGCATGTACGTGCATACATACACATACAGAAAAATGTTTAGCAAACCAGCCCCAAGATTGGTTTTAGTTTAAATAAATAGGCAACAGAAAGGTCTTGGCTTGCTTTTTTTTTTTAGATAAAGTCTCCTCTATTGCCCAGGCTGGAGTGCAGTGGCATAATGTTGGCTCACTGCAACCTCCGCCTCCTGGGTTCAAGCAATTCTCTTGCCTCAGCCTCCCAAGCAGCTGGGACTACGCCACCATGCCTGGCTATTTTTTTTTTTTTTTTTTTTTTTTTTTGTATTTTTAGTAGAGACGGGGTTTCATCGTATTGGCCAGGCTGGTCTCAAACTCCTGACCTCATGATCCGCCTGCCTCGGTCTCCCAAAGTGCTGGGATTACAGGCGTGAGTCACCACTCCAACCGACTGGCATTTTTACTTAGTTACCCCTGAGATCTTTATCAACATTGGACAGGCCGATATGATTTCAATGTGATTTATTTTCAAGATCTGTAGAGAGGAAGGATAACTCTGGAACTTGGCACATTTAAAATTTTCTTCACCCATGGGAGCCTCTGTGGGGCAGCTGAGATTTCTCCATTCATCACTTCATAACACCTGTTCCTATGCAGAACAAAACTTGGGACTAATGGTACTTCCTGCTTCTAGGGCCCTTGGTAGCTCCAATCAGAACATCATTTGCAATATGCAGGTGACAATAGGGAGTTCTAGCTAAGGAAGAAAAAAACACATTCAATATACACTGCTTCCATTTACCATGTCTGTGCTTCTCCGTGCTCTAAAATCAAATTGCCAAAATACTAACCACCATTTTCCCTATCCTTGTGAAACAAGGGACTGTGGCACTGATGATACTTTTCTATGCTTTGGCTTTTCTGTTTAAGGAAAGTTACTAAACAATCAGCATTGAAAGCAGTTAATCTCTCATGAGAAGCAATGAGAAAATACACTCAGTTATTTTCAGTTCCCCTTAGGGTCAGTTCAGTAAACACAGTTTACTGAAAAAAGTAAAGTAAACACAGTTCTGTGAATTTCTCCCCATTTTAGAGTCTGTGGAATCAAAGAATACTAAGGAAGTGTCTGGAGAAAAGTATTCCAAGGTCAGAAACCCACAGCTAGAGACCAGTTCCAGCGGTAAGATAGGAACAGAGGGGAAGACGGAGTACATGTTGGAAATCAGAGGAAAACCCAGAATGTGGACCAATCTCCCATAGTGGAGACTTTGGGGACAACCCACACAGAACAATTGATGTGCACAGTCACGGCAGGTTCCACAAACCTTCTGCAATCCTTTTGTTCTCCAGGCAGAAGAACATAGGAACAGTCAGACATGTTGTCTTCCTCAAAAAGCTTGTGCTGTTATCAACTTTATGGCATCTCAGCTTCTAATTAACTTTTAGCTTGCTCTATGAAAGTGGATCTGGGGCCTTTAAATATTTTTTCTCTACTAGCAAACACAATGCTAAATTTTGGTAGTAGAGAGTGCTTGAGAGACATTTCAGAAGAAAGGAAAGAGTTTTGCTTCCTGCTTCCAGTGTGCTCCTTGTGCAGACTCCTGCTGAGTCACGCGGCTTCTCCAGGTTGAGCTCCTGTGGCACATAAAACTTCCCCATCAGGGCCTCCCCTTCCTCTGGTGTCTGGGTCCTGCAGTGCACAGCAGCCAGCAACTCCTGGTGACCAGCAGCTTCCTCTGACAATCTCAAGTGGTTTCGTAGCAGAGTGCTTCTGATGAGACATTTCCCTGTGAACAGCTTTCTGGCAACTTCTGTAATTCCAGCAAATCCTTTGGGTGTGCCAACAAAGAGATCTTGCTGTCCTTCAGTGAACTATGGCCGTGACTCCCCAACAAAAGTAGCAATAAGATACTCTAATTCTTTGCCACCTCTGCTTTTAAGATAAAAACCAGGCACTTGAGTTGTTTCGTTTTTTTTTAATTCAAAATTTAAATGAATGGAAATATATTAAAAATTAACATCATCTTTCCATCTTGGAATCAAGACATGTTATTTCCTTTTTAGAGGAAGAATAAATGTGTGTAAAAGAACAGAACTGCAGAACATCTGAGCTAAAAGGAAGCTTTGAGATTATTTATTCCAGTGACTTCATTTTGTAATGAGAAACTGGAATGAAGTGGCTTACACAAGGGCACACCATGGAGAAGGTCAAGGCCTCCAGACTCATCACAGTGCTCTTTTGGTAGTTATATAAATCTAGGTGTTTCTAATATCCATCCAGGTTTAGAAACCATAGGCCTAGGTAGTAAAGTAAAACCATTTGCAAGTGTACAGAAGAGGGGATGTTCACTGATTGTATCTCATGTATCTCATTAACTTTAAGTCTATTGTCCAATTTCTTTGGGCTTAAAAAAAAATCCGTCTTTCCTGGGTTTCACAGACCAGGAGACACCCACTTGGAATAAGACTGTAGTCATGGTAATAAACAGTATTCTTGGATAACTACCCTTTCAGCAAAATCACTGAAACTTTGGCCCCCAATTCCTCCTCCTGTTTGTGAGCTCCCAAGGTGACCCTTAGCTCTGGAGAAGCCATGACACCCTTGGCTATCCCAAAGCTCATTGTAGGGCCTGTGATCATTCTTTCTTGGCCTTACCTTTGGCTTCTGTATGGGTTCCTGGTTCAACACATGGTTATTTTTCCAGCAGGTCTTGATTCTACTTCAGTAGTCTCCATGCTGAATTTTCTAGTAAAATTTAAAATGTACATTTGGATTAACATATGGTGGCCAGTATTTTACTAAGCAAATTTAAGATCTTGAGACAGAAACACTGTTTAATATTATCTTTTCAAAAAGAAGGGATATTTGAACTCCAGAATATAGAAAGGAGGAGATATTTACATGAAGAATATCTTTTTAAATTTAATAAATTTTATTGTATAAAAAATAACTACAAATTTTTTTTTCTCATTTTTAGAAAAATCATTACAGATGGACTCTGGTCCAGGAACCAGTGTTTAGAAAGCACTGCTATGCATTTTTAGGAATTCACAGCAAATTTGGTGGGAAGATTACGTAAGTACACCTACGCCATAGTGCTTTATCATCCACTCCTTTCTGATGCTCAGCCAGGTGAGCTGAGGGTCTCCCACAGCAAAAAAATTCCATACACTCCTGTTAATGTTAAGGATGATCAGTACTTCTCAATTTGCTATGACATGTTTCAGTTTCATTCTTAGTTGTAAGAAACAAGTCATCTTTTTTTTTTCCCCAAAAGAGGATATTGATTTTAAGGAAACATGTGGGCTAAAACTAAAATTGACCTGGGAATCAGAAACTGTTTATTTCATGGGCCCTTACTCATGATCTTTGTACTAAAAAAAAGTAAACAAAAAAAATGTTGAGCATGAAAATAAAAATAAAATATGTTTACTTGAAATGTTTGCTATAGAAAAGAGTCCAGCCATCAGATGAACTGGGCTTTCAGAATAAAAAGCACATGGTGATTCTAATGAAAAAGAAAGTTATAAATAGCCTGATCATTGGTAGGAAAACAGAAGTTGTGACTTATAATTATTATATCTATAAGGATTATTATGTGTTATATTTTTGATTAGGGAATCAGAAATACATAGGAAAGGGGCTTAGACATTATTTATTTGGGGAGTTAATATTAGATAGGGTGTTCTTGTATTTTGAAGTATATTCCTGAATTCAAAGTATATTTTTTATGATTACACTAAATAATAAACATACTTATTCATATAGAAGAGGGCAAGGTGTCAGTCTTGTATTTTCATATGTTTATTGATCTCCCTACATATGAACTAATTCTTTCAAAGTTTTTTACTTCGAATTTCTTGAAGAAAACTGTGATTAACTACATTCGCTTCTTCATGTCAAGTCAAAAATCATCGTCCAGGCTTTATTTAACTGCTTTTGCATAAAGTGCTCATCTTTGATTCAAATAGCTATAAAAAGTGAAGAACATGAGTTAGGTAGTAAAAGAAAGGCTATCTATGGACTGAAGGACAGGTAGATTCCTTAGAAGTGGGTGTGATGAGGAAAGTAGCTTAAATACCACAGTCTAGTGCAAAGGACTTAACCTTTGTTTTCAGCCATTGGTCTAAACTCACACAGTATTCATGAAATCCATTATACCCTTAAGCAAATAAAAAATCTGTTAACCTAAACTGCCAGCAGCCTGCCCAGGCATAGCTGGAGTTTCATGGGGGGTATCTGTGAAGAAGATGAGCACAGGAAAGCCTAAGTTAAGTACATACAATAGGACTGAATTACATGTGCTTGACAGATTAAGTCAGAAAGACTTTTAACTGATCAATTTCCTTAAAGCAATTTTGATTAATCTAGGCTAATCAAGGTAGTGATTGGTAACTGAAGACATAAAGAAACTCAGTAAATGAGATTTTCAAAGAATATGTAAATTGAGAAGGATGTGCTAATGTTGTGATGTCTACTCATTCATGTGTTAGTAGTTGTTGAAAATATACTTTTATGCTTTTTAAAATTAGGATAGTAATTATTTTATGAGGCATCACCATAAAATCTCTCCCTTGTAAATGTTGAAACTAGTTAACATAACATCCCACCAGTGAAATTTGTGTGAGCTCCTCTTTTAAAATTTTAGAAGTTTGAAGAATCAAGTACTAATGTTTTTTATATAGGTATTGAAGAAAGAATAGCGCTGTCATACTACCAATAATATGAAGGTCATGACCCACAGTGTTAACTATATTGGAAAAAAATGGGCTGGGCATAGTAGCTCAAGCCTGTAATGCTAACAGTTTAGGAGGCTGAGGTGGATAGAGTGCTTCAGCCCAGGAGTTTGAGATCACCCTGGGCAACAGGGCAAACCCCTATCTCTAAAAAAAAAATACAAAAATTAGCTGGGTGCAGTGTCATGTGACTGTAGTCCTGGCTTCTTGGGAGGCTGAGGTGGAAGGATTGCTTGAACAGGGAAGGGTGGGCTGCAGTGAGCCATGATCATGCCACTGCACTCCAGCCTGGGCTAGGTGACAGAGCCAGACTCTGTCTCAAAAAAAAGAAAATGTGGTACAGTCATAAGTAAATAAATATATAATATTAATAGCAAAAGAAGCTTTAGCATGTTTCTGGATAGCTGTGTAAAATCAGCCAAGACACTTATCCTGAGTTTCCATTTTATAAGCACTGGAAACAGAAAAAACAAACAAAGCTTTTTCAGATTGAACACACTGTATAAAGAATATTTTTACCCTTTCTAAAAGGGGACAAAATGAACAAAGTACATAAAGAGATAAAGAATGGGAAAATTATTAAATTATGAATTGAATTGGATAATAAAGAAATGAAAGAGGAACAAAACAAAAGGAAAGATGAAAATAGGGAAGTGGTACTTTATATGTATGTGGCTTTTACCAGACACAAAAGGGGGAGAAGCCCAAGTCCAGGCATCATGGGGCAGATCCAGGCTGCTCTACTCATCAGCTTTTGACAACAACCAAGTTCCACTGGTGCCCCTGAGACATCAGTCATCTCATTTATAAAAATAGTAGATGAGATGATTTGCAGGGTAACTTCTGGATTCATAACTTAGCTTTATATAATTGTAAAAGAAAAGGATTTCATTTTGCTTGTTTTAAACTGCCAGATACCAACTGTGCCTCTGCAGTACTAAGATACAAATAAACCCAAAATGCTTTCATGACATAAATATGCATATGCTCATGGATTGCGTTCAATATCTCATGCAAGCTCATTCATTAATAAAATATCAAAACTGTAAATTCTGTAATTACCCAGAATTTGCTTAACTGAAAAATACATTTGCCATGAAGGCACTGCCTGGACCTAGACATCAGGTGGACTCTGTAGGCAGCCCCTAAGTTCATCCTGACCAAAGCTAGACCCTTGTCCCAGCTGCACGTGGCTTAAGTATTAAAGCAAGTTCAGTGGAGTCACATGGCTATGCCTCGTAGGGCTTAGGGGACTTTTGTGCCATATGGAAGGTCCCCCCCTGTTGCTCCTAGTGCCTGGGGCAGAAGAGCAGATTATGCATCAGCAGCAGCGCTGAGACAGCAATTTGGCACTCATAGACAGATCTGGCTCAGCCTCCAGCAAACAACATCTGTCCTGCTGTTCAGTTTTATGGGGGTTACCACCTTCATGTTTAAATATCTAACATGCTCCTTATATAGCAACAAGGCAGAATGGAATGGGAGCTCATTTAGGAAAAATGACTGGGTTCAAACCCTAGTCATCACTCATGAGCTAGGAGAATATGAACTAATCCCTAGATATCTCCCAACCTCACTCTTCTATTAAGTAGGTGTTATAATTTTAATTGTTTAATTTTTCTTTCAGAATTCTTATGGTCACAAAAGCTTCTCCTGAGGTTAGAAATAAGCAAAAACTCCAAATCAACAAAGGAAACAGACTTAAAATACATACTCATTTCCAAAAGGTTTAGAAAGAATCAACAATCCAGCCACGGCTGACCCTGTGAACACTAACATAATGTTTATGCATTATGGTCCTTTTCTCTCTATACTTCCACTTTTTCATTCCAGTGCTTCTTTTAGTGTCTTCAAATCCACATTTACTCATTTGTAATTTCTATTGCCTTAAGACCTGTGTCAGGCATGACTGAGTGTTAACTGCAGAAGATGTCCATGACCTACCCAATACCATCATCATGATATAGTAATAGCTGACCTTAACTAGGTCTGCTCTCTGTCTGCCATTGTGGTGAATGTTCATGTAGATGGTTTTTTATTTAATCTTATTGTAATTCCCAGGAGCAGTGTTTTGTTAATCAAATTTATCCATTTATAGATGAGGAAACTTGCCTACAATCACCAGTGCCTGACAGTTTCCTCAGACCTTTATTCCTCCCTTCCTGTTCACTATTATTCCTTACCTCCATGGTTCCCAGACTCCTATGTTCTTTTTCTTCTTTTCTTTGGGCTGGTTAACATCCACAGTATTCTTTAGGTTCCTTGGCTTTTCTTTCAGGTCTCACTTCATTCTTCTTTTTGCCAATTTCTAGAGTCCATATAATCTTGGATAAAAAAATGATGTATACTGCATCAGAATCATGGAACCTATTGGCAAAGTTTTTGTATTCTGTCAATTGTAGCATCAACCTCATTGTCTAATAAATAATAACTACTACTTTTTGAGGGATCAAGGTATATCAGGCAATTTTCTGAGAGGATTTAAACCTGCACCATTTCATTCAGACATTATAATAGCGATTAAACAGGCTAGCTCCATTAGCAAGGTATTATTATTTTACTGAAGCCCTTAGCTCCAACACACCCAGTATATGACAGAGCCAGAATCTCAGTTGAGATTCATTTGTTGGCAACAGGTTCTACCTATAACCTTTACAATATGTTAACTTTAACCTTGCTTATTCTGATTGCTTATTTTATACCATGGTTCCTTGATTTTATTCTAGATCCCATCTGGAATTGAAGCCAGGCACAAAGTTGCTCCTATTTGTTAAAGTTATACTTTGTTCATTTAATACCTTCATACTAATCCTTCCACCTATGCAGATTAAAATCCTAAAAAGGGCAGCTCCAAAAAGTGCCTAGTAAAAAGAACAACTATTTCCTAATATTCTGCAATATGAATGATGTTCCCCTAAGTTGTGCAGTGACTCGATGAGGCTGACCTGAGAGCATAAGCAGTGTGTCTGGAGTGACACATCATAACACAGTGCTATGCTAGTGTCCTAAGAATAGGAGAAAACTACATTAAAAATTCTCAAGATTAGACAGCTGTCTTTCCTCACAGAATGAAGGAACTGTCTGCTACCGCTCATGCTGCCATGTTGCCTGATGAATTCTCACTGACCACTGGTTGAGACCCCTGGTGTTTCTGTCATGATAGAAGAAGTAAGCATGATACATAATTTCTAAAGTCTTTTAATTTGAGATAAATCCAATGAATTTTGTAGTATAGTGTTGCCAAAGCCAAAAATTTTACTTTTTGAACTTTTGAACTTTGAATGTTAAAGATTTAATAAAAATTTTACAATCACCTATTAAAGAAGATCAACAAACACCAGACATAGAAAATATAAGCTAACCTCTACCCAGAAACATAATAATTAAACTATTTAAAGTAGTGGTAAAGATAAAATCTTAAGATAATCTAGAAGAAAAAGACATTTGTACACAAAAGAACAGATATAAGGATTACTGCAGATTTCTTGTTTTTTTGCAAGAACACTGTGTAACATCATCTTTAAATTATCTTTATTATCTTTTTTAGCATCATCTTTTAAAAACATCACTTTTTAAACATCATCTTCAAAGCATCTTTAAAAAAATGAACATAAAATTCTATACCCGGTGAAAATGACTTTTTTTTTTTTTTTTTTTGAGACAGAGTCTTGCTCTGTCACCAGGCACCAGACTGGAGTGCAGGGGCATGTTCTCAGCTCACTGCAACCTCCGCCTCGCAGGTTCAAACAATTCTCCTGCCTCAGCCTCCCGAGTAGCTGAGACTAGAGGCGCACGCCATCATGCCCAGCTAATTTTTGTATTTTTTTTAGTAGAGACGGGGTTTCACCATGTTGGCCAGGATGGTCTCGATCTCTTGACCTCATGATCCACCCACCTTGGCCTCCCAAAGTGCTGGGATTACAGGCGTGAGCCACTGCACCCGGCCATGAAGATGACTTTTAAAAACAAAGATGATTATTATACACTTATTAGAATGACTGAAATCCAAAATACTGACAATGCCAATTCCAGGTCACAATGTGGAGCAATGGATGAGACTCATTCATTGCTGGTGCAAGGGCAAATACGGTACAAGCTCTTCGGAAGTGCGTTTGCCAGTTCTTTTACAAAGCTAAACATAGCCTTGCAATAGGATCCAACACGTAAATATTTACCCAACTGATATGAACACTTAAATTTACCAAAAAAAATCTTTGTGGAGATGTTGAATTTTCATAGCCCTAAAAACTGGAAACAAGCAAGACTGTAAACAACCAAGATGTCTTTCATTAGGTAAATGGATAAACTGTGACATGCCTACAATATAATACGATTCCATGACATATATAAATAAGTTTCCTAGCCACACAGAGACATAGATGAGTCTTAAATGCATATCATTGGCTGGGCATGGTGACTCTGCCCGTAATCTCAGCACTTTGGGAGTCTGAGGCAGGAGAATCCCTTGAGGCCAGGAGTTTGAGATCAGCATGAGCAACATCGTGAGACCTCATATTTCTAAAAAGAATTAAAAGAAAAAGCATATTCCTAAGTGAAATAAGCCAGTATGAAAAGGCTATGTACTATATGATTGAACTTTTATGAAATACTGGAAGAAGCATAATTATAGAGTTGGCAAATAGCCTGGGGTATGAGGAAGGAGTTGACAGGTAGAACACAGGATTTTAGGAAAGTAAAACTCTTGTGTATAATACCGTAATGGTATATACATGATGATACTCATTTGTCAAAACCCATAAATTTTTACAACAAAAATTTAATTTAATCATTAAAATGTTAATGTAAGAAAATTCATATTTACAAATAAAATTTTATTTTTCATTTTTGATGGAATTAACAACAAAGAGATGGATGTCCTGCAAAAAACATGATCTCATTCCTTTTTATGCCTGCATAGTATTCCATGGTGTATATGTACCACATTTTCTTTATCCAGTCTATGAGTGATGGGTATTTAGGTTGATTCCCTGTCTTTGCCTTTGTGAATAGTGCTGCAATGAACACACGTGCATGTATCTTTATAATAGAATGATTTATATTCCTTTGGGTATATACCCAGTTACGGGATTGCTGGATCAAATGATATTTCTGCCTCTAGGTCTCGAGGAATTACCACACTGTCTTCCACAATGGTTGAATTTATACCTCAATTAGCAGTACAAAAGCATTCCTCTTTCTCCACAACCTTGCCAGCATCTGTTGTCCTCAGCAAACTTAAACAAGAAAAGGAAACCAAATACTGCATGTTTTAACTTATAAGTGGGAGCTAAATGATGAGAACACATGGACACGTGGGTGGAGGGCAACAACATACACTGGGGTGGGAGGAGGGGAGAGCATCAGGAAGAATAGCTAATGGATGCTGGGCTTAATGGTGATGGGTTGATCGGTGCAGCAAACCCATGGCACACGTTTACCTATGTAACAAACCTGTACATTCTGCACTTGTACCGTGAACATGTGGTACATGTTTCCAACATAAAAATTGAAAAAAAGTCCAACAACAACAAGAAAAGGTCCTTTGAGAGCTTATCCAAAGAATATCCTTGACCTAAGAATAGCAGTTATGTCAAGCACTATATCAGAATTTGATTTGGCATGCAGCTCTTTCTTTTTATGAGTTTATTACAAACTTATCAGTTGACTTTAAGTGCAACAAAAGCAAGACGATTCTGGGTGGATCTGGCCTAATTACGTGTCATTTCTTCTGTTTCCACCACAGCACTTAGCAAATTGATGAATTTAAATATTCTCAATATGAATAAAATAATGAATGAGCATAATTCATAATTTATTAAGGATGAATTAGGTGAGTCTACAAGAAGAAGCCACAGAAAGAAATTCCCATGCTTGCATGAAGGATGAAGTAATTACCCTGTTGTGAACAGAGGGTGCCACATGGCAAGGGCCTAAGGGCAGCCTATAGGCCTCGAGAGCAGGTCCTGTTGGACAGTTAGCCTGAAAATAATAACAGCAGTCATACAGACACAATTAAGCTCAGGACTATTTAAGACGTCTTAGATAGTCACCTTGCTATACATATCATAATTAATATATAATATTTCTTCTAAGCTAGATCCAGTTCAAAATCTTCTTACTTCCAGAAACTATTATTGATTCTTCCAATTCAAATAGTAATTTTTTTCCCTCTGAAACCCTAAAGCACCATCTATTTTTTTATTATTAAAAAAAGTAGCTAACAAAGGATAAATGCTTGAGGTGGTGGATACCCCGTTAACCCTGATGTGATTATTACACATTGAATGCCTGTGTCAAAATATCTCATATACCCCATAATTATATATACCTACTGTGCACCCCCTAAAATTAAAAATTTAAAAAAAATTTTTAAAGTTGCTAAATTACTTTAGGTGAAGTCACTTAAACTTCAGTTCAAACACCAACTCCTCCACTGAGTGAACTTACTCAATTTACTAGCCTCTTTGAGCCAATTTTACTCAAAGAATGAAAGGATGTGCAAGGATACAGTGAGGTAACATATGTACCATGTTAGAGCCATGTTGTCTAAATCAGCTCAGGCCACTGTAACAAAATACCATAAAGTAGGTGGCTTATAAAGAACAGAAATTTATTTCTCATATCTCTGGAAGATGGGAAGATCAAGATCAAGGTGCTGGCAGATGCAGTGTCCAGTGAGGGCCAACTTCCTTGTTCATAGATGGTGGCCTTCTTGCTATACCTCACATGGTGGAAGGGAGGAGGGGAACTCTCTGAGGTCTTTTTAATAAGGGCATGTATAAAAAAGTGCCCTTATAAATAAAGATCCTATTTATGAGGGCTCCCCCTCATGACAGAATCTCTTATCAAAGGCCTCATCTCCTAATACCGTCACATAGGGGGTTAGAATTTCAACATACAAATTTTGGGTGACGACACAATTATTCAGTCTATAGCACATGACTATCAGAGCAAGTGTTCAGTAAACATTAGCTGTTATTATCTCTCCAAAGTGGATTTTAAGTGCCTGTGGGCCAGCATATTATCTTCTACTTCTGTTTCTACCACAGCACTTAGTAAATTGAGGAACTTAAATGATTCTCAATATGAATAAAATAATGAAGGAACATAAGTGTATTCATTTTCTTTCACAGCTGTTAGTAACTATCACAGTTAGTGACTTAATACAACACAAATTTTCTCTTACAGTTCTGGATATCAGAAGTCCAAAATGGATCACACAGAATTAAAGATCAAGATGTTGGTGGGGTTATATTCCTTCTGGAGTCCCTAGGAGAGAATCCATTTCCTTGTCTTTTCAGCTTCTGGAGGCTGCTCTTATTCTTGGGCTCATGGCCTCTTTCATCTTCAAAGCTGTAATGGCCAACTGTGTGTTTCTCACATTGTATCACTGACCTTTGGCCTCCCTCTTCCATGTTAAAGGACCTTTGTGATTACCCAAGGCCCTCTGGACAATCCAGAATAATATTAAGGGCAACTGTATTCCTGAGCAGCTTTAATTCCTTCTGCAACCTTAATTCTCCTTCACCATACAACAACATATTCATAGGTTCCAAAGATTAGGTGTAGACATCTTTGACAGTCATTATTCTACCTGCCATAGTAAGTAATAGGGGTGGAGTTTAAAGGAATTAGAGACAGAAAAGTTTAGGAAGGCCACTACTGCAAGAGAATGCCAGACTCATTTAGCAATGGTGGGTAAAATAATTATGGAGCTTACCCAGGGGTCAGAGAGAATATTGGCCAGAGATGAAGCTGGAGTAACAAATAAGGGCCGTTACATGGGCAGATGGTAAGGTGGCCATCAACTGTTTTTGTAGAATGATCAGATCTGTGAAATAAGTACATTGTTGGTATTGTAGAAAAACCATGAGTCATGGATGTGTGGGCAGGGAATGTTGAAATATTTTCACAGTAAGAAATGATGAGACACAGCCTTAAAATGATGATAGTGAAAGGGAGACAAGAAAAAGAATTTGAAAGCCTTTTTGTTGATGAATGAGCAGACACTACTGACCCTCTCTTTATGCTTGTTCATATATCTAGCTACTGAGGGACATGAGTGAGGTTTCCAGGACAAGTCACTGAAGGCAGGAGCTGAGGGATGAGAAGGCTGGGAAACTGAGCAGGCAGTAAGACAGCTAGCTGGTGGTTTAACCATCAGGGCTATTTTCAACTCCCACCATATCACACCTCCCCAGGCTCCATGGACAGTTCCAGAGACAGCTGTTTCTTTGATTAAACCTTTGAAGTAAGGTGCTTGTCTTTTAGCATGAGAATATTTTATGAAATGTCCATTGCATTCTTCATTCAACTGCTTTATGCTGCTGTCAGATAAAAACTAAAAATAACTTTTCAGAGGCAAGAACCAAGAACAAAGATTTTAGACATAGCTCTAATGGTCACTTTCTTAATCTGCTTAGACTGCCATAACACAATACCACAATACACATTTATTTCTCAGAGTTCTGGAGGGTGAAAGACCAAAGTTAAGTTCCTGGCAGGGTAGATTTCAATCTGATGCCTCATCTCTTAATTTGTAGGAGACTGTCACCTCACTCTGTGTTCACATGGTCTCTTCTCTGTGTGTGCATGGGGGCAGAGAGAATTTCTGGTGTCTCTTCTTATAAGGGCACTAATCCTATCATAAGAACCCCACTTTCATGACCTTATCTAACCTTAACTACCTTCTAAAGGCTCCATCTCCCAATACCATCATATTGGGAGTTAAGGTTTCAACATATGAATTTTTTGGGGAACACAAGCATTCAGTTCATAAATCACATTATTTTCTCATGGATCTCAAAGATTCAGAAAACGTCTCTAATGATTATCCTCACTCCTTTCCCATATATATTCACAATTTATTGCCCTGACCATTCGTCATGACCAGCTAGTTGGCAGTGGAAAGTGTACATAGACAATTTCTTTATTTACAAGACTCTTTCATAGTGAATCCAAAGCTTTGATTGGGCCTCTCTGGGTCCTCAATTTTCTTTGTAATCAGCTGATCCATTGGTTATCCAGAAGAGACAGAATATTTCTGGTGTTAGTGGCCTTGTGAGGCCTTTCATAATTATATCAGCTTTCTTGCAACAAAATGCAGCTGAAGTTTAAGTACTGCAAGGCTCTCCTTTGTTGAAATGCCTGCTTCAATTTCTGGTATAACGTTAGGACGACAAATTACTCTGTTTCTCAAAAATTATATTAACTTTATAATTATATGATATCCTTGGATAGAGAATAAAATGTACCCAGAAGGCCACAGTTTAGGGTCTTTCTATCACCATAACCACATTTTTATTTTTAAAGTCATTTTGTAATTAATTAATTTTTAGAGATTGGGTCTTACTCTGTTACTCAAGCTAATGTGCAGTGGTGATGGTAGGTCACTGCAGCCTCAAACTCCTGGACTCAAGCCATCTTCCTGCCTCAGCCTCCCAAGTAGCTGGGACTACAGGTATGCACACCACCATGCCCAGCTAATTTTTTATTTTTATTTTTTGCAGACAGGATCTTGCTATGTCACCCAGGCTGACCTTGAACTCCTGAGTAAAGGAGGAGAATTGCTGGGATTACAGGTGTGAGCTACTGCAACTGGCTCGAATAACCGCATCTCTAAAGGGACAACTGTGGCACTATCAGGCAAGACAGTTATGAGTCAATCACTGCAGCTTTACTCACACTCAGAGAGGCTGATCTGTGTTCATCTCTTTTCCTGGCACAATTTGGAAATTTTATGGTCTCTAACCCTCTAATTACTCCTGTTTGATGCATCTATTGTCCACACTGGCAGGATATCAAATGGGTTTCTTACCATATATCTTCTTCCAACACCCAGAATTTCTGCATCAAATTTGCGATCTTATGTAAATACTATGTAACTTATAGGTAGACTACATCTTTTTGTAATCTGCTTGCCAATAATGTTATTAAAACAATCCAGAAGCTCCATGTTTGGTTGAGGAAAATGAAGGCTAACGGAGGTCATTTACATGTGGTAATGGTCGTGGACACTGACTGAAACATAGCGGGTGTGCAGTTCATGCTGGTCTCCTTTTTCTCTGGTATTATCATCCATGTTTTCTTCAGCTAGACCTGCTCATCAATTACCGTAGGAAAAATAAA
Source organism: Ateles fusciceps (assembly GCA_036589455.1). Lineage (NCBI taxonomy): Eukaryota > Metazoa > Chordata > Mammalia > Primates > Atelidae > Ateles > Ateles fusciceps. The sequence continues at coordinate 602,879 of JAZHEH010000276.1, forward strand.
GTTGCACAATCTCTTGGTAAAGAATCTATTACTATTTTTGCAGTGCCTTGATTGATTCATTAGTATGGATTCACTTTTTCATCACGTCTTACCTAACCACTCTGGCCAAATAATTCTAAATACATAATAGTAAACACAAAATGAGCCATTCTCCTAGTTTACAGAAGCAAAGCCAGCTTCTGCAATAGATATTTTTGTCTGCATTTGTCATGTAAGAAATTTACTTGAAAGGCCAACTAAATTGTCAAGATCACACAGCTCCTAAGTGTTGAAGTCTCCAGGATTCAGTTTTTAGGTGAAATAGCTACAATTAAAATGTCTCTCCAAAACTTATCATTTTAATAGCCGCCCCTTCAAGGTGGCCCAAATGACTCACATGACACCTAGGGAAATAAAAAAATGCCTCAGTGCTGAGCTGCAAGGAAGAAGGTGGGTATAGATTAAAGTCATTGATCAACATCATAGAGTAAGTCTGCTGGTTGCCTCCACAATGAGGGAAGAGAAATTTGCATTTCTTATTTCTAGGACAGTAATTGTCCTGGTGTCAGAATGCTGTTGCATGCCTGGTACTGATTTATAACACTGAAGCAACGTGACTCTTCCGCAGCTTCTCTGCAGAGCAGAGGGTAGCCTGCCGTGTGTCCACCTTGGGATGTAAACAAATGCCACCAAGTTGGTGATGATTTATGGCCCAGAGCCAATGCTGTGTTTCTGAAAAACTGCATATTGGAAATAGCAAGGAGGGGAGAGGCCAAAGAAGCTGGTGTTCAGTTGAGGGTATGTGGCCACAGTTGCACTCGGAATGCATGATCTGCACACCTTTAAGAACTGTTGAAAACACAGCAGTTAGGGAGAGGCTTCAGGCCACATGTGGGCTACCCAAAAGCAATGTCCAGCGAGAAAACTTCAAACGTGGGGCTACTGAGAACCATGCAACTGAAAAGACCAGAGCATCAACTGATCCTTTAATTGCTGCAGATGTGTTCTATGCAGCAATCCACACTCATTAGGAAATGGTCATATTATAGATACATTTGTCATTATGCTACTTTCTGTGTACATCTGACAAGATTTGCTTTTAGACCTGGTTTCACTATTAAAAAGAAAAAAATGAGGTGTTTTTCATACTTAACAGTAGAGACACAGTAGAAAGTAAACAGCCAGTCAGGCGCGGTGGCTCATGCCTGTAATCCCAGAACTTTGGGAGGCCGAAGTGGGCAGAGTTTGAGACCAGCCTGACCAACATGGCGAAACCCCATCTCTACTAAAAGTACAAAAATTAGCTGGATGTGGTGGTGTGTGTGCCTGTAATCCTAGCTACTCAGGAGGCTGAGGAAGGTGAATCCCTTGAACCCAGGAGTTGGAGGTTGCAGTGAGCCGAGATTGCACCACTGCACTCTAGCCTGAGCGACAGAGTGAGACTCTGTTAAAGAAAGAAGGAAAGAAGGAGAGAAAGAAAGAAAGAGAGAGAGAAGAAGGAAGAAAGGAAGTAAGGAAGGAAGCAAGGAAGGAAGAGAAAAAGAGAGAGAGAGAATAGAGCCTTCCAGTATCTGAATCTTAGCCACATGGCTTCCTCAGTTCTATAACCTTGAGTACATTAAAAAAATATTGGTGCCCCCCATTTATTTGTACAGCAAAGATTGGTGTAATTATGAGAAAAAAATGTAAAGGAAAGAGCATATTCCAACTATTTTCCTTTCAAGAATAGCAGTTATTTCAACTGTTTCACTCCTCAAGAGCCAGGGACATATCTCATTTCTCTGTTGTTTCTTCTGGAACTCTTATCCCAGCAGAATGACAGAGTGGACATTCCATCAGTATTAGCATGGAGGGTGACCAGGAAGCAGGCAGAAGAAAGAATGCACAGCCACACATATTAGCATGGCAGATCACTGCCAACTTTTCTGTGATCATCATGAATCTTACCACAAAGCTGGGATGGGATTCTTCATCTCACCTGTTCTATGATTCAGAAAATGGTTTGATTCAAAGAAATTGATAATGTTGTTTATCGGACTAAGACTGACAACTGGAATCATCTAAGGAAAGCAGGACTAGAAAACGACAAGAAAGAAGTGATCACTTAAGAAGCATATGGCAACATTACGTAGTCAAAGAAGAATACATTCAAAGTCCAGTTTCAATAATCTGTGAAATTTTCAGTAAGCCTAGGTAACTTCTATCCAAGTCTGTGTCCTACATAAAAATATAATAGCCATTTTACAATCGTTTAATAATATAGTAACACAAGTGGATGCTAAATACAGGGTAGTATTGATATCTGTTGTTATTGTTAATATTATTATCATAATTATTAATTGTCAAGAATCGATCTAAACATTTTGTATACGTTAGACTTCCACTTGATACTCATTGAGTCTCAACTATAATATGTTAGTCTCTGTCAGCAACGTTTCCTAAATCTTCATGGCAGTCACCCAAGCATCCATCCATCTACCACCCATTTATCAAATAATTATTAAACTCCTACATTATCCCAGGGACGTTATCAGATCTGGATGCCATGGCATCCAACACTATTGATAATATCAGACTTTCTCCAGTGCTTACTACATGTCAGGCATAGTGCTGAGTGCTTTGGACTTGCTACCTCATTTAGTCCTAAAACAACCCTGTGAATTATATTCCATTTTTATTTAAACATCATAAATAAGGCAACCAAAGTCCAGTAAGTTAAACAGCATAACAAGTGGCACAGAGCTGACCAGCACTGATGCTGGAATTATAATGCAGGAGGCACTTAGACTAAGACATCTGTGTTCTTAATCACTACACTTATTCTCATGAAGCTATAGTCTGGAGGGGATAAGCGATAAGCAAGTCAACAAATGCATACATAATACAATTTCAGTGACCATTAAATCTCAGTTAGAAAATAATGGAAGAGAATAGTCTATGAATAAGGAAGAGTTGCCTAAAAATCTGAACAACAAAAAGTAAATAGTAAAAATCAAAAAAAGTAAAACCGTGTGTGGATCAAACTGGAGAGTTTCCCAGGCAGCGTAAACCATCGGCGCATCAGTGTATTTGATACTGTGAGAGGGCTAATGCGAATATCGTGGTTCAATTAGCTTTGCTGCAGAGGCAAAAACAACCACAAATTGCAGAGGCTTACAAAAGTAACTCGGATTCCCTGCTCATGTTACTTTTTGTTGGCTGCCCCATATTGTGGGAGAAGGAAAAGAGCACACATTACCAGGACCATAAAATGTCTCGCTAAACCTCTGCTGTGACATGGTATGTCATCACATCTGCTCCCTTTCTGCTGGTCCAAGACTGTCCAGTGGCCAAACCTAATGATGGCGTGGGCCGAGACTCCCGGCTAAGTCAAGTAGCCACAAGCAGAGGTGAGGTTCTAGTGGTCCAGTTCCTTTTTGCAGACACAGCAGAGATTATCTCTGTGTTTGGCAAGAACTGATCCTAATGTAAAGGACAAGTCTTCCTCAAGCATTGGGAAAGGCAGAGGCCTAACACTAGGTTGTGTTGATGCCTGTGTGTAGGATTTTTCAAACCTGGGTCCACAAACAAAGGGCACTCCTTAGTTTTCTCTGGTGTTCAAAAACTGAGAAGTGGTTCTCTGATAAAGAGAGTTCTGGCTACCTGTGAATTGTGGAGAAAGCAGGGTAAGAATGGGTAAGAATATGCTGTAAATACAAGGCCACCTTTCTCTGCACTTACATTCTAGCCCTGGTATTGCTGGAAAATTACTTAACATTGGTGAAGTTCATACTTTTTATCCATAGAATGCGGACATCAAACAAACCTAAATAATGATTGTTTCAACAGGCACCAGGACTGACAATACTATTTATATTATTTTGGCGGGGCTGTAATAACACAATACCACAGACTGCATGGCTTCAGCAACAGATATTTATTTGTTCACAGTTCTGGAGGCTGAAGTCCAAGATTAAGGTGCTGGCAGGGTTCGTTTCTTCTGACGCCTCTCTTCTTGGTTTGCAGATGGCTGTCTTTTCTCTGTGTTCTCATATGAGCTTTTCTCTGTGCACATTTTTAGTGTCTCTTTTTGGGTACACATTTTCTTTTCTTACGAGAAAACCCATCAGATTGAATTAGATTCCCCAATTTAATGGCTTCATATAGTCACATTCTGAGATATTGGGGGTTGGGACTTCAGCTTGTGAATTTTGGGGAGACACAGTCCAATTCATAACAAAAATGTTCAGGCACACAAAAAATGTTCAGTAGATTTTCCTTTCTGATTATAAGATTCTCCTTTCCCTGAGGTTAGATTTTTTTCTTTCTCTGAGAGAGATAGAGCATTAGGGTGTGTGATTTGATCTTACAGAAGTTTAAGGAATTATAAAGACAAATGATTCAGGATAAGTTGCTGTTTTCCCATCCTGTGGTTTTCCAGGAGTACCCACCAGTCTAGACTTTATCACAAGTGGCACTGGCTGTGTGCTGGTCTCTCACTATATCATGAAGAAAATGGGTCTCCTGCCTTTCCACTCTCAGGGAATCCTGGGGTTAGCATAGCCTTCATGTAAATCAAAACAGTGAAAAAGAGGGCCAGAGAAAGAGAGAACTCTTCTTGCAATAAAATGAAGGATTCCGTAACAGAAACTTTGGAGGGTACCGGCAGTGATCACATTAGAAACTCACCAGGCTCACTTTATAATATGAATTTTAAATTTTCTTAACATCTTAGTACCTGGCCAAGGGTTGTTGCAGCCCCTGAAGATACAGAAACTTCAGCAGAAAGGGCATCACAAAGGACAAAATTGCCACTGCAGTAAAGAAAACTGCTCTGCTTTGGAGAAAGATAAAATGTTATAAAAGGAAGAGGTTCAAATGACTTTCTCCCCTAAGGCTTGAAGAGACTTGAAAATGAAAGCTAGTAGAATTATCAGGTGATGGAGACAAAGGCTATTGATCTAGAGAGAGAGAAGGAGAAAAAAAAATCACCCAATGAAGTCACATTAAAGAAAAAAACAAAGCCACTGGTATAAATCAAGAGATCAGGCAATTTTAGCAGTCCAGAGAAATAAGGAAGATAATGAAAGATAATGAATGTCTTTTGCATCACAGATAAGAGGAATATTAAAAAAAAAAAACAGTAGAGAAATAAGTGATGAAGAGAAACGTAGATGCTTATAGCAGAACACTCTTCCTTATTCGTTGTGATACAGTTGGCCAGAGAGACAGCGGATTCCATGTGCTAATGAAATCCTAGTTCTTAATAGGCAAATAGATAGCCGTTAAAACTCGGGTCTATACTGTGTGACACAGACTGAATTACCTGCCCACATTCAGTTTTATTTCCTTACTTACATATTGATAATTCTGTTATCTATCCAACACATTTTTTGGTAAGAGTCTACTTTGTGCTAGGCAATGTGTGAAGGAACCATAATAATACATAAGTTATCAGAATAACAGGATTAAAAGACATAAAGTATGCTGTGCATTGGCACAGAATCATAACTGAGTCATCAAGTGTATACTATATTTTGAGCCTTGTTACAATTACCTTGTAGCATAATCTGACTTTTACACAAAAGCACGGGAAATAGGTAAATATTTTGACCCCATTATACGGATGAGAAAAGAAGAGCCTAAGTAATTTACCCAAGGTCATAGGGTTAATATCAGGACTAGGATTTGAAATAATGCAGTTTTTCTCCTGAATCTGCACTCTGCAGTCCCCCATGCCATACTATCTATGACAGGACACAGCGGTAGAACTTTAGGCTCAGAATCCTCAATAATAACATAAGATATGTTAGTTACTATATTTGCTCTTCTTCATGACTTGAAGGCATATGTGGCATTCAATGTAGGCTAGATCTTAACGTCAGATAGCCCAACCTGGAGTTCAAAGCCAAAGCATATTTGCTCAATGAGGAGATTAGGTAGATGAGAAAAATTGGACTTCATTCTAAATTCATAAAAAATGAACAAAAAACAATTATTTAAAACAATGTATCTGAGCACTAAAGCAAAAAAAAAACAACAACAAAAAAAAAATGGAAATGCCCAATGTACGTGAAATGGAAACTCAAATCTAAAATAATGAACAGAAAGTGAAACTTAGCTGTGCACAGAAGTAAGAGGACCAAATGTATCCTAGAAGCTGAGGTTTTGATGCCTAATAAATACCAACCATGTATAAACAAGAACGGGAACCAAGTTCCCTTCTTAGAGGCAGAAACCTGGATATGACATATAATTGTTGAAGGGGGACACAAAAAACCACCCTGGCCAAGTGCAGTGGCTCACGCTTATAATCCAAGCACTTTAGGAGGCTGAGGCAAGAGGATTGCTTTTCCCCTAAGAGTTTGAGACCAGCTTGGGCAACACAGTGAGGGCCCATCTTTACAAAACAAAATAAAAACATGTTAGATAGGCATGGTGGTATGGACCTATAGTCCCAGCTACTTCGGAGGCTGAGACAGGAGAATTGCTTGAGCCCAGAAGTAGAGGGCTATAGTGAGCGGTAATGGTACCACTGCACTCTAGCCTGGGTGACACGGTAAGAAGTTCTGTCTCTAAAGAAAACAAAAACCCAACACATGAAAGAACACCCACAACTTGGGAACTCAGCAGGAAAAAAAGCAGCCTGCCTAGAGCAAATATTAGAACATGAACAATGCACTACATGTGCGTTTACAGGAAGAAGATAGGTCAAATTTCCATCCTGTTAGGAGGAGAAATTGACATAAAAATTGTCCCTACATTTGCCAAACAGGATCCCAGCACAGGCAAATATGGAATCTTAAAGTCATTTCTCTGAACCTTCCACTGAAAGAGCAGTGAGTGTACTTTCTTTTCAAGAATAAATGAACTATTTTCAAGACTAAGCATACACTAGGTCATAAAAGCAATAAAAATGAAAATTAATAGTAAAAATCATCCTACATTAACAAAACACACCTACAGATTGTAACAGGTTAAACCAAAAATGAAAACGAAGGTTTTAAAGATGTCCTCTGGCAAAAAGATGGTGGAATAGGATTTTCTAGTGCTCATCTCCTTGCAGAAACATCAGTTTGAACAACTGTCCACATCCTAAAATACCTTTGCAAAAGATAAGGAATCCAGGTGAGTGGTTAAAGCACCTGGGTGGAGCACAGGAATAAGAGGACTCATTGAAGAGGGTAGGAAAGACAGTTTCATATGGCCTGTATCACAGGCTCCCCAATCCCAGTTTGAAGAGAGATACCACGTGCTTGGGGGAAGGAGAGGCAAGTAAGCACTACACTTCTCCAGGGATCTTAGTTCCAGGATTGCCCCAGTGAACCTTGGTACCAGGCCAGCCCCAGTGGTCCCAAGCTCCAGGCAAGCAGCTGTGGACTCAGCCTCCAGGCCCACATCAGCACCAGGCCAGCCCCTGCAGACTTAGCCCCCAGGCCTACACCAGTGCCAGGATGCCCCGGTGACCCCAGGATTAAACCCCCAGGCTTCAGCCACACCAAAGCCACAATAGCCCCTGTGACCCCAGGATCTAGGCTTGCCTGGGCAGACTCAAACTCCAGGCTCCGCTCTGTGAACCCAGGCTCCATGCCCACCTTAGCACCAGTCCAGATGCCATGGCTGCCAGCACAAGATTAGCACCCACAAAATCAGGCATCAGGCCTGCCTCTGTGGCCCCAGGCTCCAGTGGGCCCAGGGTGCAGGCCCATTCCAGCAGATTCAAAGTAAAAGCCTATTCTAGTTTATCTCAGTGCTGGGCCAATCACTGTGAATCAGGCTTTAGATCCACCTCTAGAGACCAAAGACAGCACCTGAGGACCCAGGACACAAGGCTGTTGCCATGGACTTGGGTTTCTGGCCCACCCCAGCATGAGGCTGACTTTGCAGATCCAGGATTCAGGATGGTACCCTAGCCCCAGGTGCCAAGCCCACCCTGGCACCAGGTAAGTCCCTGCAGAACCAGGATCCAGGGCTTCCCTTAACAACCCAAGATCCAGGCCCACCACTTTGGACTCAGACTCCAGTCCTACCCCAGTGGACTCAGGCACCAGGCCCACCCACCTGCTCACCCAGGAACCAGGCCAGCCTGCCCAAAGACTCCAGCAGCAACCACCAGCCAGGCCACCCAGAATCTCTGGATGAGTTGACCAATGAAGTGCTTTGCTTGCCAAATCCAGTCTATAAAGGCTAGAAGAGATGCCTACTTCTTCCTTGCTAGCCAGTAACAAGCATACATCCTATGCCCTTAATGGTGTAGTAAAAACCACATGAGGTGTCTGTCCTTTCACCCTAACCAGAAATATACTCCTTCCTATTTCTGTTATTGAGCTTTCAGAAGAGTCCAGGCAGAGAGTTGGAACTTTCATCATTGCTAGCAGTAAGAAGCTTCCACCCTTATAGTGTCAGTGGACACCATGTGGAAAGCTGGAACCCCCACCTCTGTCTAGCAGCAAGGGAAAGTCCCCTTGATTTAGTTTGTATGGTGGCTGAGTGGGCTGCCTGGACTTCAGCTTCCACCTGGCATTAATGAAGTGACCTACTTCCTTTTCCTGTTGGACTGACATCAGGGAAATGCAGCTAAAACAGAAATCTTAAATATGATTCACAGTCTCACATAACAAAATGTCTAGGTTTCAATCAAGTATCATTTTTCATATTAAGTACGAGCAAGATCTTAGACTTAATGAGAAAAAGAAATACAGAGATGTCAACATGAGATGACAGAACTGTAAGAATAATCTGGTGGCAATTTTTGAAGCAGCCGTGATAAAATTGCTTAAGTGAGCAATTACGAACATGTTTGAAACAGATGAAAAACAGAAAGCCTCACATAGAAACAAGAGAGAAGGTGGTTACCAGGGGTAGGAAAGTAAGAGAAATGGGGAGATGTATATTAAAGGGCACAAAGTCGCAGTTATGTGGGACAAATCAGTCTGGAGTCAATGAACAGCAAAAAAGCTATAGTTAATATTGTATTGTATACTGAAAATTTGCTAAAAGAGTAGATTTTAGGTGTTTTTATCACACACACACGCACACGCATGCACAAACACACACAGAGGTAATTGTGTGAAATGATGTATATGTTAATTTGCATGACTGTGGTAATCATTTTCTTAGGTATATAAAAAATCACTTGTACACCTTAAATATATTTAATAAAAGGCACTAAATTACCAAAAAGTTATAGTTACATCAAAATGGAACTTTTAAAAGTTCAAGTAGAAAACAAGAAAATACAATGGAGAAATAAAGACAGAATAAAGAGATAGCAAAAAATTAAATAACAAACTTCTGGTTTTCAGTCCCGTGTGTAAGGAGTTGAAAAGTGGTTACCAGAGGCTGGGAAGGGTGAGGAAAAAGGGAGATGAAGGGAGGCTGATTACAAATACGCTCTTAGATAAAAGTAATAAGACCCAGTGTTCAATAGATCAGTAGGGTGACTACAGTTTACTATAATCTGTTTCATGTTTTGAAATAGCTAGAAGAGAATTATTTGAATGTTTCTAGCTTAAAAAAGGCAAATATTTAAGGTAATGGGAATTCTAATTACACTAACTTACAAATTATATGAATATATGAAATTATCATATGTACCCTCCAAATATTTACATCTATTATGTACCAATTTTAAAAAAATTAAAAACTGAAAAATAATCAACTCTTCTTAGGTCCAGAAAAAAAGTCAGACCAATAAAATCAATAAGCCGATAGCCAGACTAAGAAAAAAAGAGAAGACAAATTAAAATAACCAGAAATGAAAGAGGAGGCATTATTCCAGAAACAATGGATGTTAAAATAATAATAAAGGAATATTTTATACAATTACATGCTCACCAATTAGATAAACTAAATGAAATGGACCAACTCCTTAGAAGACACAATCTGCCAAAACTCAGATAAGAACAAATGAGCAATTCTAATAGACCTATAACTATTAATAGCCTTCAGAAACAGCACCAGGCTTACATGGGATTACAGAGAATTCTACCAAACATTTAAAGAAGCCATTTTATCAATTCTCCATAACATTTCCCAGAAGATAGAAGCAGAAGTCTACTTCCTAATTGAATCTGTGTGCTTCTCATTACCCTAGCACTAAAACCAAAAACATTACAGGAAAAGAAAACTACAGACCAATGTCTCTCATGAACATAGATACAAAAATCCTCATCAAAATATTAGCAAATTCTTCAAGATATAAAAAGAATTACATACCATGACTCTAGGGTGACTTATCCCAGGTATGTAAGGCTGATTAATGTAAGGTATTAATTAATTAATATTAATCATTATAATTTATTATTTATTTAATTAATTACATAGCTATTATTATTTATTATGTATTTATGTAGTTATATATTATTTATGTAAATATATATTTATAATATTAAAATTTTTATATAAATAAAATATTTATTATTTATAATCTAACATAAGGTATTAATTTATTTAATGTAAGGTGGTGATTTAATTAATTAATGTAAGGTATTAATGTAAGGCTGATTTATATGAGCTATTAATGTAAGGCTGATTTATTTCTAAGGTGTGTTTAGAAAGATCAATTAGCATAATTAATGTAATCTGTCATATCAGCAGGCTAAAGAATAATCATGCTCATATCACTAGATGAAGAAAAACATTTGACAAAATCCAACATGCATTTATGATAAAAACTTTCACCAAACTAGGGACAGATGGGAACTTCTTCAACTTGATAAACAGCTCCCAAAACCCCAGAGTTAAGAAACTAGAAGCTTTCCTGCTAAGATCAGAACAAGGCAAGGATGTCCCTTTCACTGCTGCAACAAGTCATGCTAAAATCCTGGCTAATGCCTAAGACAAGAAAAGTAAATAAAGGTTTTCAGACTGGGAGGAAAAACATAAAACTGTTTTTATTAACAGATGACACAAATTTAAATGTGTATAGAAAATGATCATCTGTATAGACAATCCAAAAAAACTGACAAAAACAGATAAGTGAACAACAAACTTCTGGTACTAGTAAGCAGTTATAGTTAGATTGCAGGATACCAAGTTAATACACAAAATATTAATTTCTTCCCCATACACCAATGATAAACAAATAGAATTTGAAAGTAAAAACATATTATCATTTAGGTTAGCATCCCTGAACATTAAATACGTGTGTATAAATCTAACAGAATATTATAGGATTTATATAAGAAAAACTATAAATTTGATATCTGATAAAAGATATCAAAGAAGAACCAAATAAATAGGATGATAGTCTGTGTTTATGGATAGGTAGACTCATTATTGTCAATATGTCAGTCTTTCCAAGTTGATTTATAGATTCAATACAATTCCAATCAAAACCCTATCAAATTATTTTGTAGACATTGACAGTGGATTCTAAAGTTTAAACAGAGAGGCAAAATATCCAGAATAGTCAACTAAATATTGAAGCATAACAAAATTTAAGGGCTGATCCTACTCTACATCAAGAGTTTTTATAAAGCTACAGAAATTAAGATGATGTTATTGTTGAACAACCAGACAAACTGATCAGTAGAACAGAAAAGCCCAGAAATAGACCCACATAATGTAGTCAACTAAACTTTGAAAGAGAAACAAAGACAATACAATCAAGCAAAGATATTTTCAATAAATGGTATTAGAACAACTGTACATCACATTCCAGAAAAAAATCTGGTCACAAATGTACATTCTTCATAAAAGTGAATTTATAAAGTTTTATTGACTTAAATGTAAAATTTGAAACTATAAAACTCCTAGGAAATAACAGAGGACAAACCCTATAATTCCTAGGGTACAGTAATACATTTTTAGATATAACACTAAAGGCATTATCCATGGAAGAAAGAATTGACAAGCTGGACTTCATTAAATTTTTTAAATACCCCTCTGTGAAGGACAAACTCAAGAGAATTATAAAAGGCAAGTCATCAACAGAGAAAATATTTGCAAAAGACACATCTGATAAAGAACTGTTATCCAAAATATACAAAGAACTCTTAAAACTCAACAATAAGAGACTTCCGGTTCCAAAATGGCAGCATAGAATCTAGATGACTTATCTTTTCCTCCAAGAAAACCAAAACACACAATGGTGAGATTATCATCAGTATTTTCCCAGAGAAGGCCTCACTGGTAATATGATTTGTAAGGAAAGGCATCAAGGAGAAGAGGGAATAAGATGTGGATTCGGGAGAAATAATTTTCTAGACTGAGGGAACAGCCAAGACAAAGGCCCTAAATCAGGAACATAGCTGGTATATTCAAGAATCTTTAGAAGATCTAATGTGGCTAGGAAGAATAGAGAAGTAGTGGTAATCTTTAGGATATTTATGATTTTTTGTTTGTTTTATAAAAACTCTGCAATAGACATCTTTGTGTGCCTTCAAAACAAAGAGAACTTTTTTTTTTTTTAAGAAGATAAATCTGTGGAATTACTGTTCCTGAGTTTCAGAGTGTGCACATTTAAAATGCTGATACGTATGCACAAACTGGCCTTCCAGAAAGATGTAACAATTTTCTCACCATCACTGTTTTCCTATCTTTGTCATTAGGGGAATAATATCAATTTTCTCATTTTTTCCAAAAATAAAAATCACAATGATAACAATAGTTGAAATTTATTGTGCACAAATTATATGTGAGGCAAGCCAACAAGAGCATTATGAACATTAATGAAGTCCTCACATAAACACTATATGTTATTAAGTGTTATTTCCCCAGGACATATCTATAAAGACATTGAGTCATAGCAAGAAGTGAGTCAGTATAATTCCAGAGCCTGGACTGTTAACAACTTAGCTTAATCAATTTAATAAGTAAAATGATTTTCTATTTGAATTTGTTTCTTTGGTTATTCATGAGATTATATGAACACATTTGTAATATTTTAGTCAAATATTTGAAGCTTTTAATAAATAACACTTTCAAGCCATTGCTCATTAATCTGTTGGAGTGAGTGTTCATTTTACACTGACTTCTAACCTCTATATTATTTTTATGATATTATATGGTACAAATGTGTTATCCTAGTTGTTCATTTGCCTTTTAAGTTTGTTACAAAAACCTTTGTTGAAGAAGGATATTGTTTAATATCATAAATTATACATTTTCAATCAAAAGTTATTGGTCAATATTGGTAGATATATGCATTTACAAATGAAACAAAAGGCAGTATTTTTAAAATTCTGGTAATTAGAACTAAGGATATAAATAAAATTAAAAATAATACAGAGTATTATTATTGCACACCAGGAAAATTCAAAAGGATTAATGGAAAATAATGTTAAAGTAAAGATGCTTTCATTGAGATAAAAAATACGTAAGTATACAAGACTGCTGTGTCCAGCTTTTACCCATGATGACTCTCACATATCCAACAGCCAGATCACTACCTCAGAAGTTTCCTTCATGTCGTTCCCAGTAAATGTCACCTCTTTTTACCTGTATCACCATTAGATTAGTTCTGCAGGTTGTGTGTATATGTCTTTTAATTAGGTATAATTTTCTTTTTTTCTTTTTTTTTAAATTGCATTTTAGGTTTTGGGGTACATGTGAAGAACATGCAAGATTGTTGCATAGGTACACACATGGCAGTGTGATTTGCTGCCTTCCTCCCCATCACCTATATCTGGCATTTCTCCCCATGCTATCTCTCCCCCAACTCCCCCACTCCCCGCTGTCCCTCCCCTATCTCCCCCCGACAGACCCCGGTGTGTGATGCTCCCCTCCCTGTGTCCTTGTGTTCTCATTGTTCAACACCCACCTATGAGTGAGAACATGTGGTGTGTGATTTTCTGTTCTTGTGTCAGTTTGCTAGGAATGATGGTTTCCAGGTTCATCCATGTCCCTAGAAAGGACATGAACTCATAGATTTTGATGGTTGCATAATATTCCATGGTGTATATGTGCCACATTTTCCCTGTCCAGTCTATCATCGATGGGCATTTGGGTTGGTTCCAGGTCTTTGCTACCGTACATTGTGCTGCAATGAGCATTCGTGTGCATGTGTCCTTATAGTAGAACGATTTATAATCCTTTGGATGTATACCCAGTAATGGGATTGCTGGGTCAAATGGAATTTCTATTTCTAGGTCCTTGAGGAATCACCACACTGTCTTCCACAATGGTTGAACTAATTTACACTCCCACCAACAGTGTAAAAGTGTTCCTATTTCTCCACATCCTCTCCAGCATCTATTGTCTCCAGATTTTTTAATGATTGCCATTCTAAGTGGCGTGAGATGGTATCTCAATGTAGTTTTGATTTGCATTTCTCTAATGACAGTGATGATGAGCATTTTTTCATATGTTTGTTGGCCTCATATATGTCTTCTTTTGAAAAGTGTCTGTTCATATCCTTTGCCCACTTTTGAATGGGCTTGCTTGTTTTTTTCTTGTAAATCTGTTTTAGTTCTTTGTAGATTCTGGATATAAGCCCTTTGTCAGATGGGTAGACTGCAAAAATTTTTTCCCATTCTGTTGGTCGCCAATTCACTCTAATGACTGTTTCTTTTGCCGTGCAGAAGCTGTGGAGTTTGATTAGGTCCCATTTGTCTAATTTGGCTTTTGTTGCCACTGCTTTTGGTGTTTTGGTTATGAAGTCCTTGCCTACGCCTATGTCCTGAATGGTTTTGCCTAGATTTTCTTCTAGGGTTTTTACCCTGTTAGGTCTTATGTTTAAGTCTTTAATCCATCTGGAGTTAATTGTAGTGTAAGGTGTCAGGAAGGGGTCCAGTTTCTGCTTTCTGCACATGACTAGCCAGTTTTCCCAACACCATTTATTAAACAGGGAATCCTTTCCCCATTGCTTGTTTTTGTCAGGTTTGTTAAAGATCGGATGGTTGTAGATGTGTTGTGTTGCGTCGGAGGCCTCTGTTCTGTTCCATTGGTCTATATCTCTGTTTTGGTACCAGTACCATGTTGTTTTGATTACTGTAGCCTTGTAGTATAATTTGAAGTCCGGTAGTGTGATGCCTCCCGCTTTGTTCTTTTTGCTTAGAATTGACTTGGCTATGCAGGCTCTCTTTTGGTTCCATATGAAGTTTAAGGTGGTTTTTTCCAGTTCTGTGAAGAAGGTCATTCGTAGCTTGATGGGGATAGGTATAATTTTCATATGACAAAATGGACAAAAATGTGTAGCTTATATGCATACACCCATGTAAACATTATTCAACTGAAGATACAAAACATTTCCATTAACCCAGAAGTCTCCGCTTGTCCCTTATCATCAACATCTCTTTATTTTGATTTCTAAACCAATATTTTGATTTCTATCAGCCTAGATTAGTTTTGCCGGTTTTTGACCTTCATGTGAGTAGACTCATCTTTTATTATTCAGCATCCTTCATTCAACATGTAGCTGGGTGATAACTAGTTACTTCTCTTTGTCAACTACAGTATTCCATTGTATGAATATGCTACAGTTAATTATTTATTTCTCTTTTGATTTACATTTGAATTGTTTCCAGTTTTGTAGTATTACAAATTCTGCTGCTATGAACATTCTTGTAATAGTAAGTTCATAGGTTTGGATTCTACCAATCTAGTAGAGATTTAGCTTAATTAAAGTGTTTGATTTGCATTCAAGTTTATGACTTCAATAAAGGAGCCAAAATAAAATAGATATAACAAAGATAAAAGTATCCCATTAAACCAGCAACAATAATGAAGATTCCATTTATAATAAAACTAAATTATCTAAAATAATTAGGGCTAAACCTAATACGAGGTACTCTAGATCTTTGTAAAGGGAACTATAACATTTTATTGGGATAAAGAGGCAGAATTGATGAAGACTAGCCATATACTTGAATAGTTGAGCTCAATATTAAATAAATGCTTAATATTTCTAATTTACCTTATAAAATTAGCATAACTGCAACTTAAATCCAAGTATAGTTTTGAATTAAATAATTCTAAAATTAATTTGGGAAAAAAGTAATGAGAGATCAGGATATTTTATCAATAATAGTGAAAATTGAAGGAGGTTGATGTTACTGAATCTGAAATGTATAAAACAATGGTAGAAAACTGAGAGCTGATAAAAAAACAAACCAAAATGCTTGATACATGATAAGGTAAGCCTTTCCAAAATTGATTGAGAAAGGGATATTTAACAAACAGTATTGCTTATACCTTTGGAAATTAACCAGGTTGGTCCTCAGTTTTAGCTGATAATTGGTCTCTACCTGGTAAACAAATGGTATTGACAAAGATCCACCAAGATAGTGAGACTAATGGGGTTCACAATGAAATTATGTATTTTTGCTTCACTATTCTGAAGTATCAACTGTGAAAAGCAGATCCACTGGATACGTTCATTACAAGCAGCAGAATCTTGACAGATATAGCACCATGAAGTTGCTACATATATTAATCACGATAGATCAGATTTTGTCACAGAAACAAAAACACATATTTGGGTGGCTTGATGCAATAACGGCTTACTTCCCTTGCACCCAAACTCTGCTGCAGGTCTGAGAGGCATTTCCAGAGTTTCTGTCTTTCACGTGTACATACATTTCAAGATGCTTTGATCTTGCAGTGTCTCCATATAAACACAAGAATCTGCAATCCCTGCAGCTGAGAAAAGGAACATGGGCAAAAGTACACCAGCTAGTACATGCCTAGATTCACATTTCACTGGCCAGAAGTACTAACGTGACTTTGCTTCACTTTGCTTATTTCTATCATCCTATCACCTGGTATGTGGCCAGGTGAAGATAATTGGGTATTGATGAAAATTCCAAAACACTAGCCTACCGAATAAAGGGACATTGGACTAAAATCATGCTCTTGACTTTGTTCTCTCCAGACTTTGCATTATAATGCCAGAGCTAAGACGGAGCCCCGTGGCTTCAATGGAAAGATCTTCCATCCCTGTCTATAGCTCCACAGAGTGTCCTCAGGGATTTGTAAAACTGCTCATTTTCTCTCCGCTAAGGAAGAGAAAAGGCTTCCATGGCTCACGGAAATCTTTTGATGGTATTCTGATCTGCAGCGAGAGGTGGAACTGAGATTTTAAGAGTACCTGATAAAAGTTTTCCTGAGTGAGTGCCTCCGAGCAGGCTTAGAAATCAGAAAGAATCAGCCATAGAGAGTAGATGGACGTAGATTCCCAAGAGGAATTGACTGTCAGTCCTTGGCCCATAAACCTTCATGGTGCTTAGCATGAGTTAGATATATCACAAAAATATATGCCAAAAAGAACACCGATTCCCGCAGACTGTGCCAACTCAAAACAACATATCTTCTAGGGTGTCTTCTATGCCTCCAAGTAATGCATATGAAACAACTCTCTTTTCTGTCACTCAACAAGAATACACACACATACAGAAGTCCTCTCATCCTCAGGGGATGTGTTCCAAAGTCCCAGTTGATACCTGAAATTACAGATAGCACCAAGCCCTATATATATGTTATGTTTTTTTCTATACAGACATACTTATGATAAAGTTTAATTTATTAATTAGGCACAGTAAAGGATTAACAATCTCTGTTAATAAAATAGAACAACTATAACAATATGCTATAATAAAAGGAGAATGTGTGATCTGTCTTTCTGAAATTAACTTACTGTACAATACTTATCCTTCTTGTTGTAATGAAGTGAGATGATAAAATGCCTATGTGATGAGATGAAGGGAGGTGAATGACGTAGGTATTCTGATGGAAATAAAAGAATTCCAGAAATCATTTATAAGTTTCAAATTGCTCACCCTTCTGAGTAGCATAATGAAATATCACACCATCCTTTCTGTCCTGCCTGGATTGCTGTTAGTCACTTAGTAGCCGTCTCAGTTATCAGACTGATGGTGACAATATCACAGTGCTTGTGTTCAATCAAGTAACACTTATATTACCTAATAATGGCCCCAATGTTCAATAGCAATGATATAATATTTTCCATTCTTTGTTGACCACCAGTAACTAAAACTGTGAAAAATAAAACTATAAATAAGGGAGACTATTGTATACCTTATTTATTTGCTGAAAAATTTAGATTTTGTTGATAAATTCTGATGACAAATTGGCTTATGCACGAAATCTAAAAGTAGTATCTAAACTTTTAGAGTCCTTACTACATAAAACGGTATCACATATAAACGTGCATATTAAATACAGTGCAGCTGAAAATTAGCCAAATATAGACATGAGATTGTTATGTACAGAAGGAATTAAGCCTTAATGCCAGTTATATCATGTTCTGATACTAAGGAACTCCCAGTGTCTCATTTCCTTCCTCCATGTAACTAACAGGGAAAGTGAGAAAGATACTTTAGCTGAAGTGATTTTATTTAAGATCCACTTCAGCTAATCCTTAAAGACATAGACTTTAGAGTTTGGTAGATAGAACTAAGTTTCAATTCAAGCTCTGCTTATTACTAATCAAGGAATCATGGGACCTTGAGAAAATTATGTGATTTATCCAAATGAGTTTCATTATTAGTAAAACAGGGATAACAATACCTCCTTCATAAGATTGTTTCAAAGAGTAATAAAATAATGCATGCCATAGTACCACAGAGATCCTGGAATATGGGAGGTTTTTAATATAAATTTGTTTTCTTCCCTTTAATAAGATATATCTAATGCAAGATTTTATACATTGCTGTTGCATTTATGTTTGGCATTTGATCTTCTATATCTTAGCCAGTAAAGCTATTATAAGAACTCTTATGAAATGTGCTTTATGAACGTATACAAAACACACACACACACACACACACACACACACACAGACAGAGACGTACGTGATTCCTTGACTCTCATTTTTTCTCCTAATTTTCCAAATTCAGCTTTGTGCAATTTATTTAACTGGTTGCCCTGACAGTTTAGTGCTATGTAACAGATCACTTAAAACTTAGTGGCCTGAAATAGGATACAGTAAACTATTGCTCATGGGCCAAATCCTACATCCTGCATTTGTGTGGTCAATATGCTAGGAATATTTTGTTTTGTTTTTTTTTACTATTGTTGAACTTCTGTTAAAAAAAAAAAAAAACAGAGACAGCATGTGGCCTACAAAGCTTGTAAAATTTGCCATTTGGCCTTTTGCAGGGAAAGTTTGTTAATCCTTGGCTTAAAACAACAATAAACATTTATTTTGTTCACAAATTGGCAATTTGGGTATGGCTTGGTGGGAAAAGTTCATTGCTTCTCCACTTAATGTCACTGAAGCTAGAGAATCTGCTTCCAGGATGGCTCATGCACATGACTGGCAAGTTGGTGCTGGCTATTGACTGGGATCCCTGCTGGGCTGTAGGGCCAGGGACTTTAGTTGGTCTCCATATGGTCTGGACTTCATAGCATGGTGGCTGGATTCTAAGAGCAAGAGTACTAAGAGAGAGCCAGGCAAGGGCTATGTTGAACTTATGATCTAGCTTCAGTGGTCACACAGGTTCAGTTTCTCCATAAGCCATTAGTCAAGAAGGCACAAAGGCCCACCAACAGATGGTCCCAGTCCACTACTAGATGCTTAGCTGCAGATGTATACAGGCAATAGTTACATAGGAACTCACTTCCCATCAACATCACTACACATCATTCCCCACTGGCAGCTCTTCACATGTGACTTCTTTGATTCTCTCAAGCTCTAACTTACCTCCTCACATCAATACTTCAGGAGGACTGATTCATGTCTTATTCCTCTGATCCCTCAACTCTGCCTTCTAGACTATCATTTCCCTACCTCCTCTTAAAATTTTGTAAGATCTAATTCCTGTGATAGTTCTCTTATCCCACAGCACTTATAGTGTCTTTGATTCTCTGATCTCTAGTCGATTAAGTTAGTAGCAACAGAAGTTTGAGAGGGGCAAACCTGTGTAAACCAAAAATAAAATTCTAAGCCTCTCAACTGACTGAATGTACCCCTCCCCCTTAGCCAAGGGGATTCCAAAGAAACCTGAAAAATTAATTCAGGCCATGATGCGAAGATGGCTTGAGACAAGTTTTCTTATACCCTCTACCTTTTGTTTTTTAGCATTTACATTTGATCCTAAGACTGATAGAACAGACTCTTTGTAGCAATAAGATACCAATTCCAACCTAACTCTGGAATAACATTACGTGAGAGGTAACAAGCCCTAAAGGAATCTAAGTATTTTACCACAAAATATATTTATTTGACATATTTTAGAGTAGTCTTGCAAAGCCATCTCTTGTGGGGAAAATTTCCATTCTATAGAGAATCCCTTTCTCTTTCCAGATAGTTTCCTGATTCACGAGAGATTTAACTAAGAGTCTGACACCTTTTAAGGTCTGATAAGGGACATTTACAATCTATTCTCTCTGAAGCCTGCTACCTGGAGGCTTC
The DNA here is from genome assembly GCA_036589455.1 of Ateles fusciceps. Classification (NCBI taxonomy): domain Eukaryota; kingdom Metazoa; phylum Chordata; class Mammalia; order Primates; family Atelidae; genus Ateles; species Ateles fusciceps. Next base: position 623,154 of record JAZHEH010000276.1, read on the forward strand.
ATCTATATAACAAGAACCTTGGCTTCCACAACCCCCCTTATCTTAACCTTAAGCATTTCTTTCTGTTGACTTTAACTCTTTTGGCAAAGCTTAACTCTTTCAAACAATTGTCAAGTAAGAAATTTTTGCACCCACATGTAACCTGGAAGCTCCTATTTTGAGATATACTGTCTTTCTGTGCTGAACCAGTGTATACCTTACATGTATTGATTGAGGTCTTTGCCTGTAACTTTGGTCTCTCTAAAATGTATAAAATCAAGCTGTAACCAAACCACCTTGGGCACATGTTCTCAGGACCTCTTGAGGCTATGTCACAGGTCATGGCCGTCACAGTTGGCTCAGAAAACCTCTTGAAATATTTTATAATATTGAGTTTCTTCATCAACATCTTAGAGATAGAAATCTGGGTTGGTTCTCTTTTCTGACTAGATCTAGAGGCCTTAATAACCCTGATGCTAGTAGTAAATGTATTGGCAGCCCACACCACGCTATGGTAAACATTTATTTAAACTGTCATCTGTGGTCACCAGGAATTAAGTGTCAATAAACCTTTGAATGGCCAAATATTTAATGCCATATGACATTTTATGGAAATGGAGTATCAGAACCGTGGATTGTTTGTTTGCTTCTACATTACTGAAAAATGTGCAGAAAGAAAATTTTAAGCTCAAGACTTTTTAACTCAAGTTCTAGGCAACAAACCAGAAAAAAATGCCCTATCTCTGTTAGCCACAGGATTGCAGTTTCTAAAATGCAAGCATAAGGTTAAACCTGTGGGTGGCCAGATTACAATGTAAATGAATTCATAATCTTTGAAAGTCTCTTTTGGTAAAGTTAGGTCATTGATTATAAAGTACTGGGGCTCTGTCACCCAGGCTAGAGTGCAGCGGTGCAATCATAGCTCACTGTAGCCTCAACTTCCTGGGCTCAAGCAATCCTCCCACCTTAGCCTCCTAAGTATCTGGAACTACAGGTGTGTACCTCCACACCCAGCTAATTTGATTTTATATAGAGACAGGGTCTACCTATGTCACCTAGGCTGGTTTCAAATTCCTGTGCTCAAGCAGTCTTCCTGCCTCAGCCTTTCAAAATGCTGAGATTACAGGTGTGAACCACTACATTCAGTCTCTGGGCAGATTTTTATGCTAAGAACTTTGATCTTCCCAATATTGCTGAGCTGTCTTTGCCAATAGAACCGCAGCCCCTCACCCCATCAACAATCCTTTGACAAGGAAGCAAATGGTCTCTTCTAAGGCTGTCCTAAATGAAACTACTGATATTTCTTAACACCTATGACAAGCACTTCTACCAGAGGTCTTGCTCTTAGATTTATAAACAGGTTTAATTCCTATCAGATCCTAAAAGTCAAGTACAAAGTGTGACTCATAAATGCATACCATAATTTCCTCTGCCAAGAGTTTTGCAAAATTTATCTAATTTACATTTATGGAAATCTAAAGAACATGTCTGGAAAACAATTCTAAGGATATAGAGTAAAGGTAGAAGAAATGTAGATATCATGGGATGAATTTGTTGACTTGGGTACGCTAATCAGAGATTCTTAATTGATTGTGTAAGTTGAAACTGGCTCTAATAGAGTGTTTGGTTAGTTGGCTGAAACATAAACTTAAATGTAGCCTGCAATTATTGAAGAGAAAATACCAAAATTTTCTCAGTACAATACAGACAAATTCCAGTCTAAAGGAAGTTGAAATGTTAGACCAAAATACTATGTTAGACCTGTGTCTCACATAATGGTGTAGAGGACACTTTTTTCGTCAAGCTTTTAAAAGTACAGTGAGGTGAGTACTGTTGTTCTTCCATTTTTTAATTTTTTAAATTTTTGTGAGTCTATAGTGGCTATTATTTAGGCCAAAAATGACAGTGGGAGATGTTGCTATTGAATCTGGCTTCCTGCGTTCAATGAGGATGATGACATCTCAGAATGGCAGGGGCCAAATGGTTCCACATAAACACCAGAGACCTTACCCACAAAAACATTGAACCAAACAAGTAGCAAAATTATGGACCTAGACTGAACATATACGTGATTATATTAAGTGTAAATGAACTAAAAAGGCAAATAAAGGTGATTTGTCAGATCAGTTAAAAAAACAAAAAAAGCAAAGTCCTTCGACAACTTGTTCTCAACAGGAGACATGGTTAAATAATCTATGCCAGAAAAGTTCAAAGTAAATGAGAGGAAAAATACACATGACAAAAATGTATGCATAATAAAATTGGAGTGGCTAGATGGATATTAAATAAAATAAACTTCAAAAAAGAAGTACTTCCAGACTTTAAAAAGATATCACACAATGATAAAAGAGGCTGGCTTCAATTTGAGCACAGTGGCTCATATCAGTAATCTCAGCACTTTGGGAAGTTGAGGTAGAAGAATCACTTGAGCCCAGGAGTTTGAGGCTTCGGTGAGCTATGATTGCACCACTGCATGCCAGCCTAGGTAACAGAGTGAGAATTTTCTTTTAAAAAAAAGAGGCAAACTTTAAGTGCCTGAAGCAAAAATAGTAAAAGCGAAGAAAGAAATAGACAAGTCTATACTTACTGTTGTTGATGTTAACTCTCATCTTTTAATAATTGGTATAAATATTAAATAAAAAACAAGAGAAATGTATAAAATCTGTACAAGAATATGAACAGCAACATCCCTTTCAAATACACATGGAAACTTCACAAAGAAAATGGAAGCTTCACAAAGATATAATGATGACTGAATTGCTCTCAATAATTTTAAGAGTCCAAAATCTTACCATTTATTTTCTTATATTTTCTCATTCTAATATAATAAAACTTTTAAAAAGTAAGAAACCTGGAAAACATTATATATTATTGTCATATTACCATTGCTCTTCTAAATAACATGTGTATCAGAAAAGAAATATAAGAAAATTAAAAGATATTTTGAACTCACTAAAAATAGCAATACAATATTTAAAAATTGGTGGATATGACTAAAACAATGATTAGAAGATAATTTATAGACTAAAATGCTTACATTGAAAAATAGAAAGGTTTAAAATTCTCACACTAACTTTTCATTTAGCAAACTAAGTTTAGCAAAATAAGCAACTGAAACATAAAATACTTAAAATGAAGTAAATAAGATAAAAGCAAAAAGATAAAATAGAAAATGCATAACAATAGAGAAAATTAAGAAAGTCCAAGTTGGTCTCTGGAATAATTAATGCAATTCATATAACCCTAGCAAGACTAATCAGAGGAGACAGACATGCATGTGTGCACACACATACATGAACTTAGGCACATACACGGAGAGCAATAGAGAGGGAGACAGAGGGGAGAGAAAGAGAAAGAGGCAAAGACAGAATTATCAATATCAGAAATGAAAAAGGGGCTATCATTAGAGATCCTACAGATATTACAAGTGTAATAAGTGACTCATACAATTTTAGGATAAGATATTGAAAATTTATATGAAATAGTCAAATTCTGAAAATAAAACAAAGCACAGTCTATTAGGTATGCTAATTCTAGAAAGTTCAGTTTAGTGGTTGCCCATCAATAAATGTATTTCCGCTTTGCAAAGATTGCAACAGTAAGGGATAATTGAAAAGACCTACAAAGCCACAGAATGTATCTATATAAAGCAAAAATTAGGCTACAGCAGAATAAAGAGGAGGAAAAGTGTGCAGAAGGGAAGAACAGGAGAAAGACTGTGGAGGCAAGCAAGAGATTTCCAGGCACAGCTCCCTAGGGTCTTTCTTATTTGCACCAGGTTGTCCTTCACCTCCAGATTCAACCACTAAATTTTGAGCAGTAACGCTTTGCTTCAGGAGAGTCCCTAAATTTTCCAACAGAGTTTTGGTGCCCCTCTGACCATATGGAGACTATCTATATGATTATGCCCAGTATACACCATTCATGTATGCTGCCAGGGGGAGTTTCAAATATTAAACATCACACAATAAACATTGTTTATCACACTGTCTATATCTTAGTCAAGAGTCAGTGCCAAACTTCCAGGAATCCATGCATATAAGCATAGTATCCTAATCCAGCTGTAAAATCACTTTATTCTTTATATCCATATTAACATAATGAAGAAAAACATTATCTTATTGATGGAGGCATAGAAAGCACTTGGAGAATGACTTTTTATCCAAAATATATAAAGAATGTCTATAAATCAGTAATTTGAAAACATCCAAAAAATTACAGTGAACATGAACATAAACTTTCACAAAATATAAATAAGTGCCCCAAACATAAAAAGGCATCAATACCATTACCCAAAAAATCCAAATAAAAACCACTGTAAGATACTACTTCTCACCACTGTAATTTCTAAAATTTAAAAAGCTGACAATCCCCAATATTGAATAATATGTGGAACAAATTGAACACTTACACACATCACTGATTCAGGTTAGTAAAGTGGTTCAATCACTTTAGAAAACTATTTGTGTTTTATAAGGGTAAATCTACATCTATCTATCGATTTACCCAGTAATTATAGAAATTTATTCAAGAGAAATGAAGACCTATATCTGCAAATAGAGTTACACAAAAATGTTTAAAGTAACATTATTCATAATAATCAATTACTGTGGAGAAAATCCTAATGTCCATTAAAGGAAGATAATAAACATAATTTTGCATAAATGTTTTGCATAAACAATATTTGCATAAAGAAATTATGGTATATTGATACTTGGAATACTTCTTAGCATTATGAAAGATTACACCCTTGATATATACTATAACACTGATAAATCTACAAAATATTATGCCAAGTAAAAGAGGCTGTACACAAAAAAATCCAGTGTACAATTCCATTTATATGAAGCTAAAGAAGAGGCAAAAGTAATCTGCATAATGTAATTGAGAGAAGTAGTTGCCTAATGTTGCATTAGGGACCTTCCTGGGGCAATAAATTATTCTATAACTTGATTGAGAAGATTAGTTACACATTTGGCAAAATTTACTGAAATTATATATTTAAGATCTGTGTATTTCACTGGTTGCAAAATTTATCTCAATATTAAGGAGCAAACATTTTAAAAATTAATAAATTATAATATGTTAAAAGAAATAAGGCAGATAAAAATAATATCTCCATGATTCTATTTATCTAAATAAATACAGGAAAAGATCATGAGGAAACTTTCCAGAATGATAGAAAAAATGTTCTATATCTTGACTGTTATGGTGGCTATATGAGTAAATATATCTGTCAATACTTATCAAAATGTCCATTTAATATATGTAGCTTTTACTTAGGTTACTTTTATCACAATAAAAAGAAGGAAATTTTAACCTTAAATGTATATTAGAAAACAGAGACTTAAAAACACTCTTCTGTGGATTGATCTCAAGAAGTTAAAGAGCAGCAAATTAAATTCAAGTGATATAGAAGGAAGAAAGTGAAAGAGATAAGAACAAAAATTAATGATATAGAAAACATCTTGAGGTAGAGAGAATGAGCAAAATCAATAGTTTTTTTTTAGTGAAAAAAACCCACTGAAATGACAAACCCCTGCCAAAAGTAATCAAGAAATAACAAGAAAAAGAAAATGATCAGTATCAGAAATAAAGAGGTACATTAATACTGATCCTTCAGACATAAAAAAGGATCATAACAGCATTATCCCAATACATTTCAAATAACTTGGTGTGCTATGCCCATAGTGTCTTGAAAATCAAACAATTGAACTGCAGGTTCAGCACGCTCTTCTCTAGTGTAGCAGCAGATGTTTAAAAAGTACATTCTGGCTGGAGTATACCGAACACAACTGGGGACTCATAATTCACTGATACTTTTGTATTGTTTTTATTTGTAAAACCATTTTATTGAAATATAGTATGTACATAGAAAAAGTGCACATGTTATCTTTATATTACAAGATGAATTTTCACAAAACGATCATACCCACCTTGCTGGAGATACAATAATAATAAGTTGTGAATATTATTCTCCTGTCTGTGATACATTATTTAAATCTGTTTTTCACCACTTAAACTTTCTTGTTCCAATGTCCTCAAGGCTTGTACTTGATCTTTTCTTCTAATTATTGAAACCCATCTACTCTAAATAAAATATGATTTTCTAGCTACCTTCCTTTTTCTACGCAATTGAAAAAAATCCATTACATTCATGACCATTTTTTTTTTTTACTCAATGATTTCTCCTAAGACTATTTCAAGTCCTCATATTTCTCAAAATCTTGATTCTCCTGTGTTCTCCTTAATTCTCAGATAGAGGTTTGAGGCAGGAGATCTTTAAATGGGAATTTCATTAATGTAAGCCATCAATCTATAAATCAACCTCTACTTGTCATCTGTACCAGTTTCTCTCTCTCTCTCTCTCTTTCTATGTTTGTCTCTCAGCCTCTCTCTCTCTCTCTCTCAGGAAATATCCATCCTTATACCTAAGGCTAGTCCATTATGCATCTTTGTTCTGAGTCTTACTCTCTTCCTATTCAGGAAACTTATACCTATATTGTACCTTCTCTTTCTTTTATTTTCACTTTGCCACACCATATCAGATTGTAACATAAAGCCAAATCAAAGTAAACGTCTCTAGACTCCACTCCTTACTTCAGCTGCAGTTCTATTGCTCTCCTTTTATTCACAGATTTCTTAAAAGACAGAGGAATGCATTTTCTGTTTCATCTCACACTTAAACAGCTTTTGCTGAGCTATACGCCTGCACTTCATCCATTTTTCACTTACTAAGGACGTTAGTGACCTCTGGGCCTTGATGCCAGCAGATATATTTTAGTTATCATCTTACTTACCCGCTCGTAGAATTTCATAAATTGAATATGATCAATTTATTTAAATTTCTTTCCTTTAAGTTGAATAACTGCTTTTTTAGTCTTTCTTGAATTATTGTGGACCCTCCCCAGACACTTAAGCCAGCAGATAGGAGTTCTGAGAACTAGAGTTATTCAGGGTTAGTGTTAGGATCTATTTTCTTGTCAGTCTACTTCCTTCCCCCAGATCAAAACTTTCAATTGGTAACTTATATATGCCTTTACTTCCAAATTTTAATCACTAGACTAAACTTTTGCTCTGAACCACTAACTCATATATCCAATACTTTCTTGACATCTTCACTTAGAAATTTAACAAGAATCGCAAAATCATCACGTTCAAAACTGAACCCGTGATCTCATGCCCCATCTTTGGTCTATCTCCTGAATTTCCTTTCTTAGTGAATTTCATCATTTGATCCTCCTTTCTCTCACCTCCAGTACACAAACTCTGAACAACATTACCTCCTAAGTATCTTTGGTAGTTGCTGAATAAATGACTCCAGTGATACGTGGCACTGCCAAAGCCCGTAAGATGCTTGGGGCTGAGACAAGGGAATAGGATGTTGTAAAATCTGGCTTTGAAATAAGTAAACATAGATGTTTTCAACTTTGTTTTAAAAATCAGCTTTGGAAATGCTTACTTTTTTGTCAGAGTTTTTGTTTTTTGTTTTGTTTTGATTGTATTGGCAATGAAGTAGTTTAGATCCTGAATTGTGATCCAGTCTTCTAAATTTCTTGCCAGCTCTGGGGGTCCGTTCTGTGGTATTGTTCTTTGATTGCACTTTTGGATTTTCTCATCCTGTGGTAATACATGATATTTGACCCATATGTAGAATTCTGGATTAGAAACTTCATGAACTCTAAGATAGATTGTGGTTTCCAGGCAACCACAGCATATACTTACTTTAAAAAGTAAAGGTACAATGACAACTTGAATCATCTGATAGTAGAGTAGCTTACAGAGTTCTAAAGCTCTATACTTATAAAAGTTCTCTAAAAAGAACTAGGTTCTTTGATCTAAATGTTTATATAGTTGAATCCTGCTTAATGAATTTTCAGGGACATCAAAATTGCTGTTATATTTGTTTTAAAATGGAAGCGAATTGTAACAGTTTACTAAATATGTGCACCATGTGTATTTTTATTCAAACTTCAGGTAACATATGTGAGACATGATGTTTTTACACTCGTGTGTGTGTGTATATATGTATATATGTCATATGACATATATAACAAGAGAATTACATTTAAAGCTATATATAAGATTGGAAAACTCCTGCTTCTGTTCTTCTCTTCACAGTAAAATGTCTCAAGAGCTTATTAATGTTAATGGCTTTAATAGAAATAATAATAGCTAACATTTATTAAAAGCCTACTATGTGCAAGGTACTTTGCTAAGGGCATCCCATATATTACTTCATTTAATTTTCACAAAACACCTCTGAAATAGGTACTATTAATAACTGTATATTCCAGATGAGAAAACTGAGGCTTAGCAATGTAAAACAATGCTTGCAACATTCAAAAGCTAATACCTAAGTAGAGCCATGATTTAAATTTAGGAAAATATAGTGACTTCACAGTTTAGAATCTTCACCTTTAGCCTATGTTACATGAAAAAATTGTCCATTCAAGGTGTTGCTTCCTCATCACGCTTTCTTTCTTTCTCCCCTCGCTGGTTCATATTCATATAACTCCACTAAACCTACTGCTTTAATGTTATCAGTGAACTCCATGTTGCCAAATGCAATGTCTTCCTCAAATTCCTCAACTTTTAGGTAATTTATAATAAAATTCAAGATCTCCATTTATGAACAGTACTCTTGCTTGACTTCTGTGATAAAGTATACTATTTCGTTTTTCTTCCTCCTTTACCCAAATTCTAAATGTTGTAATGGCTTTATTCTCTTTAATTCGACTCTCTCTTTTAGTGACTTCAATTCATATTGCTTACATAATATCTATATTCTTATATATTCCAATCTATACCGCCAGATTTTACCTAATCTAGATGTTCTATGGAAGTCTAGATGTGTATATCCAAGTGACTACATGACCTTTCCACTCAGAAAAGATAGAGATCCCAATCGTGACATACCTAAGCAGAACTTTGAATTCTTCTCCCGATCCCACCCTCACATCTGCTTCACCTGCAGCCTTCTCCATCTCAATTAGTGGTAACATTTTCTTTCAAGTTGCTCAGGCTAAAACCTCGAATCTTCCTTGACTGCTATCTTTCATTTATACCTCACATGCAAAGTGTCAGGAAGTCTTACTAGATTTACATTCAGAATGTATTCAGCATCTGACAACTTATTAGCACCTCCTCTGCTATCACTCTGACCCAAGCCAACATTATCTTAGGCCTGAATTTCTGCAGTTAGTGTGTAAATTGGCTTCATGCTTCCAACCTTTCTATCATGAGATCTATTCTAAACATAGCGACTGGAGTGATTCTTGTAAAAAGTCAGTCAAATAAAGGCATTCCCTGCTCAAATTCTCCTGACATTTTTCTGTCTTACTCAGACTATGTGACAAAGTCTTTGCAATAACCCAGTAGGTCTGCAATCCTCATACTTCCCTGAACTTATCATTATTCTCTCCTTCTGACTCTCTTAGCCACAGACATGTGCTTCCATGCTATTTATTGAATGTGTCAAGCAGGCTCATGGCTTTCAGTCTTTGCACTGACTGTTCACTCTTCCTGGAACTCTCCTCCAAATCCAAATGGTTTTCTCTCTCTTCCTTAGAGTATTATCTCAAATTTCATCTTCTCAAAGAGGCCTATCCAATGATCCTAATTAATAGTGAAAACTGCACCCCCACTTATATCTCTTCAGCCCCATGCTGCCCTATATATACAAATAATAACTCATATGTATATAACACTTTTCAATTCCTAACGTACCCTATAATGTATTATTTTTATTATTTATTCTCTAATGCCCTCTGCAAAAAAGCAAGCTCCACAGGGGCAAAAAATTATGTCTGTTTTGTTCACTAACATACTCCAAATGCCTAGAATAGTGCCTGGCATATAGTAGTGAGGTATACAGCTGGCCCTTAAACAACACAAGTTTGAGCTGGGCAAGTCCACTTACATGTCGATTTTCTTGTGCCCCTGCCATTGCTGAGACAGCAAAACCAAGCACTCCTCTTCCTCCTCTCAGCCTACTCGAAGTGAAGATGGCTAGGTTGAAGGCCATACTTATGATCTACCTAATTAATAGTAAAGATGTTTTTTCTCCTTATGATTTTAATCATTACATTTTTTCTTTGCTAATTTGCTTTCTTGTAGAAACACAGTATATAATACATATAACATAAAATATATGTCAATCAACTACTTATGTTATCAGTAAGGCTTCTGGTCAACAGTACTCCATGTTGTTCAGCAGTCAACTGTATTCACACACACATATACATACACGTAAATGTACATGTATATATATATAAATTATATATAATTTACACCCTCCCTTCCTTATGCTCTTTCAATAGGTCAGATTATTTACATATATATGTATGATATATAAAATATATATATACTAAATAAGTGACTGAATGAACTCTAAAGTAGGAGGAGAAAAAAGTCAGGGCCAAGAAAAATAAAAGAAAAATACAAATGTATTAATATTATAGGCTCAAAGAACATATTTTACCAGTTCTAAAGCAGTGAAGATTTCAGGTACTCATGTGTGCATTTATCCTTTGGCTATTATCAAGATGTAACTAAATGACTGTCAGAGCTTTGGTGAGAAGCAGTCTACCACAATCCTGATACACAGTTTGGACTAAGAGTAGGTGGATCCAATGTGTGAATATGCCAGTGATATTAGTAATAAGTCACCTACTGGGAAACACACACACACACACACACACAATGCACAGAGTCCCACTTATATTCGTAGTTCAAATAAAGTCTCACAGTACACCTCGTGAGCAGTGAGTCATGTCCAGGAAAAAGTTTGTCTTTGAAGCCACATTTGACCTGGTGATAAACTAGCACAAGCAAGTTCATTGTTAGAAGAGCATTTCGATAACAGTTTAATTATTCCGAGCTTCCACGTTCTCAGTATTATTATAAAAGGGCAGTAATGGTGATACCAAAACTGTTAGAGGTTAGGAAGATTAAAGTAAATAGTGTGTAGGAAACAATATTTATGATATCTTAGTATGAGGAGTTCTCTCTAAGTTTAGAGTATCAGGCCAGTTAAAGGCCACAAATACACGCCTCATTTGCACGCTCATCTTCTAAGGCATCCCAAATCTCTGGATCCCAGTGTTGTTCTTACAATGCTTCACAATGCAGTGGAGATAAACTCTGGAAACAATTTACTATTTAGTTTACAATGTTTTCAAAAGCTGATACTGATACAGGTATGTAATTATGAACATTAAATAGCAATTTATGCCCTCCTTTCCTTATGGTCTAGTAATAGATCAAATCACTTAGTGTCTCATCAAATTAAGGGAAAAAATCAGAACATTTAGTCCAGTCAAGTAAAATAGGTTTTTAAGATCATGTCTTTTGCAGGAATATGGATGGAGCTGGAGACTACTATCCTCAGCAAATTAACGCAGGAACAGAAAACCAAATACCACATGTTCTCACTTACAAGCAGGAGGTAAATGATGAGAACTTATGAACATGAAGAAGGAAATAATATATACTGGGGATTATTAGAGGGTGGGAGGAGGAGCACCAAAAAAATCACTGTTGAGTACTAGGCTTAATTCCTGTGTGATAAAATAATCTGCACAACAGACCCCTGTGACATTAGTTTACCTATGTAATACACCTTCACATATATATATACCTGAACCTAAAATAAAAGTTAAAAAATGGAAGGTTTTATATGTAAAGTTCAACATTGTTCTGCTATAATGATAAAGCTAACATAGGTCAACCATGAATCTCCTGGTACCAGAGAAACAAGGGTTCTATTCCTGGCTCTGTGGTTATCACCTATCTTCATTATCACCTGGTTATGTAGGCTGTTTCACTTCTCAGATTTTCAGCAATTTGTGGTTCTTTCTCAAAATGAGTTTTAATAATGTCTATTTTACAAAAATTGTTGTGGATATTAAATGAAGTATTGTATGTGAAAGTGCTCAGCACCTAGTGTGAGACTACAAAGTGTTGAGTCTTTCTTTCCCCTATCCTCTCCTCATCTTTATTCGTTTTTCACTACCTGGTGCTTCCTATTTTAATGTACCTATACCTATGATTGTGTTTCCTATTCAGAATCTGCTTTGGAGTATTTGGCTTCTGGTTAGATTCTCTGTTACATTTCTAGCCCCTGCTTTGCTGTGGGGGATTGAGGAAAGATCAGCCTCCCAGCCACCTGGATGTTAGGCTCTCTTTGTGGACAGTCAGCACTGCTGAGACAGAGACCCCTCAGATGCAAATCCAACTTTTCTGCCTTCCTTCACCCCAGGTGTTACTAGGGTCTCAGTTTTATTGTCCAGTAGTAAATGAATACCTAGCATCAAAGTGCACCCTCATCTGGCAAATGGGAAAAGATGAAGTCTTAATTTCCCACTCTGTTTTGTTTTTTAGGTTCCATGGAGACAGTTATTTCATAGGGATCTGAATCCATCCTCTGAGTAGGTGAATTTCTGTGCTACCCTGAGGTAGACTATTGATGTACACTTAATTATGGAAGAACACAAATATGGAAGGAGAATATGAAGCTGAAAATTATGTGTGAACATTAAGGCCCACCAAGCAAGAGGTTAAGAGATTAAACAGAATTATACAGGTTCAGAGAAAAGTCTTGAAGTTGGCAAAGAAAACCAGAATTTAGGGGTCAGATATTAATATTTCATGTATGAAAACATATAGAGATATACCTCAAAAACTTATTTTATCCTTTAGGTTGCTTTCACTAGTTGCCTGGATTGCACTGTAAACATGGCTTGGAGGGCCAGATATGATTTAGATAGCAATGGGATTAGCAACCTCTTTTGAACGCAAAGATCATGTACATTCACTCACTCATCCATTTGTTCATTCAATGAAAGGAACATAATCTAAGCTCCAAGACAGCAAGGACTTGCTCCTCTTTGTTTTCCATGTCTCCCCTGAGTGGGGGGCATGTTATAAATATGTGTTTCAGAAAAGAATACTTGCCCCAGAGGATTGATATTTTTAGGTTTCATTCTAAGTACTGGGAGAACCTTCCGTTTAGGACTTTACCCTCTCCACTGTATCTATTCCAAAATCAACACATCCTGACAAGGTTGTGCCCCCTCTCAGCACCTGCCGCATCTTAGATGAAAGTCTTGACTGGGAGGACAAGCACATCATCCTCATTGAAAAGGGCTGAATGCTCTGATTAAGTACAGCTTTGTGACATTCTAGGGATAATGAAAGGCCAGGACCTCATGGCCACTGCTCAGCCAAAGGAAAAGGGCCTTGCAGACCCTTTGTGTGTCATTGACTGTGTGGTTGAACGTTACAAATCAGAATGAAGGGTTGCAAAGCACAGCTCAGAAATTTACAGGGTCTGACTGGAAATGAGACAGACTTTCAACAATTTATCATGGCACTCAGTATGCTTGCTTCAAGGCAGAAGGAACCATAAATACAGAGGATGAGAGTGAATCTGAAGTTTGAGCATTTTAATTCAGAACAAACAAGCTTGTGGGCCTCATAGGGGCCATTGTCTCCTGGTGATTTCTTTGATTGTCATTTGTCACCTTTCCGGCAACTGGTGTGGAGGCACAGCGCCGAGTTTGTATAGAGGCACAGAAGCAACCTTGCTCATAAATCTGGAAAAGATCTTTGAGATCAACTTGCCTACCCCCCATTTTATTCAAGTAAGATTAAATCATCTAGGATATTTGGTTTTCTGCTACTCACATGAGTCAAAATTCGCCTTCATTCTTTATTCTACTGCATTTTTGTTATGCTGTGCAGCAAGTTCAGTTTGATATTTAATCATAGTTTCTCTTGTTTTATTATATTTTTGAAGGACATCAAATAAATTGCTTAACATCTTCCTGGGAATAGATGTAGAAAGCATACACTTTTAAAGTTAGCAGTGATGTCATCTCTTACTTTTTGGCTTTTAAAAAAAATTCTATTCAGTAAACATAAAACATTACCATTTTCCATTTTGTATTTAGAAGACAGAATTCTATAATAAATCCATATGGTCTGTGGGTTCATAGTTTAGCTAGTCTAACCTTTTAGGAGAATATACACAAAATCCAATAATACCACAACATAAGAGAGTCATAAACAGGGATCTGTGGAAGGTCAGAGAAGTAAACCATCAACCACTAAGCCCTTGGGGATTAGGAAGAGGTGGAAAAGTAGCACATTTCTATATAGCCACTTTGATATAGTTGAATTAATGGGGTTGTTTTAACCTTGCAACTATTTGATTGGCCAGCCTGGTGCTTCAAAATATAAAAATATTATTAAAATATTACCAAGAGTAGTTACAATAGATGTTCCCAAATCTCATATTTCCTAAGTGTATCCATGACCATATCCTCACATTCCTCTTTCAGTGGTGGATAGTGGCAAGTTTTTCAAGGGTAGAGTTTGAAGATGGGCTGCCACCCCCATCGAAAGTAACAATTTTTGTATTTCAAGCCATATATATGTGTGTGTGTGAGTATTGTGTGTGTGTGTGTTATATACATATATATGTATATGTATAATATATACATATTATATATATTTCAAGCCATATATATTTATACATATATATAAATACAGTATATATGTACTATATTTATATATACACAGTTTTTTAGAAATTATTCATGTACCATAAAGTTCACCCACTTAAAGTGTTCAATTCAGTTGTATTTAATATATTTATTAAGATGTAAAACCAACACCATAGGTTTTTAGCATAATTTTATCATCATAATTTTAGAACATTTTTATCACTCCACAAAATAATTATACCCATTAGTAGTCACCCCCCATCCCCTCCCACCACACAAGCACACACACACACACACACACAACTATCCCTCACCAGCCAGTAATCTCCTTTCTCCATAGGTTTCACTATTCTGGACATTTTATATAATGTGATCTTTTTCAACTGGATTTTTTTCACCTAGCAGAATGTTTTTGAAGTTTATCTGTGTTGTTGCATGTATAAGTATGTTCTTTCATTTTATTAGCAAATATTCCATTCTATAAATATATGACATTCATTTATCCATTACTTGGTTAGTGGATGATTTGGGTTGTTTCTAGTGTTTGTCTATTATGAATATGAATAATAATGAATAATGCTGCTAACCAACATTAATATGCAAGTTTTTGTAAAGATAGTTTTTATTTCTATTGGGCATATACCTAAGAGTCGAATTTGTATATCATATGTTAACTCTATGCTTAACATTTGAGGAAATAAAGTTACTATATATATTTTTTAATGCTGAAAGTATATAGGTTTTTGTTTTTAGAGTTTACTGTAATGTAGCCAATAAAGAAGCTATAGGCTTATTGTATTAGGTCTTACAAATGAAGAATCATGTTATTCATGTTATTCAAAGGATGAATAAAACACAGTGCTTCCAACAGAAAGCTGGTGGCTCTGAAGGGGAGACAGACCCTGACATTACAAGGTGTGAGGAAGCAGAAGAGAGCAGGCAGAGAGGACGTGGGCAGGAAGGCCAAGGAAAACATCTTGAGATGGAATATTGTCAGCAGTCAGAAACTGGTGGGGAAGGGGGAAGGAAGGAGGATGATTGTAAAGCAAGAGATCATCATATGCTAAGGCATGTACTGGGTGTAAAGGTGTAGTGTATTCACAGGAAATCAGAAAGCACAACACAGATGGGAGACTAGTTTGGAAGGAAGTGGCAGCCAATGAGTCTGAATAATCTCAGACCTAGAAGCATGCTTCAAGGGAACTATTTTTCACCTTTTTTCTTTTATCCATGAAAGAAATAAGAAATGAAAACAACTATGAAGCACTCTGAAAAAAAGAACTGCCTATGAAAAAGTTTATTATTATTAAAGCATTAATGGAAAAAGCAATAATGTATTTTTAATTTAAAAGATATTCCTTTACTTTTTATTCTTAAAAGTCATAAATGCCTATTGTAGGAAAATTGGAAAACACTAGAGTATAAAATAAAAATCAATAGTAATCTTACAATCTAGAAACAACCAATTTTAACATTTTATAATCTACCTATATTCATTTTTATATTTATATTGGGTTATATAGTTAGAACATTGAATGCAGTTACATTTATAGAGATTAAACTATAAAAGTTGTTTTAGTTTCTGTTTACAATTAATGCTAGTTTATAAGCATTTTTCTGATTTACATATTCTCCAAGAACAAGATTATTAAACAACATAGAATTTCACTACAAGGAAAATTATTTCATCAAATCTCTTATAAATGGTCATTTATGACAATCTTTTATCTCGACATAATCTGCAAATGTTCTGGTTTCAGAAATAGTTTCTTGAAATAATTATTCACTAAAATGATTTCCAACTATATTAATTTAAATAAGTATTAAAAATAAAGATATTATTTTAAAAGAGAAAAGCATTTTTTATATTTATCTGGATCTTGCAGGAAAGAGACTTTCTAGGTATACATAAAATCAGTGAAGGCAATTGCAAAGTCAATAAATGATGGCTTTGATTACATTAAAAATGTAACAACAAAACATTCACAGAAAAATTAAAAATAAAGAGAACCCAAGCAGAGTATTCACAAAATATTCTGAAGAAGTATTGGTTTAAAGTGTTGGCATTCTTAGTGTATACATAACTCATATGTGTTACAAGTAGTGGTAGAGAGCCACTAATATAGTAATAAAATGGACAAAGGGTATGAATCGTCATTTCTCAAAGAAAGTCAAATAACTAATAAGTATTTAAAAATTGCTTTTTACTTGGTATCAAAGCAAGCATATCAGTAGAAATGGGATGTCATTTTTTTGCATATGTAATTAGCAAATTAAAACCCAGTAATTTTTGACTCAACAAGGCGTCACTAAAATGTACATTTCCTGCTCTCTTAGTGTAATTGAAGTGGTCCAGACTTTCTTGAAAGCAGTTTGAGGATATGCAGTACATGTCTTTAAATTGTTTGTGCTTATTGATACAATCTAAGGATGTTTTTAGCATCTGAAACAAAGATTGATGACCAAAGATATTGATGTCTGTCATTTGTATACTATATCATGTATTTTCATTGTCACAAAGTAATGACTATAAGGAATATTAAACAAATCATGGAGTGCATACATACATATAATGCAATGTTGTTTCTCTATTAAAAGTGATACTTGGAAGAATATTTTCTAACATGGGCTAATTCATATTATGTATGTGAAAAGTCAGAATACAAAACTACTTATAAAGTATTATACCAATTTTAAAAATATAAGCAGAGAAAAGACTTAAATGAAACATGTTTGCGATGTTAATGTTGGTTTCTTTGAGGAATTAAGCTACAGTTAACTTAGATTTCTTTTCTCTGTTTCTTAAATCCTGTTCTTCAACCTGGAAAGGTAAGAAGAGCATATACCTTGGAAGCCTTGTGCAAGGAGATGCTCACAGAATATGTCTGGAAATGTATGAGGAATATGTCCTTAATTCTTTGCTTTTGGGGGTTTGGCAGCACCTGATTTTGCCATGTATCCTAAATGTGAGGATTATACTCTTGTCCTATGTTGATCCCTGCTTGGTGGGGCATCCTGTCCACTTCATGGCAGCCTATCACCAAGGGTTGGAGCTTGTCCCCATAGTTTTAGTTGATGGAATCTTGTCTAATATGGATAAGTTCCTTAAGACTGGGGGATAGCCACACAAAGTGGTCTGCTATCTTTATTTCCTGCTCCAGAGGGATCGTGTAACTGGGGGATGAGAATTGGTGTGTCATATATCTTCCTGGATTTTAATTTTCATATATCTAAAGTGAATATTTTGGAAGACATTTATAGGCATTGAAAAGTGTAGTGAATTGTGAGGTTAAAAAAAAGGGAGGGGACTGTATTACTAAAAAATCTCTTTGTGTCAGACATAGTACCAAGACTTTTTAATTCGGGTGATAATCCTGCTGATAGGTATTATGTCCATATAAAACACTGCACTTTTCATATGAGATGTCATTCAATGATCATTGTAACCCTGGAGTTAAATGCCAGTTTCCCAAATTGCTTCTGAGTCCCCTAATGGCTGAATCCATTTCGTAATTATCTGTATCTCTGTCACCTGGCTAATGCTTGGCCCTAAGTAAATATCTAGTAAAAGTCCCAGGGGTAGTAAGCGACGGGCTGTAACTTTAATGATAGTCTGTATAATTTCAAAGGTAGAATGTTTAGACTCTTCTGTTTGGCCGAAGGGAGGTCATTTTTCAAAACCTGCCTCCTCACTGAAGAGGAAAGGCCAATGGCTTTCTGACCTAACTGCGGATTAAAATCTGAGATCTCGCCATCAGCTGGATGAGTTGGAGTCCTTAGGGGGTGGAGTGCGAGACAAGCAGAGGAAGGGCATCAAAGGTCTGAACTTCTACAACCTTCCCTGGTGAAATGGGAGCAGCTGATGAAACCAATGGCAGGCAAACCACTTTTCACCTAACTGCAAAGTGCTCTGATTTGATGATCTGAAGGAAGGCCTTCTGTTATAATTGACACATAATCAGATGGAAAATAGCATCTATGTGATTTCAGGAAAATTCAGCACATTTTACCTTTAGAAATGTGCTGTCTAATACAAACAGAATATGTGCCACATATGTAGTTGCAAATTTCCTAGTAGCCACATTAAAAAGATGAAAATTTAAAAAGCAGGTGAAATAATTATTTTTAATAATATATTTTATTTAACTCAATACATCTAACATTTTATCATTTCAACACGTAGGTGGTATAAAAATTATTAATGAAAAATTTTACTTTTCTTTTCAGAATAAGTCTTTGGAATCTGGTGTGTGTTTTACACTTACAGCACATCTCACTTTGAACTAAGCACATTTTGGGTGCTCCCATGCAGCAAGTGGCTCCTGTATTGTATGGTACAGATCCAGATTCCATGCTTTGCTCTTGAAATCTAAAACGTGGGGGTTCAGATTTGCTTGGGAACACAGTATAATTTGGGCTGTGCAAAAGGCCTCTATGGATGATGTAAATTTTTGTGCTTGTAAACTTTGAAGTTCAAAAAGCTTTTTCATATACACTAGGTCATTTAATCATCTGTCAACTAAGATATGTTAGTTTCCTGGGGCTGCTGTAAAAGATTTCCACAAACTGAGTTGCTTAAACAACAACAATATAGTGTCTCATAGTTCTGGAGGTCAGGAGTCTAAGATCAAGGTGTTTGCAGAGCCATGCTTCCGCTGAAAGCATAAATTCCATCCCACACTCCAATCACACAATCACTCTGGAGTAAGAATTAAAGACTTGAGGTCTCTCTCCTAGCTTCTGGTAGTTGTTTGGCCTATGGCAGCATGACTCTTATATTCACATGGTGTTTTGCTGTATGTGTGTCTGTGTCCAAATTTTCCTGTGCTATAAGGACCCTAGTCATATTGGATTAGGGGCCCACCACACCTCAGTATAATCTAACTAATTACGTCTGCTGAAAACCTATTTCCAGTAAGGCATATACTGGGGTATTGGGGTTAGAACTTAAACACGTGAATTTTGAAGGGACACATTCAACCCATGACACAGGCTTGAAGATGCAATTGCCAATTCCCCTGCCTTAGTCTGACTCATTTTGTACTACTAGCTGCACATGATGTGTGTGTCCATGTACGTCCGGGTCTGAGTTTGTGTATATATGCTTCTTCTCATTTTCTAGGGGACTGTCTCATGGCCGCAGCTTCTACACATTCTTCAGCACATAGTAAGTACTGAATACATGTTTGCTGAAAAACAGAGTGAAAAAGCAGATTTGTGGTAAACTAAGATCCACCTTTTGTGGTGTTATTGCCTCATTAGGGAGGTGTGTATCTTTTATGACTTGTCTATGGTTTGGCTGGAATACCCTGTCTTCAGTGCTTTATAACACTTATTATAAATTCCATCTGGATGGAAATTTGGCTAAGCTTCTTGACCTCGAGCTTTTAATTGATGGTATGCTTATTGGAGTATGCAAAATATGAGTTCTAGTTTTTGTGATGCTCTTTTTTGCCTGTATAATTTACAAATAGTGGTGCCACAAAAGGGTCTTTCTGACTCAGTATCGGTTTTTACAGAAACAAAATATAGATGCCCTAAGGATAGACCTATAAAGTAAGAGCCAGACAGAGTAAAGCTGTGTGGTGGTGGTGTCTTTAACAACCAGTTGCCTTATTGTATAAATGCATTTTTTTCAGGTACTCCTAACGAGAGCCAGTCTCCTGCCACAGGCTGAGCTAAAGACAGTTCACATCTACCTTCACAGGGCCTCATTCTCATAAAGGGGATGCAAGCCACCCTTGAGCCCAGCACAACATGTTTGTCCATATATATATACTCCCAAATCTCAATCTAGCTGTTTGGATTTTATTTCAGATTCTACTACAGAATGGATTGCATATTACTGGCATTAGAGGTGCTAATGTGTGTTTTGTGAGTTTGCGATATAATGTATCTAAATTCATCTGTTTATTGAACTAATGTTTGCTGAGTTCCTAGCGTGTGCTCAGTGCTGGGGTATAAACACGTAAATGAAACTATATGACTGCCCTTGAAGACTTCACAGACTAATCAGTGAGATCATAAACAATTCACACTACAATGAGGAGAGGCCAATAGTGCAGTTAGGACAGGACACTTAAACGGCACAGAGAAGGTTTTCACTGTGAGCATTAAGTGAGGTGGTTGGGAACTCATCCTAGTTCTACGTGAATTTCCTACAGAGTGAGCTTACTGATTTCGGCAAACGTTCAAAAATTAGTAAAGATTAACATGTTCTGTGAAGAGGGAGTTGTGGCAACAAAAACAACAAAACAGAAAAGGAAAAAAGATTAACATGAAGTGGAGAGCACCACAAAAAAATAATATGACTTTTCTTGGATCTAATGGTGCACATTAAGAAGGCACTCTTTAAACCACATGCAATGGCATCCCAGTAACTGAGCCAGATCCCATGTGGGCCAAACAGCTCCCATGTTGACAACTCTAGAAATCCCTGCTGCTTTCTCTCTTCTTCATCATGAAAATGATAACCAATATGTGCGTGCTGTACTCTGAACTTTAAAGCAATTTTCTGATTTTCTCATGTAATCATCATGACCCTATGATGTTGTTTTTCCATATTCATCCTACAGACCAGAAAACTGAAGCTCGGGGACATTACATGACTTGCCCAAGATCACATGATATTTTGTAATTATATTTACCATCATTCTTGCTTTTGAAAATGATCGGAATCAACATTGTAATTACCCTAAACAGACTAGACAATTTATTGCTAGTACAAGGGTAAGTGTGGAGGTAGGGAGAACTGGAAACAGGGATGACAATGATATTGGAGTTTTCTCTACTCTGAATCTGTCACTTTGTGAATGTTGGCTTCATTTTCTCAAGCAAGTTTCCCTATGTGGTAGTGAACCCTTTCCCTGGCAATTTCAGGGGCACATTCCAGTAGATTTACTACTAGGAAGTCACAGGGGTCTTTCAAACCACCATCAGATATAAAATCCCACAGGAGGACTCTACTTGGTTCATTTTGCGTAAGCCCACAGGTAAACCTCTCACTACAACTGGGCTAAGGGTCACCATCCACAAAACCATGTGTTTTGAAGCATTTCTTAGAGGAAAGATGATGTTTAAGGCAGTAAGAGTAATCAAAGTTTACCACAATGGTGAAGTTGGAACTGAAATCCATACTTTATGACTCTATAGGTTTTGACATTGAGAATGTCATAGTAATTTTCAAGTTGTATATCTAGAGGACTTTTGGTCACTTGCACTTGGATATTTCGCAGGTACCTTGAACTCAACTGATGTCAGAGCCAACTTGCCCTGTGCTGCCATAGCCTCCAGCCCCACGCCCACCTGGTCTTCATCCAGTTTTGTTCTATCAGTGACAGTCGTTCCAGGGTTGCATTAAAACTTCCATGGGCCCTGGGCACTTTTGTTTTCTCCATAAGAATATTAAAAGTTATATTTTTTTGCATTGGTATAAAGATGAATATAGTAATATTATGTATTTAAACATTGTCTTTGGGCTAAAGCTCCTTTTGCTCTTTGGATTAAAGTTAAAACATTTCTTGACAACACCTCTAAAAATTTTGTGGGTGTTGGGCATTGTGCCTACTGAGCCTAATGAATAAGTTGGCCCTGAATTGGCCTGAATGGGTCTGAATTGAGCAAGCTACAAATTAGAGATTTATCTTTAAATATTTTCTCACTCCACCCCCACATCTTAATCACCACCTTTCATCAAATTTACAACTTAATCTCCCAATTCCAAATCCTCTTTTTTTTTTTTCTTTCTTCACTTTTACCTCCACGCTCTTGCTCCTTGGCTGGTTTCCCCACATACACTGTGACATTTCTCTAAGTTATTATCATTAGTGCAGCCACAATGATCTTTTAAAAACAAATCTATGGCTAGAGCCCTTCAAGTGCTTCCTCTTCTTCCTGGGATAATGAAAAAAAAAATTAACATAACCTGTAAATTCTTGGAATAGGCAGTCCCTGCCTGCCTCATTAAACTGATCCCACAGGACTCGGGTCACACTTTCTGCCTTGGCCACACTGCACTCTCTCAGTCCTTTAAATGCAGGTTTAGCCTTTGCATCTCAGGACCTTGAACCATATTTTTTCCTCTGGAATGTCTTTTCTTCTTCGAGACATGTCACATTAACTACCAAGTATTCCTTACCTCTTGCCTCAAGTGTCACTTTATCAGGGAATCCTTCCCTAAACTACCTCACACAGCTTAGATCAAATAATATGTTTCCTTCGCAAACCGTATTTCTTGTTTATAGTGCTTTTCAAAATTATAATTGAGTATCTAATTATATAAATAATGATTTAATGTCCATTTCACCCACCAGAGGGTAAGTTCCATATGTAATTTTTTTTATCATTGCTTCCCCATTGTGCCTGCTATGCAAGACCTCAAAATCTGTTGATTGAATGAATGAATGAAAAATGTGCTGTTATGTCCACAAATATTTCACATTTTAAAATTCACGACAAACACTTTTCGAGGCCTACCCAATGCCAGGGACTTTAGTAGGCTCTGAAGACATAAGACATTCAAAATCATCCCCCCTTATGGAATTCTCTTCTACATGGCAAGACACATAAAAATTAAGTCAATAACAAATTAGTTATGTTCTCTTCAGTTGTATTGAGTATTCTAAATAAATGAGTAGGATGTTGACCTAGCCTTTGAAAGCTGCCTAATCTTAGATGCTAGAACAACATGGTTCTTAACTTTGGGAACATATATTTCTCTCTGCCTTGAATTCACTGTGAGATGTGCAGAGCATGGAAGCATTGAGGATTCTGTGGGCTCACTCCACTGCCTACGTTGATTCACAGTTGCTGACCAGGACACTGAGTTACACTGAACAAAAGGTCACGTGGAAGTTTGAATTTTTTAATCTTTATACTGATATTCTTGTGTTTGGTTGTTTTAGGTTTTACCCTGATGGTGATTTAGCACTGAATGTGTGAGGTGGTTATTGAGAATGAGGCTCCAGAAAAGATAAATTGTATTCCTAAAAACAAATACAAGTATTGATAAATATATTACATAGTAAAACTAGTATGGAAAGTCAAGAACTGACATGCTCTTTATTACTGATAGCATGGGCCTATCATCTCCCAGAACTTATGAACCAGAAAGTATTTACATATTCTATACATATGTTTGGAAAACTGGGTACAATCACAGGAGCACGAGCCAGTCCAAAAACTTCTGTTGGTGAATGAACTAGTACACAGGGAAATTTGTTAATACTGGCATCTCATGTAATAGTGACCATTCTCTATTTTCTATACTGATTTATGGCATAAGGCATTGAAAACCCTATTTTATAGTTCATGCATCAGAGACTCAATGAAATACAATTGGCCTAACATCGCAATATTTCTTAGTGACACTCCTCAGTCTAGGGATTGACTGGATGTTGTAACGCTCCTGCTTTAACAGGCTGCTTTGCCTCTTCCTTTATCACATGATTCACAATCAACTCTTACTAATTTGCACGTGTGCTGAGGACATTGTCATCTGCATAAGCTAATAATTTATTACAAAATTAAGTGATACTTATGTACTAGCATACCTCCTTTTCCTCACTGTTAATTTCTCTGTGTTCAGAACTTTACATAATAATAAGAGTCTGAGACAAATAAGAGTAGGAAAATAAGTGAAAAATATCTCCACCCAAGAACAGAGGCAGACCTACCACGTACCATAAGATGAAGAGTCAAACACAATCAGTGAACATCCTTAAAACGATCACAGAGAAGCAAGATTTTTGCAGTGAAGAGTTTGCTCTTTGCAGTGAGAAAGAATTAGAAATGTAACCACTACTTATTTTGTTGGATGACCTTGGACAATTTAATTTACTTCTTTAAGTCTTGGGTGTTTCCCCTATAAATGTAAGATAATAAAACCTACTAGCAGAGTTATTGTGAGAGTTCCTTCTTCTCTATCCAAAAGCTGCTTGGAAGGGGAAACGGGAATCTGGAGCATTGCCTCTTCACTCATACATCCCCTCCTTAATCCCTTTGCAAGAAGACAGCCATTTATAAAATGATTGCTTAGCTTGTGAGATTATTATTGGGCCGGGAAAAAAATCAATGTGCACCAGAATGCCCTAGTGCATGTTTCAGCGTATTTGCCACTGCACAGAGCTCATTGGAGAATGGTACCATTCCAAGATACAGATACAAGATTCAGAAAGGTGGGACTCAGAGGCTTAGGCGCAGAACATAAACCCCAGGTTCCAATCCAGATTCACTAAATTGACTTGCATTGGAGAATTAGTCATTACCCAGCTTTTAACAATGTGGTGCTTTTTTTTCCACTTTCCCATCTGCAAAATATGAATAATAATAGTAGTACAATAGTTTCCTCTTATCTGCAGTTTTACTTTCCACAATTTCAGTTACCTGCAGTCACCTGTAGTCCAAAATTATTAAATATAAAAGTTCAGAAATGAACAATTCAAAAGTTTTTTTTGTTTCCTTCCTCCCTCCCCCCTCTCTCCCTCCCTCCTTTCTTTCCTTCCTTCTTTCCTTCCTTCCTTCCTTCCTTCCCTCCTTCCCCTTCCTTCCTTCCCCTTCCTTTCTTTTCTTTGACAGAGTTTTGCTCTGTCACCCAGGCTGGAGTGCAGTGGCATGACCTCAGCTCACTGCAACCTCCACCTCCCAGGTTCAAGCGATTCTCCTGCTTCAGCCACCTAAGTAGCTGGGACTACAAGGGTGCACCACCACGCCTGGCTAATTTTTTGTATTTTTAGTAGGGATGGAGTTTCATCGTATTAGCCAGGATGGTCTCGATCTCCTGCCCTTGTGATCATCCCACCTTGGCCTCCCAGAGTGCTGGGATTACAGGCGTGAGCCACAGCGCCTGGCCAAAGCTTTAAATTGCATGCCATTCTGATTTCTGATGAACTCTGATGTCATCCAGAGGTACATGAATCCTTCATTTTTCCAGTGTATCCACGTGGCATATTCCACCCACCTGATACGTTTAGTAACCTTCTTAGTTATCAGATCGACTATCACAGTGTTGTAGCACCTCAAGTAACCTTTATTTTACTTAAAAATTATCCCGGCCGGGCACTGTGGCTCACGCCTGTAATCCCAGCACTTTGAGAGACCAAGGTGGGCAGATCATGAGATCAGGAGTTTGAGACCAGCCTAGTCAACATAGTGAAATCCCATCTTTACTAAAAATACAAAAATTAACCGGCATGGTGGTGCACACCTGTGGTCCCAGCTACTCCTGAGGCTGAGGCAGGAGAATTGCTTCAACCTGGGAGGTGGAGGTTACAATGAACCAAGATTGTGCCACTGCATTCCAGTCTGGCAGTCTGGGTGGCAGAGTGAAACTCTGTCTCAAAAAAAAAAATCCCAAAATACAAGAGTAGTGATACTGGCACACTTTGTAATTGTTGTATTTTACTACTAGTTATTGTTGTTTATCTTTTACTGCTCTTAATTTATAAATTAAGCTTTATTATAGGTATGCATGTACAAGAGGAAAAAAAAACATCTGGCATCCTTGGTTTTAGGTACTCACTAGGGGTCTTGGAATGTAGCCCCTGCGGATAAAGGAGGAATATTGTATCTATATCAAGGGTAGTTGGTGGATAAATTGAGTTAAACCAGGTAAGAGGCTTAAAGGAATGCATGACACAGAGCCAGTGCTCAATAAGCGTAGACTGAATGTACTATCTTTTGAAGTGGATTATTATGATTCCTGTTTTAAAGATGAGGACACTGGAGGCCACAGAGATTATGCCACAAGTAGAAGGTACTAGAGCCAGTATTTGAACCAGGCCAACTGACTATAAATGGCATTAGCAGATGTTATGCGCTTTTGAATAGGGAGGGTATAGAAAAAATAGGCTCTTGAACATTCCTTTCCTCAATTCTCTCTTGCACAATTGAGAGGGGGAGAAAAGGGGGTGGCTTAACTTTCAACAACACAGCATGGCACGTGAAGATTCATTTCTACATTCAGGTGAAATCAGTTGTCAAAAGACACAATTAATTGAATGGGGTTTGGAGTGAAAACGTAACCTCAAAGACTCGTAATGTTTCTCTTATCTAAATAGTCACTGGCTGTTTCTCCTAAACACCAGTTCTCCAGTTACATGGATAAAACAGGTAATTTGCTCTTCTTTGAAAGTGAGGAGGAGGAAATGCGTTTGGGAGCTTAAGAATTATGAAAGAAGCTACTAAGCCACTCTGGAAAGAAATCAAAGATTGCTCAGAATTCTGCAAAAAAGCCACGTCATCATTCATGGTGTAGACTCCAATGAAAGGAAAATCATAAGAGGGAGAAGAAAAAAAGTTGAGTGGGCTGGATGGAGGGAGAGAGAGAGAGATTATGCAAAAAAGCCATAAAATTTCCTTACAAAACCCTTTTTCCATTTCAGCAAAATGCATTAGATAAAAGACAATCGCCAAAGAGAATCTAAACTCTATGTTTTCATTTTGCATGGGGGGTTATACCTTAACTACTGATCGGCAATTTGCCATGAGCTCAGACACAGAACGTAGGTCAGCCTTCAGAGAGGCATTTTCTCCCAACTCTGCCACCTGAGGGATACACCCACTTTCCCTGCCTCCTGGCTAATCTTGTGATTATTTAGCCCAGCCAAAGCAGAACTGTACTTGACATTTTTCTAAAAACCAATTCCTGTATAACTTGGTTATCCTTTTCTACAATTTAAAAGTATAATATGGCCACACCAGGAGAGAATTTTCAAATATGGTGACAGTGGGAAAGAGATACAAGTGTGACCTATACCATGAAGCTGTCTTCAGGACCTATAGCAGTGAAGCTCATACAGGCTTTCATTTAAAGACAGTATGAGAAAATTTATACACATAATGTTAAACAGGCTCTGCTTATTCTGCCAGATGGAAGGGTAATTCAAAGTAAATTCCAAGTTCCACCTTGTAGATTTTACAGAAGTCTTCTTCTGGTATAAGCCATTACCCTTTTCCATTCTTTGTTCTTGCATGGTATGTTGCTACAGCAGCATATAGCACCTAAGAAACACACACGAATGCTGTTGAAATAAAGAAAGAAAGAAAGGAGGTGTATTGTTTTTCTTCAGTTCTATGAATGGAAAAAGAAACACTTAAAACATATCTGTGATGCTGAATTTAGCAGTAGTAGAAAGGGTAGCAGTAGTAGAAAGGCACTGGCTGAAGTCCTTATCAGAGAGGTGCCAAAATGAGACAACTGTGATTTATGTTCAGGGCCTTAAACTTTTGCTTCCAAAATTCATTTTTTGTCAGCACACTGAGATCAGCATTGTTAATCGCCTGAGGCACACTCACCAAACTCATGCAGGACTTCTGCATATATTGGTTACTTAATCTTTGACTTCACTGAAAAAATAGAATGATATGAAAAACTAATGCCCATGTTAGCATGTTTGTCGGGTAGAAAACTACATGTGAAACCAATTCATTCATTTTCTGCTTGGGGAACACCTAAAGAAAACAAGAAAGGTGTGTGTATCTTCCTTACAATCTCTGTCACAAAATAATGGTAGCATACATATTCATGATAATTAGCTATTAATAACACTAATAATAACAAGAATAATAATTGTGATTAATACTATATACTATATAATAATAGTTATTCTTGTTAATTTTATTATTATTCCTAGAAAAGTATAGTATGAAAGTATGAAATAAGACTCCTTGCTTGTTTCATTAATATTTTAAGAAAAGGACTGTAAAATTTCAACAGTTGATGAGAGTGTTTTCTTCCTTGAACTTTCCTGAAGATAGTCACAAATCTTTGCTCTCTGGACATCCCTTTATCTGGGCCTCTGAATTTATTATGCTCTTATCTATGTTAATTTTGTTAATAATGCAAAACTTTGCTATATTTCCTTGGTTAGCTCCCAATCTTATATATCACTATGACCATAGAGATGACCTATCCCTGAAAAAGAAAACTGATTATTAAATCCACCTTTGGTATTTTATTTTCTAGGTTTATTCTTAGAAGTTCATCTTATTTTCTGGTCCCCTAGTTATTGACTTCATCTGACTAAAAGTTTTTTCTTTTATTAAATTTTAAATTAAAAATTTAAAAAGCTCTAGTTGCTCCACAGAAAATATACAGACTGGAAAAAATAAGGATGAAATATTTGTTATTTATCATCTTAAATACTTTGGCTTTGAAAATGAAAAACAGATATTATGTTTATTTTTTGTCAAACATATAATGAAAAACGTTACATTAGTTATACATACTGTTAATTCTTACATTGTTAATTCTTCACCTCAGTAAAATGACGAAGGCATTGGTAAATAAGTTTTGTTTTTATAATGAGTGTTGGCAATAAATTTTAATTCCTAAGGCGTGTAACATCAGCAAGGTGGTAGAATAGGAGTTTTCTACATTATTCCTCTGCAGAAGTGTCAATTTTGACAAACACCCAGGAATAAGAGTACCTTGGCAGGAATCTATGAGTCAGTGGAGAAGTTCCAGTACAACATGAAGTAAAAAATCTAAGAATAGATTCATTGAAAGGGGTAAAAATAACATTTTCACTTGACCCATGTCATGTTTCTCCTAATGTAGCACAGCTCTGTGCCAAGATAGCCTCCCCCGTGGCCCATGATTTCTCCCTCAGGGGAAGACAAAAGTGTGGTAAGTAAGTGTCCTATTTTGCCATCCATGCAAGATGCTGCCAATAGGCTCACTTCATTCTTGCTCCACCCAGGGTACTGAAATGATGGACATAGCGAAGTGGTTGGAAGAAGCTGGGAGCAGAGAAGAGAGGCCAGGGCCCTGCTAACTGCTCAGTGGACTCAATCAGGCAGCTCATCCATGAGCGGCTTAAAATGTTTCACCTGCGGACTCCCCAGCACCTGGCCCATAGGCAATTCGAGTGCTCCATGCACCTCACCACTCTCCTTAGGCCAGCTTCCAAGCATGCCCTTGCAGATGATGAGTGCAAGACAGCTCTTGCACAGACAGCTGGTTCAACTCTGTGGGACTGGGACAAGGCACACAAACTTGAGCATTTCGGGGCACTGCCCCAGGGAAAACACATGGGAAGCTCTCAGCACCTGACCTGGCTTTGAAGGATAGAGAGAAGGCATGCGATCTTAAAAATCCCCACACCCCAAGAGGGAACAAGAGTTATGGAGTGGGTACACCCATAGAAAAGGTCTGAGAGCCTCAGAATTTCTAGCTGAGATATTTGTGAAGGTGTTTCTCTCCTGAGGTCAGTCAGTATAGACTAGAGGAAATTATTGCTTCTTCAAATATGGAGACAGCAACACAAGACTTCAAGAAACTGAAATGATCAAAGAAACATGACACCACAAAAGGAATACAATAATATTTCAAGAACTAGTCCTAAATAAATGAAAATCTATGAACAGCCTGACAAGAAATTTAAAATAATTGCTTCAAAAATCATGAGCTATAAGAGAACACAGACAGCTTAACAGGATCAAATAAAAAATACGTGAAGAAAATAAAATGTTCAATAAAGTGACAGAATAAAAAAAGTATTACTGGAGCTAAATAATACAATGAGTGAAATGCAAAAATACAATATAGAGAGACTCAACAGCAGCCTTGATCAAGCAAAAGAAAGAATCTGTGAACTCAAAGACAGGGCATTTGAAAATATGCAGAGAAAAAAAAAAGCACATGAAGAAATGCCTACAAGATTTACTGGACACCAGCATAAGAGCTAACGTTCCAGAAGCAGGAGAGGGAGAGAAAGTGGTAGAAAGCTTATTTAAATAAATAATGGATGAAAACTGAAAACTCTCCAAATCTGGGAAGAGATGTCGACACCAAGGTACTTAAGCTTAAAAGTCTCTAGTAACATTCAACTCAAAGAAGACTTCACTAAGTCCTAAGTAATAAGACCAATTGTTGTTAAATCCTAAATTCAAAGCCCAGCCCTGATACTGAATAGCCATGTAACAATGGTCAAGTAACTTATTCTTTTTTCCTGTTATTTATTTTCATTTTTAATTGTGACAAAATGTACATGACATAACATTTAATATTTTAACCATTTTTAAATGTACAATTCAGTACTGTTAATTATATTTACATTGCAACATTATTCTCTTCTACCTTGGTTTTATTATTTAAAATAATTGGCATACTAATGATATCTTAGTTCATTTGTGCTGCCATAACATGATATATGAAGCTGGGAAATTAGTAAAGAACAGAAATTTATTTTCTCACAATTCTGGAGGCTGGGAAGCCCAAGGTCAAGGCACTTGCAGGTTCATTGTCGGGGGAGTGCTGCTTTCTCTGCTTCTAATAGGGTGCCTTGCTGCTATGAGAGGATGAGAGTTGTGTCTTCATATGGCAGAAAACATGGAAGGGCAAAAAAGAGGCCTCACTAGTTTTCTCCAGCCCTTTTCTAAGGTCACTAATCTCATCTATGAAAGTAGAGCCCTCATGGTCTAACCATCTCCTAAAGGTCCCTCCTCTTAATACTATCACATTGGTAATTAAGTTAACACATATATTTTGGAGGACATTCGAGTCAGAGCAAATGATGAGTTATTATAGTTGGGTTGAACTTGGACACTTGATTTGTGTTCTAGAGATTAAGGAAGAGGCAGAACGAGCTCTTCCCTTCATTATACTTATGAATCCTCTTACAGATGCTTTCTTTACCACAACTTTGGCTTCTGCTAGTTAGTTTAGTACTGAAAAAAAGGAAATTCCCATTCAACAGGAAGTTGCCCAGAAAAGGATTCTGGGATTGTTTTCACTAAGAGATGATACCATGATTCTTGGGACTTTGAATTGCCTATGTTGGCAGAGAAGGTGAGAGCGTTTTTTATCTGGTTGAATGATGTTTGCAACTTGTTAAGTATAAAAGTGTTAGTGTTTTTGTGTGGAAGTTTACATGTATCTACAGAGGTATAAATGGATGCTGAGTAGGAAAATGTTAGACCATAACAGAGATTAATTTGTCTCTCAGTTCCAAATCTTCCCATATATATTTTCTTTTGTGATGTTGAATCTACGACTCTGGAAACTCTTTCTCTTTGCCATCTGTGTTAGTTATCTATTGCTGGTTAATAAATTACCCCCAAATTTATGGCTTAAAACATATTTATTATCTGACAGTTTCTGTGGGTCATGGATATGGGTGCAACTTTGCAAGGTGCTTCTGCCTCAAGGTCTTTAAATGTTGTAAGCACCATCTAGGCCAAGCCACATTCTCATCTCAATGCTTGACTGAAAGATCTCTTTTAAGCCCACTTACATGGTTGTTGGCAATTTTTCATGGGCTGTTGGATATGACCCTCTCTACAGGCTGCTTGCATTGTCTTCTGACATGGGAGGTAACTTTCTCCAGAATGTTTGTTTCAAGAGGGAGAGCAAGGAAAAAACTAGTATCTTTTGTGACCTGGTCTTTGAGGCTGCACACTGTTCCTTATAGTTTATCCTGTTTGTAAGGCATAAACACTAAGTCTTGCCCACCTCAAGGAGGGTAATCTTAGACTCCACTTCATGAAGAAAGGTTTATTTAAAAAACTTGAGATCCAAGAATAAAACTATCATAGCGTACACTCTGGCTAATTATTTACATTTCCCTCATGCACAAAATACACACACCCTCTTCTAATGTCCCCCAAATTCTAATATCATAATCTCACTATCTAAACCAAATCCAGGTATGCTTGAGACTCTTTTTTTGCTTGAGAAGTAATTTTTAAAATATAGCTCCTTGGGTGCACTTTCTCCCAGCCTGAAGACCTCTGAGATAGACAGATTTTCTGCCTCACATGTCCAATATGCAACAGTGATGCATTCACGGAATAGCTGCTGTACACATTCTTGTTCAAGAAGGAGAAGAAGGCAAGGTGCGAAAGAGTCACTGATCTATAGAAAATCTGAAATTCAGCTGGGCTAATAATGAAAGATTTTCTTAGCCTGATCTTGCCCAAGAATACTCCATGACTTATTTCTGCCCTCGTGAGTCAGCCTTTCTTTTCTGTGAAAAGTGTTCAAAGTTGCACACCATCATTTTCATTTTGTTTTATTTGTTAGAAATCAGTCACTAAGCTCAGTCTATAGTGAAACAGAGGAGAATAAGCCTTCACTTTTTGAAGTGATTTCTGGATATATTTACAATCCTGGATTTATTTACACTTATTCTTTCTATTCCGCCAATAAAGAGCACTGGAGGACAACTGGAAGGCAGAGGAAGAACAAGGGCTTTGTTTGCTTCTTGTTTGATTTCTATGCCTGTTAGCATTGTCCCAGGAGCAGCAGTTGGTTCCAGCCTCCGGCTACTTTTGGTACTTCCAGAATCAGCTTTATTTTTCTCTTTAATTGTACCAGCAACAAAGGATTAAAATTCCCTCCATAGTGATCAGAGGCCTGGGTCTGCAGGGCTCCTCCATCATGCTCCTGAAGTACCAACACCAGCTTGGGGAAGAGCTTCTGTGAATCCTAGCCGCTACACTTTGTCCCCCTTCTCTGGGTCATAAATGGCTTCCTGATTATTATCTCTCTCAGTTCCTCAAGATCTGTGCGACCAATTTCGTATTTATTCATTGCACTCTGTTGAAACACCTACCTTGGTTTCTTTTTGTACACCAACAAATGCATCTTGTGTCTTTTCCTTATTTGTTATTTGAAAAATGTCTCTAATAGCTCAGATAAGAGACTTGGCTTGGCTGCTTCCCATTGGCTGGCCACTGGATAGATCATTTTCTGTCTACTTCCAGAAGGGACATTGGGCTAGGTCTGGGGTAGGGGTCCAGAAGTTATACAAAAGCACATGTGAATGTTATATAATAAAAGAGGATCATAATATTATGCCATTTTCAAACTTATCTGTAATTCCAAGATTAAGAGCCCTTAGTTTAGGTTCCCCAAACTAACTATCATGAGGAATATTTGGGGATCTTTAGAAAACATTGGTTTCCTGAGCCCGTCTTCAACCAGCATGAGTCTGTGAATCTTTATTTTTAAAAAGTTCCCCAGGTAGTTCTGATGAATTGAATCTATGGAACACAAGACAGGCACATTGCTGGCACTCCGTCTCTCTATTCCTGTGATAACACTACCTCTGCTTATCTTGACAGGCAGTCATGAGGATGGCTGCACAAGGCCCTTTTGGTTCAAAAGAACAGGAGTTTATTCCACATAACTAATGAAATAACTGCCTTAGTGGTTATTAGAGGGTTGCTAGTGACATTTTACTAAATTCCAAAGACAGGAACAGCTTTATAAGACACAGTAGTTGGGAAGTTGCCTCATTTCTGTCTCCCATTCAGGGGCGTCACTGACTCATCTTTGCTTTTCTCTGAGCACCTGTTGTGATTTCCTTTTCTTGCTCCTGCTTGCTTTCTGTCTCCCAGACATGTCAACTTTATAGCCAATTCTAATGTGCTCTTTTCCTTCTCAGTTAAAATTCTGTAGGTCAGGCGCAGTGGCTCACACCTGTAATCCAGCAACTTTGGGAGGCTGAGGCGGGAGAATTATGAGGTCAGGAGTTTGAGACCAGCCTGGCCAACATGGTGAAACCCCATCTCTACTAAAAATACAAAAATTAGCTGGGTGTGGTGGTATGCGCCTGTAATCCCAGCTACTCGGGGGGCTGAGGCAGGAGAATCACTTGAACGCTGGGAGGCGGAGGTTGCAGTGAGCCAAGATCGTGCCATTGCACTTGAGCCTAGGCAACAAGAGTGAAACTCGGTCTCAGGAAAAAAAAAAATTCTGTATGAAGAATATGATTGACTCAAACAACAGCTATCATTTGACCAAAGATTATTCTGTAGTCTATGTTCAGAATAAAGCTTACCTGAATTTATAATATATGCTCAAGTTAACATGGTCTCTAAGGAGGTAGTGTCACATGAAAGTGAACACAAAGTTGAGGCTTGCTACAAGGGTAGCAAGAGCAGGCAAGATAAATAAATTGTCCTAAGTAAATAAGACACAATAAGATTTAGGTAAATATAATAAAAACTTTAAAATATTATAAAATTGATTTTTTTTTACTTCTAACTCACCCTAGAATTATGAGAAATGCTAAACTCCATTTCATCTTTGACTTCCATAAGAGCTAAGATGAGCACTGAGAATCATTATTTATTCTATGCATGAAACATTATATTTATTCTTACATAAATTTAAATAATTGTTTTTTATTACATTAGGGAAATGGCCTTCTGTTCTCTCATTCCCTTGGGCTTCTGTTGTAGGAGCACAGGACTTCCGGGTACTTTGACTGGTTGATAATCCTCCCTGGGTGGTAACATTGGTCAATCCGTCTGACACATATGCCCATCTCTTCTCCATTTGAATCATGTATGACTCAAGAATAAATCCTTAGCAACCTATAAAACCAATGGTTCTCTGATGAAAAGATCTTCAAACTGTTATGCTGGCTTTTTCTTTCATTAAAAAACATCACCAGACACTGGTAGGTTTTATAAATGAGGATAAAATTTCAATCAACAAACAGGTTTTAGTAAATAGCATAGTTTGGATAACAGAATTTTCAGGAATATTGGATTTAACAGGAAAAGAATTTTTTCCCCCTTGTTAAAATGTTTTTGGAGGAGGAATAAAGGCTTCAATTCCCAGGCATTTGGCTAGCGTAACAAACATTCAGTCTTCTCCAAAATAAGGCTCATAGACATAACTATTCTTTTCTTCCTTCTAATGGCCATACTGGCCAATAGGAGCAAAGATGGAGAAGGAGTTTGATTTGAAATAGAGAATTAACAGGTTCATCCCTTCTCCATTCTTTCATTCCCACCACTGCCTCACCCTACTTATCTAAGTTATTTAAGAGTTTTTATCTGTGAGTCTTTTGATCCCCTCTGGATCTTACTTTCTGGCTTTTACAAAAGTGTATGGTTTGGGTTAAGGATAGAAACTCTAACACTATTCCATGAAATACACTGTTTGCCAAGGACTAATATTTTTTCAGGTATTGGGTGATTCACCATAGTTAATTGGCTTACATTCATTTACTTATTTATCTTTAAAATCTCCCCCATAATTAGATAGGCTGAAACAGAGAAGATTTTTCATTTGAGGGCCAGCTGGGAGTCCAAAGTCCTAGTTGGAAAAAAAATACAGAAAAATTGTCAACCTGAAAAATGATTGTGATGGAAATTAAGGAGCTGTAGACAAAAAGAAACAAATGTTCAAAATATTCTCTTTGTTCCTTTGTCAAATATTATTTGACTGTATTTGTGGAGTCTATTTCTGTGCTCTTTATTCTGTTCCCTTGTTTTATTTGTCTGTTCTTTTGTTATACTTCACTGTCTTCATTACTGTAGCTTCTTTAAAAAAAATATTTTCATAGGTTTTTGAGGGAACTGGTGGTATTTTGAACAAATGGTGCCAGAACCATGGAACTCTGCATGCAAAAATAATGCATCTGGACACAGATCTTATACCCTTCAAAAAAATGTACTCAAATAGAGCACATATCTAAATGTGTAAAATGCAAAATTATAAAACTCTTAGGAGATAACATAGGAGAAAATTTAGGTGACCCTGGGTTTGGGGAAGACTTTTTGTACACAATGCCCCAAAGCAGGATCTATGAAGAAAAACTAAGTTGGAGTTCATTAAAATTAAAACTTCTATCCTGAAAAGGACATTCTTAAGAGAATGAAAAGAAAAACTACCAACTGGGAAAAAATATTTATAAAACACTTATCTGATAAATGACTTGTAACCAAAATATACTAAGAACTCTTAAAATTTAAAAATAAAGCAACTACCCAATTTTAAAATGATATCTGAACAGATATCTCACCCCCTACAAAAACATGATAGATGATAGATAGATAGATGGAAAGTAAGCATATGAAAAGATAATCAACATGATATGTCATTAAATAATTGCAAATTGAAACAATTAAAACAAAAATACTACAATACACCTATTAGAATGGATAAAATCCAAAACACTAACACCGCCAAATGCTGGCAAGGTTGTCGAACAACAGGAACTCTGATTCATTGCTGGTGAGAATGCATCATGATACAGACATTTTGGAAGACAATGAAGACTTTCTTACAGAACTAAACATAACTCTTACCATATGAGCCACAATCACATTCCTTGGTATTTACACAAATGAGTTGAAAACATATTTACACAAAAACCTGTGCATGAATATTTAGAGCAGCTTGATTCATAATTATCAAAACTTGGAAGAAAACATGTTCTTCAGTAGGTGAATGGATATAATATAAATATAAGTGATATATCCAGAGAATTGACTATTATTCAGCACTAAAAAGCAATGATCTATCACACCATAGAAAGACAGAGAGGAATCTTAAATGCCTATCATTAAGTGAAAGAGGCCAACCTGCAAAGGCCACATGCTGTATTACTCCAAACGTGACATCTTGGAAAAGGCAAAACTATGCAGCATAAGAAATTTTTAGGGCAGTGAAACATTCTGTATGATTCTGTGATGGTGGATACACATAATTATGCATTTGCAAAAACCCATAAAACATACAACCCGAGGAGTGAACCCTAACATAAATGATAAACTTTGGTAAATGATAATGTACCAATTTGGCTCATTAAGTCTAACATGACCACACTAATGAAAGATGTTCATGACAGAGAAAACTATGAGGGGGATGGGTATGTGGAAACTGTACTTTCAGCTCAATTTTTCTATAAACCTAAAACTTCTCAAAAAAGGCATATTAATATTTTTTAATATCCTAACAGAGGATCAGAGGATGGGCAAACAAAGCCTGGGCAAAACATTGCAGAAAAAGAACAAAGTACAACAACAAAATAATTTTTTTCAAAAAAAAAAAGAAAAGAAAAGAAACAAGTGATAAGTGATTAGGAGAGTCTTGTTGTATTATGACTTGAACATGTTAATACACTGAAGGAAGCACAAGCAGAGAAGCTGCTAAGAGGGAAGATTGGAATTTAGAAAGATTTCCAAGGAGGATGTGAACTAAGGAAAGATTAAGGGGTTCACCTTAAACAAAAGGAGAGACAGCTAACTTCCTGAAAGTGAAAGGAGAGAAGGTTGGCAGTATAAATGAGTGGAAGTGTGTAGGGGCAGGAAACTGGAGACGTTCAACTGGATAGACCCACTTTTCTCAGAGGAAAATTGGGGCAGAGCAAGAGTCTTGGAAAACAAAATGTTTTTATGCCCATCCTGCCTGGAGTTGCTCAGTTTTCAATGGCCAGGTTGTCCTAACCTATCCTATGTTAGCCAGACAGACTCCATTTTGCTGAGAGCCAGGTAGACTCCATCTTGACCTCTGCCTCACCCCCTCCTGCCACTCCTCCCTTAAGTGCACACCTGGGTCTTACTACTGTGCTGGGTCATGCTGTGCTTAGAACTATACAAACATATAACCTTTGTAACCATAGCCTGCTTGGCAAGCCCACTTGCCATTGTGAATGCCCCCCCACCTTGATTGATTATATGACAAGTATCGAATACCCCCCTTGGTAACCAGCAATCATGGGAACTGCTTGTGTATACCCTCCTTAAAAATCAAAAATCATGAGAACCTCCTGCCTCCTAGTTACCAGCCTCCTTATCTAACTTGCTTGTTCTGCTTCTGTAAACTCTGCTCCAGCTAGGTTCCCTCTCCCCTACCTAAATCAAGGTATAAAAGATAATCAAGCCTCTTCCTTGGGGCCGAGAGAATTTTGAGCATTAGCCATCTCTTGGTCGCTGGCTAATTAATAAAGTACTCGTGATTGAAACTCAGAGCGTGGCGCTGTTCCATCTAACTCGCCTGGGTATAAAAAGATGAGAAAGAAGGACAAGAAAATGATTGTATTCAAAAAATATTTGTTATATAATACATTCTTATTTAGGGCACTGAAGCAATTTACAAATAGTATCTCATTTAATACTTACACCTACTCTAGGTGATAGGTACTGTTGTTAACCACATTTTATAGGTGAAGAAGATAAGGCACAAAGAGAATAAGTAACTGACTCAAAGTCACACAGCCAGGAGATGTAGAGCCAAAATTCCACCTAAGCAGACTGATTTTATAGTCCCATTACGTTGCATAGCAATAAAGTAAAAATAATGCTGCAATATATTATCGAGGTTTTACTAGGACAAGGTGCAAGGTTTGGACCTTTATGTGAGTTGTGTCTTAAAACTCTTTTTTTCATTCTTTACAGAAGTCAGCCCCTTTTTAGTTAATGTTACATGGAAGAGAAAGAAAAAAATATGCCAGATATTCCCAGAGTTGTAATGTATTACGCTTAGTAATGTATTCACTTCTTGAATGATGTCTTAATTTGCTACTTCATTTTAATAAATAAATTCATCTTTATCCAAAGCTATAAATCAGCTTTTTAAAATCTCACTTGCCCTCCTACTCTCTTTCCATCCATCTCAAATATTATGATTTTACAGAGCCCTCAATTTCAGGAGTGTGCTAATGGGATCCTGCAGCTGGAAACCTGGAAAAACCGGTTTCTTTCCTTTGCTAAAAGAACATAGTAACTTGACACCTTTTCTCTTCCCAAAAATGAAATCCCAGAAACTGGAGAAGGCTCTGGTGGTGAGTATCTTGGGTGGGTTTTAAAGGGCCTTTGCCTAAGTTCTTTCCTGATCCCCATCTGGTTCACAGCCAGGCTGAGCCTGAATCCCTGGCCAACATTGCTGGCCCTCAGGCTCCATAACACACTGTTGGGCAGTAGTATCAGCTGCAATCCATGGGAACCATAAAGAGAAAGCAGGAATGACTGGCATTTAGGGAACTAATTTTCTCCAGTCTAATTGTGCTTGTTAATTAAAATTGCTCAAACTGTCACTATGGGTAGTTCCAGGAAGATCCTCGTTGCCAAGGAGGGGGAAATATTGCAGTAGGATTGACTGATGTGCTGAGACATATTTGACAGGGACAATCTTCTGAAGTGGTTGTGGTTAAAAAAAAAGATTTTGGATTATGTTTTGTAATTAGCAAGAGTCAAATTACGTTGAGCCCTTTGTCTCTCTTCTGCCAAAGCGGCCTATATAAATATTCTGAGTTGTACAAGTGGTGAAAGATGGCACACACAGTTTGGAATTGTCATTCTATTTCTGTTGAAACCATTCAGTTGCTGTTTCCTGCTACAGTGTAAAATATAGACTGGGAATCCGATACTCCTGGGTTAAAAATTTGTCTGTGAAAGTTCCTAGAAACATGGCCTAGAACACCCTTTTATTTATTTAGACTTTTCAAAATTTTGCACTGGAAATGCTAAAAATTGGGGCATAATATTACATATCTCACAATTTCTAGGACTCAATAAGATAAGGTACATGATCAGCTTGGTTCATAGTAGATATTTGATAACTGTTGCTTCTTTTTATCCTTTTCTAGAGTAGGTTATATTTTGGAGAAAGAAAAAGCATTTGAAGTAAAGACTGATAAATTAGAAAAATTTTCTTTTTACTTCAAAAACAAATAGTAGCTATAGTAGGAGTAAGCACATACAATTTGACACATCCATATGACATAAAATTTTGAAACCATTAAAAAGCACATTTTAATAAATATTTAAAGAAAAACATGCTTCTGTGAAAGTGTTGTAAAAAATTTAAACTATCAAATTGTATGTTTTTATTTTTAAGAGAACATCAAAAAAGCCTATGATTACTATAAACAAGGTTAATGCTGCTTAATCCTTGCTGGTGGGTTTGTAGAAAATGTTTATTTTCTTCATATATTCTCTTGCATTTTAAATAAAAATATATAATTTTAAAAAGAGATAAGTAAAATACAAAAACGATTCAACAATGAAAATGCAACTGAACACTAGTGCAACAACTTTGAGAAAGAAATTGTCCAAAGTTATTTAAGCAATGACAGTGCTATTTAAGCAAAGTAACTGCTGTGAAAGAGTCGGTCATTTACACACAGCAGTTCTGATAGTTTTGACATAGAAATTCATCTTGTTATTTTATAATGGCCATTTACAAAACTCTAAGCAATGTGTAAGAAGGGGCAGTGTTTGTTCTGGAAAGGAGGATACATACATTTTCATTGGAAACTTCCTACAGCTCTGCACTGTGCAGAGTAATTGACTTACTTTTCTACTTTATCCTTCCAATTCTTGAGAAGAATCTATTGTCATACCAGTTTTAAAAGATGAGGAAACTCAGATTCAGCAATGCTCTGTAATTTACCTAAGATAAGTGGCTAGGATGAAGAAGAGTGGAGATGGAAAGATCTCGCTAACTTTAAGACTGTCCGAACTATTACCACACCGTTACCAGTAGGTGCTCCAGCTGCGTTAGCCAATGCAGTGGCCATTGATCACATGTAGTTTTTATAATTTAAATTAATTTCAAACAAAATTAAAAACGTGTTTCTCAGACATATGGCTAGTGACTGCATTATTCACTACATAGATATTGGACATGTGCATCATCTCAGAAGAGCCCTTTGTTCAGCACCAAAAGCTGAGAGCTTCATAGACCAAAGAAATAACAAAGGGTTGATGATGGTGTTCAGAGAAAGCTCCATGACTGAGGAAGTAAGAATCAGCCAGGGTTCAGGTGAGTAAGCTTTGTTTTTATTATTCCTGCCTCTCCTTTCTAATCATCATTAGATTCCTTCTCTAATCATCATTCCTTACTGAGTACTCCAAGTACTGATACTCACCACTGCCTGCTCTGAGCTCTGCATTAGAGGCTCATACCCTGCTCCACTAATCTCAGTTTTCCCTTCCAGGGAATCACAGGTTATTACCGTTCTTGCCATAGAGTTCCACTGATAAAGTTGAGTGAAGATCATCTTCAAAGTTAATGAAAACCCAATATTAGATAGAACTGTCTCAATTATCAAACTTTTCCACCTATATGTGTCCTTAAACATTGATTCTTTCCCCTAATTTTCTGTTAGGAGTACATGTAGTATGCAAGAGGAATAAACATTTAAAGAGTTCTCCTTGCACCAGGGTAAAGACTAAATCCTCTTTTGTTCTTAGATCACTATTCTTCCCGCCCTCCATTACAAGGACTGCATTTCCCAGGCTTTCGTCACTGAGCTTCTAGCTGGGGTTTACCAATGAGAGATACTGTTAAGACTAAAGAGTAGAACAAGGGTACTTATCTCCTTCTCTTTTTGCCTGTTGAGCCATCTCCAGTAGCAGTTGTGTGGTTCTAGCTCTTGCTATACAGTGCTTTTGCTGTGGTTTCTAATTTTATCACCTGATCCAAGCTCTGGGGACCTGGTAACATCACCTTTTCCGTTTGCTTCTACAGCCTACAAGGCAAAGAAGCTGCCTGCTATTGCTAAATCCTAGGGTCCTCTCTGTCCACTATTTGGTTCAGAGCCCTTCATTTCCAGTGAAATAAATTCCCTGTATTACATTCGGTCCCATTTGAATTATTTAGAGTGGTTTCTGTTAAATTGATTGATGTCATTGAAGTACTTCATAGTCTGTTTTCTGCTTCCCTCTCTGGCTTCATGTGCCACGTTTTCCCTACCAATTTCTGAGCTATAATCACATTTCTCTTTGTTATAGTTTCTGAAATGTGTTCCCCTTCCCTTCATCTGGATAACTCCTACTGATCCACAAAAGCTTAACTTTTCCTCCAAAACAGCCATTCAACCCTCCTGGACTATCCTAGGTGCCTTTCGGTTTTTCCCATGGAAGCCTCTCCTATCTCCTGCCATGTTTTAACATAGTTGCTGAGTAAGAAAACCAACTTCTTGAGGGTGTGTGCCATAACTCCTTTTCATCACTGTCCCCACAGCTTCTGGTGCAATGCCTGATACAGACAGGATAGTCAAAAATATTTGAATGAATAATTAAGTGGAAAACATCAAGTGAATTTCAATGTAAACTGTTATGGTCTGTCTGAATGTTTATATCTCTCCAAAACCCAAATGTTGAAACTTAATCACCAAGATGATGGTCGTAAGAAGGGGAGCCTTTGGGATTTAATTAGGTTACAAGGTAGAGTTCTCATTAATGGAATTTGTGCCCTAATAAAAGAGATTGAGAGAGCTGCCATACCTTTACCACCATGTGAGGACATAGCTAGAAGGCATAACCTAGAACCAGAGAGAGATCCACAACAGACATTGAATCTGCTGGCTCCTTGATCTTGGACTTCCCAGCCTCCAAAACTTTGAGAAGTAAATTTCTGTTCTTCACATGCTACTCAGTTTATGGTATTTTGGCATGGGACTAATGCAGAAACCAATGTTGGTGGCTGTAATTTTTTTCTGCAAAAACAAAAGTTGTGTTTTAAACTTCTAAAATTATTCTTTGTATGGTGGATTAAAATTTGTAAATTTCATTTTATGGTATCTGACAGAGTACCTTGATCCACATGTTCTTGCACCTATGATGCCTTAGAACTACTGCTGTCATCCATTTTTATTTCCTCATTCCCTGTCTTGGGCTTTGTTTTACTGATCCTTACTTTAGTGACTCATTTTTTTTTCTCCCACTGGCAAGTATGCAGAACAAACAGTAACCCACTTCTAATGGACCTCACATTAATGAACTGTTGAGTAGATGTGCAAAAGAACAAGGACCTTTTGGAGACCATTCCTAATTCAAAAGTACCTGAGAAAGCAGTGGGACTTGCAGGAACCAAAAAACCAGCACTATTGAAAGTATATTTTGAGATAAAGAAAGCTTCTTGATCTCCCTTATCATATATAGGTAACTCTTTCTGAACTGCCCAAGTGCCTAGGGGTGGGTATCTGTGTGCATGTGACAGACAAAGACAGGTATCAAAACAAAGACCGAGAGATCAAGACAGAGAGAGAGAAAGGGTTATTATTATTATCTTTTACTTAGTTTTATTCTTTATATTTACTATGCTTCTCTCTCGTGAAGAGGTGGAGATAGTGTAGTATAGTGCAGACTCTGAATTTTGGAAATAGACAAAATGTTTTTGAATCTTATCTCCCTGCTAAACAATTAAGTAAACTGGGGAAAGTTACTAAACTGTGATGCACTATTTATTCATATGTAAAATGGGAAATGTAATAACTAATAGCGTTGTTATTAAATCATACAAATGT
This sequence comes from Ateles fusciceps, assembly GCA_036589455.1. NCBI lineage: Eukaryota > Metazoa > Chordata > Mammalia > Primates > Atelidae > Ateles > Ateles fusciceps. Next base: position 666,637 of record JAZHEH010000276.1, read on the forward strand.
TGTAGGCTGGCCACAGTGGCTCATACCTGTAATCCCAGCATTTTGAGAGGCTAAGGCGGGCAGATCACCTGAAGTCAGGAGTTGGAGAAACCCCCTCTCTATTGAAAATACAAAAATTGGTCAGGCATGCTGGTGGACGCCTCTAATCCCAGCTACTTGGGAGGTTGAGGCAGGAGAATTGCTTGAACCCAGCAGACAAAAGTTGCAGTGAGCTGGGACCGTGCCATTGCACTCCAGCCTGGGCAACAAGAGTGAAACTCCACTCAAAAAAAAAAAAAGATTGTGATATGCGATGTCAAACTTTAAAATGTCCTACAATATTAACATGACTAAAAGAGGCTCATTTAGAAAATAGTCCCATTTAAAGGCTCAAGGTGAGTAGCATGAAGAAAAGGCTGAATAGCCATCTTATTTATTGGTTGCCAAGGAATGAATGAAATTGGAAAAGCATCCAGCAAGGGACTTTCCACCTATGAGTTTTTAGATCATAACTTATAATACTGAAATTTATCTCAGGTGACAAACATGCAAGTAACTTTATAGTGTCTTTCATAGATATAGAAGAAGGATTGGGCTTGGTTTGTATGGCTTTAAGAGGCAGTACTGGTGCAAATGTAGATTCCAGAGGAACATGAGTAGAAGCTGACAAACGCATGATGGGGATGTTTTCTATATGCTTAGAGCCCCTGTAAAGTTTAAACTTTGAGGAGCACTTCTATCCCTGTTTCTGTCCATCCCTGCCCTGCCCACAGCAGCCACATGCTATGCTCTGATGTATGGTTGGTACAGGATCCCTGTGTGTTGGCTCAGAAAATCAGTGGTGGCTTATCTGGGACAGAATGAACCACTCATGATAACACTTCTAGGTACTAGCGTCTAAACTAATTATTTTATATTAATTTTCTAAGTGAAACCTTCCTGTTATAAGGCATAGTTTTGGGTCTTGATTCAAGCTAAATTTTCTCCTCTGAAAATTTGCTAGCGGAAGAACCATTTCACATTACATGCATACTGCTATTTTTCTAAAGCAGTGATATGAAGTTGGAGGTAAGAGTTATCCCTTTACGAAAAGACAATCTGCCTTTTTAATTTTCAGCTATGGCGATAGTTCATATTTTGATGTCTGATTCACTGCCTGGTATCATACCCCTTAGTCTCTTTAGCTTTGGGATGCTCAGCCTCAATCTCCTCTCTTAGAGATAATTTTTTTCTTCTGAGGATTAATTCTTTCTTTCTGAGGCAGGGCTGTTTTGCTCATAAAATATCCCAGAGGGTAAATATTCATCTGCTATGGAGAAGGAGCCTAATAAAGCCTTGCTCTTCTTGTTCAGAGAGCAAGAAGAGGCAGGCACATAAACCTTTCCCCCCCACCATGTGCTCACAAACTTTGAAGTCTCCATCTAACCAACTTACAAGGCAGCCAAATAAGATCAAGTGAGGAGCTTAATTCAAACTTTTTAAGAGTAGTCACTCTTCCACTATGGCTATATGTATTGACATCTCACAGTCCAGACATGCCATTCAGGGCTAGAGGAGGGTCCCAGCTTTTCCAGAAGGAAATCTATCTATTAAAATTGGCCACACAAGTAGATGGTAACAGAAACAGAAATGATCTTAATGGTGCATTAAGTCTCAAATTACTTGAGGTTACTTATCAGAGCTCAGTTGTAAGACTTTCACAGTGCAGATTTCCGATTTCACACTCTGGGTTGGAGTGCCATTTAGAATTCAAATTTCCTTACAGAAAATGCAAAAGTCAAAGCAGATTCACACATGGCAATTTACCAGCTAAGCCTTTTCATTTCAGATTTCCAATTTGCTTTCTACTCAATTCTCTGATAAACGAGGCCACTTGGGATGGAACCTGTAGTGGTAACATCATTATTGTCATCATCATCACCGCCACTGAATATTTTTATTATTGTCATCATTACTATTGTTATTTAGCCCAGGAGTTAGCACTGCAAAGGGTTCATTCTAAAATGATAACCAGTCTAGGAGGCAGGTGGAAATGCCAGGACTCTGAAATGCACAGTTCAATCCACCTGCACTATAGGTTAGGTCTTAGCAATCTACAGCTTAACCATAAGGCTATAGCTAGAAACTTAAGCTATCCGAAGGCAGAGTACACTTTGCAGTGAGCATATAGAGGCATGCATTCTTATTCCCACTCAATAATAAAATGTGTGCATGCTCTATAAATCCTGATTTCCTTCTTTTATGGGCAGATGAATGTTGTGGTTAAAGACACAGGCCTTGGACTCAGGATAGTTTGTGCCTTGCTCTGCCCTTGACTTAATTTTTCTAATGTTCACTTTTCTTATCTGTCAAAGGTAAATAATAATTAACATTGTTTGGAGGCTTGATGGAGGCAAACCATGCAAAAGTACTTGACATATTTCAGAGTAAATGTTTCATATATTCTAGTTCTTGGCTTTATTAAACTGATTCAGTGTGGGTAAGTGATCTTGAACCTTCTGTGATGACTGGATGTATATTCTTATTGAATGTACTTAGTGGGTATGTATCTCATAGGATTTAACTTGTAATCAGATAAATTAAGACATAATATTCTCTTGATGTATAAAGCTGAGATCCTTAAAAATATATCAGTGGTAAATATCATGAGGGCAAACAGGAAACATACCAGGATTCTTGACTATTAATTTTCTTAAGATTTTGTGTGTGAGAAAAGTGGAGTGAGTAGATTTTGAGAACTATGGCAGCCTGATGTATTGGAGAGTCAGTCTGGTTCACTGCTTTGAGGTAGGTCACACATTTATACTCTGTTCTGTTTTTTACTAGCTCCATGACCCTGGGCAAATCACCTGGACTTTCTGAGCCCTTGCATTCTTGTGAAAAAAAAAAAAAATACCTGCTTCATAGGAACTGGGATGACAAATAAATTAGACAATTGAATCCTGAGCCCCTGATGCAATGCTACGCATCTTGTAGATGTACAAAAATATTCATGAACTAAGTCAAGGTTATTAGTAAGTGGGATATGGGAAATAACCTTTAAAAAACATCCCTAAGGCTTTCTCTACTCGCGCGCGGTGTGGTGGCAGCAGGCGCGGCCTAGAGATGCAGAACGACGCCGGCGAGTTCGTGGACCTGTATGTGCCGCGGAAATGCTCCGCCAGCAACCGCATCATCGGTGCCAAAGACCACGCATCCATCCAGATGAACGTGGCCGAGGATGACAAGGTCACAGGAAGGTTTAACGGTCACTTTAAAACTTATACCCTATCTGCAGGGCCATACGTAGGACGGGTGAGTCAGATAATTCCATTCTCCGATTGGCCAAGGCTGATGGCGTCGTCTCAAAGAACTTTTAACTGGAGAGAATCGCAGATGTGGAGCATTTGTCATAAATAAATAGTGAAAACCTAAAAAAAAAAAAGTGCTCACTTAAGCAGCACATATACTAAAAAATTGGAACGATACAGAGAAGATTAGCATGGCCCCTGCGTAAGGATGACAGGCAAATTCATGAAGCCTTCCATATTTTTATATAAAATAAAATAAACATCCCTAAGACAAATGGCGTTTAGAATCAGAGTGTGGGAAAGTAATAAGACGGGTGCAGAAAACAAAGCTGTGCTGTCATTTGTGATTTTCTAGTTAGTTCTTAATCCCACTAAATTGCCTTTCTCAACAATAGCAATAACAACTAAATAATTGCTTCTTTGGTTTTCATAATATATTTTGTTTTGATCTTTCATTTTTGTTTGTTCAAGTAAGCCAGGTCATTAAATTTTTTTTAAAATCTAAGAACACTGTATTATTTTAATCCTCCAACTCTAAAAAAATTTGAAACAAGCAAGTCTGAGACATTCCTCTAACTCCAAATATTACTTAGAGTAATTTCTTGAGATCAGATGAGATGGTTGCAGAGAGACAAAGACTTAATATAAGACAAAAAAATGAGAATGTGTGTGGAATATTATTGAGGGAAGAATTCTGGAGTTGAGAACCCTAGCAGTATCTCAACTGAATCATAAGCAAAAATACCTAGTGACCAATGGGAATTCAAACTCTGACCCACCATGAAATCCTAGGGTGTAGAACTGGGAATCGTCTGTCACTGTCATCATTTATAACACGCTTACCGAACCATGAATATACCTCAAACCATGCCAGAAGTTCAACACAGTCTCATGAATTTCTGTTTCCTCTAGAAGCCCGAAAGTTAAGAAGCCCAACCCAGATCACCCATAGAAATCATAGAAACTGGCGCTGGGATTACTAAGGGGAAGGATGTGGGGAACCAGCTCTTGATCTGCCCCCTGAGCAAGACCTTAGAATTTGCCCAATATTTCAGAGGGTAATTCTTTTAAATAGACTTTATTTTTTAGAGTAGTTTTAGATCCAAAGCAAAACTGAGTGGAAGGTAAGAGATTTTTCATATATCCCACACACACACACAGCCTCCTCCATCATCAACATTCCCCAGAAGAGTGGTTCAGTTGTGATAATTGATGAGGCAACATTGATACATCGTTAGAGCATGATGTGTTCATATTGCAAACTCATGAGACACCACACCTGACTCAGTCATTATATTGCTGCATGACATTGGGGGAATCTATTTATCTTCTCTGAATGCTAATCTTCATCTGGAAAATGTAGATAAATATTATTTATACACAACATTGTTATTAAGTGGACTTGAATTATAAGTGATAACAGGACATATGTATTTGTTATTTTTGAACATCACTATTAGTAGAGTGGGTGTATGTAAAAGAGGGAAGGGTGGTGGGTGTTTGTTGGTTTTGTGTTGTTTTGTTGGTTGCTGTGGATCCCGTGAGTGTGGGTGTGGGATACTAGGTAAAGTCAGCACTCTTGCAGTGTGGGGACGCATGTGAGTGAAAAGCCTTCTGGTCTGGCTCCCCAGGAGCTCTGGTGTGTGATGGGGTTGAGGAGGAGCTTAGAGGAGCAATGGCCCACAATGCAAGTACCCATGATGATTAATTTCATGTATCAATTAAGCACTCTGTGATAATTAATTTTATGTGTCAATGTCTAGCCAGATTTGACTAAACATTATTTCTAGGTATCTGTGAGTGTGTCCTCAGTGAGCTTAGCATTGGAATTGGTGACTTGAGTGAAGCAGAGGGCGCTCCCCAGTGTGGGTGGAGATCATCCAATTTGGTCAGGTCACAAATAGAACAAAAAGGCTGAAGAAGGGAGAATTTACTCCTTTCCCCTGCCTAAGTGATTGAGGAAGCCTGTCAGTCTTCTCCTGCCCTTAGATCAGAACTCATACCACAGGCTGTTCAGTTCTCAGGCACTTAGACCTAGACTGCAACTATAGCAACTACTCTCCAGAGTCTCCACCTTGCCAGCCACTTGCAGATTATGAGACCTGTCAGTTTCCACAACTGTGTGAGCCAGTTTATTTTCACTCACACACACACACACACACACACACACACACACCCCTGCTATCAATAACATTGACTCTACTTTTAAAAATCAAGTAACTTCTTGAAGACTACATATCATAATCTTTATACTATAGATTATATGCTATAGTTTTTACACTATAGTGTCTAAATTACTCTATAGTGTAAAGCATAATACATTCTTATATAACTTCAAGTATCTCCCTATGTTAAACAAGATGCTGCCATTTTACTGAAATATTCTGTACCAACTCATAATTCTTTGAGCACATGTCTCTTCCTCTCTGTATCTGCTCTGTATCCTGAGTAAGTTAAGAATAATGTCTCAGAAATTTCCTATGATTTAACACTTATTACAATGTCATTTCCCTTTTTTCTTCATGTATATATACATGTTTGAATTCAATCTTGATTTTACCTCTTTTAAGCCTGTTTCCTCTATTACTCTGATGTGTGCTTGCAATATGAGAAAAGAAATCATGTTTGTCTCCTGTCCTCTATCTCCACTGCCCTGGTGACCATATGGGACATAAGGCAAACCCACAGGGAGTGTGTGTCAACTTGGTGTCCATAATGGTGTATTAGAGTTCTCCAGAGGAACAGAACCAATTAAAAATATATATATAACATATAATTATATATAACATTCTGTACTATACATATATCTCATATATACTATATACCATATTTTATATGTATATAATGATTATATATTATTTATATATAAGAGGAGACTTATTACAGTAAATGGCTCATGTGATTATAGACTAAGAAGTCCCACAATCTGCCATCTGCAAGCTGGATACCCAGGAAACCTGGTGGTGTGATTCATTCTGAGTCTCAAAGTTTAAGAACCAAAGGAGACAGTCTGAGAGCAAGAGAAGATGATATGAGATGTTCCAGCTCAAGCAGAGAGGCAGAGAAAAGGGAGAAACTCCTCCCTTCTTCACCTTTTGTTCTATATAGGCCTTCAATGAATTGGATGATGCCCTTCCACACTAGAGAGGGCAATCTGCTTTCCTGGATCTACTAATTCAAATGCTCAGCTCTTTGGGAAACACCATCATAGACACAATGAGAAAGGATGTTTAATCTGGGTATGCTGTGTCACCCACATAGACACATAAAATTAACTACTGTAGATGTAGTTACTGCTTCTGAAGGTAAGGCATGGTTAAAAGCATCAGCCTTAGTCCATAGAGGACAGGCTATTCAGAACCAAAAAAACACCAAAGGCTGATTATGACACCTCGGGTAACACTTACTTCCATTCCACAGCTGAAGGAGGATGTGAAGCAGGACTACTTTTTACTTAGATTGCTTGTTCTGGGAGTGCTTTTTTTGATGGGGCCACTGGTAAGTACAATCCAGTGGCTAAAGCTAAGTAAGTGGCTAAGTAAGATTTGATGTTCTGTGTTATTTACAGCTTCAAAGATAACACCAATTTTAGTGCTTGCTAACTTACACAGTCTTAAGCTCAACTTCCCAACATGATAATTTACATTTTATTTGAAACCCCATAACGTATTATTTATGTATCCAATTGATGAATAAGAAATATTTTAAATTATTATTGGCTGGAATATTCAGACAAAGTTTAAGTTGGACGCTGAACTTGAGCAGTGAAGACTTTGAAATTTGGCTAAGAAGAAGATACGAGGCGGATAGTTAAGTGAAAAACACAAATAACAGCATGCAAATTGGTGCAATGATGCTGTTTTTAGGGAAACGTGCCTCATGTCTGGAGTATATAATTTGGTTGATTTCAATAATATTTGAGTAGTTTTCAGATTAGAAAAAAGCGACATCTACTTCTAGCACTATGATAGAATAAATATCTTAACAGACTGTTCTAATAAAAACAATTTAAAATGCTGGCTTAGAACACATATTCTTGGGTAGAGAAGAAAATAAAATATCTTCAGATTCCGAAAACTTATTTAAATGTGGGAACCCAGAACAGTAAACAACTTTTGGATCCTAGTGAACTTGTGTCTGTTTTTTGTGATCTTATGGTCTAGGATGCATGGTTTAAAAGAAAACAAACAAATAAACAGAAACCTACTCTGAACTTCAAATGAGAGTATAGTAGGGGAGTCCACATAATGTTGTCACAGTGGACCAGAAGTAAGTTATTTCTCCGTGTATACTCAAAGACTTCAGGAATAGGTATAGTTAGACACAAATATTCTTACTATGTTTGAATTAACGAATTAAAGAAATAATTTATGTCTAGGTCTTTGGTGCTGAGTAAAGAGGAAAATAATTTCCTTTTGGAATAAGTAGACCATAAGCCAACACTAATATGGGCTTATAGCCCACAGTTACATTGGCAGGGTAGTAATTAAAACCATAGGCTAAGAATTTATGTTAAAGTTGTTCTGAGTTGATATGGTTCTTAAGAACCTGGAAGAGGCAAAATGTAAGTACTCCTAGAAGTAACCCACCTTTATCCAACACCTCAAGGAATTCTCCCATATAAAGTTTTGAAGAAAATAAGCTTATATACAAACCAACTTTAAAAAAACAACAACAGAGTAGAGCTATTCTCTCAAGACTTCAGAAATAAATGAACTTAGAAACAAATATGTTTTTAAATAACTGAAGGAGGCAGTGGAGTCTACATATAAAAAAGCAAAAGACTACAAAAAATTAGACTTTAAAAGTAACATGCACAACTCCTGAAAAACAAACCCTCAAAAGAATAATATAACCGTAGATTAGGCATAACCCAAACCAAAAATATAGAACTGGAAAAAGGTTATTAAATAATTATTCAGAGGGCAACACAGAGAGATAGTGCTGACTGAAATATTATTATAGTAAAATTTAAGAAACAAATGATATTTTAAACGGTGTCAAACAAATTTCTAGTTATAAAATATTAAACTACATATATATATGTGTGTGTATTAAAATTACTTAGGCACTAAAATTACTTGTTTCAAAAAATATTTCACTCATTCAACATTTATTAACTTCCAATGTGCTAGGATTTGGTGGTTCCATGATGGACAGAAGAAGGCAAGACTATGCAATGTTGTGAAAAAAAAATCATGATATGATAATAAGAGGTTTATTAGCACACTTAAAATTGGCAGATAGGACAGATAGAATTTACAAAAAAGTTTTTAATATTAAATCTATGACAGTCTTTGGAAGGGTATAGTGGAACAGAAAGTGTGACCTTAATAGATCAGATATTGTGAGAATTTCTCAAAAAAACAGTAGGCAGATAAGATTTTATTGAAGGAAAAAGTAGACTGTAACAGAGTTGGGAGAGAATTAGCTCAAAGGAATACAAGGCAGTCAAGGTTTTTCAAGAGAAGAAATAGAGGGATCACAGGGCCAGAAAGGAATCATGAAACTACTCAGGGCTGGTGGTTACAATACCATATCTGCTTGTTGAGTCTACTTGATCTCTTGCCTCTTTCATGCCTTTTGTGCAAAGCTCAGGATATCAGAAGTATCTGCACCAGACAATGAGAGAAACTGAAGATGTGAGGCCTGAAAGACAGGGCAGTGCCCTGGAAGACTGGAAATTCCAGGTGATATGGTCATCACTATCTACTGAAAATGAGTATTTCTGTGTATTGCTGATTACTGCCTTTTACTGCTTCTCCATGGTTAGTGGTATAAAGGAGGATGGCAATATTAAATTATAGCACTCATACACATGCTTACAGGGATCTAAAAACAGAGATGACAACCCATACAAAAGACTAGAAAACACCAGAGAAAAACTTATACAATTAAAAAGTGGCATCATCAATCCTAACAAGCAGATTTATTACAATAATGAAGAGACTTTCAATAAGAGAACTTTAAGAAATGATACTGTATCATAAATATACCTATCTATTATTAACCAAATAATCACTTTATAAAAAATTAATTATATCATAAAAAATTAATAAGACTATATAGCAAAAATACCACTGAAGAGCAAATTGTTAAAACATAAGTATGAATAATGAAATTCTTCTAAAGAATAAAAGAAAGAAACATCTGGAAATCTTAAATTAAAAAAATATGGAAAAACATGGTGTTCCACACCCATTTATTAGAAGTTCCAGAGGGGAAACACTAAAGACACATGAAGGAAATAAATAATCAGTAAATAATTTCATAGGTCTTCCCCCCAAAAAGATCTTTAAGTTGACAGGCCTCAGTGAATGAAAAGCAGGATAAAGAAAAATATAACCTCACACTGGGAAATTTAAACAATTTCAGAATGAGCCTGAAGGAACTATCTAGACAACAAAAATTAAAAATTAAATTAAATTAAAAAACACATAAACTTCTAAGTGACACAAAATCATTTCACATACCACAACACTGATGCATGAAGCAAATGAAATAATAGTTGAAATAGACAAATTCTTAGAAATATAGAAATTATCAAAAATGACTCAAGATAAAATATACAGTCTGAATAGACATAAATTGCAAATAATTTGAATTAATAATTACAAATCTTCCCAGACACCAAATTTCATGTTTGATGTGTTCACTGGAAAAATATATCAAATAAGTAGAGAAGAAATAATAATACTCCTTCACAAACTCATGCACAAAACGTGTAAGTTGAAAAAAAAAAAAACAGAAGGGAAGGGAATTTGCCTAACTCATTCTATGGTGACAGTATTTGTCTTACATAACAGGGCCAAAGACATTGTAAGAGAAGAACACTATAGACGGATACCCTTCAGGAATATAAATACAAAAATTCTCAACAAAGTATTAGCAACCAAATCCAGCTATAGATAAATGGGATTATACACCATGAACAAATGAGGTTTGTACTAGGAATAGAAGCTTGATTTAATATTAAAATAGCAATTAACATAATTTACAACATTAATAAGCTAAAAGGTAATATTACATAATTACCTCAACAGATTAAAAATGAGATAAAGCCAAACTAATAATAAAAATTTTCAACAAATAATGATAGGATAGAACTGTGCTCTATAAAGTCATCCATGAAAAATCTACATCTAACGCAGTGAAAGTTTGCATTTTCTCTAAGGTTGGAAAAAAAGCAAGGATGTCCTTTCTTTCAATTTTGATTCAACCTTATGCTAGGGGTTGTAGCCTATGCAATAAAAGAGAAAAAATGGAACTCAGAATGAAAAGTAAGAAGTAGAACTGTCTTTATTCATAGATAACATGATGCTGAAAGTAGAAAATCCTAAGGAATTCTTAATGCACTTACTAGAACTAAAAAATGTATTCAGCAAAGTTGCAGGGTCAAAATACAAAATTCAGTAGTATTTCTACATGCAATGAATAGTCAAAGATGCAATTATGAAAGCAATTTTAACTATAACAGCATCAATAATATCAAAATATTTTTAAAATTTAAATTCAATGCATCTCTTACAGGGATTCACTCCAGGTCTTTTTTTTTTTTTTTTTTTTTTTTTGCAGAAATTAACAAGGGATGTTAAAATGAATGTGAATATTCAAAAAACCTAGAATAGTCAAACAGGTTTGAAAAAGACACACCAAGTCATAGAACTTAAACTTTTTTATTTCAAAGGGTTTGACCCATAATCCCAAAAGACAAAAATCCCTAATGCCATAATTCCAAATGCTGAAATTCCAAAAGATCAAAATCTCTAAAGTTTAAAATCCTGAAAAGCCTAATCCTGAAAGATCAAAATCCTGAAAATACAATTCTAAAAAGAAGTTTTGAAGATACATACTTACATTTTTAAAGGAATATTTATTTGAGAAATGTATAAAAACACGATAGAACACTTCATATGCCACTTTACACAATAATATAAGCAATAGTTACATATTTTATAAATATAAACACTCAGTTATACTAATGATAATTACATGGATATAACAGTTATGGGCAAATAAATTGTACTCATGAAGAAACAGGTCAACAAGCAAAATGTATAAATGCATATCACTTTAGTTGATAATTGTGTGCACCCAGTTTTATAACTGCAGTTATTTGAAATACTGTGATGGAAAATCTAAGTCTTTTTTGTTTTTTGTTTTGTTTTGTTTTGTTTTGTTTTGTTTTTGAGACAGTGTCTTGCTCTGTCACCCAGGCAAAAGTGCAGGGATATGATCCTGGCTCACTGCAGCCTCCCCGATGCTGGGTTCAAACGATTCTCCTGCCTTAGCCTCTTGAGTAACTGGGATTATAGGCATGCACCACCAGGCCCAGCTAATTTTGGTATTTTTAGTAGAGACAGTGTTTCGCCATGTTGGCCAGGCTGGTTTCGAACTCCTGACCTCAAGTAATCTGCCTGCCTCAGCCTCCCAAAGTGCTGGTAGTGAGCCACTGCAACCAGCCAACAATCTAAGTCTTTTGATGAGATGGATCAAACATGCAATGGGTCACCACTATGTATGCAGTCACCCAAAGAGCTGAAATCTCAAGAAATTTTATCTCGTTAACTAATGTTATGCGGATGCATAACGAGAACATCTCTTTATTTAGTGAGGAAGTGTCCACATTTTTACATGCATACATAATGCTTACACACAATGTCCATATTGTGGTAGTGTACTTCCATTGAGTCAAATTTGCAAAAGTGCATAAAATGAATTAGAGTTTTCTAAAAGTCTTCACATATTTTAATATCTTCAGTATTGAAAATTATGTGAAGATAAAATGCATAGATAGCACATTGGTGCTATGGGTGAAGGGCAGATGTACATGATTGAACAATTTGGCAGGGAAAATTTCTTGTATTTTTTTCCTGTGTTTTCACTTCAATGATCTTTGAAACACTCATTGCACTTGTATTTGGGGAGTAGTTGTGATGTACAAATTGTGTAAGCATATGCCATCCTTTTAAAACTTTGATTATTGCTGGGCCATTGCAAATAAGCAATTTTCTGCTTTTGTAGAACCAATAATAATTAGCTTTTAAACTTTTATCTTTCACCATTAAGTAGCTTTGTACACTTAACTTACCAAAGCTATTTTGCGAGGGAACAATTTCACAGATCTCTTCCACTGTGCTTTAAGGAATACAGTAAAAGGAAATGATATTCAGCTTCCCCAGTACCAAACCTGCATTAGTCAGGATTCTTCAGAGATACAAAGCCAATAGGACATGTATATAGATATATCAGAGGAGGTTTATTAGGGGAATTGACTTACACAGTTATGGAGCCTGAGATGTCCCACAGCAGGCTGACTGCAAACTGAGACTTTGGGATGCCAGTTGAGTGGCTCAGTCCAAGTCCCAAGACTTCAGAATCAGGGAAGCTGATGGTGTAACTCAGTTTGAGCATCAAATCCTCAGGACCTGGGGGGTAGCTGGTAGAAGTCCTGGAATCCAAAGGCCAGCAGACCTGGAGTTACGATGCCCAATGCAGCAGAAGAAAAGTCTGTCCCAGCTCTCAGAGAGACATCAAACTCACATATGTATTTATTCTCTCCAGGCCCCTGGCCCATTAGATGGAGCCTGCCAACACTGAGGGCCAGATCTTCCCTGCCTAGTCTTCTTAGACTTACACACTAGTCTTCTCTGGAAACGCCATCACAGACATACCTTAAATAATGCTTTATTAGGTTTCTAGGTATCCCTTAATCCGATTGACACCTAAAATTAAGTCCACAAATCTATCCCTTGTCAACCTGTCACCCATTCACGTCTTCTTAAGTTATACTTAATTTCCAAATAAAGACAATAACAAGGTAATAGTTCCACTTAACATAATGCAACTGTCCTGTGCACAACCAAAAATGTACTAAAACCTTCCCCGAATTTGGCTTTAAGAATTTCAACATTTGGGATTTTAATCATTTAGATTTATCATTTTGGGGATTTTAGATGTTAGGAATTTTTAGACTTTAGGGAGTTTAATTTTTAGAGATTGTGATCTTCTGAGATTTCAGTATTTGAGATTATGGTGTTTGGAATCAAATCTTTTGAGATTATGATCAGTACCAGCTTTCAAAATGTACTATAAAGCTAGAGTAATAAGACACTGTGGCATGGCATAAGAACAGACATACAATCAATGGAACAGTATTAAAAGTTCAAAACTAAGCCCTAACATTTATGGTCAACTGATTTTTTTAAAAAATTGCTAACACAGCTCAAAGGGGAAAGGATATTCTCTTCACCAAATGGATATTCTCAAGAAAATAAAGATATTTTAAAGACTTTAGAAATCGGACAGTTTGTATAAATACAAAGCTAACTAAAAACAGAAAAAGAACAAATAGAGGTATTTCCAAAACTAACTACAGGTAGATAAAAGAACCAAGAGACACATTTTGTGGTGACAAAATATACAACCTATCAAGGCTACATTATAACTATAATATCATAATGATAAAATATATACTACAAAATCTGTTAGAAATGTAAAATTAAGCTTACAAGTCAATGATCAGAGTAAATTTTTTAACATACTTCTCTCAAAATTAATAAGTTATATAGACAAAAATAAGGCAAAATATTGAGGACTTGAATAATGTTAAGATTTATCTAATAGATAAAATAGTGTTTTTACAACTAAGACATAGAGAATAAACTTTTTCCCAACATTTCAGAAATTTACTAAAATTCAGCATATTGTAGGTCACAAAGGAAGTCTTATAATTTTTAAAATTATGTTTGTATATGGCTGCAAAATATTATTATAGATAGCTGCATTTATTGCATAATGTCAACAAGATTAAGAATTATAAAAATGTTACACTTAGGGCCGGGCATGGTGGCTCACACCTGTAATCCCAGCACTTTGGGAGGCCGAGCGGGCGGATCATCTGAGGTCAGGAGTTTGAGACCAGCCTGACCAATATGGTAAAACCGCATCTCTACTAAAAATACAAAAAATTAGCTAGACATGGTGGTGGGCGTCTGTAGTCCCAGCTACTAGGGAGGCTGAGATAAGAGAATTGCTTGAATCTGGGAGGTGGAGGTTGCGGTGAGCTGAGATCGTGCCACTGCACTCCAGCCTGGGCAACAGAGCGAGACTCTGTCTCAAAAAAAAAAAAGTATTATACTCAGATCTATACAATTCAATATTAAAAAACTAGTCATAGACCATCTATGCCCAGTGCTTCTAACTAATTATTTTTCACAGATGTATATAAGAGATGAAAAGCTAACTGACATGTTTGGCATCATTTTCTCAAAGAACCTCACCAAAATAACAATAAGGTGACTTTTAATTTTATTATTTGAGAAATAAAGCCATGGGAGAAAGATAAGTAGAAAGAACACACAGAGATGGAAGAGGAAACTGAAAAACACATGAACAAATCAGGACTCCTTCCACATAAAATGCACAAAGTCATAATAGAATGCCTTTCTTTCTGTAGTAATTATAACTAACCAGATGATATACAAAATGACACTTATTTTATGTCCATGAGAGAGCAGAGATCACAAAGTAGCCTAATAAAATAAAATCCAGAAATTACCAGCCTTTTCTTGCCAAAATGGGATCCAGCTGTCATCTTTGGCAGAGTAGCATGAGAAGATGGAAGCCACCATAGATACACGTGAATGTGGCTGTAATTGAATTTTTAATAAAAATTTAAAGGCTTATTGTGGCCTGGACTGACTGGTATCTTGGGGGCCCCAGACACATAGGAATCTATAACTACCTATTATCTCTTTTCAAAGACCTTATTAATTGCTATGATGAAAGAGTGAAGGTAGGGACGCCTATCTGAGATACAGGTATGCTGGGTCTGCTATTGTCTGGGGTCAGAGGAGAACCAAGATAAACCCACTTGTGCCCTGGCACTTATATAAATTTGGAGACAGATCCAGTTTGTCATAGGCAGCTTCTAAGATGTTCTTAGTGATCCTTGCCTCATGATATTCTTGCCTTTGAGTGATATTCTCCCCTTGAGTTTGGGCTGGGCATATTAACTAGATTCTAATGAATAGAAGGTGGCAAGAGTGACATCACTTCTAAGATTAAGTATGAAAGACCGTGGCTTCCTTCGTTGCCATCGCTCTCTCTCTCTCACTCTATCTAGGTTGCTCATGAGACTGCACTGTAGAGAGACCCATGTAAATGAACTTGGAAGTTCTTCTGAGAGATTAGAATTCTCTTTCCTCAGCCATATTTTGAGATGTCTCCAGACTCAGCCACATTTGGATTGCAGTCCTGTAAGAGACTCTAAAGCCAGACTGTCTAGCTAGGTGGCTCCCAGATTTCCGACTCAGAGAAATTGTCACAAAATGAATCTTCAATGTTTTAAACCATTAAGTTTTGGAGAGGGTTGTGCAGCAATAGCTAAGCAACACATAAACCTTTGTTGGAAGGAAGACATCAGAGAGAAAACTATTTAACTGCCTAAATCTGAGATCAGATAGAGAACAAAGAGTAATCCTCCAGTACTCTGGGTCTTATGCAAAAAACAAAAGAGAAACCCTTGAAAGTAGCCAGAGAAAGCAAACATATTAAATAGAGAAGAACAATAGTAAGAATGATGGCTGACTTCTCATCAGAAAATAGCAATGGAGACTATAGGACAATGGAATAACATATTTAAAGTCTATTTTTTTGAAAGAAAAAAAGAAAAGTCAAACTAGAATCCTGTATCCTACAAGTCAACACATAGAAAATGAGATGAGAATGTGAGAGAAAAGACAAATTACAGAAGCAGTCTAGGAGATCCGGTAACCTAATATTTAACCCTAGAAGTGAGTTCCTGAAAGAAGAAAGAAAAGAGAGGAAAGGAAAGTATCGATGAAATAATGGAAAACATTTTCCCAGAAGTTTAAAAAAAACAGGTGTTTAAAAAGTGAACAGGCTCTATTCATCTAATATATTGAGTAAAATGAGACCTACATGAAAATACTTTATACCTTACTACTATCTGGGCATCTTGTGATTGAGGGGACAGAACAGATACATTATGCATGGATATGGATATGGATATGGATATGTGTATGTATAAGACACACACACACACACAGACAGAATCAAGAATCAGAGGTTCGTGAGTTACTTATACACCTCAATCACACCCTTGGAAACTAGAAAACAATGTAGAAATTTCTTCAAAATTTTTTCTAGAATTCTATTCCCAATCAAATTAATTATGGGAGTTAATTAAGAAATTATCAAAACTAAATACTTTAAAACGTTACCTATTATACGCTCTCTTTTACAGGAAACCACTAAAGGATATGTTCCACCAAATTGGTGAAGTAAATCAAGAAGGAGGATGATAAGGAATCCAAAAAATAGAGGATCCAGTACAACAGAAGCAAATGGAATCCTCAGCATGATGGTAAGATCCTAAAAGGACAGCTACCCAGCAGGCCAGAAACCCCATCTGTCCAGCCTGAGGCATCTAAGAAACTCTGTAAGGGGCTCTTCAAGCAGATAACAGTGACAACATACCTAATGTGTCTCAACTTCTTGCAATGAGAATTTCACCACTGAAAAAGATTGGTTGTGAAGTAATGATAAGCTCATAGAAAATAAGCTATAGGAAAACAGTGTATTGTTCAGGCAACAAAATAATCAATGGTGGATAATATTTATGGACATACTGAAGGAGGCGTAACTACTGATCTAGCCAAAATTATAGTATATTGGGAAAAGTGTCGGAGTGTTAGGATGGGTGGGAGTGGTGTCACAAAGAATCAGTAAAGAACAACTAAGAATCCATATTATATTTGGGAAAGTCAATATACAATTTTTAAGACTAGAGGTTTTTAACAATCTAAGTATATTCTGTAGATACATTAAGTCAAATAATAGAAGATGTGGCTCACTGACTTTAAATTAGTTACTCAAAAGGAACGGGAAATATGGTGAGATTTCTATAATAAACTTTGTGAAACGATTTAATCCTTTAAATTATGGAACATAGACTAGAAATATATGAGATCAAAAAGAATAAAGAATAAAAAACCAATATTAAAAATGCTTTAGACTTAAATGACAATTACAGCACTACTTATGTTTTTAGTAAAAACACACACACACACATATGCAGGCATACAAACATGAAAGCACATACACACATACCCAGACACAAGTGTACACATGCCTATATTTGAATATACAAAGACACATGCATACATACTGATAAACACAGAAACTCTTGTGCATGCCCTACATACATGGCTTTATAATAAGAGGAAAGTCCTGAGGTAACATAGGGCATGTGCAAATATAGAAATGATTATACACATGTACATATAAATCGTACACCTATACACATGCACACATGTACATATGACACACATACATGCACAGATGTACACACCTGTCTGAATATACTCACATACACATCTTTACACATATATATATATACAAATGCACACAGAAACATATACAAACTTACATACAATTCTAAACTTATAAAAATAAATGTATTTAAATGTATATAGAAAAGTTACTGGATGGAAATAGTGAAAATATTAGCAATAGTGTTACAAATAGCAATCTGGCCTAAGTGCTGTGAGACTTGGATGTATTTATTTTCTAAATTATTTTTTCATATTTTTTATAATTGTATTTAGAAAGAAATATTTTGAGTGGAAATCATGTAGCAAATATAATTTATTCTTGTAGCACAATGATTTGGTCTACATTACTGTTTCCTAATCTTAATTAGAAAACCTTAGTTTTCTACCAATATTATTCTACAAATATAATTACACAGAATGACTTTCTATAGACACTGTATTCTCTGACTTTTCCCATCATCTCTTTGAACATTTCTCTCTTTTAAAGGACACATACATTTTCTCTTTAATTTTTTATCTATTAAATAATAAATTCAAAGTGTATTATAAAAAATAAAGACAAAGGATTAGGTAGAAATAATTAAAATCATGTTTTTTGCAATTTTAAACTTTTTTCTGTTAAAAAATTTTTGACTATTACTTGTAATTTAATTTTAAAATTGGACTTAACTGGTTCAAAATCTTTGTCAATTATTCACAGAAGCATCTGAGGGAAGGGATTCTTAGGAAGAAAGTGAGTCAGAATAAAAAGGGAAAGTTTTGAGTGTGGTATAGGCGCTTTGCCTTCTTCATCTCATCTAATTTAAATTATAAAGAGACCTCATTGAATGGTGTAGAAAGAAATGTGGCTCATATACATATGTTTAACTTACAGGCTGCTCTCAAACTCTCTCCAGGGAATTATTTAACTTTCAAAAACTATTTTCTGTGTTCATTTACAAAACCTAAGTGCATTTTGAGAGAAAATCTATTTAAAAATGTGTATTCTTAGTTAAATGAAACTTCAGTTCTATAAACAGTGGTGGCTCAACCCCCTAGGGTGATAAGACCTTGAGCTTGTTGATGTTTGTCTCTGGGGAAGACAGCTTGGCCCGAGTAATCACCTGCATGCCCTAGGCCAGGGTAACGTATTGGAGAGGCTGGTACCCAGATCCACCATATGTGATGTATTAACCAGCCAAAGAGAGGCAAGGAAGCAGGGTGATGTGGCTGTCTGCCTCCTCTAACTGTCTAAAAGTCTCTGCCAGAATATTAGTATCTGTATTAGTCTGTTGTTGCTTGTAACAGAATACCTGAAATTGGGTAATTTATTTGAAAAAAAATATTTCTTACAGTTATGAAGAAAGAGAGGTTTTTTGAAGGGGCTGTATCTTGTTAGAGTCTTCTTGTTGGTGGGGACTCTGACGAGTCCAGAGGCAGCACAGGGCCTATTGGTGAGAGATCTGAACTTGTTAGCTCAGGACTCTCCTCCTTTTCTTTTAAAGTCACCAGTCCCACTCCTGTGATAACTCATTAATACATTAACCATTTAATCAATTAATCCATGAGTGGATTAATCCATTCAAGAAGACAGAGCTGTCATGATCCAATCACCTCTTAAAGATCCCACGCCTCAATACAGCCACATAGGGGATTAAGTTCCAACAGTTTTGGAGGGGACATTCAAACCACAGCAATATCTTTGTGGTAAAGTAAGAAATGGATTTAAAACTGTGTGCCACTTCCTGTCAATTGATTGGTGCTACTGAGACAGCTATGTTTGTGTTGGGCACTCAATGTGGAGAGGAGGTTCTCAAAGCATTCCAGCCTTGGCACTAGAGTCTGTTGGTTAATTAGCTGTATTTTATGGATGCAAAGTACAGGCGCTCTGATATCAGAAGCACTAATCGTCATTAGTTCACTGAGTACTTGGTCAAGTTATTTGACTTAGCCCCAATTTCATCAAAAAGACTTACCTCATAAGGTTGCCGGAAAGATAAAATGAGATAATGAATATAAAACCATGCTGTCTGATTATTGTTCAATAAGCACACTTTTTCCTTCATTGGATTTATTTATTTACTTTCAAGTGATGTGATACATAAAATAGTCCCCCCTTTATCCATGAGGAATATATTTAGACTCCAGTGGAAGCCCTGAAACTTGAATAGTATTCACTCGCACGTACACCGTGTTTTGTCCTTTACATACATGCATATAATAAAGTTTTATTTATAGATTAGGCACAGTAAAGATTAACAATAATAACAATAGAAAGAGGCATCAAGATGGCTGACCAGAAGCAGCTAGTATGCACTGGTCTCACAGAGAAGAGACATAGTGCAGGGTAAACACTAGTTCTTCAAGTGGATTGTCTACGAAGGCAAATTGGGATTCATCAAGGAAGCAACAGCAACCCACAGAAAGCAGAGAGGACTAAGACAGGACAACAGCCCTCCTGGAATTGTCCCAGAGCCAGGGGAGGCTCTCTACCATGGAAAAAAGGTGAGTAAGAGCCCCTGGGACTCATACTTCTGCCACAAACATTTGCAATCCCAGGGAAGACAGGAGATCATCTCTGGATAGACCCCACCCTCTGGGCCTGCAGACTGACGCAAAGAGCTGCCTGGAGTCTGGGAAGAGCCACCACTCAGCTCTATGGGGAGCCCCATGGGTCTTGGATCCTTGAACACCCTGTCGCCAGCTGCTGTAGCCCCACCGGTAAAGGAGGCCAAGCTCTTTCATAAGCCCCCAGGATAGGGATGCACCCACAGTGCTGAGGAGCAGATGGATTGCAGGCCCTGTCTTTGCTGCATCTTACCAAGCAAAGCCCACTGGCCTGGAACCCCAGTGCAGCCACCCCACTTCTGCCTGAGTACCCTGGCAGGTCACACAGCTCCCAGAGGTAATTCCCAGGACCACGACAATTGTCAGGGCTATTGTCTTTGTCCCTGCTGCCTTCAGGATGGGAAGGGAATAAAGAGCTTGAGAACTGCCACGGGCCTCTAGCATGCTGTGGCTGCCATATGGAAAAGCAGCAAGACCATTTTCTACACAGATCCCTGCCCTTGCTACTTTTCACTGGACAGTATGCTGGCCTGGGCTCCCAGCGCAGCTACCCTATCCCTGCCTAATCAGTTCAATCAGTGGCAGCAATGCATTTCTCTTGGGTAGAGCTCCTGAAGACTGTCAACAAGCTCTCTTCCATCACCACCACAGCAGTATCCACCCCCTGCTCCCACAGGCTAGGGAGGAAACAAAGAATCTGACTATTTGTCTGCTTCTACAGCATACAGCAGCCATGCTATGGAGAGGAGGACAGGCTGTCTTCCCTGTGAGACCTAAAACCCCTGTTCTTCCCCAGAAGCCCCCATACTCTCTGGTTTGGGCCTGCAGCACAGCCATCCCACTCCAAGCTGAACATTCTGATTGGAAGTGGCTCTGCATTTCTTTGGAGTGGATCTCCTAGAGGCAACTGACAGCTCCTCTGACACTGCCACCATCGCCAGGGTTAGGGAGGGAATGAAGAATCTGATTGCTCTGCTCCTACCTCCAGCATGCCATGGTCACATTACAGAGTGGAGAACAGATAGTCTTTCCTCTGACTGTCTTCTCAGTGAGCCCCACTCCCACTCTTCACTAGGCAGCCTCCTTCCCCAACTCTGGCACAGGGTGCCAGTACAGTTGTTCTACCCCTCACTGATCATTCCAATTGACAGGAAGTCTGTGTTTCTCTGAGGTGGAGCTCCCAGAGACAAGAGACAGGTCCTCTCCCATTGCCACTGCCTAGGTCTGTGCCCCTGCTGCCCCTAAGCTGTGGAGGGAACAAAAAGCCTGAGCTCTCCCCAGGGTTGCGGTGCACGCAGAGTTCAGGAGTGCCAAGCTGAGATCTGTGACTGGCACTCAGGCAGGAGCAGAGCCCACACTCTCTGATGTGGTTTGGCTCTGTGTCCCCACCCAAATCTCATCTCAAATTATAATCTCCACGTGTCGAGGGAGGAACCTTGTGGGAGGTGATTGGATCATGGGGGCAGTTTCCCTCATGCTGTTCTCATGGTAGTGAGTTCTCACAAGATCTGATGGTTTTATAAGAGGCTCTTCCCTCTTCTCTCTTGTTCTCTTCCTGCCACCTTGTGAAGAAGGTACTTGCCTCTCCTTTACCTTCTGCCATGATTGTAAGTTTCCTGAGGCCTCCTCAGTCATGTGAAACTGTGACTCAATTAAACCTCCTTCAGTCTCAGGTAGTATCTTTATAACAGTGTGAGAACAGACTAATATGCTCCCAGGTCACTGAGAGAGGTGAGTCACATGGTTTGTAGGCTGCTGCAGGTCTCCCCTCCCTCCACAAGGCTGGCCAGGAAAGGTGTGGCCTATCTCCCTGCCATGACCTCTGCCAAAGAGAGTCCTGTAGCCCAGAACACCTAACAAAAGAAACAAGAGTGGAGTGCCAGTGATCTGAGGGGTCTCCCTCAAAGCACAGGAGTGAATCTGGTAAGGAAATCATCTCCCTCTTAGTCTCACTGTAGAATATGGCTGCAAACAGGAGGAAATACAATGGAACCATGTGGCCGAGTAATAGCCTGTTTGCCAGCCATTATTCTTAAGAGCCATGTACTGGATTTCAACCCAAACTACAACACCAAAAATATTCTGCTAATATATGCCCCTGTGAAACCAAAGGCAAGAATTCAGCCACAAATAAAGACTCTGCACAGGAACTTGGCCCTCTTGAAACATCTATGAAGCCAACTGATTATACTTAAATTATGCCACAGTGAAAGGAACACTAATCCTCTCAGATGAAAAAAAAACCAGCATAAGAATTCTGGCAATTCAAAAAACCAGTGTTTGCTTACCTCCAAATGCATCCACTAGCTCCCCAGCAATGATTTTTAACCAGTCTGAAATTACTAAAATGGCAGACATAGAAATTAGAATCTAGATGGCAAAGAAACTCATTGGGAAAGTTGAAATTTAATCCAAGGAATTTAAGGAATCCTGTTAAATGATTAAAGATCTTAAAGAAGCCACTTTAAGAAGGAATCAAGCTGAACTGCTAGAGCTAAACAAATTCACTAGAAGAATTTCATAATGCAACTGAGAGTATTAACAGTAGAATATACCAAGCTGAGCAAAGAATCTCTGAGCTCAACCACTGGTTCTTCAAATCAACTCAGCCAAAAATAAAGAAAAAAAAATAAACAAAATAAGCAAAACCTCTGAGAAATATAGGACTATGTAAATAGACTAAATCTATGACTCACTGACATTCCTGAGAGAGAAGGAGAGAGAATAAACAACTTGGAAAATAACCTGGAGGATCTAGTCTACAAAAATTTTTCTAATCTTACTAGAGAAGTTAGCATGCAAATCCAAGAATTATAGACAACCCAGTGAGATACTATACAAGATGACCATTCCCAACATACACAGTCATGAGATTCATCAAGATCAATACACATACACACACACACACACACACAATCTCAAAGGAACGCAGCGAGAGGGGTCAAGTCACGTACAAAGGGAATCCAATTAGGCTAGCGGCAGAACTCTGAGAAGAAACCTTGCAAGGTAGAAGAGATTGGGGGGCCTAGTTTCAGCATCTTTAAAACAAAATTCCAACCAAAAATTTCATATCCCACCAAACTAAGTTTCATAGGTGAAAGAGAAATAAAATCCTTACACGACAAGCAAACACTGAAGAAATATGTTTCAATTATACCAGTTATATGAGGTCCTTAAGAGAGTGCTGAACATGGAACTGGTTTAGATACCACAAAAACACACTTAAGGACATAGCCCACAGGCACTATAAAGCAATCACACAATCAAGTCTGTATAACAACCAGTTAGCAACATGATCACAGGATCAAAATTTCAGATATCAAAATAATCCTGAATGTAAATGGGTTAACTTCCCCACCTAAAAGACAAAGAATGGCAGAATGGATGAAAAGACAAGACCCAGTCATCTGCTTTCTTCAAGAGACCCATTTAACATGTAATGACACCCATAAGCTCAAAATAAAAGGACGATGTAAGATCTACTTTGTAAATGGGAAACAAAAAGAGCAGGAGTCACTATTCTTAGATAAAACAGATTTTAAACCAATAAAATATAAGAAGAACAAGAAAATACATTACATAATAATAAAGGGTACAATCCAACAAGAATCCTTAACTATCCTAAATAAATACATATCCAGCATTGGAGCATGCAGATTCATAAAACAAGTTGTTATTGGACTATGAAAATGCTTAGACAACCACACAATAATAGCGAGAGACTTCAGCACCCCATTGACAGCATTAGACAGATCATTGAGGCAGAAAACTAATCTGAAATTCATATGGAACCAAAAAAGGATCCAAATAGCCAAAGCAATCTTAAACAAAAAGAACAAATCTGGAGGCATCACACTACTTGAGTCAAACCATACTATAAGGCTATAGTAACCAAAACAGGGTGCTGCTGGTACAAAAATAGACACATAGTCCAATGGCACAGAATAACAAACTCAGAAACACAGCCACATACTTACAACCATCTGATCTTCGACAAGGCTGACAAAAAACAAGTAATGAAGAAAGAAATCCCTATTTCATAAATAGTGTTGGTATAACTGGCTAGCCACATGTAGAAGAATGAAAGTGGACCTTTTCACCATGTAAAAATTAACTCAAGATGGATTAAAAATTTAAATGTAATACCTCAAACTGTAAAAATCCTAGAAGAAAACCTGGGAAATACCCTTTGTGACATCAGCCTTAACAAATAATTTTTGGCTAAGGCCTAAAAAGCAATTGAAATTGCAATGGCAAAAAATTGGCAATTAAACTAAAGAGCTTCTGCCCTCTCTCACCACTCCTATTAAACATAGTATTGGAAGTTCTAGCCAGAGCAATCAGGCAAGAAAAAGAAATAAAGGGTATTCAATTAGGAAAGGAGGAAGTCAAATTGTCTCTATTTATAGATGACATGATTGTATATCTAGAAGAACCTGTTGTCTCAGCCCAAAATCTCCTGAAACTGATAAGCAACTTCAGCAAAGTCTCAGGATACAAAATCAATGTTCAAAAATCACAAGCATTCCTATACACCAATAACAGATTTAAAGAGAGCCAAATCAAGAATGAACTGCCATTCACAATTGCTACAAAGAGAATAAAATACCTAGGAATACAACTAACAAAAGATGTAAAGAACCTCTTCAAGGAGAACTACAAACCATTGCTCATCGAAATAAGAAAGGACACAAAAAGATGGAGAAACATTCTATGCTCATGGTTAGGAAGAATCAATATTGTGAAAATGGCCATACTGCCCAAAGTAATTTATAGATTCAACACTATCCCCATCAAGCTACCAATGACCTTCTTCACAGAACTGGAAAAAATCACCTTAAACTTCATATGGAACCAAAAGAAAGCCAGCATAGCCAAGTCAATTCTAAGCAAAAAGAACAAAGCTGGAGGCATCACGCTACGTGACTTCAAACTATACTACAAGGCTACAGTAATCAAAACAGCATGGTACTGGTTCCAAAACAAAGATATAGACCAATGGAACAGAACAGAGGCCTCAGAGGCAATGCCACACATCTAAAACTATCTGATCTTTGACAAACCTCACAAAAACAAGCAACGGGGAAAGGATTCCCCTGTTTAATAAATGGTGTTGGGAAAACTGGTTAGCCATGTGCAGAAAGCAGAGACTGGACCCCTTCCTGACACCATACACTAAAATTAACTCCAGATGGATTAAAGACTTAAACATAAAACCTAACACCATAAAAACCCTAGAAGAAAACCTAGGCAAAACCATTCAGGACATAAGCATAGGCAAGGACTTCAGGACTAAAACACCAAAAGCATCAGCAACAAAAGCCAAAATAGACAAATGGGATCTAATTAAACTCCAGAGCTTCTGCACAGCAAAAGAAACAATTATTAGAGTGAACCGACAACTAACAGAATGGGAAAAAATTTTTACAATCTACCCATCTGACAAAGGGCTTATATCCAAAATCTACAAAGAACTAAAACAGATTTACAAGAAAAAAACAAATCCATTCAAAAGTGGGCAAAGGATACGAACAGACACTTTTCAAAAGAAGACATACATGAGGCCAACAAACATGTGAAAAAATGCTCATCATCGCTGGTACATTAGAGAAATGCAAATCAAAACTACATTGAGATACCATCTCATGCCAGTTAGAATGGTGATCATTAAAAAATCTGGAGACAACAGATGCTGGAGAGGATGTGGAGAAATAGGAACACTTTACACTGTTGGTGGGAGTGTAAATTAGTTCAACCATTGTGGAAGACAGTGTGGTGATTCCTCAAGGACCTAGAAATAGAAATTCCATTTGACCCAGCAATCCCATTACTGGGTATATATACAAAGGATTATAAATTGTTCTATTATAAGGACATATGCACACATATGTTCATTGCAGCACTGTTTACAATAGCAAAGACCTGAAACCAACTGAAATGCCCATCGATGATAGACCGGACAGGGAAAATGTGGCACATATACACCATGGAATACTACGCAGCCCTAAAAAATGATGAGTTCATGTTCTTTGTAGGGACATGGATGAACCTGGAAATGATCATTCTCAGCAAACTGACCCAAAAACAGAAAATCAACACCACATGTTCTCACTCATAGGCAGGTGTTGAACAATGAGAACACATGGACACAGGGAGGGGGAGCATCACACACTGAGGTCTTTTGTGGGGGACTAGAGAGACAGGGGGTAGGGAGTTGGGGAGGGGATAACATGGGGGAGAAATGCCAGATATAGGTGATGGGATGGAGGCAGCAAACCACATTGCCATTTATGTACCTATGCAACAATCCTGCATGTTCTTCACATGTACCCCAGAAACTAAAATGCAATAAAATATTTTTTAAAAAAGAGCTTCTATACTGCAAAAGGAACAATCAACAGAGTAAATAGACAACCTACAGAATGGAAGAAAATATTCACAAGCTATGCATCTAAAAAAGTCTAATATTTAGAATCTATAAGGAACTTAAACAAACTAACAACTGAAAAAACAAATAGCCCCATTAAAAATGAGCAAAGGAAGCCAGGCGCAGTGGCTCACCCCCTGTAATCCCAGCACTTTGGGAAGCCGAGGTGGGTGGATCATCTGTGGTCAGGAGTCTAGACCAGCCTGGTCATCATGGTGAAACCCTATCTCTAATAAAAATACAAAACTTAACCAAGCATGGTAGCATGCACCTGTAGTCCCAGCTACTTGGGAGGCTGAGGCAGAAGAATCTTTGAACCCAGGAGGTAGAAGCTTCAGTGAGCCGAGATCGTGCACTCCAGCCTGGGTGAGAGAGTAAGACTTCGTCTCAAAATAAAATAAAATAAAATAAAATTGGCAATGGGCAAAGAATATGAACAGACACTTCTCAAAAGAAGATTTACAAGTGACCAAGAAACATATGAAAAAATGCTCAATATCATCAATCATCAGAGAAATGCAAATCAAATCACAATGAGATATCATCTCACGCTAGTCAGAATGGCTATTATTAAGACAAAACAAACAAAACAACAACAACAACAAAAAAAAAAAAACAGATGCCAGCTAGGCTGCAGAGAAAAGGGAATGTTTATAAACTGTTGATGGGAATATAAATTAGTTCAGCCACTGTGGAAAGCAGTTTGGAGATTTCTCAAAGAATTTAAGGCAGAGCTACTATTTGACCCAGCAATCTTATTATCATGTACATAGCCAAATGAAAATAGATCATTTTTATTATTATACCAAAAAGACACATGCCCCTGTAGTTGATTACTGCACTGTTCACAATAGCAAAGACATGGAAATATCTTAGGTGCCCATGCATTGTTGGTTGCATAAAGAAAATGTAGTACATATACATCATGGAATACTACAGAGCTGTAAAAAAGAATGAAATCATGTTCTTTGTAGCAACATGGATGCAGCTGGAGGCCATAATCCCAAGTGAGTTACTGCAGGTACAGAAAACCAAACCAAATGCTGCATGTTCTCACTTCTAAGTGGGAGCTAAACATTGAGTACCCATGGCTATAAATATGGGAACAATAGTTACTGCAAACTCCTGGGGGTGGGAGGAGGAAGAAGGAAATGGGTCAAAATATTACCTATTGGGGTACTATTCTCACTACCTGGGTGCAATCTGCTCATGTAACAAATCTGCACATTTATTAAATGTACCTAAAATAAAAGTTAAAAACAAAAGCAAAACAAAATAATGGCTAAAAAAATAAAATAAAATAACATTTTAAAATTTAACATTTTGAAGTAAATAATAAAATATCTCATACTTTTTCTAATCTCCATATCTGTGGCTTAATCACATTAATCGTTCCTGCTATGTATTTATTATCATTCTTGTTCTTTATACTTGATTAGATAATCTAGTTGTTCTTTTTTTAGTAAATTATTTAAAGACAAAGTACTTGAATTATGAATTTTCTTTTCATTTTTAGTTCACTAGTGTTTACTTTTATCTATATTAACATAATTTATGTATATTAACATATTTATCCTACTTTGTTATTCTTTTTTGTCATTTATGTATCATTTTAAGTTGAATGATTATCTATTTTTAAATAAAAGCAAAGTCTGAATTTGTCTATTAATGAATAGAGATTAAAATGTATTAGAAAAAAACTAATAATAAAATGGGACAATTATAACAATATACTGTAGTAAAATTTATGTGAATGTGGTCTCACTCATACACACACTCTCTCTTTCAAGATACCTTATTGTACTGTTCTCACCTATTTCAGACCTTGATTGACCACAGGTAACTGAAACCAGAAAAAGCAAAACCACAGCTAAGGGAATCAACTGTATAATATTGTAGCTCAAGCCACCATTTAGACGTTTGTTTCCAAATCTAGCATAGAATAATAGAAAAAGAAGTCACGTTTTTCTAATAATCAGAATTTTTCTTGGAACAAAAATATAGGGAATACTATTAAGACTGAGGACAAAGAAATGCACACCCATGGCAATTACATGCATGTGGAATTGACGCTTCTAGACCTGTTACACACAATAACAGAAATTGTGCACACAATAGCACACAATAGCAGAAATTCCAACATAGTTAAAAAATTTATAACACATGCCCAAATGCAGAGATAATTTCTGATCTTTAAATGGAGACCAAGTTCCAAATACCCAACTTATTTTGTAGGGCCACTAGATACAACATTCCAGCCATCTAGGAAAAAGACAAAGCATTTGACTTCTTGAACTGTGATAGGTGTGACTTTACTAGAATTTTACTCATCAAGACTCGGGAGAAAATAGCTATGAGTTGTGGAAAATAATTTAAAGAATATAAAATTTGAGATTAAACGGATCTAAGTTTCAATCTCCACTGTTTGCTGTTTTGGCAATGAGACATTGAAAAAATATTGAGCATCCCTGGACCTTAGTTTCTCATTTTTAAAATGCAACTGATAACAAATAGCTTTTAGGGTCACTGTGGAAAATATACTAATGTGTGCATAGCATTTGGCACAATGCTGGTGTGCACTAGGTGTTCACAAAATGGAGAAATACAACTGAATGGATTTAAGGTATTAGAGCATTTTGTAAGTTTCTCATTTTTGTATTTTGTAAACTTGAGTTTCATATTATACATTATCATTCTTTGGAAAAACCTTTTCATGCTGAAATTTCATTACATATGTAAATCTGAGTTATTTTTCTCTACCTCTCAACATGATTAGTGCTTTGCCAAGTCACTAATTACAGAATTAGCAAAAACAGCTGGTTTAAATCAAATCATCAATGGAAGTTAAGGTGAGGAATAGCAATGTCAGAACAGCATTGATTTGAACAATACACAAGCATGCCGTATGTAACCTTCAAGCTCAGATCACACCGTTAGAAAATCCACCATTGATGGTAATTGGGAAGAGGAGAAAATCAAATAACCCATTTGCTGAGTGGGAAAAAAAATAGATCAGCGTTATTGGGCAATGACCCTCTTCAAATAAATTGTGTTAACACTATTTAGAGTCTATGAAGCCAAAAGCTCAAGGTCTTCAAGAGGTGAATAGTTACACTCAAACAATCAAACTGGGCATATAACCAACAACCAGAGTCTCTACTAATTGCATGTTTGTTCCTGTGTGATCAGAAGGCTCCCGGGGAGCCTGATCTCTAGAGATGCTAGGGTAGTGGCAAGCTTGTTATTTTATTGGCTATGGAGAAGAAAGACACCTTTTTTTCTAGTTCATAGAAATATAGGACAAAGGCTTGAGGCAATTCTTAAAGATCTGGTTTTATTTTTAATATTCTTTCTCGAGGACCTTCGTTCCTCTTCTTATTTAACCTTAGATTGAAGAAGTCTTTCCTCTCCAAATACCCATGAGCCTAGAAATAAATGACAATAACTCTGCATTTAGCAGGGTGTTGGGAAAGTAAGCCAGAAGAATAATAACAGATTAAGAAGCTCTCCTTAATGACAGGGCCTCAAGAATGCACTGATATGACTAGAGATGGGTAGTTGTCAAATGAATTTGGGGCTCAGTGCCAGAGACAGTTCATGGAGACTCGATCAGTTGGTTACAGTTACACTCCAGAATTTCTTCTATGATGTAGACTCCTGAAGAGTTATAACACAATGCTTGAATCTGGAGTGGAAAGTTTGTGATGATTAATTTTATGTGTCAACTTGACTGGACCATAGGATATCCAGACATCTAGTCAAGCATTATTCTGGGTGCCTTTGTGAGGGTATTTCTGAATGAGATTAACATTTTAATTGATGGCCTGCGTAAAGGAGATTGCCCGCTATAATGTGGGTTAACCTTATCCAATCCATGGAGGGTCTGAACATAACAAAAAGGCTGACCCAATAAGTAAAGGAAAACTCCTCCCTGACTGCCTGAGGTAGGCCATTGGTTTTTTTCTTGCTTTGAGACTCAGACTGAAACTGGCCCTTCCTGGATCTCAAGCCCGAAAGCTTTCAGGCTGAGACTTACACCATCAGCTTTCTTGGTTCTCAGGCCTTTGGACTCAGACTGAAACTACATCATCGTCTCTCCTGGTTCTCCAGCTTGCTGACTGAGAATCTTGAGAACTGTTAGCCCACCATATTCACTTGGCCAAATTCATCATAATGAAATCTGTGTGTGTGTGTGTGTGTGTGTGTGTGTGTGTGTGGTGTGTATTCTATCGATTGATCTATCTATGTATCTATCTACTTATCTATCATCTATGTGTCTATCTGTCTTATTTGGAGAACCCTAACACAGTGACTCTCTTAGTTACCTGTATAAGAGCCAATCCTAAAATAATACTAATACCATTTTTGCCATGCCATCTTTCCTTTACACCATGATGGGTTACACATATACTATCTCATAATCTTTATAACTATCATATGAAATAGTTGCTATTGTCACTTGTAAATGGAAAAGTAAAAATCCAAAGGGTTACTTGACTTCTCAGAACCACATAGCTATTAAGCAAGAGTCGAGATTCAAATCCTTGCTGTAGATTGTATTTTACTGCCCTCAACATTAACTGTTAGCCTAAAAATAGCCCTCTGCCCCTCTCTTTCCTACTCTACCCACTGTTTCTTTATTTTTCAAAATTGATTATTAAAAGAAAATCAAATCTGTATCTGTTCTTGAAATTTTTTGACTTTTAGAAATCAATTCTTTCCAACTTTTCCCCCGAAGTACTTTTGGCAGTACTGAGCTCTGTAAATGATGTCATTGTAGTGGACAGTATGATATTCCACCCATATCCTTTTTCAAGGCTGAAAGACTTATTTTTCCCTCTGCAGGAAAGGTAGTTTCTCATAGGCAGTGCTCAACAACCACACTTTTTGGGAAAATGTACCTAAAGAGGGTTGCCTCCCCTAGTTGTACCTTCTTCTCATGGTAACCAGCATGGAATAACTGGTTCATATAAAGGTATAAGGGTTTGAGCCTTTGTCCCAGTGCAGGACAATTCTGAAGCACCAGACCATTTTTAGAGATCTGGGTGAAATAAGCTGAGACATTGATTGAGACTTTACTGCAGCTCAACTTCTCTCTTCTCCCAGTTGGCTTCCTTCCCTTCCATAGGTATCAATCCCAAGAACATATTCTAGTGAACTTCCTATATTTTAATCTCTGTTTCGGAATTTGTTTTCCAGGGGAAGAAAACCTGCAAGAGTCGTGGTGATATGAATTGATCAAATAGGATAAGCTATTTTCCTTGGGGGGTTCCTCAGGTCAGTGCTCTGTATAGAGCATGTCATCGATGTAGGAACTGAGCATCTTTAAAGAACAGAAAGCAGGTGAAAGGCACAAGGGAACATTTGTTGACAGACTTCTGTAGCAAGTGTTTGGGAACAAGCTACTATTTCTACATATTCAGAATTTTTACTTATGTTAGAATTTTTTGGTTTTTTTTGTGAGACGGAGTCTTGCTCTGTCTCCCAGGCTGGAGTACAGTGGCGCGATCTTGGCTCACTGCAACCTCCACCTTCCCAGTTCAAGCGATTCTCTTGTCTCAGCCTCCTGGGTAGATGAGACTACAGGCATGTGCCACCATGCCCAGCTAATTTTTTTGTATTTTTAGTACAGGCAGGGTTTCACCATGTTGGTCAGGCTGGTTTTGAGCTCCTGACCGTCAAAGATCCGCCCACCTCGCCCTCCCAAAGTGCTGGGATTACAAGGGTAAGCCACAGCACCCAGCCTATGTTAGAATATTTAATTTCCAAAGAAACTCTGTATAGTAGTTATAAATCTACTTATATTACAGACAAAGAGACAGAGACTTAGGGACAAAATATTTCACCCAACTTAGACATTGGTCATGTTACGCATGTTATGCAATTGACCACCCAACCCCCACTTTGAGCTATGCACAGATAATGAAAGGGGAAAATGTAGTTACTGGTTAGTCTTCCATCACAGGTTTTGGCTACTGTTTGTGTGTGTGTGTGTGTGTGTGTGTGTGTGTGTGTGTGTGTGTGTGTGTGTCTAAATCCTTAATACACAAGCCAGGTGATGAGAGAAATGACAGTAAACATCTATCATCCTGTGAGAAAGGAGCTGAGACAAACCAACAGTCCCTTTTGTTTAGCTTCCAGAACAACTAACTATAATCTATTTCAGATTGTTGAAAAACAGATTTATGTTTTGTTTCATTTTGTTTGTATCTTTTTAAGAGCTCACTTAGTAAGACAAAAGCCAGACTAGAACTCCAATTCTGCACACTAAAAAAAAAAAAGAGAGAGATATTTAGATTGTGTTTGCGTGTGTGTGTGTGTGTGTGTACAAATGCACATGCACAGGCCAGCTTTGGTAAACATTTGAGGCTGTAGGCACTACTAAAGGCAGTCAATGTCCTGATCACAAAAGATGAAAAGGACAGAATCTTCTCCTAAACACAGTGCTATGGGGAAGGCGGCTAACCCCCATCACTACTGAAAAGTGTCTCAATTGCTTTATTAGAAGTATGTTCAGATTGTTGGGGGATGATTAAATCTAATTTGGAAACTTGAAAAGGCACTACTAAGAAGACATTTAAATTGGATCTTGAGGGATGAGAAGGACTTTGCCAGATGAAGAATAAAGTAAACACCATTTTGGAGAGAAAAAGAATCATAGCAATAATTGCCTAGAGAAGGAGATGGATCAGACTGTGAAATGCCATTTATAATACAATGAGTTAGATTCTAGACTGAAGGCAACAGGGTTTCCTCAAAAGTATTTCTTTCTCCACTGTCTCACCCAAGACCTAGCATGATAAGAGCTTGTTTTAGAATGACAGTTTTAGCAATAGAGTGGAGGAAAGGTTATATATTGGGGATTACGGAGGAAAGGGATCACGGAGTTTTCCAAGAATTCTAATTTACAGCTCTTTGCTTCATGTTTTCCTAACACAACTCAAGTCTTCATCATGACAGTGGCAGAAAAATTGCAACAGCAACTTGTAAGGGCTGAAACAAATAAAATCCTGTGCCACACAAAACTTGAGGCAGATATCTACTTTTATTCTCTCTATATTTTTAACATCAAAACTTGATGCTGCTTTGTTGCAATTGCAGTTAAGCATGCTAGAGTTTGAACATACTGGGACATTTACCCTTACTGTAATCATTTAGCCTTGGTTATGGTGGAATTTCAGGGTAAGAATAGTCCCAGTGCTTCAGTATTTAAATTCTTTCTGTAGTATCCCTGACAAGTGCATTGTGCTGGATGAGATAGAAGGAGGGCTCCAATTTATTTCCCCAGGAAGCTTATGCATTCACAGAACTCCAAGTGTTAGAAGTCGCTGTCTCACATTGAAACAGTATTTTTCAACATACAGTTTCTGGTTCTACATCTTGGAGACAAACATTTCAGAGGAATTTCAAACTCTCGCTTAATAGCATCTGGGGTACTATTGTTCTTGGCTCTTTTTTCTTTCCACGTGTTCTTTCCCTCCAGGCTTATGCATACTTATGGTCCTACATCCCGCACTAGATTGATGACTACCAAGCTACATCTCCAGCCAGGCTCTCTTTCTGATCTCCAAGATACTATATCCAATTCTCCTCTGTAATCTTCCACTTGAATGTCTCCTGCATAAAGTTCCAAGTGTTCAAAAGTGGGCCACTCCTTCCCTTTCCTCAATGTGTTCTCGTACCTCTTTGCCTTACCTCAATGGATGGTCACCCAAACTACACCCAGTCATCTACTTGGCAACCTGATCTACAAATCTGGCACATATCACTGATACTTGCTCTTTCAACTTTAACGTGTATAAAAATTTGGATGTGAATACTTCTAAAAATGTTAATTATGACTTAGTTGATTTCATTTCTAACGACCTTCCAGAAGACGTCAATGTGCCTGGTCCTCAGACTATACTTTGAGTAGCAAGGTCCTAGACATATCCTTGTCTTTTAGTTGTACATAGATCTTGGTAGCTGGTGAAGAAATCACAGGCTTTGAAATTAGACAGTTCTAAGTTTAAATTATGGATCTGATCAATAATAGTAATGTGTCAATGAACAAACCATTTAACCTCTGTGCTGCAAACTTTCACTTAAAATGAGGATGACCTGTCTCATAGATTCTTAAATTATGTGAAGTAGGTAAAATGCATAGCTCAGCATCTGTCATGCTGTCGAGACTCAAAAATGCAAATTTCCTGTGCTTTTCAAACCTGTAGCTTAATAAAAATAAATTGGTATTTATTAGGTGCCAAGATTCCTTTAAGGGAAAGAGACTTAGTCTTTATTATAATTAACTCCAGGCTGTACTGAATTGCAGTTTCGGTGACCTAATAAGAGGAACTCAGATCAGGTAACATTCTGTGATCCGAGACACAAGTTGAACTGCCCACAAGAGAAGTAGTTTCCCTCTGAGAAGGAGCACTGTGACCCCATTCTTAGAGCAACTCTGTGTATGCCCTTAAAAGCTAATGGCCTTTATGTTAAATCTATGGGTTTCTGTGGCCATTGTCCTAATTAGAAAGGAAAGATCATCAGTTGGGATCTCTGATGATCTCTCCATGACTCCCACAGAGGCATGTGGTGCTCTGGTGGCTGGACTGTGAAGAAGGCCAATCAGGAGAGAAGAAACTAAAGCTAGCCAAAAGATTGAGTGAGCATCAAAATCTAAGCCTTCACAGGAGAATCGCTTGAACCTGGGAGGCAGAGGTTGCAGTGAGCCGAGATCACCTCACTGCACTCCAATCTGGGCGACAGAGTGAGACTCCGAAAAATCTAAGCCTTCATAAGCAGCATAGATGAGTGTTTACAACCGTGAAATTAACAGTCTATTGAAATAACTGGGCAAGTAACAGATTTCAACATACAGCTAAAAGGAGGTAGCACATAGGAACCACATATAACACAATATTAGCAGATAAGAGAAAGTTTTCTGAAGGAAGGGATGGTATGTCATGTAGCAGTATTTCATTTAAAATGTGTTTAAAATGTGTTTATCTTAATACAGAGTTATCAACTTTTTTTATATCCATTGCAAAGCATTCCATGATAAAGATATATCATAGTTTATTCAATGTCGTAATTGGATTTTTATAAAAGCTTCAAAAATTTTTATTGTAAGCAATGCTGCCCTAAATGATTTTGTACTCCTCCATGTAGATCTGTGTAAGTGTTTCTTTAGGAGTATACAGTAGATTGGAAAGAACTAAACTATGAATTTCATTTTTAATTAACAATTAACTG
The DNA here is from genome assembly GCA_036589455.1 of Ateles fusciceps. Taxonomy (NCBI): domain Eukaryota; kingdom Metazoa; phylum Chordata; class Mammalia; order Primates; family Atelidae; genus Ateles; species Ateles fusciceps. Next base: position 702,474 of record JAZHEH010000276.1, read on the forward strand.
AAATTTAAAATTTGGATCTGGGTATTTTTACCATACTATCTCTTTATATTATAAATGCTTTTTAAATATTTGATAATCCAATGAATAAATATATCTCTCTCCTTTTTATTTTCTTTTATAGATTTTTTGTCGATATCCTTTGCCTATTTTCTGCAAGATTGTTTGGGTTCAAGATATTATTTTCTTGTCCATTATACATGTTGACTGGTTCTATCAAAGCTTTTTCTATCAAAGTTTTTGTTTTTCAGAAAAGGAACTTTTGATATTATTGATCAATTCTACTTTTTATTTTCCATTTTGTTATTTTTTACTAATTTTTATCCCTAATTCCCTGCATCTAATATTTGTGGTTCATTTTGTTGCTGTTTTTCTATCTAATTGAGCTAAAAAATAAGTTACTTCCCTTTTCATATTTTTTTCTAATGAATATGTCATTTTGGTTGTTTCTATATAGCATAGAAATATCAATTTATATCAATTTAAAACCACTTTTAATTTTATTTGATTTCTAATTTAACTTAATTATTTACAATGATTTAAAAATTTTCTAGGACAATAGATGTTTTGCCTCTTCTTTTTCACTTACTATTTAATGAAAAACATTTTGACATTTTCTTCAGTAAATTGTATTATATTTACTTGGAAATTATCAGGCCTAATGCATGGTCAATTCTTTTCAATAAGTCATGTTTTTTAAAGATTATATTCTTTGTAAAATAAAAAGGTCAATATTTATTGAATCAAGCATATCTACTGTATCATTCAAATCCTTTTTTTGTTTGTTTGTTTTAAGAAAGCATGCTTAAATTTGCCATTTATTTTATTTTTTTACTTGTATAAATTTAGGGGTACAAGTGCAGTTTTGTTACATGGATATATTGCATCATGGTAAAGTCTGGGCTTTTAGTGTTTCCATCACTCAAATAGTGTGTATTGTACCCATTAAGTAATTTCTTATCCTTCACTTCGCATTTGGAGTTTCCAATGCCCATTATTTCACTCTCTATATCTACCCACTATTCAGCTGTCACTTATAAGTGAGAACATGCAGTATTTGACTTTCAGTTTCTGAGTTATGATATGGTGTGATAAAAATCATACCTATTATAAGTTTGCGAATGTCTTAATGTATTCTCACAGTTTTGCTACTTTTAAGGTATATTATCAGTTGTAATTATGTGGTGATTTTTATTACATATCTTTTAATTTTGACTTTTTCACTATGATAGAGGTCCTTTTGGTCTTTGTTTTGCATTATATTTTGTCTTAAATTCATATGACTGTATCTGCTATATTTTGGTTGAGTCTATCTCTTACACTTTTCAGCATTTCCAAGTTCTTTCCTTTTAGACACAATTTTTTTTAAATGATTACTTATGTAGCTTTTTAAAAACCTAGAAAAGTAATGTCTTTGTTGCTATCTCTTTAGTCTTTAGATGGATATTTAATACATTTAGATTTATTGCTATTACTGACACTTTTTGAATTTTCTTGGCATTATACTTAGCATTAACTGTTTCATTGTTGTGAAATGTGTAAGGACAAGGATATCGACAAGAACTTCATAAAAAGGAATACAAAAGAGAGACATATTTATTCATTAGATTATCAAATATTTTAAAGGGTTAATGATATAAAGAGGTACAGTGTCATATAAGGAAAACATACGTTTTATGAAACAAATAAGGGTAAGTTGTGGTTAGCCACAGCTAACCCAGTGTGGAGCTGGTAAATGTTGAGAATCAGTTCTATGAAGAAACCAAAAATCCCTGATTGTGGAGTTTGTCAATTCATGTGATATCTCACCACAGTGGATTTCAAACCACTAACACAATGAATGTGGATTTGGGCAGTGATCATTTCCAATAAAAACAGGCAAATTACTTCAAGAACATAGGTAATCTTAAAATAATAAAAACATAATTAATTTGGAGTTTTTAATCATTGTTTTAATATAGTTATTTGTAAGCTTCTATAATTATCTTTTAATAATGACTGCATTTAACAACTGGTTAGCAAAATTCCTGAAAATTTTAGGCTCTCATAAACTAGTTTAACAAAGCTTATGTATCCTACTGAACACAAAATTGTGAAGATTTTCTTAGTGTCAGTAGGTATGGGGAGGAGGTATGTCCCTAGAGAGGAAGCTGAAGTGAAAGACGACTCTAGGTCAATAAAAAACATCCTCTATTAATACTTAGTCTATTAGGCTTCTATTAAGGCTTCAGTCACTGGGGAAGCTAGATTTAGATTTCAGGATGGTGGATGTTAAAAGGACATCAAGCATGTGGAGTAAGGTAAGAAAGTGCTGAAAATCATGTCTTCCCCTAGGACCTCCATTTACGTAAGTTTGCCTAGATTCATGTTACTCTGGTTATTTCTCTCACTATGTCGCAATTTTTAATGGTTGCCTTAGAGTTTGCAATATACACTTACAACTAATCCAAGTCCACTCTCAAATAACACTATACCACTTCACGGGTATCACAAGTAACTTATAAGAGTATTTCTAATTCCTCTCTTTTATCCCTCATAATACGACTGTTATTCAGTATTGGCATTATTATTGATAGTCTGAACAAACTATTATTTGTTAGTTCAATTAAGAGTTAAAAAAAGGAAAATATTTTATTTTGTCTTCATCTACTCCTTTTCTAGTTCTCTCCCTTTCTTTCTTTAGTAGGTATGAACTTCTCATCTATATCATGTTCCTTCTTTCTGAAGAATTCTTTTAACATTTTTTTGCAAGACAGGACTACTCAACAAATTTCCTCAATTTTTGCTTCTTACGGTCTTTGTTTCTCCTTCTTTTTTGAAGGATAGTTTGTCGGATACAAAATTCTGTGTTGGTGGTTCTTTTCTTTCAACACTTTGTGTATTTCATTCTACTCTCTTCTTATTTGTGTGGTCTCTGAAAAAAAGTCCTACATAATTCTTATTTTTGCTTCACTACAGATTGGGTGTTTTATTCACTGGCTTGTTTCCAGATTTTTTCTTTGTCTTTGATTTTCTGCAGTTTGAATATGATATGCCTGGATGTGGATCTTATAGTATTTATCCTGCTTTATGTTCTCTGATCTCCTTGCATCTGTACTTTTGTGCCTACCATTAATTTTGTATAATTCTCAGTCATTATTTCATTCTTCTCTTCTTTTTCTCTTTCTTTCCTTTCTTTCTGGTGTTTCCAACAGACATGTTCCATCTTTTCTAATCATCTCATAGTTCTTGGATATTCATTTCTGTCTTCTTTATCCTTTTTCTGTTCTCTTTGCATTTTAGATTTAGGAGTTTCTATTGATGTTTCTTCAAGCTTGCTGAATCTTTTCCAGTGATGCCAATTCTATTAATGAGTTCGTCAAAGGCATTCTTTATTTCTAATACAGTACTTTTATTTTCTAGAATTTCCCTTTGATTCTCTCTTAGGGTTTTATCTCTCTGTTTATATTGCCCATTTGTTCTCACATGGTATCTAATGTTTTTTCATTAAAGCCTTTAACATACTAATCATAAATGTTTTAAATACCTAATGTGATAATTCTGCCACATCTGAGTGTGGTTCTGATGCTTTGCTCTCTTCAAACTGTGCTTTTTGTCTTTTAATTTGCCTTGTAATTTTTTGGAAAGTCTGATATGATGTACTATGTAAAAGGAGCTAAGTAGGTCTTTATGGAGGTTTCATGTGTATTAATCTTGGACTTAGTCCATGTTTACTATTTTCTGTAGCTGTAGGTGTCATTGGCTCAAATTTCATCTTGTGACCTTGTTATTCTCTCCTCTATTGCTATTTTGTTTTTTAGAGACCCCTTTTTTCTTTTGAGACAGAGTCTTGCTCTGTTACCGAGGCTGGAGTGCAGTGGCAGGATCCCGGCTCACCGCAACCTCCGTCTCCTGAGTTCAAGTGATTCTCCTGCCTCAGCCTCCCAAGTAGCTGGAACTACAGGCACTCACCACCACGCCTGGCTGATTTTGTGTTTTTAGACAGGTTTCACCATTTTGGCCAGACTGGTCTCGAACTCCTGATCTCAGGTGATCCGCCTGCCTTGGCTTCCCAAAGTGCTGAGATTACAGGCGTGAGCCACCTTGCCTGGATGAGTCTCATTCTTAAATAAGCTGATTCATGTAGTTCTTTCAGTTGGATTCCCCCTGTTATTATATAGGAGTCCTATTGATGTGTTGGTAAGATGTGGGTGGAGAGGAGGTTTTTTATACTTATTTGATTAGCTGTTAGTCTTTTAGTGAGCTTGTGCCCCTGGGCTATGACCTTTGTTAGTACTTCTCAGTTTTATTTTGTTAGTCTTTGGTAAAACAGAAAAGCAAGAGGGCATTGGAATTGTGTATTTCCCTTCCCCCAAGTAGGTTATGCTCTGGTAAAACCCCAGTCAATTAGGATCTGGTAAAATATATTCTCTTGAATAGACTGTTCACTTTTACACTTGTCCACATTGAAGCCCCAGCAATTTGTTAATTGCTGATTAACTTTTTCTTTCAGTGATTGGTTCCCCCCAGAGTTTTCTGCTCCTGTGCTTCTGCTCCAGTAAGTTATGATTCTCCGACTCTGTCTCTCCAATATTGGAAGGCAGTGGTTTGTCCTGTGACCTAGATTTTCTGTTGGATCTAAGAAGAGTTGTTAATTTTTAGTTTATTTAGCTTTTATTTTTTGTTGTGAGGGTGAGAGTAAAGACTTCCAAGATCCTTACATGCCAGACTGGAAATCACACTTCTAATGCTTTTGTTTATTTGGTCCTGATGTTTGCTTCTTCTTGCGTGTTTCTTAGATGCAAATATAACCCAAGAGATAGCTGGAACTTTTCTGCCTCTTAATATATAAATTGCATTGATTCAAACTCCCATTCTACAATTTGTGAAAATTCCAATGTCCATCTAATGATTTTTAACCTTTCAACGTTTCATGGCCTCTAACTCATGCTTTCTACTTCCTCTATTCAGTTACTTTGCGAATCCACTCAAAGCTCTGTGCATGTGGTCCTACTTGTTACACTAAAAAAACTAACAAAAATTCCCTACCAACCAAACACATTTTGATATGTAGAAGATCCTAGTAGTGTTTAAAGAGGAAACTTGAAGCATCTAATCAACAACTGGGTATTAGACATTTCTGACCTTTCAAAAATTCCTTAAATTGCTTTCACAAACTGGGATGCCAGCCTTCTCCCAAGTGACTCAGTCCACTTCCTTTCTTTTCTCTTATCTCCTTTAAAGGAACTAAAACAAATAAAACACTAATGAAAGTCATTTTATTTAACATATATGGCAATTCAATACCTGATTCATCTCCCACATCATCACACATCTCACTTGTCCTACCACTTCAAAATTTGAGGTCCTCACATTCCTGGCTTTCCAGACCCTTTCTACTCAAAGTGTAATGTGTGGTAGCATTGGTATCTCCTGGGTGTTTGTCAGACATGAGAAATATTAGGCTCCTCTCTAGACTTGTTAAGTCAGAATCTGCAATTTAATAAAACCCCTAGGTAATTCCTATGTATATTACATTTTAAGAAGCTGAGTTCGAAAGCATTTGCAAGTTTCACAAATCATGTCCTGGGAATCAAAGGGCAAAACTGCCTCCACAGGAAAGATGTTATACATCTCCAGTGTCTGTACTACTTAACTTCCTACCTTACTCCCCCGATATTGATAGAAGGGAGATGTTAAGAACTTTATATCCTTCCTCCACCTTCATTTCTTTCTCATAGCCTATTTCTAGCATCGGAAACATTTTATACCTTATTTTTCTGTCAAACGGTAATGTTATTAAGCCTTCTTATCCTTTTCCCCTGCTCAATCCACTCTTTTGTGTGGCAAATATATGTGGTTGGCATATAAGGACCAGCGTTATAACAGCTCAAGGAAAACAGGGCTGAGGTTTGATGATTATTTTGCTCTTCTTTTCATGGTTTTAGATTGGTCTTTCTAGCTTATGATTTCTACCATTTTCTAGGCAGGGCAAAGAAGGTGGGGAATAGAGGATTAGGTGGTGGCTGGGTGAGAAAAACATAGCCTTTCTCAAAAACTCCCAAGAACTTTCCTTGTGTCTAATTGCCCAGAATCATGACACATGGCCAACTCTGCCTAAAAGGTGCATTATTGAAAGATCTAGTTTTAGTTTTGGCTTTCTAGGAAATATAGTATTAAATGGATGCAATGGCTAATTTTGTGTGTCAACTTGATTGGGGTAAGGAATCCCTAGGTAGCTGGTAAAACATTATTTCCAGGTGTGTTTGAGGGTGTCTCTGAAAGAGATTAGCATTTGAATCAGTAGACTCAGTAAAGAAGATAACTCTTGGCCAGGCATAATGGCTCACTCCTGTAACCCCAGAATTTTGGGAAGCTGAGGCAGGAGAATTGCTTATAGCCAGTTTTTCAAGGTTATAGTGAGCTGTGATGGTTCCACCACATTCTGGCCTGAGTGACAAAATGTGATCCTGTATCAGAAAAAGAAGAAAAAAAATTAAAGAAAAAGATCACACTCACCAATGTGTGTGAGCATCATCAATCCACTAACGGCTGGAATAAAACAAAAAGATGGAGAAAAGGCAAATTCACTACTGTCTCTGTTTGAGCTGAGACATCCATCTTCTCCTGTCCTTGAACATTGGCACTTCTGGTTTGCAGGCTTTCAAACTCAGACTGGTACTTACACCATCTGCCCCCTGATTGTTAGGACTTTGGACTCAGACTGAATTATAATTATACCACTGGCCTTCCTGATTTTTTCTCTCTCTCTCTCTCTCTCTCTCTCTGTGTGTGTGTGTGTGTGTGTGTGTGTGTGTGTGTGTGTGGTGTTTGTTCTCTGTCTCTTTCTCTACATGTATTCATTTTCTTTCTGTCTTTCCATATATACATTTATTCTCTTTCTCTGGAGAACCAAGACTAATACAATGTTTCAGCAGAGATATTTAGAATGTGCATTGAGTAAACCAAACTTATGGAATCTGCCACAGTTATTACATGCCCCTTTTGAAAATAGCACCAATTCTCTGATGTGGACCTTCTTTAGCCGGGGCCTCAGTTTCTGCATTGTCTTCAGCCATTGCATCGGTCACAGTGACTTTTTCAAATATCCTCAGCTTGGCCTTTCTGGGCTATGTGCTGTATGGAGAGTGCCAGGAGGTCTTGTGGTGGGGGAGGAGTGTTCCTCACCCTGATCCACAGGAAGCTCCCGCCCACCTGGAAGCCCCTTCCACACAAGCAGCAGTAGCACCACTTGGCTGGGTGGACCAGCTGGAAAGATCATGATGGTGGCCCAGCCTTGGGTTGGCATGGGGGACTGTTTCCTAGGGCAACCCAGGTGTGCAGCCTTCTGACCATCAGCCAAGGGGAGATGCCAGCCTGGCCAGGCCTCCCAAGAGAAGCAGGCGTCTGACGGAGCAGGCTTAAAGGTGGACAGCTCTGGCTCTGTAAGGAGAGCTGCAACCACAGCAGTATTGTGCCAGAAGCGTTTTGATCATCTGTACAGTGCTTTGGATTCTTGCTCCCAGGCCAACTCCAGTGAACCTTGGCAGATGCTGGAGATCCTGCAGTTGGTCTGCTTTGTGTACAGTACTTAAAACCAGGCTGCAGTTACTGTCCTGTTGGCTAACAAAAGCCAGTCACGTAAGTCAAGAAGCAGTGACTGGAGGGGCTTTCTAACAACTCCATGCTGATGTATCGGGCCATCTATGTCATGCTTATGTATTATGGCAAGAAGAGGAAAACTGGGTTAATAAATACTGTTTTGTAAATTAAAAAAAAAAAGAAAATGATGAAATTAAATTAATAAAATTGATGGCTTTCCTAAATATCTAGGAAATTTAGACACAGATACAGATATATAGATATAAATAGAGATAGGTTGATTGATTCATTGATTGATAAATAGATAGGTATCACCTATTGGTACTGTTTTTCTAAAGAACCCTGACTAATAGAGTAATCAAGTCTCTGTTTTGGAATCAGAAATTGAATTCAAACTCAACATACTGTGACATCATAGCTGCTTCTGATTTTCTTAGATGCTGATAATGAAAACCACCTGTGAATGTTAGGTAATGAAGACAAAAATAAAATAAAATAAAAAACTTATCAAATATAAAACCTTACAAAAAGGAAACCTTGCTTTCCTTTTTCACTGTCACTTCAAATTCAAACTCTTGTGAATAACTCTTTTTAAGAAGAATGTTTATTTCTATCAACCCTTCTTTCTCTGCTCTGCGTGCTCACCAGCCTTCTGTGCATTGAAATACAGAGGGTCAGATTAGAGAGCTCTTGGAAGCTGGACTGAGCTGGGGAAATGCTGACTGAACTCAAATGAAGACAGGGCTGATGAAGCCACCAGCAGAGCTGTGCCATGGTCAGATGACCTTGTATTAACAAGAGTGAGGGATTGATTTTCTGTAATGCTGTTAAAACATGAAAATCAGCTGTGTGTGGGAATAAATGGCAGGGTGCTATCCTCACAAAATAGATAACTCTTCAGAACCTCATAACTTTATTGCATGTTATGGTGGGGCAGAGTGAAGAGGGTGTGTGTGTGTGTGTGTGTGTGTGTGTGTGTGTGTGTGAGTGTGTGTATGTGTTTTAGATATACAGCAGAAGACAACTCAGTGTCTCCACAAATATGAAGAAGTAAGCTGTCTTAAAGTGTCGAAGACAAAAGATAAGCTTATTTCTAAAAATGTCTGTCACACTTGTTTTTCTGTGAGGCAGGAATCTCCAGTACATTCTTGTCTTTGGCTCACTTGTCACCTAGCAAGGTCCATTGAAGAAAGTCAAGGTGACTTAATAGTGACCTCAAGTTCTTGACAGCTTGTCATAGAATGGTGGCCAGCTGCCATCTATCATCATATTAGGCACACATACTTTATTTCTTTCACAAGAGACAAGGAAAAATGAAGAAGTTTAAAATACTTTCTTCTTATATGCAGAGACAATTCTATTTTACAATTCATTCAACCCCCAGAGATACTGATGGTATTTATCATGGAATTTCCCATAATGTCATACTAGACACCAGTCTCATGAGATGCTTTATACAAAAAGATGACATGAGTAAAAGACATGACACATGTCATATTCTTCTTTAGAAAATTCATGGAGTATATTATACATCAATGTGCAAAGGGCTCTGTGCAATGCCGCCATGAAGAAAACTCACTTCATTTTGTTTAACTCAGTAATTCCCAAACTTATTTGATATTGGATTCCATTTTTACAATTAACACATTTAAATCCCATAGTAAACAAGCTCTACTAGACATCCTGCATACATGTACTCAGGGAGGAAGGAAACCTGGTTTGTGACGGGTCTGAAACTGTGGGTGAGGAAGGGAAGTTAGCATAGCCCCATTGCAGTCTCGGAATTGCTGTATTAAAAGCTACCTTATTTTTTCCTCCTGGAAAATTTGAAGTTGCCAAACTTAGCGAACAAATCTACATTAATTAGATTTATAGAGAGAAGAACAAACCAGATTTAAAGGTATAGATTTTCAATAGAATATTTTCATTTTAGTTATCAAAACCGTATGTTCTCAACCGAGGGCACTTTTTCCTCAGTACTAGTGATGGCAATAGGAGGCTGAATATTGCTGAACGAACATGAAATCAAAGTACAGTTTCAGGGAAGTATAAGAGGTATTTCATTGAGGCCACTTTCAGGTCTTCTGAATAGGAACTGCATATACAACGTACAACACCCTTTTAACGATTGAGGTAAAATTGCTCACCATGCAGTGTCTTTTTATTGGTTGATTTTATGATATGTATTTTAATAAAACATCAAGGATAAAAGCAAAGTTTTCATTATTGACTCCTACCCATTTGCTTCTTTCCCTCCTCAGAAGCATCCACTAACGTGAAGTTCACTTCACGTTTTAGCAAATGTTTTAACCTATGGCATACCTTGTGAGTGTTTTGAGACTTGATTACTCTATTAATTAGGGTCCTTTAGAGAAACAGTACCAATAGGTGATATCTATCTATTTATCAATCAGTGGATCAGGCTATCTATCTCTATTTATGTCTCTATATCTGTATCTATGTCTATATACAGAGAGATTAATTTTAAGAAATTGGCTTGTGATACTGGAGGCTGGGAAGTCAAAGATTTGCAGGGTGGGCTGGTAGGCTGGAGACATAGTGAAGAGTTGGTATTTAGTTCAAGGCTAATGGAAGTCTACCAGCAGAATTCCTTTTAGCTTGGGGGAGGTCAGTCTTTTTTCTATTCCTACTTTCAACTGATTGGATAAAACAAACCTAATCCAATTAGAAAAAAATGCTTTACTAAAAAAGTCTACTGATTTAAATGTGAATCTTATTTGAAAAATACCTTCCTAGAAATGTCTAGAATAACCTTTGACCAAATAGCTGCCTGAGTACTATAACCTAGAAAAACTGACACATAAAATAAATCATCTCATATACTGTATATTTTCATGCTATATTTGGGAAGAGTTAACAATATATACATAGCTTTCTGTATTTTTGTTTACAAACTTCAAGGACATTATTCTTTATGCAACCTGCACTTCTAGCTCAACATTAGATTTTCAACCTCTTTCCATAGTGCTGTATATAAATCAAGTCCACTGACTTTAAATGCTGTATCATATTTCAACAGATGAATATGCAAATTTGCTATTTTATTGATGTTCATTTAATTGCTATTGATTTTTTGTTACCCTGCTGTAACAAAGATCCTTATCATTTTGCCTGTTGTTCATCTGTGAGAATTTCTCTAGAATACATGCCAAAAGTAGGATTGAGGAGTCACTATGAAGACACACTGAAGTTTTAAACTTTACTAGATACTGTCCAAATATTCTCCACAATGTTTTTACCAGTGTAAATTTTTATGAGTTGGAGGGAAGATTTCCTATGTGCTTAAAATCCTAGCCAATATTAGGTACACTAGACTTTTTATTTTCTACTTTGAGAATGATTAAAAGAAAAAGTAACTTTAAAAAGTTGGTTTTCTTCTCAAGTGTAATTGAGTTTCATGTTTTTTGGTAATTTGGTTGACTCTTTTGTGAGTTGCTTTTCATATCATATGCAGCTTCTCCAAGTGATACAAAAATCAGTATAATATTAGTCTTTTCAGATTAAAATTGAAAAGTTCTTTATATATTTTTAATAACAGATTTATATATATATATATATATACACACATATATATTGCAAATACCTTCTTCAAATATATTTCTTATCTTTTTATTTTGCCTTTGTTATATGGAAGTTTTGGTTTGTCAATTTTTCTCTCATTGTTATGTGTGTATCTGTGTGTCTTTTCCACCTGTAAAACACAAAAATATATATTCTCCTGCACATTTTTCTAAGAGTTTCAAAAGTTATTTTTATTTGATATTGTCATGGGAAATCCAGATATTTCATTGTATTTTGGAGTTATTCTTTGGAATTTACTTACAAAATGATGTCTATAAGGAGAAATTTCATTACCTACATTTCTAATTTTAAAAGGATAAACAATTTTTTTATATTGGTTGAGATATTTTTGACAAGATAAGTGAGTATATAATCAGCAGACTCAATGTCACAAAATGTAAGAGTAAGAATCAGCTTCCATGGAAACAGTTCACAGCTCTATATGGACAAACACATTTTTCTAAAACATTCTGACACACAATTTTTATATTAAATATTAATAATTACAAAATTAGAAGGAAACAGTTCTTGGCATTTTTTTTTTTAAACTTTATGACGTTAGGAGAGTTATTCACCTCTTTTAAAAAACAGGCTTAGGCATGTGAATCCTGAATATCTGATACAGGTCTCAGTTAATTTAGAAAGTTTATTTTGCCAAGGTTGAGAGCATGTGACACAGCCTCAGGAGGTCCTGATGACATGTGCCCAAGGTGGTCAGAGCCCAGTTTGGTTTTATACATTTTAGGGAGACATAAGACTTACTGAGAAGGCAGACAACTCAAAGTGGGGAGGGGGCTTCCAGGTTATAGATAGATGAGAGATAAATGGTTGCATTCTTCTGAGTTTCTTATTAGCCTCTCCAAAGGAGGCAATCAGATATGCATTTATTTCAGTGAGCAGAGGGGTAACTTCGAATACAATAGGAAGCAGTTTGCCCTAAGCAGCTCACAGCTTGACTTTTCCCTTTAGATTGGTGATTTTGGGGCCCCAAGATTTATTTTCCTTTCACAGGCAGAAGCTGAATTTTATGATAACAAAAACCAGTATATTTATGGTAACTAATATATGTATAATCACTCGTCTTTTTTCTATTTCTCTTTTCATTTTTATTTTATGTGGAGATGGGGTTTTACTTTGTTTTCCATGCTTGTCTCAAACTCCTGGTCTCCAGTGATCCTGGGATGACAGGCGTGAACCATCGCCCCTGGCCTAGTCTTTCTTATCTACTCAAGCAAAGATGAATGGCCAATCCAGGGCTTTATATCTGCTAAATTTGCATAGACTCTCAAGTTTCCTGAAAACAAATTCTGTGTTCTCTGGTTAACTAAGGTTTAATTAGTACTAAATTTAAAAAACTGAAGTTTCTATGTTTCACGTCTTTATTTTATTTGAATTTTTTTACCTATGGTATAAAATGGCAGACATCGTAACCTATAAAATAAAATAGGGGCTCATTTGATTTTAATCACCATCATTATTTGTGACATAAATATCTAAAGCCAGTTGTCTGAATACAACTTGGACACCAAAATTGAAAAAAAAGAAAAAAAATCTTCCATTTCCCCAAAGATTTAAATGTCTACTTTTACTACTGTTAAAGAAAAAATATCCTAATTTTTATCAAAAATAGCAAGACAAGTTTTATACCACACTGTCACACTAGGAGAGAAACTATTTCAGTAGGGTAGAAAGAATAAACTCAACTCCAAATGTTATAAGTAAATTTTTGGTGCCTTGATAGAAGTAGCACTCGAATATAAATTTTCTCAGAAGGCAATTTACTTCTACAGAAGGATGTGTCTCACAGATGGAGCAATGGCAAGCACACACCTGGACAAGGGAGGGGAAGGGGTTCTTATTCCTGATGCAGGTAGCCCCTACTGCTGTGTTGTCCCCCTATTGGCTAGGTTTGGACAGCACAGTCTAAACTAATTCTGACTGGCTATTTTAAAGGGAGCAGGAGTGTGAGCCAGAGTGGAGGGGGTGGGTAGTCTGGTGGAAAGGACAGTTACAGAGCAGTTCAGAGCAGATGACCAGGGGTGACTCAGGTAAAGCAGGTGACTAGGGGTGACTCAGGTCAAAGCAGGTGACCAGGGGAATGGATGTGAACTACTGATTAGAACCAGCAGGAAAGTTGTTTACTGAAACTAGAGGCCAGGGGGCACAGAGAACCAGGAAGTTAAACTTTAAAATGGAGAATTAATAAGAAAGCTGAACATACCGACATACTGATTCTTTGAAGACAAACTTGGACTTCACTATATCTAACAAAAATATAAGAAGATACAGACTTCTGGCCCCACCTTCCTATAGGGCACCTGTTGCCCACTTGTTCAGAGCACTCATGCAATGGGAAGTAGCAGTACATCTATGATTGGAGGCCCCTGTGTTCCTGCCATTTGTCAGCACACTGGGGCCCACCTGGCTAGAACATGTCTATTGCAGTTGGAGGGGCTGGCACTGTACATATGCTTGAAGATACCACTATTCTTGTGTACAGTCAGAGCACCTAGGGCTCACCTATCCAGAGCACAGGTAGTGAATAGGAATAGTCAGCACCACACCTGTGCGGTGAGATACTACTGTTCCTGCCAACATTCGGAACACGTGGGGCGCTTATGGCCAGAGCACATTTGTTGCAGTCCTAGGAGAAAATGCCCTACAGTTTTAGGGAGACGCTTCTAGTCTCACTTAACTCAGAACATCATGACCTCACCCACTCAAGGTACCCCCTTTGACTTTAAAGGAGTCAGCAGCAGTGAAAAAAATACCTGTGTGTGGAGGCTCTTTGCCACTACCTTTGTTCAGAGAAACTGTGCTTCCTGTGTACACACAGCAAGCATCAACCTTGCTTTTAGGTTACTCTTTTCACCTACCCACGGCTTAATTGGAGACAAAAGTAGGGCCACAAACCCTTTATCTTTCAGCACAAGACCCAGGATCTCAGCAATTAAAGGAAAACTTCTACAAAGAGCAGGTCACCACAGTTCCCCATAAATGGACCTTACTCTGCTGGAGAGAGGCTCAATCTCTTCTACTTGTGTCAAACAAACTTCACGTGCTCTGTGTCTTCTTCCTTCAAGCTGAAGGCCCACACCTGTGTGTGTGTGTGTTTGTGTTTTTGTGTATGTGTGTGTGTGTGTGTGTGTGTGTGTGTATGTGCATATGTGTGTGTATGTGTGTGTGTATTAGAGATGTAAGACAGCTCTGTGTGTGTGTGTGTGTGTGTGTGTGTGTGTGTTAGAGATGCGAGACAGCTGAGGCTGGTCAAATGTTAACATATTGAACTTAAGGAGTACAACCGTGGAGAGTAGAAGAGTGATCTACACACATTGTCAATGGTGCCATCTCTGGCTTTCACCGTTGGTCTGGCAGACCCAGCTCTGGCACAGTTTTTCTCTGGTCTTAGAACTGGCAGGATGGCCACAGCTCCCTACAGCTATCTCTTTCCCACTTGCCTCAATGAGCTCTTATCTCTCTTTCCATCATTAAAAATCATAAAGCTTTGTTCCTGTTAATTTGTCCTCTGCTCACCAGTCTTTTACTCTATGATTCAACTATAAAGGAAGAATTGACTTGTATTAAGGTGGTGTTGTGTTGAGCCAGGCTTAAATATGCAACATTTTCTATAGACCAGTGAATAAGATATGGAATTAATCATGCTTAATCACTGCACATGGTGACTTCTGCAATCTGTGTGTTTTGAGTGTAAAGATGGTGACCAAGAAGAAGGAAAATCTAGAGGAAGAAGAGACAGTGTGAGTGGCCCTTGTGTCTCCTCTCTGGGCTTCTCCTTCACCATCTGACTTCACTGACAGTCAGCCTATCCCCCAATGTGGACAGGAAACCACACTTCACAATTTTAGTTGTTGTAAATATTTTCATGTTATTTTTGTGCTGTTTTCATTCATTAAACTTAGGCCAATGCGCACACATTTCCATCTCAACAAGAGAGTACAGATTTGGCATCCACGCTCTTCAGCCTGGAGGTATGAAGAAAGAAACAGTTCATATCTGCTCTGCAATTATTGAGATTTTTAAGTCTAGGATGTAACATATTACTTGACATTGTCATCATGATGCTTAAAATATCAAGAAATACCTGGACATGGCCTATTTGGAAAAATCGCCTGACTGACTCGAGTCCAAACCACTAAAATATCAAATTGCCAAAGTTACAGTTTCACTCAGATTCAGCTGACCCTAGAGTGCTGCTGTCCCCACTAGACTTAGTTGCTGAAAATTCAGTCTTTTATAATACAGTTTACAACCCAGGAAAACCATTTTAAGATGGGGGAAAGAGAAAATTATCTCTTACCCCAGAGGAATTTACAAGCTAGTGGGGGAGACAGATGAATAAGCCAAAATTTACAACTGGAAAGGCAAATGCTAGGGTGATAGGAGCAGGTAAGAAGGACACAAAACTAGGTTTGGGAAATGATTTCTGTTCTGTGCCTGAGAGGAGATAATGGCATGCATTTAAAACCTCCAAGTGTGCTTAAAGTGGTTATATAAGTAGAGGCTTTGAATTAACTCCAGAAATGTCCTCCACAAAATCTGAGATATCATATAGCTTCTCCCAATCTTTCCTTCTTTATCCACAAAATGTAAAAACACTCCCTGCTATCTAAAGCAGGTAGAGGGATATGCAAGTGATTTGGGAGATGTAGAATACTCAAGATAATAAAGCAGAGAGGCTGAGTTTAATTCTGCCTCTAGCACTCAATAGTTGTGTGATCCTGGTGAGGTACTTAATCTTTCTACAA
This sequence comes from Ateles fusciceps, assembly GCA_036589455.1. Classification (NCBI taxonomy): domain Eukaryota; kingdom Metazoa; phylum Chordata; class Mammalia; order Primates; family Atelidae; genus Ateles; species Ateles fusciceps. The sequence goes on from JAZHEH010000276.1 coordinate 718,400, forward strand.
ACAGAACTAATAATAGTGACAAGTTTATTAAGTTGTGAGAATTAAAATAATTATAATACATTAGGCATTTAAAACACTGCTTGGTACACAAGCTGAAATATAGGGGTTTGTCATTTATTTCAAAATGTTAATTATTCACAGAATTACTAAAATATGTTTTATTAATATATAATCCCTTCAAGATTGATATCATGGTACTGTAAGCCTGAGACCCTAGTAAAGATTTAATCAGCTAGTCTGGGAATGTTTGGGGGGGAAATAAATTGTTGATCTTTATCACTTTCTATTTTATAATTACCAACTCCATTTGACTCTCCAGGGAGCAGAATAATTAAGATTGTTAAGAGGTGTCAGGGAGCTAAATATTATCGCACTTTGAAATACTTCTCTGCTATGAAGAATTTCACCTCCAGTTGAGTTGGAAAGTTTTAGAGAAACCTACCTGCATATATGCCTGAAATGGCTCCCAATTTGGTATCCTAAGGGAGGCCTCAGGGATGGGGCACCCACAGTGTAGAGGTTGGAGCAGAGGAAGTGATTTAGTTTTTCTTCTACAGGAGGGGCTTATTGACAGAGCTACATGCTTTTCACTGAAAGGTAAGGGCAGACAGACAGATTTGACAGAACAGAGGGATTCCTTATTAAAAGCTTAGAGTAGAAATGTCTGTCACTTCCTTCTGTAGTTCCTAGTAGCCATATGGTGCTGCAGTGACAGGTCTGGGAATTTCAGAGCAAGTTGTAGGCTATACTCAAGGAGCCCTCTGGGGTCAGCAGATGGGGGACCAGTTAAAGGAAAAAAAACACTTTTACTTTTATTCAATAAATGGGCATATGTTGTCTTTCCCCACCCCCATCTTCTCTCTCAGTGGTCACTGACAAAATGAAGAAAACAATGGTAAAAAATAAGGACAGAGCCCATGGTGGGTGGTAGGATGGAATTGGTTTACTCTTTCTTTTTCTAAGTGTTCTTTCTACCTTTGACTTCAGGACAGTAGGATGGTACTTTCTTTTGAGATGTGTCTTCATTGAATTATACTATCTAGTCTAGTTTATTAGGACAGAGGAGGGACATGGTAGCTAGTTTGCAAAGATGGTCTTCCAGTGAAACACATCATTTAGTAACCATGTTCTCCCACATTGCAGGTTTTGGGCAAGGGAGACTAAGTTCTCAATTAGAAGCTGAAGTAGTCGGAAACTTGAGGACTAAAGTAGAAGAGAGAAGACAAGGGTAATGTAAGAAAAAGTATGGAATTAGAAGCAGAGTAGTCACAGGAAGACAGAAAAAACACACAAGTGAAGGCATATTAGCTCAGGTAAATCACAAGAATAAATTCTGCATAGTGATGGCCTCTTTGTGTCTGGTTCAGTGCAGTGGTTCTAAAACTACAATATCAGCATTAACTGAGAACTCATTAGAAATGCAAATCTGGGGGCTATATCTTAAAGGAATTGAATTACATACTCAGAGAATGGGGCCCAGCAATCTGTTTTAACAACCTTCAAGTGATTGCGGTGCTCACTAAAATTTGAGAAACAGTGGCTTAGAGATTTGATACTCAAAAGGTGATCCAAGGAGCTTGTTAAAAATGCAGACTTGGTCTGAACAAGAATCTGCTTGTTAACAATATTCACAGATGATTCTTGTGTACCTAATGTTTGACAAGCACTGGCTTAGAATATGTATGCCAGACTGTAGATAGTACCCTAACCATTAAGTGTTTGCAAAGCAGATAATATGGAGAACTTGTATATCTTTCCATCTGAAGAGGTCTTGGCCTTGAACAGAACTGAGCTGTGGCTGAGTTGGTGTTTGGAGTTCCTACCTGAAAAACCGCACCTAGAAAGACGTATGGTCTCCACCCCACCCTAGGATATAAATAAGACTTGGGCTTGGCACACAACACTGAAATGGCCTGAAGACTCATGAGCAATAATGTCTTTTCAACCTTAGAAGGAAGCCTCCTTTTCACTGCTGGACTTGCTAATAGCCTCATGGTAGCAAGTGAGGCTCTTAGCAGAAATTCTCAACAATGTGTTAGGAATTGGCTGAGGGACTAGCAAGTCAGTCCTTCATTTTTCCATCCTGTGAGCCTTTCTTACAGCCCTTTTATCAGTAAAATTAGTCCCTTTGTCCTGAAGAAAGGGTAAAGAAAGCTTTCATTTGCTTAGCTCTGTATGTGTGATGCATTAAGGCTCTTTTTTATGTGCCTCATAACCTTATTCCACACAATCATCCTATGAAGTGGGCCTTACATATTAACTAATTTATACAAGATTCAATAGTTTATAAAAAGTTTAAGAGTTTGTATATGTTCTCATCATTTGAAGTAGCTTTTCCACAATCTCTCATCTTCTGCCACGGCTTGAAGATATTTCCATCATTAGATAACTCAGAGTGACAATGGAAGCATATAGCCTAGAAGGCAGGTCAATAGAAAATTAAACCCTTTCTATTAAGATATTTTATCTTTTCAAGGAACATCTAAAAGGAAAAAAAAAAATGATCCATAGCCCACTTCAGATGGATCTAATAGGCTTTTACATTGGTATATTCTGGTAACATAGGCTTTTGAAAGATAACTGTTAAGCATATATTAACCAAGTGTCTTTATCAGCTGGGGTAGGGTAGGGAGTAGGATGGGATAAGAAAAAAGTACTGAGTTTGGATTACATTTATGTTTCAGGCTGTGTTCCAGTTTCTCAATTTATTAGAATAGTGACCTTGGTCAACGTCAAGGCTAACTCCCTTAAGCCTCAGCTTTTATTTTTTTTTCCACCCCAAGTGACTGAGACATATTAGGCCCTAAAAAAGTTAGTCTTCTCCCTTTTCCTCTGTGTTTTTGTCATGTTTTATCCTCTAGATTGAACTCTAGAGCAAAAATGTGATAAAAACTTCAGTTTGACCTCATTCCTTTCTGATAAATTGTTGGGCTCAAGTAGCCAAGGGACTTGAGACAGCAACACTAACTTTCTTTTCATACGGTCCTCTATGGTCTATAGTGAAACCTACACATGTAATTATTCTTATTTTCATGCATTCATTCAGTTCCTATGAAATAAGCCATACTATACTTAAGGATATAATAGCAGAAACAGACCTCAAGAAGCTATAGTCAATAGTGTTGGCAGACATTTATCAAATAATCACAGAACATGTATAATTATAGACTAGGATAAATGTGGAGGAAATGTAAAAAACACTCTAAAGATGTATAACACAGAAATCTCATCTTGTCTGTGTAGTCAGATAGGGCTTCCTTGAGAAAGTGACATATGACCTGAAGAGTAATGAATAATTAAGATTAAAATATAATTGGACCCTTAGAGGAAAACATAGCAGGAAAGCCTCATGACCTTGGGTAGGCAGAGAGCTCTTAGAGACAACACCAAAATCTTGATTGATTTTTAAAAATAATAAAACGGAATCAAAATCATCAAAACTAAAAACTTTTGCTCTTTTAAAGACCCTATTAGAAAATAAGCCACAAATTGGAAAAAAAATATTTGCAACACATATCAAAATATATAAAGAACTATAAAATCTCCACAATAAAAAGGGCCAATAAAAAATGGCAAAATATTTGGATAGACGATTCACCAAAAATGTTATAGGTGGCAAATGAGCACATTAAAAGATGCTCAACATCATTAGTCATTAGGGAAATTCAAATTTAAACCGCAGTGAGATACCATTACACATATTAGAATGACTTTTTAAAAATACCTTGCTGGTGGGAGTTAAGAATGGTATAGTAGTTGGTTCAGAAAAATTTGGCAGTTTCCTACATATTTACATCTATATCTACCATACGACCCAGCAGTCCTACTTCTAGGTAATTATACTAGAGCAATAAAAACATACACTCACACAAAAACCTGTACACAGATGCTTTTAATAGTGTTATATATAATCACCAGAAACTGAAAACACACCAAATGCCCTTTAGTGGGTAAACGAATAAATGAACTGTGGTACAAATGACAATGACATACTACCCAGATATGCAAATGAACAAACTATTTATACATGTGACAACTTGGCTGAATCTTAAATGCGTTATGCTAAATGAAAGAACCCAGTCTCAAAAGGTTATATTCCATGTAATTCTATTTGCATAATATTCTGAAATAAGCAAAAATAATGTATTCTGACACATCTTTCTAAGAATTAAAATAAGATGACTATGGTAGAATGGTAGAAATAAAGAGGAAAGAGATACAAGATAAAAAATACAAGCAAGTAAATATAGTACTAAATAACAATAAATGACTATTTTAAAACTTTCACTCTGTGCTAACCACTTTACATGGATTATGTTATTTAACCCATGCCAAGAAATTTTCAAAAATATTATTAACATATAATAAAAGAAAAACTTTGTTTTTCAGATGAAAAATTAAGGCAAAGACTAGTAACTAACTTATCAAGTTAAGGACTGGTCAGTAGGAAAACCAGGATTTTAATCCAGCAGTCACACCACAGAGTTGATTATATTCAGAACGATACTGCTATACTAGCATATTTGAAAGTCTCAGTGAGGGTTATATTTTAATCCTAAAGTAAACAAAGAACATAGGAAGGCTCTACATGCATCCATTGTTCATTAAACTTCCATTTTCTTAAAGATCATCCTAACTACAATTTGGAGTACAGACTGGTGGAGGTGAGTTGAGAGGTGGAGTAGAGTGGGACATGAGCTATTTGGCTGTTATGGGCTGAATCATGTCCCCTCAAAATTGATATGTTGAAGCCCTAACCCCCAGTACCTTAGAATGTGACTATATTTGGAGACAGGACTTCTAAAGCAGTAAGTTAAAAAGAACCTGTTAGGGTGGGCTCTAACTCAATTTGACTTGGATATTTATAAGAATGGCAAATTTGGAAACAAGACGAGACATTAGGAATGCATGTGATACACTAGGGATGACCACGTGAGGTTACAGAGAAGGGGGCCACCTGCAAGCCAAGACGAGAAGCTTCAGAAGAAAGTAAGCCTACCAATACTTTGAAGTTGGATTTCTAGTCTTGAGAACTATGAGAAAATAAATCTCTATTGTTTAGGCCGTCTAGTCAGTAGTATTTTGTTATAGCAGCCTTAGCAAACTAACACAATGGCTCTCATACAGGGAAGATGTAACATCCAGAGTAGTAGGAAAAAAATATAGAGAAGTGAACACAGTTGAGATATTTACAGCTGAGATAAAATAAGTAGAATTTGATTTTAAACATAGTAAGGACTGAGAAGAATAGGACGTAAGAATTTCATACATACACAGCAACTATTCACTGCAGCAGAAAGACTTTCTAAGGTCTAGATATTTACTGGGGGGGAGTAGAAGCAAGGTCACAAGTTAGGACTTGATCATGTTGAATTGGAAGAGGTGAGACAAACAGAGTTAAGTATATGGGTATCAAATGAAAGGTCTCATCTGGAAATATAAATATGTTGATTCATCAGCACATAAGTAACAGCTAAAGCCATAGGTCTGTACAACCCAATAGACTCTTCTTGTCCACTGCCCAGAAAAGCCAATGCACTAAGAGCAGCAGGGTTTGTAGCAAAGAAAGAGTTTAATAATTGCAGGGTCAGCCAAGCAGAGGGACAGAAAATATTTGTCAAATGTGCCTCCCAGGGAATTCTGAGGTGAAGGTTTTTCAATTATAGTTTGGCAGGCAGAGTGCTAGGGAATGGGGAATGCTAATAAGTTAGGTCAGGGATAAAATAATAAGGGGTCAAAACTCTCATCTTCTGCCAAGTCAGTTCCTGGGCTGGGGGCATCACAAGATCAGGGAGTCAGTTTCTTGATATGGTTTGCTGTTATGAGGCATACAATAAAACAAGACGTTATGACCTAGACACAAGAAAAATGTAAGTAATACAAACTGCCTGTGAAAGCAATAAGATTGGATTTAAACAAAGATTTCAAAGTAACCATTATAATATATTCAGAGAACTAAAAGAAAGCGTAATAAAAAATAAGGAAAGTTAGGATTACATCACACCAAAGAGAAAAGATCTGATATGGTTTGTATTTGTGTCCTCACACAAATCTTACATCAAATTACAATTCCTAATGTTGGAGATGGGGCCAGGTAAGAGATGACTGGATCATGCAGGTAGATTTACCCCTTGCTGTTCTCATGATATTGAGTGAGGTCTCATGAGATGTGGTTGTTTAAAAGTGTGTGGCACCTCCTTACCCCTTTCTCCTGCTCCAGTCATGTAGGACATGACTGTTTCTTCTTCATCTTCTACCGAGATTGTAAGTTTCCTGAGGTGTCCCTAGTCATGCTTCCTGTACAGCCTGTGAAACCATGAGCCAGTTAAACCTCTTTTCTTTATAAATTACCTAGTCTCAGGTAGTCTTTTATAACAATGCAAGAATGAACGAATGCAATATTAGTAAGGAAAAAATATTTTAAAAAGTGAAAAATTTTGTCTTTAAAAGTATAATAACTGAAATAAAAAAATACTAGAGAGGCTCAACAATAGATTTAGCTTGGCAGAAGAAAGAATTAACTGATTTAAAGATAGGTCAGTAGAGACTATGTAAGCCAAGGCAATTAAGCAAAAATGTGAAGAAAAATGAAACAAAGAGAGCCTCAGAGAAATGTGGGACAAAATTAAGTGCACCAACAAATGCATAATAAGAGTACCAGGAGAGAAGAGAGAGAAAGAGAAGAAAAATATTCAAAGAAATAATGACTGAAAACTCCCCCAAATTTATTATAAAACAATAATCTATACATTCAGGAAGCTCAACAAAATCCAAGTAGAACAAATGGGATAAGACCCACAAATAGACATATTGTACAAAAAATGCTGAAAGTCAATGCTATGGTGAATATTTTAAAAGCAGCAAGAGAAAAATAATGCATCACTTACTGAGGAACTTCAACAAGATTAACAGCTGACATCTCTGCAGAAACGATAGAAAGCAGTGGGATAACATATTCAAAATGTTCAAAGAAATATTCCATGCATGAATAATCCTCTTTTCAGCAAAGCTCTCTTTCAGAAATGAAAGCAAAAAAAAAAAAAAAAAAAAAAAAGATTTTTCCAGATAAACAGAAGCTGAGATAATTTATTTCTAGCAGACTTTACAAGAAAAACTAGAGGAAGTTCTTCAGACTGAAAGCAAAGGAGCCCAGAATAGTAATTATAATCCAAACACACAGCAAATGATAAAAAGACAATAAAATATGTTTCTTTTCTCTTCCCTTTACTGATTTAAAAACTGATTGTATAAAATATGTATATAAATTATTGTTTAGCCTCCAACATACAAAAATGTAATCTATGTGAATGCATTTGCCAGTAATACCACAGAAAGGACAAGTGAAAGCAAAACTTTAGTAAGCTAAGAAATGACTGCAGATGCTGAAATAATAATTATAGCAACTTATTGTTGACTTTGCAACATTAATAGCTGTAATATACATAAAAGTAATACCATAGAAAGGTAGAAAGGGAGTAGACGAGTAGTGTGAGATAACACTTGAATTGAGCTATTACAAATCTGAAGGTGATCCTGGTAAGATGTACGTGGTAAACCCTAGAGCAACACTTAAAAAAGAAATAAAAAACTGTAGGGGAAATATCATTAATTAAAATTGTACATCAGAGAATATTTTCTTAATGCAAATAAAGCAGTAAAGGAGGACAGAGAAACCAAAAATACACAATCTCTATGTAAAAAACTTCAAGAATCTACTGAAAAACTAATAGAATTAAAAATATGTTCAGCAAAGTTGAAGCATAAAAGGCTAATAGAATCATATATCCATTGTATTTCTATACATTTGCAAGACACAAACTGAAAATGAAATTAGAAAAACAATTTAATTCACAATAGTATCAAAATGAAGAAAATATTTAAGATTAAATTTAACAAAAGACCTCCAAAACTTATAATCTAAATAATATAAAACATTATTTAAAACTTAATGAAAATTAAAATAAAAGTAAATATGCCCATGGATTAGAAGAATTAACCTTGTTAAGATGGCAATACTTTTCCAAACACTATAAATTTGACATAATCATGACCAGAATCCCAGTTAACTTCTTTATAGAAATTTGAAAGGTAATTCTAAAATTCAAATGAATTTGGCAAGGGACCTGGAATAGCTAAAACAATTCTATAAAAGAATGACGTTGAAGGACTCAGACTTTTTTATTTCAAAACTTACTACTAAGCAATGATAATCAAGAAAGTATGGAACTGATGTGAAGATAGACATGTAGATATGTGGAATAGAATTGAGAGTCCAAACATAAATTCATACATGAATGGTCAATTGATTTTCCACAAGGGCAGCAAGGCTATTAATGGGAAAAGAGGTAGCCTTTTCAACATAGTAATGGGAAAACTGGATAGTCATATGCAAAGGAAAAAGAATGAAGATGGACCCTTTTCTTGCATGCTACACAAAAATTAAAATCAATCAAGAACTAAATGTGAGAGCTAAAACTCTAGGACTGTTAGTAAAAAATAGGAATAAATACCCATGACATTGAATTTGGTAAATGATTCTTAGATATGATACCAAAAACATGGGCATAAAAAATAGATAAATTGAACTTCATCAATATTGAAAACTTACTGCTTCAAAGGATATTGTCAAGAAACTGAAAAATAAAGCCTATAGAATGGGAGAATTTTTTTTAAAGCAGATATCTAATGATGGACTTGTGTCCAAAATATATAATTAACTCTTACAAATCAATAAAAAAGCAAATAACCCAACTAAAAATGGTCAAAACATCTGAATAGAAAGCTATTTCTCCAAAAAAAATTGTAAGAATAATCAATAAGCACATACAAAGATGCCCATTTTAATTAACCATCATCCAGGAAAAGCAAATCCAAATCACAATGAGATACTCCTTCACAACCATTAGGACAGCCGAAATGAACAAGTCAGATTACAAAAAGTGTTGGTGAGGATGTGGAGAAACCAGAACCTTCGTAACCTGCTGGTCAGAATGTAAAATGGTGCAACCTCTTGGAAAACAATCTAGCTAATAAAAAGTCAGTTTAGCAAACATAGTTTTATCATACGATCTATCAATTTTGCTCCCAGGTATATGCCTAAGATAAATAAAAACACACACTGGCACACAAACACGTACCCAAATGTTCAAAGCAATATTGTACATAATTGCCGAAAGATGGAAACAACCGAAATGTTTATTAACTAATAAATGGATAAACAAAATGTCATATATTTATATAATGGGATTATTTGGCTATAAAAGTGAAATCTAATAATGATGCATGCTACAACATGAATCAACTGTAAACACATTATATGACGTGAAAAGAGAAAGTCACAAAAGGCCACATACTATATGAGTCTATTCACAGAATGTCAAAAATAGGCAATCTACAGAGACGTTAAGTGGATTAAAGTTAAATTGGTTGCACAGGGCTAGAAGTTGGATTGAAGGATGGAGGTTTGTATTTAAAGGGTACAAGGTTCTTTTGAGGTGATAAAAATGTTCTAAAATTAAGTGTGGTAATTGTTGCACATATCTGCAAATATACTGAAAACCTCCCAGTTGTATACTTTAAATGGGTGAACTGTATGGCATTTGAATTATATCTCAATAAAGTTATAAAAAAAAAAAAAGAAGAGATGAAGAAAAGAAAGTTGAGAAGTACTAAAAAGAATGCTTTTTAATAGTCTTTAACAATACTAAAGGTAAATTCCTGTCTCCTATCAAAAAGTCAAAAAGATAAAAGCATAAAAATAACCTTAAGGGCCAGTTGTGGGGGCTCATGCCTGTAATCCCAGCACTTTGGGAGGCTGAGGGGGGGGCGGATCACAAGGTCAGGAGTTCCAGACCAGCCTGGCTAACATGGTGAAATCCTGTCTCTACTAAAAATACAAAAATTAGCTGGGTGTGGGGTGGGTGTGGAGGCTGAGGCAGGGAGAATCTCTTGAACCCGGGAGGCGGAGGTTGCAGTGAGCCTAGATGGCACCATTGTACTCCAGTCTGCGCGACAGAGCAAGACTCTCTCAAAAGAAAAAAAAAAGTAACAAGGACATGAAATATCCTAGTGTAGGCCCTCAAGGCAGCTGTGAAAACATAGTGTCGAAAGTGATAAGTTTGGGTGTATTTTTCAGTCCCCTGGGAATATAATTGGGTATATCTTTTAGTCTCCTGTTAATTCCCTTAAGGGATATCATTTTTAAGATATTTCTTTCTCCTAATGCAATTTAAAGCATAACCCAGTTTATAAAAGTTCAATTTTTAAAAAGAGCTTAATGGCATGATATTTGTGAAAATAACATCAAGAATAGGTATTCCCTACTTGGCTAGGTATTCATTGTAATTTTCAACCAGATACCTCAATGTAAACTTTGGAGCCTAGTCTCCAGTCATCAGCTCATGGAAGCAAAAGCCATGTTGAAGCCAAGGCTAGACTGAACATTACAGAAACAAAAAAGTTGTCTAGACCCTAAATCTCTGTGCTCTGCAGACACTCACAACACTGACCTCCAGAGGTAAACATCATCTCCACCTCAGCCAATGAGGCTTGCTGGACTTCTGGGAAACTATGTGAGCTTCTGAATCAGCCTTCCTAATATGCAAAACTTAGTCCTGCCACTCACTAGTGAGGGAGAAGAAAAGGAAAAACCAGGTAGGTAAATAACTAAGGCTGGGCCCCGGAGAAATGCCTGCCCGAAAAACCACAGCTGCTGCAGCTGCACAGATAAGCTTGGGGACAGATAAGGAGCCAGTAAAGCATAGAAGCATTTTTGTTCTTTGTATAATTAGTGAGCTCCCAGGAAAGGCTTTCCTCCCCTTTTCAGGCATATACGCGGTGGCTCTGTGGGAACATGCACAGGGAGGAGGGGGGCTTACCTAAAACAAACCCACAGTTACACGAACAAGAGAGGCAGTGCTTTGTCCTTACTTAGAGAAACATCCCACAGCTGGATAAAGGGAGTTGCACAGACAGCTTTACTAATAAGAAAAGATACTCAAACAGTTACAGGGAGGAGAGCAGTTTCTTATAAAAGCTTTTTACATTCAGCTGTGACCCGGCCATCCACTCAGACTCTTCCGCTGAGAGCTTTCTCCTTTCACTTATAAAACTTTTGCTCCAACCTCACCCCTGTGTCAGCGCTCCTCAATCACTTGGAGGTGAGACAAAGAACTCGAAGTGTTACTTCACAAGAGAAACTGCTACAAAAGGTGCATTGGCGGCCGGGCGTGGTGGCTCACGCCTGTAATCCAAGCACTTTGGAGGCCAAGGCAGGCGGATCACCTGAGGTTGGGAGTTCAAGACCAGCCTGACCAACATGGTGAAACCCTGTCTTAAAAAAAAAAAAAAGAAAGCTGCATTGGCAAGACTGCAACACTAGTTCAATATATTGAGCAACTTATTTCAGGTTTTAACCTTTTGAGACAATAAAACAATGTCTTCCCCCCCCACCCCCCAGAGGTTATCTGTGAGGCTTAAATGAAATTACAGTACCTGGCATTTCGTATAAGTTTATAGCAGCACATTTGCAATTGCAAAAATATGGAACCAACCAAAGTGCCCATCAACAATTGTGACATGGTGAAAGCCCCATAAACCTGCATACCTCAACCATACCTCGGCTTTCTGTTGAAACTGCTCTCTATAACCCAAATGTGAATAAGCAATTAAGGACGGTAATGGCCACCCTACCCAGACAATGTGTAAACAAATGCTAATCTTGACTTTTGTGAACCACTTAAGCAACAATCAGAATGTCAAAAAGTCCCCTGGCCCTTGGAATGTCCGAGCCCCTCACCCTCATCTCTGCCCAGAAGGTGATTTACAGAATCCACTAACCCTCGGAATGTCTGAAGCCCCTCACCCCCACCCCCCGCCCCTCACCCTCAGTCCCGAGGTGGCTTTACGGGTATAAAAGGTCTTGACACCCTCCTTTTGGGGCCACAGGTTGGAGAGACACGAGTCCTCCATGGCCGCCGGCAATAAAGACCCTGCAATTTGGCATACTTTTGTCATGGTGTTGACTTTTTATGCTCGGAACAGTACGACATTTTGGAGATCCTACCGAGATTTTATCTTCATCCATCACGAGACAAAAGCCGGCTCAGAGTCTCACCTGGGCGGCCGCTCCACGTCGGGGGACCTCTAGGGGGAGGCGCCCCCTGAGCTGTTCCAGGGCCCCAGAGTCCGACCCCATTGAGGATAAGTGGCTACCCAGCCGACATTCACCCAAAATTCCTCAGGGTCCCGGGAACCTCCGGAGGTAAGTCAGGTCTGGGGGACCGGTCCGTGAGGGGGCCTGAGTCAGAGGACCAGACGCAGTCATTGCAACTCTGACCAGGGAAACCTACCATGAGACGTCACTGGAGGCTCAGGTTGTGTCACTGGAGGCTCAGGTTACCTCACTAGGGGCTCAGGTCGCCTCACTGAAGGCTCGGGTCGTCTCTCTGGAGGCTCGGGTTACTTCACCGGAGGCTCGGGTTACCTCAGGTTACCTCACCGGAGGCTTGGGTTACCTCACTGAGAGGCTGGGTTACCTCACCGGAGGCTCAGGTTACCTCACTGGAGGCTTCGGGTTACCTCACCGGAGGCTCGGGTTACTTCACTGGAGGCTCGGTTACCTCAGGTTACCTCACCGGAGGCTCAGGTTACCTCACTAGAGGCTCGGGTTACCTCACTGGAGGCTCGGGTTACCTCACTAGAGGCTCGGGTTACCTCACTGGAGGCTCGGGAGGCTCGGGTTGCCTCACTGGAGGCTCGGGTAATTTAGTTTTCAGTTGTTTTCCATAACCTCGATGTGAGTGAGAGAGTGAGTGTGTATATACGTAGTCCCACGGCTGGAAGGCTACGGGGCTTGTGTGGGCCTTCACCCGTGGTTCCATGGGGGACATCATAAGGCATAACGGCGATTCACCTCAGGACTAAAAATTCTGAGGTGACCAGGCCCAGGGTTTATACAGGTACACCTTCGCCAAAACGCTCTGAAACACCCCCCCCCGGGGACGTGCCCGGCAGGCATCAGACTGGTCTCCCATCTGGGGGGGGGGCACCCATCCTTTGTCTGTCAATCCTATATGTGGTTCTGTCTTTATTGTAGATTCACCAGTTTTGTTAGACAACCTGTATGGAAAATGGTTGCAGAAACTTGTGGATACCCTGACCAGTTTCCATACATTGACCAATGATTGGATTTAGTCCAACGGCCTCCCCCATGGCTAAAGCACTGCATAAACAGGCTAGACTTCAGGTCATGTTAACCAGCCCAAAGAAAGCCCCTTCTGGGCCAGCCATTCTCCCCACCCCAGCAGAGGAGCAGGAATTACCTCCACCCTACTCAAGGCCCTCTGAACCAGGGCCTCAGCACCCCCTGGACAGTGCTAGTAACCAAACCTTGTCCCCCCTGCACACCCGCAGCGGGGCTCCACACCCACCAGTGGTCCTTCCTCTCTGAGAGGTGCCCCCAACAGGAGAAGACAATTGGGGTAGCCCATTCTTTGTTCACATAGGTGATAGAAATTAAAGAGAGGTCCGAAACACCAGGTGCTGGCACAAGCTTTATTAAGAGCAAGGGAAAAGCTGCCGGGCTGCACCCCAAAATTGGCACGCAGCACCCATGGTGTGGCAAAGGGGATTTTTAGGCCTGCAAGCCAGCAGATGCCTCCAGTGTGAGGGGCTGTGCAGGAGGGGAGGTACTGGGCAACTGCTGAGTTTAAAAGTTCCTGGGAGGGGGTCGTGCTGGGGAACTGCTAAGATGCTGAGAGGGGGAGGGTTAGAAACCTGCTGAAATGGAAAGTTCCCTGGAGGGGTGTGGGGGGGGTCGTGCTGAGAGGCTGGGGAACTTAAGGCTGCGGCAGGGTTTTCCAATGGAGTAAGTTCTGTCAGAAGGCTCAACATCCCCCATTCTCTGAGAAGCCCCAGGCTTTGACAGAGCTCTTAAAATCTGTACTCCAGACTCATCGCCCCACTTGGGACGACTGCCAACAATTATTACTGATTCTGTTCACCACAGAGGAAAGAGGCAAAATTAGACAAGAAGCCCTGAAAGCCATTATAGGTCCAGGTCGAGGAACAGTAGAAAAACAGAAAACAAAAACAAACAAAAAAAAACCGGGACCAAATTAAAAAGGTTTTTCCCTCTACCCGAAACCAATGGGACCCCAACACCTTGGGGGAGTCACCAGGCTCTGAACATTTTTCACCAGTATCTTTTAGAAGGCGCTAGGGGAGCAGCCCACAAGCCCACTAACCTCTCCAAGGTAGGGACTGTAACTAACTCAGGGCCCGCAGGAGTCTCCGGCTGCCTTCCTTGAGCGGTCCAGAAGATGATTATCGCACCTACACTCCTATTGACCCTGAAGCTCCAGATAATCAGCGGGCCATCAATCTGGCTTTCGTTTCCCAGTCAGCCCCAGATATTAAAAAAAGGTTACAGAAGTTAGGGGGATTCCAGGAAATAAATTTATCCCAATTGCTAGAAATTGCCCAGAAAGTTTTTAATAACAGGGGTACTCCCGGAGCCGTACAAAACAAAAAAGGTTACTAAGGCAGTAACAGCAGCCCTTCAGAAGACACGAGTCATTCCACGAAGGCAGGGGACCTTGTAAAAGGGCCCCTGGGGTCCCTGGCCCCCATTAGGAAGAAACCAATGTGCGTACTGTAAAGAAGAGAAAAGTAGAAAGAATGAGTGCCCCGAGAGAAAAAGACGAGTAACCGCTCAGGAAAATCCACTGAGGACTATCCTCAATTTAGAAGATCAGGATCGACGGGGCTGGGGCTCTTATTTACTAAGCTCCCAAAAGCCCAGGGTCACTTTAAGAGTTGGGGACAAAGCTGTCAGCTTGTTAGTCAACACCGGGGTGGCCCACTTAGTCCTTAGCCTCTAGGACCGCTATCCAGTAAAAAACAATTATCCAGGGGGCCACAGGAAAAACCACAACAAGCCCTTGGACCACCAACTAATTCATTAATCTGGGGAATGGCACTGTCACCCACTCCTTCTTAGTCATTCCAGAGTGTCGGTACCCACTCCTAGGACGGGACTTACTCCACAAACTTCAAGCAAATATTTCTTTCAGCGAGGGCCAGGCTTGCCTCTCAATTCCTTCTCCCT
Source organism: Ateles fusciceps (assembly GCA_036589455.1). NCBI lineage: Eukaryota > Metazoa > Chordata > Mammalia > Primates > Atelidae > Ateles > Ateles fusciceps. Next base: position 733,509 of record JAZHEH010000276.1, read on the forward strand.
TGGCATCAGGGCCACCTCAGCAAATCCTCATCCCCTGTGCTCTGTCAGACGAGTATCTCTTGCAGGAAGCTTTATCCTCAGAGGCAGATCAACCACCAACATCAGACCTCCTCCGCCAATTCCAAAAGAATGTACCCGGAGTATGGGCCGAGACAAATTCCCCAGGCTTGGCAAGTCACCGTACCCCAGTCGTGGTCCAGCTATTGGCAACAGCAACTCCAGTCCAGGTACGACAATATCCCATGAGCCAGGAAGCCAGACAGGGAATTGCTCCCACATATAACCAGACTCCTAAAGGAGGGATCCTTACTACCTGTAAGTCCCCCCTGGAATACCCCCTTGCTCCCCCGTCTTAAAACCAGGCACAAAGGACTATCGGCCTGTACAGGACTTAAGGGAGGTAAACAAATGAGTGGAAACTGTCCACCCTAGGGTTCCAAATCCATACACCCTCCTAAGTCTCTTGGGCCCAGAACACCACCATTACACTGTTTTGGATCTCAAGGATGCATTCTTTTGCATCCCACTGTGCCAGCCATATTTGCTTTTGAATGGACTGACCCCGATACTGGGGTTTCCGGGCAACTCACTTGGACAAGACTGCCTCAGGGGTTCAAAAACTCCCCCTACTCTGTTTGATGAGGCACTCAGCCAAGACCTTGCCACCTTCCAAGCTGAGTTCCCCGAGTGTACCCTACTCCAATACGTGGATGACTTACTATTGGCTGCAAAAACTCAGGAGGCCAGTAAAGAGACCACCCAGTCATTATTAAAGACCCTACAGACTTTGGATTACTGGGTCTCAGCTAAAAAGGCCCAACTCTGCCAACCAAAAGTTACTCACCTAGGCTATATCATAGAGAAGGGCAGTCGGGCACTGGCACCAGCCGAGTCCAAGCGGTGCTGCAAATACCCACCCCCACTACGAACGCCAAGTTCAAGAATACCTTGGGGCAGTAGGGTACTGCAGGCCATGGATTTTGGGATTCGCCGAGATAGCCAAGCCCCTGTATGCCTGCACTGGAGGAAATCAGCCCTTGACTTGGACAGAGATAGAGCAACGGGCTTTTGACAAGCTCAAGACTGCCCTGACTACGGCCCCAGCCTTGGCCTTGCCAGACATCTCTAAACCCTTCTGGTTGTTTGTGCATAAAAAACAGGGAGTCGCTAAGGGGCGCTCACCCAGATGTTGGGACCATGGTCCCGGCCAGGCACCTACCTTTCAAAAAGACTTAATCCCGTAGCCTCTGGGTGGCCAGCTTGTCTGAGGTCGGTGGCAGCTACAGCCCTGTTAGTCAAGGAGGCGGACAAACTAACCTTGGGGCAGGAGTTAAACTTAGTGGCACCCCATGCAGTGGAGTCACTACTCCGGGGAGCTCTGGGAAAATGGATGTCAAATGCTCACATAGTTCAATATCAGGCTTTACTTTTGGACCTGCCCTGCATAAAGTTTTTAAAGGCTACAGTTTTAAACCCTGCCACAATGCTACCAGACAGTGAGCTGGAGGAACCCATACATGACTGCCAACAGACAATGGACGTCCTCCACGCTGCTTGACACAAAATAATGTCTTTGGCAGCAAGTTGGATGGTGCTAAGGCCATTATTCTAAGTGAAGTAACTGAGGAATGGAAAACCAAAAATCCTATGTTCTCATTTATGAGTGGGAACTAAGCTGTGAGGATGCAAACGCATAAAAATGGTATAATAGATGTTGGGAACTCTCCTCAAGGGAGGAGAGTTGGAGAGTGAAGGATAAAAGACTGCATATTGGGAACAGTTTATAGTGTACACTGCCGACGTGTTGGATGCACCGAAATCTCAAAAATCACCGCTAAAGAACTTATCCATGTAACCAAAAACCACTTGTACTCCCAAAGCTATTGAAATATATATATGTAAATTAAACTAATATATATTATATGTGTATATATTAGATAGATAGATAGGTAGATAGATAGATAGAACTATTGGCCTGGGGATAAAAGCAAAAGGTGTTGTTTTTCTCTTCTGTAACAATAATAAAATATATATCACAAATTCTCATTGAAATTCCATATAAATCAAAAAAAGCCAAATTGATATTATTATCTGTGAACTATATTAGATTAAACTTCTATGGATATTTAGCTGAAGGAAAATAAATTTAAGGCAAAATAGAGCTATCTCAATTTGTTTAAGTATTTAAAACAGCTTTTATTATCTGAAATGGAATAATTCTGTTTGCCCTTCAATGAGAACAAATATTAACAAGTCACATGTTGAGTTCCAGTAACTGCTATGGTAATGAATTGGGTCTGTATATCAGTCTTAATTATGATTTGATGAATAACTACATTCAAATATAATGCAATAAAGAAAAAAATTAATCCAAACAGGGAATGAATACATGGACATGACATGATAAAAGGACAAAATATATGACTATAGAACCAACTCTGACTCACAATCTCTTCAGCAGCTTGTCTAAGAAGCCAGACTGTAGCCTCTACAGCAATCACTCCACAATACGGTCTTGCTCAATGATTGCCAGCTTCTCTAATTTTGCCTCTGCTTCCAAATCAGGACCAACCAGAGAAAGCCAAATATTTTTTTCCAAACTAATCACATAGGATGCCTCACATCTAGTTAGCTTTCCTTCAGCCTCCCCCACGCCAACAACTTTCAATCAGGGCACATCTGAAGCCTTCTCTTTTTTCTATTATAAAGCTTTCCCACCCTGCTCCTTTGTCTTTGAGTCAAATGCAATGATGGCTGACTCCCTTGCTTTTGCAAACTCTGAATAAAGCTTGCAAAAAGCTGTGCTTGTTCTCACTTGGGTAGTCTTTGTTTATTTCCATAAGTAAGTGCTTAATAAATATTGGTTTCTTCTCCTGCATTTCCATTTCTCCCTGCTGGTGAGTACTAAAACATCCTTGTTGCTCTTCTCTCTCACTTTTATGAATGAGTCAAAAATAATTCTTCTGAAAGCTGAATGAAGCCTCTCATTTCATATTAAAGATATGACCCCAATGTATTTCTTAATTTCCTGACCAGATGTTTCCCAGGTCACTGTTAGCTAAAGAATCTTTTGCAATTACTGGCATTCACGTTTGGAAGGATTGAAGGGAGAGACAGAGATTGGGGTGGGGGGAGGGAGGTCCTTGGCTGAACAGAGATCAAACTGCATGTATGTCTTCTAATTAAGGCCCACTTTTATAATTATTCTTATTCTTTGTTTTTAAATTTACACTTGTCACTAACCAACATAAAAAGAAAGAGGCTTTTAGATGGAGAAGCAGAATTCACTTAATCTTTCAAAAACATAAAAAATAGCCTTTCATTAAAAAGCCATAAAAAAAATATCTAAGTTAAGGTTAGTGTGAATCTTCTGTTCAGGAGCCATTTTTCTTTCTAACTGCAAAAATAACCAATTGGGGAAAAGCTGTCAGGCAGAACTGAGCTTCTTGGCTTCAATCTGCTCGGTGTGGCCTGAGTGTTATTTACAGAGGGGTTTTGCAGGTATTATAAACACTGGAAAGATTTCTTTGGAGTCCACTGGGCAAAAGGAATGTGTATGCATTATCTCTTCCAGAGATGAGCAGAGGCGGAGAATAGGGATGGCTATTCACAGGGGCCCAAATTATCTGGAAAACAGCTTGCTGGAGTCCTGCGATTACGTTAATAGGATGTGTTCCATATGCTGGCTTGAGCATGCTAATACCCTGGGTCCCCTGAGTGTTGTAAGAGGATGATGGCACTGACCACTCAAATGGAGATGGTTCCCAAAGCTGGAGTCTGCTTGTTTGTATTCCTCTATGTCTCTGAGGGAGAGGCTCTGTGGCTTCCCGGACTGACTGACCTCAAAGCTCCCTATAATTTGGAAAGCAAATGATTCATTTGTCCTGTTAAGCAGCACAGAGGTTTCATGAATCAATTGTGCACCTATTTAGAATGCAAATTAGACAGTGAGAACCCTTCATGTCAGGATGTGGAGTAAACCCTGAAGGCTAGTTTCTATGCCTGGATGACAATAGAAACAGCCTTTGAAGCAAAGCAAACACAGCAAGAATGCGCCAAGTTGGTTTTTGGATGGGGAGGTTGTCTACTAACCTACACCCTCTTTTTTCGTAGCATATACCCCAGCTGCAGGTCGCAGCTGACCACGAAGATTCTGCCTTCTCTAGTGAGGTCAGCCTGCCTTAGAGGACCAGCTCTCTAAGGGGCATATTGGCTTGCCTGGTGGAAGAGAAAGTCAGATGCACGTACAACCTAATATAAACAACCTATATAAACAACTTATTTCTTTATATAGAACTCTAGTTGTTTTTCCCATCTAGTTCTGTGTTATGAGCTGTGCTATAATGGAGAAGAGTTTTTCTCACCATTTTTGCTTGTTTTTAGTCAGAATGACCATCATGGAGGTAATAGGCTGGAGTGGTAATTCCAACATCTGCTTATTCTAATTTATTAATTGATCCAGTTATTTATTAAAAGATAACATACACTTATTGCATGTGCACTTTCTGCCAGTCACCACGCAAAAGTGGTGCTTAGTAGGATGGAAATAACTAGTGTTTGGTGGCAGAGGCAGATCCATGACCTAGAACAATTACTCCCTGCACTGAAGGTTCTAAGAAGTATGAACCTTGCAGCAGGACCACAAGGAGGTGGTGGTATATTATCTGTGACAAGGTAATGCATATGTATGTAAATCTATTTAATTTGTACCCTACGAAGATCAGGTGTTCTTTGGAAGAATTCCCCAAAGTCTTCGAATGAAGAATCTAGGTTCTAGGTATGGTGAATTACCTCTACCCGGAGAGCTTTGCACCCTAGAGGCATGCATTTCAAATACTGATATCAGAATATGTGCAAAGGTTATTGCTAATTACATAATATAGCTTAGAAACGACATTTTTATGAATGAAACTTACAGTGTTTAAGATATGTGCAAGGCTATTTGACTAGAATAATTGTGCCCTTGCATCCACTTTTGTTTAATTGGTGAATAAGAATTTGATGAATCAAGCACTTGAATCCCTCACGCTAATGCTATAGAACTAGAATTTCATTTGGTCTTTTCTTCCGATTAAAAAAAATTCTGCCACTGAACTTTACAAGAATAATAGTTGATCTTGCTATCAAAATATTTGTGGAATTTGCCTAGGGTCAGTCTTTCATGCAGAGGCTTCATGTTAAGCCTCTGTGCTTGACAGAGAGTCAAGACTTCAACAAGCCTACAAGAATTGGTTGTAAGGTTGCTGTATGTTTGCTTAGCTAATAAACATCTCTTTGGGTGTCAGTATTTGGTCTGAAAGCAAATGGTATACATGCTTTCATTGTATACCACTCAACTGAGCTTGTGGAAAGAGCAGACATATAGTTTCTATCTTCTTCTAAGTTTGGGGGAAGATACCAATATTTACCAAAGATTCTAAATATAAATGGCCATATTGACTTAGATTAGCTCTCACCAGACAGCTTCCTGGAGGAAGTGATGCTTTTGTTGTGTTTTGAAGCCTCTCTAGTTGTGCTCCAGCTTTTACAGATTTGTAAAGGAGTCAGTCATTTCCCCAACCTGCTAAACAGAGCTGTGCAAAGAACACCAGCTTGAGAACAAAGTGCATGTCATTGGAATTCCAGTTCCCTGACTGCTTCACTTTTGATCTCAGGAAAGGTTTGAATGTCTCCAAGGCTGTTTCTGCATCTGTAACGCAAAAAGAGTTTTATTTGAATGATCTATCACATTCCTCTGTAATTCTTTGATGATACATACTGAAACACAACTGGGTTGAACAGATATGTCCCTTAATGAAAACAGAAGCTCATGATGCTGGTGAGAAAAGAATCAAGAATCAAAGGGGAGACTTTTCTGAGTCATTCATGTCTTAGCAGTTACTTGTTGAGGGCCAGATCTCTTATATAGTTATTTAGAAGTACTGTCTAATCAACATGGCACATGTCAAACTAAGCTGTATGTTTAGGCAACATTGTCCCCTTTCAGCTTCATTTTTCTCATTTAAAATGGAGGCTAACTATCAACAATTGTAGGATTGCTTTGAAAAGTAAAGGTAATGTTTATAAAGGGAAAATGCAGTTTTGGGTATATAATAAGCATGTTAGGAATGATAGCTATTATTATCATTACATTAATGACAAAATACCAAGTGCAGTCACAGAACTGTATCAGGACAGAAGAACACTGGAGGAAAAGAGAGGGACTACCTAAACTTTGAAAAAGAGTAGAAATGAGTGCTATGATATGAAAATTTTTTTTTCTGAGAAGAAAGGGGAGCATCGGTTTCAAGATAGACTGAATATGAAAAGACATATAGAGTCTGAATAAAAATATTGAAAAATATTTGAAGAATGACAGTAGTTTTCATAACTAAAATGAAGAATGACAGTAATAAGAGATAAACCTATCACATAGATAAGGACCAGATCAGGAAGGGGAAGAAAATTGGTAATTGTTTTGTACCCCTATTTACCATGCAGAAACCTAGGCATGTTAGTAGATTGTTTACTTTTCAGAATAACCCCAGAAATCAGGTGTTTTTAACTCCATTTTACAGATGAGAAATCTGGTCTTGTGAGTCATGCAAAAAGGTTTACTTATTATTCTTTCAGTGATAGGGAGCCTCTGAGAGATTTTAAGCAGGGAAATGACATAAATTATTCAGTCACCAAGAAAGCTGGCTTCCCTGGAGATCCTTGGAGAAATGAGGGCACACAGCTACCTTACAGATCTTTTCAAACAGCATGTCAGGAGCCACATGGGTGAAGCAGGAATCAGGAAGGACTGTCAGAAGAAAGGCTAGGCTTGGCTGGCTCCAGCTGGGGGAAGGATCTCTGGGGAGACCTGTCATCCAGGGGCTGCAGGCTTGTTCCATATCCTCTTCTTGCTCTTCCAACATACTTTCCCTTGCCAGATATGGTCCCACAGGATGACTGCAATGAGCCCATAATTGTGGGGAAAAAAGTTAGCCTGAGCTAAATCAGTACTGTGGAACAGAAACAACCTTGACTCAGAACAGCTGTTTCTTAAAAGTGTACTAAGACCTTTCAAAACAGCTTACAAGCACAACCCGGAGTAAAGAGCTTGGGCAAAAAAAAATGCATGACAATCTGATGTGAAAATAGAATTATGATCAAAATCCAGAATTTCAGAGTGGAGACTGAAAGAGAGGTACTAAAGTACCAAAGGGAAAACCTTCTGGGTTTGGAAAATTTGGTAGCGAAGATTTCTTAATATATGACTGAGTAACTGATGCCAAGAGGAAACCATCTTAGAATGGCTGTTCTATGTCTGCCCCCAGCTGCCCATGGCTTGAGCTGTGGCTGCTCTTGTGAAAAAAATGAACTGGTTCCATCTGAAGAAGGTAGAGCTATAAAGGGAGATGACGAAGAATCATAAAAGTCCTCAGAGTTGGCTCAACACCAAAGAGTCACTGTCTTTACATTTGGGAAAACTGAGGCTCAGAAAAGTAAAGTAATTTAGATCAGCTAATTGATTTACTAATTAAGACCCCAAAAATTGTAAGAAAACAAGGAATAAATGAATCTTAAATCTAGCCTGATTTTTGTGGTCAAAACCACCCTTCCTTATGTCTGAAAATATTACAATAATGGGAGGTTAGTAAGAAAGAAATGCTAACGGTCCATGGTTATCAAAAAGGAGCAACTTTACCCTGCGGTCCTATTGAGTTAAGGATATGGACAGAAATTTGGCAAGCTGGGTGGAAGGGATGCAAAGATTCTGGGTCACAGCTAGGCCAGGGTTTGCCAGGGCTAACCCTACGGCTCTTCAGCTGGACTTTGATGTTCTTCTACCACAGTGTACCTATGACTAACAACACTAACAGCTTCTCCTGAGATCCTGCATATTCTCTTTGATATCTTCACATAGAATATCTATAAATGATGAATGAGGCTATCATAATATGAAATTATATGATAGGGTGAATTTTGGTCTTTATTTAGAAAAGCATACTGGAGATGGCTAATGGAAACAATTTTCTTCCCTTTATTTTTGTAAACCATCTCTTTATGCAGTTACTTGAAACTGCTCTGGAAACTAAAAAATCATTTCTTGATTTAGCCCCCAAACATATTCAGTGTTTTCCAAATTAGCAACTCTAATTTATAATAACAACAAGCATACTGGCCACATGCAACATGATTGAGGTCTAGATGCTTATCCAATTAGAGTTTAAGGTGAAACTCCATCCAAATGATTTTATAGTTAATAAGGGATTCAGGAAGATGAAAATTAAGAACCTCCCATGTTCAAATGAAAATATAAATGCTTGAAATAGAGACAGCTGTTTTGTTATTAGTTAAATATTGGATATATTTTATTCTATCAACCAGTGAGAAAAATGATGGAAGAGGCATGTTTTTGGCCTTCTAGGTGGAAGAGCACTGACATTATTGAGCATAAAATATAAGTTAGATTTTTTTATAGTCATGTACATTGCTGACTTACATTACTTACATTAATTTATTAACATTTAAAACAGCCTTATGAAGGATTTTCCACATTGATGTCAGAGCTAGAATTAAATTCAGGTCTGTTTGATCTCAAGTCAACAGTGTTTCCACTTCATCACTTTGGAGAAGTACATGACATCTGCCAGAGCCCATGCAACAACAAGAGTAGTTGCGGGGCTAGACACTGGACACATCTGTCACCTATTGGCAGACTAGATGGAATACATGAATGGCTTCCGCCAAGGGGCCTGCAAATTGTCTTTGACATCTTCATGTCTGAAATCTGTAACATTGATGAATGAGGCTATCCCACTGTGAGTCTGTATGACAAGGCAGGAAGACCTGATCTTTCTCACCTAAGATTAAACAGGCAGCTGAGAATGATATGCTTATTAGTTTTTACTTCAGCCTTCTCCCATCCAGATTGTGAATCCTGATAGAACATCTTGCTATTCTCTGAGATGAAGAGACCTTAAACAGGATGAATCCCTGTTTATGGTTTCCTTTCATCACACTTTACGTGAAACTTTATTCATAGGGGAAATAAGATGATAGATTCTGGGGTCCAATTTGTTGAATAGAATAATGTATTCTGTTAAACACTATCACCCTAGAGCCTATCACAGATTTTGTTTTGTTTTTTCTTTTTTTTAACCCAAACTTGGCCAATTTCTGTGGCATATTTTTTGAGGACACCATAAATATTGCCTGTAAATTGGCATCTCTCTTCAAATTTAAAATTTGCTCACCTAAAATCTGTTTGACTTTTCAGTCTCAATTTTCCTGCAGGCCTCTCCTCACTTTCCTCCTGCCCCCAAAGTCAATAATTTTCCAGAAGTTCTTCTCCTTACTGCTTGCCTTGGGCTCTATTAGTTATAGGGTGAAAAATTGAATTGACCAGCAGCCAGGACATTGGAATGGCAGAGCATCTTCTACAGATAGATCTGTCAGGGGTAAGAATGGGCTTCTGCTTGTTAATAAATATATGGATAATGATAAATGTTGGATCAATTGTCCTCAGAAATCTACCATAGACTCAATACACTCTACTTAGGAGTTGTAGGGTGAGCTGTTCTTTCATACCTCTGCTTATACTTTTTTCTATAATAGGCTTAAATCATGGAGGTGGGAGCGCATGGGGAGCTGGTTGATCACTTGATAAAACTTCAAGTTTCTTAGCAATAATATTTCTAATATTCAACAATTAATTATTTTTAAAAAGTATTTAAATAGGAACCATTGCCTTGGCTTCAATGTTCCAAAACTACAGATGGGTATGGTAAAATCTGGATTCGTTTGCTCAAAACACACTGGTTAAAAACTCACATCTGCCCCTAATTTTCTGAATGACTTTTTAAAAACATCATCTCTCTCAAAGCCTGAGTTTCTAATCCAGGAATGAGAAGACTGGACAACACCAGAACAGAAGCAAGTCGTGTATTATTCAATGCTTAATGCAAGCATTACTAATTCATCTTTTCTCCTGAATGTTAGATGTAACTGAACAATCTTTCATAGTTCAGCACTCAGGAAGCTATCACTATTCAATGAGATTTTGCATAAGATATAAAATCTGTGTGTCATTTCTCAATAGCAGATCTCAAATATAGCCCTAACATTTTATCCTTAGTGCCTTTTTTCCTTAGTGCCTTTTTTTGCACAGGGAAAATTGTAAAAGAGACACATGTCTGATCAATTGCTTATATTTTTAGTCCTTTTCAATTTTTAATGCTCCTTTAAGTCCTTTAGTCCATTTATTCTTTACAACAAAACTGAAAGACAGTAAATTTTGCTCTCATAAGTATTTGCTGGTGATTGCTGTACAACAAGCCAGGCCAGAACTCAGTGATGTAAACTAATAAACATTTATGACTGCTCACTAGTCTATTGGTTTGCTGCATAGTTCTGGTCTCTGAAAGAATCAGGTATCTACAGTCAGCTGGAAGCTGACTGAGCAATCTAGTCTACTATGGTCACTCTTAGGAAGGTTGAGAAAACTAGGTTCTCCTTCCCATGATCTTCCCTGCCCAAAAGATTAATTTGAGCTTGTTGAGATGACAGCAGCAGGGCTCTGAGAAAAAAAAAGTGCTTTTTGTGCCTCACAACTGGCACAGCGTCATTTCAGCCCAATTCTGTTGGCTAAAGCAAGTAACAAGGCCAGCCTAAATTCAAGGACTGGAAAAATAGATCTCTCTTAAGTATTCTACTGAAAATTGGGAACACCTGGTCATTGCCTTCCAAACCATGTACAAAACATTCTCATCAACCCAGAAGTTTCTCCTGTGTTCTTTATCTGTTGATTTCTTTTCTCACCACCTCCTATTTCTTCAGTAGACCACCTTGTGATTACTAACACTGTAAGTGTTGGTATATTTTTGGATACACAAAATCAAAAATTCATTTCTCTCTCTTTCTCTTTAATATCATGTTTCAGAGTGATCCATACTATTACGTGCATACTTTTTTTTTAAGTTTATTGGTTTCCTTTTTAATTTTTTCTTCATATTCTAGCTTTTGTTCTTCTTTTCACTCATCACTGTGTACCCATGCTGATCCGAGCATTGTACAAGTAGTAATTACTTTACAGGCAAATTGAATGAGACAGAATATTCATCATAGAGCATATTAAATGTGTTTTAGGCCAGGTACGGTGGCTCACGCCTGTAATTCTAGCACTTTGGGAGGCTGAGGCTGGCAGATCACTTGAGATCAGGAGTTCAAGACCAGCTTGGCCAACATGACGAAACCCTGTCTCTACTAAAGGTACAAAATAATTAGCCAGGCCTGGTGGTGCATGCTGATAGTTCCACCTACTCAGGAGGTTGAGGCAGGAGAACTGCCTCAGCCCAGGAGGCAGAGGTTGCAGTGAGCGGAGATCACGCCACTGCACTCCAGCCTGGATGACAGAGTGAGACTATGCCTCAAAAAAAAAAAAAGAAAGAAAAGTATTTTAAAGCAAAATATATATATATATAATTACTGATAATTTCATTAACAATATTACCACAGTGAATTTAGTGTTTTCCTGTTGCAGTTTTTAAAAATCTGTATACATTGTTTATTTATAAAATTACAATCGGGATCATGCATTTAGACACACATTCTTCCTGCTCACTTGATATTGCATTGTATTTTCCAAATTATTAAATATTCATTTTTTCAGTATTTTTCTACACTAATATATATATATATTATTTTGATTATTTTTTAGATGGGATATTATTTGTTTATATTCTTTTCTCCCTCCCCCTCTTTCTCTTATTTTGTCTTATCCAATATCATATTTATTTACGTTTATTCATTTTCTTCTGAGTATTTTTTGACTAGCACCCAAAACTTTGTTGCTTTCACATTGTAAAATGTCTGTAATACCAGTTTTATTTTCCTCTTTGCCCCAACACTTATTTATCAAGGCACACTTTAATCTATTTCATGTTTTTAGTTTTGTTTGTATTTTTGTTTTATTGCTTTCAGGCAAAAGTTTGCATATTTTTCATGTTTTGAATTTTTTGATTACTTATGTAAATGTCTTACAGACATTTAAAAGAAAATGTATAATCTGTATCTAGGCACAAATGCTATTCATACCTCTTCGGTCCGACTTATTAATTAAGAGAGCGTTGCAAAGTGATTAAGAGCTAAAGCTCTGGAAGTATTTTGCCTATGTTCAATATCTGGCTCCGTCAATCTCAAACTATGTAACATTAGTCCAGCTACTAAAGCTTCTTTGAATTAATTCTCTCATCTGTAAATGAAATTGCAGTAGTATCTAATAATATCACTCTATAGAGTTATTGTGAGCAATAAATGAGCTATTAAATATAATGATATATATAATAAACACAGCAATGCCTGACACATGGTAAACCCTATAGGTGTTATTTTTCATTATATTGTATTTTTCAAGTCATCTATGCCTATTGATATTTTCTGTATTAAATATGAAGATATAGTCAAGTTCTCCCCGTGGCTCTAATTTTGTCAACTGTACCTTATGTTTCTAAGTTTTCCTTTAAATATTTTAATGTGTTTAACACATAAATGTTAATAATTGCCATAAATATTTATTCATTCATTTGGTATTCATATAAAGCATATTGATTTTCTTATTTGATGCTGTTGTCTTGGATTCTATAATGCTCATATTGCCAAGGCTGTTGTCTTTGCATTTGTTATTGCCTGGTATACAATTGTCCCTCTTTCAGTGTTTTGCTTTTCTTTTTCATTTCATTTTATTGTGTCTGTTATTAACATTATATAATTAGTTTAGGTTCTTTTACCAATAGGAGTTTAATTATTTTATAACAACTCCAATAACTGGTGGTTTTATTATACTTCCGCCCTTTTATTATATACTTCACATTTTTAGCCTTTACTGCTCTTCTTTCCTAGATTGTTCTATGTAAAACAATTTTTTCGTACTTTTTTTCTTCAATAATATGAATATCACAGATAATAATTATATTAAGTATGGTTACTTTTACATTAAAAAGTAAACATCCTTGAAATTGCATTTTCCTATTACCTAAAGAAAGAACAATACCCATTTATGATTGTATGCAATGTGCATTAGCACATAATGATAACATGTAATTTCCTTTCTTTCCTTTTCATCCAGCTCTTTCAAGTTAGATGTTGTTAAGCTAAAGAACACTGATGCTATAATAAGCAAGTTGTTCCCCACGTGTACAGTAGTGGGCATTGTAATGTTATGGAAAGAACATGGGTTATGGATCTATACAGATGTGGTTTCAGATGCCAGATTGGTTATTATTAACTATTGATTATTATAAAATAGTGCATGTCAATTCCTAATATACATCAAGTATACAAACAGGAAAATGAGTACTTACTGGCTGTATAGGCAGTTTGAGGCAAATTGAAACAATGGATTATTTGTCAGCAAGGAGCTTAAATGCTAGATTTTGTAAGTAGACAAGTCACTTAGGTGTTTCAAATAGGCCATGGAAGTGGTTATGTTTGTCATTAGATGGCTTCCACAAGGGTTTGCATAAGGATAGCTTTGAATAGAGGGAGACCAGTGGTCAAGCTACTACTATTTTGAAGGTGAGAGATGATGAGAGACTTAAGACAATAACAGTAGAATAGAAAAGTGTGCATTCAACTAATGTACATGTGGTTAATTGAGAAAAAGGAGTTTGATTTTTAAAAATTTTAATAAACTATGCCCTTTTAGTATTATGTATACCAAAAAATACACAAATCAGGAGTGTATAGTTTGATGAATTTTCACAAAGTGAACACAGTCATGTAGCTAATACTGAAACCAAGAACTAGAAGATTCCTGCCCTCAGCAGAGTTTCCTGTGTCCTCTCCTAGTCACCGTCCACCAATTGAGCCTCTAAAATCATAGATTAGTTTTATCTGGTTTTACACCTACATGAACATAATCATACAATACATACTCTTTTGTGTAAGATTTCTTTGGCTCAAAATTACGTCTGACAAATTCAAGGATTTTGTTATACTTTGTGATAGTTCGTTCTCAGAATTTCTTTTATTGTGTAAATACCACACAACATGCTTATCTATTCTGTTGTGCATGGACATTTTTGGTAGCTTTCAGTTGGGAACTCTCGTAAAACCTGATGATATGGGCTGGGTGATGCCTCATTTCTGTAATCCCAGCACTTTGGGAGGCTGAGGCAGGAGAATCATTTGATGCCAGGAGCTCAAGATCGGCCTGCAAAACAACATAATGATTCCCCATCTTTACAAAAATTTAAAAATGAAAAATTACCTGGGATTTTATGTGTGCACCTGTCATCCCAGCTACTAAGGAGACAGGAGGATTGCTTGAACCCAGAAGTTTCAGGTTACAGTGAGCTATAATTGTGCCACTGTGCTCCAACCTGGGCAACAGAGAGCAAGCCTGACTAGAATATATGTACAAAACTAGAATATATATATACATTCTAGATTATATAATATATATTATATGCATTATATATATCTAGAATGGATATATAGAATATATAATATATACAATAACATATATTATGTATATTATATTAATATCATAATATAATATATATTATATATTATAATATAATATATAGTATATAAATTATATATATTCTAGATTATATATTATATAATATATTATGTATTATATATAATATATGTTCTATATTATATATAATATATATTGTAATATGTTATTATATAATATATAATCTAGAATATATATTATATATAATATTATATTATAAATATAACTAGAATATATATATTTATATATTTATCTGGCAACAGAGAGAGATCCTGACTAGAATATATACGTATATATAATATATATCTAGAATATATTTTATATTATAGATCAATAATATATATCTAGAATAGATGTATAATATAAAGAATATATGTCATGTTCTAGATATATATTATATCTATAATTTAAAATATAGATATAATATATATCTAGAGTATATATATATAGTCTAGTCAGGATCAGTCTCTGTTGCATATATATATGCAACCAAACTCCACTAGTGCTAAAGAGTGGGTGTATATTTTATATTATAGATCTATAATATGTATATATGTTTATATATATTCTATATTACATAAATTTTTTTATATATAAAATAACCCTGATGATATAAATATTTTTGTATATATCATTTGTTATAAATATGCATGCAATTCTATAAAATAGCAACAAATGGAATATTTAGGTCATGCATGTGCTTTAGTATGTACAGTGAAAGCTCTTCAAAATTTTATAAAATATACCCACACTCTTTAGCACTATGAGAGTTTGGTTGCCTCACATTTCCACCACAATTAGTATTATCAGTCTTTTTCATTTTAGCCATTCTTTTTTTTTTTTAATTGCATTTTAGGTTTTGTGGTACATGTGAAGAACATGCAAGATTGTTGTATAGGTACATACATGGCAGTGTGATTTGCTGCCTTCCTCCCCATCACCTATATCTGGCATTTCTCCCCATGTTATCTCTCCCTAACTCCCCCACCCGCCACTGTCCCTCCCCTATTTCCCCTCGACAGACCCCAGTGTGTGATGCTCCCCCTCCCTGTGTCCATGTGTTCTCATTGTTCAACACCCACCTATGAGTGGGAACATGCGGTGTTTGATTTTCTGTTCTTGTGTCAGCTTGCTGAGAATGATGGATTCTTGTGGAGATGTAGTGTTATCTTATGTTTCCAGTCTGTATTAAAACTGAACAACTTTCATATGTTTATTTGCCAGTTGAATATCATTTTTGCTAAAATGCCTACATGTTTGGCTGATTTATCTATTGTGTGTCTCTCTTTTTCTTATTTCTTTATATATATTCTGTATGAGATCCCTTGGTTAGTTACATTTCTCCTATTCTCTCTCATTTTTTGGGTTGCACATTTATGCTCTTGCTGATATGTTTGATAAGCAGAATTTTAATGTAGACTAATTTGTCAATTATTATCATTAAAGTTAGTGTTTTCTGTGCCCTGTTTGTACCATCTTTTCCTATCTTCTAAGTCTTTATGACTTAGCTCTTTTCTATGTTTTCTTCTAGAAAAAATTTGTTTCAAGTTTATCCCTTGAGTTGAATTGTGTATATAGGGGTACAGATTTTTTAATATGCATAACCATCTGACTTAGGACCATATTTTTAAAAGATCATACCATAAAAGACCACTATGCAATGACATCTTTGTCATAAATGGGGGGTGGTCTGTGTATATGTTGGTATATTTCTGTACTCTATTCTTTCATTAAATAATGTATCTATCCCTGTGTTAATATGACTGTCTTAACTGTTAGAACTTTATAGGTCTTTCCTTTTTTTTTTTTTTTTTTTTTTGTAGAGACAGGGTCTGACTATGTTGACCTGGCTGGTCTTCAACTCCTGGTCTCAAATGATTCTTTCACCTCAGTCTCCCAAAGTGCTGGAATTACAGCCATGAACCACACCTGGCCCATAGCTTAATATCCACTATGGTAATTACTCTAAACTTGTTCTTCTTCAAGGTTTTTTTCTGATTATTTCCTGGTCTTTGTATTTCAATGTCAATTTGGGTATCAGAGTGTCAACTCCTACCCACTAGTAACAACAGAACTGTTAGTATAATGTTTGAGATTGCATTGAATCCATAGATCATATAGTGGTAAATTAAGTAGCATTATTCACAGTACTGAGTTTTCAAAATTATGTACATGGCATATTCCTACAATCTTTATTTAATGATTTTCAATAATGGTTTGTAATCTTTTTTATAGATGGCTAAGAGAAAGCAAATTTCAAGAAAACTTGCAAATTTTGGTTTTGAATGACAAGGTCCATGATGTTGTTCTATAGGCATATCTTGTTTCATTGCACTTTGCAAATATTACATTTTATTATAAATTGAAGGTTTGTGGCAGTCCTGTTTCAGCAAGTCTCTAAGTGCCATTTTTCCACAGTATGTGCTCACTTTGTGTCTCTGTGTCACATTTTGGTAATTCTCAAAATATTTTAAACTTTTTCTTAATTATTATATCTGTTTTGGTCATCTGTGATCAGTGATCTTTTTTGTTACCATTGTAATTGTTTGGGGGTACCACAAAAATATTCATAAAAATGACAAACTTAATCATAAATGTTGATTTTGTTTATGTTCAGTTTGTTCTGACAGCTCCATCAACTAGCTATTCCCCATCACTCTCTCTCTTCTCAGGCCTCCCTATTACCTGAGAAACAACAATATTGAAATCAGGTCAATGAATGACCCCAAAATAACCTCTAAATGTTCAAGTGAAAGAAAGAGTCATGCATCTCTCACTTTAGAAGTAAAGCTAGAAATAATTAAGATTATTAAGGAAAGCATGTCGAATGCTGAGATAGGCTGAAAACTGGGCTTCTTGCACCAAACACTTAGCCAAGTTGTGAATGCAAAGAAAAAGTTCTTGAAGGAAATTAAATGTCCTATTCCACTGAATACAAGAGCGGTAAGAGAGTAAAACAGCCTTATTGCTGGTATGGAGAAAGTTTGAGTGGTCTGGATAGAGACCCTAGTGCCTAGTTCTCTAGAGAATTAGCAAGGCCCTAACTCTCTTCAACTCTATGAAACTTCAGAGAGATGAGGAAGCTACAGAAGAGAAGCTGGAAGCTAACAGAGTTTGGTTTATGAGGTTTGAGGAGAGAAGTCATTTCAACAAAAGTGCAAGGTGGTGAAGCAGTAAGTGCTGCTATAGAAGCTGCAGTAAATTATCCAGAAAATCTGGCTAAGATAATGGGTGAAGGTGCCTACACAAAACAGCAGATTTTCAATGTACACAAAACAGCCTTCTATTGGAAGAAGATGCCATGTAGGACTTTTATGGCTAGAGAAGAGAAATCAATGACTACTTTCAAAGCTTCAAAGGACTTTCTGACTTCCCTGTTAGGGGTTAATGCAGCTGGAGACTTTAAGCTGAATTAATGCTCATCTACCATTCTGATGATCCAAGGGCCCTTAAGAATTATGTTAAACATACTCTGCATGAGGTCTGTAAACGAAACTACAAAGCCTAGATGACAGCACATCTATTTACAGCCTGGTTTACTGAATATTTTATGCCTACTATTAAGACCTACTGCTCAGAAAAAAAATCTTTTAAAAAATATTACTGCTCTTTGACAACACATCTGGTTACCCTCAAGCTCTGATGGAGATCTACAAAGAGATTAATATTGTTTTCATGCATACTAACACACCATCCATTCTGCAGCCCATGAATCAAGGAGTAATTTTGACTTGTAAATCTTATTATTTAAGAATTACATTTTGCAAGGCTCTTGTTTTCATAGACAGTAATTCCTCTGATGGATATGGACAAAGTAAATTGAAAACCTTCTGGAAAAGATTCATCTTTCTAGATGTCATTCAAAACATTTGTGATTTATGTAACGAGGCCAAAATATCAACATTAACAGCAGTTTGGAAGAATTTTTCAACCCTCATGGAATACTTTGAGGGACTGAAGTTTTCAGTGGAGGAAGTAACTTCAGATGTGGAAGAAATAACAAGACAACTAGAATTAGAAGTATAGCCTGAAGATGTGACTGCATTGTTGCAATTTCATAATAAAACTTGAAGAGATGAGGAGTTGCTTCTTATTGATAAGCAAAGAAATTGGTTTCTTGAGATGAAATCTAGTCCTGGTTAAGATACTGTTAACATTGTTAAGATGACAACTATTACATAATTTGATAAATCAACAGCAATATTTAAGATCATTGATTCCAATTCTGAAAGAATTTCTATTGCATGCAAAATGTTACCAAACAACATCATATGCTACAGACAAATTTTTATGAAAAGAAAAAATTTCTGTGTGGTAAATTTTATTGTTGTTTCATCTTAAGAACTTTCCACAACCCCTGAAACCTTCAGCAACCAACAACTTGACCAGTCAGCAGCCATTGACATCAGGGCAACACCCTCCACCAGCAAAGAATATGACTTACTGAAGCCTCAGATGGTTGTTAGCATTTTTCATCAATAAAGCATTTTTAATTAAGATATGTACATTTTTGTTTTAGACATAATACTATTGCACACTTAGTAGACTACAGTATAATGTAAACATAACTTTTGTATATTTTAAATGTATACATGATATTTATAAGGTACATATAATAATTGAATTCATTGAATGTGTAATGATAAAGTCAGGGTATTTAGGGTATTCATTACCTCAAGCATTTATTATTTCTATGTGTTGGGAACATTTCAAGTGCTCTCTTCTACCTGTTTTGAAATAAACAATATATTGTTGCTATCTATAGTCATTCTTCTCTGCTATTGAATAGTAAAATTTATTCCTTCTCTCTAACTGCATGTTTTTGCCAGTTAACCAACCTCACTCCCCCACTTTTCCATACATACTTCCCCTTTTCAGTTTCTGGTAACTATCATTCTATATTCTGCCTCTGTGAAATTAACTATTTTAGCCCCCATGTATGAGTGAAAACATGCAATATAATACCAGTAAATGGATTTTTAAGATTTTGCCATTCTTTTCTCCTTCTAGTATACCCAATATTTGAATATTTCATTGCTTTATGGTCTCTTATATGACATGCAGTCTTTATCCATTGTTTTAAATTTTCTTATTGCTTTTTTCTATTTCAAAATATCTGTTTTCAAGTTCTGAAATTCTTTTTTCTACTTAGTCTACTGTATTGTTGAATCTTTCGGCTGTATTTTATATTTTATTCATTGAATTATTCAGTTCCAGAATTTCTGTTTGTTTCAAGCTTTTGACTGTATTTTACATTGTATTCATTGAATAATTCAGTTCCAGAATTTCTGTTTATTTCTTTATAATGCCCCTCTCTTTGGTGAATTTCTTCTTCATATTCTGAATTGTTTTTCTGATTTATTTGTAGTGCTTATCTGTGTTCTCTTACATCTGCCTGAGCTTGTTTAATATAAATATTTTAAATTATTTTCAGACATTTTGTAATTTCTTTTTCATTGCAATTTGTTGCTGGAGAATTATGGTTCTTTTAAAGGTGTCATATTTTCTTGCTTTTTCACTTTTCTTGTGTCTTCATGTTGATATCTGTGCATCTAATGTAACAATTCCTTCTTTGAATTTTTTGGATTGGCTTTACCAGGAGAAGACTTGATAGATTTATTATGGTGTTGGCTGGGTATGGCACTTTGGCCTTGATTCTGGATGCGTGCAACGGCATAAATCCCCTAATGATTTCTTCAGTTGTAAACAGTGTCATTTATGTCTGTGATTTCTTCAGTGGTTTGAACTGCAGTTCTCAGTGGAGGTTGTCATGAGGCTGGGTGCTGGGGATGAGAATGGCAAGTGGGCCAATTCGTGGGCCCTATCTATCTGTGGCAGTGGTGTGTAAAGTGTGCCTATCTTTGGGCCCCCAGGTGGTGTGTGGAGACACTGGTTTTAGTGGGTCCAGGCAGGCCAATCCTTGGGCCTGTATGTGGCTTGCTCAGGTGCCAGCAATGGCTTCAGTGAGCTGGACTGGTAGGTGGATCTTCAGGCCCCTAGGTAGCATATGTGATATGTGTGATGGCAATAGGAGTAGCAGGGCAACTCTCAGGCTCCCATGTGGCCTGTGTTGTGTTAGCAGTGGCTGCGACTGGCTGAGCAGGCCAGTCAGCAAGCCCTCAGGTGGCCTGTGCAGGTGGGTGCTAGCAGTTGTGGTGGCAGCAGAGTGGATGCCCATCCTCAATCTTTTGGAAGGAGTGAGCAGATGCCCGTGGTGGAGGATGGGGCAAGCTGATCCCCAGACTTTCAGACAATGTGTTGGGCACTGGCGTCTGGTTTTCTGGGCCTGTTGTTAACCCCCAGTGTTCTGCATGCATACCCAAGGCCACTGACAGAGCAAGGCAATCCCAGACTCCTAGTGGGTGGTGCTGAGGGGGATTGTGCCAGGCTTGGTGGGCCTGTTCTCACTCTCCTTGCTGATGTAATCCCCAGGGCCCAGCCGTGTGTTCAGGTAGCAGCAGCAGTAATGAGCAGGGAGAGCTTCTCCTCAGGGTATGTGCAAGTGTGCAGTGGCTCAGCTGCTGGTGGGAGACAGGATTGCCATCAGTGGCAACAGCCCCAGGCAAGTGGTTTTCAGGCTCTAGGGAGTGCACTTAGACGCACTTTGTCTGGGGCAGCCTTCCTGGTGTGCTGCACTACCTGTTCCCCAGAAGGTAGGACATTTTATGGGCTGGAGTGTTGAGGTCCCTGCCACAACTGCTGAGTCCAGTGGGCAATGGCACTGCTGTAGTCCTCCAGGTGGATGCAGGGGGCATGTCAGTGGGGATGCAGGGATATGGAGATTCAGGGGCTGTTAGACCCCAGGGTAGGATGCAATGTGGTGTGATCTGGACTGTCAAGGTGGTGTTGTGCGGCTGCTTGGGTTTAGTGGGGGGTAAGTACCTAGCATGAGCTCCCCCTAGCATGAGCTCCCTCTCTAGAGCAATGCCATCTTCCAAACTCCAGGCAGTTCCTGCAAGAGTCTCAGGACAGATGAGGATAGAGTGGAGCGGGGCTCCCAGGGCTGGGATTGCATGAGTCTCTGGCAGGAATTTGAATCACTGTGAGTCTTTCACTCACCCCTGCCTTGCACTGAGGAGCCTCTCCAGTCTCCCACCCAATCCTGGCCCAGCTGGCTGCCTTACTTCTGTCTCCTTCTATGCCTTAGGTGTTTCCTGTCACTTTTCTAATGAATTTCACTGCCTGGCTTAGGTGATCTATATGAAGTGTGATTATCTACTCACTATTTTGGGGTTTGCTTTGTGGAGGAGGTGAGTTCCAGTGCCTCTAGTCAGCCATCTCAAATCCCCCTGAAACATAACTTTCTTATACCTCAGGAAACAGAAAATTTTGTGTGATTAGCTTTATTGCAATATTCATTTTATTCCTCTGGCTTGGAACTGAAAGTGCCATATATCTTAAGTATGATTGTATAAGGTTGTGTGTGTGTGTGTGTGTGTGTGTGTGTGTGTGTGTGTGTGTATAGTGATAGTAACAGGTATGTGGTGGAGTAGTAAAATCATTTTGAGATGGCTTTGGAACACATAAGAATATCTAAAAAGAAGTTGGAGCTATCTACAAATCTGGAACTTAGGAAAAGGCTTACTCAACACATATTTAATGTACATCTGTTATATTCCAGCAACTTAACTAGGCCCTGGGAATAAAATAGTGAACAAAACGTCTGCAAAAAGCAAAGACCTCTGCTCTCCTTATAAAGAGTCAGATATTAATCAAAGAATCACAAAAATTCATACACATTTCCAGAAGTTAATTGAGAGAATTGATACTAGGAGTTGTGAAAGGTTACTTCAAGAAAGTGTTCAAAGGTTTTCAGCGGGAGGAAAATTGGTTTTGATGTTTCTGTAAAAAAAAGTTAGCATAAGCTGCTAAAGGAAGATGGAGCATAATGAGACATGACCCCACAGGATCTTGAATGTATGCTGAGATGATTATCTTGAGCAGCTGGAGAAACAGAAAGGTTTATTAAATATGTGTACTGTATTAGGTGACAAATATTATAGAACATTTCAACATTGCAAATAGTTTTATTGAGAAGCTCTGTATGGAGGTTTCATTTGCCAGTCAATTGTACATAAGGGAAATTGAAAAGATAGGCATTGATGTGCTTGATAGGAGGAAGTAATTAGTTACAATAGGGCCTTATATTGAGGAGCTCCAACACTTAATAACTGTAAGGAATAGAAGGAGCCTAAAAAGAAGGCAGAGGAGAGGACTGAAAGGTAGACAGACATTCAGTAGAGTGCTGTTTCATGGGTGACTAAAGGAGTACATGATACAAAATGCCATAGATACCATAAGATGAAGATTAAAAGCACCTGCTAGATTCAACAATAGGTGACATTATCAGAAGCTGTTTTAATAAGAGTGGGAGAGAAATCCAGAATATATATAAGTACATCAAATATGTATGAATAGTTGAGAAATTTGGATGCAAAGCAAAGGAGAGACAAATAACAGAGACTAGAAAAAAATTATGGAATTCCAATATTTTTGTGGGTGTTTTCTTAAGGAGGAAACATGAGCATGCTTATGCCAATTAGAAGGATATATTGAGAAAGAAGATAGATTTACAAAATAAAGAACAAGATAATCTAATTTTTAGTTTCAAGAGACGTGGAAACCATGTGTTTGTATTTGAGCCTGGATGCTCAGTTTAGTCACTTTCACCAGGATGTCTCTGTTCTCCAGAAGTGATGAGTACGAATGTAGGGTAAACAGGGTCAGGGTTTTGTAGCGGGGAACAGCAACGGTGTTAATACATAAAGAAGGTGACAGAGGTCAACAAAGGGCAGTTACAGAGGTAGGACTCTTGAGAGAAGTCTGAAGCAGTGAAATCGTTTATCGATCTTGGAAGACTAGACAGCAATAGAAGAGCCGAGGTCCTGGAGGGCATGATACAGTTATGTGCACATGGCTGTGAGTGAAGAAGAAGAGATTGAGCAGGATGAAAGGTCATGGCCGAAATGAAAACAATACTGTGAAATTCTAAAGTGGAGCACATCCAGATGCCAATATAATTACTGAATTTCTAAGGAGTGAATATAAAGGTTGCGAGAGTTGAGGAGTTTAAGGGGATATAATGATTGAGATGGGAGTAAGTCATTCTAAGCATTGAAATGTCTCAAGATGATTGCAGGGGTTGAGGTTAAAATAAAAATAGTTAATGGGATTTTGAAGCTTCTAGGAAATGTTGGAGAGGATGATGGAGCCTTAAAAATGGTAACACCTGATGAAACTATATTCAAGATAGCGAGTGGTATGGCTTAGTCAGCTATTAGTACCACTGAGCTTTGATTATTTCCATCTGTAAAATTGTAATCATATTTTCTTGCAAATGTGTTATGGTTTGAATAGCATTTGTTTAACTCCACCAAGTCTCAGGTTAAAATCTGATCCTCATTGTGGGAGGTGGGGCCTGGGAGGTGGTGTTTGGATTGTGGGGGCAGATCCCTCAAGAATGTTTTGGTATTATTCTCATGGGAGTGAGCAAGTTCTCACCCTTAATTCCCACAAGAACTGGTTGTTGAAAAGAGCTTGCCACTGTCTCAGCTTTCTCTTGCCTGTTTTCCCATCAGGTGATCTCTGTACATCCTGGTTCTCCTTCACCATCTGCCATGAGTGGAAGAAGCCTGAGTCCCTCTCCAGAAGCAGACTCAGGCACCATGATTCCTATACAGCCTGCAGAACTGTGAGCTAAATGAACCTGCTTTCTTTGTAAATTATTCAGCCTCAGGTCTTTTTAGCAACACAAAAATAGACTAAAACAAAAAGTCATTGATATTAATGTATTAACATAAGCACATTGCTTATATCCTGTGCCTAATACATAATATGTGCTCTAAAAATAGTTTTCTTTTACTAATACTAAGAAGATACTACATTTAGTAAACAATGGAAATCCTGAGGCTAACATCTGCTTGTGGGTGATGAAAGAAACTTGCTGTGATTATGCATGGTTCTGTGACAACCAGAGGCTCAGCCTGGGACACTGTTTTCTCTGACCTCATAGAAAAGACACAGCTGGTGAGTGATGTCAGGGTGTATCAATGGGTTTAAGGACATTTCTCTTACTTTGGTAGGCAAATTCTTGAGCATTTGGATGCTGCCATAATTTGAAGAAAACTGATAATATATTGCTACAGAAACTCCAATTGTCAGGCTGGGTCACCAGAGTTCATGCCTCACAGGGATCCGGAAAGAGAAAGCATGTGCCTCAGCATCTGGGAAGACACATTTCTTATGTGAGCTCATGTCTCAAAGAAATCGATCAAGTTCAAAACTATGCAGGCAGCATTTTATCAGGCCAACTGGATCTCGTCAGGAGAAACGAATCAGCAGGGAGGCAGCCTTGAAAAAGCTGTGCCTGGCACAAGCCAACACTCTAGTGTAGTGAAAAGTTGCTAATATAATGAATGGAACAAGGGTGTGCATAGGAGGACAGGAAATTTGAGAATTAAAGATTTTTACTGCAAGTCAGAAATATGGCCCCACAGATTTTATTGGGCTGTTAGCAAAATTTGTTTGCATTTTTCTAATGCAGTAGGCCATCTCATAAAGAATTTCCCTATGGATTCATATTCTTTAAAGTCACATTTTCTGTCTCTGTAAGTCACCCCTACTGTATAAACTTGACATGCTTAATTGTCCACAGAGCACATTTATGACAAGTAAGCTAATTAAGTATTTGTTGGCTCTTACCATGAAGTTATTACTTTAAATCATGAAATCAGATGGGAGCTTACTTTCCCAAATCAGAAAGATTGACTAGCCTGGGTAATTCTTTTTTTTTTTTCTTTTTTCCTTTTCCTTTTTTTTTTTTGAGACACAGTCTCGCTCTGTCGCTCAGGCTGGAGTGCAGTGGTGTGATCTCAGCTCACTGCAATCTCCGCCTCCCAAGTTCAATTAATTCTCCTGCCTCAACCTCCCAAGTAGTTGGGATTAAAGGCGCCCACCACCACTTGGCCTGGGTGATTCTGAAGGAGTGCTTAGCCCTGAATTTTATGTCTCATAAAACTAGTCCTGAAACTTTTTCAAAATTTTAGTTACTGCAAGATTATTGTCACTTGTAGGAATTATTTAGCCTAATAGATTGTTGTGTTCAGAGGAAAGGAATAAAAAAATGTTTAAAAATGGTAGGTTTAATAACCAAGCTATTGCTCGGAATTTTTGTAGGAATATTTCTGATGCTTAGCAGAGTGGAGACAGAAAAATAAAATTTTTAAAACATTTTGGGAGGTCAAGGTGGGTGGATCACCTGAGGTCAGGCATTTGAGACCAGCCTGGCCAACATGGTGAAACCCTGTCTCTATTAAAAATACAAAAATTTAGCCAGGCGTGGTGGTGGGTGCCTGTAATCCCAGCTACCTGGGAGGCTAAGGCAGAAGAATCGCTTGAACCTGGGAGGCAGAGGATTCAGTGAGCCGAAATCATGCCATTGCACTCCAGCCTGCCCAATAAGAGTGAAACTTTATCTCAAAAAGAAAAAAAATGTATACACACACACACACACACACACACAGATATATATATAGAGAGAGGGAATTTTATCCCATATCCTACGAAAATCTAGTAAATTGTCTTACAGAAATTTTTGGAAGAGGTTACTTCATGTGTTAAAGTAGTCATGCAAATAAGAATGCAAACAAGCCTATGAGAAAATCCAAATTATGGATATTTATGAAGTGATAGAGAAAATTAGAAAATAAGAATGAATAGGTTAATAATAAATTCACATATAACAATTTGGAGAGGGTGTGAGTTGAAAGATGGTGGGAAAACGTGAGCCCAGATAGAAAAGTAAGGAGATAAGAAAACAAAGAATCAGGTGGTTCACTTGGTTAATTAACATTTTATTCTTCCTTACATGAGTTATATTAATGTTTCCTAATCCAAACTACAAACAGGTGTTCGTCTTGGCTTTCTTGGTGAGACAGACAATGAAGTGAGAAAGGGAGAAAGGAAAGAACATGCGACAGTTGCTGTCACAGAGAAAAGGAATGGAAAATTGGTTGGACCGAGGGGGATAAAGATGTACCTCTCATGGACACAGGCCAGCAGGTGCTAAAATCGATCAGTAATACAAATGCCTCTGCCACCTTGAATTTCTGACTGAGATCTTTCTTCTCTTTGTTCATGATATGCTACATTTTGCTAAGGGTGCTTTGGTGAAATGAGGAAAATACACCTAAAAGATGGTAAAAAGCTATATAAAGTTGTCAAAATTTCCATGAAACAGCACTGTTAGTTAGACAGTGATGATGAGTTTTATCAATGATAAAAGAACCAGTGCTCTGGAAATATATAATATAATTTTTGTAAAATGATATTTTAAGGGAGTTTAAATTTTATAGTGCAGGTTACATTGTAATTATTATTGAATAGACTCATAGACTTATGTTTAGTGGGTGAAAGCAACTAGATGAAAATAATACATTTCATTGGTAAGACATTATATGTGTGTATATACACGTACACAGATATTCTTTTTTTTCTTTTAGAAAAAATATTTTCAATTGTTTTTTTGTATATGAACCTTTTCTTGTTTTAAAGTAGTATATCACAAGTTTCATTTAGAATTGTTTAGGTCAGTATTCTGTCTTTTTGTTTTTTGTTTTGTTTTTTTTTTTTTTTTTTTGAGACAGTGTCTCATTCTGGTTCTCAGGCTCGGTATCAGACTTCTGGGCTCAAGCTATTCTCCTGCCTCAGCCTTTCAAAATGCTGGGATTACAGGCATGAGCCACTACACCTGGCACTATTCTGTTTCCATCATGTTTTTTGATTCTGATGTTGGCCCTTAGAAAGCGTTTAAAGAGTGACCCTAGCTTCAGTGCTTACTGTGCTCATAGATGCTGTCACCTTTTCCTGCTTAGCTCCTGGTTTTTAGATTACACGTATGAGTATTTCACCCCATTTTAGTTTGCATGTCAGTGAATATTATTTTTTGTTTGTGTGTTGAATTAATTTTAGTTGAGCCTATTTTGCTCTAATAGTCAAATTCTACGAGCAATCCAAAGAAGCAAATGTTGTTTATGATCCCCTTTGTATCATGAAGGATATAAAAATCTAAATAACCCATAATGGATTGCTCCTAAATTTTACCTCAAACTCTGCTTCTGTTTACCAAGTTGCGACAACATACTGCCTTACCTCTCTCTCTCTCTCTCTCTCTCTCTCTCTCTCTCGTTCCTGCTGTGTGGAACCTTGGCAGTTGTGGAGACAAATACACATGAGAAAAATATGAAAAGGAAATAGGGAGATGATTCTTGCCCTGACGGGCCCAGATGATGGCACTAATGTGGTAGGTTTTCCTTAGTGTGTCCCTGTGTCACTTAAGTGTATCCTGAGATCAGACATTGTATTTGCCTAATTTCTTTGGAAGCTTATTGTTAGCAGCAGTGAATCCATATGGGTCTGCAGCAACCTCAGTTCTTCCATCCTCAGAAGAAAGAATTCAACTGAGGGGCATAGTAAGTCAGAAGAGGAGACAGAGGCAAGTTTTAGAGCAGGAGTGAAAGTTTATTAAAAAGCTTTAGAGCAAGAACAAGAGAAAGCAAAGCACACTTGGGAGAGGGCCAAGTGGGTAACTTGAAGGACAAGTGCCAGGTTTGACATTTTGACGTGGGGTTTTATTGTTGGCATATTTCCAGTGTCTCGCGGTCCTTTTCCCTGATTCTTCCGCTGGGGTGGACTGTCCGCATGCGCGGTAGCTGCTAGTGCTTGGGAGGGGAGCATGTGCAGTGTGTTTACTGGAGTTGTGCGCGTGGTCACCTGAGGGAATTTTCCCTTTTCTGATAGAATGCCCCTGGACGGTCATATATGAGTTAAATTCTGCCATTTCGCCTCTTTGTGCACATGTGTGTGTCCACTCGCCCACCTCCCGAGATCTTACAGGAAACTGCTAATCACCAGTTTCAGGTGTTTTCTCTTTGTAGGGAAACCACTTTTCCTGGCACTCGTGTGGCCAGTTATTTTAGAGAGATAGTGTGGCAACTGCCTGACTGTGGAAACTGCCTGACTTGATGGTCGCCTGATTTTCCTGGTGGGGTGTGGGGGCCCTCTCCTGTCCTCTTCGTGTCTGACTAGCTACCCACTGTCACATTATGATGTTATTTTCTGAAGGGCCAAACATGGTATGTAGTCCAAAAAGGTTCTTCTCAATTTCCCAACATTGTACAGTTAACAATGAGGATAACAAATGTTTTTGAGCACCTGATAAGTGCCAAGGAATGCCACAGACTAGTAAAATAAAACAGAGAAGACATCTAACTCTATGACAGATAAAATCCAGCAAGTATAAATTAATTCCAGATTCTGTGATATTGTTCTGTGTTATTTTTGGTTTAGAATATGGTTCATCTTTGTATCGTATTTCAATATATCTTCATGAACATTTTTATAAGAAATTTGAAAGACACATATTGGTTTGGTTAACCTCTTGCCATCTTTATCCAGAATTTTTCTTCTTAAATCCTGTCACAAGCATTTTGTTCCATGCGGTTTTCCTTCCCTACTGCAAATGATAAAAAAAAGAGGGAGGCAGTTTTTCTAGTTCTGTCCCTTCTTTCTGCTCTCAAACACAATTTCATAACGTCTTAGGATTCAAGACTTTGTAATGCCACTTAGGCTAAGCAAACAGCAATAATAGCAAACATGTAGAAGTAACAAAATTTTAACATTTTTTTATAGTCTAAAACATTGCTTTGTTCCAAGTTCCATTTCAAGACATAAATTGAAACTACTTTGAATTTTTGCTCTTAGATTTTATCTTCGAGTATAGAAATTACCTATCCTTAGCCAAAACCTTAATTCCACCAATCTGTAAGTCTTATTTGGGCTCCAAACCTTTTATGAAAAAACCTTTAATTGTATTTAAGACCAGTTATGCAGACAGTGAAATATTTTATTGCTTGAGCTTTGATTTTTACCTGGATATGTATAAAAATTCATAAACTGTTAAATTAATATTTATATTTTTAAAGGTTTTCATTTGTTCTTGAAAAACCTAAAGTGTTACTGCATTTAGAAAGTGATTATTTTGTAAATTATATGTCAACATATTTTGGCATAAGATTTGTTAAAAGCACTCCTTTTGTTCCCCTTCATAGAGCCTGTTTCTGTGCCATTAAATTGATAACAACGTGTTTGGAGATGAGCAAGATGGAACCGATGAAGCATCTGGACTGGAAAATTCTCACAGTAGGACCTGCTGACTTGATTCCCTCATCACCATGGCAACGCTCTTTGGTCAGTAGAACCAGGTAATGAGATGGTTTAGTTCAATTAGGGTTTAAAATATTCTTCTACCATTGCATATGAAATTTACAAAAGCACTTGTCTAAAAATAGGTAACACCCTCCTATGACTTAGACGATATTCTGTGTTCAATAGAGTGCATGCAAAAGGTAAATAAGAAAATACATCTCTAGGCTCTTTCATTTATTGTGTCCATGACGAAGGCATAACGCTTAAATGTCTCTAAGAAAATTAGCATGTGTATGTAAGTTCAAAAATATACTGTGCTGATTAAATATGATTTGGGATATAGAGACATTTATACATAGTTTTTAGTTATTGTTAGCAGAAAGCCTGGCTCAGAAGATAAGTGCATAATTTGGGGTTGAAAATATCAGCATCAAAGTGAGGAAGAACACTTCAATGAATAAAGGTGCTGCCCACGTGGTGACAAATATCTAAGAGGAATGGGCTTACACTGATAGCTCAGCTTCAATTCCCATTTCCATCTATGCCAGACTTGAGACTGACTTCTGGCCCCCATTCTTTCTCCTCTCTCTTAGTAGAGCACGAACCACCTCCCACTTAACTGAAAAATAGAGGCCATCTGGCATGCACTCCTACCACTCCACCTACAAACATCTGCATCCACTTACCTCCTTAAGGTTCATTTCCATATGTACCTTTATCTTTTCTCCTGGATTTTCAATCTCCTTTTCTAACAAAGATGTATATGCAAGTTTCTCACATCTTAAAATGACAAAAAGAACATAATATAAAATGTGTTCTTGCCTCTTATTTTTTTTTTTTTGCCTCTTAAGAACCAAGCCTTTTGAAAAGAATCATTTATTTTCTCGCTTCTCTTTTACTGTTTGACCCGCTGAAATCTCTACTGCCCATCACTGCACTAGAATTGTTTTCAGTGAAATCAGCAACAGCATTTAATGAATCGTTTGTTATGTACCAGATATTAGACTGCAATTTGGTGACACAATATTGAGTAGGAAATGTCTTTATTCTCAAGGCAGTCACAAATCATAGTTCTGATAGACCTTTCAGCACTGAACACATTCTTCTAAACCTGTGATATTTCCAGTTTTTGTGTCTCTTCTAACCCTGTGGATGCTGCCTCACAGAAATCCCTTTGCCATTCCTCCTCCATACCATACTGCCTCTATCATACCCTTGGTAAATCCCTGCTTTTAATTGCTCCACCTATCCTCATGTTCCTCTGATGCTGTTTTTGGTTTCATTTGGCCATTAACCTCTGCTTTTCAGGATCCTATTAGTTCTTCAGATCTAGTTCTAAGCCAAGTCTTCTGTGATGCCTTCTCTAAACCTTGTCAATTAAGTTTCATGAGATTCCTCAGTTCAATAAAGTTTTACCTATATGGTTAATGTTTCACACCATACACTATCTTCTAATTTGTTGTGTCTTCAGTCTTCTATTTATTTAATTAAATTTTTATTTTTAAACAATTGTAGATTTCCATACTGTTATAAGGAATAATGCATAGAATTCAGATGTATTCTTTACTCTGCTTTCTTCAATAGTAAAGTCTTCCAAAACTGTAGTATGGGTTCAGTATCCCTTATCCAAATGCTTGGGACCAGAAGGCTGGGTGTGGTGGCTCACGCCTATAATCCCAGCACTTTGGGAGGCTGAGGTGGGTGGAACACTTGAGGTCAGGAGTTCAAGACCAGCTTGGCCAGCATAGTAAAACCCCATCTCTACTAAAAATACAAAAATTAGCCAGGTGTGGTGGTCCACATCTGTATTCCCAGATACTCGGGAGGCTGAAGCAGGAGAATGACTTGAACCCAGGAAGCAGAGGTTGCAGTGAGCTGAGATGGCACCACTGAACTCCAGCCTCAGTGACAGAGCAAGATTCAATCTTAAAAAAAAAAAATGCTTGGGACCAGAGTGTTTTGGATTTTATAAATTTTCTGATTTTGGAATATTTGCATGTACATACTGATATTTCTTGGGAATGGGACCCAAGTCTAAACACTAAATTAATGTTTCATATCCAGTGTATACACATAGTTTTAAGGCAATTATATGCAATATTCTAATAATTGTTTGTTTGAAATAAACTTTATGTACACTGAACCATCAGAAAACAAAAGTGTCACTTTCTCAGTAACCCATGTTGACAGTCTGTCGTTGTTTGGCATCACCCTCATTCCTGACTCTGAATTTATATGCTACCAGTAAACAATCATTTTCTTACACTTATTCACACATAAATACTAAATAGTAAAGTAAAAAAGTGACATACCATTAATACAGTGAAAAAGTAATGTGTCCAGAGTAACTAAGCATCAGAGCAGCATTTCCAGAATACCAGTATCTGCTGTTAAACAGCAGTAACAACCAACAATGGCAGGTTTTCAGTATCTACCCACAATGCTGGGTGGTGATTAAAAGAATACTGTAAACTATTTTATTTTTCTTAGATAAGAAGCGGTTGAGGAACCAGAAAGTGATGAGGCATGATGAAGCACTCTACTGGATGGCTTTTTCTTTTTTGTGGAGGTGGAGTCTCACTCTGTTGCCCATGCTAGAGTGCAGTGGTGCAAGTCGGCTCACTGCAACCTCTGCCTCCCAGGTTCAAGTGATTCTCCTGCCTCAGCCTTCGGATAGCTAGGACTACAGGCAAATGCCACCATGCCCGGCTAATTTATTTGTATTTTTAATAGAGACGGGGTTTCACTGTTTTGGTCAGACTGGTCTCGAACTCCTGATCTCAAATGATCTGCTTGTCTCAGCCTCCGAAAGTGCTGGGATTACAGGTGTGAGCCACTGCACCTGGCCTACTGGATTGCTTTTTAAAATATTTCCTCCAGAGTCATCTGCCTTATTAACATTTTTTAAAAATCTTTGTGACCTGTCCACTTTTTTAAGAGAACAAAATATGTACTTTTTGTCTTAAAAGTCTCTCTTTGATATATAAACCAACATGATTTCTTGTTCTGCTCTGAATGCACACACTGTTCTAGTCCTTCAGTAAGCCAATTGTATATCTCACCATGTCATCTACAGGCACATTTTCTGCAGTGTTAATGTCATCAATATTATTGCAAGTATCACAATGTTCTTGATTCAGAATCATTTTGGCCATTATTTCACCATTGGTCCATAAATGAACCACTAGAGTATCATTATAAATGTTAAAAAACCTCTTAAATATTCACTCTTTTTCCCTTACTGAAGGACTCTGAAGATGTATTTTTTACATATGTAAGGAGGTCATGTATTATTCATTTCTCAATTGACATATAAAATTCTTCAGAGTCACCGCTTTGTCCATCAACACCACTGACCATAGTCACAGGGCAGAGGTCATAGACAGTATCTGTGTCTTTAGTCACTGTGTTTCAAGTGTTGGCAACAGCATGTATTGCGTTCTTCATGCTAAACTTCTTTTATAAATCTTCCACGTCTAACCTCTGTTCACTGCTGCTAGCATGCTGTTCAAGAAAGTGTGTGTTTTTAAATCATTTATTCTTCACTAGATTAATAAAGTCACACTTGCGGGAAAGTACATGGCATGAACATTATTTTCAATGAAAATTTTCACTGAATGATGAGCAGAACAGTTGTCAAAGAGTAACAAAATCTTATAGTCATCATCTAGTTCAGTTTCCCTGCAGTGAGCGCACTTGGTACAAAATGTTTGTGAAACCAATCAGAAGAGACGTCCCTTATTATCCATGCCTTTTTCTTAGCATAGTAATAAACTGGTAAGAAATGCACTCCTTGAAAACAGTGAGGATGCATGGTTTTGGCTATCACAGAGAGATAACACTTGTGACTACCTGCTGCATTAGCACAGCCTAGCAGTTATTCTGTTCTTGGAATCCTTAATTTTTGTACGGGCTGTCTCATCAGCTGAAAACAGTGCCTTTCTGAGGGCAATAGCATCAAAAGAGTGATGTATCATCAACATTATAGACTTACTCTTGTGTCAGATTTTCATCAGCAATGACCTTGGCAACCTCGCCAATGAATTTCTCCACTGCTTCATAATCAACAAACAATTTATCACCACAAATTTAAAATAAAATAATGCTGTGTCTTTTCTTAAATTTCTGTAATCAGCACGTTTAATGTTCACAGTTCTCTTTAATTTTTAATTCATCATAATAGGTCTTCAGGTTTTTTGTTTGTTTGTTTTGTTTTGTTTGAGACACAGTTTCGCTCTGTTGCCCAGGCTGGAGTGCAGTAGCACTACCTTGGCTTACTGCAACCTCTGCCTCGGCGTTCAAGCAATTCTCATGCCTCAGCCTCCCAAGTAGCTGGGATTGCAGGTGTAGGCCATTATGCCTGGCTAATATTTGTACTTTTAGTAGAGATGGGGTTTCACCATGTTGGCCAGGCTGGTCTCAAACTCCTGACCTCAAGTGATCTGCCTGCCTCGGCCTCCCAAAGTGATGGGATTGCAGGCATGAGCCACTGCTCCTGGCCGACCTTGGTTTGTATCATGATCATTGCACCATTAAAAGGCATGTGTTTACTGAAATACTAATGCATCTGCATTTTCAATGCACAATCAAAATCTTCACTTTTAGCTTTGTGCAGTGTTTTTTGATTTTCCACTAACTGCTCATCATCACTTTTAGCACAGAAAGTCTAAGTTTATTCTTCTGTTTCTTCAAGTCATATATGATAATCATTCCAACACTATACTTTTCTGTTTCACACTTACATTGCTGCCCAGTTTCTCCAACAGTTTGACTTTCTGTGCTTTAGATAAACAAAAATGCTTCCTCTTTTTTTTTCATTATTGGTAGCTACAGGGGTATCTATAGAACTTTTTGACACTTTCAACAATATTTTTACACTATAGAGCAGAGAATATGCAACGACACATGGTAAGTAATGGATATAGGTCTTGGGCCCATGTGGGGCATTATGAGGAACATGCCATTGGTGTATCGGGACTACATGTGTCATTTTATTACTCCTGTGGCCCTGCCTGTGTTGAGGAGTCTGAGTATGTCCAGAAAAGACATATCACAGCTGAGGTGGGTGTAGAAGGGCATTTTTTCTTGGGGACACTGAATAAATGGTATGTTGTGCACATGCATTTTGACTGTGACCTGTCACATGAAGTCAGGTACAGAAATTCCTACTTGTGATATCTTGTCAGTAATCAACATGTTTTGAATATTTTTGAAGCATTTGTTGCTCCAAATTTGTTGGAACATTTTGGAGACAAATTTTCAGATTAGGATGTACAGCCTGTACAATATCATAATCAAGATACTGAAATAGGTACAGTCAAGATGCAAAATATTTCTGTTACTGCAAGGATACCTTATGCTGCCCTTGTGTAGGCTCAGTCACTTACTTCTTACCTTTCACTCCTCCTTAACTCTGGCAACCACTCATCTGTTCTCCATGTTGATAATATTGTCATTTCGAAAATGTTATATGAGCGGATTCATACTGTATATAATTTTCTTGTTTTTGTGGTTTTAATTTTTTTTTTTTCACTGAGCATAATTTCTTGGAAATTTATCCATTTTACTCATTCACTCACTGAAGGACATCTAGGTTCTTTCCATTTGGGGGCTGTTATGAATACAATTGCCATAAATATTAACATACAGTTTTTGCATAAACAAAGTTTTCGTTTCTCTGGAGTAAATGTCAAGGAGTGCAATTGCTGGGTCATATGGTACTTGCATGTTTAATGTAAGAGACTGCTGAATTGTTTTTCACAATGGCTGTACTATTTTTCATTCTCACCAGCAATGTATGAGTGATCCAATTTTTCACATCCTCATCAGCATTTGTGTTGCTATTTATTATCTTAGCCATTCTGATAGCTATTGAGTGATAACTCATTGTGGTTTTAGTTAGCATTTTCTTAATTGTTAATAATGATGAATATTTTTGTATGTGCTTATTTGTCATCTCTGTATCTGTTATAGAATGTCTGTTAATGATTTTTTTCCATTTTCTAACTGGATTTCTTTTCTTTTACTATTTTAATTTGAGAGTTCTTTACATATTCTAGATAACATTTTATATATGCTATTTTGACGGCATTCTCTTTCAGTCTTTAGTGTGTCTTTTTATCCTCTTCGTTAAAAAACCAGTTGGACATACTGATTTATTTAAATAAACCAGTCCCTTGATGGGTTTTCTCTAGATTTTCTATTATCAGTTTATATTATTTCTATTCCTTTGTTTACTGTTTTCTTCTCCTTGACTTGGTTTTATTTTATTCTTTTTATTCTAACTTCTTGACCTGAGAGCTTTGATTATTAATGTGAGACTCTTCCTCTTTTTGAATGAATGCTCTTATTAGTATAAGTTTCCCTCTCAGCATACTTTGCATTTTATTTTTCATCAAGTTCCATGTATTTTTTGTTTTCTCTTGATATTTCTGCATTAACCCATGGATTATTAAAAAGTATGCTGTTTAGTTGCCAAGTGTTTGCACATTTTTTGTTTGTTGTTGCTGATTTCTAGTTTGATTCCGTTGTCATCAGAGATTATACTCTGCATGATTTCAATTCTTTTAAATGTGTTGAAGTTTGTTTTATGACCTTTTATGATGTTTTAGGATGTGGTCTATCTTGGTACATGTTACATGGGAAATTGAGAAAAATGCATATTCTACTATTGTTGGTGTAGTGATCTACAAATCATATTTAGATACTGGTGGTTGGTGGGATTTTTTTACATTGTTGGCAGTTTCCCATCTAGTTCTATTGATTTTTGAGAAAGGGGAGTTATAGTCTCCATTTCTAATTGTAAATTTTTAAATTTTTTCTTTTAGATTTATCCATTCTTCTAAAATTTTGTGTTTGTTTCTTCTTTATAGCTTCTATTTCTTTGCTGGGACTTTCTCTTTAAAATTTGTTCAATTATGTATTTGTAATTACTCATTGAAGTAGTTTTGCAATGGTGGTAAAATCTTTATCAGATAATTTTAACATCTGTTTTATCTCAGTGTTAGAATTTACTAATTATGTTTTTTTTTTAAGTCCAGTTTGTTTGCTGGATAGTGGTATGATATGATGAATGTTGTTGTTGTTTTTCTTTTTTGAAATCTGAAAATTGGGATATCATGTTAGAAGACTTTGGGTTTTATTTAAACCTGTTTTAGGCAATACCTGTAAAACTGCTCAATTGAACAAGGAAGGGTCCTACTTTGTTACTACCAGGTGGGAAGAGAAGTCTGGGTTTTCCATTTTCTTCTGTCGACACCCACATGGGGGATCCCTACTGAAGCTGTGTGGCAGTGGAAATGCTAGGTTCCCACTAGTTATCCACTGATACATCCCTGGCTACAGGTGCCTTGCTAATGGTTCTATCTTGGTCTCCTTCTGAGATGAGGTATGATGGGGGTGTGACGGTTAGCTTTGTCTTATAACTGGATCATAGCAAAAGCCCTGGCTCTCCATTTGGCCTTCTTCAACCCCACTCCAGTAAAGAAGTTAAGGTGTGCCTCTTGATTGCTAGAGGAGGTGGGGTGAAAGTCTAGGTTTTCCATGTGCTCACCAATGACAGGTCAGTGGGAACTGGTGGCTGATTACCACTCATTAGGCACAAAAGTACTCTCTTACTATCTTTGTCTGATACCACTCTGGTGAGGGAGGAGGGATAGTGGCCCCTCTTTACAGTTTCCAGAGGGCAGAATTCTGGGCTCCCGACTTGAACTTTGCTGGTGAAAGTGGAGTGGGGCCACATTTTTTTCCACAGTGTTTGGTTGGAGTAGAGTGGTTATTGCCTCACAGTTTTCTGTCTTGTTATGCTGTGCTTGCAAGCTGGGTAAGACAGGCTTTTTCTGTGGGGTTTTATTTTATTTTATTTTTTTCATTTTCTTTTCTTTATTAGATTGAGCCTGTTGCCATATTCTGGTTGCTGGCTTCTTTAGCTCCAATTTGGAATATGTAAGGCAAGAAGAAAACCCCAGGCCAGATTTGATGGCTCACATCTATAATCCCAGAACTCTGGTAGGCTGAGGCAGGAGGATCCCTTGGACTCAAGAGTTTGAGACCAGCCTGTGCAACATAGTGAGACCCCAGCCCTTCCAAAAAATAAAAAAATTAGCCAGACATGGTGGTACATACCTGTAATCCCAGCTACTCAGGGAACTGAGGCAGAAGAATTGCCTCAGCCCAGGAGGCTGAGGCTGCAGGTGAACTGTGATTGCACCACTGTACTCCAGCCTGGGTGACAGAGGCAGACTGTCTCAAAATAAAAAAAAGAAGAAAAAAGAAAGGAAAGGAAAAAGTCCCAGATAGCTCACCATCATATTGTTCTTTAGATTCCAAGACTCTGCCCTAGCCAGTCTGCTTCTTCTCTTCATCTTTCTGAGTCCTTTTTATGTTTATTTTGTTTGTTATTTACTAGAAGGAACAGGAAAAGGTATGTCTACTCCATCTTCCCAGAAGGGCAAAGTCCTTGTTTATCTTTAACTAATATCTTAATGCAAAGGACTCTGATTTCATCTTTTACCACCCTTCTTTTTAGAGAGCCCCATTGTCTCAAAGGTTACAAGATTTTTCAATAAATACAATAAACTGGTTTTGGTAACAGGTGTCAGCCCTGGTTGTTGCTCTGAGAGCCTGTTGATTTCAAGCAAAGACACATGACTTTGGGATTCTGTCTGTATGAGCCCAGAAGGCTAAACACAGCTCACATCAGTGTGCTCCTGAAGCTAAGTTGGGCTGCGCTTCATTTCATTTTGGAAAAGAGTCACAGCCTACTTGATCTTGCATTTGGCATTTTCAGTGGGAGCCCATCACAGATTACAAAGAATGCAGGTGTACCAGTCGATGTGTTGAGGGAAGGCCCACGTCTCTTCCCTCTCTGAAAGTTCACATAACCCCCTACAACTCTTGCCATGAGGGCTACTCAATAGCTGGTATGTAAAAAATCGTGTATTACATTAGATGAAATTTCCCTGTTAGACCAGTTTTTAGGTATCATTCTGTAACCAAAAACTGTGCTTTATAGTAATTAATATATTCATGTTTGAATGTATGGGCATCCTTATTTTTGTTTCATTACAGTCTTTCTTTTTAGCTGATGTTTTATTTAACTCTAGAATTATTTGCGAATATGTTAATGAAAATTTTAGGTAGATTTTATTCATCTTTGTGTTTTATGAGTTGACATTTCTTTGATAAAAAAAGATTATGAGAATAGTATTAAAAACAAATGACAATCTGCCACTCAAATATAAATATGAGGCTCACTAGCTGTTGATTTAAAGCCATCTGCATGAAGCATAAAAATAGTTTAATGACACCCACACTGTGCCACCAGCAAACATGGAATTAATCAACTCTTAGCAACATACAAATCTGCTGATGAGAGTGATTCCTTAGCTTGAGCCTTTCTATGCAAACTGGAGTTTCTTGTCTGTCTAGACCTCGGAGAAAGGCCATGATTTCCAAATACTAAGGCAACTCTCTTTAAAATCCAAAGGGGCTCCTTCTCTTAAAAGTGGGCCACTACTCTGAATAAAGTAGAAATATTATAATTATGATGTTCATTAGATTATTTTTCTGAATAATATCAAATGTAATGTATACTAGTAACATGAACAACAGTTAAAAAAATAACACAACTTTTCATGGAAAAAAATACCCAGTTTTATACCAACATGAATATAATATACTGATAGCATTTTCATTTTTAGATCTTTTTATGTCTTTTTTAATGCAGCTACTAATAACAGTATAGACATAATTTTAAATACTATGTTTCTTAATGAATAATATTCCAAGGAATTCATCTTGCTACATGATATTTATATACATTTTGATAGTGGAAAATTTAAAGAATAACAGACAGATGAGTGATAATGTAAACATAAACATGCCCAAGATATGGAATTAACATGCATTAATATTTTTATAACATTTGCTTCAGATGAATATTAAATAAATATTGAAGATAAAATAAAAATTACCCATTATTAAACTCTAGTTTTTAGATATATGTAATACATATAGAACAGTACATAAAACATAAGAGTAAAACTTAACAAATTATTAAAAACTGGACATGTTCTAAGGAGTCTTTTGAAGACCAGATGTTTTAACTCTGATAAAGTGCAGTTTGTTAGTATTTTTCTTTCATGTGTCATAATTTTGTGCCCCAAGAAATCTTTGTCTACTCCAAAGTCATAGGAATTTTCCTCCTGTATTTTCTTTAGGAAGTTTTAGAATTTTCATCTTTAGAAACTTTTACATTTTGACTTTTGATCAATTTAGAATTAAATGTTGTATATACAATGAGATAAAGGTCATTTTTTATCCATGTATATGCTCAGATGTTGTAATACTACTTCTAGAAAAGTATTAGCTCTTCCTCATTGGATTTCCATGACAACTTTTTCAAGAATTAAGCAACTATAAATATATAGTCTATAAACTAGACTGTCTTCTGTAACATCATTCTATTGTCATTTTGCCAATATGACATTTTCTCAAGTACTTACTGTAAGTTACACAAATATTGTTACATTGTACTTTAATTTTTGTTCAGTTCAAAGGTGTGATTTCCTACTTGAACCATGATTACATAGGTGTGTTTTGCTTAATTTCTAATTATTTGGGTCTTTTTCATATATCTCCGTAATTTGCTTCTAATTAATTCTATAGCGGTCAAAAAATATTCCCTGTAAATTAAATATTTTGAAATTAATTAAGACTAATTTTAGATCTTAACATATGGCCTACCTTGGTGAATGTTTCACATACAACTGAAAAGAATGTGTATTCTGTTTTTGTTGGACATATCTTATTAATATCAACATGCTGGAGTCTTCTATTTCTCTATTATTTTTCTTACTACTTCTAGCAATTACTGAGGAAGGAGGGTTGAAATCTTCAGCTATAATTGTGGATTTGTATATTTCTCCTTCTAGTTAAATCAGGTATTTGCCTCCTGTATTTTAAAATGGGCATTTAGCAATTTTATGTTTTCACCCATTGTCATTATGAAATAACTCTTTTTATCCCTGATAGTAATTCTTGTTCTGTAATTTACTTTGACTGATAGTAATATAGTAACTTTAACTTTCTTATGATGACTATGTGCATGTTATTCATTCTTCCATACCTTGACTTTTAGCTTATCTGACTCTTGATATTTAAAGCCAATTTTTTATATATAGCATATGGTTAGTTTTTGTGTTTTAGTCAGTTTGTCAGTATCTGTCATTTAATTAGAGTTTTTTACCATTTACATTAAATATAAAATTAATATCTTTGAGTTTAAATCAGTTATAAAATTTCTTTATTTCATCTTTTTAAATGTGATTTTGTTTTTCTTCCATGGTTTATTTTAATAAATTATTTTTAGGGTTTATTTTATTCCCATTGTTGTCTTACTAGGTATCTCAATATTTGTGTAGTGTTTAAAATAAGTATCTGTACCTAGCATAGTTTATCTTCAAATAGTCTTCTAAAACTATAGTGTAAGAACCTTACAATAGCATATTCATTTTGCTGCCTTCATATTCTTTGTGCTGCTGTTATCATTTATTTTTTATTTCACATTTTAATTCATGTAACACATTATAATGATTTTTGCTCTATAAGTTACTTTTAAAAGAAATTTTAATATAGCTGATATATTTACCCATTTATTTACCATTTCTGGGCTTTTTTCTTTTGGGGGGGGTTATATCCAAGTTTCTGACTGGAATTATTTCCCTTTTTCCTCATGAATGCCCTTTAACATTTCTTGTAACGCAGACATGCTTGTGATGAATTCTTTCAGCTTTTTCTTGTCCCAAAAGATCTTTGCATTACCTTTCCTGAAGGACATTTTCGTAGGGTGCATACATATTTTTGGCTTTTCAGACTTTAAGCATGGCATTCCATTAAACAATGACTTTTTTTGATGCAAAAATCTGTTTTTTTTTTATTTCTTTGTACATATTATGCCTTTTTTTTCTTTTAAGATTGTCTCTCTGCAGTGTTCAGCCACTTGTGTATGCAATGTTATGATGTAGGCTCTGTGTACATGTATGTGTACACAGATGTACATATTCTCTCCCAGATGTACATGTATGTGTACATGTAACTATTCTGACGAGTTCGTTGAGCTTCTAAGATCTGTTACATTACAGTTTCTATCAAATTTGGAAAGAGTTGTGCAATTTTTTTTTTCAAAAGGAAGTATACTGTTGTAAGATTCTACATTGTATGTGTAGCTTTTCTATATCCTTATCCCTCTTGTATTGGGATTTCAATCACACACATTTGATGCCTGTTCTATTCCTACAGATTTCCAAGGCCCTACTGAATTATTTTTCAGGTCTCTTTGTCCTCTCTGTCTTCGTTTTGAAAAATTTACATTGCCATGCCTTTAAGTACACTTTTATTTTCATCTGAGGTCTCTAATATGCTTTATTCTCATCCAATAAAAATTTTAATTGGATTTTTTAACCTCTAGAAATTCTGTTTGATACTTTTTTATATCTTCCATTTTAAATTGTATTCATGTTTTTCTTTAAATTGCATATTGCACATATTTATAAAAAATGTTTAATGTTATTTTCTGCAAATTTTATTTTATCTTTTATTTCTGGATCCTATTTCTACTTTTTTTTCCACATTGTAAGCCAAAACTTCTTGCTTCTTGTATAATTAGTAATGTTTGATTAGATGCCAAATATTGTAAATTTTACATTGATTACTGCTTTGCTTTTTGGCATTTCTTTAAAGAATGTTAAACATTGTTCTAGAGGACAGTGTAGTTATTTGCAAATCTATTTGATCCCTTTGAGGTTTGTTCAGAAGCCATTTTTTTGGGATGGATATTTGGTTAGGTACAGGATCTAGGTTGAAAATTATTTTATTTTGGAGATCTAAGGATGCCATTTATTTGTCTCCTGTTGGGAAGTCAATGGTATCTTTCATTTTGACTTGTTTAAAAGTAAGATTATTCTCACTGGGTTGTTTGAAGCAATTTTACCATGATGTGCAACGGGTAAATGTTTCAGTGTATTCTATTATGGGTTAAAAGTACTTACTGAATTTGTGTTTTAATAACCATTCTCAGATTTGGAAAATTATCTTTTATTATATCTGTCAATATTGCTTCTTTTTCATTCTCTTTCTATTCTCTTTGATGACTCCAAATAATATGTTAGATTTTTCTTTTTAATTATATAAATCTTGGAGGTTTTCTCCCATTGTTGAGACCTATCTCCTAGAGTTTTTGTTGGTAATTTAAAAGTGGAATTTTTGGATCACAGAGTAATGTGTATTTAACTCTCTTTGAAACTGTCAGATAGTTTTCTAAATTGATTGTGTATTTTGTACTCCCACTGGTGATGTACAAGAATGCCCTTGGCTCTGTATTCTTGCCAATACCTTATTCTGTCAGTCTGCTTATTATAGCTATTCTGATGATGTATAGTACTAGCCAACGTGCTTCTAATTTGCATTACCCTAACAACTAATAACTTTCATATGATTAAAAGTCATTCCTATGTGTGCTTGTAAAGTATTTGAATTATTGGGTTGATGGTCTTTTTAACATTAAATTGAAAGTGTTTCTTCATATATTATGGAAATAAATCCTGTGTAGGATTATGTATTGCTCTTATTTTCTCCATGTGTATGACATGACTTTTTACTTTCTTAAATCTAGTTTTGATCAGAAGAACATTTTAATTTTGATAAAATCTAATTTATCTTTGTTTAAAAAATAGTATTCTTAGTTTTAAGAAATTTTGGACAAAAGTCATGGATATATCTGTATGATTTTTCTTCAAGATGCTTAAAATTTAGCTTTCACATTTAGGATTCTGGATAGTATTATTTTGATTTTATGTATAATTTGAATTAC
Source organism: Ateles fusciceps (assembly GCA_036589455.1). Lineage (NCBI taxonomy): Eukaryota > Metazoa > Chordata > Mammalia > Primates > Atelidae > Ateles > Ateles fusciceps. The sequence goes on from JAZHEH010000276.1 coordinate 777,071, forward strand.
TTTTGGTGAATTAAAGTTCATACTCGTTCATATAGATATCAGCTGCTTTAACAACATTCTCTTTTAAATTAAAAGAGAATTCATTGGTCAGAAATCAAGTGAACATACATGTTTGGGTCGATTTCTGCACTCTTTCCTGATTGATATACTTGTTGATCTTTATAAGTATCATGTACTGTTAGTTATTATAGCTTTATAGTAACTTTTGAAATTGAGTAGTAAATAAACCTTCACCTTGTTATTTAGTTAAAGATTTTATTGGCTCTTATAGGTCCTTTGTACTTTTAAACAAATTTTAGAATGAGCTTTTCAATTTCCACAAAATATTCCAACTGAGTTCTTGTTCACATTGCATTGATTCTTCAGATGAAACAGGGAAATATGGACATTTAAAAATTTTTGAGTCATCTAATCTATAAATCCTTGAGTCTTTAAGGTCTTTTAAAAAACTTTTCAGTAATATTGGTTAAGTCTTACTTAATTTCTCAAAGCTATGTTTCATAGATTTTAGTGTAGATACTTTGAACAAGTTTTTGCTGAATTTATTTCTGGTTATCTGATGTCTTTCAAGCTGTCATACATAGTATTTTTAAACTTTACTTTGCGATTTTTTATAGCTACACGTAGATGTAAAATTTATTTTTTATATTGACATTGTATTCCTTCATCTTGCCAAATTCTTATTAATATTAGTTCAGTAATTTTGGATGGATTCTTGGAAACTTGGAAATTCATAACCCAATTCTCTAATCTTCTTTAACATCTGTAGATCTTTAGTAATTGTCTTAGACTGTTGCTATAATGAAGTAACTGAGATTGAGTAATTTATTTTTTAGAATACAGTTTATTTGGCTTATAGTTCTGCAGGCTATACAAGAAACATGGCACTGCTTTCTGCTCAGCTTCCGGTAAGGGCTTCCCACTGCTTCCATTCATGGTGTAAGAAGGGGAGCTGGTGTGCAGAGATCACAGATCACGTAGTGAGAGTGGAAGCAAGGTTGCGGGGGAGGTGGCAGCGTCTTTCCAACAACCAGCTCTGTAAGGAATTAAAAGAGCAAGAACTCACCCATTTCTGTAAGGAGGGTACCAATCCATTCATGAGGGATTACCCCCATGACCCAAACACTTCCCATTAAGTGCCACCTCCAACATAGGAAATCGAATTTCAACATGAGATTTGCAGAGTCAAATATCCAAAAGAGATAGTCATATTTTCCTTCTTGGCATTTATAATTTGTGTTTTCTCTCTTTTTCTTGATTATCTTTTTCAGAGTTTTTCCATTTTAAATATATTTTGAAAAAAATACAATTTTTTTTAAAAGTCCTTGTTTCTTTTCTTTATTTCTATTGGATTCTGCTTCTTTATTCTCATTACCTCCATTTTTAACCTTCCTTCCTGTGTTTTTTAATCTTCCATTAAAAATTATTTCTTTTTTCTTAAGCAAAAACTTAATTAGGCAGCATCGGTTTAATGATATGGCAAGTAATCCCAAATTCTTTTCTTGACAGAATGTAATTTTATTTTTTGTTCATGTACATATGAACATCTTCCTGCTTTCATGACTATCCTGGGAGACTCCAAACATGAGGATATATAAATCAAGACTCCTACAGTTGACTCAGGGATCCAGACTCCTTTCAAATTGTCAGAATTGCATCTCCAAAATATACCCTAAAACTCACCAAAGAAGAGAAATAAAGATTTCAGAAATCATTCATATACTTAGTGATCTTGATATGCATAATTTCTGTTCACATTTCATATTATTTATTTTTTGTCATTTCATCCTATCTAAATGGAGAAGGACTGGGGAAAGCAGCCTCTGATTTGGAGAGTGCATCCTGGCCATAGCTCTTTCTATAGAGGAACATGTATTTTTGTTGGTTGGCTTATATTCTCTCCTAAATAACCATTTAAAATCCCCTTTAGTATAGATCTCCTAGTGAAAAAAAATCTATATTTCTGTCTTTACCTTTAATGGATAGTTTTTCCAGTGATAGGTGTATAGCCTGGGATTTTTTCCTCAATTTCTTGACTGATTTTTCTACTCTTTTAGTCACCATATTAGTCTCTTAGGGTTGCCAATACAAAATGTCACAGACTGGGTAGCTTAAACAACAGAATTAATTTTCTCACAGTTCTGGATGATAGATGTCCAAGATCAAGGTTGTCCAAGCCACCAGGGTTGGTTTCTGGTAAGACCTTTCTTCCTGGCTTCTGGATGGACACCTTTTTGGTGTTTCCTTTTATGGTCTTTCCTCTGTGTGCACATGGTACCAGGAGATTGGAGCTAATCTCTGGTGTCACTTTCTCTTCCTAGAAGAACACCAGTCCTATTGAATTAAGGCCTCATTTTTATAACCTCATTTAACCTTAATTGTCTTTTTAAAGGATTTATTTGAAAACATAGTGACATTGGAGCTCAGGGTTTCAACATACAAATTTGAGGGCAGTGGACACAATTCAGTCCATAACATTGCCTTTTGCATTTCAAAGTCAGTTGCCACTTATTACACATATTTTGAAGGGAAATTATTAATTTTTCTTTTTTTACAACAGTGTAGATTTTCTTTTCTCTTTGAATTTATGGAGTTTTTAATGAAGTTCTACTACATTGTGTCTAGGTATGGATATCTTTTTCATTTATCTGAATTTGAATTTGCTGGGTGGGCTCTTTTTGAATTTGAAGATTGATGTCATATGTGAGCTGTGTTATATTTTCAGCTATAATTTTTTTCAGTGTCTATTCTCTCCTATTCTTCTGGAACTTCAGTGAAATATTTACCAGTCATTTCCAGCCCCTACCACTTGCCCAAGTGTCACTTGTATTTCTGATCTTTATCCTTTATACTCTGTTTTTTCATTCCTCTTGTATTAATTTCAGAGTGTTACTTTTGAACTTTAGGCCTATAAAATATCTTTTAAAATTCTAAGCCTCACCTTAATTAGGCACATCTGGAGAAAATTCATTGTTTAATCCAGGAACTGGCAACTCTGTCTTAAGGGTCCAGGTAGCATATATTTTAAATTTTGCAAGCCAAGGGGGTAAAATAAAAGATACTGTTTAGATACTCATATAACCATTTAAGATGTAAATATTTTAAAATGTAAAAACCATTCTTAGCTCACATGCCATTAAAAAAAAAACCAGAATTTTGGCTTGATTTAGCTCAGACGTCATCATTTTCTAACTTCTGATTTAACCCACCCATCTCTTCAGTTCTTAACTGTATTGTGTACTGTTTAGTTCTAAAAGTTATATTTCGTTCTTTTTCAAAGACATATTTCTGTCTCCTTTTCTCTCCTAAAATTTTCAGCATTGGCTCTAATTTCCTTGAAGAAAATAAACCTAGTATTGTTAGTCTGTCTCATAATTTTGATGAATTGACTCAGTATGAATGGTCTGTTGTTTAGATTTTTTTCTTTCTCCTAATGGCTTATCTCTACATGTGCCTAGAGAAACTTTAATTTTCAGTGACTATTACTGTGAAATATTATTTGCAGAAATAATTTGAACTCTCTGATAATTATGTCTTCCTCCAGTGAAAGTATTTATTTCTGCCAGGTGTCCAGGTATGCTTGCAATCTGAGACCACCAAATTGTAAGAATGTATAGTTGATATGCTATAGATAACATAACACACAACTGTATTTCATGAGGTGTTTATTGGGTTCATCCTCACTCCTACTGTGCAGCTCATTGCAGTAGGTGTTCACCAGGGTTCCTCGCTTCGCAGGCTCTGGGTTCTGGCTTTTTGTATCTTTAGCCTCCCACATTGCCAGAAGTGCAGCTCAGCTCTCTACCACTTCTTTCTTAGAAGCAAAAGTGGCTCTGAGTAGCAGCCTCAGTCTCTCTCAGTTTTCATCATTTGTTTCATTTTTATCATTCCAGAGCTTGGTCTAGTTATTCCTCATTAACTTGGTGGCCGTGTAATGCTTGGTAAAGTTTCTTTATGCATTTCCTTCTGATTGTTTTTTATGATCATCTTTAGACTCATGTTTGGTCTGAATTAATAGAATTTCTCATTATCAATGGTAAAATATCAGCACACATGTTCTTTTTAAACTTTCCCAATCATTTTCTTCCCAGCTCACAATCAATTTATGTGTGTATTTTCCCAATCCATACTTTTATGCTTTTTGAACATCTATTTAGGACATACACATACAGTTTAGTTGTGCTTTTTTGATTTACGTAAATGTTATAAGACTCTACTTATGCTTTTGTAATATTATTTTCTTACTTCCCTTATGTTTTGGAAGACAAATTGGTTTATACATTTTTAGTTTATTTATTTGAAAATTTGTATAATATTTTATTAGTGACTAAAACACAAATGTTTTATTCCTTCTGTTTGTGGACATAGTTCTTTTTCTTTTTCTTTTTTTTTTTAATTATAAACAGTGCTGTAGTAGAGTTCTTATGTGTCTTTGGTACATGTATTTGAGTTTCTCTAGAAGTACACAGTAGCTCATTTGTTTTTCTCCTAGTGTAAAACTAGGCCACATTATATAGTCTTCCCTTATGTGGAATCAGGTCATTTACTTGTGACCAATAGCATCTCAGTGGAAGTGATAGATTCCTTTCCTAGCAGGACCCTAAAACATCTCAAGTGATCATTGATGTTCTCATTTTCATTTTTCATCTACCAGTCAAATGTAGCTGGTTACATGGATGACTCAGGGATGGTAGAACTACTGGATGAAAGGATCCTTGTCCCTATGAATGATACATAGAGCAAAGCTCCCAACTCCCTTCTAATTCTCCTGGCGCTATAAAATGAATACAACCTACATTATTATTTGAAGCCACTGAGAGTTGATTGCCATTGTTATTACAGCAGATAAAATGCTATCGGAACTGGCATTTCTTACAGAATATACATCTTTAAATTTACTAGGCATCATCAGATAACTTTCCAAACAATTTAATTTTATTTATTCCCACTAAGACCATTTTAACTTCTGACATTCTCAACAAAACTTTAATACTTCCAAATCTTTGGTAAAACTTTTTTTTTCTATTTCCTTTCCTAGTAAGAATATTGAGGTTTTTTGATGGTTTTGCCACTAAAGTTTCTTTATATGTGTTTTTGTGTGTGTGTGTATGGAATTTGCCTATTATTTTATCTACTCTTTCTATCTTGGATTTGTCTTGTTAAAATTTTTTTAAAAACATCTTTCATACATTCTGAATACTCACCTCTTGCTTGCTGCATTTGTTTTGAGTTTTTCTATTAGTCCAGTGACTCATCTTTTGATTTTTTTGTGGGGAAGAATACATAATATATGTTATTATGTTGATGAAAAAATAAATTATATAAAATATTTAAAGAGGTTTATTCTGAGCCAATATGAGTGACCATGGTTCAGAAAGAAAACAGTCTCAAAAAGTCCTGAGAAAGAGTGTCAGAGGCAGTCAGGTTACAGGCTGGTTTTATATATTTTAGGGGGATAGGAATTGTAGTTAAAATCATAAATCAATACATGAAAGGTGTACTTTGGCTCAGCCTAAAGAGGCAAAATACCTTGAAATGGTGCTGACAGGGGCAGTGGCTGGCTTAGAGTTTACAGGTAGAGTCAAAGAATTTCTTTGGCAATTGGTTAAAAGAATTAAGCTTTGCTGAAAGACTTGAATTTAGTAGAAAAAAAGTTTGAGTTAAGATTAGGGGGAGTTGAGAAACCAAGGTTCTTTTTATTTAGATGAAGTCTCCAGGTGACAGCTTTCAGACAGAATAGGCATTTAAGGTCTCAAATGTCTCTTTTGGGACCTTTTAAGGTCTAGTTAATCTAGCCTAGACCCAGAAGAGGCTTGATTGCATTAATGTAGGTTCTCTTCAGATACAGATTTCCCCCACAAAAGATGAATTTGCAGGACCATTTTAAAATATGTCAAAGAAATATATTTTGGGGTAAAATATTTTGATTTCCTTCAGGACCTACTATCTGTCATGTCACACTATATCAGAATCAGGTTGGAATTTTGTATCTTATTGCCACAGAGTCCGTTTTGTCCGTCTTTTATTATCCTTATTTTAATGTTAACTTTGGTCAGTTGTGCCTAAACTCCAAAATAGAGAGGGTACAATAAGGTATATCTAGCCTCCCTCCCATTGGGGCTGGGAATTTAGCTTTTCTGGTTTCTCTGAGGTCTCCTTGACTCAGAGGGTGTCCCATCAGCCTATTGGAGGGTCTTAGGATTTTATTTTTAGTTTACAAGTATAAAAATTTCTTGATGACACAATATTCTATAACATATGAGTCATTATTTACCAAAGTATTCTTTGGAAATATATGTGTGTGTGTGTACACATAAACAAAAAATAATTATATTTATTATATCTAAACAACAACTAACTATATCTATCTGTCTCTAAATATAATTACTTTTTGTTTCACACAATTATGTGGTAACTATCTCTGTGCATTTTTTTGGTCTGTTATACTATTGTACTAGAAAAAATTACAAAGAGCAAAATTAATATTTCTAAATTATTAATATTTTCATGTCTCTTTCAATCCTTTCTATTTTGAAATGAGAATTCTCTTCCCTAAGACAGGTCATAGAAATTGGAACTCGTTTCCCTCCAAAATCAGCCATAAAACATGAAAATATTACTGTAACTTTCCCTGACTTTCGGTGTAAGAGCTGGCCTTACAGAGGTCCTCTGCCTACCTTGATCGATAGTAGGTCATAAGATTCCCATTCCAGAAAAGGTTCTGCATCATACCCAGAAGAAGAAAATGCTGTACAGAGAGAGGCCAAGAAAAATTTAAACAGAGCAACCTTGCTGAGTTTCCCCTCGGTCTTTTACCAATTTCATTTTTAGATAATTGTTCACTCTTCATTGAATCTAAACATAAAAATAGACAGTTTTCCCTTGAGCCTGGGTCTTAATTCTCATCAAATAAGATAAGGAATAAGGAATCTTAGGTGTGCTTTGTAATTTGATAAGACACCTTGATGTTTGAAGACTTTGCCTTTAGCACAGTGGGAAATGTGATTATCTCTCATTTTCTGAAACCAATGGCAATTGCTATAATTGACAATACAGCTCATCATAGCTAAGCTGACTAATTCAACCATTTCTTGTTCCTACCAAAACACTCTTTTCTCTTCTTTCCTCTTCTCTCTACTCACTATTCCTGAGCAGTTGCTTCTACCCCAGTGGCTTCAACTTATATGTCAGTGACTGACTATACAATCTATACTAACTACCTTTTCATCCCTTATTCTTTCTTTTTAATCAGATTATCACAGCTGAATTCACTTTTCCCAAACCAAATTTATCTTAGTTTTACAGACAACTCCTCCCGTCTGTTCCATCTTTGTGAAAGTTACCATAATTTAATTTATTTTTTAAATCCAGAAATCTAATATTTAATGTAGCTTTCATCTGGCATACATAGATAATCATAAAGACTACTCTAACTACTAAACGGCCCTGAAATATGTTCTTGTCTCTTCATTCTCACTGCCGCAACCTCGGAATTTATTTTTTTCTCAACTTACATGCAGCAATAGAATACACAGTGGTCTCTGGACTTGGTAATTTAGTGATGAGAGTATGAGCTTCAGATGAACAGTTGAACCTCGATAGAAATCACAACTGTGATTGAGCATGGTGGCTCACACCTGCAATTCCTAACTTTGGGAGGCTGAGGCAGAAGGATTACTTGAATCCAGGAGTTCAAGACCAGCCTGGGCAACATAGTGAGACCCCAGCTCTACAACGAATTGTTTTAAAAATTAAATGGGCATGGTGGTGTGCACCTCTCGTCCTAGCTACTCAAGAGGCTGGGGTGGGAGGATTGCTTGAACTCAGGAGGGGAAGGTTGCAATGCAGCAAGCTATGAATGCACCACTGCACTCCAGCCTGAGTGAGAGAGCAAGACCCTGTTGCAAAAATAAAATAAAATAAAATCACAACTGCTTTTTACCAGTTGGATGACCTTGTGTAAATGACTTTACCCTTACAAGATTTTGTTTATTTTTCTGTAGAATGGAGAAAAGTATCTTTTTAAACAAAATTGTTCTAAAAAGTTAATGAGATTATTAAACAAATAACACAATTCCAAGAATATATTAAAGATTAATGACTGCTAATTAGCATGGAATCCACATTTTCCTCAGCTTGACACACTTTAAACAGGCTTCTCTACCTCTAGGCTCCTGATCTCTCTTTCCTTAGAGAATTTACTCTAGAAAACTTGCCAATTGTACACTCTTTTTCTGTTCCTTTGAAATGGCTGTAAATTGCCTCTTGCCGGTTTACAACCCAGAAAATGTCTTTCTCAAAGGCCCGAAACCATCTTTTTGAAATGTAAACAAAAAGAAGATAGCACTTCTATCCTCCATTCTCTATAGGAGAGTAGTAGCCTAGTTCCTATTTGTTGATTTGCTAACACAGATAGCCTAATCACAAGGAAAAGCATTTGCAAACTAAGGAATGACTCCATATACTCAACATATCCCAGTGATTAATCATCCCCATAACTTCTACCAGTGTTTTTTCACTGGATCAACCCAGTGCTTCAAAACCTTCTCACCTTTTGTTTAAATTTCGTTGACCTTAGCATCTCTCCCTATTGCAGTAGTCTTGAATAAAGCCTTTCTTACCTGTTAAACTTTGTCTAGTACAGTTGTTACTTTGAAAGTCATCATGATTATTTATATTTAGGAGCTAGAATCCCCTCTAATTCATGCTCTCTACTTGTCACCATGATCCTAAGGCTTTCAAAACTAGAATTCTGGTATTTTAAATTTTCTATCACAAAACGCTTTAATAACTATTCAGCACTTTCAGGACAAAATGCAAACTCTTTAACATGGTAAACAAGATTTTTCAATGTACACACAGCAATTTTTGAAACAGAAGACTTATTTTTAAGTCTAATGTTGCATTTTGTTATGTAAATTATACATAGGTACCAGAATATACTATTGGGTTTACATGCCTGAGTGTATGAACTTGTGATGAAAATGATGAGTAATATTAGCTTCTTTAGAATGGATGATATGAGGTAGAAAAAGAGACAGGGATAGAAACGAAACTTGTTAGGTTACTGATATAGTAAAAAAAAAAGAAAGATTTATTTCATCTGATCCAGTCTGGTAATTGCAGCCCTATAGCTAACATTTCTCCACTAAATCTAATGGCTTATAGGGTCAGGATGATTTCCCTAAATTCAAATGAGATAAATTCTTTGAGAAATCACTGATGACTTTTAAAAAATTATCTCAAGTTTAGATACCACTTTGGGAGAAAAAGTACAAGGTTATCTGTCCCAATGTTTGGGGTTCTTAAGCAAACTGAATGCTGATTCAAAACTAAATTTAGAAGTAAAGAAAAAAATAGATAAAAACCTCAGAGATTAAACCAGGAACGATTCTCACATTTCTGAGGTTTTTTTTTTTCTAAGCATGATAGAAAACATAAAGATAAAAAAAATCTTTAACATATATAGTGAAAATATACAAAAATAAAAAATATGCATATTATATGCATGAATATTTTAAAAATACATGTAATACTGGCCAGTTGTGGTGGCTCATGCCTATAATAGTCCAATAGTATGGGATATCAAGCGGGAGGATTGCTTGAAGCCCAGGAATTCTATACCAGCCTGGGCCACATAGTGAGACCACGTCTCTACAAAAAAATCAAAAAATTAGCCAGGCATGGTGGCACATACCGATAGTCCCAGATACCTGGGAGGTTAAACCAGGAAGTATTCTCACATTTCTGAGATATTTGGTTATTATTATAACCCAAGTGGGAGGATCACTTGAGCCAGGATGGTCAAGGCTTCAATTAGCTGGGATCTCCCAGAGGAAGACCCTGTCTCAAAAAAAAAAAAGTGCATATAAGTCTTAGGGCTGTTTCAGAGATGTGTCTCTGTTAAACTGCTGTGTGAGGTTAAGCATGTTTTGGCAAAAATTATTTGCTTGACCAAACTTTAGTTAGGTTCCTCAATGTTTTCCTAGGCCCATCTGTGCACTTTCTTATAAAATCCAGTTTTAGCAAGAACGCTAAGTCAGTTTACCAAGAATATGCCCCTTCCTTTGATATGTCATCACCCTCAATATGTGATTAGCTTTCTCAACTTCCACTGTCTCTCAGATGGTATCTAGTCACCCTGGCCTGCCTTCAGCAAAAATCTTGATAAGTCAGTTAGAATTCCTTCTTGCCTTTGATTTTTTATTCACTGACCCCCAGCCTGACCCTTGTAAGCTATAAATTTCGACTTGTCCATGTTTTATTTGCAGATGAGCTCAATCTCTCTTCCCCCACTGCAAAATATCATTGCTGTGGTCCTTATACCTATCACAATGATCCTGAATAAAGTCTACCTTACCAGACTTTAACAAGTATTCTTGAATAATTTATTATTTAGTATCTTCACAGAAGAAATGTGTGTGTTCCTGGCATTATAATTTTTGTCATGGAATATTTAAGAATACTGATACTATTGCTCAAATAATCCTTGATTTTCAGTGGTTTTATGGGGTTGAACTTGAATCTTATTCATAGTTAAGAATGCCTGGATGGGGACAGACTAGAAGAAAAGACATTGGAGCCCTTAGAAAAAAAGATTACTATGAAAAAAAAAACTGAAAGAAAGCTGCAGACTGAGCACCTGGGACTGCAGGTATCCAGGAGCCACTGTTGCAAGCTTAGATCCTGTATTAGTTGGCTATGGCTCCTGTAACAAAGTACCACAAAGTAGGTAGTATGAGACAACAGAAATTCTTTCATGCTTCTGGAGACCGTAAGTCTGAAATTGAGCTATCAGCAAGGTTGGCTCCTTTGGAGAGTTCTGAGGGAGAATCTATTCCAGCTCTGTCTTCCAGTTTCTGATGACAGCTGGCAATCCTTTGGGTCCTTGGCTTGTAGATGCATAACTTCCATTTCTATATCTTCACATGGTATCCTCCTTGTGTCTTCATATGACCATCTTCCTTCTGGGTTGTCTCTCCTCTTCTAATAAGAATACCAGTCATATTGATTAAGAGCTGCCTATCCTACTCCAGTGTGAACTCATCTTAGCTAATTCAAGTGCAACCCTTTTCCAAATAATGTCACCTTCTAAGTTCTGGGGTAATAGGATTTCAACTTAATGTCATCTTCTAAGTTCTGGGGTAGCAGGATTTCAACTTTTTTTAAAGACAGAACACTATCAAAATTCAACACACAAAATATTTCCTTCCCAAAGAGCATATGTACTCTAGAGAAGGAACTATAGTATAAGAGGAAAGTTTTCCTTACATGGCTAAGACCCTGAAAATTCTGCCAAAAAAAAAAAAGAAAAGAAAATCCTCTTAAAACATTGATCACTTGGCTGGACATGATGGTCATACCTGTAATCCCAACACTTTGGGAGGCCAAGTTAAGAGGATCGTTTGAGCCCAGAAGTTGAGACCAGCCTGGGCAGCATGTTGTCTTTACAAAACGCAAACATTAGACAGTGTGGTAGAATATGCCTTTAGTCCCAGCTACTTGGGAAGCTGAGGTAGGAAGATTCCTTGAACCCAGGAGGCAGAGGTTGCAATGAGCTGAGATCACACCATGACACTCCAGCCTGGGCAACACAGCCAAACCCTGTCTCAAACAAAACAAAACCAACCAACCAAACAAACAAAAATACACTGATCACAAGAGCAGAAGGATTTTCCTACTGATTTTGGTTGGAGATGAGCACCAGAGTTGGTGGTCTTGAGAAAGTGCCATTGGTGGTACTAAGGTTTGCCCTAAAAATGAAAGGTGGGGTGCAGTTGCCCACATGAACAAATTGTCTGGAAGAATGATAGCAATGAGTGGAGCACAAAGGCACCTAGAAGAAACAGTTGAGAAGAGGGTCACACTATAGCTTTTGCTTACTGTCTTTAATGAAGGTTCTATTTATCTAACCATCCTATTTCTATTTCTGTTTTATTTTAGTCATCTTTTCTTAATCAGCTCTATCTCTGATTGCTGTCTTTTGATCTTATCCTCTTATCTTTAAATTTTTGCCTACTCTTTCCCTAAAGGCATCCTAGGATATAAAACAAATATTAGCACAATAAATACTTGGTAAATAGATAAATTTTATATAAGTCAAATGTTTTGTTGTACTCATCACTCATCATTGAAAGATTTAAAATAAACCTGGACATTGTCTGTCTGATACACAAATGAATTGTCCTTGCCTATACAGTTCACTTAAGTGATGGCCAAATTCCCTTTATATATCTACAGAAGATTGATCGATTCGCCAATTAATGAACCCCTTTCTTCTGTGTCTAAGCATATTTTAAATTTTTATAATACACCTATCTGTTTGAGGAGAGATTCTCTTTACCTCTTGTGGTTAGTTCTTGGGCTTTCTAAATACATTTTAAACATATAAAAAGCAGAAACTCTTAGTTGGCAGCATCTAAATCTCACTCTGTCTACACTACTTTGCCACATTTTAATGATGTGGACTGTGTGTCCCAGCATTCAGTATGCCTCCACCAGCTCTCACTGCTCTGATTGATTTGCTTTTGGATTCCATGGTCTCCATACGAATTTGAATAGAGATACTCAAGGATACTTGAGGAGAAAAGCACTTTGTCCACCTCACAGAGGAACATCCTTGAAGGAGAGATACACACACTGTGTTTCTGCTCAGAAGTATCTTGCATTTCTGATCATAGGGAAAAGAGTGCAAAAGGGACACGTCTTATAACAACATCTTGGCTTTTGCAGAGCAGGCCATGCTCTTTCCTATGCCACACAAATTGAGTTTCTTAGTAGCAATTTATTGTCTTTCAGTTATTGAAAATGTTACTCAGTTTCTAGCAATATGCTGGTAACTTCACATGTTTCTGTTTTTTATTCACAGTGATCATACATAAAGTAGGGAAAGACTGCATCAGAAATCACTATCCAGTTGCATGTTTCCCTTTATCATTTTGTTTTTCCTGTGTAAAAATACTTTAGTTTTCTGGAAATATGAAGCAAATAAATAGTGTGTGTTCATATATATATGTGTTTGTGTGTGTGTGTGTACAGATACATGAAGTACTTGGTAGGAAGATAAAATTTCTCAGGAGAAATAATAAATTCAATTAAATCTACTTCAAAACAGCAGTCCCAAGAATATATTTAAATTAAGCATATTGTAAATTATTTTTACATGCATAAATTTAAAAAGAAACAAATCTAGTCTGAGTGTGGTGGCTCATGCCTGTAATCTCAGCACTTTGGGAGGTCAAGGTGGGAGGATCACCAGGTGTTCGAGACCATCCTGGCCAACATAGAGAGACTCCATCTCTACAAAAATTAAAAAAAAAAAATAGCTCACCTGGTGGCACAAACCTGTAGTTCCAACTACTTAGGAGGCTGAAGTGGGAGGATCACTTGAGCCTGGCAGGTTGAGATTTCAGTGAGCAGTAATTGCACCACTGCACGTTAGCCTGAGCAATAGAGTGAGACCCTGTCTCAAAAGCAAAAAGGAAAGAAAGGAAATGAAACAAATCCAGTGAAAGATAAGATTTCCAAGGAGCAGAAGGCAGAGACTAAGAAGTAAGCTTTTCACGAGAATAAGTTACTTTATTAGGAGAGGTCATGTTTTGGCAACACTCACCAAGTATTTTGACAAAACACAAAGTCAATTCACACAGATACCGTTATGGTGAGAGAAACAAAAGTTTTTTATGAATCTGAAAAAAAAAATGACAGTAAATTTGTTTCTAGAGGCACTGGAATAATCAAAATCCTAGCTGAAAAAACTAGGATTTGACATTTGGGTTTCTTCACCATTGAAATCTGCCACTGTAAAATAAGAGATAGTTGATTTTGAAGTGAAAGACACTTTCGTATATTCACATATTATTGTATATTTTTAAATGTGTAGAAATTTACCCAAAGCTTAACAGAGTTTAGTGGAAACTGTGCAGCTTTACATGGAGCATAATTATAACGTTAACATAAAAGAGGTATTACATTTACTAGAATTTGGGGTATTTATTGGTATACCAGATCTCTTCAGACATACTTGTAACATTAATTTTTTTTTCTAATCAGAAATGACAAGATAAAGAATCCGATATATTTCCTATGTCAATGGCCTGTCTGAAAACTAAAGGAAAATTTTACCATAATGTATCCGTTCTGTTTTTTTAACAGCTACTTCTCTGCTTCTTTAAATATATTTTGTTCCTCCTATTTAGTATACATTGTTCATTTTCATGTGCATTTATTTTTACAAGAAAATGACTACTTTTAAAAGTAGTGTCAAAAACCTCACAGTAGTTGCAGTTTAACCACACACCTTCCAAACCTTTGTCAGGTCCCAAGAATTGTTTTTAAAAACTTGCTGTCACTTAGGCCTTTGGAGATTAGACAGTGAATTCAATCATATCATCTTAAAAAAATAAACTCACAATAATCAAGTGAAGAAAATATTATCTATGCCACTGTGCAAATAAAGCAAATCATTTGATTAAGAAGACAGAGCTCATAACTAATAGCAACTATATGTTAAAGCTCATTTTCTGAATTCTAAATTAATAATTTTTAAACCAGACTATTGCCCTTTAAATTGCCTGCTTTTCTTCTTTGATTTATTTTATTTATTATCAGAGACAGCGTGTGGGCTATGCTACCCTGAAATAAGGCAACTTGGGGGTCACTTCCTGACTTTTTCCACCTTTCTCTGTGAGGGCTGTCCTCTGTAAGTAGGTCAAAAGACCCCCATGGGACAGGTGTCGTGCTCCGTACCCAGAAGGAAGGAATGTCACACAGTCACACAGAAAAGAATCTAACACATAAGGCTTGCTGTGTTCTCTCTAGCGTATTGTCATTAGATCATACCCCTTTTTGTACATTCATGTTTCTTTACAACCATTTACTTCTTTCATCAGACTTCACTTAAAAATACACAATTTCCTCTGGGTCCTCATTTCTAAAGAGTTTTGTGTTATGTCGAACTTTGGTTAATTAAATTTGCTATGCTTTTCTCTTGTTAATTTGTTTTTTTGTCATAGGACTATTGGCCATTAACTTTGTGATGGATGAGGAAAGATTTTGCTTCATCTGTCCTACATTGCTTAGTATTTTGGTTAATCTTATAATCCTTTGGTAAGCTGATAGCAGCTAGCTCTGAGAAAAGCGGGTTAAAAAAAAAATAACACCTTCAGCAGAGAGACAAGTCTAGACTAGATCTTGCAGGCAGTGCAGCTAGATAGCAGCAAAAACCTGTGGTTTGGAGCAGAATGGAAAAAAATCACCAAAACAAAATCATGGTAGTTAGAGGACTCCAGTAAAGATCAAAGACAGGGAAAAATTGGAGATTACTCTGCCAGGTCATAAAGATGAAGACAAACTTTATCAGGTATATGCTGAAATCTATAGGGACAAATTTCAGTTAAGTGGATAATGTTTGGTGACATCTTGTTGCCCTTATGATGCTGGCCTCTCTCCTCTACCCCATACCACAAGTTTTCTATTTTACAGCAAGAGTTATTAAAGAATTGCCATTTGAACAGGGAAGAGACATGATCTTTATCAGTACCTAACTTCTTTGTTTTATCTAAAACATTAATTCAGCGTGTCAGTGATTGTTGGGCATAAGAAATGTAAACATTCTGGAAGTGGAAAGTTTCAAGAAATCTCAAAAATAGTTCTCCCTGAAGTGAAACCAAAGCAGCAATGTAAGGTAGCCTATTTGTGCTGGCCGTGACAATGGAAGAGTCAGGAATAAAATGACTCTGATCCTCAGTCTACTGTTCCAGGGGTACAACTACATCAAATAAGCTTTTCAGAGCCTATAGCCCTAATTCGTCAAATGGAAAATCCTTTATAGGTGCCTTAGAGAGCAGCTGGGTATTTCAGTATGATAACACATTCTTTTGCATTATTTCAAGTAATAGTAAAAATAAAACAACAAACAAATAAAATCCATGTTATTTCTACTTTTTCAGTCTTTGTACTGGATTCTAACAGTAAAACAATGAAAACACAACGGGTCTTTTCATAATGATACCATTAAAATCAACAATTTAATGTTTCATGTTAGATATATATTTGTAGTAAACTACAATAAAAGCAAGAGAATAACAAATATAATATTGGAATTCAGCTGGGATGTGAGGTAGATTCTTTCAGTAAGGGGTGTGTGGATGCTTTAATATATTGATAATGTTCTATTTCTTACATTAATGCTGACTTAGTGTTCACCTTCATATACTGCATATCTTGTAGAGCTATAGAAGAGCTATATACATTTATTTAGATGTAAGAAATATTTCAGAAATTTTAAGAATTGTCCTGCAGAAACAGACGATAGACAAACAGAGCAATGGAGCAGCATAGAGTCCAGAAATAGAACTAAATAAATAAATTTTGTGGGCCAGGCATGGTGGCTCATGCCTGTAATCCCAGCACTTTGGGAGGTCGAGGCAGGTGGATCACCTGAGGTCAGGAGTTCAGGACTAGCCTGGCCAACATGGTGAAACCCCATCTCTACTAAAGATACAAAAAATCAGCCCAGCGTGGTGACGGGTGCTTGTAATCCCAGCTACTTGGGAGGCTGAGGCAGGAGAATTGCTTGAACCTGGGAGCCAGAGGTCTCAGTGAGTTGAGATCATACCGTTGCACTCCAGCCTGGGTGACAGAGCAAGACTCTGTCTCAAAAATATAAATAAATAAAAATTTTAAAAAATTAAATAAATATATTTGCGACTTTGTTCCCTGACAAATAAACAAAAATAATACAATGAAGAAAATATAGATCTTTTAACAGAGAGTGCTAAAACACTTTGATATTCACATGGAAAAAACAAAACAAAAGAAAAACAAAATGAATCTAGACCCAGAACCTACGTCCTTCACAAAATTTAACTTAAAGTAGATCATAGACCTAAATGTAAAATACAAAACTAAAAAGCTCCTAGAAGATAACATGTAGAAGAAAATCCAGATGACTTTGGGTTTGATGATGACTTTTAAGATATAAGACAAAAGGCACAATACATGAAAGAAACAAATAAGAAGTTGGACTTGATTACAATTAAAAACTTCTGAGGCTGGGAGTGGTGGCTCACAACTATAATCCCAACACTTTGGAAGGCCAAGATAGCAGAGCTGCTTGAGCCCCGTAGTTTGAGACCAGCTTGGACAACATGGTGAGATGCTGTCTCTACAAAAAATAAATTAAACAATTAGGTGGGCTTGGTGGTTCTCACTTGCAGTTCTAGCTACTTGAGAGGTTGAGGCAGGAGGATCACTTGAGCTTAGGAACTTGAGGCTGCAGTTAGCCATGATTGCACCACTGCACTCCAGCCTAGGAAACAGCGTGAGACACTGTCTCAAAAAGACAAAAACAAAAAACAAAAAAAACTTGAGTGATATCGGCAAGACAACAGACTAAGAAGTTGTAGAGCCTTTTTCTGCCACAGAGACATCCAGTTACAACAATATATAAACTAGAGCAGCTCTGTGAGAGTACCTTGGCCATCGTAAAACCAAGAATGGTTCCCAGAGAAAGGAGTAAAAAATTTATGGTGCTTGCCACACTCATTTATGTAACTCCCCCAGTGTAATGTAGTATAGAGCAACTGGGAGGAAGCCCTCCACACAGAGAGCATCTCTTGGAATGGAGATAAAAAAGTAGACTGTGTGTCCAACATTTTGGCTTGTCTGAAGGATATGTTAGGGATTGATTGATGTCGTCCTTGACTTAAAGCACTAACAGATCAATGGCAGAGTTCAGAATCTGCTGAATAACAGGTAAGCATGACTGCATGTTAGATCTGCAGTTCTAAAGACCGATATTAGTGAGAGCAAGCAGTCAAAAAAGATTTGAGAGGTCCAAGAACCTCTAGCCTGGCTAACTGACAAAGGCTTTCCTCTGCACAAAGCCAGTCACACAAAGATTGTGAGAGGCAGTCATTTTTATTAAGTGCCCAAATTCTGGCAAAAGTTACAAGGCATATTAAAAAACTAGAAAACATGGTCAAATCGAAGAAACCAAAAACTCCAGAAATTAAGACTAAATAAATGCAATCTGTGAGCTGTCTGAAAAAGAATCTAAAATAACTCTTATAAAGATATTAGTGAACTAGAAGACATAACCAACTAGATGAAATCAGGAAAAAAATGCATGAACAAAATGAGAATATCAACAAAGAGATGGGAAGCATAAAAAAGAATAAAATAGAAATTCCACAGTTGAAAATATCATAAGTAAACTGAAAAAAATTATTAGAGGTCTCAACAGCAGACTTAATAAGGCTGAAGAAAGAATAAGCAAAACTTGATAACAGCCTATTTGAAATCATTAAGTAAAAGGGTCAAAAATAAAAAAAAGAAGGAAGAAAAGCAAAGAGAATCCAAGGGACTTTCAGACATTCAAGAAGACTAATATGCACATTATAAAAATCCCAGAAGAATAGAAAAAGAGGAGGATGCTTATTTAAGAAAATAACGGTCAGAAACTTCCCAAATTTGAGGAAAGAAGTGGTGATACAGTTTCAAGACTCTCAAAGAACTCCAACTAGAACAAATCCACATTGAACTACACTTAGACACATCATAAAGACAAAGAAGAATCTTGACAGCAGCAGGAGAAAAGCAAATTTATAATCCATAAGGGAGCTTCCATAGATATCAGCATATTTCTCAACAGAAACTATATGGACCATAAAGAAGTGGGATAACATATTCAGCATGTTGAATACTGTATGCAGCAAAACTGTTAGAAAATGAAAAAGAAATAAAGACTCTCCTAGATGAACCAAAACTGCACAACTACATTACAAGTAGGCCTCTTTAAAAGAAATGCTAAAGGAGGTCCTTTAAGTTGAAATAAAAGGGTGTCAGACAGCAATACAAAGCTACACACAAAATATAATAAATATGTTTATTACCCATAAAGGTAAATATGAGGGCAAAAATGGTAGCTTGTGCTATTGTAATTCTGTTGCAAAAACCCAAAACAATTTTGTAAAAAAAAGAACAAAGTTGGAGGAGTCACACTTCCTTTTTAAAAATGTATTACAAAGCTACATAATTAAAACAGCATGGTACTGACATAAGGCAGAAAAATACCAATGAAAGAAAATGGAAAGCCTAGGAATAAATATGTATATGGTTGATTTGGTTTGGATCTGTGTTCTTGCCCAAATTTCTTGTCAATTGTAATCTCCAATATTGCAGGTGGGGTCTGGTGGGTGGTGATTGAATTGTGGGGGTGGATTTCCCCATTGGTTCTGTTATAGTGAGTGAGTTCTGCTGTGATCTGGTTGTTTAAAAGTGTGTAGCATCTCCCCACTTTCTTTTTCCTGCTCAAGCAATGTAAGACATGCCTGCTTTCCTTTCACTTTCTGCCATGACTGAGTTTCCTGAGAACTCCTCAGAGGCCAACAGATGCTAGCATCATGCTTCCTATACAGCTCATGGAACTGTGAGCCAATTAATCTGCTTTTTAAATGAATTACCCAGCCTTAGATATTTCTTTATTTATTTCTCTCATTTCTTATGAATTACCCAGTCTCAGGTATTTTCTTTATAGCAGTGTGAGAATGAACTAATACAATGGTCAAATGATGTTTGACAAGTGAGTCAAAACCACTCAATGAGAAAAAGACAGTCTCTTTAATAAATGGTGCTGGGAAAATAGGATGTTGACATGCAAAAGCATGAAGTTAGACCCTTATATTGCACCATACGCAAAACTAACTCAAAATGAATTAAAGTCCTTCATGTAAGACATAAAATTATAGAACTCCTGGTAGATAACACAGCAGAAAAACTTCATGACATTAAATTTGGCATAAATTCTTTAATATAATACCAAAAGCACAGGCAGCAAATGTGAAAATAGACAAGTAGGACTACATCAAAGTTAAATAAAAATGTTTTGTGCACAAAGAACTCAAAAGACTGAAAAGGCAACCTAAAGAATGAAAGAAAAATTTACAAATCATGTGTTTGATAGGAGAGTAACATCCAGAATATATAAATACTCTCACAACTCAACAACAAAATACCAAATAACTCAGTTTTAAAATGGACAAATGACTTGAATAAACATTTTTCCAAGATGATATATTAGTGGCCAAAAAACATATGAAAGATGTTCAACATCACTAATTATCTAAGAAAAGCAAATCAAAACCAAAATGAGAAAGTCATCTCCCAACCATTGTAATAGCTACCACTAACAACAACAGTAAAAACTTAAAAGCAAAAAATGAATAAAACCAACAAAACAAAACAAAATGAAAAAACCCACAGACAGAAAACAAGTGTTGGTAAGGATATGAAGAAATTGGAACCCTGTGCACTGCTGATGGGATTGAAAAATGATTCAACTCCTATGAAAAATGATATAAAATTCCCTAAAAAATTAAAAATAGATAAGCATATGATCCAGCACTCTTACTTCCAAATATACATACAAAAGAATTAAAAACATGGTCTCATAGAGGTATCTACACATTCCGTTTACAGTAGCACTATTCATTACACCCAAGAGGTGGAAGCAACCCAAATGTTTATTGATGAATGACTAGATTAACAAAATGTGGTCTATGCATACAGTGGAATATTGTTCAACCTTTAAAATAAATGTAATTCTGTCATGTGCTAAAACATAGCCAAACCTTGAGAACATTATGCTAAGTGAAATAGGCCAATCCATAAAGAAATATACTGAATAATTCCACTAATATGAGGTATATAAAGTAGTCATATTCTTAGAAAGCAAAATATTGGTTAGCAAGAACTGAAGGAAAAAGAAAGGAGAGTTGTTTAATGGGTACGGAGGTTCAGATTTGCAAGATAAAACAGTTCCGAAAATCTGTTTCACAACAATGTGAATATACTTGACACTCCTGACCTATATTAGTTAAAAACAGTTAAGATGGTAAATTTTATGTTATGTGTTTTCTTTTTTACCATAATAATATATTTACAACTTCTGCTCTGTGAAACATACTGTTAAGAGAATGAGAACACAATCAAGAGACTAGGAGAAAATATTTGCAAAAGGATATTTGATAAAGAACTGTTATCCAAAATATATAAACAACTCTTACCACTCAATAATAATAAAAAAAAACTAAAACCTGGGCAAAAAATGAAAAAGATATTTCACCAAAGAAGATATATAGATGGTAAATAAGTATACGAAAATATACTTAACATATCATTAGGAAACTGAAAATTAAAACAGCAATGAGATACCACTGCACTTCAATTAGAATGATGATAATTCAAACACTGACAATACAAATGCTGGTGTGGATATGGAGTATGTGGAGGAACAGAAACTCCCATTCATTGGTGGTGAAATTAAAAATGCTACAATTACTTTGAAAGACAGTTTGGCAGTTTTTTTACAAAGCTAAATATACTCTTAACACATAATTCAGCAATTATGCTTCTTGACATTTACTCAAGTGAGTTGAAAACTTATGTGAACACATAAACCTGCACATGGATATTTATAGCAACTTTATTCATAATTGCCACAACTTGGAAACAACAAGCATGCTCAACTGGTGAATGAATAAACAAACTGTGATACATCCCTGCAATGTAATATTATTGAGCACTAACAATCTGTGAGCTAGCCAAGCATTAAAAGATATAGAGGAAACTTACATTAAGTAAAAGAAGCCAATCTGAAAAGGCCGCATACTATATGATTCTAGGTACAGGCATATCTTGAAGATATTGTGGGTTTAGTTCTATCTCAATAAAGAGAGTCATAAATTTTTAGTTTTACAGTGGATGTAAAAGTTATGTTTATACTCTACTGTAGTCTATTGATGTGCAATATAATTTTGTCTAAAAATATATATACATACCTTATTGAAAAAACTTTATCAGTCATCTAGGCCATCAGCAAACAGAATTTTTTTTTTTTCTGATAGAAGGTCTTATTTTGATAAGAGAATGAAAACATAAACAAGAAACTGAGAGAAAATATTTGATACATATTGATGGCTGCTGACTGATCAGGGTGGTGGAAGCTAAAGCAACAGGGGGGGTGTGGCAATTTTTTAAAACAAGAAAACAATGAAGTTTGTCACATTGATTGACACTTTCTTTTACAAAAGATATCTCTGTAGCATGCAATGCTGTTTGAGAACTTCTTTCAAGCTTTATGAGTCAGCCTTCCCTTTGAAGCTTTGAAGCCAGGATTGATTTCTCACTAGCCATGAAATCATTGAGAATTGAAGTCAATTCTCTCAAACTCTCCCTCTGCTTTATCAACTAAATCTATATAATTTTCTAAATCCTTTGTTGTCATTCCAACAATGTTCACAGCATCTTCACCAGCAGTAGATTCCACCTCAAGAAGCCATTTTCTTTGCTCATCATTGAGAAGCAATTTCTCGTCACTTCAAGTTTTATCATGAGGTTGTAGCAATTGAGTCACATCTTCAGGCTCCACTTCCAATTTTAGTTCTTTTGCTATTTCTATAAAATTTGCAGTTACTTTCTCCACTGAATGCTTCAACTCCTCACACTCATCTCTGAGTGTTCCAATCAACTTCTTCCAACTTTATTAATCCTTCTTCCATTTATCACAAATGTTCTAAATGGCCTTTAGAATGATGAATCCTTTCCAGAAAGTTTTCAATTTATTTTTCTCAGCTCCATCAGAGGAATCTCTATGACAGCTAGAGCCTTACAAAAAGTATTTCTTAAGTAATAAGACTTGAAAGTCAAAATTGCTCCTTGATCTAGCAAAATAGAGATTGTATTAGGCACAGAAACAACATTAATCTCCTTGTACATCTCTATCAGAGTTCTTGGGTAACCAGGTACATTGTTAGTGAGCAGTAATACTTTGACAGAAATCTTTTTTTCTGAGCAGCAGGTCTTAACACTGGTCTTAAAATATTCAGCAAACCTCACCATAAACAAATATGCATAATTTTTAAGGTCCCTAGGAGTTTTGGAAAGGTCAATGAGCATTGACTTCAACCTAAAGTCACCAGCTACCTTAGCCCCTATCAAGACAGTTAGCCTGCCCTTTGAAGCTTTGAAGTCAGGTATTGACTTCTCTCTATCCATGAAATCCTTGATGACATCTGCTTCCCATAGAAGGCTGTTAGGTCCACATTACAAATTTGTTGTTTAGTGTAGTCACCTTTATCATTTATCTTAGCTAGACCTTTCGGATAATTTGCTGCAGCTTCTACATCAGCACTTGCTGCTTCACTTTGCACTTTCAAGTTATAGAGATGACTTCTCTTCTCAAACCTCATGAATCAACCTCTGCTAGCTTCCAACTTTTCTTCTATAGCTTCCTCACCTCTCTCAGTCTTCACAGAATTGAAAGGAGTTAGGACCTTGATCCACATTAGGCTTTAGCTTAAAGTAATATTGTGGCTAGTTTGATCTTCTGTTCAGACCACTCAAACTTTCTCCATATTAGCAATAAGACTGTTTTGTTTTATCACTCAGTGTTCACTGGAGTAGCACTTTTAATTTTTTTCAAGAACGTTTTCTTTTCTTTGCAGTTACAATGTGACTGATTTAAAAGACCTAGCTTTTGGTTCATCTCAGGTTTCAACATTTTTTCCTCTGTAAGCTTAAAAATTTCTAGATTTTGGTTTAAAATGAGAAGATATATGACTTTTTCACTTGAACACTTAGAGACCTATAAGGTTATCAATTAAATGAATTTCAATATTGTGTCTCAGGGAATAGGCAGGACCCAGGAGAGGGAGAGAGATGGAGGAGTGGCCAGTTCGTAGAGCAGTCAGAACACAAACAATACATATAGAATAAGCTTGCTATTTTGTATGAGCACAATTCATGGTGCTCCAAAGCAATCACAATAGTAACATCAAAGATCATAAATTACCATAACAAATATAATAATATGAAAATTTCTGAAATATTGTAAGAATTACTAACCTGTGACACAGAAACATGAAATGAGCCATAATGTTGGGAAAATGGTCCTGATAAAGTTGCTTAGTTAGTGTAGGGTTGCCACAAACCTTGAATTTATAAAAAATGGAATCTGTGAAGTGCAATAAAGCAAATGCAATAAAACTCTAGGTGTGTCTATATATGACATTTTATGAAAGGCAAAACTATGAAGACAGTAAAAAGCAGAGTATAGAGAAATTTTAGGGCAGTGAAACTATTCTTTATAATTTTTTTTTTGAGACAGAGTTTTGTTCTTGTTGTCCAGGATGGAGTGCAATGGCACAATCTCTGCTCATGGCAACTTCCATCTCCCATGTTCAAGAGATTCTCCTGCCTCAGCCTCCCAAGTAGCTGGGATTACAGGCATGCACCACCACGCCTGGCTAATTTTTTGTATTTAGAAGAGATTGAGTTTCCCATGTTGGTCAGTCTGGTCTCAAACTCCTGACCTCAGGTGATCCACCCACTTTGGCCTACCAAAGTGCTGAGATCACAGGCATGAGCCACCACACCCAGCCTGTTCTTCATAATATTATAATGTAAAACATAATTTATTATACATTTGTTGAAACCCACAGGATGTACAACACCAAGAGTGAACGCTAATGTAAATTATGCATTTGAGATGACAATGATGTGTCAATGAAGGTTCATCAATTGTAACAAATGTACCACTCTTTGTAGGGGCAGGGAGTATGTTGATTATGGAAAGGCTGTCTGTGTGTATAGGCTAGAGGCATGTGGAAACTGTCTATACTTTCCACTCAATTTTGTTGTGAACCTAATAGTACTCTACAAAATAAAGCCTAATTAAAACATGTTAAGACATAAATGTTTTTTTATCAAAGATGGTATGATATATTTAGAAATAAAGGCATAGAAACCAACAATTATGTTAACATATGTTTTAGTGCTGTTGATAAAGGCATTTGGGTTTAGTGTGTTCAAGGGAAGATTTCACTATGATTCTGACATTTTGTGTTTTTAAAAGGAATAAAGGAGAAAGTGTGCAATAGAGAATAGCATAAGAAAGACAAAGGAAGAACGTACATTTCATATGTTTAGAGCAGCTATTTGTTAGAAATACAAAAGCAAGCTATAAGTGTAAGAGCCCGCCCTGCCGCCAAAAAAAAAAAAAAACACCTGGAGAAACAGGAGAATAAGGAGACTCATTAAATTCACCAGCCAAATCTAGGTGGCAAATGGATTGCTTCCCAAATAACAAAAACCGATGGGTGAGAAGGACCTGTGCTTTTCCCTCATCCACCTCTCAGAGCCGCAGCATAGTTTACTTTAACAGTTGGTTTGGGTAACAACAGTTTATTGTCAGAGTTATTACTGCATAAGTCTAAAGATGATCATGCAGAG
The DNA here is from genome assembly GCA_036589455.1 of Ateles fusciceps. NCBI lineage: Eukaryota > Metazoa > Chordata > Mammalia > Primates > Atelidae > Ateles > Ateles fusciceps. The sequence goes on from JAZHEH010000276.1 coordinate 802,364, forward strand.
TTTAATTTTTTAGTAGTTTTGGCATTAATATTTTATTATAACTTTCTGAGACGTAGGTTAGCATGGCAGACCCTCACTGAGTAATTAATGACCTGCTGCCTCCTGCAGGGGATGAGCCATATGGTGAGGGAAAAGACACATGGAGGAGGGAGAGAGTGAGGAGTTTAAATAAGAGAAGGGTCTATCTTCACACGAAAACACAGACATACAGAGCTTATCAGCTTTAAGGGATGGAGAAACAGGAAGTCATAAGTATGCCATCCAAAATGTTCACTGGGATAATTTTGTTGTAAGAAAAACAGCATAAGACATGAGTAGTAAACACATGCTTGTCTGCTGTTCTTTAAAATACAATGAAAATGACATTAATTTTCTTGAGACTATTCTAGTGTTACACACTAGAATAAATACTTTTCTTATATATTATCCCATTTTATGCTTTTAACAATCCTTTGAAGTATGTACCACTATATTTCACCATTTTAAAGATGATGAAATAGGATTTAGCAAGAATTAATGATTTACCCAAGGTCACACAACTGATAAATAGGAGAAAAAGACTTGAACACAGGTGTTCTCTCAAAAATTATCCTTCTTATGTTACCCAATTTTGTGAATGTGTTCTCTCTTAGCTCACTGCTTCAGAATTTAAGTCTAAAATCAGCCAGAGCAATAGCTAACTATGCAAGGGAAGAGATCAGAAGCTAGGCTGTTTCCCCCCCAGTGTTTTACACTTGCTCATTTATATCTTCTGGAACTAATGAGATGGAAAGATGTAAAATATATCAGACAGCCAATATGTAAATTAATTTCAAGACTACATTGCAAGCTTAGCCAAATATTTACTGAGTATTCTATTGTTCACTTCAGATTTGTGGTTAGGCTCCTAACCAGTCCTGCTCATTGAAGACCTATATGGTGAGTGACACATAATAGCATAACACAAATATAATGCACCACAGAAATGGTGCAAATTAGAGCAATATGGGTAACCATTAACAAATTCCCACAAAAATTAAAGCCTGAAACTGAAGCCCATTTCTTACCTATAAAATTAAATAATTCAAAAGCTTCAGAAACCTCCTCCACAATTTTTTTTTTTCTCAACCATTTCTCAGCCAGAAGGATTACTGAGATTTCTGGTGGAAGCTAGTCTCTGTCAGCAGATTCAGTCTGGAGGCGTCATTCCTTGCATCTATGGTAAATATTATAAAGCTTCCAACATTAGAATAATCAAACCCTAAACTACTCATGTGTTCCAATTTCAAATTTTTAAAAATTAGTACTCCAAATAATAACATAAATGCATTGGGGTCATACCAACAAAATTTAAGAATGTAAATAATTTCTTAGCCTGTAAGCAGTTCATCCCTAGCAAGATAATGTTATTAGAACTTACTACAGTTTGTAATCTAAGTATGCACTATTATTTCCAGGCAAAAACATTACCTTAGTGAAATAATTTAGAGAAAAAGAATGAAGAACATCTTTCCTGATTTCCACATCATTAGGATGTTTAGTCTATTCGTACTTGTTTTTCAAAGTTGTAGCATGTACTTAAACTCCATTGGAAGAAAATGCCCAGCCAAACAGTAACTGTGATACTGTGTGATCTTCGTAAAGCCTTGAAGAACCCCAGAGCTTTCATCACTCTGTGGATATGCACTCAGCTCTTTATTTATTTATTTATTTATTTTATTGTACTTTAGGTTCTGGGGCACATGTACAGATCATGCAGGATTGTTGCATAGGTACATACATGACAATGTGGTTTGCTGCCTCCATCCCCCCTGTCACCTCCATCCCCCCTGGCACTTCACCCCATGTTATACTTCCCTAACCTCCCCCACCCCCCACTGTCCCTCCCCTATCCCCCCTCCAACAGACCCGTGTGTGATGCTCCTCGTCCCTGTATCCATGTGTTCTCATTGTTCGACACCCGCCTATGAGTGAGAACATGCAGTGTTTGATTTTCTGTTCTTGTATCAGTTTGCTGAGAATGATGGTTTCCAGGTTCATCCATGTCCCTACAAAGGACACAAATTAATCGTTGTTTATGGCTGCATAGTGTTCCATGGTGTATATGTACCACATTTTCCTTGTCCATTTGATCATCAGTGGGCATTTGGGTTGGTTCCAGGTCTTTTCTATTGTAAATAATGGCACAATGAATATACGTGTGCATGTGTCTTTATAATAGAATGATTTATATTCCTCTGGGTATATACCCAGTAATGAGATTGCAGGGTCAAATGGAATTTCTATTTCTAGGTCCTTGAGGAATTGCCACACTGTCTTCCACAATGCTTGAACTAATTTTCACTCCCACCAACAGTGTAAAAGTGTTCCTATTTCTCCACATCCTCTCCAGCATCTGTTGTCTCCAGATTTTTTAATGATTGCCATTCTAACTGGTGTGAGATGGTATCTCAATGTGGTTTTGATTTGCATTTCTCTAATGACCAGTGATGATGAGCATTTTTTCATATGTTTGTTGGCCTCATATATGTCTTCTTTGAAAAGTGTCTGTTCATATCCATTGCCCAAATTTGAATGGGTTTGTTTGTTTCTTATAAATCTGTTTTAGTTCTTTGTAGATTCTGGATATTAGCCCTTTGTCAGATGCATAGATTGCATAATTTTTTTCCCATTCTTTTGGTTGCCAGTTCACTCTAATGATTGTTTCTTTTGTTGTACAGAGGCTCTGGAGTTTAATTAGATCCCATTTGTCTATTTTGGCTTTCGTTGCCAATGCTTTTGGTGTTTTAGTCATGAAGTCCTTGCCCATGCCTCTGTCCTGAATGGTTTTGCCTAGGTTTTCTTCTAGAGTTTTTATGGTATTAGGTCTTATGTTTAAGTCTTTACTGGAGTTAATTTTAGTGTAAGGTGTCAGAAAGGGGTCCAGTTTCTGCTTTCTGCACATGGCTAGCCAGTTTTACAACACCATTTACTAAACAGGGAATCCTTTCCCCATTGTTTGTTTTTGTCAGGTTTGTCAAAGATCAGATGGTTGTAGATGTGTGGCATTGCCTCTGAGGCCTCTGTTCTCTTCCATTGGTCTATGTCTCTGTTTTGGTACCAGTACCATGCTGTTTTGATTACTGTAGCCTTGTAGTATAGTTTGAAGTCAGGTAGTGTGATGCCTCCAGCTTTGTTCTTTTTGCTTAGGATTGTTTTGGCTATGTGGGCTCTCTTTTGGTTCCGTATGAAGTTTAAGGTGGCTTTTTCCAGTTCTGTGAAGAAGGTCATTGGTAGGTTGATGGGGATAGTACTGAATCTATAAATTACTTTGGGCAGTATGGCCATTTTCACAATATTGATTTTTCCTAACCATGAGCATGGAATGTTTCTCCAACTGTTTGTGTCCTCTCTTATTTCCTTGAGCAGTGGTTTGTAGTTCTCCTTGAAGAGGTCCTTTACATCCTTTGTTAGTTGTATTCCTAGGTATTTTATTCTCTTTGATTTGGCTCTCTGTTAGTCTCTTATTGGTGTATAGGAATGCTTGTGATTTCTGCACATTGATTTTGTATCCTGAGACTTTGCTGAAATTGCTTATCAGTTTAAGATTTTGGGCTGAGACAATGGGGTCTTCTAAATAAACAATCATGTCATCTGCAAATAGAGACAATTTGACTTCCTCCTTTCCTAACTGAATACCCTTTATTTTTTTTCTTGCCTAATTGCTCTTGCTAGAACTTCCAATACTATATTGAATTGGAGTGGTGGAGAGGGCATCCTTGTCTAGTGCCACATTTCAAAGGGAATGCTTCTAGTTTTTGCCCATTCAGTATATTGGCTATGAGTTTGTCATAAATAGCTTTTATTATTTTGAGATACGTTCATTCGATACATAGTTTATTGAGTTTTTAGCATAAAGGGCTGTTGAATTTTGTCAAAAGCCTTCTGTGCATCTATTGAGATAATCATGTGGTTTTTGTCTTTGGATCTGTTTATGTGGTGGATTACATTTATAGACTTGCGTATGTTGGACCAGCCTTGCATCCCCAGAATGAAGCCTAGTTGATCGTGATACATAAGCTTTTGATGTGCTATCACAATCGGTTTGCCAGTATCTTATGGAAGATTTTTGCATCTATGTTCATCTTTGTTATTGGCCTGAAGTTTTCTTTTCTTGTTGAGTCTCTGCTGGATTTTGGTATCAGGATGATGTTGGTCTCATAAAATGATTGGGGAAGGATTCCCCCTTTTTGGATTGTTTGGAATAGTTTCAGAAGAAATAGTACCAACTCCTCTTTGTATGTCTGGTAGAATTCAGCTGTGAACCCAGTCTGGACCTGCACTTATTTTGATTGGTAGACCATTAATTGCTGCCTCAACTTCAGCCCTTGTTATAGGTCTATTTAAGGTTTCAACTTCTTCCTGGTTTAGGCTTGGGAGGGTGCAAGTGTCCAGGAATTTATCCATTCCTTCCAGGTTTACTGGTTTATGTGCATAGAGTTGTTTGTAGTAATCTCTGATGATAGTTTGTATTTCTGTGGAGTCAGTGGTGATATCGCCTTTATCATTTTTTATTGCATCTATTTGATTCTTCTTCCTTTTCTTTTCATTATTCTGACTAATGGTCTGTCTATTTTGTTGATCTTTTCAAAAAACCAGCCCCTGGATTTATTGATTTTTTTGAAGGGTTTTTTGTGTCTCTATCTCCTTCAATTCTGCTCTGATCTTAGTTATTTCATGTCTTCTGCTAACTTTTGAGTTTTTTTGATCTTGCTCCTCTACCTCTTTCAATTTTGACGATAGGGTGTCGATTTTAGATCTTTCCTTGTTTCTCATGTGGGCATTTATTGCTATAAATTTCCCTCTAGACACTGCTTTAAATGTGTCCCAGAGATTCTGGTATGTTGTGTCTTCATTCTCGTTGGTTTCAAAGAACATCTTTATGTCTGCCTTCATTTCATTGTTTATCCAGTCAACATTCAGGAGCCAGTTATTCAGTTTCCATGAAGTTGTGCGGTGCTCAGTTACTTTCTGAATCCTGAGTTCTAATTTGATTGCAGAGTCTCTCTCTTCTGAGATACTGTTTGTTATGATTTCTGTTCTTTTTGCATTTGCTGAGGAGTGATTTACTTCCAATTATGTGGTCAATTTTAGAGTAGGTGCGATGTGGTGCTGAGAAGAATGTATATTCTGTGGATTTGGGGTAGAGATTTCTCTAGATATCTATTAGGTCTGCTTGGTCCAGATCTGAATTCAAGTCCTGGATATCCTTATTGATTTTCTCTCTTGTTCATCTGTCTCATATTGACAGTGAAGTGTTAAAGTCTCCCACTATTATTGTGTGGGAGTCTAAGTCTCTTTGTAGGTCCTTAAGAACTTGCTTTATGTATCTGGGTGCTCCTGTGTTGGGTGTGTATGTATTTAGGATCATCAGCTCTTCTTGTTGCATTGGTCTTTTTACTATTATGTAATGCCCTTCTTTGTCTCTTTGATCTTTGATGGTTTAAAATCCATTTTATCAGAGACTAGGATTGCAACTCCTACTTTTTTTTTTGCTCTCCATTTGCTTGGTAAATCTCCCTCCATCCCTTTATTTTTAGCCTATGTGTGTTCTTGCACATGAGATGGGTTTCCTGAATACAGCACACCAATGGGTCTTGACTTTTTGTTCAATTTGCCAGTCTGTGTCTTTTGATCGGGGCATTTAGCCCATTTACATTTAGGGCTAATATTGTTATGTGTGAATTTGATCCTGCCATTTTGATGCTAGCTGGATGTTTTGCCCCTTAGTTGATGCAGTTTCTTCATTATGTCAATGCTCTTTACCATTTGGTACGTTTTTGGATTGGCTGGTACTGGTTGTTCCTTTCCATATTTAGTGCTTCTTTCAGGAGCTCTTGTAAGGCAGGCCTACTAAAAACCTTGAAAAAAGGTTAGATGAAATGCTAACCAGAATAAATAGCTTAGAGAAAAATATAAACTACTTGATGGAGCCGAAAAACGCAATGAAAACTTCGCAAAGTGTACACAAATTTCAATAGCAGAATCAACCAAGCAGAAGAAAGGATATCAAAGATTGAAATTCAACTCAATGAAATAAAATGAGAAAGCAAGATTAGAGAAAAAAGAGTAAAAAGAAGTGAACGAAGCTTCCAAGAAATATGGGATTATGTGAAAAGACCTAATCTACATTTGATAGGTGTACCTGAATGTGATGGAGAGAATGAATCCAAGCTGGAAAACAATTTTCAGGAGATTATCCAGGAGAACTTCCCCAACCTAGCAAGGCAGGCCACCATTCAAGTCCAGGAAATACAGAGAACACCACAAAGATATTCCTCAAGAAGAGCAACCCCAAGGTACATAATCGTCAGATTCACCAGAGTTGAAATGAAGGAAAAAATGCTAACAGCAGCCAGAAAAAAGGTCGGGTTACCCACAAAGGGAAGCCCATCAGACTCACAGCAGATCTCTCGGCAGAAACCCTATAATCCAGAAGAGAGTGGGAGGCCAATATTCAACATCTTCAAAGAAAAGAACTTTTAACCTAGAATTTCATATCCATCTCAACTAAGCTTCATAAGCGAAGGAGAAATAAAATCCTTTACGGACAAGCAGTTGCTCTTAGCTCTTTTATATTTACTTGGTAGTTAATGGCCCAGTTAGAAGCCATGATGCCGATTTTTTATTCCCTCATAAAACCTTTTAAAAAAATATTGACTAATCTTCATACTTGATTTAAATGTCACTACTTTTCTCTTAATGTCGTTTGTCTGTTCTAAGATCCCCTTCAAGATATCTCGTTACCTTTAATTGTCATGTATCCTTAGGGTCCACTGCACTGTGAAAGTTTCTCAGACTTCCCTTGTTTTTGTAGACCTTAACAGTTTTGTAAACAATTGGCCAGGTGTTTTATAGAATGTCTCTCAATTTGGATGTGTCTAGTGTTCTTCTCATGGTCAGACTGGGATTTTTGGTTTTGGGGGAGAACACAACTGTGAAGTGTCATTCTGAGTGCAACATATCCAGAGTAAATGCTATCAACTTGACTTATTACTGATGATGTTAAATTTGATCTCCTGGCTAACATAGCATTTGCCAGGATTCACTGTTATATTGTTACATTTTCTTATATCTCCTTTCTACACTGTACCTTCAGGAACCAAGCCACACCAGAGAGTTCATATTTAACAGATAGGTATACTCCATTTCTTTGAAGGGGAAAATATTTGTATATATTATTTGAAATTCTTCTGTATGGGAGAAGTATCTCTTCTTTCTATTTATTTATTCAATTATTTATTTATATCAGTATGGAATCATGAACATTTATCTTATATGGGTTATAATCCAAAACTATTTTATTTATCGTGCAGCTCAAATCTGTCCACTTTGGCCAATGGAAGATCTTTCAACTGGATTCTATGTCCCTTTGACATAATATTATCATTTTATTTTTTGAGTACTTCCTTACTTTCTGGCACTACAAGATGTTTCAAATTTCTATTTCACAGCTCCTGCCCCAGCCCTGTAATCTACCATTTCTCTAAAGAACCATGATTCCTTGTTTTAAAGAATGGTATTATAAACCAAGGTTCAGGTGCTGAATGTGCTGGCACTTACTCCTTACAGGGTTATCATTGCTTCCACACCCTCTCAGAGAACAGATGTAGTTAGCAAACGTATGTATGTTAGCCAGTGTGTACACAGACAGATAAATAAATTCACAGATACATAGATGTAGATATATACTTTGATTATAGTGTGTTTCATTGTACCTTTCTCCCCTAGCCTATCTATAATCTCTCACTCCAAAAGTGAGAAACCTGGCTCTCACCATTCTTCATCTACTTATTTGTTCAGTGCCAGGATAGATGGGCAGCAGTTTTGGAATTGTTAACCCCTGTGCCTATTAGAAACAATATTACCAATTAGAGTATAGCACTTATACACTTTAATATTTTCTTTAGTCTTACGATTTCAAGTCATTTCCGAAATTACTTAGGACAATGCCTTATTTTTTTTTTCTACCAACTCCGCTGAAGTGATGGCATACATTTGTATCACAGTTCCATTTTATGGGACACAATCTACATTACATCCTAAAATTCCTCAAACCCTATGTTTGATAATTCCATTGAAAGCTTAAATACATCAAGTATCATTCTTTATGTTGTAAAGTTTTGTAGATTTTTAAAAATAGATACTTTTATGTATCTACCACCACAGTACTTGGTTTCCATATAATTAGGATATCTAGTCAATTAGTACCTGGTTTTCAAAGTGCATAATATGTACTTAAGTTCAATTGGAAAAAAACTCCCATTCAAAAGGTAATTGTGATTCTCTATTCATAAAGCCTTGAAGAACCCCAGGGTTCATTTCATGGCCCTAAAAAAATCTCCTGTGTTTAATCCAGTCAACCCTTCCCTCTCCCTAAACCTCTGACAACCACTATGTTTTATATTTCCATAGTTTTATCTTTCCCAGAGTGTCATATAAATGGAAGCATACGGCAGGTTACCTTACACTGACTTCTTTGACTTTCCATGCATTTAAGATTTATCTATGTCTTGGAGTGGCTTGATGGCTCCCCCATCACTGAAGAGTTTCAAAGTATGGATTATCAGGGTATGGTTATCTATCACCTCTTAAAGGACACCTTGGCTGCTTTCAAGTTTTGACAATTATGCAAAAAGCTGTGACAAGTATTCACACTCAGTTTTTTTGTGTGTGAGTTTTCAAACTAGTTAGGTAAATATCTAGAAGCATAATTGATGGAACATATGTTAAGACTATGTTTTGTTTTGTCAAACTGTTTTCAAAGTAGCTGTATCATGTTGCACTTCCATATGTAATGCATAAGTGTTCTGTTTTCCACATTCTCACCTAGACTTGCTTTTGTCATATTTTTGGACTATAGACATTCTAGTAGGTTTGTAGTGGTTTTAAATTTGCATTTCCCTGATGACAAATAATGCTGAACACTTTCCATATGCTTATTTACTGTCTGTACCTCTCATTTAGTAAAATGTATGTACAGATTTTTGCCCACTTTTAAATGGGTTATTTTTTTATTATTGGGTCTTAAATGTTCTATATATACTTTGGGTGTCAGTTCTTCATCAAGTATGTGATTTGCAGATGTTTTTCTCCCCAGTCTGTTATTTCTCTTAACAATGTATTTCACAGAAATATTTAATTTTAATAATGTTCAACTTATTTCCTCTTTTATGAATTGACCTTTGGTAAGGTATCTAAGAACTCATAACCAATCTAATACCACAGAGATTTTTACGTATGTTTTCTTAAAAAAGTTTTATCATTTTTTGTTTTACATTTAGGTCTATGCTCCATTTTGAGTCAATGTTTTATAAGTTGTGAGATCAGTATAAAGAGCTTTTAAAAAATATGAACATCTGATTTTTCCAGAACTACTTGTTGAAAATATTGTCATATTTCAATTTCTATTTCACCTCTATACAAAACCATTTGACTATATTGTATAGGTTTATTTCTAGGCTCTCTGTTCTGTTCCATTGATATATGTATATTTATCACCAATATGCTGTCTTGATTACTGCAGCTTTACAATAAGTATTAAATTTGAGTAATGTGAATCTTATAAATGTCTTCTTTTTCAGAATTATATTGGCTATTCTAGGTAATTTGTCTCTCCATATAAATTTTAGAATCAGTTTGTCAATATCTACAAACAGATTGCTGGGATTTTGACTGTGATTGCATTAAATCTATATATCAAACTGTGAAGAACTGACATCTCAATAGTATTGATTATTCTAACCCATAAACATGTAATTATCTCTCCATTTAGATCTTATTTGATTATCTCATCTCTATTTTGCTGCTTTTACATATAGCTAGATTTTATACATATTTTGTTAGAGTTATACCTAGGTACTTTATTTTGAGATGCTATTATAAATGTTATTGTATTTATAAATATATTTTTATTTATAAAATTTTATAATTTATATTATAAAATTTTGCATAGAATTTTATACATGCTTATAATTGCAAATAAGAATTTTATTAAATATTTATAACTACATTCTATAAAAGCATTTTATATTTATAGGATTTATATCCTAGCTGTTCATTGCTGCTATATAGAAAAGCATTCTCTTTGTATACTGACTTTGTATCTTGTGACTTTGCATAAGTCGCTTACTAGTTCTAGGAATTTTCTTGGGATTGTCTACAAAGAAAGTCATGTCATCTGTAAGTAAAGACAGATTTTTTCCTTTTCTGTATGATTGCCATAGCTGGGATTTCCAGTACATTGTTGAATAGAAGTGGTAAGGATATCTTTGCCCTATTCGAATCTTAGGAAGAGAGTGTTGAGTCTCTCTCTATCAAGTAGCCATAGTTTTGTTATGTTTTTTTTTCATATATACCCTTCATTCAGTTAAACAAGGATTTCTGTTTTTAGATTATTTCAGAGTTTTTAAAAATTATAAATGTATGTTGAACATGGTTGGATGCTTTTTCTTCATTTATTAATGGGATAACAAGTTTTTTATAATTTAATCTGTTAATATGATGAATTGCATTGACTTATTTATACAGGTGGAATCAACCTTCCATCATAGAATGAAAAACACTTGTTCGTATATTATCCTATATAATATGTTGCTGGATTCAGTTTTGTAAAGGATTTTTCCATCAATGTCAAGGAATAATATTCCTCCATGGTTTCCTTTTCTAGTGATAACTTTTCTTGTTTTCATTTTAAATTGTTTTTAGGATAATGTTATCCTCACAAAATGAGTTAGAATGTGTTTTCTTCTTTTCAATGTTTTGGAAGATATTGTGTACAATTGGCTTTATATCTTTCTCAGATGTACAATAGAATTCATTATTGAAATCATCTGAACTTGGTTTTTTTTTAGTAGTTTTTGGTTATAAATATAATTTTTATTATAGATATAGTGGTATCCAGGAAATAAATTTCTTCTTGAATAGGTTTGGTAACTTGTATCCTTCAAGAAATTTATCCATATGTTATCAGATATATGGGAATAGGGCTGTTTGTTGTATTCCCTTGCCCTTTTAATAGTTAGAAGTGATGATTTCTCTTTCATTAATAATATTGGTAATTTGTGTCTTCTCTCTTTTTCATGGTTAGGCTTATTAGAGATTTATAATTTTATTAATCTTTTCAACAAATCAGCCCTTAGTTTCACTTATTTTCTCTATTGCCTTCCTGTGTTCAATTTGTTAATTTCTGCTGTAATTTTTATTATTCTTTCCTTGTGCTTATTTTAGATTGTTTGCTTTTGTTTCCATGGTTTCAAAGGTGGAAGTTTAGGTTATTGATTTTAGTTATTTCTTCTTCTCTAACATATGCATTTAACACTATAACATCTATCTGAGCACTGCTTTAGCTGTGTCCCACAAAATTTGATAAATTGTATTGTAATTTTCATTTAATTAAATATGTGTTAAAATTTCTGCTGAGACATCTTCTTTTACCCTAGATTTAGAATTTTGTCATTTAATTTCCAATATTTAAAAATTGTCCAGCTCTCTTTCTGTTGTTGATTTCTAGTTTAATGCCATTGTAGACTAAGAGCATATGTGAATAATTTATATTCCTTTCAATTAGTCACAGTGTGTTTTATGGCCCAGAATGCTTGAGAAGAATGTAGATGCTATTTTTGTTGGGTGGTGTATTGTGTAAATGTCAGTTTTATCAAGTTGATTTATAGAGCTGTTCAGGTCATCTATATCCTTACTGATTTTCTGCCTACTTTATCTATGATTTACTGAGATATAGGTGTTGATGTCTCTAACTACCGTAATGGATTTGTCTGTTTTTAAAAACCAGTTCTGTCATTTTTGTCTGTTGTAATCTAATACCGTATTAGATTAACATGTTGAGGTATGTTCCTTCTACACCCAGTTTTTTGAGGGATGTTTTTATAATGAAGTGATGTTGAATTTTATTAAATGCTTTTTCAGCATCAGCTGAAATGATCATATGGTTTTTATCCTTCATTTTGTTGATATAATATATCATGTTGATAGATTTGCAAATATTGAACCATCCTTATATCTCAGGGATAAATCTCACTTGGTCATGATGGATGATATTTCTAATGTATTGTTGAATTCTGTTTGCTAGTACTTTGTTGAAGATTTTACCATCAATATTCATCAGTGATACTGGCTTGTAGCTTTTTTCCTGACATGTCTTTTAATTTTAATGTCAGGGTAATAGCAGTCTCATATAATGAGTTTGAATGTATTCCCTCTTCCTCTGTTTTTCAGAACAGTTTGAATAGTCTTTTAACATTTCTTGCAAGGAAGCTCTACTGGCAATAAGTTTTCAGTTTTTGTTTCTTGAGACAGTTTTTATTTTTCCTTAACAGTTTTGGGATACTTTTGCTGGATATAGAATTCTAGGTTGGCAGTGTTCATTAATTTTCTTTCAATGGTTTAAACATTTCACCCCATTCTCTTCCTACTTGACTCTATTGTAATTCATTATAATTATATTTTCTTTGAAATTCTTTGCATAATTCCTTGCTCCTTTGTAGCTAAACATACCCCCTTTCCCATTTCTTTTAATATTTCATTTATTTCTGTTATCCTGTTCTTGATCTCTAGCATGTACTTATGATTTTTCTTGTAGTTCCCATCTCTCTGCTGACATTATTCATCTGGTCTTGCATGTCATCTACTTTTTCATTTTAATTGTAGTTACTTTAAATCCTCTTCTGATAATTACTCCATCGGTATCATAACTGTGTATGGTTTTGATTACTGCTTTTACTCTTTAGACTGTGTTTTTTCTTACCTTTCGTTGTGTCTCATAATGTTTTTATTGAGCGCCGGACATGTCTTATGGGGTAATAGGAACTGAGGTATGAAGCCTTTAATGTAAAGATTTATATTAATTTGACTAGAAACTAGGCTGTGTCTAATTTTTTTTTGTTTGTGTTTTGTTTTGGTAACTTTTAGCACAGGATTTTTAATTCCAAGTGATGGGTTTGTTTATTTCACCTCTTGTTGGCTTTGGGGGCTTCCTTTTGTACTTCTCCTCAAGGACAGTCTGTGTCTTTCAGCTCTTTAGCACTTTCACCCATAATTCTCCGTATTTTTCCTGTGGGCTTATCAACTTAGCGATAGCGTATGAGAGAGAAGAGGTATGATTACAAATCTCATTCCCTCTCTCTCTCTCTCTCATATATATATATATACACACACACACACACACACATACACATACACATATATGTATATACATACACATATACACATAAAATAATGTATGCATTTATTTATAGACAATATAATGTGTGTGTGTGTGTGTGTGTGTATATATATATATACACACATAGTAATGTGGGTGTGTGTCTGTATATATTTTTTCTGAATTATACTCATAGTGTTCTATAACCTTCTGATTTAGTCTGCCTTTTAGTGGACCTGTGTCTTAGGGGTGTGGCCTTCAGATATGTTTTTGGTCCTTTGCAGGGGTAGAGCTTTTTTCTTTTCTTTTCCTCAGTCCTTCCTCTAGGTACAACATTCTCTATCTATTTTCTGGAAGCGCTCTTTCCTGTTGACTATATCTTTTTATTTATTTATTTTTTCTTAAGTGAAACAGGGAGGGTGGAGATAGATAAAGTAAGGCAGAGCTCCTTTCCTCCAACTGGGAAAAAATTTCCAAATTGCCCTCTGGTTCAAATCCAACCCCCTGAATATGAGGCTTTCATTAGGAAAAAGTGTTTGGGAGGGTGTCACAGTATTTACCCTTCTCATTCCCTGCCGGGGGGCGGGGGGGGGGGGGGCGGATCTTTCTTAGATCCTACCTGTGAAACATGGCAGGGATTCTGAGGCAAACATGTGAATGTGTGAAGGTCCTTCTATGACAGCAGTCTTTAGGAGCTTCTCATTCACATGCTAATTCTCACTCAGCCTCTATCACTGCATCAGAGTTAGGAATAAAGTGTTCCTATTGCCTTAGGCATCAGGTGGCCTCTGTTCCAAATAAACAAAACTTGGATACTGTATCTTTCTGGGTGTGCCTGACTCTCCAGAAATCTGGGTGATGGTTTTCCCTGTGACATCTAGTCTCTTACAGTTAAAAAAAAATAGATTTTCACTTTGCCTGGCTATCTCTTGTTGTTAAAACAGGAGTAACAATGTCTACATTCACACATGGGAGCAAAAACCAGAAGTATTTTCTTCATTTTTTTAATTATCTGAGCCTGAAAGTTTTACCCCCGTAATAGCAACGCAAAAAAATACTATTACTTATGTTTTGCTACTGTAATCTGTCCTATTCTGGAAAAATATGATAGCTTTTTTAAAAAATAAAGAGATCAAGTGAAGGGATGCCAAGGAAATCTGGGAAAACATTAAGATGGGCCTTTTCTGGGCTACTCAAGGCTTTGTGCTCTCCATATGAGACACTGATCCAAAGTATGGCTTTTTCTATGAGTATAGAAATCTTTACAAGTTCTTTTAGAAATAATACCCTTTGTATCTCTGTGAGTTTATCTGTGTCATAAAACACATACACACGCATAAATACACAAACTCTGACACTCAGGGAGGAAGATTTCTAACGCAGACCTTTGCTTGCCTCTTTTGAGAAGCTTGTTTGGACACTCTGTCTACTTATATAAGTTTTATTCTAAAATCACTGCTGCTTTTACTTTTTTCTTTTCTTTTGTGGCATTTAATTCATGTTGAAATTACATTTAATTCATGTTAAAATTACAGATAACACTAAATCAATCATGATATTTTTTAGGATAAGAAAATGAAGACATAAATTGTTGGCTGGTTATTCTTAGAACAATCTCAATATCCTTACCTTTTTTTAAACTTTTACTTTAAGGTCAGGGGTACAAGTACAGGTTTGTTACACAGGTAAACTTTTGTCATGGTGATTTGTTGTACAGAATATTTAATCACCCAAGTATTAAACCTAGAATCTATTAATTATTTTTCCTAATCTTGTCCCTCTTCCCACCCTGTATTAAAGAACACTAGTTGGGGGGACTGATAGAATGGGCCTTCAGGGACAGCTGGAGGCCAGTTATTTTTGGCCCCAAAGTCCAGAAATGCTCATGACTTGGGACTCGATTTCTCAGTCTCTAGGCCTCATAGTAAAACCCTCAGGAATGGGCTGGGCTTCTTGCTAGAGCCTCCAGTAATAATCAGATGTTAGGAGGCTCCAACATCTTTAAGAGTAGAGCAGAGACAATGTTTTTCAGGCTTGTCAAACCCTTACTTTCTAATGGTGGTTCTACAAAGAACAATAAATCCCTATGGTAATTTTGAGAGAAATGAAATGCATGCTGAATGCACAAAATCAAAATGTCTTTGTCAGAAAGCTCTATCCTCAGTTTCTAAATATCAGTCGTTATCCCACAGTAACATTTCTGCAACAGGTAAAAGCAGTTAAGAAATAATGATTCAGGCAGTGAAGAAGTAGATTAGGATGGGAAGTGGAAAACTGTTGGCCTTGAATCTAGAAGGTTTATCCTGTTCCAACTAGACTACCAGTGGATCTTGTAAAGCTGATTCATTAATACTTCTTAACATTTATTCATTGCCCTGAACACTTTGCATGTCATTCTTTATCTCCTAGGCTCTGCTACCATTTTCTCTCTCCCATTCATCTGCAGGCAGTTTATTACACGAAGTAGGAAACTCTCAGAATCCATTCCTCTGTCTCATACTTTTTCATCCCTGATAAACAAACACAATTCCTTTATCAATACTGAAGTCATTGTGACTTTTTCAATTTCTCCTCAATGACTTTCTATAAGAAGATATAGACCTAAATTGAACTCTGGGCCTACTGATTACATGGTTATGAAGAAAATTACCTAACATTTTTCTGAACTTCAGGTTTATTTTACCACAAAAGTGTTTTTCTCCCACTTCATGCAAAGAGAAAGTGCTAGAGGGTAGTGTGACTTCTGTGACTGGTGTGCTAAAGCCTGAAGAGCTAACCCTAGAATTGATGTGGCTGAATGAGTCTGGAAGGCTAGTCCCTCTCTAGAGGACACCTGAGGGTGGATAATTTTTACTGTTAAGAGGACTGGACTAGACGCTGTGGGCAAATCAAAGACAAGGCATTCTGTGAGAGAATAGACAGAATTAGACTGAGAAGTATGACTGATAGGTATGACAAGCTGAAGAGTCTAGAGTCTGATAAAACATTAATTCAGGCTTCTCAGAGATCTGTGCTTACATATAGAAGGCTGATGGCTTCTTGCATAGTTTATATCGGAGTAGGAAGCACATGGTTACTATATTGGAGCATCAGTATGGTATCCTAATAATATAAAACTTAAAAAAATTTCTACATGTCAGCCTGAAGAGTAATATAGTATAGTGGCATTCATAAATTATATAGACATTTAATTCTTTGAGTAGATTGTAAAATTCTAAAAATTACCTGGGAAGCAATGATACTTTCCCTCAAAATACAATAGTTCACTTCTTACTAACTATAGCATCTATGAAAAATACGTAAAAGAAAAGAAATTAACCTAGCTCTAATGAATGTTTGTGCATGTATGTGTGTGTGCACATAAGCATGTATAGGAGTGGTAGAAAATTTATATTTCCTTTTCTGAATCATTTTCTCATCTCATAGGTAAATTAATTTGTCCCACACAATTAGTCAAACTATCTTTGATGACATGTTTTATTAAATTCTCACAAATATTATGTCAGAATTAATATGACAGCGTCACACAGTGAGAAACTCATAGAATGAGCATTCCATTATTGGTAAAATAACAGTTTTGATAGAATTGACACATTTGATAGACTGTGAGTGACATAGAAACTGAATCTTTCCACAGAAATAATGGCTGAATAGGCATCAAGAGAACAATATCAAGGTGTTGGTGCTTAGGAAAGGCACTAAGTCTAAGGCTATAAAGTGTGCACGAGAAGAGATGGTTATATCAGGTCCCACACAGTTCATGAAAATAGTAGTCATTAAGGTGCTCAAAATGAATAAATGAGTTTTGCAACAGATGGGAGATTAAATTGATGGAAACCCCAAGGCAAGGGCTATATGTAAATCTAAGAAATTATCAAGTAATGCAAGTAGGAACTAGAGACTCAAGGACATAGCCATACTCTTTTTTTGTTAAAATTTTTTAAGAGACAGAGACTTACTCTGTAGTTTAAGCTGGAATACGGTGATTTGATTATAGCTCACTGTAACTTCAAATTCCTGGGCTCAAGCAGTCCTCCTGCCTCAGTCACCTGAGTAGCTATAGGCACACACCACCATTCCCAGCTATTTTTTACTTTTATTTATTTATTTTTAGACAAAGTCTTTCTCGTCACCCAGGCTGGAGTGCCGTGGCACAATCTCTGCTCACTGCAACCTAAGCCTCCCAGGTTCAAGCGATTCTTGTGCCTCAGCCCTCAGCCTCCCAAATAGCTGAGATTACAGGTATGCACCACCACTTCTGGCTGTTATTTTTTATTTATTTTTTTTAGTAGAAACAGGGTTTCACCATGTTGGCCGGGCTGGTCTCAAACTCCTGATCTCAGGTGATCAACCTACCTTGACCTCCCAAAATGCTGGGATTACAGGCATGAGCCACCACACCTGGCCTATATTTTACTTTTTAATTTTTTGTAGAGACAAGATTTCATTATGTTGCCCAGGCTGGACTTGAACTCCTGGTCTCAAGGAATCCCCTTGCCTTGGCCTCCCAAACTGCTGGGATAAGGCATGAACCACTGGGCTTGACCCAGCTATACTCTCTTAATGTGAAGTTGAAATGTATAAAACTGACCTAGGTAAATCAAATGACTATGGTATTAGGAAGGTTTATGAAAAGCATATTCAATAATAATAAAAAAAAAAGACTGAAGCTTACTCAAAATGAAGTGCTTACTCTAGGCTAGAGTAATATACTAGTCATGAGAGGGTAGGTTAAGCTCTAGTAACAGAGAATCTCCCAGATCTCAGTGACTTAGAAATGCTTATTTCCAGTCATGATGTAGTTGATCAAAAGTAGGCTGGGAACCCTCATCTGTATTATCAATGTCCTCTTTTTGGAACCCAGACTAACAGAGCAGTCACTTTCTCAAACATTTTAGTGACAAGGGGAAAGAGGAAAAAAGTGCATGGCATAGGCACTGGCTTTTAAAACATCTCCCCAGAAGTGAAATATGTTATTTCTCCTCAAATTTTATTAATCAAAGCATATCATATGTCAGGCCTGAGTTTAACAGGGTGGAGGAAGTGTAATTAACATCCAGGAAGTAAAACTGGAGAGGTGAAAACTTAGTTGGCTGCAACTGGTCATAATGTACCTTGATTATGAAATGGGAAATATTCCCTTGTCCCCCTCCTAGGGTTGGCAATGGGGTTGTGGCTCACTTCTTTGGTGCCCTGATGCTCAAAACCCCTAGGGGGAGTAGGCACACAGATAGGCCAGTAGCGGGGAGCATGGGCTCTGACCCCACAGCAGCATCTACGGGTGAATTTACAGCTCCTCAGTGGGCATGTGTTACCATGTGCTCTTTGAGTTTAACCATCCACATGCAGCTTGTCTTATGGCAAGGACAGAGGGCTTTCTGTATCCCAAGGTTTCTTGCCATGGTGTACCGGAAGGATCGGATCACACGTGGGCTTGCAGAATGAGTACAAGGTTTTATTGAATGAAAGTAGCTCTCAGCAGATGGGGGAGCCAGAAGGGAAATGGAGTGGGAAGGTGGTTTTCCTCAGGAGTAGGGCTGCTCAGTGGCCAGGCTCTCCTCCAACTGCCCCTGTCAAACTCCATGTAATTCCACTGGTTGATGGCCTGAGTGTGCTCTTATGCTGGTGTGTTCCCTTGACGTCCAGCCACTTGTGTGTGTGCCCGCTAGGGTCTCGGGGTTTTTATAGGCACAGGATGGGAGCATGGCAGGCCAGGGTGGTCTTGGGAAATGCAACACTTAGGTATAAAAACAGGAAAGCCTGCCCTCACCTACATCTGTGGACACAGACCCTGGGGTGGAGCCCTCATCAGAGATCATGTTCTCCACTACCCACCACTTCTCTGCCTCCGTCTCATATCATGAGTCATAAAATGAGTCATGGGAACTAGTCAGGACAGGACTCTTTAAATGCTTTCTAAGGTAAGGTTTAGCCTAGAAAACAAAACTAACTTCTCTTCTAAGTCAAATATCTTAGCCAGATGTGTGTGCTGCTGTGTGTGTGGGGGGGGGGGAGTGTGTTTGTGGGTGTGGACAGGAATGACTATTAGGAATTGAATATCAAGAATTAAAAAGATCAAGTGGATGAGGAAGAAACATAAAGTGGGATCAAATTATTAAATTAAAGAGGATGAATTTTAACTTAATTATGTGGGCTTAGATTTCAGTCTCCTGAGAAAAAGGAAAAGAAAAGGAAACTGACACAATATTGGGGTTCTTCTATGTGATAAGAACATTATACAAATTATAATTAATTAATTTGCATAATGTTCTTATCACATAGAACATTAATATTTCATTTAATTATTCCAACAACCCTCCACAACAAATATAAAGGTTCAAAATTAACAAATCTGAAGATGGAGAAATTTGAATCTCACAGAAGACTACCAGGTGAGAGGTTTAGAAGTTTAATCTCATCTTCAGCTCACTTTTCTAACCCAGTAATAGAATGACTCCCCACTGCAACCACCTAAACAACTCACAATTTCCACACAGTACTGGATAAATATAAAGCTATAGCAGGCAAGAATCCCTAATCCAATGGAAAGCTCAGTCTTGAAAAAAACCTAAAAACTAAAATTTTTTAACTCATTCGATTAACCAAACATCAAATTCCAGATAGGTTCTTAAGGCCCAGATTGTAGCACACTGATTTTTTCTAGGTTTTATTTTAGCCACAAAGTGACCTCCAGGCACAAGAAAGGTCCTTATTTAAACAGCAGTTTTATAGAGATACTATTTTTTTCTTAAATGGTTAGCATCATGGGGGATTTTTCTTCCTTTGGAAGAGATGTTTAAAGGTACCTGTTACTTGACCTCTACCAGATAGGCTGTCTTGTAGCTGGCCATCCTGTGTAAATTCATCAGGACAACTGAGATCAACTGTAATCCAGGTACACAGATGAGAGGTGCTGTGGGCTTTCCATCCACATGCATTTGTTATTCCAGGGGAGTAGCTTGAGTCCTGGACCTTGTTAGAGAAAGAGGCAAGCTGAAAAAAGACCTTGGATGTGAATCATGGCATTCTCCCTCAGCTTATTAAAGCCGTGTCTATTCCTGTTTGGCCTCCAATGCTGTTTTGTCGCTATCCGTCAGGGAGATTTTTGAGAGGAGAATGAGCAGGCAGATACTTTGCCGTTTATTGCTCCATATGGACAAGGGCCATTTGTCAGAAAGCCAACAAACAGCCACCTCAAACAATGCTCGCTTTTAAACGATCAAACAGAATTATTGATATGGACAATTCTAGTCGTGGAAGAAAAATTTATTTTGGTTTCTGATAGACTTCACCTGAAAACACTGTAATAGAACTTAGAAACAGATAAATTTTAAAGAGCTCCTTAAGAATTCAGAATTACTGACACACATCATTGTTTAATAAAGTTAATTCACACTTCTCTAACATTAGTGTGCCAGCCATTACAATCAATAATTCATCACTTAGATGTTTTTCATGTAATCATTTTGCTTAAATTTATATAATAGTTGGAAATATACTATATATACTGTATTCTTATATTCATAGTTAAGCCACTAGATTGTGAGGCTTAACTATGGTCCTTAGAAAAAATTTTAGAAAAGAAGTCTGCTGATAAATAAAAAATGTACCAATATAAAAATAAAATTAAGCCAGGCATGGTGGCTCATGACTGTAATCTCAGCACTTTGGGAGGCCAAGGCAGGAGGATTGCTGGAAACCAGGAGTTTGAGACCAGCCTGAGCAACAAAACAAGACCCTGTTCCTACAAAAAATTAAAATTAAAATTAAAAGATATTTAATTTAATATTCAGAAAACCATTTTTCAAATCTCTTGTCCATGACTATGTCAGTTATGTTGCTCTGCATAGTTACTTCTGCTCAGGAAGACATTTCCTGGGGATTATTAATTCTATAGGCCCAATCTACTGAGTATACAAAAAGTTTAAATTTTCTGTTAACAAGTGCTAAAGAGAGAAGCAGCATCAGTTGTCTTAAGTGGTCATGATGCTAAGCAGCAAATGCATTTAACTGGATAAATGAAAGCCAAGCTACAAACAACACTTTTTCCAGTTTCTTGGGATTTGCAATGAAAAGGAAGCATATACCATGACTTCCATACCTTGAATTATTAATTTTAATTAATTTGTCAGACAGTTGGAATAAATCAAATTATAAGAAAATTATCTTTATGTATGTATTTCTGTAATTTTAGATTTTTTTTCAGCAAGTATTCATTGCTTTTAAATATACTTTAAAACATGTATAGTTTGTAACATTTTTGAAAAGGTAAATGTGTGTGAGTATGTATAACTAACTAGCTTTTAGTCTCCTGCGTGTGTTTGGTCAGAGAATTAGGTAATCCCCCTCTTTGTCCCTTTCTCTTATGGGATTCCTCTACTTTCTTTAGAGGGCATGGGTAGCCAGGTCCAAAAGATAGCGGTTTTTCCAATGGTACCCTCTTCGTCTCCCTCCCTACGGTGAATGCTCTTGACTCAAATCTAAAAGTCAATGATAATATGAAATCAAATTATAAAATCCCTTTCCTCTCAAGTGTGTGCACCCCACAAGGTTTGTCTAATTACGTTCACTCTCCAGCACCTTCAGGTACCCGTTGTTTGTATTACATTCAGATTTGTGAGTCCTATACAATTTCCTGTATAGGAGTCAGACTGGTAAGATCTCATCCCAACATTACCAGAAGAAAATTAGATTTTAATTTAAAAATGCTTATTCAGTATTTGACTTTGAGCACTACATACAGGAAGTTTATGCTAAGTTTGAATTTTAGTACTTTATAAGGAACCTAACCTCACTGTTAGATGGATGCATGTATATGTATGTATGTATGTATGTGTATATATATATGTACATATGTAAAATATATATATATTGGAGATGGAGTCTCGCTTTGTCTCCCTGGCTGCAGTGCAGTAGCACCATCATAGCTTACTGCAACCTTCACCTCCTGGGTTCAGGCAATTCTCAGGCCTCAGCCTCTCAAATAGCTGGGATTACCGGCATACTACCACACCCAGCTAATATTTTTTGTATTTTTAATAGAGATGGGGTTTTGCCATGTTGGCCAGGCTGGTCACGATCTTCTGACCTCAAATAATCCACCAATCTTGGCTTCCCAAAGTGCAGGGACTACAGGTGCGAACCACTGTTCCTGGCCATACATACTTTTTCTATGTCAATTTGATCTAATGATATTACCAGTAATGTTGTATTTGCATATTTTTTATTTATTCTACTGGAATCTGCTAATTATGTCTTTTATTTTAGCTTATTTTATCATTCCTTTTCTAGTTGCTGTGGTTCCTTCCAGAGTGTCCCATATAATTTGTAGATTAAATTGTCACCCTTCTTAACTTGTTTTCTCCTTCTGTAAAGTTTTGTCTTTTTCCTTTACATTATTGAAGGACATCTCAAGAATGTCTTTCACATCATTTATTCAAGTTTCCATTATGCCATTTATATCACTTACTGGCCTCGATATAGGTTTTACTTCCTTGAACAATTTTGTTCGTGCCATTTCTCAGTATTCACTTATCTTTCATTATATTTCAAGAATTTAAACCTTCTTTTCATACAGTGTTTTGAGATATTGTTAAAATACTAAACCATTTTCTAAAATGTATTTTGACTTCCTGAAGCAGAAAATTTACAGTGGTATTACCTGAATCTTGAGGATAAGGTAAATATATTATATCATGCTGTATTATCATTTGTTTCATATACATTCTGGTATCTATATATACACATGTGTGTATATAGGTATATGTGTATATGTATGTATGTGTATGTGTGTTTGTATGTATATGTGGGTATGTAAAAGATATATTGATTAAGTGATGAGTATAAACCATTCTTAGTATTTATCAAGGGATGTGGCATAATTTGAACAAAGTAGTAGACTTTCTTTTTATATATGCTACTGAGAGGTAAACTGATGAACATAGTTACCAGAAGAATTCCCAATTCCTAGAGAGCTGTCACTGTTTTTTTTTTTCTCTTTGATAAAACTAGAATATTTTCCTACTGCACCAAGTTGTTGTCTAACATACTGAAACAGATGAGTTGCACGAAAATTATAACTCTCCTAACTAAATTAGTTCTTGGTATCTGTCTAATAATACCTAATCAGAGTCCTCAGTCTCTGTCAAATGCACCACGGATTATGAGGTCTATACATTTAAGATTACAATGTTTTCCTATTGCCATCCAGTCTTTAAGACTAGGGCATCCATGTACCCTTCTTGCTTAGTCTGAGAGAACTCATTTGTGGAAGATTAAAAATATTTTAAAGGCTGGTCACAGTGCTTCATGCCTGTAATCCTAGCACTTTTGAAGCCCAAGACAGGAGGAGTACTTGATGCTAGGAGTTTGAGACTAGTCTGGGCAATATAAAGGGACCAATTCTCTAGAAAAAATAAATAAAAATAAAAAATTATCTGGGCATGGGGGCATGCACCTGTAGTCCTAGCTACTCAGGAGGCTGAGGACAAAGGAGTGAAAGCTTGGAAGTTCGAGACTGCAGTGAGCAATGATCATGCCACTACACTCCAGCCTGGGGAAACAGAGCAGGACCTTGTCTCTTAAAAAAAAAAAAATTAAACCCCACAGAGCCCTGACTGATAATAAAAGCCAAAATAGAGAACAGAAGTGACCTAAGACCAACAAGGAAAATAAAATCCTTATTTACTGCCAGGATCCATTACTTTAGCTAGGCAATGGGTTATGTCCTTTGCAGCCATAATGGTGAAGATCTGACTGTATAACATCCTTATATTTAGAAAAATCATTGAGTTTCGTGAAGATCATTTAATGTAGATAAGTCACATGATACTAATCGCATACCAAGTATCCAGACACACTGTGTGTGAGTTCTAATGCGGAACTGACAGTTTTTACTCCAAACAACTGACCAAACAAGTAAAAATATAACAACAACAAAAACCCAAACACCATGATAACACTCTGGAATTATAAAATTAGTAAAATTTACACCACCACTCTTAGAAGATTAATATTTTGTGCATAAGAGAAATATTCTCATGTATTTATTGACTTAGAGAAAAATACTAAACAAAATGTAATATGCATATACATCTTGTACACACTACTTGAAGAATATATGAGTAAGTTCTAGATATCTGCTGTATACCATTGTGCCTACGGTTAACAACACTATTGCACACATAAAAATTTAAGAAGTTAGATCTCATGTTGCATTTTATATATATACAACACAGCATCAGGTCTAACATCTTAGTTATATGTATATATAAAACACAGCATGAGATCTTTTCCAAAATGCTATACTGTTTTACATTAACATTGGAAATATGTGATAAATTTGTTGCACATTGTCCTCAGCATTTGAGACTGCCAGCGTTTTTTTTTTCTTCTAATTTCAGCCATTCTAATAGGTGTGAAATGACATCACATTTGATTTTAGCTGGGTTTTACTTCGTATGTTTGTTGGCTGCATAAATGTCTTCTTTTGAGAAGTGTCTCTTCATATCCTTCACCCACTTTTTGATGAGTTGTTTGATTTTTTTTTTAAATATGTTTAAGTCCCTTATAGATTCTGGATATTAAACCTTTGTCAGATAGATAGATTGCAAAAATTTTCTCCCATTCAGTAGGTTGCCTGCTCATTCTGATGATAGTTTCTTTTGCTGAGCAGAAGCTCTTTAGTTTAATTAGATCCCATTTGTCAATTTTGGTTTTTGTTGCATTTGTTTTGGTGTTTTAGTTATGAAGTCTTTGCCCATGCCTATCACCTGAATGGTATTACCTAGATTTTCTTCTAGAGTTTTTATGGTTTTAGGTTTTACATTTAAGTCTTTAATCCATCTTGTTAATTTTTGTATAAGGAAGGAACCCAGTTTCTGTGTTCTGCATATGGCTAGCCAGTTTTCCCAGTAACATTTATTAAATAAGGAATCCTTTCCCTATTGCTTGTTTTTGTCAGGTTTGTCAAAGATTAGATGGTTGTAGATGTATGGTGTTATTTCTGAGGCCTCTGTTCTGTTCCACTGGTCTTTATATCTGTTTTAGTACCAGTACCATGCTGTTTTTGTCTCAAAAAATTAAATTAAATTAAATAACTAAATCAGTGTAAAAAGAGTACTAGACTAAATGCTTAAGTGTGCTTTTAGCCCAAAGCTTCTGTCTGCAAGGGAGAAACTACTTTCTCAATTTTAACAAATAATGAGCAACAGAAAGGAGATGGCATTGAAGTTTGGGCCAAAGGTTCAGGTTGAAATAGCTTTGTGTTAATTTTTCCAGCATGATTCTCCATCATTAGGTCTTTGGATAACCTCACAGGAATGGCTTACACTAAGTTTAGAGCTTGATAAAAGTTTTTAACATTCAATAAATCATACATTTAAAAATTTTTAAATTTATATCAGAAGCAACAAAAAGAAGAAGGAGAACAATATTTTAGATTGTTGTGGTGGTATTTAGTTTATAGGATTTGTTAGATATGTTTTTATCAGCTTTAATGACAACATAAAAGACTGTAAGATTGAAACTATTGTTCCTGGGCCAGGTGTGGTAACTGACTCTTGTAATCCCAGCACTTTGGTAGACCAAGACAGGCAGATCATCCAAGGTCAGGAGTTCGAGACCAGCCTGGCCAACATGGTGAAACCCCTTCTCTACTAAAAAATACAATATTTATCCAGGTGTGGTGCTGCGTCCCTATTATCCCAGCGGCTTGGGAGGCTGAGGCAGGAGAATCACTTGAAACTGGGAGGTGGAGGTTGCAGTGAGCCAAGGTTGTGCCACTGTACTCCAGCCTGGACAACCAAAAGAGACTCTGTCTCAAGAAAACAAAAACAAAAAGAAACTATTATTTTATTTTATGGATAAGGAAGCTAATACTAAGGTAATAAAAAAAAATAGAAAATGCCACCTTTAGCATTTAAGACAGTCCATGTGTTAAAAACAACAACAAAGCATTAGCCAATTTAGTAGGAAATGACTTATGAATAATGCTCAGCATTATTAGAATGAATGTTTGCCTAAGAATCAACTGAAAGTAGAACTTATGATTCAAAAAATTAGGTTAGTATAAACAAGCGGGTGGTAGTAGGTTGCAATGTACAGGCAACCTAATTAGAGCTAAAGGGATTAAATTAGGGGAATTACAGAAAAGCTCAAAGTTAACTAGTTGAGGAGTTAGGATCAATTAGCAATAGAGTCATATATTCTGTTGAGTTTTAGAAAAAAACATTTTATAGGTATAAAAATGATTAGCTCATGTGGCTAATTTTCAACAGATGCTTGAAATACTGTTCCAGAAAATATTTTATGCTTCAGAGTAAGGGTAGCCAGCAGGAAAAATAAAACAAACAAACAAACAAACAGAAACACATATAAGCATATACATTTGTAATCTAATTTGGGTGAATTTAAAATATTTTCAAAATACCTACAAGGTGCAGGAGACATTGTCCATTAAATTGAAAGACAATATATTTTTTACTTTTTGTGATCATTCAACAGGTTCTTCCCACTGCATAGAGAAAATCAATCCACTGAGACCATGGTATTGCAGTAGAGAAAGTTTAATTGATGCAAAGCCAGCATACATGGAAAAACTGCAGTTCTCACTTAGTCTCCCTCAAGGTTCAGAGCTTAGGGTTTTTATGGACAATTTGGTGGGCAGGGGGCTAGGGAATGAATGGGTGCTGCTGACTGGTTGGGGTTGAAATCATGTGAGTGTGGAAAATGGCCCTCATGCACTTAGTTGGTCTTTGGGTGGGGCTAATGGATCAGTTGATTTATGAGTCAGGAGTCTGGATGGGGTCAGTCTGAAAAACATTTTTTAAAAAATTTTATGTTCTACAAGAGTGATGTTATCTGTAAAAGCAATCGGAAAGGTCACAAATGTTGTGATCTTTGGCCAACATGACTCCTGAGCCAAAGGATTACAGAAACTGTGCCTATTTTGTGTCCTCTCATTAGTCTTACAAAGACAACTTCAACCCTGAATAGGGAAGGGATTAGTTTTAGAAAGTTGGTTTTCATTCTTTCTTTTAAGTTAAACTATAAACTGAAAAAAATAAAAATAAAAAAAATTTTTTAAAAAACTATAAACTGAATTCCTCCTAAATTTAGCTTCTACTCCCAGAAATGACCAAGGACAGTTTAGGGGTCAAAAGCAAGATAGAGTCAACTCTGTCAAATTTCTCTTGCTGTCGATATAGGAGTTAAGAAGAAATTACTTAGGCAGATAGTGAGAGCACAGGAGTTCTTGGTAAGTTTTCCTTTTTAATGAAAAGTAGCCCCCAAATCATTTTCTAACAAAGAGCAACCTGTACAATTGAGCTGCAGATACAGACAAGCAAGCTGGAAGCTTGAACAGGTGAATGCCAGCATAAAAATACTACCTGGTACTAGGTATGTTCAAAATAGCGTCTTCGTCTGTCTTCTCTTATTTTTGCCAGCGGTTTGTATAGTAAGAAACAGACAAGATAGCACAGGTAAAGTGGAAAGCCCATTTGCATAATAAGATTAGGGTGGGGTGGCCAGCCTTCCCTGTTCGCTATGTAAATGTCTCACCTGATCAAACCAATCTAAGGGCCCTATGTAAGTGAGACACCACCACCTCCAGCCTGCCTATAAAATCCAGCATATCCTACACCAGCTGGTCTTTCCCTTTCCAAAGCCCCTCTCTCTCACTAGAGACAGCTGTTCTCCTTTCTCTTTCTTCTGCTTATTAAATCTCTTCTCCTAAACTCCTTATGTGTGTCTGTGTCCTAAATTTTCTTAACACAAGATGAAAAACCCCAGCTATTTACCCCAAACAATGAAGCTGCTTCGCTGTCATCATTTTGCAAAGGCAGTTGCCATCTCAATTTAATACTTTTTAATTTAGAAATGATGGTAAAACTTTATAGTATACATAAACAGCATTTTTCTTTTTTGTGCTATATTATAAAATGTCATGGAGATACATTAAAATATTTTCTTAGAATCATCTGTAAACCATTTAAAAGATAACAATAAAAATTATGTGAAACTTTACAAACTGGTTCTTCAGGGTTACTTGTAGGAGAGAAAAAGCTACCCCTTATTCTCTGAAGGTTTACCAGTTGCCTTGTAACTGGCAACACACAGATTTTAAAAAATGCATAACATTTATTTAACACTCATAGGAGAGGGAAATTGCAGAATTATTACCTAATAACCCAATAAGGTCTTCATGCTTATATACTCTTCATAGAGGAAAACAAGGGGTAAATGTGAAATTTTTGAAAGGTAGTAAATATTTTTTAGGGGAATTAAAAGGACCGAAGGGGCAGGCATTATTTTATAAATGATTCTCTTTGTAACTTGAATGATCCTGAGAGACAGACAATGTCTTATGGTAAAGTCCATTCAGGTGTCATCCCTCAATCTGTGATTGAGAATGAAATTTCAGGGAGGGGATTGAAGGCAACTGTATTCTCTTTGGAGGATCTGGTCTTAAGGCATATAGGAGAATATTAGTGTAAAACTCCATCCTGCTTTTGGTGGGAAGACAGGAGAAGTTAAAAAAAAAAGCCCTTGATTGGGGGCAGCTTCTATGGCCTTCCTATTTTATCTCAAAGTGTTCAATAAGCCAAAGCATTGTACTTTTGTGGCGTTGTCTTCTGAGCCCCAATATTCTTCTGTCTGAAACATCCCTTATAGTTTCACGCACAAAAACCCACACAGCTGGTAGCTGTTGAAAAAAAATAACCAAGTTAGTAGCTGTGTGGCAAATTATCCTGTTAAACCAGTCTCCCATCACTGGGAATAGACCAGTTTAATTAAGAAATTATATCTAATTCTACAAGATGGTAATGGGCTTTCAAAGTTAGCCTCAATATATGATGCAGACAAACATGTTTATTAAGAAGCAATTCTGAAAGCAGAAGGAAAACAAAGCTTATTGTATAAAGTAGTCTAAAAACTAGTTTTCTAGAGTTTGGAAGGTGGTCAGTTGAGAAGATTCATAGATTTGGGTTTGAAGGATCTTTAGTTGGAGCAGAAACAGGAGGTGGCCATCTGGAAGAATTTTTGAATTTCTGTTTAAATGTGAGGTAATTCTGAAGTCTAATCCAGTCAATCAGTTTTAACTTCTGGGGTTTTAGGAAAAGTAGTTTTAACCTCGGTGAGACCAAGATGGAAAAATGGGATAAAACTTTGAAAATGTTAGTTCAGAGACTTGCAGCCAGAAAACAATTCAGGATTTAGTTCAAATTGCAGTTAAATAACAAAGTCTAAAGACAATGAGCTAGAATCTATTAATGATTGCCTTATAGGTTTTTTTCCCCTGTAACATAATTTTTCTCTATCCAGTCCTCCCCTTTTCTATCGAAGATAATCATGGTAAGACTAGTTTGTAAAATATGGTTAGTCCCATTAAGATTGGCCTAATCATTTACATAAGTTTGGCATGAATAGTGATTTACTATATAGGGTCTTTTAACATTGCTTTCACTTGAAACTTTTTCATAAGAAACCTCAGATTAGCCTTTAAGAAAATCTTTTGAGGCTTAGAAGCCAAGCTTAAGAACACATCCTCAGACTATGCCTGTCATACCTGCACAAATTGGGTTAATTTTTCTCTCTTAAGACCCTTAAAATGTTTTGAAGTTCCTGGGCCTATCAGAAAGTGACATTCTTTAGTCACAAGGCTAGGAATCCTGTAAGGGAACCATGTAGTTAAGGTGTCATGCATTTGTCTGAAAAGCTTCTAGTGACTTTATAAAATCAACCTCACTTTCTTAAAATTGTCTGGTCATATATGATGATAGGCTATTCCAGACAAAACGTTGGCAATATAACAAGTATTTCCAATTTTCCTCTTAGTAGAATAGATTTTATTAAACTTATACGTGTATCTGTATTGCCATAATATGCAAATACTTATCAATAGTTTAAAAACTTTAGAGGGATCAGTCAAAAAGAAAAAAGTAAATGTTTCAATTATATTTACAAAAGTAGTCTTTACCAAGTTGATGTAAACTGTACATAGCTTAAGAGAAAAAACAAAATAAAATCTGGAAAACAAAACACAACAAGAATTAGCAATGTTTCAGAGTCATAAATTACAATACTTCATCAGTTCAGTACTATGTTATTGTTCTGCTTGATGTTGGCAGTTTTATGAGTCCAGATTTTTTTCTTATTAGAGTTTAGGAAATCGGGTCCAATGGTAGAGACTCAAAGTTATTAGAAACCTGTATTTGTTAGCGCTCTTTTTATTTTTTCCACATATCTGCTTGAGAACACAACACTTAGGATTTGCAAAGAACTTTCAGGGAAATAAAAAAGCATTAAAATAAAGCAATCGACTATGGTCAAAAAGACTTACAATGGCCATGATTAGAGATCTGATGGGAGTTCATTATAATAATAATGCAACTGACAAGGAAATTTGATTATTTCTGTGGTCTGCAACAATAAAACATCATAATTAAAATTATGACTGATAACATATACCAAGATATATTCGATTTATAGGAATCTCACATAATTTTGGAACATATATGTCAATAACATATCCATACAAATATAACTCAAAGAAAGTTAAACGTAATTTCTATTTTGACAATGTTTGTCATAAAATTTTAAGATAGCAAATAAGCCTAATCAGTTTAATGTCTTTCTTTTGGTCTAAGGCTTTCTCTGCAATGTCCAAAAGTTTGCTTGATATTTAAAACATTTAATTTTGATTTTGAAAAGCTTGTCAAAAGTTTTAAAACACATGATCAAAAATAAAATCATAGATTATAAAATCATAGTCACTAATTTAACTAGAGTCATGATTAAAAGACTTTGAAAACTAATACAGGAAGCTAACCTTAGCTTTTTAAGTATTTAGTTTTCCTAAGTAATCTAAGACCCACTAAAGAAAAGGTGAAGCATAGGAAATTATCTTGATATATTATCTCAATAAAACTTGTTTAATCCTAAACAGGCCCCATTTAGAATTTCTTTAATTATCTCATCATGCTTCAAGGCCCAGGAAAGGTCTAGGCAAAACTCTTGATGGGCTTTTGTTACATTCCAGCCATTGTAGAAGCGCACTGGCTCTATCAGCTTTTAATATTTAACTTAACCACTCAGTCAGTGCTAGGACAGTTGTTATGGAGGCCTGCATTAGTGAGACCTGGCCTGCCACAGCAGTAGCCCCAAACCCCCTTGCATGACTCGCTCTTGAGCACACCCACTCTCTCCTCTCTTGAGTATGCTTGCTCTCCCCTCTCTTCAGTGTGTACTTTACCTTTTGCAATAAATCTCCATGCTTACACTATTTTCTGACTCATTCTTGAATTCTTTCTCATGATGGTGTGAAGAGCCCGGATACTGGCTAGGGTTGAGATACTACTGGAGTTCAGGGACCTTTCCCAGCCCACTGATGTCACTGGGTTCACTGGACTGTGGCTTCTGGAATATCTCGCTAACTATGCCAAATCTGTAGAGAAGAGAAGGCTTCCCTGTCACCCTCTGAAGGTTTGCTGAAAACAAACTGACAATCAGCAGATTAATAGAAGAAAAAGGCATGCAAATTTATTTAATATCTATAAGCACAGGGGAATCACAGGAGAATCCTTATGCAATAACTTACTGAGATCCAGATGCTTATATACGGGTCTTCAGAGGGGAAAAGGAAATGTAGCAATTTTTAGGGGTAGTAAATGATTTTCAGGGAAATTGAATGGAGACAGAAGGCAGATATTGTCTTGTAAATGATCTCTTTGTAAGCTGACTGAGCCCTAGATACAGACAATGTCTTGTAACACAGTCTATCCAGGTGTGTTTACATTCCTCAGTCTACTTTCTTCAACAGAAGTGAAATTTCACCAGATGAGAGAAGAAATGATGGGGGAGAAAAAGATAATGAAATTTCAGAAAGGGAATGGAAGGCAATTATATTCTCTTTGGCAGATCCAGTGTTAAAACAGATAAGGGAATATCAGAGTAAAATTTTATCCTGTGCTGGGTGGGCATGAGACGGGGAAGACAGGACAGGTCAGGAAATCCTTGATTCAGAGGCAGCTTCTAAGGCCTTCCTATCTTAGATCAAAGTGCTGACCATGCTAAAGTACCATACTTACGGAGTATCACTTGCTAAGCCCCAGCGTTCTCTAACAATTGTAACTTTTCTGTTTCAAAGCCATTTTGTTTCAAACACTGACATAATTTTATATTAAGTTAAAATTACAAGTATTTACATTTTGGTCAATTATAAAAGAAAATTCTCCAGGAATAATGTAAGAAAAATTACACATATGTCTAATGCGTTTGAACATTAAATAGTATTTTCATAAATATTCCAGGGCTAAAACTCAAACCAAAGGCAACATAATGTAGTAGATTGATTTTCACATAGGAATGGGTAGGGTCTATTTGAAACCTAGGGCAGGTTATTTTAGAAAGAGTCATCCTTTATGTACTGTTGAAACTTAGTGCCAAGCCTTAGAATAGAAATAAAGGTAGAAAACTCAAGTATACTAAAGGATTGTATATATACAGGTAAATATAGCTAATTTCTCCTTTTTTCCTTTCCATTTTCCATATGTAATCTCTTGGTAACAAAAAAATATGTATAATGATTTAATGAAAATCCTTCCTCCTGTTAGCAAAGTTATTCAGAATCTCTCTAAATGAAAGTTCAGTAGCTTTATGTCCATATGAGAGCTATCACATGCCTCTAGGTATCACACACTTCTGGGTACAAGAACTGTTTGAAATTAGATTGAATGGCTGGAATATGTCCATCAGGGCTGCCCTTGAGGATACTACAGGTTTAACAGGTACAGAGATAAGGCCAAACTAAAATAGATATTATTTGTTTATTAATTTCACAATGGCTTGCACCAGAATGGGAGGGGGGGAAAAACAATGATTGAACAAATGAAGACAATACATTAAAAGTTAGGAGTGTGATACCCTTGCTGGGAAAATATTCATTCTGTTCTAAGCGAGCACTGGAGAGTGAGCCACACTGGGAAAGCCTGAGATCAAATAAGGTCTAGATGATGTGAAAGAAAAATAAATCTCAGGACCCCAAACTCCCTAAGCCAAAGAGAAAAGTCAAGCTGGGAACTGGGTCACCCAAACCTGCATTCGGTTTTGTTCCTAATAAAACAGCTACAAATATTTTTTTAAAAAGCTACATACCTCCCTCACAATTTGCTCACAAGGAAATTCCTTGTAGGCCCCAAGATCTTTACCCTAAACTGGTTCTGTTAAATTTCACTCTGACAATGTAAATTGACAACTTATTGTCATAGTTATAGGGCAGAAGACAAAACTAAAAGTCATTCCTCCACTCACCTGAGACAAACGCATATCAGCTGCTTCCTCTACCTATGTTTATTTTATCTTACATAAAAACGCAGGTTCACTGAGCAAGAGACAAATACATAAGTGTCTATTCCTCTACTCCCTTTCACATGTAAAATGTATATTCAGTGAAGACTAAGCAGACTCAAAGAAATGCAACCACTTGCCTCTTTTATTTACTCTCCTTTTTTTCTTCTGTTTCCCTTAGCGCCCACTTTTCTCCCTTTAAATATTGAAGTACCAGAAAACACAGATGTTTTCTGTAGCCTGTGTTCTTTTTATTCTGCGCTCATCCTTTACTTTGGCAAATAAACCTCTAACATAAGTAAGACTTGCTGAGGTCATTTTCTTTGATTTACATTGGTCAGATGTTTATTCCATCAACCCTTATTACATTCTGAATAGTCACTTTACAAGGGTCATAAGGACATAGGCTGTATTGCTACTGATGAGGTTAAGAAAACGTTCCTCCAAATACGACTGTAGGAGACCAGTATATGCACCCCCAAGTCACCTCTGTGACAGGATTATTTTGTGCTGGTTATTTTGACAAACCTCAGACCCAGAAGCAGCTCTGAAAGTTTATCCTTTTATAAGAAAAATTGACATGAGGCTGGGAGCAGTGGCTCACGCCTATAATCCCAGCACTTCGGGAGGCCGAGGCGGGCGGATCACAAGGTCAGAGGTTTGAGCCCAGCGTGGCCAACATGGTAAAACCTCGTCTCTACTAAAAGTACAAAAATTAGCCCGTCATGGTGGCACACACCTGTAATCCCAGCTACTCGGGAGGCTGAGGCAGGAGAACGGCTTGAACCTGGGAGGCGGAGGTTGCAATGTGCCGAGATTGCGCCACTACACTCCAGCCTGGGCTACAGAGTGAGACTACATCTCAAGAAAAATAAATAAAAAAGAAAAATTGACATGTATAAAGAGATCTCCTTTTGTAACAGTGTTTCTCACTTTGCAGCAGGAAGAGAAGACCTACTAAATTACTGGAGACTCTTAGTCAAAGGAAAGGATATAGACTTAAATCTACATAACAGACCTTATTCTTGTTTTACAGTTAAAGGGCCCATCCCCACACCCCTCTTTCTTTGATTTTGAGAATGATTGTATTCAAGCCAGAAGTCTGAAGACAACTTTTTGAGATCACTTTAGTGGTTTACTCACTTCTCTGAGTTATCTCTCATGCATATGGGAGGTATAACTGTTATTAAACTTATGTTTGCTTTTCTGTTGTTAACCTGTCTTTTGTTGCAGGAGTCCTGTTACCAGTGGTAAGTTTAAATGGGGTCGTTGGCCCTTGATTCTTCTTGGAAGAAACAATTCAGCTACGAGACAAAGTAGATTTTGAAACAGACATGAGGTTTATTGAACGAAGCAAAGTACACTTGGAAAGGACCAATGGGCAACTTGAAAGATCAAGTGTTCCACCTGATCCTTGACTCAGGGCTCTTACAGATTCACTATTTTCTGTTTTTTCCCTGATCTCTTCCTCTCTTCCTCCCGCTTGGGTGGCTGCTGGCTAATCACCACATGCACAATGACTTGCCAATGTCTGAGAAGGGCCACATGTGCTTTCTGGTGGTTGAAGTTACACACATGCTCTTTAGGATGATTTTTCCTTACCAGTCTAGTGCTTCTAGAGGAAGGTCATAGACCAGTCAAACCCCACCATTTTGTCCCTTACTGCACATGCCTATACATGTCTACTCAATTTAAAAATCCTTATTGGGAAGTTGTTGCTTACAAGCTCACAACATTTCTCCCTGTCATCAGCCACAACTACTTATCGTTGGTAAGGAGACCACCAGACAATTGCCTGACAGTTACTTGATGGTCACCTGGCATTCTTTGGGGCCCTATCCTGCCCTGCTCATGTCTATCTATATACTCTAACAGTCCCAGCTAAAAGCTCATGACGAGTGGAGAAGAAACTCATTTTCACCTCTACAGGATTGTCTGCACAGTTCAGAGCAATTGAAGGTGTTGGTAGTGGAAGTGATGGGCCAGTTCACTTCCTCTCTCTCTCATCCTTGGCTTCCTATCATTAGACTAGTGTCAGTAATACCCGGCCAGCCTCCATTATAAGGCAAGGACGTGCTGATGTGAGGCAATACCTAAATTTTGTAGGGCAGGTTCACTTTATAAGAGAAGTAGTTATTTAAATAGCTGAAAGGACAAAGTGAGCTACATTTTCCCCATATATCACAACCACATTTGTTTTATCTGCTACCTTCAAATGGATCAACACTGTTGGGCTTCAGAAACCAATACCCAAAATACAGCATTTTAACATGCTAAATGGAAGAAGGCTCAAGGTCTCTCTAACCTTCCGCTCACCTATCTCCTCCTATAGCAGTTGAGTTCCTTTATCTGCCTAAGATCCAGACCCACCAAAGAAAACAATTATTTTTTTCTTGCCCTCCTTGTTATCTCGTTATTTACTGCAGAAAAGAAGACCAACGATGTAACCCTATTTGAATAGACCTCTTTACAAGTATAATGACTGTCTCCAAGGATCATTTAAATTCCAAAGAGAACAATTTACAAGTTAATCTCTGTTCCGTAATCCAATCAGTCTCGCCGGTAATCATTTATTGCTCCTCAACAGAATTCCTCTCCTTCCCCATCTCATATTCTGTTCTACTGGAATCCAAGCCCGCATTCGTTCTTGTAACCACTTCAAGGTAGTTACAAGCTTCTGTACCCATTGGGATGTTGGGTCTCCATTCTAATGGCTCCTGGGTGTACAAATTAAATAAATTTGTATGCTTTTTCTCCTACTAATCAATCTGCCTTATGTCAGAGATTTTCAGTGAATTTCCGGCGGGACAAATGCCTTGGCTCCCACAATAGCAAATCCTTCAGGTTGAAAAAATCAAAGCTTTTCTTAAAGAAAAAAGACAACAGAAGCAAATAGGAACTTCACTTAGGCTTATACAACATGAGCACCCTAAAAAGTGCATGTGGGTGTTAACTTGGGATAAAAGTTTACAAACTTTCTCTTTGTGAACACAGTTGTCAAGAGTATTCATTTGAACAGGAATCAAGGTGAAGAGAGAAATGTATCAGTGTCTTTGTCATAGCCCATGCTAATGATCATTTAGCATTATATATTCTATGTGCTTCATTTCTTTTCTGTTCTCATTCCTTTGTCCTAATCATGCTTTTCTGCTTTTTTGAGATGTAGGAAGCCAGATGATGAGGATGGAGAGGTAATTCTCTGGGTCAGTGGAACTGAAGGCTTAGCATGTCATCTGTGTTGTGGCTTCATCATTTTCTGTCTTCCTGGTATAGGGACTGGAGGAGTTCATCCTATTGGAGGCTGCTTGTTGGAAAGCTCTCAGTGGCTCTGCTTGTTACCCCGGAGCTAAGCTTAGAGATCAACGACTGCCATGAAAATAACAGACAGAAAGCACTCGTGATTTCCTCTGACAGCTGCTGAGTGGTTGCCCCAGGCAGCGGGGCTGTGGCTGTGCGTTTCTCCAAAGTTGGACTGCAAAAGCTTCTGATTTGAGGTAACTAGGGAGGGGGCAGAATCCTTTGTCAAGTTCAGGCACAATTAAGTTTCCACACACCAACTACCCATATCTTGCAGGTAAAAATTTCAGTTGTGATAACAAGGGTATGCGAAGATGTGGTTATTCTAATGTGAAAAGTTCAATCTAGAAATACCAAGTGCCTAGGGGATAGGGCTCACCTGTGTTTATGACAGTGTTGATAAACTGAATCAGGAAGTTCTGTTTATTTATTGTTTTCAGAGAAGCTTATCAATCCTCTACTCCACAAATTTCTGAGAACTAAAGGTGGCTTAAAAACAGAAATGAGGCCGGGCGTGGTGGCTCACACCTGTAATCCAAGCACCTTGGAGGCCAAGACGGGCGGATCACCTGAGGTCGTGAGTTCAAGACCAGCCTGACCAACATGGTGAAACCCTGTCTTTTTAAAAAAAAAATAAAAATGTAAAAAAAAACCAGAAATGAAAAATTAGATAACAGTAAAATAGGCCACATGGACTTTGAAATAGGAAGACACAGGAATCAGTTTTATGGTGGAGGACAGCGCTGTTAGAGGGAATTGCAAATTACTCGATCTGAAGTGTCAAATGCTGAATTTATTCCAACTCCTAGATGTAAGAATTGAGAAACCTAGTGTAACAAATTGCAGTCAATCCTTAAATAAAATGAAGGATTATTTGTGATATGGGGGAGAGTGAAATTTAGATTCTGTGTAATGAAAAAGAAAAGGTTTTAGTTCTATTATCATTAGAAAAGCGAATTGGGTGAACTCTGATAGTTTATCGAAAGGGGCTTATGGATGATAAGAATTCAGTTTCTGCTTTTTCTGCTGTTAGTATACAGATAGATAATATATTTATTGCAAGAGATAGTGGGAGTTTCGGCTTTCTCCCAGGTGCAGGTGGTGTGATTTTTTTTCAAAGCTAATTAAATATCTATAGCTGGAGGGGTTGATGGTGCTTACATGTTCATGCACCTTCTAGTTGACCTGGACCAAATCTTGTTTATAATAATAGGTAAAGAAAAGAAGGTTTATCTACCTTATTAAAACTATTTAATAAATATGTTTCATTAAACTGTGTGAAATCATGAATAAAGTGGAAAGGATTGTTGTAGAATTTTTGAAACTGCCTTTGCAAAATTATGACAGTAAGAGAAATCTGACAGTTGACTCCATCTTGCTTTTAGCCTCCAAGCTGTCCTTGGTCATTCCCAGGGGTAAGTCAAGCTAACTTTGGGAGAAATTTAGTTTATAGTTTAACTTGAAAGCAAGGATAATAATAGGGTTGTTTTTTCTTTGTTTTTTGTTTTGAGATGGAATCTTGCTCTATTACCCAGGCTAGAGTACAGTGGTGTGTGTGACCTCAGCTCACTGCAAAATCTGCCTTTTGAGTTCAAGTGATTCGCCTGCCTTAACCTCCCGAGTAGCTGCAATTACAGGCACCTGCCACCATGCCTGGCTATTTTTTTTTTTTTTTTTTGTATTTTTAGTAGAAACATGGTTTCACCATGTTGGCTAGGCTGAAGTCAAACTCCTGACCTGAAATGATCTGCCTGCCTTGGCCTCCCAAAGTGCTGGGATTATAGGCGTGAGCCACCCTGCCCAGCCATAGATGATAATAGTTATTCCCAAAACCACCTTTGTAACAAAAGAAAGGCCACAAGGTTAGGATTATGAGAAGGACCAGCCGTTGTTCTGGAGACCACAGAATTTGTAACATTACTTACAATTACTCCTGTAGATAACATCGGTATTGT
This sequence comes from Ateles fusciceps, assembly GCA_036589455.1. Classification (NCBI taxonomy): domain Eukaryota; kingdom Metazoa; phylum Chordata; class Mammalia; order Primates; family Atelidae; genus Ateles; species Ateles fusciceps. Next base: position 841,142 of record JAZHEH010000276.1, read on the forward strand.
AGAACCTAAGACTGGCCTTTCGTGTTATTGTTTCAGTCTGTTGCATTTCTGAGGAGTGGCTAGCTCCACCTGGACTCCTGACTCATGATTCAGCTGGTCCTGTGGCCCCACCCAGAGGCCAACTCAACATCCACAGACCATTTCCTTATCCCTATGATAGCATCCCCCAGCCAATCAGCAGCACCCATTTCTAGTCCCCTGTGTCCATCAAATTATTCTTGAAAACTCTAACCTCCAAGACTTCAGGGAAATTGATTTGAGTAATAACTCTCCTACATGGCTGGTCTCTCATCAGTTAAACTTCTTTACAATGCTGAGGTCTCAGTGAATTGATTTTGTCTGTGCAGGGTGCAGGAAGGACCTATTGAGTATTCCATTTTGAATGCTTTATTGGTTTTTGTTAAGGAAAAGAGGGTGACTGTAAAATGTGTAAGGGTATTTGCTGTTTTTTGTTTGTTTGTTTTGGTTTGGTTTTTGTTGTTGTTGTTGTTTGAGACAGAGTCTTGCTCTGTTGCCCAGGCTGGAGTGCAATAAAGTGAGCTTGGCTCACTGCAACCTCTGCCTCCCGGGTTCAAGTGATTCTCCTGAGCCTCCTGAGTAGCTGGGATTCCAGGCATGTGCCACCACACCCAGCGAATTTTTGTATTTTTAGTAGAGACTGGGTTTCACCATGTTGGCCAGGTTGGTCTCAACTCCTGACCTCAAGTAATTTGTCTGCCTTGGCCTCTCAAAGTGCTGCGATTATAGGCATGAGCCACCAGGCATGGGCTTTCGCTGTTTTTTTGTTTGTCTGTTTTGGAATGGTACAATGACTGATTTATTATTGGCATTTAATGAGCAGCTTTTAGAGAATAAGTCTTCTATATGTTCAAGACAGCCCTACATAATTAATTTTACCACCTCAATATCAATAGTGCTCTACTGAGAAATACTGGGAGATTTAAGAAAAGTTCACAAGCCAAAGAAGTTCCTGAAATGCTCTTTTTGATCAGACCATAATAGATTATGGCCCAGAGACCCAAATGGAAAATTATTGGATTGAAAAGGTGTAAAATAGCTTTTTTATGTAGGGCTTTAAGAGACCATGTTGAGGGAAAGAAGAACATCTAATGAATATCCACTGGACATATATTGGGTGTCTTCTCTACATTGTATAGTTTTACCTCTGCAACAATTTTGTGAGCAAGGGGATTTACCCATTTTTACAGACAAGAAAACTGAATCCAGAAAAGAGAATAACTTACCAAAGGGCACAGAACTAGTAAGTAGCACATCCCAGGGTGATGAGAAAACATAGCAGAATTCTATGGGCAGAATTCTAGGCACCTTCCATCCCTTTTCACCCCAGGGAAGCCCACTTAACATACTACATGTCTAAGTCAGTTTCATTTAAAGAAGTAAAAAGGGATCTCCAAAGCTCAAAACTTACTGGACCATGTTTTCTTGACTATGTGAACTAGCTTTGAAGTAGAGTTGTTTTTCCAATGGGAAAGTTATCAAAACATTTTGACAGTTTACACCCCTACAAGGGGATCTTGTAACCATGAAATTATTCTTTGTGATTCTGTTTTCACGATAAGCCAAGGTCATTTTAATTCTTTGTTTTGTTAGTTTATGTTGGTCAACACCGAATACTAACAGAATGCTGTGGTTTTTATGACAATGCTTAAACATAGTTACTAAAGAATTAGAAATGATTAGCCTCACAGCCATCAGAAAATGCACTGTTAAATAGTAAGAACTGATTTTGAAAGCTAGAAACTCTTATGAACAGCCCATTACCGTAATTGCCTTTTGTGCAACAAATGGAGTATGTTCCTCAGGGCTTTGTAGGGAAATGGAATAAATTGAATATAAACTAGATTACCATTCCTTAAAGTACTATTAAGCCCTTTGTGTAGTCTACTATTTCAGAGATATTTTCCAACATCATGGCCTTTCCCACGCCTTATTCGTGTGTTGTTTTTCTTATTAAAATCTAGTAAACAGATCATTGAAGAACATCAGAGAGCCCTAACTTAAGTATTCACATTACAGATTCAACTTTACACAAAATGTAACATTACATTTGCTTCTTTAGCAGGATGGATGTAAGCCATTAGTTTATATTAATATAACTTTCAGAATGACTCTTTAATCTTGCAGTTTTAAGGCATTCTAATCTATTTTTACCATATACATCATTAATAATGTTTGCATGGGTATTATCCTTTTCTTAAGAACACTTTATATATGTACAATCTGATGATTCATAGTTCCATTATTAATGACCAGGTATTCAAATGTCTTATTAACAAAAACAAAACATCCTAGATATACCAAAAAAAAAAAAAAAGTGGAAGATCAGGGAAAGAGACGGAAGATATAAAGGAGGGGGACATAGAAAGTGTATGTCACTCAAGTGATTTTGTAATTTTTTTGTGTTATTTCAAGTTGAGTGTGTACTTTGTTATACCAATAAATGTGTCCTCTGACTTGAAACTTGACAGTGGTGGTCAGAGAAATCTATTTCAACACTTATCCCATGTACTCCTTAACCCCCGTTCATTACAGGCATCCTTCCTGACAGGTACACCTTCACCCTTTTCCCTCATAACAAGGAAAACATGTAAGTGAGATTATACAACACACTTTATTTTTCAATTTGGTCTGGTTTCTTAGTGAAAATTTCTCTACATGTCAGTATAGGTAATTCTTTTTCATCCTTGTACATGATTGTATGATATCCTAGTAGCATGGCTGTACTTTTTATAGAGATATTCTCTTTCCAATAAAGAATTTGAGTGATTTCAGTTCTTCACAATTAAAGATAATTCCACAGTAGGTATCTTAGTAAATATATCTTTGTGTACATGTCAAAATTAATAAAGGATCTAATTTTTGGAAATAAGTTCCATACCCCACTTCAGACTTTCTCTTTCAGAATCTACATTTTAATAAGAAACCCCAGTGACTCAGATTAAAGTTCAAGTAGCAATTGTACTAGAAAATTATATGTGTAATGAAATACCAATATTTATTTTCAATATGAATATTATCAATCACTTTTTAATTTTGGTCAGGCTGATACTGTCTTATTTTAATTTTCATTTACTTGATTGCAAATAGGTTAAGCATCTTTCATCATATTAGCAATTTATTTTATTCCCTGAATACAACATTCATGTAGTTTTCTTTTTATTTCTATTGGTTTTGTCTTTATATTTTTCTTTATGGCATAGAAATTCTGGATTGCCTTTAACAAGTTGTGCATATTTTTTTTCCAGCTGACTGCTTAATTTTATTAATTTTGTTGGAATATCTTTTTCTGAAAAATTTTGAAATTAAAATTTCAAGTATGATAAATTTATCAGACTTTTTTGTGGCTTCTGGATTTTGTTTCTCGATTCAGACGGCCCTTTGTGTCACAGTAATTGTATGTTTGGGTTTATTGTAAAACTATTTTTAATATTTATGAAAGTTATTTTTTAATTTTGTGAATTGTCCCATTTTATTTTTTCCAAATGTTTATCCAGTTTTTTCCAAGCATTTATTGAAAAATCTGTTCACTTCTCTGTTGAAAATTCTCCTCTGTCTTGTACTGAGTCCTCATATATGGGTCTATTTATGTATTCTGCATTCCGTTCCATTGATCAATTTGATTGCCCTTTTTGTATTTTCATAGTTGTGCAGTAAGTTCTGATATATAATATGGAAAATCTTCTCTTCTTTATATATGTTTAATTTTTGTTTCATGGCAAAACTAAAACATTATTTACTTTCAGGTAGGCTTTTTAATTAGTTTGTCTAGTTTTATCAAATAGTTTTTTTTGCTTGGAATAATAATGTAACAGTAAATTTGGGGAGATGAATTATACTCTTTTTTAATATACATAAATATAATAGCATTGATTTTATTAAATCTGTGCATATGCCCATTTTTAGTTACTACAAATGTAAAATGATAAACATAAAAACATAAATGAATAAATGAAATTACTAACTCTTCTTATTTAAATGTAAATTTTGTTAATATCTGCTTTTATTCTTATAAGCTTACCTTTTAAAGATGTCTACAATTTTATTTATAAATTTATCTATGCCATGTTTTGGAAGAAGAGGAAAGTGTAAATAAAATTAAATATTATGTCATGCAGTACACCTTCCAGTGACTTCTAATTTTAGCACTTAAAAAAATATATATAATTACATATATATATATACACATAAAAAAACATATATATCCATCCATACCTCTAGAAAGACATAAAATGAACTTCTAAAATACATATCATGAGGATAATTAATCCAATGCACAATTGCAAAAAATATGCTTATTCAAGTTCTAAAATAAGAAACACATATTCCTAATAAAACTTTGAAAATATATTCTATGTCATCTTGTTCAAATAGTAACAAATAAAAAACAAATGGGGTTGCCAGCATTCTTTATGTTTTTCTTCTTTAGGCAGGAGCAAAGCTTATTTATTTTTATATATTTATACATGCATTATGATGTTGAAATGAAATATACATAAAAATAGTGCAGACCATAAGTATACAGCTTTTAGTAATTACAAAGTGGGCACACATGCAACCAGCCCCAAATTAAAAAAATAGCACTCCTGAAGTCTTCTTGATAGCTACCTTTCAGTCACAAGCTTTTCTAAGTTTTTTTGCCAATATTTCTATTACCTTGTCTTTTTTTCTACTGACATAGAAATTTTAAAAATAAATCATGGATATAATCCCTTTGTACTTTAAATATCTACATCCACTTTGCAACCTGCCTTTTCATTTCCTTAGTGATATTTTTTCCCAAATTAACATTTTTGAACTTTTAAAGTAATTTTTAAGTAATAAAGTTCTCATATTTTTTTTTCTTAAAAGCATTATTAGATTACCTTCTATGCTTAGCTCTATAATCCAACTACAGTTTATTTGTGCTTATGGTATAAGGTAGGGGTAAAGAATGTTTTTTCTTTCTCATAAGAATGGCCAATTAACTAAACACCAGTTTTTGAAAAGTACAGCCTTGCCTCATTACAGCTAAGTTTCAGGTAACAATAAATGAATTCTATTCTGTTTCATTGGTCTGTTTGTCTTTTCTTGTCCATTTTCATGCTGTCTTTGTTACTCTAGGTTTATAAGTATCTTGATATTAGTAGTAATGTACATTTTCTGAACTCTTTCTTTTAATTTGATTGTTTAGACTATTTTAGAACCTAGCATTTTAAAAAATCAATTGTCAATTTTGACTTCAAAAATCTGCTAAGATTTTATTCTAATTATGTTGGATTTATAAATAAAGTTGAAGAGAATTGAGACCTTTACAATATTCAACTTTCCCACGACAATAATGGTATATTTCTGAAGCTGGCATGAGGAACATGGCAGAACATAAGGCTCCTAACATCTACACTTGAATCAGTTATCTCCAAGAGAAAGTCAATGTAGTTGAAGACTCCTAAACACTGGATGACAGAACATATCCACATCAAAACGGATAGGAAAGATGGATTCATTCATGTACTAACGCCACAGTAAGCACATAGCCTTTTAATCATGAAAGAATCCAAACTCTCAGCCAGAGAGAGAAGACTAAAAAAAAATAACCAATCCTCTGATGCAAAGGCAGAAGCACATCCATAAGAAACAATAGTGAACAGGCAACCATGATCTCCCCAAACACACAAAGCAAGAAATAATTGACCTGAACAAGACAATAAGTGAGCTCTCTAACCAACAATTCATAATAGTGATTTTAAGAAAACTCAGTGATCTTCAAGATAACACAGAAAAGCAATTCAGAAATTCATTATAGAAATTTAGCAAAGAGAGTGACATAATAAACAAAATCAAACAGACATCTTAGAACTGAGAAATACGTTTGCTGAAGTGAAAAATTCTTAGTGCCTCTCAGCAGGAGAATGAATCAAACAGAGAAAGGAATCATTGACCTCAAAGACAGTCTGTTTGAAAATACACAGAGGAGAAAAAAAAGAAATGTCAAGCAATGAAGATTGTTTATGAGATACAAAAAATTACCTCAAAAGACCAAATCTAAGAATTACTTATATTCAAGAGGAATTTGAACAAGGGCAAGGGACAGAAAGTTTATTCAAATGAATAATAACAGATAACTTTTCAAAATTGGGAAAGATATAAATATCCAGGTACAGGAAGATCAGAGAACACATGACAAATTTTATCCAAATAAGACAACCCTGAAGCATATAATAATCAAAACTTGTAGCTGAAAGATAAAGAGAGAATCATAAAAGCAGCAAGATAAAATGAGCAAATAACAAACTTCTCAATGGAAAGCATACTGGAGGGAGTAGAATGACATTTTCAAAATACTTAAAGGAAAAACAAAACAAAACCCCAAAATACTTATCATTCAAGAATACTGTATCCAGCAAAGTTATTCTTCACATATGAAAGAGAGATAAAGTATTTCCCAGAAAAACAAAGGCTGATAGAGTTCACCACCACCAGACTGGTATAACTAGAAATGCTAAAAGGAAGTTCTTCAATCTGAAAGAAGAAAACGCTCGTGTGCAAAAGGAAAATATTTGAAGGTATAAAATCTACCAGTAAAATTAAGTATATGGACAAACTCAGAATACCCTAATACTATAATTGCGGTGTGCAATTCACTTATAGACTTAGTATAAAACACAAAACACAAATCAATCAAAAATAGTAACAGCTACAACCACCTGTTAAGAGAGGTAACATAAAATATGGAAATAGAAATTTTATTCTTTTGTTTCTATTGTTTTCTTTGTGACCTAAGAGAAGTTTTCATGGCTTTAAAATAACATTATATATTAATAGGTTACTCAAAAGCTTCATAGTAACCACAATACAAAAACCTGTAATAGACTCACTGAAAACAAACAGCAATTAATTAAAATTATACTACCAGATAAAATTAGTTACCCACAAAGAAAGACAGTAAGGAAGAAATAAAGAAAAAAGAGAAGTTACAAAACAAACAGAAAACAGTGACAAAATGGCAGTAGTAGGCCCCTACTTATTAGTAACAAAACTGAATATAAATAGCCTTCAATTAAAAGGAATAGAGTAGCTGAATGAATAATGAAACAAGACCTAACTATATGTTGCCTATAAGAAATTCATGTCACTCATATATACTGAAAGTGAAGGAGTAAAAAATGATATTCCATGCAACTGTAAACTGAAAATGAGAAGTAGCTATACTTATCTTAGATAAAATAAACTACAAATCAAACACTTTAAAGAGTCAAAGAGGGTCACTATATAATGATAAAGGAGTCAATTTGAAAAAGGATATAGTAATGATACATTTTTATGTATTAATATCTAATAGTAGAGCTCCAAATTATATAAAGTAAACATTAATAGATTTAGAGAGAGATAAAACACAACATAATTTCAGTAGGGGACTTTAACACCCACTTCCAGTAATTGAATCATCCAGACAGAAAATCAACAGAGGAACATAGGAATTAAACTACACATTAGACATAATAGGCCTATTTGATATTTATAGAATATTTTCCCAAACGACTTCAGAGTACACATTCTTTTCATCAACACATGGAACATTCTCCAGAACAAACCATATTTTAGGCCAAAAAACAAGTCTGACCAAATTTAAAAATTAAAATCATATCAAGTGTCTTTTCTGACCGTAATAAAATGAAACTAGAAATCTGTCAGTGGAACCTCAGAAAAACGCATAACACATGGGAAATTAAACAACATGTTCCTGAACAACCAATGAGTCAATTAAAAAACTAATAAGAAAATTAAAAAATGGAAATAAAACATACGAAAATCTGTGAGATACAGCAAAAGCAGTACTAAGAGGGACATTTATGGTCATTTTTAATGACATTTTAAGGACATTTTAAAGTCATTTTAAAGGACATTTATAAACAATTATATCAAAAAAGTAGGAGACTTCAAATAAACTAGGTAATGATACACCCGAAGAAACTAGAAAAGCAAGAGGAAACCAAACTTAACATTATTACAAGAAAAAATATAGTTAGAGATCAGAGCCAAAATAAATGAAATTGCAACTTAAAAAAAATACAGAAGAACAGTGAAATGAAAACTCAGTTTTTTGGAAAAGATAAACAAAATTGATTAACCTTTGGCTAGATTAAGGAAGACAGAGAGAAGGCCCAAGTAGATAACATCAGAAATATAAAAGAAGATATAACTGAGACCACAGAAATACAAAGAATGATTAGCGACTACTACAAACAACTTCACACCAACAAATTGGAAAACGTAGAAGAAATTAATAAATTTGTAGACACATACAACTTACCAAGACTGAACCATGAAAAAGTAGAAAACTTCAGCATACCAATAGCAAGGTATTAGAACAAAGACAAGACAAGGACCTGATTGTTTCACTGCTGAATTCTAACAAACATTTAAAGACCAACTAATAACAATTTTACTCTAATTATTCAAATAAATTGAAGAGAAGAAGATACTTTCAAACTCATTTTATGAAGCCAGCATTATCCTGATACTAAGCCAAACGAGGACACCACAAAGAAAATGAAAACTATAGGCCAATATTACAGATGAACATAACACAAAAATCCTCAAGAAAATATAAGCATATCAAATTCAGTAACACATTAAAAATATTATGTACCATAATTAAGTGAGATTCATTCTCCAAAGATGCAAGAATAATTCAACATACAAAAGTCAATAAATGTGACATATTACATTAACAGAACCAAAAAGAAAAACTGTAAGATTATTTCACAAGATGCTGAAAAAGTATTTGATAAAATTTAATATCCCTTTATGATAATAATCCTATCAAACAGGGTATAGAATAAAGAGATCTCAAAATAATACAGGCCATATATGACAGATTCATAGTTAACACCATACTGAATGGAAAAAAAAGTGAACACCAGTTTTTCTAAGATCTGGAAGAAGACAAGAATGTCTGCTTCCACCACTTGTATTCAGTATAGCACTGGGTGCCTCAGCCAGATCAACAAAGCAAAGGAAAAGAAAAAGGGCATCCACACTGGACAGGAAAAAATCAAAGATCAGATGGCATGATGCTATACTTAGACGATTCTAAACACTCTACCAAAAAGCTGTTAGAAATAATGACAAATTTATTAACGTTCCATAATACTAAGTTAACTTACAAAAATGAGTAGCATTTATATATGCCAACAGTGAACAATCTGAAAAATCAATTAGGAAAACAATCCCATTTGCAATTGTTACAGACAATATAAAATAGCTAGCAATAAATTTAATGGAAGAAGTTAAAACCTATACAAGAAAAACTATAAAACATGGATAAAAACAATTGAAAAGGACGTAAAAAATAAAAAGGCATTCCATCCTCATGAATTGGAATTATAATAAGCAATATTGTGAAAATAACAATATAACTCAAAAAATCTACAGAGTCAATGCAATTCTTATCAAAATATTAACTACATACTTAACAGAAATAGAAAAAAAAAGTTAGTATTTATGTGGGACCACAAAATATCCTGAATAATTTATGCAATCCTGAGCAAAGAGAACAAAGTTGGGCAAAAAGAACAAACTACTTGACTTCAGAATTTATTACAAAGCTATAATAACCAAAGTAACACAGTACTGTCATAAAAACAGATTCATAGACTAATAAAACACAGTAGAGAACCCAAAATTAAATCCATACATTTACAGCCAACTAATCTTTGATAAAGGTGCCAGGAACATGCAATGTGGGAAAGAATAGTCTTCAATAAATGGTGCTGGTAAAACTGGGTAACTATACGTAAAAGAATAAAACTAACCATATACAAATATTAAATCAAAATAGATTAAATATTTAAATCAAAGATCTGAATGATGAAACTACTAGAAAAAAAAGGGGAAATGCCCTAGGACATTGGATTGGGCAAAGATTTTTTGTGTAAGACCTCCAAAGCAAAAATAAATAAATGGGATTACAGCAGGCTAAAAAACTGCATAGCAAAGGAAATAATCAGAAAAGTGAAGAGACAACCCAAAACCTGGGAGGAAATATTTGTAAATTGCCCATCTAACAAGGGATTAATAACCAGAATATAAAAGGAGCTCAAACAACACAATAGCAAATTTAATAATATTATATATTGACCTTTCCACTTTCTGTTTCTATGAGATCTATTTAGATTCCACATATCAGTGATATTAAACAGTATTTGTCTTTCTGTTCCTGGCTTCTTTCATTTAGCATAATGTCAATTTCATAGAAACAGAAAGTGGGAAGGTTCTTGGTGCAGGAAGGGAGGAAGAGATGGGGAAAGTGTAGAATTGGTCAAAACGTTCAAATTTTCAGTTAGAATGGAAGAATAAGTTTAAGTAAGCTATTGTATTGCATGGTGACCACAGTTAATAATAATGTACTTTATGTTTCAAATTTACTAAAATAACAGATTTTTAATGTTCTCACGAGACAAAAAATAAGTTGATGAGATGATGAATTAGCTTGATTTAATGTTTCTAAAATGTTAGGTTAAAACATTACACTGTACCCCATAATACAATTATTATATGTCTTAAAAAAGATTTTGAAAAGGGCATATACTTCTCCATGTATTTAGTTCTTAAACTATTGTCAATGATTTACATATATTTTCATGGTGATATCTGACACAACTTGGTTAGATTTAATTCTAGATATTTATTTTCTTCTAAAATGCTTTTTAAAAATATAAACTTTTGAATTTCATTTATTTCTCATATACAGATCACACTTCATATTTGTGTACTGATACAGAATTCATTTATAAATTCTGTTATTTTTCTAAATATTTAAAGATTTATGATGATAAAATTAGGATATTTGCTAAAATCAATAGACTTATTTTTTTTTTCCTTTTATGTTCTGATGCCTGTAATTTATTTATCTCACTGACTCCACCACTCAGGCTCTCCAGTAGAGTGTTAAATAGATATAGTTGAGCAAATATCCCTTTTCTAATTTCTAATATCAAGGAAAGCTTCTAATAATGGCAAATTTAAAGAACTTTTTTAAAGCTACAATATTCACTGTAGGTGATACAGATAAAAAAGAACAAACTGATACAGATGGGAGTGAAAGCTGGTTTAGATATAAATATTGTAGCACATCTCAAAATTTGTAAGTGTAATTTCAGACTTAATGTACACATATAGACACTGCATCAATACCAATAATAAACATGAAAGGCAAGAGTCAATTAAAAGAAGTATGTTCATATGCTAAATAACATATAATTATTTAAATGAATGAAGTAAATTCATAACTACCTCATGGATGATCTTAATATACTTTGACATTTATTTTTAAAAGAGAATTTGAAAATTATTTCTGCCAAAAATGAGTAACACAAATATTTTCTTGAATTTCCTCTCTCTTTCTCACCCCCACCCTATATATACAGAGTGAAGGGTTGGGGGTTACCCCCTTGGAAACTGGAATAGTAAGAAATCACTTTTATTGTGGATACTCCAGCATAATTTAAATGCTTTTTCAATAAACTTGTAGTAACTGTGAAATATGGTAAGAAATTTTAAAAATTAGCACATCTGGACAGATAGCTTAAATGTATTTACCTTCTAATTGTTAAATGTAGTTTTTCCTGAGGTAAATCCTAAATACACCATGAAGTGAAGATAATAGTTTTTCCATAATTCATATCCATTTACCTAAATTTAGTGAAAATTTCTCTCAGAATTTGACATGGGTAGTCTTAGCATTTCTGATTTTGCTTTGATCCTTCATAATCCTTGTTAACTTATTAGATGTTTTAAAGGCAAGTTTGAGAACATAATCTTTGTTTCTTTAGTCAGAAACAATTTTATACTTGAAGTCTGTTCAATGTGTTTCTCCAGATTTCCTTCATACTACATATATTGTCCAAGTATTTGTTTCAAATTTTGAAGAAGACTTTCAAATGTAAATGATAAAGTTCGATCATGTCTTACGACCCAAAGTATAATATTAAGGCATAATGATAAATTATAAATGATTAGCAAAGTAGCTGCAACCAAGAGCTAATCCCCAAGCACGTATTTTGAAACCTTTATTGGAAATGTGTGGGCAGTGGGTGTATACTTAACTTCAGAACCTTAGATGTATTGATTACAGCTTACAAACATTAGTATCTACCTGGAAAAGTATGGCTGTGAAAAAATATATATATATGTAACTTCCTTCTGTTGGTAATTTTGTAAGCATTAAAGTTTTGACAAGATGGCTCTATACAAGAAACTCTCAGCATTCTCTCTCCTGCTATGCCTATTATTGCTATCAAAATGCTATGCCTATTATTGCTTATATTCATCTTTTGCATAAAGATCAATCTGTTTATTGACCTTGGAATTTCTATATAACATTTTCTCAATTTTAGTTGGTAAATAATATACTCATATTTTTCAATGTGATCCTTAGGCTTGAAAACCTAGCATCTTCATTTTCATTTTGTAACTTTCTGTATCATGGGTGTTTATTTCATAGTTGTCTTTGTTTTTAATCACTTGGAAGTTGCTCGTTCTCTAACACACTGCTTTTGCATTTAAAAGTCTTTTTTTTTTTTTTTTTTTAAGACAGAGCCTCATTCTGTCACCCAGGCTGGAGTGTAGTGGTGCTATCTCAGCCCACTGCAACCTCTGCTTCCTGGGTTCAAGCAATTCTCATGCCTCAGTCTCCCAAGTAGCTAGGATTATAGGTGTGCGCCACCACACCCAGCTAATTTTTGTGTTTTTTTAGTAGAGATGGGGTTTCGCTATGTTGGACAGGCTGAGGTCTTGAACTTCTGGTCTCAAATGATCTGGCCACCTCAGCTTCCCAAAGTGCTGGCATTACAGACATGAGTCACTGCACCTGGTTGCATTTAAATGTCATGTTTAAGTCGATCTTGCAGTGGCTACTGAGCAGCATGTAGCACTAAACATTTTCTTTTTCAAACTTTACTGAACACTTGAGCTGTACCACCCTAGTTTATGATATCTATAGCACAAATAACAATTAAAATGAATTATACTGTTTTCAGGCTTCCATCATAAATGTTTGAAGCCATCTACTCTTTTGAACAGTGACTTGTTACACAGGCTAATAATGTGCAGGGATTTTGGTCTTTTATTTTTTCTTCTTCTTTTTTTAGGAGGGTTTACGTTATTGACATCAGCAATTATCTGCCTAGAACTCTGAACACTGTCCTCTATGCCTCAGAGAAACTCTGTCTCCTGAACCTATTGCGCCTCTAGTTTTTCATTCACCTCAACTGTTTCCTAGCCCATATTCAAACTTGGGCTTTCAGTTTCCATATTACTTACTTTCTGTTATGTTCCCTATGTAATAACTTGCTTGGAAAGCTGCCGAGAATTCTAGATGTTACTTTATGAGGTTAATCTGTCTTCATTCTTTTATTAGCCTCTGTGATCACCTCTTGCCAGTCAGAGAGGCACAATTTTCTTTTACAGAACACAATTGAGTTATTCTTATCTATTATAAAGTCACAATTCTATCCGTATTTTTTAGAACTCAGAAGTTACAAAAGCAGATGGACCTAGCAGAATTTGGAGTGGAAAAAAGACAAACAATAAATAATGTCAGTAACAACCAAGGAAAGTAGAAACACAGACATTTAAATGGCTCTAGACCAAGAAAGTATTTCTCCTGCATTGTGTGTGTTTGTGTACAGGAGATGGGTAGTATTCTACTAGTGAGGGAATACTACTGGATTAGAAAGAACAGAAGACCCTGCAAGTCAGAAGCACTGGATGCAAAAGTCTATCTATTCGCTTGCATAGTTGGCTGATAATTTGTGGGAATATGTCAGGAAAGCTCACTTTCTAATTCACATTTAAGTACCCATAAATATTTCCAAAGAATAGAAACATCTACAGAAGCAAGTTTAGTGGATAAAAATTACTGAGATTATGCCTGATTCTGGACTTTACAGAGTTAAAAGTGAAGATAAGGTACTGTGAACCACTGTGCATTCACACTCAGGGCTTTGATACAGTGCAGTAAGTAGAAACTAAGCAGAGGCAGACTTTCCAATTATATTTAATGTGAAATTATTTAAGAAGCCATCAATATAGCATGAACAGTCTACACATCTGTCTAGATGTAACTCTTTATTATATCCATACGTACTTCTTTGGAGAAAGGACCAAAGGCCACAGAATAACAGCTATTAGAATCAATTATTTGAAGCTGCCTAAGCCAGAAAGTCAACCCTCAAGCAGCCGGAGAGCAGAGGGTAAGCTACACTCCTGAAATGGAGCCATGAAGGCTTTTTGTGATGCAGAAGATACCCCTTTTGTGATTGATTTTTCCTCAGAAATGTTACGTGCACATCTTGTTGTGATTAGTTGTATAGAAACTGAGGAATTCTGTTATGTTTATCATGTTGTGATATGTTGGCCCTGCTACTCCCACCTGACTGTACATTTCACAAATACGCCAATTAAACAACTCATAAATGTTGACACGGACAATATGGTGTTGATAGTGTGTGATGCCTATAACAGGGCCTTAATTCAGATATCCACATTTTATATTTCCACATAGATGGGGATAAAGTGTAAACATTGTAGAAAAAGTAGTAAAAAGTAGAAAGAGGATGTAGTTAGATGCAAAATATGTCAATGTCAAATCCTAACCTTGTCTTTTGTCAGGTCTTTCACTTTGGGTATCAATTTGACCCACATTTAAAAATCTGTAAAATGAAGATAATATTCTTCATTCCCAAAGGATTATATTTGTTAAAAATGTGTTTATCTTCACTGGCTTTCACATAGTAGCTGTTAAATGAACACTATTTTGCATCCTGAGTTGATTCCAAATCACCAACAAAAATGGTATTACTGGATCTTATTTCTGCACTATCTTTAATCATTTCGAAGCAACTCTAGAGTCAATAATTAATGAATCTATGGAAGTAGAATAGAGAAATCCTAAAATTCCTCCAAATTCACCATTATAGTTCAAAGGAACTCCACATGCCACCTGAGCTTCTCAACCTATGTTGTTTCTGAAATTTATAAATTTTATTCTGAATAGAGATAGAATTAGTATACCAACACATTCACTATAAAGTATACAATTCAGTGGTTTTCAGTATATTCACAAAATTATGAAACTATTACAATTATCTAATTCTAAACATTTTCGTTAACCCAGAAATAATTCACATACCCATTAGCAGCAATTCCCAGCACCTGGCAACTACTAACCTACATTTTATCTCTATTGATTTGCTTATTCTGGACATTTCATGTAACTGGAATATGATATGCGGTCTTTTGAGATTAGATTTTCTCTTAGCGTGTTTTCAAGGTTTAATCTATGTTGTATCATGTATTAATATATAATTCCTTTTTATGGTTGAAAAATATTCCATTGCCTGGACTTATCCCATTTGTTTAGTCTTCAGTTGGTGGACATTTGAGTTGCCTTCAAGTTGTGACTGTTATGAGTAATACTGCTGTTAGCATTCATATAAAAATTTTATATAGATATATATAAATATAATTCTCTTGAAACTATATTAAGACAATTTTCAGATTCTTATGTTCACTTTACCTTTAACTTCTTGAAAAACTGGCAAACTATTTTCCATAATGCCATATTATTTTAGATTTCTGCTATCAGTGAGGATTTCAATTTCTTCAAGTTTTTCCCAACACTTGATCCTTTTTTTTATAACTATTATAATGATGTATCATTGTATTTCATGCAGTTTTGAGTTGTATTTTCCTAATGGCTAATAATGTTGAGCATCTGTTCATGTGATTATTGACCATTTGTATATCTTCTTTGGAAAAACCTCTATTCAAACTGCCCATTTTTAATTGGATTTATCTTGTTATTGAGTTGTAAGAGTTTTTACATATTCTAGACTCTAGACTTCTATTGAGTACATGATCAGCAAATATTTTCTCTTATTCTATAATTTGTATTTTCAGTTTCTTTATAGTGTCTTTTGATGTGCAAAAGTTTTTAATTTTCATATATATATACACACATATACATATATGTGTATATATATATGAAAATTAAAAACTTTTTATATATACATATATATGTGTCTATATATACATTTTTTTTTTTTTTTTTTTTGATGGAGTCTCGCTCTGTTGCCAGGCTGGAGTGCAGTGGTGCGATCTCAGCTCACTGCAACCTCTGCTTCCTGGGTTCAGGCGATTCTCCTGCCACAGCCTCCCAAGTAGCTGGGACTACATATACATGCCACCACACCCAGTTAATTTTTGTATTTTTAGTAGAGATGGGGTTTTACCACGTTGGCCAGGAGGGTCTCGATCTCTTGACTTCATGATCCTCCCACCTAGGCCTCCTAAAGTGCTGGGATTACAGGCATGAGCCATCAGCCCATAAATTTTAATGAATTATTTTTTCCTTTGGTTACTTGTGGCTTAAGAAATCACTGCCTAATTCAAGTTTATAAATATTTACTCATATGATGTCTTCCGATAGTTTTACAGTTTGGTTCTTACATATTGATCTTTGATCTGTTTTGAGTTAATTTTGAATATTGGATGAGGTAGGCATCCATCTTTATTCTTTTGCATATGAATTTCCAGTTGTTTCAGCACCATTTGTTGAAAAGACTATTTTTTTTTCCTATTTAATGATCTTGAAAACCTTGTTAAAAATTGATTGATATAATTGTATAGATATAATTCTGAACTCTTTCATTTTTTTGATATATATTTCTATCTTTATTCCATTATCAAACTGACTTGATTACTGTAGCTTTGTAAGATGTTTTAAACTTGGAAAATGTGAGTCCTCCAACTTTGTTCTTCTAGTTCAAGATGTTTTGGCTATTCTATGTTTCTTGTATTTTCACAAAATTCTTTAAAAAGATTGTCAATTTCTTTTTAAAAAGGCATAAATTTTTGAAAGGTATAACAGCGAATTGTAGCTCAATCTTGAGAGTATTATCAATTTTAACAATGTGTTCTAATTCATGAACATGGAATGTCTTTCATTTATTTAGGTTTTCTTTTTTAAAACCAGTATTTTGTTGTTTTCATTGTACACGTCATCAACTTCATTTATTAAATTTATTCTTAAGTATTTTATTATTTTTGATGCTGTTGTAAATAGAATTGTTTTTTAAATTTCAGTTTTAGATGATTCATTGCTGTCATCTAGAAATACAACTGATGATTTTTGTTTACTGATTCAGTGTACTATAACTTTGCTAGACTAATTTTTTAGCTCCAATAGTTGTTCTTGTGTATATTCTTTATGAGTTTCTATGTGTAAGATTATGTCATCTGTGAATAGAGATAATTTTACTTTCTTCTTTCAAATTTAGTCAACTATTTTTCATTGCTTAATTGTCTTGGATAGCATGTTTAGTGAAATGCTCAATAGAAGTGGTGAAAGTGAATATTTTTGTATTGTTCCTAAATTTAGGGGGAAATATTTCAGTCTTCTATTACTACGTATGATGTTATTGGTGGGTTTTTCATAAATGCCCTTTGTTAGACTAAAGAAATACTTTTTTATTCCAAGTTTGTTTTTGTTGTTGTTGCTTTGATATCATGAGATAGTATTGGGTTTTTTCTAATGTTTCTTCTCCCTTTAAGATGACCATTTGTTTTTCCTCTTTTTTCTATTATTTATCATATTGATTTGATATGTTGAACCATACATAACATACCTGGAATAAATCCCACTTGCATATAGAGTACAATTCTTTTTTATATGTTGTTGGATTTGTTTTATTTTTTAGTTTTTTTTTTTTTTTGAGAATTTTCAGATCTGTAAGGGATAGCTGAAGTTTTCTTTTTCTTCTTGTTATGTCATTGGTTTTGAAATCTTTTATTTCAAAATACCGACTTCAGAAAATGAGTTGGGAAGTGTTCCCTTCTCTTCTGCATTTTGTAAGAGCTTATGAAGAATTGGTGTTAATTTTCTTTAAATATTTGAGAGAATTTATGGAGAAGGCCATTTTGGACTAGGCTTTTCATTGTAAAAAGTGTTTGTTTTGTGGGAATTTTTACATTTCTATTTCAATTTCCTTACCTGTATGAGTCTACTTTGGTTTTACATTTCTTCTTGCATTAGTTTTCATAGAAATATGTTTTAGGAATTTGTTTCTTCTGAATTGTCTAATGTTATCTAATAGTGTTCTGAAAGACTCTGGAGGACTGTACTGAGCATTTTCTAAGGCAAGCAATGAATTCTGTCAGTTTTTAAAAAATGTAAAAATATCAATTTCTCATTCATTTTTGAATAACAATTTTGCTGCATATAGTATTCTTTGTTTTATTCCTTTCTTTTCTTCTCCATCCCTTTATTCTCTCTTTCTATCCCTATTGCTTTCTGGCTTCCATAATTTCTGATAAGAAATCAGCTGTTATCCTTATTGTAGATTCCTTATACAGGATCAGTTGCTTCTCTATTAAAAATTTTGTTTTCAAGATTCTCTCTTTGTCTTTGTCACTTGACAGGTTAATTATGACATGTTTAGATGTGTATCTTTTTGAGTTTATCCTGCCTAGAATCTATTGAGATTCTTCCATGTGTAGATTAAGTTTTTTTTTTTATCAAATTTGAGGAGGTTTTGGCTATTATTTCTCTTTAAATATTGTCTTCAGACTCTTTCTCTACTGTTTCTGAAAGTCCTATTATGTGATGTTTGTATAGTTTTGGAATCCTAGAGGACTCTGAGCTCTGTTCACATTGTCTGTCCTTCCTTCCTTCCTTCCATTTTTTTTTCTTCTCCATCATTCATGCTTGAGTGCACTGACATAATTATAGTTCATTGTAACCTTGAACTTCTCAGCTCAAGTGATCCTCCTGCCTCAGCTTTCTGAGCCCCTAGGACTATAGGGGCTATATATATGCCACCACACAAGGATAATTTTAAAAATACTTTTTTGTAGAAATATTGTCTTACTATGTTATCCATGCTGCTGTCAAGTTCCTGAATTTCCTTTAATTATTTGAACATATTAAAATAACCCATTAGATCTTTGCCTAGTAAGCGCAATGTCAGAGTCTCCTTAAGTGACAGTATCTGCTGATTATTTTTTGTTCAATTTATGGGTCATACTTCCTTGTTTATCCATGTGTCTCATTTTGTTATTGTTGTTGAAAGACAAAGCAAATGGAAATTTTCAAGCACATAATTGCAAGTCTAGAAGTCAAATACTCCTCCTTCCGGTTTTGTCTTTTAATTTAAAACAGTCTTTTAATTAAAAACAGTTTGTTTTTAATTTAGCACCTTTTAAAAACTAATTCTTCAAAAACCTATATTCGTAATGTATAGGCATTAAAATCTGTGTTTGGTTAACTTAGTGGTAAACTAATAATTAGAAATAGATTTCTTAAAACTCCGAAACTAGTCAGTCCTATGTTTGCTGAAACTCTGTGTGCAAATTGGGGCATGTCATCAATACTCAGCCTCACAGTTAGAAATTTTGTCTTCTATTTTTCTAAGTTAAATAAACAACTAGAGGCGGAAGTTATGGGATCATATGGTATGTTTAACTTTCTAAGAAACTTCTATACTGGCTGTACCATTTTTCATTCCCAGTAGCAATAAATGAGATTTCTAGGCACTTGATATCATCACTAGTAGTTGGTATTGCCTGTGTTTATAATTATTATAATAATATCATGTAATTATATAATATTATGATGATCATCATTTGTGCTATTGTTCCTTAAATAACTATTCTCATATGTGTGTAATGATATATTAGTGTGGATCAAATTTACATTTTCCTAGTGATTAGTTATGTCTAGCATCTTTTCACAGGCTACGTTCCATCCATGTATTTATTTATTTGTTTATTTATTTATTTATTTTGAGACAGAGTCTCACTCTGTCACTCAGGTTGGAGTGCAGTGGTGTGATCTTGGTTCACTGCACCCTCTGCCTCCTGGGTTCAAGCAATTCTTTTACCTTAGCCTCCCATGTAGCTGAGATTACAGGCATGCACCACTACATCATGCTAATTTTTGTATTTTTAGTAAAGATGAGATTTCACCATGTTGGCCATGCTGCTCGCAAACTCCCAACCTCAGGTGATCCACCTGCCTCAGCCTCTCATAGTCCTGGGATTACAGGCATGAAGTACTGTGCCTGGCCACTGTGTATCTCCTTTTATAAAGTATTTATTCAGATATTTGCCCATATTGTAATGTACTTGTTTTCTTGTGATTGAATTTTGAGGATTCTTTAAATATTCAAACTCTAAGTTCTTGATGGGATGTGCCATTTGCCACTTTTTCTCCCAGAGAAAATGTTTTATCCTTTTACTAATTCTTGTGCTCTTGCTAATGTCTTTGACAGAGTAAAAGATTTAATTTTGTTTCAAAGTTTCTTTTTACTGAATGTGCTTTTGATGTCAACTTTACTTGTGAGAGACAGGATGTGATGCCAAAAGATGTCCATGACTTAATCCCTGAAACCTGTGTATGTTACCTTGAATGGCAAAAGGTACCTGACAGATGTGAATAGGGTGAGGGTCCTCAGATGGGAGATTATCATGGGCTACCTGGAGAGTCCAATCTATTTACAAGGGTCTTTAAAAATCAAATAACTTTTCCTTGCTATGACGCCCGGAAGGACCTTTTAGTATGGAAGAATGGTCACAGAGATGCAATGTTTCTGATTTTCAAAATGGAGGAAAGTGTCACGTGTCAAAGAATGCAGGTAGCCTCTAGAAGCTACAAGAGGAAGCCTCCACAAGGAAATGCAGCACTGCCAGTGCCTTCATTTTAGCTCAGTGAAACCTGTATTGGAAAGTTACAGAACTTGGAACTTCTGAGTTACAGAACAGTAAGATAATATATTTATTCTGTATAAAACCACTAGCTTTGTGGTAATTTGTTACAGCAGCAAGAAAAAAATTAATATACTTCATAAATTATATCAACTTTTTCCACAGCATAATAATGTGCATTTTACCAGGAGATATCATAGGAATATGATCTTTGGATTAAGACAGAAAACATACTGCATCTGTTGTTTATTATCTATTACTTTGGGGAAAAATTATTAATTTCATGAGTTTGAATTCCATAGTTTGAAAAGCTAGGAATGATCATCTCCAATAGTTTAGATTTTTTGATTAAGTTTTAAAAACGTATGCAAAATACTTTAAATACTATCTGCCACAAAGTGGATAAGAAAAAACAATGTCTCTTACCTTTCCATATTTAGCACCTTTCCCATTTTAATCACTATTTTAAAACATAATTAAACATGTATTGAGTACCTGTACTATGGAAGTTTCTAAAGTCATTAATAACTGAAGCTGTAAGTCCAAACATTTCATTTTACAGCTAAGGAAACCAGTCCAAAGATGAGAAGTATTTTGAACATCTTGTGGTTTTTAAGTAGCAGATTCAAGATCAGAAACCCATCTTTTGTGTGGATATACTCATCTCATCTGTACAGAACATGCTTATTTCTATTGCTTCTACTTATAAAGATTGGTGAAAATATTAGCATCCACTTCATATCTGTTATTGGCACAATAGTAGTTAACAATTATTACATAATCTTCTATGAAGTTCTCCAACTTTCTCAAGTATCAAATAATTCTGAAAGCTGTTTCATGAGATTAAAAACTATTATTATCATTCCTATTTTATAAATGAGGAAACAAAGAAATAGAGAACTTAAGTAACTTGTACCTTATCCCATAAACACCAAGCAGTGAAGCGGGGATTTGCATCCAGGAAGTCTTACTGCAAAAACCATACTCTTAATCACTATTCTATAATTCATCTAGTAGCTAATGTAAGTAACTGTAAGTAACACTAACCCTTATTGCACCCCTCCTCTGTATCAGGCACTATGCTAGGCACTTTCTGTATATCACTTCATTTAATTTCATCAACCTATAAAAAATCTGAAATCTATATAATTATTGTCTTTCAACAGAAGAAGAAACTGTGACTCAGAAAGGCTAAGTAACTTTTCCAAATTCATATAGCAATAGTTGAATACTATTCAGCCATAAAAAGAATGAGATCCTGTCATTTGGAACATCATGGATGGAACTGGAGATCATTATAGTAAAATAAGTCAGCACAGCAACAAACATTATATTTTCTCACTTATTTGTGGGATATAGAATTCAAAACAATTAAACTCATGAACATAGAAAGTATAAGGATGGTTACCAGAGGCTGGGAAGGATACTGGGGGGCAAGGAGGATGTGAGGATGGTTACTGGGTACACAAAAAAATGAGAAGAATGCATAAGACCTACATTATGATATCACAATAGGGTGATTATAGTCAATAATAATTGTATATTTTAAAGTAACTAACAGAGTTTAATTGGGTTGTTTGTAACACAATGGATAAATGCTTGGGGGGGATGAATGCCTGTTTTCCATGATGTGATTATTAGGCGTTGCATGCCTGTATCAAAATATTTCATATACCTCATAAATATATGCACCTATTATATACCCAAAAAAATTAAAAATAGAGAAAAGCTAAGCATCCAGCTTAGCTCTGCTTTACTCCAAAATCCATATTCTGTTCTGTTACTTCTAGCAAGTGGTAAGGTATTTGGATTAGCAGTAGTGATTTCATCTGAATCATATCTAATATTTATTTATCAGTTGCATACATACATATAGCATAAGTTATATATATATATATATAACTGATATGGTTTGGCTCTGTATCTCCACCCAAATCTCACCTCAAATTATAATCCTCATAATCTTCACATGTTAAGGGTAGGACCAGGTTGAGGTAACTAGATTATGGGGTGATTTCCCCCCATGCTATTCTTGTGATAGTGAGTGAGTTCTCAGGAGATCTAACGGTTTTATAAATGTCTGGCATTTTCCCTGGTTGCATTCATGCTGTCCTGCCACCCTGCTTTTCCTTTGCCTTCCGCCATGATTGTAAGTTTCATGAGGTCTCCCCAGCAATACAGAACTGTGAACAAATCAAACCTCTTTCCTTTATAAATTACTATGCCTCAGGTATTTCTTCATAGCAGTATGAGAATAGACTAATATGATAACATATATCTATGTAATTATAATTATCTATTTAAATTTAGAAAACAGCTTCTTCTTAGAGTCAATTTTCAACAATGCTTTTCTCATTTTTTATTTATTTACTTTTTCCAGAACAGACAGTATGCCTTGAGAGAGGACTGGGGGAGGGGGCTTGTAAGGATGAGATAGCATCTCTCTGTTTTAAAAACTGTAATATAGTCATAATTAAACACTGAAATCTATAATTTGGTTTTTAATGTTTAGCAGGTATTTCAAATCAGGTCTGTTTGTATATAATCACAAAAAGCAGACTCCTTGACTCTTATTTTAGGCTCTTTCATCCTTTTCATTTTACGTTTACCATCCATAGGCACTTGCAAGGCAGAACTCAAGCCAGAGTACTGTTTGGGCAATTTAAAGTGGCCTGCAAAGGTATCACTAGAAGATGCGAAATCTTAGACACCATAACCTTTGTCTCTGAATATATAAATGTTAGCAAAAATTTTATCTTAATAGCTTGAGAGGGCAGAGCCTAAAAGATTGGATGGAAGACATGGTGGCAATGTAAAGAGAAGGTAAATGTTTTAAATAACTGTTCTTAAAGTGGGTTTAGGCTATTTCCAGAGATAGACTTTATATGAGAGAGAATTCCTAATATTCAAAATTCTTGAAATTACTGAATATCTGTGTTAAAAAATTAGTGTGATTCAACACTAAAAATATGTCAGAGCACTGCTGAAAAAAATCAGAGGTGACACAAACAAATTGAAAAACATTTCATGCTTCTGGATAGGATAAATCAATATTGTTTAAATGGCCATGCTGCCCAAAACAATTTAGATTCAATACTATTTCTATCAAACTACCAGCAACATTTTCACAGAATTAGAAAAAGCTATTGTAAAATTCAAATACGTCTAAAAAAGAGCCTGACTAGACATGTCAATCCCAAGCAGAAAGAACAAAGCTGGAAACATCACATTACCTGACTTCAAACTATGCTAGAAGGCTTCAGTAACCAAAACATCATAGTACCAGTCCAAAAACAGACACATAAACCAATGGAACAGAATGAGAGAGCCCAGCAATAAAGCCACACACCTACAACTAACTGATATTTGACAAAGTTGCCAAAAACAAGCAATGGGGAAAAGACTCCCTATTCAATAAATCATGCTGGGATAACTAGCTAGCCATATACAGAAGACTGAAACTAAACCTCTTCTTTATACCATATACAAAAATCAGCTCAAGATGGATTGAAGACTTAAATGTGAAACCTAAGACTATAAAAAATCTGGAAGAAAACCTATAAAATACCATTCTGGACGTGGGCCCTGGCAACAAGTTCGTAAAGAAAATGCCAAAAACAAAAAACAAACAAACAAAAAGAAAATGCCAAAAGCAATAGCAACAAAAACAAAAATTGACAAATGAAATATAATTAAACTAAAGAGCTTCTGTACAGCGAAGAAGCTATCAATAGAGTAAACTGATAACCCACAGAATGGGAAAAATATTTTCAAACTCTATATCTGACAGTCTAATATCCAGAATCTATAAGGGACTTAAACAAATTGACAAGCAAAAAACAAACAACCCCATTAAAAAGTGGGCAAAGGACATGAACAGACACTTTTCAAAAGACAACATACATGTGGCCAACAAGCATAGGAAAGAAAGCTCAACGTTACTAATCACTAGAAAAATGGAAATAAAATCCACAATGAGACCCCATCTTACATCAGTCATAATGGCTATTATTAAAAAGTAAAAAAAATAAATTAATTAAAATAAAAAATCAGATGCTAGTGGGTGAGGATAAGGAGAAAAGGGAACACTTATACACTGCTGGTAGGAATGCAAGTTAGTTCAGCCACTGTGGAAAGCATTTGGCAACTGTTCAAAGAACTTAAAATAGAATTATCATTTGATCTAGCAATTCCATTACTGGGTATATAACCAAAGGAATATAAATCATTCTGCCACAAAGAAACCTGCATACATAGGTTTATCACAGCACTATTCACATTGGCAAAGACATGGAATCAACCTAGATGTCCATCAATGGTAGACTGGATAAAAAGATGTGGTACATATACGCCATGGAATGCTATGCAGCCATAAAAAGAATAATTTCATGTCCTTTGCAGCAACATGGATGGAGATGGAGGCCATTTTCCAGCATGAACTAACATGGAAACAGAAAGCCAAAAGCTACATATTCTGGCTTATAAGTGGAATCTAAATATTGAGTTCACAGTGACACAAAGAAGGGAACAATAGATACCAGGAGACACTTGATGGAGGAGAGAGGGAAGAGGTTCAGGATCAAAAATCTGTCAGTCAAGTACTATGCTTATTACCTGGGTGGTGAAAGAATCTGTACATCAAACCTCTGCAACATGCAATTTACCTGTATAATAAACCTGCACATCTACCCGTAAGTCTAAAATTAAAGTTAAAAAATAGGCTAGGTGTGGTAGCTCACACCTATAATCCCAGCACTTTGGGAGGCCAAGGCAGGTGGATCACCTGAGGTCAGGAGTTCAAGACCAGCATGGGCAACATGATGAAACCCAATCTCTACTAAAAATACAAAAATTAGCTCGGTTCGGTGGTGCATGCCTGTAATCCCAGCTACTTGGAAGGCTGAGGCAGGAGAATCACTTGAGCCCAGTAGGCAGAGGTTGCAGTGAGCTGAGATTGCACCATCGCACTCCAGCCTTGGCAACAGAGTGAGACTCTGTCTCAAAAGAATAAAATTAAATAAATAAATAAATAAATAAATAAATAAATAAATAAAGTGAAAACATTTTCCAGGTTTATTGAGATATAATTGACAAATATAATAAAATTTGTATATATTTTAAAAATAAAATATAAAAAAACATAGTTAAAAGTTCCTTGTGCTATTTCTCTGAGATATGCTATATTTACATACTACACACACACACACACACACACACACACACACATATATACACACACCAAATTATATTTTTTGATCTTATAAAACCTTTGTGATGGTTCCTGTCTTTATCAGCAGAAAAATATGTGAGGGCAAATTTAGTTTAAGGAAAAAATACATAACTTAAAAAATTCGAATAGCACCAAAGCTTTTTTTTCTTATTTATTTTTTTTAAACAACTCACTGCCATTTCCTTCCAATTATTGAAGCCATCTGGATCCCCTTTTTAATCAAGTAACATGTCCCACTTTTTTTCTGCTTATTTTATTTTCTGTCTTACCTCCAATGTTGCAAGGGAGGAGAGGCAGTAAAAGCTGTTAGAGGGGAAGATTTTTGACTGAGGGGCAGCAGGTTGTTAAATAGTTTTATAGGTTACATAGTGATAGGAAAAGGGGCATTTATATTTAATAAGCGTTTATAAACAAAATCAATATTCCATTATAATATATATAGAAAAGAAAGAATCTCTTTGAACTTGCTACAGAATCATAAATTCCCTAGTTATAATCATAGTAAGAAATATAGAGAGTCTATGAGATTGCAGAAACAAACCACTTTTAAGGAAAGAGTTGAAAAAAGATATGAACAAATGTAAAGATACTTTCTGAAAAGAAACATTTTTAACTGGATCTCTCTCATTCTCTGTCTCTCTCTCTGTTTTTCTTTCTCTCTCTCTCTCTCTCTTTCTCTTTCTGTTTCACTCTCTCAATAAGGGTCTTGCACTGTTGTCCAGACTGGTCTTGAACTCCTGGCTGAACTGCTGGCCTCAAGGGATCCTCCTACGTAGGCCTTTTAAAACACTGGGATTACAGGCATAAGGCACTTTACTCAGCCCATTTTTTTGTTTTTTTAATGGATCTTTCAACAACTGGAGCTTGGGCTGCTGAGCGTACTTCTAAAAAATTGACCTTCCCTGCCCTATCTCACAGGGAACCTTGAGGGATGAGCTGGGGTTGCTGTGAACCTATTTGTTACACTTGCTGAGCAGAAAGGCAGGTACTCACTGGAAGAGTCACAAATAAAGTGGAAAGTGTTCAGGAGGGGGAAAACTGGCAGAATTGCCACTTTGCCAGAGGGGGTATCAGCCACAACTGTACACACTTACGGGGGGATATTGGAGACCTTAAAACTACATCCTTATTTTGATTACGTTGTACTTTTTTCCCCTTTATGCAATTGACTGCATACATTTGCTTATCCTATTAACACTAAAAGAATTACATCACATCTTGGCTTTGAACAAGTTGATCAAGCTGATACTTTCTTTAATGATGTCATCAGTCTATTTGGTACACAAATTCAAAAATTAAATTACAGAATGGTGCAATCCCAATCAATACCTTAATTAACTAATTGGAAACCTAAGATATATATATATATATATAAAAACTGTATTTAGGGAAAAGAAATAAATCAGAGGAGTGACTTCTAGTGCAAAATAACATTTAGCTACCTGATCATAGATATACATTCTGCTCTGTTGTTTATGAAGCATCTGAGAAATATAAAAATTAAACAGCCCCCAGGAGTAAGACCCAATTGCTTGTCTAAATCGGGGAATAGTATTGACTCTATAGCTATGAAACTGAGATAAGGATTGCAATCAATCCCTTCAACAAACCATGTGTAAAAAAAATGGCAGGTTAAAAATTTTGTAAAAATGATTTTATCCCTCCTTTCTGCCTCCACAAGTTGTTTCATCCCCAGAAACTGAGGGTTTATACGAACCAGAAAATGGAAGAACTATCCCTGCTTGCATGAGTGAGTGCTTTAGAGGCTGCTAAAGTCTCACCATCTACCCTCATCTTCAGTTGAACAGTTTTTATATTGAACAGTTTTATATTAAAATGGAACACACAGTAGTGACATTAATTGAGATACAGAGTATTGGAGAAGGGCAATTTCAGGGGTTGGAGGAAAAAGGAAAGATACAGACAGAGCAAATTTAGTTTGGGATGTATTAATTTTTGAGAAGCTTATGTGAAATCTAAAGGTGATATACAGTAAGATTTGTATGCTTGTTTCTGGATTACAGGAAACAACAAGTATGAACTCCACAATTTATTTTGTATTTCTGCTTAATATCAATCCACTACATTCTCGGTCCTATCCATTATTCTACTGAAACTCATCTTGTCAGGGTTATCAGTTTATTCTCTATTGATGACATCCAATGACTGCTTCTCAATTTTTATCTTAATTACCATCTCTTTTGTTTGTAAATTTTAAGGTCTCCCTGCTATATAAAACATAGTACTCTTTTGACTTACAAAATTAAATTACCTATTTCTATTAAAGTTTACTCTGTGAATATAATGTATACATGTATGTATATGTGTATGTCTATATGTATGTGCACAGACATGTGGGTGTATATATATGTTACAAAATATTTCTTTTCAACCTTTGTTGTGGCTTGCCATTTCTCCCACTTAAATTAGAAATTTTCCAAATTCTCCCCATCTTTCATCTTCTGCTCTGGATGATTTTATTCAACCTCATGATTTTACCTATGTTTTATAGTCTGATAATTTCCTAATCTGTAACACAAGACTTCTTTTAAGTTAATATATATTTTCCAAGTGTCAGTGACATTTTCCTTTATATTTATATTTCTGGGGAAGAAAAGTCTTGGGTTTATCCTGTTTGGGAACCCAAAATAACTTTGTTTACATACATATAATGAGTTCCCGTTTTAATTTTTAGACCTAAGTAAGGAGATACAAGAACATTTTCTGCCCTTTTATACTTACTTAGATTTTATTACTTGGCAATGTGACACGAGATATCCTAAAATTCTCCCTTTACAAACATATTGAAAAGTTATATCTACAATAACAAAATTTTAAATACCTATTTGAATTTTTAACAAAATGGACAACTCCAGCAATCAAAAATAAAGAGAATGCAGAAATCCAGAGCAGTCGAGGAGCAGGCAATGCAGCTGGCAGTGTGGGGCTGAAGAGAGGGTTGTGGATCTCAGTAACAATGATGCTGTGATTCCCACAGACTCCTGTAGATAGGGAAGAGCCCTTCACAAAGTAGATAACTGGAACTGAATTTAAGGCATAACTTATACATTTTGAAGAATGTAGATGATCTGTTTTGGATATCATAATTGCTTGAGATTTGGGATGGACAGGATAGAGAGGAAGGAGAAGCTGTGATATTTGCAATGTTCTCTGTCCACTTTTCTACTCTAGATCAGCACTTCCTTCATCCTTTCTCTACACCGTAGTGAAAGTTAACATTTCAGGCACTGTTCTAAGAACTACACGTATATTAGATCATTGGCTTTTATAATAATGACTGACGAAGACACTATTATTTCCATTCCCAGATGACAAGTAAGATGTACAAAATAGTGAAGTCCCAAGCCAAGGGCCATGTACATAAGTAAAGCCAGCATTCAAACTGGGACAATGTGACTTCAATTTTTTTTTAAGTGCATTATTATGAGACATTTTGAACATACAGAGGAGTTGAAAGAGTAATACAATGAACATTCATATATCTACCAATTATCAATTACATTAACAGTTTTCTATATTTGATTTTTCAATATAATGTAGTACTTCTTTGTGTTTCTTTGTTTTTCAGGAAGTTGTTTTGTGTATTTCTGCTGAATCATTTGAAAATAAGTTTCAGGTATAATGACATTTCACCTCTAAATACTAGGGATTTTCTCCCACACACAATTATAGCACTAGTATTAGACCTAAGGAAATGAAAACTTACTAACATCCAGTTTATCTCCAAATTTTTCCCAGTTGCTTTTGAAAATATATTGTAATAGCTATGTTCTGAATCAAGATTCAGACTAAGTTTCACACATTCCATTCCAGCTAGAGATCTCCTTATCTCCTTAATCTCTTTTGAAGACCAATTCCCACTGTTTTTTTTTTTCTTTTTGGCTCACAATATTGACTTTTGGAAGCATTTGAGACAGCTGTCTTGTTGAATTTCCTACATTCTGGATTTGTCTCAACTCTTCTCATGATGTTATATAAATGGTTCTATGAATATTGGATTTTATCTACTATGTTATTTTTCCTTTCCTTTGGGGTCTGGTAATTAAGTCATTTGCCTCTTTTTCTCTCTCACAAGGTTAGATGAATACCAAGTTTAGGTTAGATAATTGGTGGAATATTACATTAACAGATGAATATAAGCTATTACAGCTGAATATAAGCTATTACAATAATGTCAGGGGTAAAAATAATGCTTTGGGGTAGGAAATGGAAAGAGAGAGAAACAGAGAGAGAGAGAGAAAGGCCTCTATGTTACCCAGGCTGGCCTCAAACTCCTGGGCTCAGGCAAGCCTCTCACCTCAGCTTCCCAAGTAGCTGGGACTACAAGCACAAGTCACCATGCCCAGCTATTTTTTATTCTGAAATAGGATGGATAGTATCATAATACCTAAGATTGCCTTTGGAAACTACCACAGTCACTGATGCCAGGACCCAATTTTATTGAGTATGCTGGGAACTTTTAGAGGACAAGTCAGGCTATTGGCTTGGCCTCCTCTTGCCACGTGATGATACTAAAAGCAGACAGTTCTGCTGATATGTATGGCATGTGAAATAACATCTGAGTGCCTACTATTACACTTGGTTGTACATCTGACTGTGATTATGTGTGGGCATGTGTGTACATGTTTACATGTGCATTCCCTCATTCCTCACAAAAACCTTATTTTGTAGATATTATTACCCCATTTTAGAAATAAGAATCATTATCTAAATATTTAAAGCCATTATTTACAAGAGATTTGCTTGGATTTTAAAGACTGTCAGATATCCATATACAAAATTATAAAGCAATTTCACCTCTTATGCCAACTCTGATTAACTACTAGTGTATAAGTAGAGTCTAGTCTTGAAAAGGACTCTGAGGACTTGCTTCATTCAGTGAGAAAGAATTCCGTAAAAATAGTCAATGTCTTCCAGGAACCCAAGAGAGGATGAATGTCAGTACTAATGTGAAATATTTGAGAATGCTACCTGACTCACAATGAGCAAATTCCCTCAATTTCTAACAGGCTTTTTTGGAAATCCTATATCTTTTCCCCTCCAAGACAGTTGTGATCCACTAAAAGTTTATCGATACAAGGTATCAAGACATTGGCTCTGCCAGACAACATGCATGTTGAAATATGGTGACACGTGAAAGAAGATGGGAGACTAAGTGAACTTTATAACAGTTTCCCAAAATAGGTGAGGTTACTGTTTACACCTGACTAGAAATAATTGCTGTGTAAATGGTCCCATAATGTTTCCTCTAACAAAGATTCTACACAAGAGAGCATTTAATGTGAAACAGCTTCATGGGCCATTTAGATGAAGTCCCCATTTTTGTGACTAAGAAATGCTGAATAGATGCTTTCTATTTAATTATTCTTAGAAAGTTCCAGACCCATGGAAAGAAAAGCAACATCTTAGGATGCCTTCTCCAGGCCTCATTTACCCCACTGTACTGAAGGCATTGTGACACTTCAGAGTCATTTTGGAAATAAATGGTAATTCGAAATGGAGGCAGATGATTTGATTTTATTATTAAGTTTAAGGCAATTAGAGACATAATTTGATTCCCTCTAGTATGGCTATTAAGTATAAAGTCATCAACAAAGTCCAAGATGCCAGCATGAAAGAAGAGAGAAAATGCTAAGAATTCATTCTCTACCCTTTTTAAAATCCTGCTGCTGTCTGCCATTTCCTACCCCAAGGCATTATTTTACCCCGACATTATTGTAATAGCTTATATTCAGGTATCACTTTACATTTGTTAATGTGCTACCCACCAATTATCTCATCTAAACTTACGAGGTAGGGAAGCCCTAACCTAGTGAGGTAGGGAAGCTGTTCTCATACTCATTTTACATTTGAAGAAGTTGACATTTAGTGAAGTCAGATGATTGGGCCATTATCACCTGAATTTGAAGAGACAGGGTAGTAATAAAAAAAACAGCTCTTTCTGTTTTCTTCTCTGACATTATGATGCATCGAGAAGTCAACATGAAAACATCACCCAGATAAATAGATGCTATTGGTTAATGCAATAGAATGTATTATTCCACATATCCTGCATTAATACTCAATATATTATTGATTAATGTGTTATTATACAGCTCCAAAACCTTCTCCCTTTTGTCTCAATCTTGTTTATATATCCCCACTCATCCTCACAACCACACAAAGAATCTTTCTCTTTTATTTTGGCAGGTTTTAAGGACCCAGGACTTTTCCTTTTTATTAATTATTCCATCATCTACTAGAGTCGTTAGTGTCCTGGTCACCTTCCCCATCACCAAAATGACTTTTAAAAATGTGCACTTTTTATTTTAAGGATTTTTTTTTTCAAGCTAAAGGAGAAAAATTTAAAATTATATGAAAGAATTACGTAAGGAGCAAGTTAAGATTACAGATTCCTAGAATCTGTCCACAGAGAATGAAACTATGTTGGCACTTCGTTGGGAACCCAGGAATGTGTATCTTTAAGACGTATTATAGAAAAATTTAATTCAAGTTATTTTCAGACCTAAGAAATATTGCAATTAAAAGGGTACTAGAAACAGCATAATGGGAAAGTTACATAGTGCTCTTAATTTTAAGAATTTTGTAGCTAGCGTCCTTTCTGTATGCTTTTGTCTCATATGATAAGATTCTTCCTCTCAATTATGTTCCTAAGGGACTTCTCTAACATCCACATTCTGATACCATCTTAGGGCAGGCAACAAAGATGTGCCTAGTCAGTATCGTACTGGACAAAACAGCTCTAGAGTCTATGGACATAGCTGTCATATACTATTAGGCTTTTATCCTTTACTAAATTCTGAGATGTAATAGCTCAAATGGGTAGCACAGTGTAAATCAGAAGTTCCCTTTTTTCTTCTATTACTAATATGTGAGATTCAGTTCAGTATTGTCATCTGTAATATAATATAATAAATCTTATTTGCTAAAGATTGTCAGAGGATCATTTAAGACATTTTCTTTTTAAAATAGAATTTATTTTTAGAGCTGTTTCAGGTTGACAGAAAAATTGAGCAGAAAGTACAGAGAATTCTCATACATGTCCTCCCTCATCTCCTCTGCTGCCCCCACTGCCAATTTCCCTATTATTAATATATTCCATGACTGTGATATATTTGTTACAATTAATGAAACAATAATAATACATTATTATTCACTAAAGTTTACATTTTACATTAGGGTTGACTTTCTGTGTTGTACATTACTGTGGGATTTGACAAATAAATGTCATGTATCCACTAGGAAGAACATCACACAGAATAGTGTCACTGCTCTAAAAACCCCTGTGCCGAAATACACTAGGGAGCAAGATGGCAAAATGGAAGACTCCACCCATCATCCCCTCCCACAACACCGATTTAATAACTATCTTCACAGAAAAGCACCTTTATAAGAACCAAAAATCAAGCGAGCACTCATAATACGTGGTTTTAACTTATTGTCACTGAAAGAGGCACTGAAGAGCTAGGCACTGTCTTGAGTTGGCCGTGCTACCGCTCCTCCATCCCCTGGTAGCAGCAGCATGGTGTGGAGAGTGTTTCTGTGCATTGGGAAGAGAGAGGGTGCAGCAATTGTAAGGTATTGAACTCAGTGCTTCCCTGTTATAACAGAAAAGAAAACGTAACCAAATCAGCTGAGGCCCACCCACGGAGGGAACCTAGCCAAACCTAGCCAGAGCAGTGGTGGGAACTTGAATTCATGCATGCCTCACCACCTTGTGCTAAAGTGCTCTGGGGCCCTTCATAAACTTGAAAGTCAGTCTAAGCCGCAATGACTGCACCCCCTGAGACACCAGTGGGGTGGCTAAGGGCGTGCTGGGATCACCCCTCTCCTAGCCCCAGGCTGTATAACTCTCAGCTCCAAAAAGATCCATTCTTTCCAGTTGAGGAAAGCAGAGGGAAGAGAGGGGAGAACTCTTCTCACTTCTCAGATACCAGCTGAGTTACAGCAGGATAGGGCACTGGCTGGAGTAGTAAGGTCCCCCTATCAGGCCCAAGCTCCTGGATGACATTTCAAGACATACCCTGGGCCAGAAGAGAACCCAGTGCCTTGAAGAGAAGAATCCAATCATGGCAGGATTCATCACTTGCTAACTAAAGAGCCCTTGGGCCCTGAATAGCCAGCAGCAATACACAGATACTACAGAGCCTTGGGTGAAATTCTGAGACTTGCAGGCTTCAGGGTGAGACTTAGTACATTACGAGCTGTAGTGACCATAGGGCAAGACTCTTTCTGCTTCATAAGAGTAGAGAGAAAAGTAAGGGACTTTGTCTTACACCTTAGGTGCCAGGTTGGCCACAAGAGCATGGAAAACTCAGTAGGCTCTTGAGGTTCCCATTCCAGGAATTGGCTCCTGGATGACATTTATGAATCTTCCCTGGGATATAGGGGAGCCCACTGCCCTGAGGGAGAGTTCTAGGCCAGACAGCATTTACCATAAGTGGACTAAATTGCTCTTAATCCTTAAAGAACATTGGCAGTAGTCTGCCAATAATCCCAATAGCTGTGTGGTGGTGATAGTCATGAGCTAAGGATCTTCTGCCTTTGGAAAGGAGAGGAAAGAGTGAGAAAGATTGTGTCTTGTGGTATGAGTGGCACTTTCCACAGTACAGAAGATGAGGTAGACTTCTAAGGTTTTTGATTCTAGTCCCTGGCTTTTGGACATCACCTTTTGACCTATGTGGAGCCTCAGGGAGCTCACTACCCTGAAGGGAAAGACAAAGGCCTGCCTGGCTTTGCCATCTTCTGATTGTAGAGTCCCAGGGACTTGAGAAAACATAGGCAGTAGCCTGGCTTCATGTCTGACCAAGTACAGTCCCAGTAGTGGTGGTCATAGAGATGCTTGTGTCACTCTATCCCCAGCTCCAGGAGGTCTGTTCCCTTACTTTCTCCAAAACAGGGTCTCTTTCCATTTGTTTGGGAGAAAATAAGGGAAGACTCTAGGGTTAACACCTGTTGAAGGAGAGAACCTGCCTTTGAGCTGGCAATCTGGGCATTGTAAAATAATTTGTTTAGCTGGTCTTTGGGTAAGTTGAAATTGTTTAGTTAAGTTTCTCCAATTTTGGTGGGAAAATTGATGTGATTGGGTGGCTTGGTCAGCAGTGATGTCATAACCTGCAGGTCTGCTTGATCATTGCCATAAACCAGTGGGCCAGGCAGCAAGCCATGGGCTCAAATGTGTGTAATAAAAATAGGATGTGTCCATAGATCCAGCAACTGCCGAAGTCAAAGAAAATGTACACACAGCCTCCCAAGTAGCTGGGAGAACAGGCATGTGCCACCACACCCAGATAATTTAATTTTTGTAGAGATGGGGTTCTGTTGTATTGCCCAATCTGGTCTTGAACTCCTGGGCTCAAGCAATCTGCCCACCTTAGTCTCCCAAAGTGCTGGGATTACAAGCATGAGCCACTGTACCCAGCCTGCTTCTGAATTTAATTAGCAAAGGATAATTTCATTGTTTCCAGTTTTGGCAACTGTGAATAAAACTGTTACAAATATTCCTCTGCAGGTTTTTGTGTGAACATGTTTTCAGCTCATACAGGAAAATACCTAGGAATGTGATTCCTGGATCATTTAATAAGTCTATGTTTAGCTCTGTGAAAATTGCCAAATTGTTTTCCAAAATGACTGTAACATTCTGCATTCCCACAAGCAATAAATGAGAGTTCCTGTTGCTCTGCACCCTTGTCGGCATTTCTTATTGTCAGTGTTTTGAATTTTAGCCATTCTAAAATTAATAGTTAATTAATAGTTGTTTAGTGGTATATCATTGCTATTTTAATTTGAATTTCACTAATAATATATTTCATGAAGCATCTTTTCATGCAGTTGTGTTTCATCTGTTTCTCTTCTTTGAAGTTCTCTGTTATTTTCTCCATTTTGTAAGTAGTTTTTTTTTCTTATGTTGAGTTTAAATGTCAGTCTCTTATTAGATAATTGTTTTGAAAATATTTTCTCCCACTCTCTGGCTTGTTTTTATTTCCCTTAAGCATATCCTTCACTGGGCAGAAGTTTAATTTTAATGAAGTACAAATTACCATTTTTTTCTTTCATGGAAAGAAAAAATGCTTTTGGTGTTGCATTTAAAATCTCATTGTCAAATCCAAGGTCACTTAGACATTCTCCTATGTTATTTAGAATTTTATATTTTGTGATATACACTAAAATCTATGATCCATTTGAACTTAATATTTGTGAAAACTGTAAAGTTTGTGTCTAGGTTCATTTTTTTACCTGTGGATCTCCAGTTGTTAGAACACTATTTGCTAAAAAGACTATTCTTTCTCTGTTTAATTGCCTTAGTTCTTTTGCTGAAGATCAATTGAGTACATTTGTGTGAACTTATTTC
This sequence comes from Ateles fusciceps, assembly GCA_036589455.1. Lineage (NCBI taxonomy): Eukaryota > Metazoa > Chordata > Mammalia > Primates > Atelidae > Ateles > Ateles fusciceps. The sequence continues at coordinate 877,510 of JAZHEH010000276.1, forward strand.
TGAGTATGCTATTCTATTCCCTTTGTCTATTTGTATATTCTTTCACCCATAGTGTATGACTTTGATTGCTATAGCTTTATAGTATGTCTTGAAGTTAAATAATGTCAGTCTTCCAACTTCGTTCTTTTTCAGTATTGTGTTGCCCATCCTTGATCTTTTGCTCTTCTATATAAATTTAGATTCTGTTTGTTGATAGCTACAAAATAATTTGCTGGGATTTTGAGATTGTTTTGTATCTATAGATCAAGTTGAGAAGAATTGGCATCTTAATAATATTGAATCTTCCTATCCATGAACATGGAATATCTCAACATCTGTTTAGATCTTTCTTGATTTTTTTCTCAGAGTTTTGTGGATTCCCCATATCAATCTTGTATTTTCTTAGTTATAACTATTTCATTTTTCATGCTAACATAAGTGGTGGTGTATTTTAAATTTCAAAACCCAACTGTTAACTGCTGACATATTAGAAAGTAATTTACTTGTGTATATAGACTTTTACCCTGCAAACTTTCCATGGCCACTTGTAGATGAATATTTTTATTTTTATTTTTGAGTTTGATATACATATAACCATGTCATCTGTGAAAAAAAATAATTTCCTGTTTCATAATTGTATACCTTTAATTTTCTTTTGTTATTTATTAGTTAGGACTTCAAGTATAATGTTTAATAGAATTGGTGAAGAAAAGAACATCTTTGCCTTTTTCCTGATCTTAGGAGTATAGCATCTAATATCTCACAACTAAGTATGTCAGCTTAGGTTTTTGATATATGTTCTTCATTAAGTTGAGGAAGTTTACCTCTATTCCTGGTTTGCTGAGAATTTTCACATGAATGGTTGGATTTTCTCAAATGCTTTTTCTGCATTTAGTAATTTAATAATGATTTTTACCTTTAGCCTATTGATATGATAGATTACATTAATTGATTTTCAAATGGCCATTATGACTGGTGTGAGATGGTATCTCATTGTGGTTTTGATTTGAATTTCTCTAATGATCAGTGATGCTGAGATTTTTTTAATGTTTGTTGACCAAATGTATGTCTTCCTTTGAGAAGTGTCTGTTCATTTCCTTTGCCTACTTTTTAATGGGGTTGTTTTCTTCCTATAAATTTGTTTGAATTCCTTATAGATGTTGGATTTTAGACCTCTGTCAGATCCATAGATTGCAAAATCTTCTTCCATTCTATAGGTTGTCTATTTACTCTGTTGATAGTTACTTTTGCTGTGCAGATGTTCTTCAGTTTAATTAGATCTCATTTATAAATTCTTACTTTTGTTGCAATTGCTTCTGGTGTCTTTGTCATAAAATCTTTGCCTCTGTCTATGCCCTGAATGGTATTGCCTAGGTTTTCTTCTAGGGTTTTTATAGTTTTGACTTTAAAATTTAAGTCTTTAATCTATCTTGAGTTGATTTTTGTATATGATGTGAAGAAAAGGTCCAGTTTCAGTTTTCTGCATATGGCTAGCCACTTCTCTCATCACCATTTATTAGATAGGGAATCCTTTCCCCTTGCTTGTTTTTGTCAGTTTTGTTGTACATCAGATAGTTGTAGGTGTGCAGTCTTATTTCTGGTTCTCTCTTCTGTTCCATTCATTTATGTGTTTGTTCTTTTACCAGTACCATGCTGCTTTGGTTACTGCAGCCTTGTAGTGTAGTGTGAAGTCAGGTAGTGTGATGCCTCCAGCTTTGTTCTTTTTGCTTAGGGTTATGTTGGCTATCCGGACTCATTTTTGGTTCCACATGAATTTTTAAATAGTTTTTTCTAAAGCTGTGAAGAATGTCAATGGTAGTTAATGGGAATAGCATTGAATCTATAAATTACTTTGGGCAATATGGCCATTTTCACTATATTGACTCTTCCTATCCATGAGCATGGGATGTTTTTCCATTTGTTTTTGTCATCTCTGATTTCCTTAAGCAGTGGTTTGTAGTTTTCCTTGAAGAGGTCCTTCACTTCACTTGTTAGCTGTACTTTTAGGTATTTTATTCTTTTTGTGGCAATTGTGAATCAGAGTCCCCTCATGATTTGGCTCTTGGCTTACCTGTTTTAGGTTATAGATATGGATATGCTAGCTATGTTTGCACAATGACTGTATCCTGAGACATTACTGAAGTTGCATATCAGCTTAAGAAGCTTTTGGGATGAGTTGGTGGGGTTTTCTCAATATAGGATTATGTCATCTACAAACAAAGATATTTTGACTTTCTCTCTTCCTATTTGAATACTCTTTATTTTTTTCTCTTGCCTGATTGCCCTGGCTAGAACTTCCAATACTATGTTGAATAGGATTGGTGAGAGAGGGCAACATTGTCTTATGCTGGTCAAAAGGAGAATGATTCCAGCTATTGCCCATTTAGTATTATATTGGCTGTGGGTTTCTCTTATATGGCGGTTATTACTTAGAGTTATTTTCCTTTAGTACCTAGTTTATTGAGAGTTTTTAACATGCAGGGATGTTGAATTTTATCAAAGGCCTTTTCTGCATCTATTGAGATAATCATGTGCTTTTTGTCTTTTGTTCTGTTTATTTGATGGATCATATTTATGGATTTCCATATGTTGAACCAACCTTGTATCCTTGGGATGAAGCCTACTTTATAGTGGTGGGTAAGCTTTTTGATGTACTGACGGATTTGGTTTGCTGCTATTTTGTTGAAGATTTTTTTGCATCAATGTTTATCAAGGATATTGGGCTGAAGTTTTCTTTTTGTTATATCTCTACCAGGTTTTGGTATCAGGTAGATGCTGGCCTCATAGAATGTGTTAGGAAGGAGTCCCTCCTTTTCAATTTTTTGGAATAGTTTCAATAGGAATGGTACCAGCTCTTCTTTGTACCTCTGGTAGAATTCAGATCACAGATTGTTAATACATGTGTTACAGGAATACAGTGTGAAACCTGATACACCTAGTTCTCATCTGTTCCAGAGAAAGGAAAATATTTTACACCCAATCTGAGATTTTCGGGAGCCTCTGCAAGATAGGGACAAAAGAAGCCATGTTTTAGAACCTTACTTACACAGTACTAATTCAAGATGAGAGAGCAAGTTACTATCAGATCTCTCTAGTTTCTTCTATCACAGGGTCTTTGCAGTTTTGGTGAATGAATGCTCTACTATGTCTACGGAAATAGATGGAGAAAGACAATGGCAGTGGGGCCCAATGAGAGACCACAGTGAGCAGCAGTCCAACCCTAGTCCCTAGAAGGCAGTAAAGGCAAATACATCAAAAGAAACAGAAGCACTTGGGAAACATTCCAGGGACCTCTCTCTACTACTCTGGGGCAATGCTAATTCTTGCAGGGATCTGGACTTTCAGGAAACAGGTTATACAAGAGACCAGAAGCCAGAGAACATTTACAATCACTTCTTAGTAGTTTTCAGTTTGTCATGGAGTGGCTCTAGGATCTAATGGTTTATTACCAGAGGTATATAAGTCTGTACATGTTTGGGATAGGGAGAGTAAACAGATGAAGTCAGCTGGGTAGAGTATTACCATAGACCGTAGTAGTGCTAACTAAGTTTGCTCAGAAAAGAGGAGTCTCAGACTTTTTGTGATGTCTACCATGTTCTTGGCATTTTATATTTGAAGTTTAATTCTGAAAACATCCAGTGAAATAGGTGTTACATCTCCAACATTCTAAGGTTCATTTAGGCCAGAAATTTGTTCAAAGATACATGGTAGACAGAGATATGGTCCCAGAGCAATGCTAGTCTCTTCTGCTTTGCTGCTTTCTGTAATTACCGAAAATCTCTTGCTTAAGAAGGGTCTCCGGGCATCTTGGCAGTGAAGGTTATCTCATAAAGAAATGCTTGTACTCAAAGTAAATAGCATCACTTTTACGACCTTAGCTGTCTCATCTGTTTCATAGTTCTAGGTATTAAATTATATTTCATTATGTATATATCTAAAATAATATTAGTTTTGGGGTGGAATATTAGAAGTTACCACAAAAGAGACCCTTGTATTAAATTGGTATGTCAAATGGGTAAGAGACGATCATTTCCTTGTGAATATTTAATAAGTAATATTTGTGGGTAAAATAGAATCCAAGGGGACTTTGGGTATATATATATATGTAAAATTTTCAGAACACCATTTATATCCACTTTTGATATTCTCCCTACTTCTCTCTATGGAACAGCTTTTTTGTTTGTGCTACCTTTTCTCCAAATTTCATATTCAGAATTTGTTGCTTTTCAGAGCTCCACAGGAGATCATCCAAAGCTGGCTCTCTGGCCATTACTGGTGGACAAAAATCTGGGTAATGATGGAAAAATAATCATTTCGATTTCTTCAAATAATTTACATACTTTCATGCAGTGTGAATAAAAACCTCTGGCAGCTAATTGAATTGTGGATTTTTGATGCCAATTTTATGAGGCTATGCAAACCCAATGCTAGTTTAGCATGGTTGCCACCAACAGAGTGACTACAATATGCCCATAGGTGAGGAGTAACATGAATTATACAGAACAACTTTGTCATGAAATCCTTTATGATCACATTCAGAAAGCCATGAACCTTACCCACTTGCTATATTTTAATTCACTGCCACACTTGTGAGCACACATATAAATCAATGTGCATCTTTGCAAGATAAATCTCACACCAAATTCAGAGTGAAATTAGTGTATCCTAGTTTGTAGAATCTATGTGACCTGACTACAAAGATCATTTTTAATTAATCAGAACTAAGATTTTAATAAAGAAACAGCAGGTGAGCTAACCACAAAATTAAAACTCCCAACTGTCTGAGAGTAACAAAGTCATAAATATAAAATACCTCATTTGCATCTTTGAATAATGTCCTTGTTTAATAAGGATGGGACACTAGGTTGACCAGCAGAGGGCAAGTTCCTGTAGGTGTTGGCACTTCCTGGTTCAGTCTTGTTGCAGTTTCTTCCTCAGTCTTTCACTGTGTAATGGAGCAAGGCCTGTGTGGTAATTAATTGCCATCTTTGGCATGTTTTTATCAGTGATTTTTACACCCAATTGCTCAATTGCAATATCATATCAGCTGCATTTCAACACATCCTAGAGAACACAAATGTGCCTTTGGTTTCATAATCAAGATGGGTGAATTTAAGAATTATTACTATTTTTTTTCCCAGAAATGATGTCAGTTTATCTCTTTGACAGCAGTAGAGCTTTCCTGTTAATCGTCAAAATTGTACGGCTTTTTAAACAAGGTAGATCAAGGTTTGAAATCAGGCTCTGCTGTCTAGTGGCTGTATGAACTTCTACTGATTTTTAAAATTATTTGGTTACTTAAAGTGCATCTATTTGCTTATAGTAAAATATAAATAATTATATCTCAAGGCCCTATTGAGGTTTAATGATCTTAATAATTCACGAAATATGTACTTGAAGATTTTCAGCTTACACATATATTCAGAACATAGCCCCAGTAAATTTACTTCAGGAATTTCTGAGCACCATACCATGAGCTATACCAACTACCTCTATGCAAACAATTGAAGCAAGAATACCATCTGCTGTTTTAATAATTGTAAACATGACACAGAAATGATAGCAAGTACACAGAAATGATAGCATTTTATAGTTCATAAAATGCTTTTAACTGCATGATTTTTCTTCAACTTTTTAGCTAGGCAGGGCAGATATTAGGATCTTCATTTTACTATGAGGAAATTGAGCCTCAGGAGATTATGCAAGTTGTCCAATAGTGCATTGTGAGTTGATGATAGATATGGGGCTTGACTATGTCCACTCTGATGCCCAGTCTGGGGCATTTTCAACCCACAATCTGGTACCCCTCAAGAGTCAGAGCACCTTCCCTTCTCATTCTCAGCCTCTGTATCTGCAACAAAGACAATTAGGCCCAATTACCTCCTAATTTCTTTCCAGCTTTGACATTCCAAGATGTCCTAGGATAATTTTCATGAAAGAAATGATTCTGACACCATTATAGAATTACCACTGTAATCATAATATTTGTATCATCCTTATAGAATGAGGCTTCATGGCTTAGAAATATTGATGCAGCTTCTTGGAGAAAGAGAGGAGGTGAGAAAAAGGATGGTAAGGCTCTACTGGTCCCCAGGCAAGTTAATTATTAGATATTTAAAATTTTAATTGTTTCACTTTCCTTTAACACCTATTAAATATCACCTAGCCTCATTCTAAATACTACCCAACACCGTATGCCATAATACAAATCTATCAAACTTTTTTCAAAATCGGTAAACCACAACACATCAAATAAACGTCTGTCTCTCACTGACATTCAAACACCACACCTTAAAACCAAGCCAAATAACTCCAAAAAAACAGAAGTAATCATAGTGACAATAATAATAAAAATAAATATGTGTATGCTTTCTATGTACCAGAACTGTGTTTAGTGCTTTAAAGGTATAAATTCACATATGGTTTTTGACCTTATGAGGTAGATACTACCCATGCTACATAGCCCAGTAACTTGTTAAAGCCCTCCTCTTTATCTCTTCTGCAGCGTTTTTTGTCCATACTATCATCATTTATTTGCTATTTACTGTAATAGTCTTTTTGCTGCTCTTTTTCTACTCTTAATTACCAATATATCACTCTACAAAGAACTTGGACTGATCTTTTAAAACACAAATGTAACCATGACATTCTCATGGTTAAATTGTTTCTGAGATTTTCATTGCACTTAGAATGAAAGTTAACCTCCTTTCCATGCCTAAAAGGCATATCTGGCCATCATCTACCTTTGTAATTTCATATAATCTGATGCCCCTTCCTTTTTCTGTCATCATCCTTCAACCACATTAAAATTCTCTCTGTGACTTAGCTAAACCAAGAATCTTCTCAGTCCATGGGTTTCCCCATGAGGTCTCTGACTGGAATGCTTTCTTTCCTACTCTTTTGTTATTCCAATGCACATCTCAGAATTAATGTCATTTCTTCAGAAAGGCTTTCCTGGACTACCTAATTTCAGGTAGGATGCACTTACCTCTTTGGCTCCATGCCTTGCTCCTGAATTGTACTTAATATAGTTGGTAGTAACAGAGTTACGTGCATATTTACTATTGTGTGTGTTTTCATGGAGGAAGAGTTCATGTCTATTTACCATTACACAACTTTTTGTAGAAAGTAGAGATGAATTAAATAGCAAAGCCAAAGACTGAACTTTTTCATTCTTATTAAGCATCCTTATTTATTTCTCCCCCAATTTCTTCCACCAAAAATGACAAGACATTTAAAGAAACAATTTCTTGGGTAAAAATAAAATTGAAAGAACACATGAAGCAATAATATAAACAAAATAAATAAAAATTGCTCAAGGATAATAAAAGAATAAGCAGGTTTATATAGATGATCTCCATTTTTATGATGTAAGAATTTCATTCTCATTTTATTTAAAAAAAGAATACTAGTTTATGTGATGTTAACATTTCGGGTATTCTGGATCTAACTAAAAAAGAAATGATAAGAAGATTACTGGGGAAAGGGAGCTAACATCCATCTAATAATTAGGAAGGTACTCAGGGATGAAATTGAAAAACTACTAGGCCCAACATTTAATTGGAAAGGCCATATGATGTATGTCATAAAGTCATAATTATATGGATGAGGTGAATAGTGACTGGTTTACCAAACCCCAGAATAACAGATCTGGTAGACACCATCCCCAGCCCATAGCTTTGAAACTTGAAAGAATTACGCATCACACTTAAGGAAAATAAAGTAACAAAGTTAAAAAAAGATACATTTTAGAGATTTTATGTAAACTCATGGATAATAGTACCCTGGTGCATTAAGGGGAATTAGGCATTGGGGGAATCTATTATTTAGCTTTTTAACCAGATTCTTTGGGGTAAAGACAGGTTTGTCACGAAACCATCTGTTCATGTCATAGATTCAATATATATTTGATGCAACGTGTTAATTTATTACCTACCAGTGCATAGTATTTTAGTCCACATTTTGATGTCAACTACTTTTTTCTTATTTTACTGAAATCTCAGAGCGATCTTTCATTTAAGTAGGGCCAATCTACCATTCGTTAAATGACTGCAGGATCAAATAGTCCTCTGGAGTGTATTACCTTCTCCCTAACTTTACCCTTGACTCTATCTGAGCTGTCATCCCAGGAGGATGATTTCCTACTCCCAGCCCCAGTGGCAAACCATTGGACCTGTTCTTCCAAAGGCTTTGTTCTTACCTTACATCATTTATTCATTTGTTTATCAATAAATATTTACGAAACACCTACTACAAACATCCTAAGTGCTAGGGAAATAAAATGGAAAAGATAGGATCACAATTTCTCATCTTGCAATGCGTACAAGAAAAAGAAAAAAAATGGGTGATAACAGTACAACATGTAAAATGCCACAAGAGAGATATGCAAGAAACAAGAAAATTAGAGGATGGAAAGTCTTAAAGAAAAAATGACATTTGAGTTGAATCTTAACAGGACAAGTTCATAAGGCAATCCTGGGGAGGTGGAAGGCAACACTTATAGAAAGGAGAGGGGCATGTTAGAACATAATATGCTTAAAAATGAAATTCATTTATGGGAAGAAATACCTAGAGAATATCAACTTAAGAAGAAATAATCCTTAGAATTTGAAACTCTGTTCTGGAATGGTTTGGGAACACTGAGAGAAAGGTTTTCATTGGATTTTGAGAGAGATAAAAAAGCTAGGCAAACTTTCTAATCTCTAACCTATTCAGCTAGATGGATTTTGGTGACATACTCTGGAAGAACAGGAGGCGGAACAGTTGTGTGTGTGTGGATTGTGTGTGTGTTGGTGTATATATTAGAGAGGGAGAAGGGTGATGGTGTAAGATAATGGGTTCAGCCTTTGGACATGTTAATTTTGATGCACTTTTGGGCCCTTTAGGCAGAGATGTGCAAGAGATAATGTGATCACACTCATGAAGATGAAGAGCAGGGTTTTGCTGGAGATAATGACAATGACAAAATCATGCAATGACAGTGAAAGCCATGCCATGTGTACGAAGGTGTAGAAAGAACATATGGAGTGGGCAGAAAAATGATGTCATTTAATTAGAAGTTACAAAATGATATGACTTCCTTTGAGGGAGGCTATTAAATTCTGCTACAATGGTTTCAATTTAGCAAATGGGAAAATGTGAGCACATATCAGGCCTTCCTTCAATGAATGGCTACTTACTGCTTGCCAGGCAACAAAAAAAGAGAATAGGGCAGATTTATACAAAAGTTAAGCAAGTTATTTTTTTTTAAGCAAAATTAAGTCTAACTGAGCTCCAGAGTGTGTTGATTTCTAATTGCCATCTTCTAAAAGCCAGAAAAAATAAACTTCCAGTTTCCATGTTGCAACGTTAGGAAGGGATATATAAGCAAGTATGATATTACATCCTTGGAAAAGCTGCATGAGTATGGAGTAGCTCTTTGCTTCTAACAGTGAAAAGGGCAATGTAGAAGTGGGAGAACTCTGTTTGACAGACTGCTCAGAGGATATGTTTTGCCTTTTATGTCTAGCAAGCTTGAAATGTGCATTAATATTTGCCTCCATAGCAAAACTTGTGAAAGTAATTGAGCCAGAAGCACACAGCAGTCAAACAATGGTCTAAAAGTAGCTGCAATGTTGCATTCTACCAAAGGCAGGTGCCTGTATTTGGGAGTATCCTTCCTCAGGACCATAGGAGGATATGACTTCAGGAAGTTGGTCATTTCTCCCTTCTCTGGCTATAGTTTCTTGTTAGATTAAGATATAAAAAGCTAAAGAAATAGATGATAGGTAGACAGGTAGCTAAGCAGAGACACAGACATATACTTAATGTGCAGGAGGCAAGGATGGAGGAGGCTTGGAATAAGGCTGCTGCCCTTTACCCCCTTGCCCTATTCCCAGTTATCTTCTCACCTTTGGGGATTTTAATATCTGATTTTCTTTTATACTTAAGCATATCGAAAACTATTAGATTTTTCATTGATCATTCTAAAACTAATCCAAGTACAGATAAGCTTGGGTGAGTCAGAAGAATCTGAATGAATGTAAAAGTAAGAAGTTATCTAGTCTGAGAATCATTAGAAACAATATGCCTTTTTATCAAAATAGACCCTTGAAGGCTGGGTGTGGTAGCTCACATCTGTAATCCCAGCACTTTGGGAGGCCAAGGCAGGTGGATCACCTGAAGTCAGGAGTTCAAGGCCAGCCTGGCCAACATGGTGAAACCCTGTATCTACTAAAAATGCAAAATTAGCCAGGCCTGGTGGTACATGCCTGTAATCCCAGCTACTCAGGAGGCTAAGGCAGGAGAATCTCTTGAAATCAACAGGTGGAGGTTGCAATGAGTTAAGATAGTGTAATTGTACTCCAGCCTGGGCAACAAGAGCAAAACTCTATCTCAAAAAAATAATAAATAAATAAATAAATAAAATGACCCATGGAGCCCCTCAAGAAAGCTTGAATATAGCATGGAAGTAGATTAGGGATTTAACCAAAGACTTTAAATTCTAATTACTTGAAAAATAATTAAAATTGATTTTTAATATTTTATTTTGCTAAGATTTTAGTTATATTTCAGAACCTCCTCATAACCATTTTCTGAATTAAATTTTGTCTATGACAGAGTTCTATGTGCTTATTTCCCTAATAAATATCAAAGCCTTTTCATGCTGTTTATTTCTTATCAACTCTACAAAGTTAAGTTAGAAATTACATGTTACCAGTTGACCATTAAGGGACTTAAATTTTTAAATAGAGGCAAACTTTAGAAATTGATAATATGCCTTTATCCGCACATAGCTTAACTCTTTGAAGAAAATAGGCAAATACAGTTACTATCTGTCTGTTTCAGTGGCAGAAAATATTAATTTAGCATTATTGTCTACTATATTTGAGCAAATATTATTTAAAGAAGTAACACTCTGAGAATCAGAAGAGCTGTGTTCTCACACAGACCTTTTTATAGCTATCTCTGTGATATTAATAATCTACACTCTCATTGTATCTCCATTTTCTCATTTTCAGAAATGAAATAATTAGACTAATTCCTTTCACTTTAATATTTTGTGAGACTACGAAATAGCATGGATTCAAAGTACCTAAGCAAACCTTGGCAGGAGAGAAGGGTGTTATCCCAGGCTCAGGCAGATCCATGTCCACTTGCTACAAAAGACGATGAGACATGCAGGGGCCAGTAACTTTTCCATGCCTGGTTGCAGGGATATTCATATGGATCTCAGAAGCCGAAAGCTGCAAACTTTTCCCAATTCAAGGAAGGCTTCCAGGTGAGCAGATTCTCTTCTGCTGACTACCTTTAGTTATCTACACTCTGAAACTAGCAGAGGCAAAGACTCCAATCAGATACACATGGTTACCTGGTGCCACTGTGCATTATATGATTAAGTCTCTAAATAGCATTCCAGTCATAATGAAATCTGGATTGCAATTGTTGGTGCATCCCCTGCCTATCTGTGTGTTGAATAAATATTGTACTTCCTATGACTCAAGCTTGCTGAGATGCTCCTAATTCTTTTATAGCATGAGGGTTCTTAAGCAGGAACAAGGTCATGCGAAAGGGTAGCAAGCTCTGTTGCGCACCGTTTCACATACCTGTTTTTGTTTCCATAAATTTGCAATTACTTTTCCTTTCAGCTTAAACTAATTAGGGCATCTTTTTTTCCCCCTCCAGGTGTTACATAGGCCATTTTAATGTGAATCAGCTAAAATGCTGGAATAGATCAAATCTTTAAGCTTTTCACCTCCCTAGTGAGCCTAGTTTAACAGGAGTCTTTAAGGCTTGCTGAGTAACGCTGTCTTCTAGCCTCTGAGCAAGAAACCAGGAGAGTTAATAATGATCACAGTAGAGAATTCATTAAGCTGCTCTAATGGAAGTCTGGAGATGGGGGCAAGGTGGTTAGGCCCCCAAATTTGACCTGATTGGGCCTGGACTCTGGCATGGAAAGACAACTAACATGCCATGCTTAGATGTGAAAACGTCTAAGAACTAGATGCTGGAACATATTATTTACCCTTATACCATCTCTCTAAGATACAAATTATTATCACCACTTTACAGATGGCTCAGAAAGGTTAAGTAATTTGCCCTAGGTCACACATCTACAAGTACAAGAGTTATGATTAGAATGCAGGTCTCTCTGTGTTCTTTCTTGTTTCTTAGTCTGCTGGGTAAGAAAGTGGAGGCTTAGTGAAGTACACAGCAACATGAAGAATAATTTGGGGGAATAAATTCCCTCCGGTAGCAAGAAGCTGACTGCAGCCTGATATCACAGGGTGTGAGGCAGGAACAGCTAGTGAGTCTGAATGAATGACAAGTAGGGAGGGCAGGCTGGGAGGGGAAGCAACCAGAGTTCCAGCTTTGCAGATAATTATCTGGGGTCTCCAGGATATTTACGGAGAAGGCCCAACTTACAATTTACTATCAAGGCCCTGCAAGGACCTTAGTTATGTTGGGGTTCCAGCTTTACTGCTCATTGCTAATCCTAACATGCCTCACATTATAGGCAAAGAGCATGAAGAAGTGTGCCTCTTCGCTGGACTTGCCATACCAGAGGGCTCTCCCTAGGCTCTGCAGATTTGCCTCTTCTCATGCACCTATTCCTTCATCAAAGCCCAGACCAAGTGTCTGTAACCTCTGAGTCCCTCAGTTGAAAGTGAATCTCTGGCTGAACTCCCTTAAATACACGTTACGTTTATCAAGTAATAACCACATGGCAGTTTCATACAGTCCTTGTACTCACCGTTAGTCTCTGGTTCCTAAAAGTTAGAGCAAGAAATATGGTAGATAAAGTACAGACTTTTGATTTGAAAATCTTTCCTTCTCCCTACCCCAATCTCCTGCACAAAGACAATGCTCAGAAAATATAGCTGAAATAAAAGAGCTAACTCCCATCACTGCGCTTCCTTTTCTTTTCCTCAGTAGAACCACTGATTGCCCATTGAGCAAGTCTTTCTTCATTAAGCACTAATTCTGTAGATAGTTCTGTGATGGACCAGGTAATCTAAAGCATTTTCTGTCATGCTAAGACACCATGTTACTCTCCTCTGGGGGAAAACGTGAATAGGTATACAGAAGGGAAGTAACATAATCAGACTTGTTTTTCAGAAAAATGTTTCCTGATGCAATGTTAAGCATTGAATGGCAAGAGGCAAGCAGACAGGAGGGAGAACAGAGGATGTTGGCACTATTCCAGGCAGAAGATGATAATGGGTTAAATCCATCTTTACTGTGGAGAGCAGGACTCATGGCACAATATAACTGTGGGTGTTCATAGCCCCTTTAGAGCCCAGGTCTCATTGCCTGTAATTATTTACAGATAGTGTTTAGTATCTGATCATTCCCTCCTTTCTACTCCATGGAGTTTTACTTTTATTCTTTGTAGATTTACCAAGCATAAAGAAAACATAACTTATTATTAAGAAAACCACATATTTCTTTTATATAATAAATCATTTATAGCATTAAGCAGAAATGAATTCCTGAATGGGATGGTTTCAAAACACTGTCATGAAATAGCTAGGCACCATACCTATTTTGCTACTGCTGCTCACCATGGATGCCTCTCCATCAGACTACAGCTAGAAAAGGGAATTTAGAACCTGACCAGGTGATATGCAGACTCATTTGGCTGAACTTTAGTCTACACAAATGAACAACTTTCACCAAGATGGCCTCTGACTACTCACTCAAGAACAACTCTAAGCAGGAAAAATAGAAGTGTTTTCTTCAGAATTGTTCATGCTTATTGGAATAGGAGGCTGGATCTGTCCAGTATCAGTTTAACCAGGGATGAAGAACACTCCTTCCATACCTGCCTCTAGATGTCTAGGACCAGATACCCCATTCCAAGATTGTGACAATGCAGTGGAAAGCTGAAGGAGGATTTGTCCACCAAAGGAACAGATGGGAACTGAACAATGATGAAATATTTTTAAGCTATCAATCTTCTAGATGATCTAAAGGCAGTGTGGTAGCTGTAAAGATTACTGGGAGTCCTCATAGTGACAATGAAAAACCAATTTCTGTCCTAAATCTAGGCAGTATATGTTCTACCTTTGAACTGGATAATATGGGAGGGAAGACTCTCAGAGACAAACAATGAGAGTTTCTAGTGCATCCTTTGTAGGATACGGTGTGTATAAACAAGGAATCCTTTATATACAGAAATACACCACATGCATCCTTTATCCCCTACTGTTCTAACGTGCGTGCATATAGTTCTTTGCTTTTTTCTTTTTAAACTTACATTTATCTTGAGGAATGTTTTCGATCAGCATACAAAGAACGTCCTCATTTTCTGGCATTAGAGCTGCATATTATTTCACATGGAGTCATTATATAAGACATCTGGTGATATACCTTTAGATTTTGGCTAATTAGATTTTAACAAATTATTGTAAATATGCTGTGATATGCATACCATTTTTGGTATTTGTGGGAGTGTCCATTTATGATAAAATTCCCAACATAGTGGTTATTAGATGCTGTGTTCTCCAACAATCTGAACATTTTTAATAGAAAGTGATATCTTAGAGACTTTAAAATTTATATTCTTGTTATTAGAGACTAAACAGTGTTTTACATTTTAAGGGTCATTGACATACTTTTACCATTCATTTCTTTTATTGATTTTGTTAACTTGTTATTCTTTACAAATAAGAGCAATTAGAACTTTGTGACCTTTATTGCAAATATTCTGCACATTTTTTAGAATGTGGTTTTGGCTTTATATATTGTATTTCTTTCCCTAAAGACATGTTTAATCTTTTTGTTTTCATGTTATTAATCTTTTATGGCTTCTAGATTTAGGACCATACTTTCTAATTTTTTACCATATTTTTACCACATTATATTAAAATTTAGTTTTGTTTACTTAATAGACAAAAACTATAATTTTCTGTGCCATACTTTGAGTATCTTTTCCACTCAAAGATATTTTTGTAAGTCCCCATTGTTTTACTGTTTTATTTTCCACCCCTGTTATGGTGTTTTCCATTTAAATATTTTATCTAACTGTAATTTATTTTCCTCATAACATATGAGATACGAATTAAATTTCATTAGTTTTTCCAAGTAGCTACCTGGTTTTACCAATACAATTAATTAAATGTTTTTTTCTCAGTTATTTGAAATTCAATCTGTATCACATACTACATTCCCCAGGGATTTTTAAATGCATTTCTATCCTTTTTTATTTCATGGTTTGTCTATTCCCATGCCAGTGCCACAATGTTTTGTTTTGTTGACGTTACAGTATGTATCAGTATCTGCTTGAGTTGCATTAGATCTCAAAATTTTCAAGATTATTCTTTTCATTTTTCAATGTGGACTTTAATGTTTGCTTTTTGGTTACAAGGTTTCCCCTGTTTACTTGAAGTGGTAACCATGCATGACCATTTATCTCCCTACAAAACTTTGCACTAAAATTGTCATATGTATAATGTTTACATATATAAAATACTTACATTACAATGTTAGTATTATTGCCTATACCTAGGTATAGTTATTCATTTTATTAATCCTACTTTGTGTTCATTAAAGTTTTTAAATTTGTAAATTTATGTTTTTCACCAAATATGTAAACTTTTTGGCCATTTTTTCTTGCCACATTTTCTCTTTCTTCTTTTCTGGGACTCCAATTACCGATATGTTACATCTTTTTATATTGTTTAACAATTACACGAAGCTGTCTTTCTAGTTATCTAGTCTTTTATCTTTTATTCTGTTCTTCAAGTTAGATAATTTTTATTTAAAATCTTCAAATTTTCTTACTATTTCTTCTGTCATCATCATTCTGCTGTTTACTCGATCCTAGTGGGTTTTTTGCAGGGAAGACCTTATCACAGAATGCAGGGCTCTGTAACTCTTACTCTCTGGTTTCTAGGACCTACTCTTTGTTTTCCATTGGCAATTTTGCCTCAAACCCTGGTATTTCAAGTCAGTAAGACTACACACTTTCTATCATAGTTTGAATCACCCTATAAAGAATTGACTGTGACCTACTCTCAACCAACTCTGTAAAAAATAAATCACGAAATTTCATTTTCTTCTTTCAAGTGCCAACTCTCCTCCAATGACTGCAGATATTGTTCACTCTATTGACTTCAGGTAGATATGTTACTTTTTTCCAGAATTAATAGTGATTATTTATAAGACAGTTAGTGTGATAGGAGCTTTCTTGGTCATACTGGAAACAGAATATCACAACTTTTTAATATATATTTTAAAAATACAGTTGAAATATCCTCCTGATATGAGATTTTGTGTATATACACACACACACACATTTCCTGGAATTCTAATGCTAGCTTTATTTTAATCTAGTTTTCTTATAATTTTGAGTTTTATTAAATTGTGATCAGAAAATTTTATGTATCCCATTTTACTTCTTTTAATTTATTGACATTTACTTTGTTGTCCAAAATGTGGCCAATTATTGTAAATGTATCCTAAACTCTTGAAAATAAAGTGTACTGTCATATGTTTATTGCAACACTATTTACAATAGCAAAGACATGGAACCAACCCAAATGCCTATCAATGATAGACTGGATAAAGAAAATGTGGTATATATACACCATGGAGTATTATGCAGCCATAAAAAGGAATGAGATCATGTCCTTTGCTGGGACAGGGATGAAGCTGGAAGCCATCATCATCAGCAAACTCACACAGGGACAGAAAACCAAATACTGCATGTTCTTACTCATAAGTGGGAGTTGAACAATGAAAACACATCAGACAAGGAGAGGGGAACAACACACACCAGGGCCTGTTAGGGATGGGGGTTGTGGGGGAGGGAACTTAGAGAACAGGTCAATAGGTGCAGCAAACCACCATGGCACACATATACTTATGTAACAAACCTGCATATTCTGCACATGTATCTCATGTTTTTTAGAAGAAATATGTTTTAAAGTTTGCATAACGAAAAGAAGAAAATAAAGTGTATTCTGTTTCCAGAGTAAAAATTCTTATATAACTACATTTGCTTCTTATATTAGTTGTCAAATATGTTGCTTTGTTTTCTATATCTTTATGCTTGCAGACAAACTAATGTATCATTTTTCTGTTTATATGTTTTTTCTTTAAACACGTATATTATTTTACATAATCATACATATACATAAAATCAGTTTTTATTTTTTCATTTTTTGGTGTCAATAACAACTTACGTTTTATTTAATGGTTTTTGACTAAAATCAGCCTTTCCTATTGTTAAGATTGTGAATCTTCTTTTTAAATTTTGTACATAGTTGTCTGCATCCTGTGGTCAAATTTTATATTTTATTTGATTCTACAACAAATTGTTTTATGTATATCTATTTTACATGACTTCAAATTGAAAATTTGTCTTGTGATTTATATAAATTATTTTACTTTACACAAAAATTTGTCATATTTACATTTAGTGATATTAGATATATTTGCTCTTAGTTCTATAATGTCAGCCTGCATTTTATTTTCAGATTGTAAGGTTTTAGAAAATCATTCATTCTTGTATCATGTATTATTATGTATTTACTATTTTGTTAATGTATTTTGTGTTATTATTTTGATGATGGAAAGTTTTAGCCAGGCACAGTGGCTCATACCTGTAATCCCAGCATTTTGAGAGGTTGAGGAGGGAGGAATTCTTGAGTCAAGGAGTGCAATACCAACCTAGGCAACATAGTGAGACCTCATCTCTACAAAATATATTTCTTTTTAAATTAGTCAGGTATGGTGTCCTGTGCCTATAGTGCCAGCTGTGGGGGAGGCTGAAGTGGGAGAACCACTAGAGCCCAGGAGATCAAGGCTACAGTGAGCGCTGCAGTCCAGCCTGGGTATTAGAGCAAGACCCTGTCTCTCAAAAAAAAAGGAAGTTGGTGTAATGTTCTGGTATATTATTATATTTTTACATAAAGCTCAAACTCTATTTTTTAGAGTATATCATCTACAAATAAATGTAAATTAATGTTTTCTCTTTCTTCCTGTTTCTTTTTACCTTTAATTTCATCAGTCACCTTCACCATATTGATTTCATCAATGTTCTTAATGTTCATCTTTTTGTTCTTAAACTTACTCATAATCAATTGTTTTATCATATTTAAATATGTTTTGAGTCCTAAGTGTATTTGTGAGTGCTAAGTATATTTATACTGCCTATCAAACTCAATTATCCTTTTCTTCAAAACTCATGTTAGGGACAATTTACATAAGTGAAAATGCCTTTTTAGACATTAGACGTCAGAAAATGAAGTCCAGTGGTCACTAGGAGATGGAAAATAAATTAATGAATGAGTCCTCTTATTGCCCAGGCTTAATGCTTTGAAAGCATTTTCACACTGTAGTGAGGGACTATGAAGCCAGGTATACCAGGAAGAATCATTAAGCAGTGATGAAATTCACTCTAAGAAAACTATGATGGCTAAATCTCACTGGACACAGTATAAAAAGGTGACACAGAGCAAGGCTCTGTAGAACCACACAAGGTTCTGCAGAGAATTTTTATATTCAACAAAATACTGGGTAATATAATACATCTATATGAAAAAATTGTCCAAGACTGTGAAAAGAATTGTCTGAAAAAATTTAGAGTGAGTTGTACCTGTTACACTACGAGAGCAAAGACTAATGCCTTTTCCTACCAGCTAGACTGGAAATAACAGTGCTGATTCTCACCCTGAAGCCAGCAACTTTTAGAGGCTCACCCAAGGCCCTCCATGTAGGACCTGGGTTTTGCTGCTGGTTATTCAGGGTCCAGGGGGTCTTCAGTTTTCAAATAATGAATGGCACTAGCACTGGGTTCTTTCCTTTAAGGCAGTGGGTTCCCTTCTGACCCTGGGTGTGTCTAGAAATGTCTGGGAGCTAGGGCCTGAAACAGGGGCCTCACAACTCTGACCAGTGCCCTATCTTGCCATGGCTGAGCTGGTATCCAAGATGCAAGACAAAATCCTTTCCTGTCTTCCATCCTCTCTCCTCAAGCAGAAAGATGGGATATCTTTTGGAGCCATGAACTTTGCAGCCTGGGGTAGGGGAGGGGCAATGCCAGCTCTCTCTTGGCTGCCCCAGCTGGTGTCTCAGTATATCATGTGCCCCACCAGTCTACTGTCTCTGGGCCTAATTCAGAACCAGACCTCACTTAAGAGTTGCAATCCTCATGGCCAAGACTGCCTTTCAAGTTTACTTGGAGACACAGTGCTGTAGCCATCGGTGTCAAGGTTTGCATGTACTATTGTTCTGGCCACTGGTATCAGCAATTCCCACCTGGCTAGGGCTGGTTTTAATGCTCCCTCCATGGACGGGCATCAGCTGAGTTTGGTCTGGTTTTCCTTCCTGCTCTATTAGGATGCACTGAGTTCATTGCCTCATAATTGCTGTGTTCTCCCTCCCCCCAGGGCCCAGAGAGGCTCTCTGTACCATGCCAACCACCATGGAGAACATGGCAGGAGGGAGAGGTGGCATCAGAGATTCAGGACTGCCTTTTGCAGCGAGTTGAAGTTAAAACCAGGTGCTGTGAGCTCTCACCTGATTTTTGGTTCTTAATGAACGTGTTTTAGTCTGTGTAGATAGTTGTTAACTTGGTGTCCTTGCAGAGGAAGATCAGTGGAGCTTTCTATTCCACCACCTTGCTCCATACCCCTCTGGAAAGTTTTCTTAAATGATATAGTTCAAGATAGATTCAGTTTTATAAAAAAAATTTTCAGTTATCCAATTCATGCATTTTTGGTCTCTCCCTTGCCTATTTTCGTTTTTAAATAATCCTTTAAAGAATAGTTATTTATATCCATTTCATTTTGTTGCCTTTTAAAATCCTGTCCTTTATAACACTTCTAGAGTATTTAGCAATGCGTATTCTCCCATTACTATTAATAATTTTGCCTTCATATCTGTAATTGTTCTTGTTCTTCTGTTTCTTTTCCTACATCTTTTCTCATATTTTATTATATTCCAGTTTTGTCATCTTGTCCTAAGTTTTTGTGTCTGCCTATATCTGCTTGATTTTATTGACTTTTAAATTAAATTTTAAATTGCATAGTGAAATACTTGTTTAGGACTCTGTGTTGTTATTAATACTGTTTTGATGACTATCCTTCCTATGCACTTTAGCTTTACTTATTGTTTCTTGTGACATCTTTCATCCCATGATTGTTCTTTTTTGAATACATATTTCTGAAGCAAGCAATTTATTTTCTGAAGCCATTGTTTTTACCAAGTTTATTGAGTGAAAGGCTAGATCTGTGCCTCATATTAACAGACATGTTCTTTGAAACTCAAGACATTTCATGTGGCTACTTTTGTCTTTGTGTATAACCAGTAGATGGAAACAGGTAGAAAGTTGAAGGACTAGCCATAAACTTTTTCTTATTTCTTCATTTCTTTTGGCATCCTTTCTGCAACTGTCAACAATTTTGGAAGATGGTGTTGTGTTATTATTCTCATTAACTTTATTGTTTGTTTCTGCATGGTTTCCGTTAGACAATAAAGAAAAGGCTATTGTATATATTCAACTTCATATTAGAAGTTCACAAGAATCATTTACAAGTTTGGGGAATATTATCCTGTGTTCTTATAAGTATTCTGTTCTTACAACTAGACCACAGATTTTGCAATGTAAGAAATCGGTTTTGCTGTTGTGGCATTCTAAATGTTCTGAGTATCCTTCCAAAAGAAAAAGGTGAATGTCTCACTGGCCTATAGGTAGGAGATTATGTGATATCAGGTAAACCTACTTGCTTGTATTTTAAAATAATTTCTCACTTGGTCTACAATTCCTTTCCTTTTTTTTTCTTCAACTTTTATTCTAAGTTCCAGGGTACATGTGCAAGATGTGCATGTTTGTTATACAGGTAAATCTGTGCCATGGTGATTTGCTGTACAGATCAACTCATCACCTAGGTATGAAGCCCAGCACTTATTAGCTATTCTTCCTGATGCTCTCCCTCCCCTACCTCTCATACTCTTACTTTTCCAAGAAGTGATGTGCAAGAGAGCTGAGGGGAAGCTGTCTATCTAGGCCTGAGCTCAGGAATAAAGAATATCAGATTGGCTGCTGATATTCCGACATCTGTTGATATCACAAGAACAATAAAAAATCAGATACTTAAAAAATTATAGTAAAGGCCCCAGGAAATGATGGATTATTCTTTATCTTTTGTTGATATAGCTTCTTAAATTTCCTTTTGGTTGAGATCCAAGGCCAGTTCTGTGGCCATAGACACCAATTTACCAGAGCAAATAGCTAGCTGAATGCATCATACTAGGCAATCAAAATGGAAGGCTTTGCTGTGCATGCATGTGGGGGTGTGTGTAAGACAATCCTTTGAAGTAGGCCCTGAGGGATACTCTGATAGACTCTAAAGAATGTACTGATGGATAAGATGTGGTTGGAGAAGGAAAATTACAGAATGACGCCTAGATTTCTTGTTCAAACAGCAGAGTGAATAAGTTATATCTTTTAGTGAAATCAGAACTACAGAAGTGGCAGCAAATCTGAAAGTATGAAAAAATGAATAAAGCTTTGGACAAGTTAAATTTCAGGTGTCTGAGGGATATCATGGTGATGTCCAGTAGGCAGTTGGATATATGATTAAGGGCTCAGGAGGGGGCCGTGGGCTGGAAAGAGATGTGGATGTTGTCAACATTATGTCAAGGGCTTGTCAAACAGAAAATCAAGTGAAGGCCCCAAGATTCATTGTGTATCCAACAGACCACATAAAATACCAGGAAATTCTCTGCAAACAGTGCATTTCTCTCTGAGGAAGGACATTCTAATAGTGGGAAACTTTAGTGTTTTAAAATCCATTGCAGTCCCCTTGTGAGGTGTAGCTTTTGGTAAGTGATAATATTATCTCTGTGCCTATAATATAAAAATCTATATTTAACCAAGTAAAATCATAATGCAGAAAATAAAGAGAAACCAGTACACAATATTTTAACTCAATAAAACCAGCTTAAGTATTTCATCCTGGTCTCTGTAATTATTGA
Source organism: Ateles fusciceps (assembly GCA_036589455.1). Taxonomy (NCBI): domain Eukaryota; kingdom Metazoa; phylum Chordata; class Mammalia; order Primates; family Atelidae; genus Ateles; species Ateles fusciceps. The sequence continues at coordinate 899,452 of JAZHEH010000276.1, forward strand.
CATAACCTTTAAAGAAAGGAAGTTATGAGAAAGAGTGGGAAAAGGAAGACTTGAAATTTGTTTATATATGTGTGTTTTTATTGTGATAAAATATAAACAACATAAAATTTACCTTTTTAACCATTTTAATGTGTACATTTAGTGGTTAAGTATATTCTTAACATTGTACAACTATCACCATTATGAGAAGTTACTGCTAAATGGGTAGAGAGTTTCCATTTGGCCTTCCCCCGCCCCACCAAAAAAAAGTTCTGAAACTAGATATTGATATATGTATTTTAGGTAAAGTTTTATTTTAACAAGAAGCAAAGTAAAGTGAAAATTTATGGCCTTCAGAGTGGAGAGATTCGAGATCAAATTTTGCCCTTCCAGATTGGGATCTGCCCTATGTGTGAGGCATCTCTCAAGGCTTCATTTTATCTTCTATAAAAGGAAGTAATAGTATCAAAAGTATAGGTTTGTTATGATGATAAAATCAAATTGTGTGTATGTATTTATTTATTACAAAATAGGCATTTAATACATGTCAGTTTATTTCAACTACTGGCCTCTGCCCCTAAATCCTAAAGGTAGAGTTGTATGTGTTTCTTGATAACCATACAACAGCCAACTGTCCCTGGCAGAGACCTGTTCTTGAGAGTTTGGCATCTCACAGGCAAAAGAAAATAGCTGAATTGAAAGAAGCAATCGAATGGCAAAGGTTTGCCATGCTCTAATGGAAGAAAAGCAAGTTCTAGAATATTATGTAAATAAATTTTGAAATGTTGCAAAGACATTTAGAGGATATGCAGAATTCTGGTTGAAGTTGCTGAAGAAGTATGGAGTTTAATCATTAAGATATAATGAAGCTCAGCTGAGAAGTAAAGAAGGATTAGATATCTTACTGACTAATTAGGAAGAAAACAAAAGGCAGAGAGGACAGATAGAGACAGAAACAGAGATTGATTTAGACAGATTTAGGCATGCATGCAGTCTGTTTCTCTAGAGAGAGATGCAACATCATGTTTATCCAAAGGCCAGGGAAATGGGTTAATCAGGATGGGGGCCTGGCTTTTCAATTTTCTGGAAACACAACTTTAAGAAAGGAGAGGTCTTAGAGATCTTGGGGGGCTGGGAAGAGGGCGGTGACTGCATCTCCAAGAAACAAAGAGAGAAGACATGTTACCTACAAATCTCAAGAGTGATTTGTTACAATGCTGCCTCTCACTATTTGGAGCTAAAAGAGTAAGTTTTAAATTTGGTTTAAAAAAATCAACTTTTCTGGTCATTGTTCATTCATTCATTCCTTCATTTACTGATTCATTAATTTATTTAATCAATAATTAAAAGTCGAAAATCTACTTTATGGAAGATCAAAGATATTCCAAAACTTTTCCTTAGGGATTGGGTTATATAAAAAAAATAGGAAGGAAGAAGGTCAAAATTTAATGTGAGAGAAAGGGCTGGACACAAATGTAGGGAATTCAGAAAATGGAATATGTTTTCAGATATACCTGAATGTGAAGTCAGGAGACACAAATGTGATTCCCCAAATGCACAGTTCCCACACAGGTAGACCTTAAAAAGGGTCAATTATAAAGCTTGGTTATATGTGTTTTGAGATTTAACTAATATTTCCACAAAAATAAAATGCCATGAATGGTAGATCCTTTCAATGTTTTCTCTATAAGTACCTCATTCATCCCCTATGTGTCAGGAAACAAAACTATCAGTGGTTCTACAAGTATTCAATGCATCTTCTTGTGATGTCCCCAGGGCTCTGGTTTAGAAATACTGCCTTAATTGGGTTACGGTGAAGTGGCATTTAACTGTGGAAATTCAACTGAACAACCCACGGGAAAAAGTTAAAGATTGGAGCAGAAAGAGAGAAAAATCTTGAACAGCTAATATTGAGCCCATCTGACATTTTACTCGAGGAGATTATGTCCAAGAATGAGCATGAGATGAAGGCATGAGACTGTAGTACCCTCGGGGGTCTTATCCCCAAGTATCTGTGGTTCATGGAATGAATGACAGTACTTCTACTGTTTAAAGTGATTGCTCAGGTAAAGATTTAGGGGAAGCTTTTTGAGACAGGAGTGTGAAGGGAGTTCTCCAGTGTACGGAAGTCAGAGTCACTATCCCATCTCCTAGAACTGCTTTAGTCTTTAAGATTTATCTTTTGGAAAAATTGGTTTCTTCTGTAATATAATGGGTTTTCCAACGAGAACATCTCTCTCTTTCTCCCTTAAAACTCCCACTTTTCTCCTCGATGACCCAACTTTCCTGATCCCTGTCTCTGGATTCTTACTACAACCAGGATTCTGCTGCAAATCTCTGGGTGGCCCTGCCATGCTCCCTTCGTCAGTGACCGCAGCCAGAGGTAGGACTGTCCTTGTGTTTATTTTAGAATTTTTTTAAAACTACGTAGGTACAAATTGATATTATTTTAGTACTAGAGATTTGATATTATCACTGCATCTACAAGATGACTTTGATAGATCTTTGAGGATTAGATGAAGTTTTTAACCCATACCAAGTAGCATCTTTCTATGAGAGAATGCATTCTTCTTCACGAATTATCATCTCTACTAGGTGGCAGGGTCCACTTGTAAAGACTTCTGTATGAAGATAGACTCCAATTTAATCACTGAATTCTTTTGCTCATAATTGCAGAAGTAGTCTAGGAACTATAAGCAAAAGTATAGCCACTGAAAATAATACTGAGAGGTCTTTATTTTGGATAAAATAAGTTTCGGCTTCTGATGGAAGTAAAACACTATGCATCAGTAGATCTAACACATGCTTTGTGGTTAGTACATACTGTGTTGAAGGATCATTGGCTTGTGTGAAACAGGAAACCCTGGGAGAAAAGAGGCCCACATATTTCTTATGTGAACTACTATTTTATTTGAATTTAAGTTAGGTCGGGTATGGTGACTCACCTGTAATCCCAGCACTTTGGGAGCCGGAGGCGGGCTGATCACCTGATGTCGGGAATTTGAGACCCGTCTGGTCAAAATGGCGAAACCCCATCTCTACTAAAAAAAAAAAAATACAAAAATTATCTGGACATAGTGGCTCATGTCTGTAATCCCAGCTACTCGGGAGCTTCAGGCATGAGAATTGCTTGAACCCAGGAGGTGAAGGTTGCAGTGAGCTGAGACTGTGCCACTGCACTTCAGTTTGGGTGACAGAGTGAGACTCCATCTCAAAAAAAAAAAAAAAAAAAAAAGGAATTTAAGTTACCATCTATTATAGCACCATTATTTTATGTATTACTGAAGAAAAAAATGCAGTTAAATTGACACTGTGCTTTTTTATGTAGACATTTTATTTTAAATATATTTAGACATAGAGTCCTAATATACATCATGCTGCTCAATTCCATAACTTTCTGAATATACAATGTCTTTGTTTTAAGCCTTAGCCATTGTGTATTCTTTTCATGGACATTTTAAATGGCAGCTAAGCTCACCACATCTAGTACCAACAATGTGCATAATACAAAGTCAAAGTGATGATACCATGAATAGCTATGACCAAGTTGCCCACATCAAGCAGTAACAACATACCCCACAAGTAACTTCTGGCCTGCTGCTTGGCTGATGTGGATTGAAATACTCCATCAACTCTAAGGATTATCAGATTTCATAAATTGACATTATGTAAAAATACTGTGCATATTGGAATTTTTGAAATAGTATTCATGTAATAGAACAAGCTCTCTGCTTTGATTGGGATGAACTTCATAAACTTAAAAGTAGCTTTGCTCCAGTCAAATAATGTACAGATATGTGGGACAAGAATTAATGCTGAAGAAATTGATTCCAGCATTTAGAAATTTGTCACCATGACAGGAAAATCATTACCCTCAAGGGATTTACTGTCTGTACCTGGTAACAGATACTAAGCTTGCCATTATAGAAAGAATACGGTTATGTAGTGAAATCTTGAGAACTGAGAGGGCAAGCTGCTTCCTGGAAACTGATAGCTAACACTTGCTTAGGCAGGGTTTCTCATGCATTGTTTCTATTAAACTTCACAGCAATCTTATGAGTTAAGAACCTTTTTAGCATATCTTATTGATGAGGGGCTGAGACACAGAAAAGATAAATAACTTGCCTGATATTCCAAAGCTAGTAAATAGAAATGCGGAATTCAAAATTAAGCAGTCTGATGGCAAAGCTCAAGAGTATTTTCTACTCTTCTATACGGTCCTCAGGCAAGTTAGCTTGGGCCAGTAGCCTTTCTCTTTATGTGCCAGGTGTTCATAAATTAGGCATTTGTGAATTGGGAAGTAGCTCTGTAACTTTGGCTTTATATCAGAAAGCATCACAACTCTCTACTGGCTTTGCTGTGGAGTCAGTCAATGCAGGTGCACTTGGTATTGGAATAATTGAGAGTGGATACAAAGGACCTCTTTGTTTTTCTTTATATGTTTTGCCTAGGAATTTTTTATGGAATTTTAAAATTATTGTCTAATTACAAAATTAATAGATTAATTTTGGGAGGCTGAGGCGGGCTGATCACCTGATGTCAGGAATATAATACCTAGATTATACAATTAATAGATTAATAGACAATACAATTATTGTCTAATCATAAAATTAATAGCTATTTTTTTTTTTTTTGAGATGTGGTCTCACTCTGTAGCTCAGACTGGAGTGCAGTGGCGTGATCTCTGTTCACTGCAACCTCTGCCTCCTGGGTCCAAGCAATTCTCCTGCCTTAGCTTCCTGAGTAGCTGGGACTACAGGCGTGTGCCACTACATCCAGCTAATATTTGTATTTTTAGTAGAGATAGGCTTTCACCATGTTGACCAGGCTTGTCTCATTGCTAAACTTTTGCACAATATAGAAATATGCAACATAAACATGAGAGATATTCCTTCTCCCCTTCTTCACTATTCCAAGGGTAACTCAATGTTAACATTTTTCTATTTATCTTCTATAATGACTTTTATATTCAAATACATATAAATCTTAAGTTTTATTAAAATTGTATCAAACTGTTTATATTTTTATGAAACTCGTCTTTCTACTCACCAGTATAGTATCGAAACAGAAACTCAGTTGGATGCACTTCAGATAATAATGAAAATTATTGGTTCATGTATTCCAAGGAAAGACTGAATGACTGAGTGATAAGAAAAGGAGATGGAGCTGGGCCTCAATATCTCCTGGATATATAGGCCAGCTTTGCACAGTGGCAGTATCATAGCCAATGCGCAAAGCTGGCCTATATATCCAGGAGATATATATCCATGGAGATATATATCCATGATAGATGTTCCCAGTTAATCTGTTTCTGAGGCTAAATCGGAGTGACTGCAGTTAAGAGGTGGGGGCTCCCTTCTTCACCAGCTTCTCAACTTGTGAAATGGAGTCTGCATCTTGAATGCAAGATGCTGAGATGTAGGAGCACTGATCACTCTTGATATAGTATATAAGGTGATCATTCCATGCTAGCAGAGGCAAGCCAAGAAGACTTCAGGCAGCTCTACCCCCCATTCCTTCCCAAACCCTTAAGTCCTGGAGTAGGGGCATCAGAGAAAAGTTGACCATTGTCCCCACCCTAATTTCAGAGATGGCCAGAAATTTTGATATGGAGGTGTGGAGAGAATCGGACCTTAAAACAGATAGCTCCTGATCTCTTCCTCAATAACTGACTTCATTTGCAATAGAGTATAGAAAAGGGCACTCTCCAAGATAAGTTCTTTGGTGACAAGACAATGTTCCTTTATTCACCACAGTATATCCCATAGAGGCTATAGTAAAAGGCAATTGTGGTGAGAGTCAAGATATAGGCCAGCTTTGCGCAGTGGCAGTGTCGTAGCCAATGAGGTTTATCTGAGGGCACGATTATTGCTAATTGAAAACTTTTCCCAATAGCCCGCTGTGACGACTTGCAATACAGTCGGCACTGGCAATTTTTGACAGTCTCTAAGGAGTCTGATTTAAAAAAAAAAAAAAAAAAGGTACAGGCTAAACCGTGGACTGGCTAGTTTTCAAGAGAATACTGGAGAGTGATATGACTGGGAAGAATCCTTCTGAGGTCAGAAAAAATACCAACCATTGACGTCAGAACATATTCCTTCAAAGGAGCCTTAATTTGATTGGATTAGTTTGCAGAGGGATTTATGTTCCAGGGCAGTGTTGAAAACAACAGTAGGAATGATCTAACAATTGGTTGGAGTTAAAAACTAGATGTGGTCGGGGAAAAGAGGAATAGAGCCCTACCGAAACCACTGTATTTCAGGGTAACAGTAAACCACTGTATTTCAGTGGGCAAACAACATGAACAGACATTTTTCAAAAGATATGGCTAACAAACGCATGAAAAATTATTTAATATCACTAATCATTAGGGAAATGCAAATTAAAACCACAATGAGTTATTATCTTACCCCAGTCAGAATGGCCATTATTAAAAAGTCAAAAAAACATAGATCTGGCTGCAGTTGCAGTGAGAAGTCAACACTTATATGCTGTTGGTGGGAATGTAAATTACTACAACCTCTATGGATAACAGTATGGAGATTTCTCAAAGAACTAAAAGTAGGTCTCCTATTCAATCCAGTAATCCCACTACTCTGTATCTTGCCAAAGAAAAAGAAGTCATTACATCAAAAAGACACCTGCACTCATATATTTATTGCAACACAATTTACAATGGCAAAGGTGTGGATTCAACCTGAGTGCCCATCAACCAATAAGTGAATAAAGAAAATGTGTTGTGATGATGTGATGTGTTGTGATGTGAGGTGAGGTGAGGATGTGAGGTGATGTGTGTGTATACATATACTATAGAATATTATACAGTCATTAAAAAGAACAAAATAATGTATGTTTTAGCAACTTTGATGGTACTGGAGGCCATTATCATAAGTAAAGCAAATCAGAAGTGGAAAACCAAATACTGCATGTTCTCACTTATATTTGGGAGCTAAACTATGTACCCATATGTACTAGGGCATACAGAGTGGTATAATGGACATTGAGAATTCAGATGGGGGGGAGAGTGGAAGTGGGGCTGAGGGATAAAAATTTACCTGTTGAGTACAATGTACCCATCTTTGGGTGATGGGTACACTAAAAGCCCAGAATTCACAATTATATGATTCATTCATGTAATCAAAAACCACTGTACTTCTAAAGCTATTGAGATTTTTAAAAAGTGGTATATCCATACACTGGAATATTATTAATTCATAAAAGCAATTAAGTGCTGATACATGCTATAGCATGAATAAACCTCTAAAAACTTGTGCTAAATGAAAGGAGCCAGACACAAAAAGCCACATAATTTTATTTCATTCATATAATATGTACAGGTCAGTTTAATTTACAGAAACAAAAGTAGCTTAGTGGTAGTTTAGGACTGAGAATGTGATGTAGGGATGTGGTGGGAGTTGTAGGGAGATAATACCTATGAGTCTGAATTTGTTTTTTGAGGTGATAAAAATGTAAACTTAACTGTTGATGGGTACACATATTTGTAAACATACTTAAAATGATTGCATTATACACTGTAAGCATACGAATTACATTGCATGTGAATTATATCTCATTAAAGCTATTTTCAAAAGTGAGAAAACCACTGTTGATCATCTCCAGCCTAGATAGGTTAATTTGTTGGTCTGACCTCAAAAGCAGTCCTTGTTTTGCGATTCTGTGTTCCTATTTACTCCACAGCTGGGCCTTATGAAGTTATTTGCTGTCTGGGTTTGTAGTCTTTCTACTCAAAAAGCTGATCTCCAGTGACCTGAAAAGCTTCCATCAAAGTTAGCTTATCTCTTTCTTCAAATAAATCCCAATGACATGGTAATATTTTCATGTTTTATTTTACTTTTTTTCTTACCCTGTTATTTTTCCAATTTTTTCTTTTTCTTTGTTCTTTCTTTTTTCTGTTTTTCAATTTTAATTTAATTAGTTTTTTAATTTGAATTTTTTCTGGAATTGTGTTTTGACTTCATCAGAAAGATCAGTTTGGTAGGCTGCGAAATAATTTTCATTTCAGATGATTTGGACCCAACTTCTCACCAGCTTTTCCTAATTTTAAGCCTATCCTGGGACACCTTGACCACAGGCTACAGTAGCAAGCCTAGCATACTGCAGGGCTTCTTGACCATCTATGCTGAGGAAGAGACTAGACTATATTGACAACTATTACTCCTCATGATCATCACCAAGGGGAACTTGTCTAAGGAGAAGCTGGCCCAGCACATCCTGACTGGAAAAAGGGATCCATGACTGTCAGCCCCTAGAAAGTATCCCATGAAGTGGGAACCACGAAGGCTTTGAATCATCCCAACACAGTTAAATTATTTGAGCTGGCCGAGACTGAATAAACACTGTGTGTTGCCATGGAGTATACCAGTGGGAGAGAGATGTTTGATTACCTAGTGGTTCATGACAGTCTAAAAGGAGGAGAATACTGAGTCCAATTCTACTAGTTACGATCTGCTGTGCAGTGCTGTGACTAAAAGTGGATTGTTCATAAATACCTAAAGGCAGAAACTCTACTCTTAGAGGCTGACATGAACATCAAGTTTGACAGATTTGGGTTTCAGCAATGAATTCGCCTTTGGCAACAAGTTAAATACCATCTGTGGCAACCCTCTGGAAGTTTGTCCCAGAACTCTTCCAGGGCAAAACTTATGATGGACTCGAATAAGATTTATGAAGATTGGGAGTCACGCTGTATGTACTGTTAATCTGAGTCCTGTCTTTTGATGCACAGAAATTCAAGGAACCACAGCAGATGGTCCTTGGTGGAATATGCCATATTCTCTTCTATTTGTCCACAGAGTGTGAAAAAGACCTGCTGAATAAATTTTTCATTCTCAATTTCACCTAAAAGGGCATTTTGTAGCACATTATGAAAGAGCCATGGATGGATATGGGCCAAAAGGATGAAGGCCTTATGTGAGCCACTCCCTAACCACAAGAACTTTCAGAGGACTAAGTTGACGGTGTCATTGGATTATAACTGGAAGAAATTAAGGACTCACTGATGGACCAGAAGTACAATGAGGTGACAGCCATCTGTCTGCTCCTGGGATGCAAGAGACCCAAGTTGGAGGGCTTCCCCATCACCCTGAGTCCCCAGCATTCTACTCATCTGACCAATAGCAGCACTCCTTCCCTGTCTGATAAGGGACAGTATAGTGTCCCTTCCAACCCCAAGAACTGTATTTTCAATTAACATGCTACTCCTGCCATTTCCACTCCAATTCCCAGAATACTAAGAGTAACAATGCAGAAAATTAGCAGCTGCAGAAGATATAGAAATCAGAACAGAAGGTCAGCAGCATGGCCCACATACTTGTCCCTCTTTACCTGTCTTGCCAAGGAAGAGGATAACACCTGTCTCCTCCATGAATAGTGGCCTTTCCACCAATATAAATCAGAGTATAAATTCCCTGCTTTTAGAAAGGACCACCTTTGACCAGTGCTCCATCCAGACAACAAAAAGCCTAACTGTGCTTGGATCTGGAGCTTCCAGGGCTTCTGCTGCAGTCTGCCTGACCTAACCCCACCTGTACTAGAACCGCTTGCTATAGCCCAGCCGGACCTCTGGGCTTGGTCCTACAAACTGTGAGATGTTTCCATGCAGCCCCTTCAGCGTGTCTCTGATGCCACCTCCCCAGCCTACAACATCAGCCGCAGTGGTAAAGCCCCAGACTGAACACATTTCCATCTGCTTGGCATCCCAAAAATTTTTTTCACACTGAGCAGCTTCAACAGGTGTGCAACCAGCAGAATATGCCCTATGTGGAGACCCCAGCCTTTCTTTCTGGAAATAGCCAGGGTTAGCAGGGGCCACTGAGAGAGCTTCTTCAGCAAGTCAGTGTTCAAGTTTATATGGAAACATCTGTGTTTCAGGTTGCCAGAGGTACCTAAATGAACCTGAAAGCAAAAACCTGGTAAAGATTTTCAAGCCACACATCATGAGCAGCAGAGACAATAATAAAAAAAAAAAAAAAAATGAGACTCAGTGGTTTTTGCTCACTACACTTTACATGGAATATAAAGTTCACAACCTCCATGGAGCCTACTACAAAATCACCAAAGTACTGGACACGAATGGCTGCCAGCGTGAGCTAAACAAAAAGCACATGCTCCGGTGCATGCACTGCACACCCACCATTTCACGCTGTGGAAAACAATTTTCCAAGGTGCCAAGAAGGTCTATATTAGTCAGCGTTCTCTATCTAGATAGAAGCAATAGAATAAATAGGATAGATTAGATAGATTGAAGATAGATGATAGATAGATAGATAAATAGGTAGGTAGATAGATAGATAGATACATAGATACATAGATAGACAGAGAGATGGAGATAAGATTAGTTCATATGATTATAGTTGCTGAGAAGTCCCACAACAGGCTATCTGTAAGCTGAAGACCCTGAGATGCCAGTAGCATAGCTCAGTCTAAGTCCAAAAGCATTAGAACCAGGGAAATTGATGATGTAACTCTCAGTTCAAGCCCAAAGGAGTAAGGACCAGGTGCTGGGTTGGGGTGGGAAGGGGAGTTGGGGGCAGAGGTGGTTGGTGCAAGTGCTAGAGTCCAAAGGCTAGAAAGCCTGGGGTTCTGATGTCCAAGAACAGGAGAAGAAAGGTGTCCCTGCTTTAAGAGCGAAAGAGTGAATTCTCCTTTCCTCTGCCTGTTAGCTCTATCCAAGCCCCCCAGCCAATTGGCTGGTGCTCACTCACATTGAGGATAGATCTTCTCCACTCAGTCTACCTACTCACATGTCAATCTCCTACAGAAACATCCTCACAGACACATCGTGATACAATGTTTTACCAGCTGTCTAGGTTTCCCTTAATTCAAGCAAGTTGGTATCTAAAATTAACCATCACAAGGTCTCTCAATGGGTTCCCATTTAAGCAGATATCTAGCATTTCCATATTCTTCAAAAGCCTTGCCGCCAAAGTAATTGCAACTTAAACTTGAAAAGGCTGCCAGCATTTCCCGAGGACACAAGAGGGGGAGACCTGCTGGCACTAGCTGACTGGCTGGCCAGTTTGCCCTCATCTGAGTGCAACTGTAGAGACTGGACTGATGTAGTTCCCCCTGGGCCGCTTTTCTCATCCTCTGACCTTCTGTGTTTTTCTTCTCTTTTTGTAAGAAGGAAGATGGTTCTACAGAAATTAAGGCAGCTGATAGAGGCAGGAACATGCACCCATATATATCGTTGCATCCTGCTTTTAGCTAATAGTATCTATTGGCATTTTTTTCAAGCTGACTAAAGTAAGCCACTCTTTATAATAGACTGCATATTGCATGGTAATGGCGTTTTTGCCACGGCCTCTGGTCCAAGAGGGAAGCATATAGATTCAAAATCTCTGGGTCAGATGGTTTAAACTATAATCACTTAAAATCGGGGGATGACGTGAGAAGACAGGAAAGCACTGAGCTACTTCTTCAGAGGAAATAAATTTCTTTTCTCTGGAATAAGACAATAAAGCTTAACCAAATCACCTCATGCACATAAATGTTTTCCAGGCAAACACTGTAAAATGGCAAGATGAACGCATGTAACCTGTTGCAATAAAGCCGTTGAGTGGTAAAAGCCACTGGATTCTGTAGCTCTAGGATGGATTAAGTATTTTATCCTCCAAGCAACAATAGTCAGATAGGGAGGATGAAGGAATTGGCTTTATTTGTTATTCAATTTGCTTTCCCTGCCATTTCAATAAGTCACCATTTGGTGTTGGTTTTCAATTCAGCTGCTTTTGTAGCACCAGAATCCTGAGCAATGAAAATAAAAGGACGGCTTTATTTATAAGAAGTAAATATTCCAGTGGTTATGAACCTGGGATTTAAAAATCATTCTAACTTGCTGAAAGCAAACAGCCCCAGAACAGAGTCAAGTGAGAAAAATGGCAAAAATGCCTCTGTGAGTCCAGTCCTTGGGTATAAATATTTTGCTTGTTATTGGATTGCCTCTTCTTTTCTGCTTGTTTCTGCCCTCACATTCTCTAGGACCCCCTTAACCATTGCCTTTCCAACTCTGCCCCTACAGACCAAATTGTTCTTTCTATTCCTTCACTCATTTAATAAATATTTACTGAGTGGCTGCCATGTATCAAGTACTATGCTCATCCATGAAAATACAATAATTTAATTCATTTACAGTAGGCAAATGCATAGACAAAGACATTTTGCTAAGTGCTATTTTAGGGTATCTCCTGAGAGCTGTTGGAACCAAGATAATGGTGCAATTAATTGTAGGTGGAATTGTCAATAGATGACAGACATATGAGCTGCAAAAACATATGGAAGTACATTCTAGGCAAAGACAGCTGGACAAAATTACAGAGTCTTGGAAGGTTCTTTAAGTTAGGTAGTGGCAAAAATCATTTGTAGGAAACGTGGCAGGAATGGTAGGAGATGATAAAGAAAGATAAATTGGGATCAGATTCTGAAGAGCCCTGAAGAGCTGAAGAGTGTGGTCGTTATTGTGGAGGTGAATTTTCAATGATCACCATCAGATGAGGCGTGTGTTTTAGGTTGATCACTGCAGTTCCAGGTGAGGAAAAATTTGCATTGAGAATTCCAGTTTCTAGACTTTCCCACAATGTGTAGAAAATAGGAAAAAAACTTTTAAGATCAAAGTTTTTGTACATACATCTCAACTGCCAAGACTATTGCTTTTAAAAGAAAGACACATTTTTAGTGAAATTGCTGGTGAGTAGACGTCTCCTCACTATCCAATAGGCTATAGGAAAATGGGTTTCTTTTCACATATCTTGAAATTAAAGCAGAAGATAATGTGGTGAGTAGGAAAGCTCTGAATGTCTGACTCTCTTTTGATCCTCAATGATGAAACTCACCAGTAGAGAAAGAGGCTGAACTAAAACCAATACTCAGTGGGAAGTTGCTATCTATAGGAGGCATAACGAGAATGCTGGCCCAATCCTAATCGCTTCTTTGGTGAACGTTCACATGTGCAGCTTCTGTGGAAAGATCTATATTTGATACAATAAGGAGCTATTCCCAAACCCTGGCCCAGATAATCAGAACAATGATAGACACATGACCTAAGACAATCAAGCCACTAAATTGGCCTAGTACATCTATTACCACCCAAATTGTGATACGTGGACAAGCATTTTAGTCATGGCCAGGTAGTTTGTTAGAAATGCAAAATCTCAGACTCTATCTAAAACCTCCAGAATCCATCTGCATTTTACCGAGATTCCTAGATGATTCATAGTCACATTAAGTTTTGAGAAGTATGACTCTAGACCAACAGGTCTGACTCTTTTGAGAATTTGAGCAAGATACATAAAAAACACATGGGTTATTGGCAGAGAAAGAAACAGACATACAGGCGATAACAGTATTCATATTCGTGACCAGTTACTGGAATGGAAACCCCATGGCTCCTTTTACCACTAAGGTACTTGGAACAATCAGATGTCTAGATTCTCCTTCTAGTTCCAAGTGTTCAGATTGTTCCTGTGATGTTTCTGTTCTTACATTTCTGTGAGAGCACCATCTTTCAAGTGGGCACTTATAATATCCTTTCTCCTTCTTGGAACCAACTTGAGACTTTTCACTTGCTACAGCAAAAGTTACCAAAATAAAGCACTTCTTGTTAGTAGCAATCACTGAGGAGTTAATGTGAGAAAATCTCCAATTCAACCTTGCAGCTCTAGGAAGAGCAACAATTTCTTTGGTGCCTAAAACTGGCAGGAATTCATTTCCTCAGCCAGAATGGGTCACTGAGGGAAAAGCAGGACACTCCCACTCAGGACACACAGTAATCCCCCTCAGGCTAGAAGGACAACACTCCTTGTACAGAAAATGAGTATCTAATCATGACCTGAAGAAAAAAAGAAGCTACATCAAAAGAAGATTGTCCTCCCTTTTCACAGGCAGAGTTGGCAATATTTGTTCAGGGTTCCCTGGGGGGAGAAGACGAGAGCGTCTGATATAGATATTCAAATTTTTCATTCAATATTTTTGCCTTATTCACAAGAACTGTGCCAGGAGAATCAGCCTCTATATTCACATTTTCTCTTTTGTTTTCATAAACATTTTCAAAGAAAGTAATATCCACCATGAACATTCTGTCGGTCCCCATTCCAAGATATTTGACCTTGAGAAATTTATTTAACCTTCTCCTTCTCTGTTTCTTTATTTGTAAAAGGAGGATATAAAAGCCCGGTCATTGGCCCTATAGGATGTTTTGTAATAATAATCCAATCAAATTTCATATATATATATATATATACACACAACACACACACACACACACACATATATACAGAGTCAGTAACTTTCCAAGACAGTTGTATAAATGCCAACTATCCTTACAGTTTTCTATAGTGTCTTAGTATTTTAGCAGTGGAAAGTTTTGTTCAAAAAGAATATTGCCTGTAAAATAGGGGAGCTGGTGATCTGGTTGAAATAGCTGGATGGTGATGAAGATGCCTGGGGATCTGAGAATCTGAATCTTTAAAATTTCAATGAAATACAGGGTTTCATAAAGAATAGTGTGAAAATCAGATTTCTGTATAACTTAAGATATCATATATTCAACCCAATAGTTATTTATAGAATGCCTGAATTCTCCATGGAGAACATGCAAAAAAAAAAAAAAAAAAAACAATTTGTTTAGCTGGGAGGCAGATTTAAGAGAAAAAAGAACAAGACATATATAGTACTACATGGTATGTATTGCTAATAAATTTTCGAATAAATGTTATTGAAGCACAAACCTCATTGATTATCTCAGACTAAGGAAAATGGGGGTAAAATTTCACCCGTCTTTTGAAGGTTGGAAAGAAGAGAAGTGAGATTGTATTTAACCTAGGCCTTTAAGAATTTTTAAGAAATTTTATGTGAAATAAGGAAGGAAAGAGTGCTCCAAGTAAAGAAAGACATAGGTAGGTAAAGCCACAGCGGTATAGGTGAGTAGCTTCAAAAACTGCACATATGCATATAAGATTGGAGCTTCATTTATAAAGGTGGGCAAGAGAGTGGTGGAAAAAAAGAAAAGTTGGGGATCAAATTGTAGAGAGCTTTGACTTTGATGAAGCCCTTTGTTTTTGGCAGTAAACATTAATGGGAGGCACCAGCAGAAGACTGGTAGGGTGGAAGAGAGAGACACCAGGTTACTCCTCCTTGCCTTCCAGCTTTCTCCTTCTGGGTCAGCCCCAGTGAGCTGCATTACTGTACTGAAGGTCACAGCTCCTGTAGTGTGGCTTTTTTCATACTTTGGTAATCATTTCTCCTTTTTTCTTCTCCCCTATTTATTTATTTATTTATTCTTTGTTTACATCTGCCCAGACTCAGGCATTCCTAATTTATACAATGGAGTTATAACCTGTTACTATCATCATTTATTTTTCAAACTGTCACAATCTCAGCCTCTGAGGGCCCTGCAAATTGGCTCTAATGTCCTTCTGCCATGTCTTACCATTCTTTGAGCACTTCCTTATTTTGAGACTCAACAAAATGTTCCAGGCTTATCTTGTACTTACAGTGCCAAGACCTGGAATGAACCATTTCTCCATTGAGCTCTGGTTCCTCTTAGTGACATAGTTCTGCTCATTGCTACTGTTGGGCTGCTTCTAGACTCAGTCAGCAAACAGATCACAGGAAGGTCTACAATTCATAGTGAACACTCCACAACTAATCTAACACCCTAGGATTCATCCTAGTTTTCCCCTTGACATAAGTTTAACTCCCTTCTCTACCCATTAGAAACCTGGTTGCTATTATTCTTAGTATATATTTATTTATTTGCCCAATTCTAAAATGCATGTACATTAGTTTTATAATTACTAATTTATATTACTCTAAAAAGAAAAGCCACCTCAGGTTTAGGGATGTTAGCAGGTCTCTGCTGTCACTAGTCTTGAGATATGGCACCATTCCTTATGGTTTTCCCTAAAACTCCATGACACCTTTGCTAATAGTCTTTTCATTAGACACTTTTTATGTATCCAATTTGACCCTGCCATCTGCTCTCTGCTAGGATAATAACTGAAAAAATAGGCTAGAAAGTAACTAATTACAAGGAAGTTACAATGTATAGCTAGAGTCAATCTGCCATAGCTCTGCATCTGCAGGCACTGAGCATTTTGTGTTAGCAACAAAGGACTTATCCAGGTCCTGAATTGATCATAAGCAAAATCATACAAGAAGTTCATGAGATGTATGTAGACAGAAATCTAGAAAAATGCATTCACCATTTATATATTTTAGAGAAATAGATACATAACGTAAAGACCACCAATTTATGCCTACTCTGGTTAATGGCACTGGTATTTTGGCTTCTTTACTGGTATATAATCTGGGGACCACATAACCGATTTCTCCATAGCTACCTCTCCATTGGAAGACACATGAGTTAATTTCTGCAAAAAGCCATGTCACAATGTGGCAGAAAGACATTTTTGGCTGTAAAACCTAAAATTTCTGTAGTAGCTGAGTGCTCCTAGACATTTCTGGAAAGAAGAGAAATCAGAACTGAGATCCTAACACTGAATAAATGTTATGTAGTGGAGTAATCAAAGTTTGTACTATGAGATATGATTTTTCATATATTATATTTTACAAGAAATAAAAATAATATATTGATGACAATAATGGGAAACATGGAGTTCCTAAGCACTAGAGCTGAGAATTTAGAGTGCTACAAACTTTTTTAGGGGCAATGTCATTATTTTACACTGCATTTGTTGTAAATTGTTTATATTATTTGATTCACAGAAGCAAACTCCTGATTTATTCTATTAAAAAAATCATAAGAAATGACCAAGGAAACTGCTATTAAATTATTTTCACAACACCATTTCATTTAATAATTAAATGTAATAATTATCACATTTAATAATTACATCTTAAAATCTTACCAAAAATTCTATCGTTGTTATATTTCTTAAATCACTTTTATTAAAAAAAAAAGGTTTTATAAAGTTTTAGTTGGGTTCAACGAATAATTGTGGGCAATTACAACATGTAAAAGGGAAAAAGCAAGACTATATGGGGAATCTATTAACTCATATTAAGCATATTAAGAATTAGGGACACAATCCATTAGAGTTTGTAAAGCAGTGTTATAAAATATAAATTAAAGAAATTGACATTGGTCAATTTGGGAATATGTTAGCAAATCAACTTTCTATTTTTAAAAACTGGTAAATAGAGAGAACACATAATTTGTCTACATCTTTTTCATTAAACAATGCACCATTAGATAACCAAATAGAAGTTTAGGGAAAGTTTTATTTATAGAAGCAGTCCAGGTAACACATGAAGAAAAGTAATATAATTGAATTATTATCACTTGGCCACACTTAATGAATTAATGAATTAATGAACCTAAGCATTGTCCTTCAATGGCTGCTGGTATCACAAAAAAAACAATGCCTAGGCATTATGCCTGGAACACAGCACTACCTATCAACATAAACTAGATTTACCCCCTCAGAAAACATCAAACCTGTGTTAAGTCAAGACTCTAGACCCAACTATTAATTTAAGAAAACACAGGTGCAGAGGCGCATGTCAAATAACACCTTCATGATACAATCATTTTATAATCTCCATGGTAATTTTTTTCCAAAAAAAATAAATTGCAAGAGAGTGAAAAATAATGGAGAAGGGCATATATAGATTAAAAGAGACTGAAGAACACTTTCAATGAAAAAATGTCATTTTTGCTTTTTAGATACTGATTTAAACTACCAAAAATTATGACACGAGTCAATTGGAGAATTGACTGAATTTTTGATGACATAAAGGGATTATTGTTTTAATTTTAGTTGCACAGTAGTCTTTCCATGTTAAAGAATTTTTTTATCTTTTATTGAAATAAGTACAGATAAAATGATATCTGGAATTTGCTTCAAAATAATTTTGACGACAAAGCAGTAGGTAAGGGTTTATAAGAAACACAACCGGCCATTCGTTGATAATTGCAGTATCTAGGTGATAGGTACATTAAGATTAATTATACTAGTTTATCTAATTTGGTATACGATTTAAATTTTCTACATTAAAACATAAAAACAAGCAAATGTACAAGGTAAATAAAATGTGGAACTCTAATTCAGGAGATGCAACAAAGAAGGAAAAACACTTCATGTTTTCCTCAGAATGAACAAAACTTGCTACTTTGTTATCGACATGTTTTTTAAAAATTCCCCTTCTTCTGGCTCTGGAATTTTCAGCACCCAAAACTTTAATTGCATTTGCTTTTCCTCATTTCCCTATCAGAAGTCTAGACAAATCAAGAAATTCAGAAACCTTATTACAGGATTTATGACGACCAAGATCAAGTATCAAGATTTCTGCCTCTTTGCATCATAATTTCTAACTGGTTAGTTGATATACATGAAGGGCATCAATGTTATGAGCAAAATTGAATTTTTTCAGTGGTTTTCTTTGGTTTTACTTTACTTTTCTTTTTTTTTGAGACAGGGTCTCACTCTGTTGCTCAAGCTGGAGTGCAGTGGCACAATAATCGCTCACTGCAGCCTCAGCCTCCCAGGCTCAAGCATCAACCCACCTCAACCTCCCAAGTAAATGGGACTGTAGCTGTGTATCACTGCACCTGGTCAGTATTTTTTTTTTTTCTTAGAGACAGGGTCTCACTATGTTGCCCAGGCATGGTTTTCTTTCATAAGAATGTTTTAGTTGATTCTCCTGAATTTCTAAGATACCTATTACTGACAACTGTAGTAATAAAATAGTTTTCTTAACTTTTTCAGTATTTACACTTTCCATTTTACACATTTCTCTGCTCGAGATGGCGATTGATTTCTGATTGATGTGAAATGTTAGTGGAGACAATAACCATTCTCGTTTGTTCTTCTCTTAACTACTGAGAAGATAGTTAAGAGAGATTTTTTGAGCTACTGTACCATCTATATTTTAAAATAATATTTTATATTTGAAAAATAATACTATAATAATTTTAACAATACTTTTAAAAACATATACTTCTTTTTCTGCTTCTGCAAAAGCTTTTGTTTTACTAGGAAAAGAATGATGATTTTCATGAAATGACTTTTTCCCAAAAATGTTATAAATTATTTCAAATATGCCAAGAATTGTATATAATTATAAAAATTATCATCATCATCATGAAAACACTCACTAAATACCAAACACCCAATTGAGAAATAGAATATTATCTTTGAAGCTCATTCAAATGACTTTTCATCACCTATATGCTGAATTTTCTGTTTCTTTTTTGTTTTTGGTTATAGATATTGTTTATGCTCATTAAAAGTGATCTTTAAAACACTAAAAAATATCAAGAATAAAATGAGTAATGTCAAATTTTACCACCTAGCAATGATTATCCTTAACCTTTTGTGCACTTTCAATGTTTATTATATGTGGCATGTTTATCCATTTACCAAATATAATATTTTAACTTGGGTTTTAAAAAATGCTTATGAATGTTTTGCTATTATAAATATTATTATTAAAAGCTGTATCTCTGTGAAAATCTCTGGTTATTTTCTTATCAAAGATTTTTTGTACTGAAGATAGTGGATTAATGGGTGCAAACATTTTTTAGTTACTAAGTGTTCCTACATCGCTTAGTAGGTGGAACACACATTTTATCAAGGATATATTCTGGCATGCATTGTATGCAAATTTCTTAAATATAATAATATACAATGATTTTTAAGTTTCATAATTTATGCAGGTAGTGATATTTTAAGTAGTCATTTGAAACATTCACACTGTTTTCTTAGGCTATCGATAGATTGCTCTATATACATTTCTTGTTTGTTTTTATTTTACTCTCATCAACCTTTTTAAAATTCACAGTTAAATGATGTCATTTTCTTATTAATGATTATGTAGTACAAATAAAACTGAAAAATCAGATAAAGTCTTTATGGTTTCAACGTATATGTGAAATGATGCATTCTTGATAGTTTGGCTGTGATTTTAGGTCAGACTTGACAAAGTCAATTAAAGTTTCAGAGAAGATAACAAACCAGGTGTACTATAATTTCTCAATATCTGTACTGTACATCATACTTGTCTGTGTTAAAATTCTATCCCACCATTTTTTTTTCTTAATTTTTACATATTAAGAACCACAGAACAAAGTTAAAATGACAGATATTTATTAAACGTCTGGCTGCTCTAGCTAAGAGAGCTAAGAATGTATTGGATTTCTAGTTTCAACTGCCAGTAACCAAGCAAGTGATTCTATGATAGAGAGTAGCTTTGACGGGGGAAGAAGAGAGGAAGGCAATAAGATTTTGGGGAAATGCACAAGTTTAATGGAGAGTATTTTTAGAGCTGAAATGAAAATGCTTTCAGAGCTTATTTGCCCTCTTAACTTGGATACCATTACCACTTTCCTCATCGAATGTGGCAGGAGGAGGTCAAGAAAAGCTTGACCTCCCAGAGATGCCGAGCAGGCTTTCAACAAGTTGAAAATGTGAATAATTTGGCAGGGGAGTTTACATGAGAATATGGGGGAAATTATTTGAAAGGCTCTTCTGACCTCATATTTTTAATATTTTATTCTATTGAATTAATGACTTCTAAAATTTTTCAACTAGGCACTCTATGGTTCAAAAATGAAAAATTCATTGAAAGTCTGACATGTAAAACAAGTTTGGACAGACTTCATTAAACTTTTTAGCGCAGTCCATATTTGGTTGAATAGTATCTCCTTGACCATCAGCACGTCATAACATGACCCATTTGACCTCTTACCAAATATGCTGCCCACCTGGTTCAATCTTTACACATACCTGAGCTCAGGTCGGCACTGACTAATTTTTTTGAATCTTTTTCATGAATGCATTCCCCAGTCTCTATTTCTCTACTACTATCCACTTATTTTTTTCATGACACATACTCCAACTCTAAATTTAATTTTTTATAACTATTCTCAACAGTTGTTTGGATCAATTTAACACATATGAGTGATTTTTAAAATCTCCTTGAAAATACGCTTAAATTATTACCAAGAAGAATTGTTGAGCATGGTATACTTGCAGATCCTGCATTGCCCTGGTGGTTGTTATCTCCCTAGGCACACCTGTAGCCATACTCCTCCTTGACCCTCCCAGGTGTGTGTACACCTCCTTGCCATTTGTGGACCACAAATGGTGTCTCCTATGCAAGGGAACACAAGACCTCTCTTTCCGTGTCAGGTTTAGCCTGACTTTCCTTCAATGCTTCTGTCTCTCTCCACCTCCTGCCCTTACATAATTTTATGCAAGAACTCAGGTTTAATAGAACTTTCAATAACCTTTTGATTTATTCTAGATCACAAACTTTCTCTGAATATATCTTGGGTTTGAAGACAAAAAAAAGATGTGAAGCAACCTAAGAAGTACTAGGGTAGGACTCCGGGTAGGTGAGTCCTAAAAATGAACAGTCAATCCTCTTTCCTTTCTTGACATATAATTTAGTTCTATTTGTGTGCACCTTTACTTTGGACACTTAGATATTTTTACATAGGATTTTCAAAAGACCTCAACAGTCAGACTCACCAGTAACTGGGACTTTTCTTAAATGACTTGACTTTAGATGCAAATATATTCAACATATATGAAATAATTTTATTTCTGAAGACATATTAATAACACACTGGCATTTTATATTCAACTCGAAGCTGTTGAACAGCATTAGAATTGGATATGATTGCACATTTCTGGGTTTATTTTGTAGAAGCTTGTACCTTGGAACTTCTAGCCAAAGTGCTGAGATTTCAGCAAAATTTTTCAACTGATTTGCAGTTTTAAAAGGACCCACCTAAACTTTAAACCTAGCAAGAAAATCATTGAAAAATTTTATTTAGTAATTAATTATTTAATATGTATTCAAAATATACTTCTTTTGAAGGCAATTACAATGCAGTAAGAACAACAGAACAAACAAAATTACATTTGAAGCCAGTGAGCTGTAATGGAAGGTGTCAGAAGCTCATTTGTTCATCTGCATTTTATATATTTGATCCGAGATTGAATACATGTAGGTATTGTTTAAGCACTACCTTTCTGTATAAATACTAATTAATATTATTCAGAAAATATTTGGAAATCACTTCTAGCCTACAAATAATAAAACATAAGTGTAGGATGTAGGTTTTTCTCCCAATACAATGGGAAATTTTGTATTTGAACTGTATCTACATGTATTTAATCTTTGATCAATTATTTCAAATGGGTTTCCATTACCCACATTTAAAAAATGAATAAATTACAGAGATGTCCAATTTAAACAAGCACACATAACCAATACTATAGGAATGTTACTTTAAAAGAATATATTGATTAACCTGTTAAAAGGAACCTGAACTACATGAAATATATTTTCCTTTCCCTGATCTCTACTCAACCAATAAGTAAAGTAGTAGCAATAAGCACTCATTGGTTGCTTATGATAAGCGTTGTAATATATTATTTTTTGAAGTCCACACATGTCACAAGCATCAAATTGTTTTTGCCTGAAGTAGTGTTGTTGGGGCAATATGATGATATAGACCCAGGATTATTTCATTTCCCCCCCTGTTCAAAGTAATAGATACTAAAGAAAGTAGATAAAGAACATCCTTAAAAAACAATTTTCTCAAGCAATGCCTTATTTGAAGAGGTAAGGCACAAAAACAAGCATGACTCAAATATAGCAGATAGGGAAAATGCATTAAGTGGCCGAATTCCATTGCGTAAAAATAAAAATAGGGCAGGTGCAATGGCTCACACCCCTAATCCGAGCACTTTGGTAGGATTGTTTGAAGTCAGTGGTTCAAGACCAGCCTGGCCAATATAGTGAAACCCTGTCTCTACTAAAAATACAAAAATTAGCCAGGTGTGCTGTTGCAACCACCTGTAGTCCCAGCTCCTCAAGAGGCTGAGGCAGGAAAAATCGTTTGAACCCAGGGAGGCAGAGGTTGCAGTGAACCAGCATCGGGTCATGGCACTCCAGCCTGGGCAACAGAGTGAGACTCCATCTCAAAAAAATAAAATAAAGTAAAATTCATAATGTTAAAAAATTTCTTCTAGAACTCCAAGAATTAATTCAATAATTATTTATTTTTGCTTCTGAACATCACACCCATTTAAGGTGTTTTATGGATCCTTTGGATAGAGTTGAAATAAGAAAATATTACTTACATGGAAGATGCATTTTAGTAACGAGATTATTATTAAATGAAAATAATATATAGAACACTATCTAAATTTGAAATGTATAATATACCAAATATTTTTCAAGAAAATGTGGAAAACTTGAACAGAGTAATAGCCATAAAAAATTAACTTTAATAAGCCATACGTGATGGCAGATGCCTGTTATCCCAGCTACTCAGGAGGCTGAGGCAGGAGAATCACTTGAACTCGGGAGGTGGAGGTTGTATTGGGCCAAGACTGCGTCATTGCACTCTAGCCTGGGTGACAGAGCGAGATTCTGTCTCAAAAAAAAAAAAAGTACAAAAATTAACTTTAATAAACACCACATACTTCATTTCACACGGTTAACAAAATCATGTCATCAGAATGTCTGGTGGTAAAATATCCTACGATATCTGAATATCTTTGTGACTTTTTGTGATAAAGTAAAATAAAAATGTATTTTATGCTTATAGGAGGAAATAGAGTCACACAGACACTTAAATTTAGGTATTGCTTAACAAACCCTTAATATAGCAATTTGACAATTCATGTAACATTTTTCTTTAAAAAATATAATTTAGCAATGTACAAGGACATTTAAAATACATTGAAATCAGCTTGGAATTAATTTATAAATCTTAAATCACAATAAATTACAAATAACAGTAGTCATCTATGTATTCATTGCAAAAATTTATATATGTTGACTTACTGATCTTTGCATTGTATACATTTTAAATTAAATAAACAGAATATCGCAGATAAATCTGAAACCTCTTTTTTATTCTCTCCAGCTCTATTCCCTTTCTTCTTTTTCTCAACAGCAAATATTGTTGTGTATTTGTTTTGTATAATTTTGATTCATGTTTTGAAATGCTATATATTTGCATTCATAATTAATAACCTATTTCTGTTTTATTTATGTAATTTTAACTTCCCTTTTTCATATAATATTGTGTTTTTCAGATAAAGTTGATATAGTTCTATTTCGATTATTTCATTTTTTTGTTTTATGAATACAGCATATTGATTTATCTATTCTTCTATGGATGCTTTTTGCCAGTTGAAATGAGGTTTTCAATGTTTTGCAAGATATAATTTAACAGGTTGGGAAATTTTTCTTTTAATCCTATTTTGCTGAGAATATTTAAAAATCATAAGTGGCCATTAAATTTTACATATGTAACTTGGGCTCCTCTAATTGTGTTAATTTACCAGCAGTTTCATCAAATACAACTGTCACTGATGGTCATTTTCAATATCATATAGCAAAAGTAATAAATATATAC
This sequence comes from Ateles fusciceps, assembly GCA_036589455.1. NCBI lineage: Eukaryota > Metazoa > Chordata > Mammalia > Primates > Atelidae > Ateles > Ateles fusciceps. The sequence goes on from JAZHEH010000276.1 coordinate 923,852, forward strand.
ATTATCTTTTGTGCAACCAATTTCTCCAAATAGATAATATTTTTTTTACTTAACAACTTTATTGATAAAATTTAAATACTCTAAAGTTCATGAATTTAAAGTGATTTTTAATGCTTTTTGATATATTTTCAAAGGAGTATAACCACCATCAAATCTAATTTTAAATTATTTTTATCATCCCCAAAGTTAGGTTGTAGTTATTAAGAAATACTTCCCACCCCCCTATACTTCCTTTTGCACCCACTCAGTTCCCACCCAGCCTTAGGAAACCACTCATCTACTTTTAGTATCTATAGATTTGCCAATTCTAGACAATTCATATCAATATGAATTTCATATAATGTGTGATATTTTACCTCTGGCCTCTTTTACTTAGCATATTATTTTATGATCTTCAAATTCATCCATGTTATGTTAGTACTTCATTCTCTATCATTTCCAAATGAATTTCATTGTAGAGACATGCTATATGTTGTATAGTCATGGATTCATGAATGGACATCTGTGTTATTTTCACCTTTTGAGTATTGTGATTAAGGATACTAGGAATATTTGTATATAAAGTTTTGTGTGGATGTATGTTTTGGTTTTTCTCAAGTAGAGAACTAGGGGTGGAAATGTTGGGTCATATGTAATTCTATGTTTAACTTTCTAAGGAATAACCAAACTGTTTCCCAAATGACTGTACCATTTTGAATTATCACCAGCAGTTTATAAGGGTTCAAATTTCTTGATATTACTTACAACAATTGTTACTGCCGTTTTAGTTATAGCCATCCGAGTGTTTGTGATGCGATATCTCATTTTGGCTTTGATTTATACTTCCCTGATGACTGATGGTACTGAATATCTTTCCATGTGCTTCTTTGAATTTCTAATCTCCTTTGGAGAACAGTGTATTCAAATCCTTTGACCACCTTTAAATATGATTATTTGCCTTTTATTTTTTCTTCAGTTGTAAGGATTTTAAAAATAAATACATTCTGAATGCAATTATCATCAGATCATAATTTGCAAATAGTTCTCCCATTCTGTGGGTTGTCTTTTCATTTTCTTGATAGTGTTTTCTGAAGTGTAAATGTGTTTATTAAGTTCAACTTAATATTTTCTCTTGTCATTCTTGCTTTTGGTATCATAACTAAGATATCACTGTCTAATTCAAGATTATGATTTACTCCTGAGTATTCTTCCAAAACGTGTATAGTTTTAGCTCATACATTTAAGTCTATGATACACATTAACTTTTATGTATGGTGTGAGATAAAAGACCAAATTAATTATTTTTTTATACGGATATCCATTTATCTCATCAACTTGCTTTTTCATATCTTGCTTATGCCTCTGTGATCATCATATTTATTTTCTTTAAATCTTAATGGAGTGAATTATATTGATGTTTTCTGGTATTGTACAATCCTTCTACTTCTGTTATAAACCCAATTTGGTCATAATTCTTTATTTAATACACTAGTGAATTTCATTTGTTAATATTGTATTGATGACATTTGTTAATATTTTCATCCATGTTTATAAGTAAAATTTTGTTGTAATGAAACTATCCATTGTATTTATAGTACTAGTCTTCATCAGACATCAATTATAAGAACTCATTAAATAAGGTGGACAATTTTCTTATTTTTTTATTCGTGAAGCAATTTTATTAATTGATATTCAATAAAATGTTATTGAATGAAGTAATTTTTCTTCGGGTGTGTGTGTGTGTGTGTGTGTGTGTATGAGAGAGAGAGGAGAGGGGGAGATAGAGGGGCTGAAAATTTTTTTTAAATAAAATAACTTAAGATTATAATTCAAATTTTTATTTCATTAATTTATTTTTGTTATTTATGTTTTCCTAAAACTATTCAATTTAATATATTTTCAAATTTATTGAAATACATGAGTATTTATTATTCTAGATGATGTTCATTCAACATAATTTTAAACATTTTTTAATTTTAATTCTTTATTCAGTCTTCAGATGTTTTTATATTTCAAAGTTTTTCTCAAGATCCAGCTCTCAGTTTTGTCTATTATTTCTGTTATTGATTTTTGTTACTTTATATTACATTAAATCCTACTTCTTTCTTTTTTTTTTTTTTTAGTTTTTGAAGTTAAGATGATTGATGGAAGTCACTCTTTCAATCTTTGTGAGTTGTTTTAAGTGGTACATGATTTCTTTTTCTTATATTTAACTGAACTTATGCTGGAATTTCTGTATTGCTTCAGCTGCAAGTCACATGTTTTGACATTACTTGTGCTGCTTTTTAAACTAGATATTTTATAATTTGTATTACATTTTCTTCTTTAAACCATGGGATAATTTCAGTTATCCAATATATAGAGTTTAAATTATCATTTAATTGTCGATACCTATTTTATTGTGATAGAATATGTAGTCAGGATAGTGCTGATTCTTTGAAACTGGTTGAAGCTTCACTTACAGACTACACTGTGGTCATTTCTTAAAGTGTTATATCTTTTTCAAAAGAAGCTTATTCTTTAGGATTGTTAATTGCCTATTTAACTTTACTTCTCAAATCCCTATTTAAAGTTACTGCAACTTCAAAATATATAAGCCTGTGAGCCATTCTGGCCTCAGCTTCTCATCTTTGCCCTAATGTTAATAATTCTCTCCATTTATCATACCTCATTATTCACTTCTTTTAACTCTTAATGCTACTATGTACACCAAAGTAACTTTCATTATATTTATCCTGTTATTAGTTGTTTGAGAAAATCATTTTGGAAAAATAAAGTTTCTGGAATAATCAGATTTCAAAATAGTCATAGAATAATGAGGTCGGACCTGTTCTCAGAGATATTAAGTCATGTTGGGTTTTCTCTAATTTGTGTACTTTGAACACAATGATACCGCACACGCTGTTACCCTTAAACTGCGCCTCAGTGGCCAAATCCACACTTTCCTATAAATAACATTATGATTGATTATACAGAGGTATTCTTTGCAGTGTTTTTATCAAGTCTATCAGTATCAACACTTTTGTACAAAATTATTTGCACAGTAGTTAAAATAATTTATTTGCTTTTTTTTGCCTTATTTTATAAAAATTTTAGTAGACCAAAAATTTATGTCTCAGAGCCTTAACGTTGTTAAAGTGATGATGAAGATCATTGAATGTAGAAAAATAACTGACCTTATAGCCATTGGAACTACAGTCTTGGTCTTATACCCATTGGATTGAGCTTGATATACTATTATTTATAAAGATCCAATTTCAAGAACAGACAGCTGGCATGGGTCTTTGCATATACTGAGCCCTTGAAGTTAGAGTAAAGCTTGGGTTGGTGCGTCTCTCACTTCTTATGCCTTTACACTTGCTTATCTTCTGCCTTAAGGATAGGGGCTTCATTTATCTATTTCATATTTTTAGTTCTTGCTCCTAGAATAATGTCAGGTACAGTGTGTACTCACTGAATACACGCAAGCACAGGGGGATGGATAACCTACTTGGTGTCTTGCATGGCACCACAGTATGCTGAGAACTGGGGGTGATGTGAAGATTGGACAAAAGTTGAGGGGCTAGTGAGTGGGCAAGAAGAGGTGTATTAAAGTCCTGGTCTGTGGGAAGGGCCATTTCAGCTCTCTCAGCCTCATTTTCTTTCTTTAGATCAAGGACAGAAAAGCAGGGCTCGCAAGGAAGGCCACAAACAGGCTGCTCACTAACACAGACGATTATAGTTTCAAGACACTGCCCAGAACCAATCCTGGAGGTGTCCTACCAGACTGTAAAATCTAGTATCCATTCCTGGTAGTCCTGGTGGTGGACACACAAAAGTAGCAGGGGGAGGATACTGCCCATGGAGTGCATCGCAGTGACCCAGCAACCCGTGGTCATGTGATTGCTACTGACAGTGATTATGTCAGTGTGCAACTATGAGTTCACCTTAGACCTCTGCTCTAACTGAAGAGGGGCAACAAGAGAAAGCCAACACTTTATCAACCTGGCTGAAGTGATGTGTGGAAATGTTAACATTTACTGGCTTTTCTGAACCCACTGTATCTCCTCACTCCTCTAGCCTGGGAAAACTCCTGTTATGCTTGTATAGAGCTGGCCAATTTTTTTCTGCTTTGTAAGTGGAAATACAATCTCCTTTAGCCTTCAGAGTCTACTTTTGTAGGGAAATCTCCTGCCTGTTTTCCTCATCTCTGTTTCCATTTCAAAATGTCTCAGCAAGTTTTTCCTCCAAGCAAACTGTGCATAAATGAATGCATAGCAGTATTTGCTACACATTAGAGTCCAGGGTATTGTGGTACACACCTAAGAATTTCGTAGAAGAAATCCTCTAGGGTGAAGGCAAGAGCAAGCCAAGGCAGGCTCTGAGGATTAAAACCTGCAAGTTTGTCATTATCACACTCTGGCTGACCCTGTGGAGCCCCATTCAAAAAGTGAATATACATTCAAATTGGTAGGAAGGCTTTCCCACTAGGAAGAGATTTCAGACTGAAGGGGAGCAGTTACAGACAGAGTTTATCTTGTTACACATCAGCAGGGCAGGGAAGAATTGCAGCAGCAATTCCTCCTTAACAAACTGGGGCGGGGAAGGAGAGCTGGAGGTAGTTTGGAATATCGTCTTTTACAATGTCACTAAAATAAGCCAATCAGAAGAAATTAACTTATAGAATATTAGAGCAGAATCAAAACTTTTTTAGAAAATTTATTTTATAATATATAACAGTTTCCAAGTAATTTTGTGATATAAAACACTTTCCAAGTAAATTTGGTAATTGCAAATAGGAAGGAATAATTGTTGCTATTCTATCACCCATAGCTGACTTTTCTTACATCCTGGTGAATTTTATCTTATGGCTAGTCTCTACTGATTGCCTTAATCAAAAAGGCATAATTTATACGTAAATTTATACCCCCTCCTTAGCCAATTTTCGCTAACAAATATTTATCTTTATTTCATAAGACAGAGTCTTCACAGCCATTGTTTTACTGGATGCGAATGCTAAAAAAAAGGGGTAGTGGAGCCTTAGTCCACCCCCGCTTATTTGATAAATGAAGAAGCTTGGTGATATGGTTTGGTTCTGTGTGCCCGCCCAAACCTCACCTTGAATTGTAACAATCCCCACATGTCAAAGGCGGGACCAGGTGGAGATAATTGAATCATGGCAGCAGTTTTCCCCATGCTGTTCTCATGATAGTGAGTGAGTTCGCACAAGAGCTGATGATCTTATAAGGGGCTTCCCCCTTCCCTCCGCACTCATTCTCTCTTCTGCTGCCCTGTGAAGAGGTGACTTCTGCCATTATTTTAAGTTTCCAGGGGCCTCCCCAGCTGTGCGGAACTGTGAATCAATTAAACCTCTTTCCTTTATAAATTACCCAGTCTTGGGTATTTCCTCATATCAGCGTGAGAACAAACAAATACACTTGGGAACCTCAGAGAGCAGTGACCAGCACAAGACCTCGAAGCTAATGACAACTGCAAGCCTGAAGCTCACTGAGGATCCTTCCATTCAGGTCACATTGTCTGAGATAAGTGGGAGGAGAGTGAATAGAGCAGGTAAGATCGTAGCTCCAACAAGCTTAGGCACTCTGCATAAATCAGGGTGTGCTCAAGGCAAAACAGGCACCACATGTTGCAAAATCTGGAGGCACTCAGAGGAATTCAGTTGATGAATATCATAAAAAATATATTTTTAAGTATTCAGTAAAGTGACTACTCTTCATGCTTGAGCCAGATCAAAGGTGATTTCTTAAGGGAAGCCCTGCTGTGCAGAATAATTTTATCCTTCATTTGCATTTCTATGTCACTTTGTTCATAACTATATTATGACATTACCACATTTATTTTAATTATTTGTTCAAATGTCACCCTCTAACTATACTGGGAATATAGTTAAAAAATGGGCACCATTTTTTAAATTAGTTTTCTAGTCCTAATATTTAACTCTGACACATAGGTGAGTTAAATATTAGTTGATTAATATAGGTGATTAATATATATTTGGTGAACTGAATTGTTACATATCATTATAATAGGCAGCTTTAAGCATATATATATTTTCTTAGATTTTGAAAAAGCATGGATTGGTTGAGTTTCTTCCAAAAGAACCAATTAATAAATATTAATGGGCCAGGAGTGGTGGCTCATGCCTGTAATCCCAGCACTTTGGGAGGCTGATGTGGGTGGATCGTGAGGTCAGGAGATCGAGACCATCCTGGCCAACATGGTGAAACCCCATCTCTACTAAAAATACAAAAATTAGCTGGGCGCGCTGGCCACGCCTGTAGTCCCAGCTACTTGAGAGGCTAATGCAGGAGAATCACTTGAACCCAGGAGGTGGAGGATGCGGGGAGCTGAGATCGTGCCACTACCTGCAGCCTGGTGACAGAGCGAGACTCCATCTCAAAAAAATAAAATAACATAAAATAAATAAATAAATATTAATGTTTGCTCTTTGTTGGGAATTGTGCTAAGACTGGGGATAGGAAAGATAAGCCAGTGCTAGAGTCCTTGTTTTCAGTGGGCTTTCCTTTTAATAAATATAGAAAAAATAAACAAAGTATGAAAAAAGTATAATAGAAAATATATAGCCAAAGGACAGGTGCTGACTACACAAGGAAGCTCTTTCAGGAAGCTTTCAAGAAAATGATAAAATATAAGGTGAGCCTTGGCAGCCAGATGAGAAATTTAGTAGTGAAGAATCTTTCATACAGGAAAAAAATAGCATATTTCAAAAAGGACAGACATTAATGTGGGTGGTAAGGAGGTGGAACAAGAACATTGAGGCTGGAACAAGTCAGTCTGGGTAGTGAGTGTTAATGGCAGAGCAGAGAAAATCTTGTCACAATGTGGAATGCGAGAGTAGGGAGTGGAGATAAGCATCCAGATTTTTGGTAGGAGTGTTGACTTCTAATCTCCTAAAATTAGCTATGAATTTTTCTTCCTAGGAAGGAAAAAAACTTTCCAGAACTTTTTCCTACATCAATCTGCCTCCATCATAATATGTGACACCATAATCTACTTAGTCTTGATGGATCCCAATCAGGATCACTAATATCTCACTTTTTCTTAACTACCTAGCCAAATGCCTTAAAGACATTCACTTCTCTGTATCTCCACTGTCATCATTCAGGTCTGAGCATTTTTTCTCTAACCTGGACTACTTTGCTGTCATCCTAACTTGTCTCCCTATTTCCATTCTTATTTTCCTTTAAATAAATTTCGAACACAATACTCACAATAATCTCCTAAAATGCTAATAGAAAACTGCTTAGCTACCTCTTTGACTCTTTAATGGTTTCTTAATTCTTGCAAAATAAAATTCAAGTGCCTTACTTGAACCTGTAACTCTCTGCAGGATGTGACTCATATATTTATTACCAACTTAATTTCATGGCATTATCTCCCAACTTCATCCTGCTGCAGCAATAGTGACCCACTTTCATACATTTATTCTTGTCCTGTCATATTCTTCAGAGGGATGGCTCACTCTCATCCTTCAAATCTCATCTTAAATGTGACACTTTTTGAGATGTCGTCAAACATAATATGTAAGAAAGTTTCTCTGTTTTTAATTTTTAAATTTGTTTTTCTTCTTATTTTAAAATAAAATATAGATACAAAAATGTCTATCAGTTGCCTTCACAGCTTAATTATTAAGAGGCTAACAAATGTAAAAAAAAAAAAAAAAAAACTTTAGTCAAATTAAATGTAGCAGAGTTTATCTGAGTAAAAATGATTCATGGATTGGGCAGCACTTAGACCACAAGAGGTTCAGAGAGCTCTGCTTTAGCAGCATGAGCAATGAGTTTTGACACACTAAACATGGAAGCAAAGAAATTACTTGATTGGCTATAGTTTGCCTTATTAGAGCATTAATTGGCTATAATTTGCCTTATTTGAGCATTTGCCTTATTGGAGTATGATCTGGTGCCTAATTAGAGGTTAGTTGTCAGTTTATGATTGGTTAAGCTTAAGTTTCATTATAGTGCTTACGCTGGGCTTCAGTTTTCTCACTTGGGAACCCAAAACACTGGAGTTGTCTTAGCCTAATGACCTCCCACTTAAATTTTTTCTTAACACATCTTTCTTAACAACTGACCAGTTAAATAAAGAACTATTGCTAGCTGCTCCAGAATCCCTGCAAAATTTCTTGTAAAGCCCTCCATTCTCCTTAAGCAAATATTCGCTTCACTGTTAGTAATCATTTCCTTTGCATTGCATTCATCACATCTGTATGCATCCCAAAGCCCTATGCTTTAGCCTTGTCGTTTTGTTATTGTTTACATATATATATTATTTTTCCTGTGCATTTTGATTTTTAGGTTCTAATTGTTTTTTTATATATGTTTTAATATTTGAAGTTGACTTAATTTACATAAAATAAAAGACACAGATTTTAACTGTACATATCAGTAAGTTGTTCCAAATATACGCATCTTTGTAAATACTAGGTTATCAGCTCAAAAAACTTCTTTCATCCTCTTTCCCATCAATCTCATTCCCCAGAGACAACCATCGTCTGCTCTTTATTATACCATGGTTTTATTTGTTTTTTGTTTTTAGGGTTTTTTTGAGACATAGTCTCACTCTGTTGCCCAGACTGGAGTGGAGTGGTGCAATCTTGGCTCACTGCAACCTCTGCCTCCTGGGTTCAAGCAATTCTCCTGCCTCAGCTTCCCAAGTAGCTGGGATTATAGGCATGTGTCACCATGCCTGGCTAATTTTTGATTTTTTTTTTTGTTGTTGTTGTTGAATGCTATATAAAGGGATTGATTCAGTGTCACATAAGGGAAATCTTTTGTTTAAAGTTTCTTTCACTCAGCATGATACTGATTCATGTACTATAAATTTAATTTATTTTACTGCTCTATAGGATTCCACTATATGAATATATTATAGCATTTTAAAATCCATTTCCTTGTTCATGGACACATGCATTTATCACAGCTTTGGGAAAATATCAATAGAATGTGGACATTCTTATACAGATATTTTTGTGAATATGTTTTCATTGCTCTTGGGAAAATCCATAAGTCTGGAATTACTGAATTGTGTAGTAAGCATATGTTAAACTTTCTGAGAAACCACCAACTGTTTTTCAAAACATTTGTACCACCCTTCCAAACAGTAATTCATGAGTCTGTAAATTGATTCCCATCATTGCCAACAATTGGAATTATCCATAATAGTCCAGGGAAAATGTCGTGGTATCATACTGTGGCTTATTTTATATTTTCTTGATGTCTAATTAGGTTGAACATTTTATCATGTTCTTTAGAGAACCTTATTTGTAAAGTATCTTAAGTCTTCCATATTTTAGTTAGATATTGGATACTTTGTCTATTTTTATGTTGTAGGGGTGCGTCACACATAACACACATGTCATATCTTACAAACATACCCTCCTATGTGTGTGGATGTGATGGTGGGTGTGTGTCTCATGTGTTGCACCAGAGCGAGCACAGAAAATCAACACCAAGACAAAAGTATGCCAAATTGCAGAGTCTTTATGGCCAGCGGCCACGGAGGACTCACATCTCTCCAACCTGTGGCCCTGAGCTCAGGGGGGAGCAAGGCATTTAAGCTGCAAAACCACATCCTTGTTCAGCGGGGGCACAGGGGGTGTGCAAGGCAAGCTGTCTGTACAGAAGCTAAAGTTAGCGGTTTGCTGCAAGGGGAGGGGGGGTAACAGTGGAAATTTTTACCCTTAGAAAATAACACTTCTGAGACTTGCAGTACAGTAACAGTTCTGAGAACTACATCTCTGCCCAGGGCCCAGGTGGCTTCTCTATAAGATGGCGGTGCTTAGGCTTCTGTTTTAGCCCCTATCTCAGATGCATGTGTTGGGAATATTTTCTCCAAGTCCATGGCATGTCTTCTTGTTTTATTAAAAATGTCTTTTGAGTAAACTGTTATATTTTAGTGATATGTAATTAATTTTACTTCTTCTTTGATGTTTATTTTTGTCCATTCAAAGTACCATCGCATATTCTTAGGTCACAAAAATAGTCACTTATGGTTTCATCTAGAATTGATCGTTTTGGTTTTTATGTTTATTTATATTGCTAGTCTCAAGTTGATTATTGTATATGATATAATTACAAGTCAAGTTTGGTTGTTTTTTCATATAGATATCTGATGGTTTCAGTGCCATATTTTTCAGAGACTATCCTTTCCTTACTGAATTACCTTGGAAACCCAGTCAAAAACAATTGATTTAAACATATGAATTTATTTCTCTAATCTGTTCTAGTATTCCATTTTTTAACCCTTAGTTCAATACAGCTGTCTTGAGACTTCCAGATTTCTTCTTGTTTTATGACTTTTTTTTTTGATTTATCAAAAGGCTGCCAGAATTTTGGCTGAGAGCCTATTATATTTTTCAATTGCTGTTTTTCAACTTTATTATTATTATTGTCACCTTGCCCCGTGAGGAAAAATAAATTCTGTTTAAATTATCTTTAACCAGATACATTAAAAAATAAGGAAACAACTTTATCAGGCAGGGATGAGTTTTGGAAGGTGACTAGCCATTATAATATCTAAGGTTTTTTGGCCCCTGGGAACCAATTTTCTCCTTTGGGAGGTGGTATTGCTACTGTTGAGAACACAGGCATTAGATCAATCTGGGAAAAATCTCAACAATATTCAGTCTTTTGCTCCATTAGCTTACTATCTCTTCCCATTATTAGATCTTTAATTTCTCTTGACAATGCTTTCATGGCTTAGTGTATAGATATTTCACTTATTTTTGCTAAATGTACTCCTAAGCAAGAGATTTAGTTTTCTTATACTATTAAAAAGGTACTAATTTTATCACTTTTTTCCAATTGCTTATTGTTGGTATATCGAAATGCAATTCATCTTACATTGACATTATAACTTTTGTAACTTTTATTTTGAATTCTGGTAACAGGTTTTACTCCTTTTTGATGAACTCCATACCTCAACCTTGAAGTTACTGGCAAATGAAAATGACATCATTTCTAGTCTTTATATATTGTATTTCTGTGTTCATTTAGTAACACCTTTCTGAGGGAAGAGTTATACAAACTGAAGTGAGAAAATACTTTATAAAGGGGAAGTATTTTTGTCATTGTTTTCCACTGTTGGTTATGTCTCAATATTAACCAGTAGTGAACCTGCCACAAACCAGTGCACTCATTATTGTCTTCTCCTTCTCAAGAAACAAGATCTCTGCCAGGATAGATGGAGTGAGTTCCTGGACTCTCAAAGGAAAGATCACAAAGGTCTTTCTTTCCTAGAAGCAGGCTGAGGAAAGGGGGAGCCTTCCCAGCTGGCCTCCAAAAGAGAACACAACAGAAGGATTTGGCCAGTGACTGTTAAGTTTGTGCCAATGGTGCCTGCTTCTGAGAAGCTCCCTCAAGCATTCCTTTGCCATTGTGGTCCATAGCCAAAGTGTCTCTCAAGACAGACAGAAATTTGTATCCTCTGAGGCACATAAAAACTGGAGTCCTGGCTCAGCTAAGGTCAGGAGAAATGAAAAATAAATAAGTAAATAAAACAAATAAAGAAGAGACACATTCTATTTTGTTTTTATCAACTTGTGTTTGTGGTATGGCTGTGTTAGCTTCAATATTATGCAATCTCAATAATTAGTTCCTTGGAGATCTGTTGTGCTGCCTTGAATTACACTGAGGAAAAGACTTTTATCACATATTGTCATATCTAGATATAGAGGAATTGATATGTAATGCAATGGGAAAAGGAAAAACAGAAGTAAATGAACAAGAGAGTAGAAATAGAGAGAGAGTTGGTAAAAGAGAGTATACAAGAGAAAAAAAGAGATAATAGAAATTTTAAAAACATATCTTGAAAATCTTTTCTGTATCATATACATATATTTTTTCCTTTTTATATCATTTTTTAAAAACTTAGAACAAATGTATTATATACTCATTGTTAGGAAGTTTGTTAATTACAATGTTTGTCAATTACAAAGCCATAAAAATTACCAGAAATCCCTGTCATAGCATAGTTAATATAATGCTGTATTCCTTTTTACTCACTCTTCGACATTTATCATCTCTAACATCTATCTTATAGAATTTCAACCAGAAGAATGTTATTCCATATCTCGTCTTATTTAACATTATACATTTTAATTAATATTGTCAAGGTATAATTTATGTAATGAGAGATCCATTCAAATGGAGAGTCTGAGTACTGAAAAATGTTAATTTTTAATTAACTTAATTAACATCAATTGTTGATTTTTAATTAATTTAATTAAAATTTAACACATTTAAATTTGTTAAACATAGCTTCTTCAAGATACAGAGCATTTCAGTACCCCAGAAAGTTACTTTGTGGCTTTTGAATGCACTCATCCCTAATTTCTGCCTTAGACAGCTACTGATTTGTAAATCTACACATTAGTTTCATGCATTAACTATGAATATATTATGTGTATTTATGCATTAAGTATACATGAATCTTACATATTAGTACATTAGTTCTGCAAATTCTACCATTTCATATAAATCAAACCATACTGTATGTACTTTTACATGATTTATTTTGCTCTGCATGCTATTTTTGAGATTCAACCACGTGTGTGCTTGTATGTATGTATATGTGAAACATACACATGCATTATTTTATTCTGACTTATATTGCTGTATGGGTGTATCATCATTTCATTACTTATTCATCTGTAGATGGTTAATTTAGACCTGTCATGAATAAAGCATTCCATAATAGGTATTTCATAAATGCCACTATTGAGAAAGAAAGATGCTTTCTATTCCTAATTTGCTGAAAGGTTTTTTTTTTTTTTTTTTAAACGGAGTCTGTCTCTGTGGCTTAGTCTGGAGTGCAATGGCACCGTCTTGTCTTACTGCAACCTCCACCCCTCTGGGTTCAAGCTATTTTCCTGCCTCAGCCTCCTGTCCTGAGGAGCTGGGAATACAGGTGTCTCCACCACCATGCCCGGCTAATTTTTGTATTTTTAGTGGAGATGGGGTTTTACCATGTTGGCCCCACTGGTCTGAAACTCCTGACCTCAGGTGAACCACCTGCCTCTGTCTCCCAAAGTGTTGAGATTACAGGTGTGAGTCACCGTGCCCAGCCTGCTGAAAGTTTTTAAAATCATGTTGGATTTTTAAATTTCTGCCTCAGTTAAATAATTACACAATTTTTCTTCTTTTATATGTTAAGGTGGCAAATCATATTGCTTGGTTTTCAAATGTTGAACCAATCTTGCATTATTAAGGTTACCTTATGTGTTCATTTTGAAGTATGCTTTTTATATAAGTGTATATTCATTTGCTACTACGGTATTTGATGTGAATTTTTAAATCTATGATCATGACTAATAGTGGCCTATAATTAAAATGTCATAATGTCTCTCATTTTTTGGTATTAGGGTTGTGCTGGCTTTATAAAGTGATTGGGGAAGTTTTGTTGTGTTCGTGTGTGTATGCAAGTATCTATGTGTCAAAAATTTTGATTATAAATTCTTTAATAGATGTGGAGCTATTTTAATTTTCTATTGCTTCTTGTGTTACCTTTCTAAGTGGGAATTTTTAAAGAATCTTTTATTTCATAAAGTTTTCATATTTGAATATGATGTTCCTTATTCTCTTATTAGGTATAGACTCTGGAGTGATTTTTTTTTTCTTATTTGTTGTATTGGTAATTTGTATTCTTTTTCTTGATTGTTCCTTCTAAATTTTGATAAATTTTATTAATCTTTTTTAAAAATTAGGACTTTGATAATTTTTTTCTTTTGCTTGTCCATTTTCTATTTAATTAATTCATGCTTTACCCAGTATTAATTATTTTCTTCTTCCTATCTTTGATTTAATTTGCCCTTTTTTCTCCTCAGATTCTTAACAGGTATACCTAGATTGTTAATTTTAAATCTAAAAATTTAATCTACATCTTTAAGATGTAGATTAAAGATCTTAGGATTTGCTTTTGGTGAATCAAATTAATTTTGATATGATACACATCCATTATCTTTTTAAAACTGTTTCTAATTGCTTTTGTTATTTATTTTATAATACATTTGTTTTTAATTTATGAAAAATTTTTTAAATATTTTGTGATTTTATATATGTATTATTATTAATGGTTTCTAATGAAGTTTGATTATGGTCAAAAAACATAGTTTTATTAGGTGTACACAGATTTAAGATTACTACATCTTTCTGATGATTTGTATTTCTATCTGTGAAAAGTTTTTCTTTAGCTGTGGTACTAGTTATTTCATCACATCTTGAAGCAAAAGTCATAATATTTTATTTGGAACACAAACACGTTATTAGACCTGTGTTAGTATTCTCCAGAGAAACAGAACCAATAAGAAAGAAGGAAAGAAGAAAGAAGGAAAGAAAAAGAAGAAAAAGAAAAGAAAGAAAGAAAGGAGAAAGAAAGAGAGAAAGAAAGAGCTGGAAGGAAGAAGGAAGGAAGGAAGGAAAAGGGAGGGGGAGGGGAGGGAAGGAAGAGACTGAATGGGCTTGAAAGATTATTGGGGTTGGCAGGGGAAGATACCTAGGACAAGTCTACAGGGTGGAAATTCAACAAAGAGCTGATGGTGGATGTCAGTCTTGAGTCAGAAATCTGCAAAGCAGGCCAGGCAGGATAGAAACTCAAGCAGGGTTACTATGTTGCAGTCTTGACTCCAGATTCTTTCTTTTCCAGGACACTTTAGTTTTCCCTCATTAACGCCTTCAATTGATTGGATGAAGCTCACCAACATTATGGAAGGTAATCTGTTTTAACTGAAGTATAGTGACTTAAATGTTAATCACATTTGAAAAGTTCCTTCATAGCAACATCTAGGCTGGTATTTGAACAAACAACTGGGCACTACAGCCTATCAAATTTGGCACATAAAATTAATTAGCACAATACTCAAGATTTTTTTTAGCTTCTATATGTGATCTTCAGTTGCCTACAATTTATTTTATTATTATTCAATTCTCAGAATTTTTATTTATTTCCTCCTTTTCAACAAAATAATGGAAAATATTTCACGTCTTTATTCAGAATACTGATTATTTCCTATGGACAAATTATAATCCTAATTAAAAGTATTAGGTCAAATAATTAAAGGATATTCATATATCTTACCATTTGGCCCTCAAAAGAAGTTTAGCATCTTATAAATTACCACTAAAAATGTATGAGAGTGTCGATATCCTCACTTGTCCATATCCTCACAAATGCTCAGTGGTTTAAATATTTTTGTACTGACTTGAAGAAAATGATATATTGTTGGTGTCTGAATTTGTTTAAATGTAATTCCAAGGAGTTTACTCACTTTAAGATTATTTTACTACCAATTTCAACTCTTATTTTGAATATTTACATTGGGCTTATCAGTCGTATTCTTGTGAATTTGTAATAGACAGTTACGTAGTTTGGATAAGTATGCTTTGTCTGCCATCTATATATTTCCCACATTATTAGTTGCTATTTTTATAATTAAAATTAGCAGAAGTCTTTAAGAGTATAATCTAATTTTTAGCATGGTAAATTCTGTAATTTCTCAGATATCTGATTTATGAAATTTGTTGTGCTTTCCTATTTTTTATGTAATATTTCTTACATCATATTCCATGGTAGAGAAGGATTTTTTAAGAAATTAAATTATTTTTTTTGAAAAATATTTCAAGTATTAAATTTGCCATTTTTTCCAGTTTTTATATTACTTAACAGTAGATACTATCTATACCCATTATAATCCATACAACATCAAAAAGAATACCAAAACCTTAGAAAAAGTTCCTAAATTTTTTCTATATCAAAACCTTAGAAAAAGTTCCTAAATTTTTTTCTCAAAGTACCTCATTGGATATACCCTTTATATTTTGATATGTAGTTTTCTTACAGTCATTATTTTGGAAATAATTTAAAAATTCACATTGGATTCTTAATTCAGGAGAATTATGAAAATGATTTCTTATTTCCAAGGGCCTGAGAGCTTTTATTTTGTTTATGTTTACTTTTGAATTTACTTCTTATTCTGTATAGTTTTGTTTTTATGTATTTAATAGTGTTTGAACACCAGAAAGATGGTGTAATAGCAAGAACAATGTTGGAAAGACAGATGTTGCCTGCAAGAATGCTGCTTTCTTTTCTGCTTTTACTTCAAAATTCTAAACCTGTGAGGAGATTGTGTTGAACATCCAGGTATGATTTAGGACAGAGTAATTGTCTGTAAGGAGAGTAGGAGAGACATAGAGAGAAATTCTTGTGGATTAAAGAGATAATTGGAGCCTAGAAGAAGGGGGAAGGAGAGGTCCATCATTCCTGAAACACAAGGGGATGTATCCTGCTGTCTAATGCTGCAGAAGACGAAGAGACATAAAGAAAAGGATAGCTGTGCGTTTCTGGCTTTACCTATATATCCTCTTGTCTCATGCAGAAAGCCCATCGGCTTGAATAAATTGTTAGAGTGGGGAAAATTTTACATCTGATGGTTGTTATGCTGACTGATACCTGAGGACCAATGAAGCCTTCCAAATTTATTGAGAACAGGTAAGTTCTCAGAATATCACACCCTGAGTGCTAGAAGTCCCATAGAAGTCAGAGGTTGAATGATTAACTCACCATACAGACTAGAGCTAGGAGTCAGAATTAGTTAATTCTCTGAAAATAAATGACTATTTCTTAAAATTTGCAACTATGTACTAAAATGTATAACAGTTTTTATCTAATAAGATTGTTTCTCCACATATTTTACTTTTAATTTGTGTTAATACTTGATATGCTAAAGATTTTAGTCATGGGTTAAGTCTACCACTTTAATGGTGTGTCTGTTCATCTCTCCTTTATTTTCAACAGTTTTTTTCTTGTCTTGTTATCTCGTTAAATGAAAGAGTATCATTACGATGTCTTCTCTGTGGATTTCACACTTTTGTACATTTATATGACATTGCTACTTTTACTAGTACAAAATAACTTTCATTCTTTAATGCGTTAAACTTTACCTTGTTTGTTCTTGCCTGAACTATATCTGTTTTTGGTCATCTGTTATGTTACCACAGTTGTTTTTCTACAGTAATCATTTAATTTAAGCGTCGTATATAAACAATAACAATAAATGTTTTTCATTCAAAGATTGTCTTTATCTTGGATATTTCATTTTGATTTATCAACTTAACTAATAAGTTTGGATTTTAGTCTTTTAAAAAATTCCTCTATTTCAGGCATCTACAGTCTAAAATCTGTAGACCAAATTTGGTCCAGCACCTGTTTTTTTGTGAGCTAAAAATGTTTTTACATTTTTAAAGAGTTATCCCAAAAAGAAGGAAGAAGAAAAAGAAAAATACGTGACAAAGACCATATGTAGCACACAAAGCTTAAAATATCTACCATCTGGTCCTTTACAAAAAAAAAGTTTGCTGACCCCTGCTCTGTTTTATTTCAAAACACCTTTTTAGCAGATGCTCTCTCTTATCCAATTGCTGGTATATGTGACTCCTTGACTTAGAGAGTGGGGTTCTATTTGCCACCTTCCATGGCTAGAGCAGGCTGTAAGTGCCAAGGAACAAATGCCTCCCGGCATCAGTCCTCAAGCAATGGCTGTATAGTTTGATTAGAGGATGAGTATCCAGCTCCTGCTTCTCATGTGGAAGAGACCTGAGGCACCTGTACACTGGCTTGTAGAGTTCACCAATGTAATCAAGCCCCAGCTGACTGCAGTGATCATGTACTTGATAGCACATACTTTATGGCTTCCCCTGTCTTACTCTCAGTGTTTCCTGGTATTCTGTCCCAAATGCACTATTTACACTCAATCATTGCCTAACAGGAATATTTTCTATTTTTTTCTGCTTCCTTGAATTTGACAGAGGTCCTTAATTTCATACATAATGCATTCCTGAAAACACGTACTAGTTAATTACGTATAATTTGAAAAAAAGGTCTTATATTTTATACATTCTCGGAGAGCCAAATATATGATTTAAAATTTCTCATGACATTAGCCTTTAGTCAGAAATTTCAAAGACACATGCTAAACATATTATACCTAATTATTAATTTTTAAACTTATGCTTTTCACAGTTTTTCACATGAGCTGACCATGTTTGTCCAAATGACTGATTGATTTTAAAGACTCATCTCATTAGACACACAGTAGTTTCCATACTTGTCTGAGATTATGTTATATTTGTGCTGCCTTTACTGATAACTTCAGTTCTATTTTTTTTCTCTTTCCACTGTTTCCATAAATCAGGTCAAAATGAAATTAAGTTTTCAAATGACTGGAAAAAACTGTTCAGGTAAAGGCAACAGTGCTGTTGCTAAAATGTACATTTGGCAAACAGGCAATTTTACCTTGAAATACTTCAATGTCTTTATTCATCAGATGAAAAATGAAAGCCATAATTGAGTGGAGAAAGATGTTTCAGAACTAACAATGTATGAATTTTCTAAAGAATTCCATGCACACACACATACACCCCCGCCCCCCCCCCCCCACACACACTGTTTTTAAAAAGTAATTAAGAACTGTCTGCTAGCCGTTTTCTCTGCTTCCTCCAGGTGTCCCTGTAGTTTTGAACTGCAGTAGCTCAATTCTGGTGATTTTTCGTGCTCTGCTAATTCATGCAGAATGAGACAATTACTTACCCAGCATTTATTTATGGCAGTGGTTCACAACCATCACTACACCATAAAATCCAGGGTGCTTTAAAGACAGTAGGGAGATCTGGGTCTGACTTCCAGCAATTCTGATTTAATTGATCTGGGGCGTGGCCTGGTCACTGGGAATTTTGAAGTTTCCGAAGAGATTTTAATGTGCAGCCGAAACTGAGAACCATAGCAAACATCAGGGAGGAGTTCAGATGGATTCTATTGGACTTTGGTATTTCCTTGTTTGAATGTTTTCCCTAAGAAAACAATGATGTATATAAATGCACAGTATAGTCCCAGTGGGTGTTCTGTTCCTCTTCTGAAGCACGTCTTAGTCTTGTGCTTTATTTAGAAGGAGGACATTGCATGTTCTCAGTTCTTTGTGAGATGACCAGGTGCTCATTTGCTACCACTTTGTCTTCCAGGCTGTCCCTGTACTCCTAGTTCATTGCTCAGTGCTGCCATCTTGAGTACAAAGGGACTAGAGGATTCCTAGTGCCACTGCTGTACCACAAGAGTTGACCCAGAATCTGAAGAGATTCCAAATTTTCTTCCCCTCCTCAAGCCCACCATCTCCTCTCTCTCTCTTTCTCTCTGCACCTCATTATTATGAGACAGCTCTCATAGACTGCAGAGTAGAAGAGTTTTGCCAGGTTCATGTCCATTAGTGGACATGATCTGCCTTCTTTGATCATTTAAGGCAGAAGTGTTTCCAGGCTTTTGTTTTTGAAGAAGTTTAAGGTAGCCATACCATTTCAGAGGTCCCTTTCTGTGTCTTTTTGTATATGGAAATCATGGTGTTATTACCAGATTCAAATGTTTATTTGGGATTGTTTTATAGAAGCTCATAGAGATTTCACTTACAGTTTTGGGTAAGGTTGCAGATCTTCTTTCAAATTTAATCTGATCATAATTTTCTAGTCAATATAATTATTTTTATACATGGCTGCCAAGATTTTCTCATTAATAATACAATGAAGATTCTTTTTTTCACCTTGATGTTCATTTCAATGGTGACGTAGGAATTGTGAAATAATTGTGGCTGTTCTTTTACATTCTGTGAAAAATGTGATCAGTAACTTTTGATGAAGCATATTGAGTGGTCAGAGTACTCTCCTAGGGCATAGTATTTTGCCAATGAAGTCAATGGTCTTGGGTCATCCTGAGAGAATGTACTGTTCTAAGATCAGAGGAGCTGCCAACTGATCATATACATGTACAATGTGAGAGATAGAACTTCAACTCCCACCTACTGCCATCTGTGTGCCCAAGTTATTTCATGTAGCTGCCACTGCCCTTCCTACCATCAAAGAGCATATGGCTAAGCAAGCAAGGACAATAATAATCATTTATTTGATAAGCACGGTTCAATGGTATATGGACAAGTACCTGATCTAAGCTGGACCAATCAGAAATCTCCCCCAGGATATTAACAGAGAGGCAGAGCCTTAATCCTAGTCTCTCCAGTGATGAAGCTTGGATCCCTGAGACACGTGAGATATCAGTGATCTTACTGCTTGATGAGTAGATGAATCCTTTAGACAAACTGACTGATGCCGTCAAGCCAAGTGAGAAGGAATAGAACTCAGAGAACATCCTGGGCATATTCAAGTTTTTGAGGCCCAGTCATCCAGTCAAATCTCAATTTCCATCTTCCTTAATTAAAACCAATAAATTCCCCTTTTAACTAAAATGGTTTGAGTTGGGTTTTTGTCATTTCCAAACCAAAGAGTCCTCATTAATAACAGCATGAAATCATAATCAGAAGATTTGAGATTTGGCTCTGATCCTGAGAATTTGTAGGCATGCCTATGAAATGACAGTAACAATACCAAAACATTAAAGAAAAAAAAAAGAGAATATTCCTGTCTTGGTATCTGGCATATAATAACTGAATAGAATAGCATATAAAATGTGTTATTTTTCTTTTTCTGTCCACTTCTCTCCACTCACCAGCAGCAAAATGAGATCACAGAGACATTACTGAAAGTGTCTTTCCTTACTTTTAATCCTTTATGAAAGGGTCTGGTGTGTATGTTCCGTTTGGGGACTCAATATAATTTGACTTGAATCAAGCCTCTACACCACTGAAGAAAAATCTAAAAGCAACTACTTCTGAGGATTTTCCTTGCCCTAGAATCCTTACATTTTCCTGTCTCTGAACAACTACATGATTTTTCTTAATGTCTGTGATAATATGAATGACACATGCCCAGGGATTTAACAGATCTGCAGCTGATTAACCTGCTCCTCTTGACTGGCTGTTCGGAACTAGGAAGTAAGCCATGGTAAAGTTTTAAAATACCCACGGAAGTCAGACAATGTAACAGTCAACAGAAAAATAAAAGAACATTTCATGTTATTCAGTTTCAACAATCTCTGCAAACATCTTGAGGAAGCCAAAGCCTTCTATTGATCAGTTTAGTATGTCATTCTACTCCAGACTAAAATGGTAATAAAATGAACACACTGAGTGTTTGGAGACTGCATCACAATATACTATGTGTGACAGGCCCCTCTGTGCTCAGAATGGCTCACATTTATAAATAAAAATTCTCTTCTTCACTTCCTAAAATCGTTCTTTGTTATAAAATTATATCTGTGTAATTTTAAATTTCAAATTCTTATTTTGTTCTTATTTGTGCATTTGCCTCCTGCTTCTACTCTGGGGAGGGTGATATACTTATATCCACACTTTCCGTTCAGAGACAGCAGAGAGAATTGGATAAACACACCAGGGGCCTGACAGGGCCATGGAATGCCTGACTCTGTTCCTGTATACTCCTTTTATTACAGAAAGGCAACCTGTCCTTGGAAAAGTATCTGTTTGTGTCATACCTTTGGGCACCTCAGTGTCTTCATGCAGCTCTATTAACAAAGCTCCATCAGATTAAAATAAATCTAAGCCAATGAAAACAACAAGACAGGCCTTGGTGTCTCAGAAAACATGGTCAATTAACATGGACCATCATTACTCTGCATATGAATATAAACACCCTGTATTTAACTTGCATTTTTGACTACTCATTTTTTTTTTTAAAAGAAAAAGTAGGAGCCTATGGTCAGTAGATAATTTTGTTTATTTTCTGTTGACTGATTATTTTTCTCCAGGATAAAACAATTTATCCTTCCGAACTTACACATCTACCTTTCATAAAATAGGATTAATAATAATACATAACAAATAGTTGGTTTAACTTTAAAATTAGATAATGTATGTAAAATAAAACACAAAACATTTTTTTTCAATATTATGCTTTAGAATCGAATCAATTCAAGAAAAATTTCCAGAGGGTTCATTGATATTGTCTTCTGGAAAAAATAGCCCCGACAAGATAAGTGTCAAAGTGCTTCTTCTTTGAGGGAGAAATGGGAAGTTAAAACACACAATTAGACATCCATGTGTTGTTTGTTTTGTTTTGTTTTGTTTTTCCGTCAATCTGTCTTATTTTCCAGTAATGTTTGAATGACCTAAGTAAAATCACCTCTCAATTGCTAATGGAAGACAGGTATGGAGATGACTGCAGTAAAAACACCTGCTCATCCCTCTGCATTTTAAGACTATGACAGAGCTGTTACTCATAATGATGCCAGAATCAAGAAGAAATACCCTGTGTATCCGTCAAATGGGAGTCTTGGCATGGAGTTAAACCAGTGGAGCTCTTGAGACTTTTAAGTAACCATTTTAGAATTTATCACATGCGGGCTTGACAGTCTGCAACATGGAATAGTAGAAAGTCAGAGTGGTGCTTCCACAACCCAAGTACTGAGCATGCTATTTAGCTGTTCTGCACTTGAAGTGACACCCCATGATTCTACTGAATGATATCCACACCCTTTTTAATCTGGCTTTATTCTCTATCCTCTCATGCCTTTGTTTCTACACACCTTCACTCTGGCTGCTGCACATTTATTTCAGTGCTCCTCACAGTCTAAGTGATATGTGGAAAAGAGATTGGTTTTTGTGTGTGTGACACATAGGCCTGTATTTTAGTATCTCTAACACTACATTTCCCAGTAGAAAGTGACTAAGTGCTGATGACGGCCGTATATTCTGTTTCAATGCGAAAAAAAAATCTCTTAAGAGCGTTAAGATTAGATTGGGCACCTATTTTGATTTGCTTTTGCCATGTGGCTGTCAGCAAGGTCATTTGGGCTCTTCTAGCTTTCAGCGGAAAGTAACTCTCCATCAGGCAGTTGTCATTGACTTCATGATCCTTTCTGATGCCATAATTTTACTATCACTATGCAGCAAAAGCCAGGGATAAACCATGTCATACCAAACCGAGCCAGGTAGTCATTTGTAAAATGCGAAAGGCTACAAGAGTGGCAGGATATGATTCAGAAAAACATAAATGTTTGGTCAATGTTTGAAGGATGCCATACATTTAAAAACTTAATTCACTATAGACTCACTGAAATTTTTACTTCCAGTGATGAAAAACAGCAGTGAATACTATACATAAAATCAGCATTTTGTGAAATAAATAAATGTATTTCATTATCAATGGAAATAACTCAGTAAATTCAGAAATGGTTGTGGAAAAGATTGTTGCTTAGACTGTGGTCATCTTACATTTTTTAATAGAGATATGTTAGTCTGGGGTAGATATGTATTCCTAACTGAAGTACGGGATTAGCAGCATTTGCCTCACAGGGCTACTGATGCCCTGGGAAGATCAATTCTAAATCTAGAATATATAGGCATTTTATTATTCTATGGAATAAAATGCCTATGTTAGCAGCTTTCATACCACATCCTTGTGTTTGTTTCAAATTATTTCTCTCTAAAAGAAGATTTAAATCAATGTATAGTTGAAGCTGAGGCCTATAAAACATATTTGGTGGGTCTTACACTGATGAGAATAAATATGCCAAAATGTATTCAAAGCTGTACATTTATATGGTTCAATTCCTTTCTGCTTGATTAGCAAGAAATCCATTCTTAAAACTACCCAACTGCAGAAAATAATGATGAGAGAAGAAGTGAAGAACAAAGGACATACAAAACAACCAGAAAACAATCAATAAAATGACAAGAGTAAGCCTTCACCTATCAATAATAACCTTGAATGTAAAGGATTAAATTCCCCATTTAAAATGTATGGACTGGCTAAACAGATTAAAAAACAAAAAACCCAACTATATGCTGCCTACAAGAAACTCACCTCTCCCATAAAAGTATGTAGACTGAAAGTGATGGCATTCAAACAGAAACACAAGCAAGCAAGAGTAGCTATACTTAGACGAAATGGACTCCAAGTCAAAAACAATATGAGGAGACAAAGAACATTATATAATAACAAATGAATCCATTCCAAAAAAGAATATAACAATTGTAAATATATATATGCACCCAACATCACAGTAGCTAGATCTATTAGATATGAAGGAAGAGATAGATCCCAATACAATAATGGTTTGATACTTGAGCACTCCACTTTCAGCACTGGAAATGTCACCAAGACAGAAAATCAATAAAGAAACATTGGATTTCAACTACATCATAGACCAAACAGAGCTAACAGACATGTACAGCACAATTGGTCAAACAGCTGCAGAAGGTACACATATTTTTTTCATCAATACATGGAAAATTCTCTGGGATCATTCATATATTAGAACACAAACCAAGTCTCAAAAAATGTTAAAATTTGAAATCACATCAAATATCCTACCTGACAATAATAGAATAAAACAAGAAATAAGTAACAAGAGGAACATTTGAAACTATACAAATACATGGAAATTAAGCAACATGCTCCTGAACAAACAATAAGAGAAAAAAGAAATTAAGGAAAAAAGTTAGAAATTTCTTGAAACAAATAAAAATTAAAACACAACGTGTCAAAACT
This sequence comes from Ateles fusciceps, assembly GCA_036589455.1. Taxonomy (NCBI): domain Eukaryota; kingdom Metazoa; phylum Chordata; class Mammalia; order Primates; family Atelidae; genus Ateles; species Ateles fusciceps. The sequence continues at coordinate 948,292 of JAZHEH010000276.1, forward strand.
TATGGGACATAGCAAAAGTAGTATTTAAAGGAAAATGTACAACAATATATGTCTACATCAAAAATGGATTTCAAATAAACAAAATAACAATGATCTTGAAGAACTGAAAAAGCAAGAGCAAACCAAACCCCAAATTAGAAGAAAATAAATAATAATAATCAAAATGTATCAAATGAATGAAATTGGGACTAAAAAAATACAAAAGGTAAAAAAAAGTTTTTTTAAAGATAAATAAAATTGAAAAACTATTAATTACACTAAGAAAAAAGACAAAATTTGAAACAAACAAAAGATGTCACATCAGATACTATAGAAACACAAAGGATTATTCAACTGCTAGCAGCATTTATATGCCAATAAATTTGAAAACCTGGAGGAACCTGATAAATTCTTGAACACAACATACCAGTGACTAAAATTGAACCAAGAAGATATAGAAAATTTAAACAGGCCAATGAAAAGTAACAAGATTAAATCAGTAAATAAAAAGTCTCCCACAAATAAGTTCAGGAATAGATGGCTACAGCAAACAATTTCACAAAACATTAAAGAATAATTAGTACCAATTTTTTTCTCACACTATTCCAAAAATATTAAAGCAGAGAAAACTTTTTCTAGCTCGTTCTGTGAGACCAGCACAACTCTGATACCAAAACCAGACAAGCATACAACAACAACAAAAGAAAACTGCAGGCTAATATCCTTGATAAGCAGAGATTTAAATATCCTTAACAAAATACGAGTAAACCAAATTTAACAATACATCAAAAAGATAATACACCATAACCAAGTGGAATTTGTCCTAGGAATGCAAGGATGATGCACCATAGGCAAATCAATCCAAGTGATACATTACATCAACAGAATGGAGAACAAAAACTATATTATCATCTCAATATATGCACAAAAACCATTTGATAACATTCGTTTCTTTACAACAAAAACTCTCAATAAATTAGGTATAGAAGGAAAGTACCTCAACACATAAAGTCCATGTATGGCAAACCCACAGCTAACATCATACAGAACAAAAAGAAGGTAGAAACTTTTCCTCTAAAAACTGAAACAAGACAAGAATGTCCACTCTCGTGACTGTTACCCAATATAGTACTGGAAGTTCTAAGCAGAGCAATTAGACAAGGGAAATAAATAAAGCCCATCCAAATTGAAAGGAGGAAGGGAAATTGTTCATTTCCACACAAGCTCTTACATAGAGAAAAACCTAAAGACTACCAAAAAACTTAGAATTGATAATGTCAGCAAAGTTGTAGAATACAAAACTAACATACAAAAATCGCTAGCTTTTCTATACATGAACAACACACTAGCTGAAAAAGAAACCAAGAGTACAATCTCATTTAAAATAGTTACAAAATAAAATACCTAGGGACACATTAAATCCATTTACAAGGAAAACTACAAAACACTTAGAAATTAAAAGAGAATGCAAACAAATGGAAAGAAATCCCATACATGTAGAATGTAAGTATCAATGTTGTTAAAATGACCATGCTACTCAAAGCAATCTACAGATCCAATGGTATTCCTAACAAAATCTTAATGACATTCTTCACCTAAGTACAAATTTAAAAATCTTTAAATGTGTATGGAACCATAAGACATCCCAAATAGCCAAAGCAATCCTGGACAAAGAACAGATCTGGAGGCATCACACTGTTAGACTTAAAAATATACTACAATGATGAAGCAGCCAAAATAGTGTGCCACTAATGGCAAATAAACAAACAGTGAACAGTGAACCCAGAAATTAATTCACTGTGTCTATAGTCAACAGTATCTATAGCTAACTGATTTTTGACAAAGCTGCCAAGAACACCTATTGGGGAAAAAGACAGTCTCTTCAATAAATGGTGCTGGGAAAACTGGATATCCATATGCAGAAGAATAAAACCAGATCCCCACCTCTCACCCACAAAAACCAAGTTACTATGTATCAAAGACCTAAATGTAAGATCTGAAACTATAAAACTGCTAGAAGAAAACATAGGAGCAAATGCTTTAGAACACTATTCTGGGAAAATATTTTATGAATAAGACCTCAAAAGCACAGGCAATATAAAACATAAACTAATGGGATTATATCAAACTAAAAGCTTCTGTGCAGTAAAGGAAACAATCTGCAGAGTAAAGACAACCTACAGAATGGGAGAAAATATTTTCAAACTCTTCCTCTGACAGGGAATTTATATCCAGAATATACAAGGAACTCAAGTAAACAATCTGATTTAAAAATGGGCAAATAATCTGAACAGACATTTCTCAGAAGAAGACACAAATGCCAATAAATAATATATGAGAAAACGTTCAACATTACTAATCATCAGAGAAGTGAAAATCAAAGCCATAGTGAGGTATCGTCTCACCCTGGTTAGGAAGGCTATTTAAAAAAAACAGCAAATGCTGGTGAGAATGCAGAGAAAGGGGAATTCTTATACACTGTTGTTAATGTAAACTAGTACAGCCACTGTGGAACAGTATGGAGGTTCAAAAAACTACAGAGTGCCCAGATGATCTAACAATTCCACTACTGGGAATTCATCCAAAGGAAAGGAAATCATTATATTGAAGAAAAATCTGCATCCCTATGTTTATTGCAGCACTATACACAATAGCCAAGATAAGAAATCAATCTATGTTGATTGGATGATGAATGGATTAAAAAATAGATGAATGAATAAAGAAAATGTGATATACTATTCAGCCATTTAAAAAAAAAAATGAAATCCTGTCTTCTGAGGCAACATGGGTGGAACTGGAGGTCATTATGTTAAGTGAAATAAGCCAGGAACAGAAAGTAAAACACCGCATGTTCTCATTCATGTGGGGAAGCTAAAAAGAAAAGTTGATTTCACAGAAATAAAAAGTAGAACAGGGGGATACTAGAGGCTGGGAAGGGTAGGAGAAGTGAGGGGTAGGGAGAGATTTGCTAAAGGATACAAAATTATATCTAGATAGGAAGAATAAGTTTTAGTGTTTTATATCACTATAGTATGACTATAGTTTGTAATATGTTACAGAAGCAGGGTATTGAATTTTTAACAAATAAATGACAAATGTTTGTGATGATGTATATGCTAATTAATTACATGGATTTGGTCACTATACGTTATTTGTATTGAAATATCACTATATACCCCTTAAATATGTTTAATTATTATATTTCAATTTCTATAGCTAAATAAAAAGAAAAAAAAAGAAATCCAGTTCTTCCTTGTATCCTGCTCTTTCATTTCTCCCTTTGGGGTAGTATAGGGTGGCGAGAGGAACTGATGATTACCTTTTTAGGGCTCTCACACATCCTCAAATCCACCATGCGTGGGGATCTCTCTGTGATCTCTCTGCTTCCCTGTGGCCTGAGGCTTTGCCCACTCTGTAGCTGTGCTGGATGTACAACCCCAGAGTTCCAGAATGCTGGCTGTTCCCCTTTGGGCTGCTGATACACTCCATCCTCTCTGGCCAACACAAGAGTTGTTTGTTCTTCATCTTTCCGGGTATTGTTTTCATAAGAAACTACTTAGGGATAGTTTCCAACAAAGGACTATTGAGTGCACAGTGCTCACGGGTATTAACGAGAAGAGGTAATCATGGTGGGATGTGGTAAGGAGACTTGGCTGGGCAGAGAATAGTCAGGGAAGCTTTATACTAATCTGAGACTTCCGCATCCTGAGGGCTTAACAGCAGAGACCACTGAGTTGAAAGTCTTGGCTTTAATCTTTATTAACTAGGTCTTTATCTCATTTTTTTTCAAAGGAAAATGAGAAGAATTCAAGTTCCTGCCTGATAGCCTAATTAGGAAGGACTGAGCCTCATTATTAGTACAAAGTAAGCACCCTCTGAAACCTTGACATAATAGCCTTCAAAAGTCAAGCCCTGTGATGATGGTGTACCTCCCTTTAACCATTACTGATCCATCAGTAATCCAGTTTTGGTCAGCATTTCCTTCTTATATTGGACCAAATATAGCCTTTCATTAACTTTATCCATGAATTCTGTCCTCAATTTCTATGGTATATAAGGGTTTATGCTCTTCCAGATTGACTTTTTAAAAATCTAAAGGTAACTGTCCTTCCCTCTTGAGTTTTCACCCTTCTAGGGTAAATTGGCCCAGCAATGCCAAAGGAAAAATGTCAAATTTTGAAACCCTGTTGTTCTCCTTCTCCATATTACCCTCTAGTTTATCAGTAACTTACTAGAGGATATTGCTCAGAATACTACAACTGTGCTTGTAAACACAAAGTTCAACCAAACTTCTAAGAGCATGTTGGCTTTTTCAGTACTCGTGGCACACTAATCATGCAAAGTCAGTTTTAACTCACCTAACCGTCTGGAGTTGTTTACTCTCTTGTATATCTTGTATTTGTGCAACTAATTTTTTGAATTTACATGCTGAATTTATACTCATGTTGGTTAAATTGCATTTGTTAAATTAAGTAGACTCAGCTCCATAATTTCAATGTGCTGATAAATTTTGACTCTCTGGTTTGATTGTTCAGTATTGTATATTTCTCCCACCTTTGCGTTGCCTTCAAATGCTACAAGCATATCATGCATTTTTATTATGCCATTTATAAAAATGTTACTTCCAATTCCTGGTTAAATTTGATGAATTAAATAGGATTATTTATCTCAGTTCCTTTCTAAAAATCTGTTAAAATATCAGTTGATGAAGAAAATATATTAATCCATAAGGTAAACAGAATGAAAGGGGGAAGATGTCAGCAAATTTTTGAAAGCTATACAGTGGATGGAAGAATGGTAGCTGACTCAAAGGGAAGAAAGTGAAAACTGAACTGTTTCAAGATACGGTTGCCTATGAGAAACAAATTTATACCTGCTGCAGAACCTTAGAAAAGCTCTGGAATTGGAGACATCAGATAATCTGTGAGGCTGTGGGCAGGCTAGGGGCTAGAATACAGGAGTTTTTTTGTTTGTTTGTTTGTTTGTTTTTTGAGACAGCGTCTCACTCTGTCACCCAGGCTGGAGTGCAGTGGTGCGATGTCGTCTCACTGCAACCTCCGCCTTCCGATTCAAGGGATTCTCCTGTCTCAGCCTCCCAAGTAGGTGAGACTACAGGCATGCACCACCATGCCTGGCTAATTTTTGTATTTTTAGTAGAGACGGATTTCACCATATTGGTCAGGCTGGTCTTGAACTCATGACCTCAGGTGATCCACCCTCCTTGCCTCCAAAGTGCTGGGATTCCAGGTATGAGCCACCACGCCCGGTCAGCAGTATTGTTTTAATTCCACATAAGGGTAACTGTGACTTTCAGATCTTCCTCCTTCTGTCATCTATCCTGGTGATTATCTCTCTACCACCCGTTGCTTATTGAAGCGATCTTCTTTTCTCCATAAAACTCCAGTGTATCAGTAACATATCAAAGTACATGACCCAGAAAATTCCAATTCCAAGTCCAATAAGCGTTCCAAAGAACACTTACTTTTGAAGACCCAGAATCAGAGTGGTCCTGAATTTGGAAATAGTGTGGGCAATTAAGGGTGAAGGTAGGGTGCATACTGACAGCAGAAAGATACTGTTAAAATTATTAAACTAAATGATTAAAGTATCCCCAACCACCACCCAGACATCATTTTTTTCCCCTCAGGTTTAAAATGTTGGAGGAGATTTCTCTCTTCAAGCAGAAAATTGGGAGATTTTTCTACAGAGTACTAACTACCACAAAAGAAAAAGATTTAGAGACCCAGAAACATAAAGTACCCACAGTGCTTCCCAGTGCCTCACTCTGATATGAATTAACAGTCTAGAACAAAGTGTGTACAGAAAATGATGGCATGAAAGACAAGGACAAATAAAAGCTTTAGAAAGAAAGAAATGTAACACAAAGAAAACAGAAAATACAATAATAGCATTTTAAGTATATCTATTTTATTTATTACATATCTGTATTATCTATAGTGATGATACAGTGAACCCATGAAACAAGCAAATGCAGGATGTTACAAACCAGAAGGAGTTCTTGCCAACACCACACACACACACACACACACACACACACACACACACACAATATATAAATATATATATACACTCATATATAGAGACACAAAATTTTAAATTGCAGTAGAAAATCTGAAAGTTAAAAAAATATGTCCCTAAAAAGTAGAACAAAAAGACAAAATATGTCCTGCAGTTAGCGAGAGGTCCACAAAGATAAGAAAAAAAGGGGTGGGGTGGGGATTTTAAATAAATAATACAGGATAATTTCCCATTAATAAAAATAAAAAATCCTGAGACTATTGTGAAAGGACTCAACAATTATCTAGCTCATTAAATAATTAAATGTAAAAATAGCACATCAAGATATATTATCATGATATTTCAGCATCCTAGGAATAAACATCTATTCAAGTCCCAGAGAGGGAAAGAAAGGGCAGGTTTCCTAGATCAGTGGCGAGTTTTATGTCACTGAACATCTCTGTGTGCTAGATTTTCTGGAACACTGGAAGTAAAAGGATGATAAAGCAACACCTTCAAAATTCCAGGAGAAAATGATTTCCAAGCTAGAATTCAAATTTTTAAAAATTGACCCCCCAAAATGAATATAGTCTTTCTCAAAAAACTATCAGAGGATTGGCTCTTGCCAATGGAAAGAATAGCCCAAGAAAAGGAATCTGATGGAATTGGCTGATCTAAGCTGGGCTCAGCAGGCTAACTCTGCTGCCAGCTATGGACTGGTCTCAGGTTTGCCCCTTGTGTGTTCACTCTGAAGCTCAGGGTGAAGAGACTTCCGGGGAAGGTCTTTTCATGCTTGGGTAACCCTAGTGTAAGAGAAATAGCCCCATCATGCAAAGAAGTTTCAAGCCTCTAATTATGACAAGCCCATAACATACCGTTAGACCAGTTGTTCTAAACAAGGTAAATTGTATCCCCTGCCCCAAAGGATATTTGGCAATGCCTGGAGACATTTTTGGATTGCTACAACTTGGAGGGAAGCAGGGGGTGCTACTGGTAACTAGTAGGTAGAGGCTAGAGGTGATGGTAAATATCAGCTCCTCCACAGCAGATAATTATCTGACCCAAAATTCAGCTTAGTGCTGAGATTGAGAAAATTTTATTAACCTTATCAAGCCATATATACAAGTAAAATGTCAAGGGATGAGGAAATACTGACCAAGAGGTTGGGGTAAGGACATAAGTGTATAACACAGCCTCCAGAAAGTGAAGAATTGGACAAATGACTTGATCTGAAGTAACAGTGATAATAATGTGGACAAATTTGTCCTAGGAAGTAGATGTGGCCTGTATTTTCTAGAAAGGAAATGAGTGGTGAATACTGCATTTTATTTACTCCAAGATCCATATTTCTTTTTCAAATTCTTACATCTCTGACATCTTAAGATCAATGTGATAAGAAAGTATTGTATTATGTTTTAACTGACCTATTAAAAAATTTCAGTAGAACATGAAGTAATGGTGTCTCTTATTCTTGATGATGTGCATATTTAATGAAACACATTAAATGCTTATTATATACTTGCCGTGTGATAGCAGGCAAATTCGAAAGTACTGTTGGAGGTAGAAATAATTGTATTTTGCAGGTAAAACTGAGGCTCAGAGCCCCACCAACACTGAATCTCTATGTATAAACAAGAGCCTGCCCTTTCATGCAGCTTGTATGAGACAGAGTAATGATAAACACATTGACTTTCAGCTCTAGAGCTGCATTTAATAGCAATTAGGGACAGTAGAGCACAGTAGTAAATAATATGAGCTCGGCTTCTGAGGTTGAAGGGAACAATAAATGAAAACATGGAATAATATTTGACATATAATATATACCCAATAAATATTTGTTGTCAACACTATATACCTGGTAGGTATTTTGATAATTGTTTCATATGCATTATTTCATTTAAATCTCCATATATTCTATGATATGAATCATTTATGTTTTCAAAGATGGTACCCAGATAGCTAGAGATTAAATAACCCAAAATGACACAGCTGAAAATGGTGTGTTGGGGGAGTAGGTTGGTTGGGCATTGGGATTTGAAAATCACATCCGTGATCTTAGTGACTTTGCACTCCTCCACTTCTTTTCTTTGTGTTACTATATTTCCCCTTTGAACCTTTCATCATGCATAACAAATACAGCGGAACTATTCTTCAACTTTTACATACAATGAAAACAGCTGTATCAGTGGTTTCCTGAATAGATTTCTTCATTCACTTATGTAGAGGACAAAAAAGGAGATGACAGTGGGCCATACAAAGAGATACAACAATTGATTGTGTCCTTTCTAAGTGTTGTAATTTACAAAACATATTAATGAAAATAATAAGCACTTAATTCTTTCTCATTCAGCTTCTTAGTGAAATGCCCAAAGTTCACCTTGAAACTATCTATTTAAGCAAACCATGAGATAGCTTAGGAAGTATATTTAATCTAAGAAAAATGTTAGCTAAGCATAACATTACATTGGTTAGTCCTCGACATTAATTTAGTACTAGATAATTGTGCAACATTGGGTAGATAAAAATGTTCTCTCTTCCACCAACATAAAGTGAAGAATTTCATTTATTTTCTAGCTTTAGCTTTCAGTGCTTGGATGGACAACTCTGGAGAGGAGCTGTACTTTTAATTTTATTTGATACATCTTACTAGGCACACTGATAGTACTGCAGTATTTTTCAGTTCATTCATATATTGTCAAAAGTTAAACCTATGACTTCATAAAATTAAAATGATAAACTCAGTTAATTATTAGGTGGACAACATTGAAGTCATAGAATCTCTATTTGGTTTTCTCACCTACAAAATGAGGACACTGGCTTCTGTACTACTAAGTCTTACATTATATAGAATAATACCTACAAAGTTGCTTACCATTTTTGCACAGAGAATATACTTGATAAAGTGCTGCTGAGCTGTAACTCACATGATTTGGACCCCTGACAACTATTAACTAAATTTAGTAGTCTGATATTTTCATTTGCTTGTAAGTCTTGGGCTTAATGCACATTTTCTTTAACATCTATAAACACAGTAAGCTAATCATTGCAGCTCTTTTGGAGTTCAGAAACACATTCATAAAGTAATGGTGGAGTCAGCATTTGTAAAGGAGGCTAAAAAAAATCTTGTGAAATATTTAAAGAAGACAAATGAGTAACACTTTAGCTGGCTTCAATATTTATTCCTCCAGAGCAAAACTTACATCAAATCTCCCATTAAAATTTCCTGTGAGCATCTTATATATTTGTTAATATGAAAACACAATATTTCCTTATACTCTGAATTGTCATGAATATAAATACATATCATTGTAAATAGATAGACCATGGCAATTGACTGCATTTGTAAAGGGGAAAAATGACATAACAATAACCTCCTATTACTATGGCTGTGGAGGAAAGAAAATTCTGTTACTATGGTATAAGAGCAAAATTATATTTAGTGATGAAAGATAAACGAAGTCATGAGGGGAAGCTGTCTCTTTCCTCTCATGATGGATGTTCCAGCCATATCTTACGTTTGTGTGTTTGCAAGATCAAATTCACTTCCAGCACATTTCTGTTTCTGAATTAACATTTTAAGATTGACTGTGACTTGGATCATCTGCCTTTCCAACTAGCTCTGGGGTGTGCAGATGCATACCAATGAAGACTGACAATTCATTCCAGTTAGGCCCAGGGCCATGACAGCAACAGTCCAGAGCCATCACAGAAAGTGCCTGTCCTCTATTGGGATCATTCCCTATGTCAGTTGGCCACTGAGTTATCATCAGTACCATGCACAGATTCCTGGCATGGTGGAGAGTGAGAGGAAAACATGGCTGGCACCATATTGTGATTATTGTAGTGTAGCCTCAGTTATTAAGAATACAATTTTTATTGGTTTATCTTTGTATGTTGAACTAGTGCAGTTTGCCAACTTAAGAAGGATGCTCCTAATGATTAAATGATGCACCCAGAAATACTTGTTCTTCAGAGCTTTCTTTCAAATTTCAGAGGATATTGTAATGTCACGGTATCCTAATTTTGGCCATGTAATTATAATCAAGCTTTCAAGACAGACCCAGAGATAGTGTCATTGAATAGAGAGAAAGAGTCATAAATTGAGAGAAGAAAGCTTGGTTTTACCATTCCATGCTCATGGTTAGGAAGAATCAATATCGTGAAAATGGCCATACTGCACAGCATAATTTATAGATTCAATGCTATCTCCATCAAACTACCAAAGACTTTCTTCACAGAATTGGAAAAAAACACCTTAAACTTCATATGGAACCAAAAAGCCTATATAGCCAAGACAATCTTAAGAAAAAAAAAAAAAAAAAAAAAAAACAAAGCTGGAGGCATCACACTACCTGACTTCAAACTATATTACAAGGCTACTGTAATCAAAACAGCATGGTACTGGTACCAAAACAGAGATATAGACCAGTGGAACAGAACAGAGGCCTCAGAAAGAATGCCACACAACTACAACCATCTGATATTCGACAAACCTGACAAAAGCAAGCAATGGGGAAAGGATTCCCTATGTAATAAAAGGTGTTGGAAAAACTGGCTAGCCACATGCAGAAAGCTGAAACTGGATCCCTTCCTTACACCTTATACAAAAATTAACTCTATATGGATTAAAGATTTAAACACAGGCCTAATATCATAAAAACTCTAGAAGACAACCCAGGCAATATCATTCAGGACATAGGCATGAGCAAGGACTTCATGACTAAAACACCAAAAGAAATGGCAACAAAAGCCAAAATAGACAAATGGGATCTAATTAAACTTAACAGCTTCCACACAGCAAAAGAAACTATCATTAGAGTGAACTGGCAACCATCAGAATGGGAAAAAAATTTTGTAATCTACCCATCTGAAAAAGGGCTAATATCCAGAATCTACAGAGAACTTAAACAGATTTACAAGAAAAAAACAAACAGCCCCACCAATAAGTGGGCAAAGGATATGAACAGACACTTTTCAAAATAAGACATTTATGCAGCCAATGAACATATGAAAAAAAAACTCATCACTGGTCATTAGAGAAATGCAAATTAAAACCAAGTTGAGATACCGCCTCACGCCAGTTAGAATGGCAATCATTAAAAAATCAGGAGACAACAGATGCTGGAGAGGATGTGGAGAAATAGAAATGCTTTTACACTGTTGGTGGGAGTGTAAATTCAACTATTGTGGAAGGCACTGTGCTGATTCCTCAAGGATCTAGAACTAGAAACACCATTTGACCCAGCAATCCCATTACTGGGTATATACCCAAAGGATTATAAATCATTCTCTTATAAAGACACATGCACATGTATGTTTATTGTGGCACTTCACAATGGCAAAGACTTGGAACCAACCCAAATGCCCATCAGTGATAGCCCGGATAAAGAAAATGTGGCACATATACACCATGGAATACTATGCATCCATAAAAAGGGATGAGTTCATGTCTTTCACAGGGACATGGATGAAACTGGAAACCATCATTCTCAGCAAACTGACACAAGAATAGAAAACCAAACACCACATGTTCTCACTCATAAGTGAGTGTTGAACAATGAGAACACATGGACACAGGGAGGGGAACATCACACACTGGGGCCCAGAGGGGGCGGGGACTAGGGGAAGAATAGCAGGGGGTGGGGGGGATTGGGGGAGGGGATAGCATTAGGAGAAATACCTAAAGTAGATGATGGGTCGAGGGATGCAGCAAATCACCACCATGGCACGTGTATACCTATGTAACAAACCTGCACGATCTGCACATGTACCCCAGAACTTAAAGTATAATAAATAAATTTTTTAAGAAGGGTATGCTAGCCATTATGGCAGAGGAAAAGAAAAAGAGGGGGAAACCTCTCATTTTCTTCACTGGAACTCTTACAGCTCATTAAAACTTGGTTAAAGATGTTGAAATGATATGAACCATAAAGATGTAACAATAGCTAGGTTTGGACCCCTGGAAATGTTGATCAATGAAAAAAGGCAGAATTGGCCTGCAACATATATGGAGTGAATTTTCATGTTAAAGAATAAAAGCGTTTCATAGTAAAAAAAAAGAAAAAAAAAAAGAAAGAAAGCTGTTTTAGTTTTGAATGTGTGGCTCAGGACCACAAAGCTCTTTTAATTACTTAACCTCTTGTGATTTCCAAAATTGGATTGACACAGTGACTATCCATTCTGGGTGTACATTACAGTCACCATAGAAATCTGTGAAAAATGCTACTGCATGGCCACTCCCAAGCTATTTGGTGAGAAGCCTGTGGGAAAGGCCTGAGTGTTCAAATTCTTTAAACACCCCTCAGGGTGTTCTAATGGAAATGACGATTAATACCACTGTGCTAACTGACTCTTAAGATCTTTTTCAGGCTACTCAGTGTGTATGTGTTTGTGTGTGTAGGGTGTGTGTGTGTGTGTGCGTGCGCACGCGCGCGTGTGTGTGTGTGTGTGTTGGGGAGGATTTATCTTGTCTCCCTTCTTTTGTTTTTCTGTCGGTTTTATTTTATTCTTTACTTTTCTTTTTCTTCTTATTTGACTTAATCAGCAACCAGAAAGAAATAAAAGTATTTTATCCCAAAGTATATTTCTTTGACATATTTTGAGATGGTTGTCAGAGAAACAGCAACAGATGTAGCCCTGAAAATCCATCTTTTGTGGAGGAAATTAGCATCTATAGAGAATCTGCATGATGCAGCCAGTCCTTCCCTCGTCTGGTTTTAGAAAAGATTAACCAAAAGTCTAAGATCTCTAAACATATGAAAGAAAAATGCATCATTTATTGCGTCTGAGGGCTGCTACCTTTGAGGTTTCATTGAGCTAGCAAGAGCACCTTTCGTAGCCAGGTGTTCTCTCCCTCCACAACCTATTTGCCAGTATAACCTAATTTGCCACCATAATCTTTGATATTGTTTGGATGTTTGTCTCCTCCAAATCTCATGTTCAAAAGTGATCCCCGACTGAGTGCAGTGGCTCACACTTATAATCCCAGCACTTTGGGAGCCAAGACAGGCGGATCACCTGAGGTCAGGGGTTCAGAACCCTGGCCAACATGACGAAACCCAACTCTACTAAAAATACAAAAGTTAGCCAGGTGTGGTGGTGCATGCCTGTACTCCCAAATAGTCAGAAGGCTGAGGCAAGAGAATCACTTGAACTCAGGAGGCAGAGGTTTCAGCGAGCCTAGATCATGCCACTGTATTCCAGCCTGGGTGATAGAGTGAGACTCTGTCTCAAAAAAAAAAAAAAAAAAAAAAGAAAGAAAGAAAAGTGATCTTCAATGTTGGATGTGGGGCCTGGTGGGGAGGTATTTGGATTATGGAAGTGGATCCCTTATGAATGTCTTGGTACCATTCTTGCAGAAGTGAGTGAGTGCTCACTCTCAGAACCCATGAAAACTGTTTATTTGAAAGAGCCTGTCCCTCACTCTTGCTTTCTCTCTCTTATTATGTGAAGCCTGCTACCCTTTGCTTTCCATCATAACTGGAAGCTTTCTGAAGACCTCACAGAAGCAGATGCTGGTTAAACCACCCATGCAAATTAATAACAATGAGAGAAATCTAACATAACTGACTCCATCTTACTTCTAAAGTCACAAGATAACTGTCATTGCTTATTCTTGTCTTAGGCTAGGCTAACTATGGAAGGAAATTAGTTTATAGTTTAGCCTTACAGCAAGAAGAATAGTAGTCCCTTCCCAAAACTAACCCTCTCCTTGTTCAAGGACTAAAACTGCCTTTCTAAAACGAATACAAAGCCACAAGGTTAGAATAATAATATAACATAAATTCTCCTGAAATATAGGCATGGTTAAGCAGTAACCAGCTATTGTTCCCTAAATTGCTTATTTAAAATTGCTTATCACCCAGGAGTAATGTAGCCAGTGGTCATAGATTTGTAACTTCCCCATTTGCTCTTATAGATAACATTGCTGTTGTGAAACTTAAGACTGGTGTTTGAGATATTTTTAAAACTTTATATTCTTGTGGACCAAGTGACACTACTTGGACCAGTGACCCATACCCAGAAACTAACTCAACTTGTCCTCTGACCCCCATCCAGGTAGTCACTCAGCACATGAAGACAATTTTGACACCACTGTGATTTCATCCTCAACCCAACCAATCAGCAATGCTCATTACCTAGCCCCCTCTCTTTTAAACAATCCTTAAAAACCCTAGTCTCCAAATTCTTGGAGGGACAGATTTGCGGAATATCTCCCATCCTTGTTGCTTGGCTGACTTCCAATTATTAAATACTTTCTTTGCTACAATATCTGCTATCTGAGTGTATTGGCTTTTTCTGTGCAGTAGGCAAGAAGAACCCATTGGTCAGTGGTGTAGTTTAGATGTTTGTTTTCTCCAAATCTCATTTTGAAATATGACCTCCAATGTTTAAGGTGGGGCCTAGTTGAAGGTGTTTGGGTCATGGGTTGAATCCTTCTTGAATGGCTTGATGCCTTTCCTTTGGTGAGGAGTTCACACAAGATCTGGTTGTTAAAAAGAATCTGGCACCTCCTTGTTTTATGTCTAACCATGTGACTTTCCTCTTCCCCTTTCACCTCCTTCCATGAGTGAAAACTGCCTGAGTTCCAGCAGAAGCTGAGGAGATGCTGGTGCCACACTTGTACAGCCTGTAGAACAATAAGACGAATAAGCCTCTTTTCTTTATAAACTACCCAGTCTCAGACATTCCTTTATAGCAGTACAAAATTAACTAATACAAAAAATTAGTACCAGGAGTAGGGTGTTACTATAAAGACACCTGAAATTGTAAAAGCTGCTTTGGAACTGGGTAATGGGAAGATGTCAGAAGAGTTTGCAGGGTTCAGAAGAAGAGAGAAAAATGACGGAAAATATGAAATTTCTTAATCCTGGTTAAATGGCTGTGACCAAATGCTGATAGAAATAGGAACAGTGAAGGACAAACTGATAAGGTCTCAGATGAAAATAAGGAAGTCATTGAAAACTGGAGCAAGGTCACCCTTATTATGGCCTAGTAAAGTGCTTGCCTGCATTGTGTTCATGCCCTAAGCGTTTGCAGAAGGTTGAACTTTAGAGTAATAATATAGGGTATCTGGCAGAAGAAATTTAAGAAATAACTTAAAGTTGGAACTTATAATTAAAAGATAAGCAGAACGTAAAAATTTAATTAATCCACAACCTGGTCATGTGGTAGAAGAGGAAAGAGTAGTTCAGATGAAGAATTCAGGGGGCCTACAGAGCAACCACTTGCTAAGGAGGTTATCATGACTAAAAGGGAGCCAAGAGCTAATATTCAGGATGATGGAAAACAGGCCTTAAAGACATTTCAGAAATCCTTATGGCAACCTATTGTGTCATAGGCTGAGAAGCCTAAGAGGAAAGAATTGTTTCTGGGGCTGGGCCCAGGATACAACTCCCCAGTGCCACCTCTGGACACTACTCCCTGAATCTTGGTTGCTGTGGCTCCAGCAGGGGTTCTAACAGCCCCAGGTGCAGCTCAGCCTGCTGCTTCAGAGAGCAAAAGCCATAATCCTTGGGAACTTCTGTGTGGTATCAAGTCTGCAGGTATGCAGAATGCAAGAATAAAGGAGGCTTGGCAGCTTCCAGATGAACTTCAGGACATGGACTGGACAGCCTGGATATCCAGTGAGCCTCTGCTAGGGCAGTGGCAAGGAGAAATGTGGATGAGGATCCCTTATAGAGAGTCCCCACTGGAGCACTGCCTAGTGGATCTGTGGGAAGGGGCTGCTGCCTTCCAGACCCAGCAGGGTAGAGCCACAGTCAGCATGCTCATGCAGCCTGGAAAAACTGCATGCACCAGAGTCCAACCTGTGAGAGCAGCCACATGGGCTTCATTCAGCAAACCTATGGGAGTGGAGGTGCCCAAGGCTGTGGGGAGCCCACACCTTATACCAGTGTGCCCTGAATGTGAGACATGGAGACAAAAATTGTTTTGGAGGTTTAAGGTTTAATGTTTTTACTGCTGGGTTTCAGATTTGTGTGGAGCTTGTTGGCCCTTACTTTTGACTAATTTCTCCCTTTTGGAATGAGAATGTTTACCTAACACCTGTACCATCATTGTATCTTGGAGGTAAATAACTTGTTTCTGATATTACAGGCTCATAGGTGAAAAGAGTTTGAGTGTGAGTTGAAACTTTGAACTTTAAACTTTTGAGCTGATTCTGGAAAAAGTTAGGACATTTGGGGACTACTGAGAAGGAATGATTGTGTTTTGTAACGCAAGGAGGACGTGAGATTGGAGGAAGGGGTGAAATAATATAATTTGGATGTTTGTTTCCTCCAAATCTCATGGTGAAATGTGATCCTTAATATTGGAGGTGGTACCTAGTGGGAGGTGTTTGTGTTATGGGGGCAGATCCCTCTCAGATGGCATGGTGCCCTTCTTGTATTAATAAATTTATACAAGATCTGGTTGATAAATCCAGCCTAGCACCTCCTCCTCCACCTTCTCCTCCTCTCTCGCTTCCTCTCTCACCATGTAACACACCTGCTTCCCTTTCACTTTCCTTCATGAGTAAACATTTCCTGAGGCCTCATCAGAAGCTGAGAAGATGTTGGTGCCATGCTTGTACAGCTTGCAGAGTCACGAGGTAGAAAAACCTCTTTTTTTCATTATGAATTACCCAGTCTCAGGTATTTCTTTTTAGCAACACAAATGAACAAATATAGTTTGTCACACTCACCATGCTTCTTGCACAGCCTGTAGAACCATGAGCCAAATAAATGTTTTTCCTTTATAAATTTAGCCTCTGGCCATGCACAGTGGCTCATGCCTATAAACCCAGCACTTGGGGACACTGAGGAGGGTGGATCATGAGGTCAGGAGTTCAAGAACAGCCTGGCCAAGATGGTGAAACCCCTTCTCTACTAAAGATACACAAAATTATCCAGGTGTGGTGGCCCGTGCCTGTAATCCCAGCTACTCGGGAGGCTGAGGCAGGAGAATTGCTTGAACATGGATGGCAGAGGTTGCAGTGAGCAGCGATCATGCCATTGCACTCCAGCCTGGGAAACAAAGTGAGACTTCATCTCAAAAAAAAAAAAATTACTCAGCCTCAGATATTTCTTTTTAGCAACACAAAACATATTAAGACAACCTGTTCTTGGCCATGTGCTGAAACTCGGTTTATTCTGTTAATCTCAACATAGTAGAATAGCTTCTGCGCCACCTTAGGAGGTGGGCCGTCACTCTGCGGTTCTCCCTGTGTACACTTTAGTAATTTAGTATGCTTTTTAACCAATTAATCTGATTTTTGTGAGTTGATTTTTCAGCAAACTTTTAAAGGGCAAAAATGTTTTCCCTTGGCCCCTACAAACCTAAATCCTAAGGTTGTAAGCCCATTTTCATGATGGGTAGCAATATAACTCGAATGCGCTGTAAACTCAGGTAAAGCTTTAAAACTGATATTTTCTTCATATGAAGGCAGAGAGCAGAGCTGAGTTCAGTCTAAGAGAAATCATAGTTACCTGGCAACTGGGAAGATATAACCATGGTTGTCTTTTGGGTGTTTTCTGAGTCTTCTGATAGAAGAATTTCTTTGGGAGAAGGAAACAGTATGTATTTGATAGAATAGCTATTTCTTATTGAAATTTTTTCTTCTATTTAAAAACATTCTACTCCTTAAAATGAATTATTTTGGTTCACTGCACTGCTTATGAACTGTGCTGGTGAAGAGCACAAGCCCCACACAAGAGGGATTTCTCAATTTCTCTGACTAAAGAAATCCTGGGGCACATACCATTTTGTATTCTGATGGTGAGAGTCTGAGTTGACAGTCTGGATTAATTCAGCTTTCAGCATCCATCTCAGGAGATTAGCAAATTGTAGGGAAGCTGTGATTGGTGGATAAAACATTGCTATCTGATGGGCTCAAATTGATACCTGGTGGATAGATTCTTTTTCTGTGTCATTGCTTATAAAAATTTTGTAGATAAAGACTCTAATAGAGAACTCACTTTGTTATTTATTTTTGCTTGACTTTGCCAAATTTACTGCAAGCAGGCATCATCTACTTCATTTATCTCTTTGCAGCACAGAAGGAATAACCCAAAATTAATCAACTGATTACAAATTCCTTAATTCTGTGCAGCCCATTTCTCATTCTTCTCAGTTCTTTTTACAAGAATTAAGAATTAGACTCATGGGTCTATGCTGTCAGTACTGGCTAGTTGTTAAGTAGAGACAAGCCTACATTGCTCTATGCCTCTGGGGAGTTTCCAGGGAGGACAAAGTTACATTCATTAAATATCTAAATTACTTGGAAGGTGAATAGGATTCTGTCTAGCCTTCCCCTTGGAGAAGTTCACATTTTTATTGTCTAAATTTCTCTCCGGTGGTTCTATGAAGAATCAGAAAAAAATCTAATATATCAACCCTCTAGGAGGTGGGCCGCCACTCTGCGGTTCTCCCTGTGTACACTTTAGTAGTTTAGTATGCTTTTTAACCAATTAATCTGACTTTTGTGAGTTGATTTTTTGGGTTACGTAATCACACAAAGGGTCAGGTAATTAACTCGTTTATTCATTCATTCAAGGAATATTTATGATCCCCTTTCATGTATTGGGCACTGTCAAATGTCCTAAGGATAAGACATAAACAAAACACTTTGATTCTGGGATTCTGCTGGTAGAGAGAAGTCAAGTGGTACTGAGTACAGTGGAATAAAATAAAGAGGGCAATGATGGAAAGGAGAAGGAAAGTGCTGTTTCCTATATACAGTAGTCAGGGAATTTTTCTCTGATGCAGTGACCTTTGAGAAGTATTTGAAAGAAACAAAAGGATAACTCAAGCTGATATTTGGGGGGATTTCAAAGCAGTGGTAATAGAGAGTGCAAAGGCCCTGAGGCAGCACAGTCCTTGTATGTTTAGAGAACACCAATAAAGTTGATGTGGCTGGAACTGAATAATGAAGAACCAGGTTTGCAGCAACGAAGGTCAGATGGTCAGTAAAGGACAGGTCCCTTAGAGCCCTGTAGGCCATGGTGAGAACTTTGCCTGTCATTCCGAAAGCTATTAGAGGTTATTGAACAGACCTCATGCCTGTTTTCAAAATATCAATGTGGTTTCTGAGATGAAAATCAGCTTTGTAGGCAAACTTTGGGTCAGGAAAACCAGTGTGCAGGTTTCTGACATAGTTCAGGTATGAGAAGATAATGACCTGGCTTGGGGAAGTGTGATGGAGACTGTATGAGGTGGTCACAGTCTGGCTCATATTGCAGATAGAACTAAGAGAATTCATGAACGATTTTGGTTTGGCATGAGACAAGAGAAGTCAAGGATGGTTCTTAGTTTTAGAAAAAACTGCCTTGATCACTGGATCACTGCCTTGTGCTATAGTATAAAAATATTTCAGCCTTAAGAATGAGAGAGAATAGGGTTCAAATTCTTCTACTAACTGATTCACTGTGGATACTTTTCATAAATGCTGTGAGTCTCAGTTTCTTCAAAGGTATGTTAATAACAATTATATCTAGCATATTAGTTTATCTTCAGGGTTTAGATTAAGTCATAACCATGGCTATTTTACTCCATTCTTACATCTTAATTTTTACAACAACTCTGTGAGAGATGTGATCATTTTATCCCATTCATATGGATCAATAAACTAATACACGGTAACATTACAGAATTTGCTCAAGGTCACAACAGAGCTGAATTTGGAACTGAAAATCACGTCTGTTTGGTATCAGAACCCAAGTCCCCAAACACCATGTTAACAACCACAAAACAATAGTAGTACTAATAATATAAATACCAGACATCAGAAAATCTCCCATACTTTTTGTTTAATATCTCATATATACTATATATTTTTTTAATTTTTAAAACTTCCTAGCAGGTCCAAGTATTATCTTTATTTTACAAATGAGGAAGTAGAGGCTCAGAGAGGTTAAGTATTATGTCCCAGCCACAGAGGCAAGCAGCCACCACACCTCGAAGCCTGGTTTAAAACTTGCGTCAACATCACACACAGCTGTCTATTGACCAATGCCCAAGGTGCCTCTCTACACCAAGGAATTCAGTGCGTCAGGTTGTATCCCTCCTGCAGATGTGGGGTGGAGCAGGGGTAGCGGGCAGGGCTGAATCTAGAGATTATTATGAAAGCCCCTAGAGCGCTGAGGAACAGTAGGTGCCTGCACATCTAAGATACCAGAGCAATAAGCAAGAACTGACCACTTTCACTCTCTGGTACATTTCTCTGAAGTTAATATTGCAAGATGTTAGTCTGCTTCTTCCTCCATAAACAGAATTTATTGCATTTTTTTATTGCTTTCGTTTTTCAGAGATGATGAAGTATTTATCAGAGGGCACGCTTTTGCAATTCATAAGTACTCTTCTTTCACCAGCAAATTCAATCATTTCATGTTGAAAGGGGAAAAAAAAAGAGTACAAGTAACAATCTGGCTATTTTTGGGTGTTTTTTTCCCCCTCAGAGAAATGAGGGCAAAAAAACACATCAGCTATTTTGAAGACAAAATCTGACTGCATATTGGAGGATTATAAAGAAGAAAAATGTAATTTATTATCAAATAACAGTGATAGATTGGTTTTCTTTTGTTTTAACTTCACTGGCTAAGAAGTCCCAATATAAATCAGATGGAATGCTTTTTCAGGGATCTCGTAGTTTATTTTTGTCAAAATCTGGTCAAAAATATCAAAGAAATTAATTCAGTCCTTTGTAAGCCCACTTTTAGAAAAACAGAGATTAGGCGGTTCTAGAGATAGCAGTGGGCTGAATTCCTCTTTATAACTGTCCTTAGTAATTTAAGATGGAGAAATTCACTGGTTTTGGTGGTGAAATCTGGGACACTAGGGCTATTTATGTACCTTCTGCAGCACTGTGGAAAAGGCTACAAAGAAAATAGGCAGTATGCCTAACGTCAGTCAAATTATGATATTGATTTTTAGAAAATTAAGAGTGCAAACATTTTTTGAACACCCTCAATGTGCCTCAGTGTGTGACATATGGCTAAACATTCACATATGCTAACTAGTCCTTACAACCTCTACCTGAGCAAGATAGGTCTTCTCATTCCCATTTCACATACGAGAAAGCAAAGTCTCAGATGATGTCTAAAACGTGTATCTAATACATGGAGGAACTAGTGGGATATACACCCACATCTTCATGATTCCTATTCATGCCTACTGCATATTATATTGCTTTCCCTTAGCATCACAAACCTCCACCTTCTCCTCTGTAAAACGGGAGTACATGTTTTCTAAAATAATTCAGTTTTAAATAGCATGTATAAAAGCATCTAGTCTACTGCCTGGCATTATTTTAGAAAGTTGCTTTTCTATTCCATTTTCTAAGAATGCTTCTTTCTATTTCACAGTTATTCAAATGAAGTACTGAAAGGCCAACCATCAGAATTCTTAATGGTCACCTGACGTTGGAAAGTAGTGTTTAATATATACTTGTATATGTATGTAGATAGATAGAGAGAGAGAGAGAGAGAGAGAGAGAGAGAGAGAGAGAGAGATTTTTTCCCCAAAAAATTGGCCTACATAATTGTCAAGGCTGTAAAGTCCAAAATTCACGGGGTGTGCAATTGTCTGTCCCTGAGGAAGAAGAAATTCTACATGTGAATTGCAGCCTGAAAATTTCTTTTTCCTCAGGTACATCTTACTTTTCCTCTTAAGGCCTTTTAATTTATTACAATTGGCCCACTCAGGTTGTCAAGGATAAATTTTACTTAAAGGTGACTGATTAAAAATGTTAACAACAATTACAAAATACCTTCATAGCAACACCTAGATTCATGTTTGACTAAGTAACTGGGTGCTATAGCCCAGTCAAGCTGACATGTAAGGCTACCAATTACAGTGCTTATTTGCTACACTGTGCAACAGCAAGAAACTTGCCTGAATTATTTTATCGTATTTGATAATCAAATATCCAGCCTATGATTATTTCTTTGATTATCTCCAGTGAGGGTGAAAAAGGTGGTGGATGAGAAGCACTTGGCTTTCCCCTATGCCTGCACATTTTTCCTAAAAATTAACTATTGTAGGATTTGTTGTTGTTGTTATTGAATTACTTGCAAGAAGCCCTAAATTCAATATTTTCCTGAGGGCAAACACTTGTTAAATTATTCATAGTGCTACTTTCTAAGAAAAATTAGATTACCTGCTGCCTACATCAGCTAGGAGACTGTAGCACCAAAATGAGAATTTATAATGTTTTATGTACATTTTTCCTTGATTAATCTAGCCTGTCCTTGAAAAGGGGGGTAGGATCAACTCTCAAAGCAATTTACGGAGCAAGCTTTCTGGTGATGAGAATTAAGATTTTAGAAGAGTTGATCAGGAAAAGCCTTATTGACAGGTTGACATTTGAATAAACATCAGAAGGCAATACGGAGGTGAGCCATGCAGACATCTGAGCAAAAAGCATTTCAGGCAAAGTCCCTATGATATGAGCATGTCTGGTGTGCTCTGAAAAACATGAGGCAGTAGTGTGGGTAGCAGGGAATTAACAAGATGACGGTGGTAATAAACAAGGGAAGAGAGGTAAAGAAAAGCTTGATTCATGTAGATGTGCATGTCCCATATTGTTTAATTAGATGATTATTATGATTTACTTTAAGTTCTGAGATACATGTGCAGAACATGCAGGTTTGATACATAGGTATACATGTGCCATAGTGGTTTGCTGCACCTATCAATCCATCATCTAGGTTTCAAGCTCTGCATGCATTAGTTATTTGTCCTAATACTCTCTCTCCTCTTGTCTCCCACCCCCAAACAGGCCCTGGTGTGTGATGCTCCCCCCTGCTGTGTCCGTGTGTTCTCATTTTTCAGCTCCCACTTATGAGTGAGAAGGTGTGGTGTTTGGTTTTCTGTTCCTGTGTTAGTTTGCTGAGAATGATGGTTTCCAGCTTCTTCCATGTCTCTGCAAAGGACATGAGCTCATTCTTTTTTATGGCTGCATAGCATTGCATGGTGTGTATATTCTTTATCCAGTCTATCTTTGATGGGCATTTGGTTTGGTTCCAAGTATTTGCTACTGTAAATAGTGCTGCAGTAAACTTACATGTGCATGTGTCTTCGTAGCATAATGATTTATAATCTTTGGGGCATATACCTAGCAATGGGATTGCTGGGTCAAATGGTATTTCTAGTTCTAGATCCTTGAGGAATTGTCACACTGTCTTCCACAATGATTGAACTAATTTATCACCACAGTGAAAAAAACATTCCTATTTCTCCACAACCTCACCAGCATTGGTTGTTTCCTGACTTTTTAATAATTGCCAATCTAACTGGTGTGAGGTGGTACGTCATTGTGGTTTGGATTTCCATTTCTCTAATGACCAGTGATGATGAGCTTTTTTCATATGATTTTGGCCACATAAATGT
Source organism: Ateles fusciceps (assembly GCA_036589455.1). Taxonomy (NCBI): domain Eukaryota; kingdom Metazoa; phylum Chordata; class Mammalia; order Primates; family Atelidae; genus Ateles; species Ateles fusciceps. Next base: position 971,656 of record JAZHEH010000276.1, read on the forward strand.
TTTCTTTTGAGAAGTTTCTGTTCATATCCTTAGCCTACTTTTTGATGGGGTTGGTTGTTTTTTATTTTTTTGTAAATTTGTTTAAGTTCTTTGTAGATTCTTGATATTAGACCCTTGTCAGATGGACAGATTGTAAAAATTTTCTCCCATTCTGTAGGTTGCCTGTTCACTCTGATGACAGTTTCTTTTGCTATACAGAAGCTCTTTAGGTTAATTAGATACCATTTGTCAATTTTGGCTTTTGTTGCAATTGCTTTCGGTGTTTTAGTCATGAAGTCTTTGCCCATGCCTATGTTCTGAGTGGCCTAGATTTTCTTCTAAGGTTTTTATGCGTTTAGGTTTTATGTTTAAGTCTTTAATCCATCTTGAGTTAATTTTTGTAAAGGTGTAAGAAGTAGGCCCCAGTTTCAGTTTTCTGCATATGGCTATCCAGTTTTCCCAGCACCATTTATTAAATAGGGAATCTTTTCCCCCATTGCTTGTTTTTGTCAGGTTTGTTGAAGATCAGTTGGTTGTAGATGTGTGGTGTTATTTCTGAGGCCTCTGTTCTGTTACATTAGGTTACATATCTGTTTTGGTACCAGTACCATGCTGTTTTGGTTACAGTAGCCTTCTAGTGTAGTTTGGAGTCAGGTAACATGATGTCTCCAACTTTGTTGTTTTTGCTTAGGATTGTCTTGGTTATGCGGGCTCTTTTTGGTTCCACATGAGATTTAAAGTAGTTTTTTTCTAATTCTGTGAAGAAAATCAGTGGTAGCTTAATGGGAATAGCATTGAATCTATAAATTACTTTGTGCAACATGGCTATTTTCACAATATTGATTTTTCCTATCTATGAGCATGGAATTTATTTCCATTTCTTTTTGTGTGTGTCCTTTCTTATTTCCTTGAGCAGTGGTTTGTAGTTCTCCTTGAAGAAATCCTTCACATCTATTATAAGTTTTACTCCTGCATCATCCTGATACCAAAACATGGCAGAGATACAAAAATAAAATAAAATTTCAGGGCAATATCCCTGATGAACATCAATGCGAAAATCCTCAATAAAATACTGGCAAACTAAATCCAGCAGTACATCAAAAAGCTTATCCACCATGATCAAGTCGGCTTCATCCCTGGGATGCAAGGCTGGTTCAACATATGCAAATCAATAAACATAACCAATAACAAAAAACAGAACCAATAACAAAAATGACATAATTACCTCAATAGATGCAGAAAAGGCCTTCAATAAAATTCGACACCTCTTCATGCTAAAAACTCTCAATAAGCTAGGTGTTGATTGAACATATCTCAAAATAATAAGAGCTATTTATGACAAATCCATAGTCAATACCATACTGAATGGGCAAAAGCTGGAAGCATTCCTTTGAAAACCAGCACAAGAAAAGGATGCCCTCTCTCACCACTCCTATTCAACATAGTGTTAGAAGTTCTGGCCAGGGCAATCAGGCAAGACAAAGAAATAAAGTGTATTCAAACAGGAAGAAAGGAAGTCAAATTGTCTCTGTTTGCAGATGATGTGATTGCATATTTAGAAAACCCTATCATCTCAGCCCAAAAATTCCTTAAGCTGACAAGCAACTTCAGCAGTCTCAGGATACAAAATCAATGTGCAAAAATCACAAGCATTCCTATACACCAATAATAGACAAGCAGAGAGACAGATCATGAGTGAACTCCCATTCACAATTGCTACAAAGAGAATTAAATTATTTTTAATAACCTCCGTTCTGTACTTCCATTGGAAGATATACATTCTGGCCCCAGTGATGTTGGCCTGGCAATGTGACTGACATTGCAGCCAAGCCAATGTACTGCTCAGCTCTTCTTCAAAGGAACCAGATGATAGGGGTATAATTGGACTGAGAGCCCTGACTGGTATCCCTCTGATTCATCACCGTGTCCTGTTAGAAACTATGTTTCTACTGTGCTATTAATAGCCAGTGACTGAGCATTACATGGGCCCTACTGCTTGCACATTTTTATGAAATGTAAGTTCCCTCTCATAAGACTCAAGGATTTGGCATTGTTACAGCCAAAACTTGCAACTCCAATTCAATCTGAGATTCATCCTACTCATTTCTTCTTCCTTTTTCCTTGTCAAGCTTGCACTGTAACTGCACTGAAAGTTTTTCCTGCCTATTTGACCTCCCCCTGTTGTCTTTCACTGACCTTTCCCCTTTGAATCTTTTGGATGTCTAATCCTTTTATAGCATCTGTTTTTGTGATCTAAAATGGCAGGCTTGACTTGGTATCATACTGTTGTATTCTACTTCTTGCACCTTGCCTTTGATTTGTCATGCAGCATTCATTGGCAATGACAAAGAGTGCAAGAAACAGAACTGGACCCAATCTACAGCTTGAACTAAGTGCGAATTGAACTTACATGGTCACCATCAAAGCTCTGAGTATAAATAAAGTACTGTAGTTTTAAGTTATTGAGATTCTGCATAGTTTGTTACACAACATGGTTATGACAGTAGTTAATGATTACAAATAGTAAAAATTTGCTGATTTTCTAAATTAGATGAAAAATTATTGGGGAGTTTGGAGCACAAGATGCTATGATCTGAGTGATACTATTGTAATAGATTCCCTTGTTAATATGTTGATAATAAATGGAAAGAGTTTTATATCTATTTTAGAGCAAAAAAGAGAAATCTGCTATTTGGCTTCTTAAATAATCCAGTCAAGAGAAAATGACACTTTTAGCCAAGATGAAGAAAAGTGGTAGAAATCTATCTTTTTCAAAGATAGAAAAGACAGGACTTATTGATAAGATGATGTTTAGTGTGTCATAAAGAGGAGAAAATGATGAAACCAAGAGTTTTGACCTGAGCAACGGGAATGATTGAAGAAACTTTTTATTTATTGATTGATTTATCTATTTGTTTATTGTACTTTAGGTTCTGGGGTACATGTGCAGATCTTGCAGGATTGTTGCATAGGTACATACATGGCAATGTGGTTTGCTGCCTCCAACCCCCTGTCACCTACATCTGGCATTTCTCCCCATGTTATCCCTCCCCAACCTCTCCACCCCTCACTGTCCCTTTCCTAGCCCCCCACCGCCAAACATACCCCAGTGTGTGATGTTCCCCTCCCCTGTGCCCATGTGTTCGCATTGTTCAACACCAGCCTATGAGTGAGAACATGCGGTGTTGGTTTCCTGTTCTTGTGTCAGTTTGCTGAGAATGATGATTTCCAGATTCATCCAAGTCCCTACAAAGGACATGAACTCATTGTTTTTTATGGCTGCATAGTAGTCCATGGTGTATATGTGCCACATTTGTTTTGTCCAGTGTATCATTGATGGGCATTTGGGTTGGTTCCAGGTCTTTGCTATTGTAAATGGTGCCTCAGGGAAGATACGTGTGCATGTGTCTTTATGATAGAATGATTTATAATCCTTTGGATATATACCCAGTAATGGGGTTGCTGGGTCAAATGGAATTTCTATTTCTAGGTCCTTGAGGAAGCGCCACACTGTCTTCCTCAGTGGTTGAACTAGTTTACACTCCCACCAACAGTGTAAAAGCGTTTCTATTTCTCCACATCCTCTCCAGCATCTGTTGTCTCCAGATTTTGTAATGATCGCCATTCTAACTGGCGTGAGATGGTATCTCAATGTGGTTTTGATTTGCATTTCTCTAATAATCAGTGATGATGAGCATTTTTTCATATGTTTGTTGGACTCATATATGTCCTTTTTTCAGAAGTATCTGTTCATATCCTTCTCCCACTTTTGGATAGGTTTGTTTGTTTTTTTCTTGTAAATCTGTTTTAGTTCTTTGTAGATTATGGATATTAGCCCTTTGTCAGATGGGTAGATTGCAAAAACTTTTTCCCATTCTGTTGGTTGCTGGTTCACTCTAATGATTGTTTCTTTTGCTGTTCAGAAGCTCTGGAGTTTAATTAGGTCCCATTTGTCTCTTTTGGCTTTTGTTGCCAATGATTTTGGTGTTTTAGTCATGAAGTCCTTGCCTATGCCTATGTCCTGAATGGTTTTGCCTAGGTTTTCTTCTAGGGTTTTTATGATGCTAGGTCTTATGTTTAAGTCTTTAATCCATCTGGAATTAATTTTAGTGTAAGGTGTCAGGAAGGGGTCCTGTTTCTACTTTCTGCACATGGCTTGCCAGTTTTCCCAGCATCATTTATAAAACAGGGAATCCTTTCCCCATTGCTTGTTTTTGTCAGGTTTGTCAAAGATCAGATGGTTGTAGATGTGTGGCATTGTTTCTGAGGTCTCTGTTCTGTTCCATTGGTCTATATCTCTGTTTTGGTACCAGTACCAGGCTGTTTTGATTACTGTAGCCTTGTAGTATAATTTGAAGTCAGGCAGCTTGATGCCTCCAGCTTTGTTCTTTTTGCTTAGGATTGTCTTGGCTATGAGGGCTCTCTTTTGGTTCCATATGAAGTTTAAAGTGGTTTTTTCCAGTTCTGTGAAGAAGGTAATTAGTAGCTTGATGGGGATAGTGTTGAATCTATAAATTACTTTGGGCAGTATGGCCATTTCCACGACATTTATTCTTCCTAACCATGAGCATGGAATGTTTTTCCATCTGTTTGTATCCTCTCTTATTTCCTTGAGCAGTGGTTTGCAGTTCTCCTTGAAGAGGCCCTTTACATCCTTTGTTAGTTGTATTCTTAGGCATTTTATTCTCTTTGTAGCAGTTGTGAATGGGAGTTCTCTCTTGATTTGGCTCTCTGTTTGTCTCTTATTGGTGTATTGAAATGCTTGTGATTTCTGCACATTGATTTAGAAGAAAACTTAGGCAATACCATTCAGGACATAGGCATAAACAAGGAGTTAATGACTAAAACACCAAAAGCAATGGCAACAAAAGCCAAAATAGACAAATGGAATCTAATTAAACTTAAGAGCTTCTGCACAGCAAAAGAAACAATCATTAGAGTGAACTGGAAATCAACAGAATGGAAAAAATTTTTGCAATCTACCCATCCAACAATGGGCTAATATCCAGAATCTAAAAAGAATTAAAGCAGAATTACAAGAAAACAACAACAACAACAAACCCATTCAAAAGGGGCAAAGGATATGAATAGACGCTTTTCAAAATAAGACATATATGAGGACAACAAAAATGAAAAAATGCTCATCATCACTGGTCATTAGAGAAATGCAAATTAAAACCACATTGAGATACCATCTCACGCCAGTTAGAATGGAAATCATTAAAAAATCTGGAGAAAACACACTGGAGAGGATGTGGAGAAATAAGAACACTTTTACACTGTTGGTGGCAGTGTAAATTAGTTCAACCATTGTGGAAGATAGTGTGGCGCTTCCTCAAGGATCTACAAATAGAAATTCCATTTGATCCAGCAATCCCATTACTTTGGGTATACACCCAAAGGATTATAAATTATTCTATTATAAAGACACATGCACATGTATCTTCCTTGAGGCACCATTTACAATAGCAAAGACCTGGAACCAACTGATATGCCCATCAATGATACACTGGACAAAGCAAATGTGGCACATATACACCATGGACTACTATGCAGCCATAAAAAACAATGAGTTCATGTCCTTTGTAGGGACATGGATGAATCTGGAAATCATCATTCTCAGCAAACTGACACAAGAACAGAAAACCAAACACTGCATGTTCTCACTCATAAGACGGGTGTTGAACAATGCGAACTCATGGGCACAGGGAGGGGAACATAACACACTGGGATATGTTTGGCGGTGGGGGGGCTAGGGGGAGGGACAGTGCGGGGTGGGAGGTTGGGGAGGGATAACACTGGGAGAAATGCTTGATGCAGGTGACTGGGGGGATGGACACAGCAAACCATCACGGTATGTGTGTACCTATGCAACAATCCTGCAAGCTGCACATATACCCCAGAACTTAAAGTACAGTAAAATAAAAAAAAGATTCTCACTATAGATTTTCCTCAGGAGTATTCACTTACCTGGCAAAAATCTCAATCCTGGTTATTTGCAGCTGCTTTCATCTAAGGACAGCATATCTCCCATGCTCACTGCTTCTGCGGTTATCTACTTTATCTATCAAATGGCCAGTTCCTGCCTTGCTACTAAATCGTTTCCATCAGCAGACAATGATGCCTCAGTAGATCCATGTGCCTCTTTCTAAGCCAGTACCGAAATATTTGCTTTCTCTCCACCACCCAGGATCCCCTGTAAGTGGGGATATAGGTCAAACCAACCATATGACCACTGACTGCCACCCAGACAAAAGTCTGGGACCCATGAGTCCTATGTACCAGAAGTCCCTCATGCTCTCACACACGAACAGTGCCAACTGCAGTCTATGGGCTACTGATCACTCTTGTTCAGGCAACAATCCTCTCCTACCACTATTCCATTGCATCTTTCAGATCAACTTGTTACAACACTGATGACTATGCCTTGACACAGATATGAATCCAGAGCTATCATACTGCAGAATAACTTACTGAAGCTCCAGCTATCATATCAGTAAAATGGGAAAAATAATACACTTTCAAAAATTGTGAAGATTAATGGACTCATGCACAGAATAAACTCCTATTCCATTTTATTTTAAAAACATCTATACAGAATTTACTATGTTTAGATTTCATCAGGACACATGACCAATGACTAGTGATGATGTGGATAATATATCCAGATTAACTTTGGGAAATATGCTGTAATAGATAGATAAATGTAAAATAGAAATAAAATTAACAAATGAAATAGATATATATGTAGAGGCAAATGGATATTACAAAATAAGGAACACGTTCTCAAGAATTATCTCATTAAGATGTAATCAGATCCAAATTACCACATGGATGCAAATAGCAATTATTATTCTGTTATTTAATGCAATACAAAAAATGTGTGAACATCATGGGTGCTAGATGAGAGTCATGGCAAATGTAAAAATATTTATGACCAAAGAATAAAGTAATAAATCTTATAAAACTAGGGGTTTGTTTATATTAGAGATTCATGCCTAGATTGAATTTATTTAAGATATGAAAGTATTGTTTAAAATTATAAATAACCTATTTCTCCTCATTAATATAATATTCACAGAATTAAAAATAAGTGAAAAAGTGTATAACTATATCAATATATGCAAAAAATTTTCATAAAATCAAATTTCTAGCTTAAGTAAGAAAAGACTAAAATTTCCTTAGCATTATTACTACCTTCTAAACTGCTACAATAGATTTTGTGCTTAAATTTGACACTGTAGAAGTATTCCGCTTTGGAAAACAATTCAGTAATCACCTTAAAATTGAAAATACATATATCCTAAATCCCAGGCACAACAGTTATCACTGCTTCTTAATATTATTCAAAGATAAATGCAAGGTAGCAAGTTCATTTGATAGTGTTCAATGTGTTTCAAACCTCAAAACACAATTCTAGGTAAAGCAGATATTTAATTGATTATGCTGCAGCTTAATTCAAGTGTTTCCAGGCTACATTTCAGAGTCACAATATTGTTACTTAGGTAGTTTAAAATTAAGAATCTATGATTCCCTGCCTTATTTAGAACTATGATAAATTAATACTGTTTTATACAAATCTGAACACAGAAAAATTAAATACTGCAAATGTAACAAGTCTTTAAAATTTTTTTGACATGTTAATATTCTACAGCAAAGGTTAACAAACTTTTTTCCTAAAGGGCCAGGTAGCAAACAGTTTAGTTTTAGTAAGCCACATGTGATCTATATCACACATTTTTCTTTGTTATTTTTTCAACCAGATAACATGTTAAACAAATAAATAAACAAACATTCTTAGCTCTTTTATACTGATCCAATGTAAGAACATACAATAAATCTTTAGGCCCCTCAGAGAGAGCATTCAACATACTTAGTGACTGTGATTGTTTTATAGGCTTAATTTTTATAAGCAAAACTCCTCCAAGTTCAAAATGGGAACTATTCATAAGTCAGTTCTCACAGAACATATGTTCCACAATCATAATAATTTCAAATAAATAACCATTGTCTCTTTTGTCTGATATGTTATATAAAATGCACTTGACTTGAGAAATTACGGTCTGAAAAGTACAATATAAGGTCATAGCATATTAACCACTGCTAAAATAGTTACTTTGCCCATTTGCAAGTTCTCTTTCTACCACCTTTATTCTACTCAAAACCTTTTGTCTGACCAATTTAACAGCACCAATCCCTTCTTTACTGGCATCATGACAATGTTTCCATGTCTATTCTACGCTATTTTAATAAAAAGAAAGAAATAAACATTAATGATGAGACAAACTTTGATCTTTGCCCTCCATGAAGAACTTACCAGTGAAATCTTGGGATTTATATTTTCCGAGGTTGTTAAATATTTTGTAAGCACATTTATTTACTTAAATAAGACAATGATTATGTAATGTAAATATAGAAAACAAAGGTTTGGGGATGTATTATTTAAATTATATTCTGCCAGTCCACAGAATACCTCCAGACCAATGGCAAGACAATTTATTTTTCCATTAGCAAAAGAGAGACATATTTAATGCCTACCAAATATTTCGGGAGATTTTTATATGGATTCTCACTTGCCCTAATGACAGCTCATGAAATTGGCATTATTAACGTATACCATATCTGACAGCTGAAGAAACTGAGTTTCTGGGAGGTTAAGTAACTTGACTGAGGTCTCTCTGCCTCTCAGACTTTCTTTTCAATGCAGCATTAGCAAAATATTCTGTACATAATTGGAGCTGTAAAGATGAAGATGAAACTCAGAGTTTTAGTGCATTGTGGACCAGCGGACAAAGTACAACTTAAAACTCCATAAAAAATAAGACAGGGATAAAAATCCATATTCCTCATTATATAAATCTCAAGTCAATCAATAAATAATGTTGCATTACTACTATATTCTAGGACAATGTTAGACTTCAGCAAAGACAGGTAAACACTGCCTCTGACTCAAGGAGTGTATATACAATCTGGTAAGAAACAAACAACAAACACAGACAATGGTTAATTCAGAGCATGACAAATCAACTTGGTTGGAAATAAAATAAATGCTGTATGTTCAATTAGGACATTACACAAATTGCTCTCTGAGACTAAAACTTTCACATCACTTGCTCTTTGCTATGTCAATAGACGTAGAATTTGAGCAGAGGCAAAGTAAACTAAATGTTTGACATTCAATTAAATAATAGAAAATTTTCCCTTTGGAAAGAGTAGAGAATAATGCTGCTATTCAGCCATGTGTTCAGGAAATATTTAATATTTTTTGATGAGTTATTTTTTCCCCACATCAACGGATTCTCTGATTTTCCAATATCATCTGAATATCCACAAATTTAATTTAAATCTGGCACTAGCTATCCAGACTTAGAAAAGACCCCACAGGCTAAGGCCTGAGTCTCACAAGACTGCCCCGATTTCAGATACAATTCAAAAATGGGATTCCCAAGCTACCCACACTTCTGGTGGAACAACTATAAATTCAGGGGTTCTCACAACCCCTTATCAGTGTCAGTGATTTCTAGCACAACTCACAGAACTCAGGAAAGCATTTACCTACCATTGACAATGTATTATAAAAGATGCAACTCTAAAATAACCCAATGGAAGGTGTATTAGTCCATTTTTGAACTCTATAAGGAGGTACCCAAGACTGAATAATCTATAAAGGAAAAAAGTGTAATTGACTCACAGTTCCCACATGGCTGGGAGGCCTCAGGAAACTTAGGATCATGGCAGAAGGCTAAGTGGAAGCAAGCACCTTCTTCACAAGTTGGCAAGAGAGTTGGAGAGTGACCAGGGAATTGCCAAACACTTTTAAAACATCAGATCTCCTGAGAACTCACTCACTATCAGGAGAACAGCATGGGGGAAACTACCCCCTCAATCCAATTACCTCCCCACCAGGCCCATCTCCTGAAACATGAGGATTACAATTCAAGATGAGAGTTAGGTGGGGACACAGAATCAAACCAGATAAAAAGGGATGCATAGAGCCAGGCATGGGTTTAAAGGGTGTGGAGCTTCCATGCCCTCTCCAGATGCATTCCCTTCCCAGAACTTTCATGTGTTCCCCATCTTGGAAGATCTCCAAACTTCACTGTTTAGGGGTTTTTATTGAAGTTTCATTATGTAGGCACAATTGTTTAAATCACTGGTCATTGGTGATTGAACTCAACATCCAGCCTCTCTTTCCTCTGGAAATTGGGATGGCAGGGGCTGAAAGTTCCAAACCTCTACTCACATAGTCTGTTCCTCTGGCTACCAGTCCCCATCCTGAAGCTATCCTGAGGCCATTAGCAAAACTCAGGTATGGTTGTTAGGGGAACTCATTACCAATAACAAACAACACTCTTATCACTCAGGAAATTTCTGGGGTTTTAGTATCTCTATGACAGGAACCAGAGACAAAGATCAAGTATTTTTTATTATACCATGTGACTGAATATTAAATCTTTAGATCAACTCTTTATTTATTGTCAAATTTATTAAACAGTGCAGAAACAACTAAAGCCTAGAAGACACCCTTTGTGATAGCTAATGAAAAGAAGCCTACAGCTCTATGGGGCAGGCAAATGCGTTCAGGTTTGAGTTTGAGGATGGGGTGATGTGTCCCTATCTTATATAAGTCAATATGTGTCCAGGCAGATACATATTTTTTTGTGTGGATTTCAAAAGAAAAAATTTTTTTGTTAGTAAGTTTTTGCCTCTGAGCAATTTTCGCTAATGGAAAGTTAAAACATTTTTGCAATAGAAAGATAAAACATAGAACTGGTAAATCAAGATTTATGTGCTACAATATCCATGTTCTGGATAAATCTCTGTACTTTCTTCGCTGCATCTATGCTGAATAGAACACAGATATTCTTTCACATTTTTGTAGACTGCCAAGTTTACCAAATTATAACTGAAAGCATTCTTTCCCTCCATGTGACAAGTACCTGAGTACATATTTTTCACCTAGAAAAGTGTTTGAGATTTATAGTAAGCAGTGTTTAAAAAAAGAGGTAAACAATTTTAGGATAACCAGATTTGTCTGTTTTATTGTTTTCTCATTATCATTTTCATGGATTTTTTTTTTTATAATGTGAGTCTCAAATTTTAAAACAGATGGGGCTGCATAATGACCCTAATAAAACTCTTGTTTCAAAGGCTCATGGGCTCTCGATTCTATTAAAAATTATCTATCATTTCTAAGGTACTGAAACATCTTTCAGAGGCCCAATTCCATGAACTATAACCCCAGGAGAAGTACCAGTAAAGGTACTTCCTTCTTTTTCTCCCTCTATAAACCTGGATTGGGAGGGACCTTATACTGTACTTCTTTCTACTCCTATGGCAGTGAAGGTCACTGGAATCAATTATTGGATTCATTATACCTGAGTAAAGGCCTGGGAAATCGACAGAGTTACCTTCGTCATCCCAGAAAAGCATCCAAAGTACTGTGAAGGGATTGGGGGACCTCAAGCTAAAAATCACAAAAGGTAAGTGTTAATAATTAACCATGTGTATCCTGTTTATAGCCTTACCTATGCTTGCTGTTTCATCTTCATTTTGTGATTAGTATATTTCACTTCTTATTTCTGTAATTTTTGGACATATATTCTTTCCTTTTAACCTTTTCTATATAATACACATTATTTGATCTGTGCATACCTAATATTGTAAAATGTGTTTCTTCTTGCCTAGAGGCCAAGAAACTCTAAACGTTCAGGCAACTGGAGCCTTGGAGAATGGCTCCATTTAGCTGGGGGAATCTTAGGTAGATCTTTGGGAGAAATCTGACTGCTGTCCTACCCAAACAATGACTCCTGTCAGCAGGAAGTAGCTAGGATTGGTTATTGTCCGTATTCTAAAGTCACTGAGATGTGCCTCTTCAGAGTGGGGAAATGAAAGAGAAAGGAGGCAGAGAAATTTTAGGCAGAAAAGGGCAGGTCCCTGGTGAAGTCCCACCCTCAAGCCAAAAACCCTGAGACTGCTGCCCAAAGTGTGAGCTTATATCCCTGTTTTCCCACTTGAATGTTGCCTTTTCCTCAACTACACGTGGCCTGCTTCCACCCCCCTAATCTCTGCCTATAAAGACCCCAGACTCAGCCAGCTTAGAGGAGAAGCAACTGGATGTTGGAGATTATGGCTGGAAGTCAGAGATAACTGGCTTGACTTCAGAGGGACAGCTTGACAGCATAACTTTGGAGAAGAATCTGGCTGGAGATGGCCAGACTTCAGGGGAATATCATCTTCCCTCCCCGTACCCTGTTTAGCTCCTCTTCCTGCTGAGAGCCACTTTCATTGGAAATAAAATCCCCCCACGTTTATCATCCTTCAATTTGTGCGACCTCATCTCTCCCAGACGCCAGACAAGAGTTGTATCTTGTATCTGCAAAAAGCTGTTAAACTGACCCTTTGCCCTTGCTGGCAGAGGGCCATTGCCTCCTGTGAAAAGGCAGAGGGCCCACTGACCTGTTAACACTTAAGCCATCTTTTAAGCAAAGCTAAAAGAACACTGTAACATTCCCTCTGGGGCTTCAGGGGTTGAGGGCACCCCATGTAGAGGCTGCTGCAGAGCCTGCATGGAATTTGCTCCTACCAGCACCCGAAAGCACTTGCCCTGGCTCTTGCACCCACTCACTTGTGAGCTCCCTCCTGTGAAGGGTGAAGTGCAGTGGGTCCAAGTGAGTGAAGTCCGCGCCTGCTGGCACCAAAGTGTCTGGCTGGTTCCAGCATTCATGCACTCTGGTTCCTGCCTCATTTGCTAACACACTCCCTCCCACAAAAAGTTGAAAGTGGTGGGCTGGGTAGACGAGGCACCCCCTCACAAGTCCTGTGAAGAAGTCATAGAAATATCCTGCTTCACTATGATGAAGGGTACCAATGATTTAACACACTTTAGAAATGTGTACTCTATAACATAATGGGGCAATAAAACTGCAGGAAGACAGAGAGTGTATGTTAGTAACTCTCCTTGCTGTTTTCTTTTGGTTTCGTTTTGAGCTTCATTAAAACTCTGTATGGCAGCAAAGGTGGTGCTTCAGTGGTGGTCTCTGAGCACAATTTCTTCTTTGTCTGTTTCTTTACATGTGAGTCTCAGCTGTGCCCTTTACCTTGTGACCTTGTGACTTCAATTCAGTTTTCTCAACTTGAAGGGATAATACCTATCTCAAGTCGGTTTTGAAATCAAAAGGAAATTTAAACTTTCAAATTGCTATGCAACAAGTATCCATCCTTATTATTTCTATTATTCTTATCTAGATTATACAGATACAGGAACTAAGGTCCAAAGAGGATGAGAGATCTTCCTGTTTTCTTACTTACCGGCATCACTTGTCTTGGAAAAATGATTTTCCTTTTTGTCTCTGAAATGAGAAAATAATCCTGCTTAACCCATAGGAGAGTGAGAGGAATTTCATCACTGGAGCTTCATGCAATGCACGGGAACTGTTATGGAACAGTTCATAGGAACATGACATAGGAACTGTTATGGTCACATAACAATTGTTCAATTCACCTTAGCAGTTATTGCCAGGCAAGGGCATCTTAGCATCAGATTTTGATTCCAAATCTGGTTCTCTTCTGCTAACCTTGTACCTCGCTTTGGAAGTGAATGGGAATAGGTAACACATTAATTGTGAAGTGTCCTATACTGGTAAACATTGAAACTATGGTAGGTCAGTGACATCTTTGCTGTTATCACATTTGTTTGGACCCTATTCTATGCATATAAAATTTTTTTATCTAGTAGAATTCATTTTTGAGTCAATTTTTTTTTATTTAATAAGACACTGTCATAAGATTAAAGCGCTTTAAAAGCAGCTTTTGTCCTCTTCAGAACCTGGACAGTCTCTGGTTTAGCTGGCTCTGAGTATCACTTCTGCTGCTACAGAGATGTCTTCACTTCTCCCAGCAGGATTTCTCAGCAAATTTCCTAACAGTTATTTTCCAGTGGTTTTAAGACCTTAGCTAACAGATAGGAGTCAAGTTAAAGTAATCCAGTATCAGAAGAAGAAAAACATTTTTTGCCTATACCAGGCAAATTGCAAACAACATAACTGTTAGTAAGTCATAATATTTATTATGGTTTTGCCTCTTATCAAAGTTCCCTAAACATTCAATGAGTTCTTGTTATACAAACATAAATTTTTCTTTAAAAAAATCCCATAATTAGGGGTCACTTAAGGTTCCAAGTTTTCTTTCTCTCATACGTTTTGCTGGCCATCTAGATATTAAGCACAAACCAAACAAAGGGCTTTGCTTGGGCCACATAAAATGAACAGGGAAGCAGGGGAGATACGTGGGAGAGACACCAAAGAGGAGCACTTTGTTCAGGCACATTTGGCTATGTGGCAAAATAATTTTGGCTGCAATTGCCTCGTGAGTTGCGGATATTTTAGGTAGTTTTCTTTAACACCAGCAGAAGACATTCTTTATCTGGAAATAATGACAAACCAGACCTCAGTAGCTAATACCTGCCTGGAAAGTAATGAAATGAACTGAACATAATCTATTTCAGTTAATTTCTACTTCAATAATGTATAACTACAGTGCAGTGTGACTCTAATATTAACTCCACCCCCACTTCTTTGGGGGATTGTGAGAATTCTGAGCCTGGCCTACCTGAGGGGAAATTCCACTATAATAATCATATTTGGGTCTTCACTTTAAAACTGACTCCTCAGTGACTTTTAAGACCACCATGATTGAAGGCTCAATCACCAGGCTAATTTTTAACGTTTGCCATCAAACATGTCCCTTTCTTTCCAGATACTTCCAGGGTTCTGCCTTCCAAAGGCCCTGACCCATCTTCAGACTGCTTTCTTGTTCTCTGCCTGCCCCCTCAATCCTACTGAGGCAGTTTTGCAGGCCAGCTGGCCAGATTGAGGCCTGGATGCAGACTCCAGACCATCATGGTATGTTCAATATGTGTCTCACTCCTCAGCATGATCTCTCTTCTCTGAAAGCCACCACACAGGGCTAGGCCTCCTGCTGGCATCCTCTTCCACCATGGCAGTCTGCAAAGGCCCCTGTCATTCTGCATTCCACACTGATCCATTTCAGGTTTCTCCCTCATGCGGAAGTTTCTCAGTCTGACTGCAGATGCCCCAAATTCAGAAGAACTATAAATAGGGCTGCTAAGTAAAATCAGGATGCCGGTCAAATTTGAATTTCAGGTGTAAAATATTTTCTGAATTCTTCATTGTTTAACTAAAAAATTATTAGACATTTATTTAAATTTTAACTTTAACTGTATTTTTACTTGCTGAATATTTTATAATATCCCTGTTTCTGTAGCACTAGCTACTGCTCTCCCAAATTGCCTCTGGGACCTGGACACTAAGGAAATGCAAGTCTCTTGATTCCACACAGCAGGTCATTGAGACTGGCAGAGGTTGAGTACCTGTTTATGGACTGTAGCATGGTCTATGAGGGATTCTCTTAGACCTTTCTGGATTTTTCTCAGAAAAACAAATGTTCATATATTTGATACCGCACTGTAAACATCTGCCCCACTGCACAGAATGTTTACTCTAAACTTATTTTGGTGTACCATCATACTATCTGTATGTTCTAAATGTTTATTCCTCTCCCTCCTACATTCGTATATTGAAATCTAACCTTCAAGGTGATGGTATTACGAGAAGATAGGGCTTTTGGGACGTGGTCAGGTCATGAAGGCAGATCTCTCACGAATGGGGTTAGGACCCTTATAAAAGAGGCCAGAGGAAGCTTATTCGCTTCTTCCACCATGTGAGGACGCAGCAAAAAGACACCACCTATGAACCAGGAAATGGATCTTCATCAGGCATTGAGTCTGCCAATGCTTTGATTTTAGATTTACAGCTTCCAGAACTGCAAGAACTAAATTTCTGTTGTTTATAAGTCACCCAGTCTATGGTGTTTTGTTACAGCAGCCCAAACACTATGACATGCTCCAATGTCACCTTCACTTACCATCTTAGAATGTGTAATGTGTTAGGGCCGCAGTGTCAGTTCTGAACTCACAGGGCGGAGGTGGGGATCGCAGTGAGCGCCTCTGACTCGCCTGTCCATCAGTGCCGCCTCAGTTCAGAATAGCTGTAAAATTGGAGGTTTCTTTCCTTCTAAAATTGAAGGTTTCTTCATTCTATTGTCATCTCTCCTTGCTGCCCAAGACTTTTGTTTGGTTTATTTTATTTTCATTTCCTGGAAAGGGAATATTGTGCCACAAGCTTCTGTATTTCTATGTATTGGGCACACAGCCTAACATAAATTTACTATTTTGTTGTTTCTTACCTTTCTTTCAACCCTGATAAGTAGAGGATCTCACTCAAGCTAATGGGATGATTTCTCAGTCTCACTAATGTCTTCTCCCTGTTATATGTCTTCTCTCTGCTACATGTCTTCCTTCTCCTCCACTTCTTCTTTTTCTTTCTCCCCTTTCTTCCCTCTACTCTTCTTCCTTCACCCAATAACTAGGAACAGCAGGAAATTCATGGATTTTTCCATAATAGATATGAGTGTACATTTTTGTTCAATCACTTACTAAACAAGGCCTTGGGAAAATTGCCTGGTCTATGTCTTCCATATGGAAATGAAGATAGTGTAAGCACACAACTCTTACATTGCTGTGAATATTAAATGAGATAATATGTAGATAATTTCTTGTATGTAGTAGATGCTAGATAAATACTGCTTTCTTTCCTATCCTTCTGACCAGCAACACATAGAATAAATGATATTAGTATATAAAAGTGCTTTGCATACTAATATGTGAACACAGCTAGGTAGTTCTTGGGCATGTTTGCTCTTTAAGGATATGGTACAGGTTCCTGGGAATATATCCCCGGGATATATTCCACTTTCTAGTTTCCAAATCATTTTCCTTTCAATTAGACAGTCTTTTGCCCTACCACTATTGTCTCCTAAGTGCTTTAATTACTGCCACAGGTAAGGCTTGAACAGTCTGTGAAGGTCATTAACTTCCTTGGGCCCTTTAATTCTTTTGCGGCTTGGTCTAAAAGTTCTGTCTCTTTGCCTCCTGTTACTCCAATCATATCCCTACTTAGAAAACTTTACTTTATCAGACTTGCCAGTGTGCCTGGTACCTCCAAAATTCAGAGATGCAAAAAATAGTTTGCCTTTGAATATGAACCTGCCTAGTAGGATATCTGTACCAGATGAATTGCTCAGTAAATATATCTAACACATGAATGTATAAACGGCTGTGCCCTCCATTTACAATCCTTCAGCATCTTCTTATGACTCTTAGGATAGAAACAAGTTTCTAACACAGTCTACAAGATCCTGAGTTTTTGGGTCCCTGGGACCTCCCAGCATCACCTTATTCATTCAGTCATCCAGCTAATAAATATTTCTCAAGCACTTACTGGATGTCAGAAAATGTTCCAGGGCTGAGTGTGGTGGCATACACTTGTAGTCCCAGCTACTTGGAGGCTGAGGCAGGAGGATCGTTTAAGGCCAAGAGTGCAAGACCAGCCTGGGAAATACAGTGAGACCCCTTTCTCTTAAACAAACAAAAACAGAAAATGTTTCACAAATTGAATGTAGAAGTATGTGCAGCAGAGAAATCAATTTTCTGATAGATCTTAAATATAGAGAGGATAGACAAGTAGTAAAACACATAATTAAATAATAATTGTAATATGTTAACAGTGTAATGTTCTGAAGAAGAGTGAAGCAGAAAAGGAGGGGTTTATAGTCCTGTTACTCTGAAGAGTACGGGCTTCTGGATCCTTCTGCAACATCTTTCTCTGTAAATGTCATTCTCTTTGCTTGGAACGGCATTTTCTGTAAGGTTTTGCCTAGATTTTTCTACTCCTCTTGCCTTATTTCAGCTCCTGGGTAACTTTCTAATGTCCTCAGGTAAACCTTCCCTGAGTGTCCACTTTGCCATGCTCCCTCTCACCCTCCCACGTTGCCAGAAGGCAATTCCCAGTGTTCTGTGCTTTCCTTGGCTATGATAGGTTTTTCCAGAGGACTTCGTTTTTCAGTTTGGAATTATCTGTTCTTTGCTTCATCAGTTATTTAATTTTTGTACTCACACTAAAATATAAACTTTATGAGAACAGAGGGTCTGTTTTTGCCTCCACCTTTATCCTCAAAACCTAGAACAATGACTGATATGCACTAGGTACTCACAAATGTTCTTGGAGGGAAGGAAGGAGAAGGGACTCCCTGTGATGCCAAGCGGAAATCATGATGTTCACATTCCAAGAGTCATATTCGTGATGAAGCAACAGAACAGGGATGATAAACTGCAGAAATCAACTCGGCTTTACTTCCTTCAGTCTTGTCTGGCGTCAAAGCTGCTGTAAATGTTGAAGATGTCCCACTACTTTCCAGGTAGACTTTTTGATATATGGTCATCTGCATATAATGATATTTTGGTCAACAAGGTACCACATATATGATAGTGGTCCCATAAGATTAAGGTTATGACTTCATATTTTTACTGTGCCTTTTCTATGTTTAGATAAATACTATTGTGTTACAATTGCCTACAATAGTCAGTACAGCAGCATGCTGTACAGGTTTGTAATCTAGGAGCAATAGCCTATACCATATAGCCTAAGTGTTTAGTGCTTTATACCACCTAGGTTTGTTGAAGTACACTCTGTGATGTATATACGATGAAATAATCTAATGATGCATTTCTTGTAATGCATTTCTGTCATTGAGCACCACGTGACTGTATGTAAGTTATAATCAATAGAGGATCAGAAAATATCTTTTTCACTTACTCTGCAGATCCAAGAATGGAGATGAAATAAACATGGCATATAGATACTGTTGTTATGACCTAAATTTTCTGTAAAATTTTTTTACATGGAAATCAAGTCCTTGACTTTTTTCAGTTGTATCCAAATGTCTAAAAAGAGGTGTAAATTTGCCATCTGGAATTTTTGCCTAGTCCATGTGGTTGATGAAATTTTGTTTTGCTTTACCAAAAACCTTTTTCCACCCTGGCCTGTGCCCTCTGTGTATTGCTGAAGTTGAAGAATGTGTTGTGTCTTTCTGCTGTTTTCATCTCCCAGGTCCCAAATCCTGTCTCCAGAAGAAACTTTTTGTTTGATGCAAAGATGCTGGGAGCTTGAGTGGTGCTGGCAGATTTGTGATTCGTGCAGAGGAGGAAACAGCCGTCTTTCCCAGGTAGGACGGCAGCTGCCCAGGATGGTGAATCACCTGACACCATCTGCTTGGCTGACCCACTAATCTGCCAGCCGGTTTTCATGAACACAAGAATCGTTTTCCATTGGAGATTTCTTCAAACATCTCTTACATCAGTTAAAGACTACAGAACAGATGGTGATTTCTTGAGACAGTGAAGGATTTAACTGATTCATTACTCATGTAGGGAACAGTGACAACAACCAATTCGGCATCATATGGTTTGACTTACTTTTCTTTTAGGTTGTCAGTTCCCGGTGTGTTAGGAGATTACAGGTTACAGGAATGTAGATGTGCTTCTATGCTTCAAATTATGAAGATTTATCATGGTAACTCCAGGAAGTCAGCAAGCACAGGGATCTGTCCCAGTACTGTCAATGTCAAGGCCTAAATCAATGGAAAGGGTGACCATCACCATTCCGATACCAAAGCACACTCAGCAAAACTAGTGAACACAATAGAATCTGATCATGTTTGACAAAGCATAGCGCTCTGCCTGGCACACAGAAATAGTTCAGCAAACCATAGCTGATATTATACTACTAACAACATAAATTCTAGGAATTTAATGGAAGTTTCGTTGACCTAATCATTTCGGAGTAGCATTAAACAGATGTGCTTATATTCCTCTAATAATCTTACCATACTCCTAACTCTATTTCTGACCCTACCTTGGTGTTCCCTTTGGTTTTCTTCCTTTTACTCTTTACCTATCTCTTCTTTCATTTACAACCAAAACTCATCAAGAGATAAAATTTGATGAGACATATTATTCACTCTTACTGTTAGAGCACACTCACTGAGCATTCTTGTGCCAAGCTACTCTTTAAATTGGCCCTTAAAACTAACCAATCACTACTTCTTTTTTATCCAAGTGTAGACTCCTGGTGCAATGCATTCTAGCCAGGTTCACAGGTTTGCATTATAGAAAGCATGGGGAACTATGTGTAAAGATCACCCTGGGGCACTCTACTTAGAAAGAGACTAGGTGTACAGAATACACTGAGTTGTATGGACTATTCAACTAATCGCTAGTAATTCAGTTTTCTTTCTCTGGAAACTGGTAATAAGGTGCTTTTTATATTGAGTTTAAATCTTTAAAAATCTTTCAATGACCACAAGAGGTTTTGCTCAGGAAGTGGTTGAGTGATGATTTCTTCAGTGCTTATGAAGCTATTTGGAAAATTTGCAATCGTTTTAAAAGAATCTTCTCATCATACATGTCTTCAGGCCTCTGGGGCCTGGCTGAACAATGCTAGTTCAGTTTGGAAGTAATTTCATGACTAAGTAAATACTCACTGACTTCTGGCAAGGTAACATGATATAAGGGAAAATTAGAAAGTAGATCGGCCATAGTTCAAATCTGTCCACAACTAACTAACATGTCACTCCACCTCTCTG
Source organism: Ateles fusciceps (assembly GCA_036589455.1). NCBI lineage: Eukaryota > Metazoa > Chordata > Mammalia > Primates > Atelidae > Ateles > Ateles fusciceps. Next base: position 992,197 of record JAZHEH010000276.1, read on the forward strand.
TGACAAAGTTTACTCATCTGTGAAAAGGAAATTAGTATACAGTTTGTATGAAATAATGTTTACAAAACACTTGGCACAGAAACTGGAGCTATAAATATTAGTTATTGTTCCCCATGAGGCCTATTCTGAACTCACTGAATAGGTCTTCTAGCCTCCCTCTGCTGGTTAGGCAGGCGGTGAGCTGTTTAGATGTTTGTATTTACCTGGTTTATGCTCTAAGGATGCTCTGTGGAGATACACATTCACATTTCATTTTGAGAGGCTGGCAGTGCAGTTTCTGCTGCCAGGAAGTCAGCACACTAAGCTGCAAAGGAGCAGACACCAAAGGATCCACGTGATGCATGTATGGAACCCTGGTGGAGCCTCGGACCGGATCTTGGTGGGGGTTAGTCCTTGGATCATCCATGACACACCCCTGCATTAGTCAGGACTCTCCAGAGAAACAGAACCAATGGGATACACACATACTACACACACACACACACACACACACACACACACACATGCACACACTCACTATATACATCCCCCACACACACATCCTCTCTCTCACTTTCTCTGTGTGTGTGTGTGTGTGTGTGTGTGTGTGTGTGTGTGTATCTCCAATAGGATATATATAGGATGTTTGTGTATGTATCTCATATTGGAAAAGAAGATTTTATATGGTGATTATATACATATATATATATACATACATACACACACACACACACATATATACATATGAAGTTTATATAGACATATATAAAGATAACTATGTAAAAATTTTCATAACCCCATGAGCCTCCATAATCCCATGAGCCAGTTCTCATAATAAATCTCATACAGACATACACAAACACACACACACAGATATAGATCAGTGAATATAGATATAAATATATGGAGATGTATATATATTTGAAGTTTGTATGCCTATATGGCTCCATATAAATATTTTTTATGGGAATTGGCTCACATGATTATGGTGGCCAGAAAGTCCCATAATCTGCCATATGCAAGCTAGAAAATCAAAAAAGCCAGTGGTACAATTTAGTATGCATCTGAAAGCCAGAAAATGGAGGGGAGAGAGATGCTGACGGTGTAAGTCTAGGATTGCCTCTGGGCCCAAGAACCAGGAGTGCTGGTGTCCAAAGACAGGAGGAGATGAATATCCCAGCTCAGGGCAAAAGTGTGTCCTACCTTTACTGTTTTGTTCTATTCAGGCCTTCAAAGGATTGGATAATGTCCACTCACATTGTGGGCTCTGGGTCTTCTTTATTTAGTCTACTGATTCTAAAGCCAATCTGTTTAGGAAAACTCTCACAGACACATAAACTGTGTTTTATTAACTATTTGGGCATCCCTTCGCCCAGTCAAGTTGGTACACAAAGTTAACCATTACGCTCCATTGTTGATGCCGTAAAACCCAGCATAAAAGTCACAACACGAGCAGACAGCATGACCTTGGTGATGAATCATTCACTTTCTATACCTGCTTGGAGCACTTGATCCCATGCTGACTGTGATCCCGCAGGCATGGACCTTGATGATTCAAAACCTATGTCTTTCCCCCTAAAAATAAATTGCATACTCCAGTCTTAAGATTCCTAATGACCCCGTCAACCTCTAAGTAGTGTAGTTTTAGGGATCAAAACTTCATACAGCATTCCCAAATATCAATGTCTGATGTTACACGGCTTTGTTATTTAAACAGAGGCAGGCTGTTTAAACTTAAGCTTATGTACATCCTAACTCCTATTAGAGTGTATTTATACACATTCCATACTAAGTGTTAGCTGTGTATAAATAGAATACAAATTAATAGATTTTTTGATGATATAGTTTTAAATTTCCCTATTAAAATACATTTCTTTAAAAAATTAGACTATTTCTTACATATATTTGAATTTTTTCATTGGTGCTAGACTAAAACATATTAGGTCCTTGATATACATTTGTTTAATGAGTATACTTGGTCATTTTACAAATCTATGGCGGTTCTTGGTGTTAATAATCACCCCAGAATATGACTCCTATACAACACCGTCTGTTTTAATTACAAGGAATTCTGATTATATCTTCCTGGGTCATCTAAAGTCTTATGTTCATGAAAATTTTAAAGTACTTATTCTGCTCCAAATTTTAGGCCTACTTACTCTCAACATGTGTCTGAACTCAAAGTTGCAATACACCCTCGTGAATCTGAGAACCATAAGACTGGCCTAACAAAGTAAACAGGAGGAAATAACACAATTTGGATGCAGAATATCATGAAAGGAAAACATAGTAAAAGTTATAGATAAATATAATTACTATTCATTTGCAAAACTGGATAAAAAACATCTATGGAAACTATTTTAAAATAAACAAATAAACAACAAAAGGGGAAAACCCCAGAAATATAAATCCTCTAAAGAGGAAGAAGTAAACAGACATAAAATAGATAAAGATACAGCATTTCCAAATTTCTTTCAAAAAACACTAAAATTGTAAATGGGATGAAGATAGGGCAAAGTAAGAAAACATAAGACCAATTTTCTTTCATATCAAGATACAAAAGTCTAAATAATAAAATATCAAATATTATCCGGCATTTTGTTTAAAGAATAATGACAAATGTGCTTTATTTCAGAGAATGCACATATGGTTTGATGCTGTCATATTAATAGAACTAATCACAATTATGGGTTAAAGAACCTAAAATTATTAATGTAACCCCAATCTCAGAAAGAAATAAGCATCACATTAAAAAATACATGACCCTTGAAGATATTGACAGAGTTGACTACAAATTTAAAACATCCATATATTTCCCTGTAATAATAATCAATATCAATTTGCTGTGCAAATTTTTAGAAATGTTTTGTGCAACATGCATCTATTCACATATGTCCATGCACCTATAGCAAATCTGGTCAATTGTTATGTATTATTTAGCTTTTATTGTCTTAAAAAACACTCCCAAACTTTGTTTTTAAAACATAATACACATTTATTGTTACTCAAGAGTCAACAGGTCCACGGAAAGTTGGGGAAGTGGCACTGCTTAACTTATTGAAGCTTTCCTGCATATGAAGGAAACCAGAATATGTCACCCTAAAATATGACTTATTGACATAAAAATTACTTTTGAGCTAAAGGCAATTAAGCCTTCCCCCTTTTCTGCCCGAAGACAGAATATAAATTTTCCCTTACTGTAGACAACTCATCAGCTCAGAGATGGCACCAGAGGAATCTACAAACAAATCTTACCCCTTAGTTTCTTCCCAAGCATTTACCTTCCACAGTTTCCTGCTTTGGGAAGCCCCAGGCTGCTTTTCTTTGTCCTGTCATTTCTCTACTCATTTATTGTTCTTTGTTGACAGTGCTACAAATGCCAAGTTTCTCAGTCACCGTTTTGAGTTACCCTCCTTTGAGGTTTCTCCTATGTGATGTGCATTGCACATATTAATAAATGTATCTGTTTTTCTCTTGTTAATATGTCTTTTGTTACAGGGGTCTGTCTCAGCTGCAAATTTATGAGGGTTGAAGAGAAATTATATTTCCTTCTGGACACACATTCAAGAATTGCTTGGCTATAGACTGGTATAAGATTCTCTTTCTTGTGCTCTACAAAGTTATATTGTAAAGAAGGATCCATAATGAGGCGGCGAGGGATAGGGGGTTGTGATAATCACAGGCATCTTTTTTAAAAGAAACTATCTAGCACAAGAGCCAAGTAAAATACTCGAACATATCCACATATTCTGATAGATTTTCATGAAATTCAATGTCCACATGAAGAGAAAAATAATGCTTAGTGAGATGGCAAGAGAAGTATTTTTTAAAATAATAAAAGACATAGAACTCATGCCAATAACAAATAATATTTTTTTGTGGTAAAATAATTTCATGAATTCCTACTAAAGTCAGCTTAAGACAGGGATGCTCTCTATCATTATTACAGCAGAAACAGGCAGGTAAATAGACTGCTGGAGCACACCCTCTACTTGCCTCTCTTACCTGCATCCTAAGGGCTAATAAGCCATGATTTAAATAGATTATTTCCAGTGCTGTTTTGATTAAAGAGAGTAAAGGTGACTCCCAGATGGTGAGTTACTAGTGAGATGCCAATAAACAGGGGTGGCTCTTGGGAGTTGGTTCCATTAGCAAAATGAGAATTAATGAATAATGGTACCAGTATCATAGATAGCATTGTCAGCAGTTGCTTCCAATAGAAGATTTGTTCATTCTAATGATGGCTTCATTTTCTTATTCAGTATATGGTATTAGAGGAAAGATGGGAATTTCATTCTGTTGAATATGAAACATCTGACATTATTGTTTATGGTATTAAAAATGCAGGTTAAAAAGTCCTGCACTGAAGACAGGGTGATTGATTTGTATTGATGATGTAAATACATATCTTGGTGGAGCACAATATTATGGTACAAACAAAGCTCTTACTTAATTAAGAAACTTTTGGATTGAAAACATATTTGGAGTTGGCTATGGTACACATGTAGTTTATAATTGCATCCAAACAAGCTCCAAACTTGTACCAATCCAAATAGGAGTTATAATTGTAGAAATTTACATATATTCTGTATAGACACATTTAGAGTAACTGTACAACTTTTATGATGATACAAATTTGAATACATAAACATATGTGAGCAGCTTAGTACATGATTTCTGTCTTTTCTGCCTATTATCCCTGGGATGTTAAAATTGTTAGACGCTTTAAAAATCTACTTTGTAAATCAAACTAAGTTTCTTAAATTGGTACTAAACTCATTTTTTTTGTTGAGCCATCTACACTTTGATAGCAATTTCCTTTAAATCTATTGAAAATGTTATTCAAAAAATACTGAAAATAATTGCTGGAAATAAAGCTGGCAAACTAAATATATCTCCCCTAAAATACTAAGAAGAAAATGAACACCTGAAACAAGGAAAGTTCAAACAGTTTACGAGATTTTGAAATGTTATCATTACATATTTTATTAACTTAAATTTTTTATTGCATTTCTATTTTAATTGGATTAATTTTTATTTTGTATCATATTTTAATGAATTGGGAAGTGCCACAATTTTGCATGCATTTACATTTGATAAAATATTCCAAGTAATAATTTATATCAACACTGTAATTGTTGAGATGGTTGAAGAAAGCGACTCTGGAAGCAAACAGTAATTGCCTTTCAAAATACTTGGGGAAATGTTTTACATTTACATAAGGAAATAAAATTGAAAATATTTCTTGATTAATGAAATTTTATTTGAACTTACAAGATTTCTCAGCATCTACGTAGAATGTTTTCTCAATTCAAATAATCTTCAGGCAAGTTGCCATAAAGGTGCTGACAATTTTACATTTACTAACAATAAAGTAAAACTTTGAAGATTTCAGAAAATTTTATTTAAAATTTAGTAATAATTGTTAACAGTAAGATATTTTTCAAAACATATAATTAACAGAATACTAAAGTTAGATACATCTAATAAAAGATTAAAGTATATTATATGCATGATTAAAATATTTTTTTAATTTTTAATTTTCATTAACTTTTATTTCAAGTTTAGGGGTACATATGCTGGTTTGTTACATAGGTAGAGGTGTCCTTTTGAAGATGTCTGTTCATGTTCTTCACTGACTTTTTAAAAATGGGGTTTTCTTTAATTGTAAGTTTAAGTTCCTTGTAAACGCTGGCTATTAGACCTCTGTCAGATGCATAACTTGTGAATATTTTCTTCCATTCCAGAGTTATCAATTTACTCTGTTGATCGTTTCTTTTGCTGTACAGAAGTTCTTTTGTTTACTTAGGTGCCATTTGTCAATTTTTGCTTCCGTTGTGATTGCTTTTGGCATCTCCATCATGAAATCTTTGCCCATTTATGTCCAGAACAGTATTGCCTATTATTCTTCCAGGATTTTTATCATTTGTGGTTTTACATTTAAGTCTTTAATGCATCTTGAATTGATTTTTGTATATTGTTAAGGAAAGGTTCTAATTTCAGTCTTCTGCATATGCCTAGCTGATTATCCCAGCATCATTTGTTAAATAGGGCATTCTTCCCCATTGCTTGTTTTTGTCAACTTTTTAAAAGATTAGATGGTTGTAGGTGGGCATCTGCCCTTATTTTTAATTTTCATTTAATCAATATAAAAATACTTTAAAATATTGCTTTAATTATAAGGAATTTTATTCTTAAAGATAGTTTTTGAATAGGAATAGCGAGTTCCGCTTACATAGTAAAGACTAGTTTGCCATTTAATAAATGTACATTTCAAGAAACTAAATAATTTAAATTGTTTTTATACTCCCTTTTATTCCTAAAGTGTCCTGTTATGGAAGATAAATTATATGATTATCCTTATTCAGAATGCCAAACCGTGTAATTAAGAAAAAAATCCAAACAGAGATACATTGCAATAAAATTCAAACATCCACAATTATACATTTAAAACACCTGTCATCTAAATATGAAGGTACAAGAAACATATTCTTCATGCATAAAATGCCACATAGATTTTGCCACCAAAAAAAAAAAAACAACAAAATTAAAGGCATTATCGAGTGGGTGAATCTAATAACAAGAGATATAAATTATTAGTGCTAGGAAAGATTTGTAAATCAATGATAACGAATCAACAGTAAAATTTATTTTTGTCTTTCAAAATATAAAGAGAAATTAAAAAGTGCTATATTTCATAAAGTGTAAGATTAAAATATTTTTCACATATCAAAGTATCTGAAATTTTAATAAGTCTCATAATTGCTTTTATCCAGGAAACAGCCATTACGTAATTGTCACTGAGCTTATGTGCTTGGACGTAGCTCTTCATGGTATCATCATATCAGTTTAATTATGTGCATTGTTAATGTTACACATGCAAAGTTAAACTGTTGTGGCGGGGCACAGTGACTCCCGGAGGAGGAGCCACTGGGAGGCCAAGGTGGGCAGATCACAAGGTCAGGAGTTCAAGACCATCCTGGCCAATAAATGAAACCCCATCTCTACTAAAAATAGAAAAATTAGCGGGGCACGCACCTGTAGTCCCAGCTACTTGGGAGGCTGAGGCGAGAGAATCCCTTGAACCCGGGAGGTGGAGGTTGCAGTGAGCTGAGAATATGCCACTGTACTTCAACCTGGGTGACAGAATGAGACCCCATCTCAAAAAAATAAAATAATAAAATAAAATAAACTGTTGTTTAAAATGGCTTCTAAATGGGTTAACATGATTTTAAGTCAAAATGAAAATATGTCATATACTCAGAAAAGCATAGAAATACAGAGTTAGCTTATAAATTGGACATTGTTAGGGGAAATATTCCTCATTGGAAGACTGAAAACACTCTCATACTTGCTGCTGTTTCAAAGCAGCAAGCAAGGGCTTTACAGCAAATAAGAAAGGAAGCTGCCCACTAGCAGAAGAAGCTCTATTGCTTTTGTTCCTGAGATGCATGCAGATGATTGGCTAATGCAATATAAGTATGCAACTAAAGCCTGAAAACTTATCAAATCTCTGGAGGTACTGGATGAAATTTCAAATTAAAGAGACATATTAAAGGATAAAGAAGAGAAAGAACTGTAGAACGTTGGAGGAAATGTATATCGGTCACTGTCTTTTACAGAAGACTGTATGGCTATTGACAAGTTTAATATTAGAAATGTACAAATATAAGAAAAATGAAAGTTTGAGGCTATTTTAATTTTATTAAGTTCTAAATATTTTTAAATTTTACATTATTCTTTTCTCTATGACCCTGAATACTCAGAATTTCCAATTTTATTATACGAATGTATGAAGTTGTGTGAGCCAGGGTCCTGGCTACAAAGAGATCACTCAGAAGGAGTAATTGGAAAGAATATTTAGAATGTATGTCTTGGAGATAGAGAGCCCAAAAGGTTTGTTGGTAAATTGGCTTTAAATTCTGAGAGAAAATATTAAGGATAAATCTAAAGTTATATTTTCCTGAGAAAGCAGAAGAATGACATTGCCAGTATGTGAGATAGTGAGGGATAAAAGAAAGCAGGTTTTCAAGAAAATTCTGAATTTTAGTTCACATCTACTGAATGTGAGATGTCTATTAGCTACCTACATGAGTATGTCATAGGCATCAGATACAGGAATCTCACATTCAGAGGAGCACTTTGAGATGGTGACATAATAATTAGCATCTTTCTAATTGCATTGGTTTTATCATTGATACATTTACTACTTCCCTTTGGCTCATAAAAATATGTCACATGTGGACAATAATACACACTTGAGAATATTTTTCTGATGCTTGAGAATATCGATGCATCACAAAAATATTCTCAAGCATGTATTATTGTCCACATATTACAGACTTTAAACCAACTTTAAACCACATAAACAGACTTTAAACCAACGAAGATCAAAAAAGACAAAGAAGGGCATTACATTATGGTAAAGGGTTCAATTTAACAAAAAGATGTAACTACCTTAAATATATATACACCCAATACAGGAGCACCCAGATTCATTAAATAAGTTCTTAGCAACCTTCAAAAACCAACATATAAAATAAATGTGAATTTTTTAAATTCTACTTTTTTTTCCTTTCCTTTCCTTTTCTTTTTAAATCAAATCAAGAGCAGGCCTCCTCCACTGTGAAATTCAGCTTTCTTATAGAAATTCTCAGTCTGGACTGAGAACGCATCCTGCTCCTTAATTAGTGATGCACACCAGGCAAGTTATAATTAAATGCATACTCCCCCATCACTTGCAGGTTAAGTAGGTGGTTCATGGGTCAAATAGGAGGAGACACTTTATAAATGGTGCTTCGAAGTGTAGTATGTTTCACCATAGAAATTTATTGCTGGGATGCGATTGCTCCTGGTAACATAATTATAGGTTAGAAAGAAATGATAGGGTTAACAGCTAAATGTAGAGCATATGCCATTACTGGCATAATCAGGGGTTGACATCCTGGCAGGTATCTCTACTTGTATGACTGAAGTCCCCTGACCTCTGCTGCCACTTTGTCTCACTTGTAAAATCATTTCACCAGTGGCGACTGGGTGATTAAATCCTTCCCAATGAGCAATGACCTTGCTCTTTGAATAAGGGTCTTAATTTGAGGAAGGTGAGTCCCTAATGCTCAAAAAGTGCATCAAGACAAAAAGTTGTTATTGGGACCCTCTTCCTACACCTAAAAACTAGAAGTGCTTCAGAGGAGATCCATTCCCTGGCTCAATTATGTTTAAGAAGTAGAAATTAGAGAGGAGAAATGTATGTGGCAGGGTGTAATTTTCTTTCATCATGTAGGTAGCAGGAACATCAGAAGCGAGGGCAGACAAGGGCTCCATTTCTGACAGTACAGACATACTCAAGCATCTTTTCAGTGTCCTAGTTACAATTAAAGAGGAGGAGTCATTTAAGACAGTGGCAGCCATAGTCCAATGAAACAGAAGAAAAATTGAACCATATCCTCATTTTACAGTCTTATATTCATAGTGTGCATAAGAGCTCTGGACTTTCTAAAGAGGATCTGTTCTTCTGGGTACTAAGTTAGGCCAATAATTACATATTATACATCTTTACCCAAAACTCAGTGTGACTCAGACTTCATCCAAAACATAACACGCCTTTCTTTCTAATATGAAGTGTGGATTTTGTACTTATTCAAAGCACAGACAATGATGCTTATGAGCCTTATGAAAGACCAATGTCAGAATTCATATCTGCCTCAGGTACTTGACAGAATGTAATAATTTTTAACACTGATTAATACATCTAATAGGAGTAGTTTCTAACCCAGGAAAAAGTGTGGAGGTAGTAGTTTTGTATATGGTGTACTAGGTGCAATGGAAAATTATAAGAATGTCTTAAGTGACATCAGGCTAGCCATTTAGTGCTCAATAAAAGGATGATCACAGTCAAATTCCATCAGCCCTTAGAGAACATTCTTCCTGCATGATTCCATTACATCTTTGTGGCACCTCAGCTGAATTCCAAAGGCATTCTATTGATTAGTTAACATAATGATGCTTTATTTTTCTGACTTTTAGATCGTCTGTAACAATGGCTTATCATGATGACTGGTTCAAATCCACACAAATGAATATTAACCTTAAATGTAAATAAGCTAAATGTCCGAATTAAAAGAGAAAGAGTGGAAAGCTGGATAAAGAACCAAGACCCATCAGTATGCTGTCTTCAAAAGACCCATCTCACATGCAGTGACACATATTGGCTCAAAATAAAGGGGTGGAAGAAAATCTGCCAAGCAAATGGAAAATAGAAAAAAGTGGGGGATTGCAATGCTAGTCTCTGACAAAACAAACTTTAAACCAGCAAAAATAAAAAGACAAAGAAGGACATTACGTAATGGTAAAGGGTTCAATTAACAAGAAGATCTAACTGCATAGATGCACTCAATACAGGAGCACCCAGAATCATAAACCAAGTTCTTAGAAACCTTTGAAGAGACTTAGACTCCCAAACAACAGCAGTGGGAGACTTTAATACCACATTGAAATTAGATCACTGAGACAGAAAATTTACAGAGATATTCAGGACCTGAACTCAGCACTGAATCAAATGGAGCTAATAGATTTCTACATAACTTTCCGCCCCAAAACAGCAGAATGTACATTCTTTTCATCACCACATGGCACTTATTCTAAAGTTGACCACATAATCAGAAGTAAAAGACTCCTCAACAAATGCAAAAGAACTGAAATCATAGCAGTCTCTTCGACCACACAGAATACAAAATAGAAATCAAGACTAAGATATTTAATTACATTGAAATTGAATAAGATGCTCCTGAATGATTTTGGGGTAAATAATAAAATTAAGTCATAAAACAAGAAGTTCTTTGAAATGAAAGAGAACAAAGATACAACATGCCAGAATCTCTGGGACAAAGATAAGGCAGTGTTAAGAGGGAAATTTATAGCACTAAATGCCCACATCAAAAAATTAGAAAGATCTCAAGTTAACAACCTAACATCACAACTGAAAGAACTAGAGAACCAAGAGCAAACAAATCTCAAAGCTAACATAAGACAGGAAATAATCAAAATTAGAGATGAACTGAAGGAGACTGAGACACAAAAAACCATTTAAAAGTTCAACAAATCCAGGAGCTGGATTTAAAAAATAGTAATAATAATAAAATAGACAACAAGCTAGACTAGTAAAGAAGAAAACAGAGAAGAATCAACGAAATACAATCAAAAATGACAAGCAGGATTCCACCACTGACCCCACACAAATAAAAATAATGATCAGAGAACATTATGAACCCCTCTACGCACATAAACTAGAAAATCTAGAAGGAATGAATACATTCTTGGACATGTACACCCTCCAAAAACTGATCCAGGAAGAGATTAAATCCCTGAACAGACATGTAATGAGCTCTAAAATTAAGGCAGTAATAGCCTACCAATCAGAAAATGTCCAGGACAAGACGGTTTCACAGATGAAGTCTACCAGATGTACAACAGATATACAAAGAACAGCTAGCACCATTCCTACTTACACTATTCAAAAAAATTGAGAAGGAAGGACCCCTCCCTAACTCATTCTATGAAGCCAGCAATATCCTGATACCAAAACCTGTCAGATATAAAACAATAAAAAAGAAAAGTTCAGGTTGATATCCTTGATGCATAATGATGCAAAAATCCTTAAAAAATACTGGCAAACTGAATATAGCATATATCAAAAAGCTAATCCACCATGACAAAGTAGGCTTTATCCCTCAGATGCAGGTTGGTTCAACATAAACAAATCAATAAATGTGATTTATCACATAAACTGAACTAAAAACAAAAACCATATGATTATCTCAATAGATGCAGAAAAGGATTTCAATAAAATTCAGCATCCATTCATGTTAAAAAAAAAAAAAACCTCTTAATAAACTAGGTATTGAAGGGCCATACCTCAAAATAATAAAAGCCATCTATGATAAACTCACAGCCAACATCATACAGAATGGAGAAAAGCTGGGAAAAAGTCCTCTTGAAAACTGACACAAGGCAATAATATCCTCTCTCACCTCTCCTATTCAACATAGTATTATTGGAAGTTCTGGCTAGGACAATCAGAGAAGAGAAAGAAATAAAGGGCATCCAGATAAGAAGAGAGGAAGTCAAACTATCCCTGTATGCAGATGACATGTTCCTATATATAGAAAACCCCACAGTCTCAGGCAAAAGCTCCTTAAGCTGATAATGTCAACAAAGATTCAGGATAATGTGCAAAAGTTACTAACATTCTTATACACTAACAACTGTCAAACCAAGAGCTGAATCAGTAACACGATCCCATTCACAATTGCCACAAAAAGAAGAAAATACTTGGGAATACAGCTAACTAGGGAGGTGAATCTCTACAAGAACTACAAAGCACTGCTCAAAGAAATCAGAGATGAAAAAAACAAATGGAAAAACACTCCATGTCCATGAATAGGAAGAATTAACATCATTAAAAATCCGTACTGCCCAAAGAAATTTATAGATTCAATGCTATTCCTATTAAACTATCATTGACATTCATCAATGAACAAGGAAAAACTTTTTATTTTAAAATTCAAATGGAACTACAAAAGAGCTCAAATAGTCAAGGCAATCCTAAGCAAAAAGAACAAAGCTGGAGGAATCACACTACTTGACTACAAACTTTACTACAGAGCTACAGTAAACAAAGCAGCATGGTACTGGTACAAAAACAGACACATAGACCAATGAAACAGAATTCAGAATCCAGAAATATGGCCACATACCTACAACTATCTGATCTTCAACAAACCTAACAAAAAACAAGCAATGGGGAAATGATTTTCTATTCAATAAATGTTGCTGGGATAACTAGCTTGCCATATGCACAAGATTGAAATTAGATTCCTTCCTTAAACAAATTGTTAAAAAAACTTAACTCAATATGGATTAAAGACTTAAATATAAAACCCAAAACTATAAAAACCCTAGAAGACAACTTAACAATATAATTCAGGACTTGGGCAAAGATTTCATGATGAATATGCCAAAAGGAATTGCAACAAAAGCAAAAATTGGCAAATGGAATCTAATTAAACTTGAGAGCTTCTGCACAGCAAAAGAAACTGTCAACAGAGGAAACAGACAACCTGCAGAATGGGAGAAAAATTTTGCAAACTATGCATCTGACAAAGTTCTAATATTCAGCTTCTATAAAGAAACATGTATAAGAAGAAAACCTCATTAAAAGCGGGCAAAAGACATGAACACATACTTTTGACATACTATGCAGCCAACAATCATTTGAAAAAAACTCAACATCACTGATTGTTAGAGAAACACAAATCAATACCATCTCACACCAGTCAAAATGACTATTACTAAAAAGTCAATAAATAACAGATGCTGGCAAGGTTTTGGAGAAAAAGGAAAACTTATACATTGTTGGTGGGAGTGTAAATTTGTTCAACCATTCTTGAAGACACTGTGGTGATTCAAAGACCTAAAGACAGAAATACCATTCGACCCAAGCAATCCCATTACTGAGTATATACTCAAAGGAATATAAGTTGTTTTATTATAAAGACACATGCATGTGTATATTCACTGCAGCACTATTCACAGTTGCAAAGACATGGAGTCAGTCTAAATGCCCATCAATTATAGACTGCATACAGAAAATGTGGTAAATATACACCATGGAATACTATGCAGTCATAAAAAGAATGGGATCATGTCCTTTGCAAGAACATGGGTAGAGCTGGAGGCCATTATGCTTAGCAAACTAACACAGGATCAGAAAACCAAACACTGCATGTTCTCACTCATAAGTGGAAACTAAATGATGAGAACACATAGCCAAATAAAGGAGAAGAAGATATACTGGGGCCTATCACAGGGTGGAGGATGATAGGAGGGAAAGGATCAGGAAAAATAACTAATGGACACTAGGCTTAATACCTAGGTGATGAAATAATTTTTACAACAAACCCCAAGACACGAGTTTACCTATGTAACCTGCACATGTCCCCGAACTTAAATGTTAAAAAATATGTATTTTTTATTGAAGACTTCCAATTTTATCTCTGACTTTCAAGGAGCTTAGAACTTGTCATTCCCATACTTGGAAGAAAAAAGCTGAGAAAACTGAAAACCACTGATTTTTATCTTAGACTCATAAGAGAACTGAGGTTTCAGGGTAGATGACTACTTAAAATCTGGAGAGAGAGGCTTACCCAGATAGACACAGTTTAGATCTATGTACCTTGAGAAGAAGCTGCCAAAGCCATAACTCCATGTTACAAACAAATGTTCATTATAATGAATTCCTGGATGCTGAATATGAACTAATAAGAGAGTGATAAACTCTTTGGGGACTATACTCCTAGGAGATGCCCCATGATTTTGTGGGTTTTTCCTCTGGGAATACCACCAGATTCTCACAGTGAAGATCTGAAGAAGATACCCTCCTGTGTGCTATAGCTGGCCTAGAGTTAGAACCTGAACAACACCATCTTATAAAAGATAAAGCTATGTTTTAAAATAAGTTGTAACGGCTGCCCCACTCTCCTCACAATAACTGCTGGCCTTTGGCTTCTGTACATAAAACTGCTAGTTTGCTCTGCAAACTATCTACCTTTCTTATCAGTAACAGCCAGAATTGTCAGCCTTTGTGACTAGAATAGCAGCCCAAGCTAATTCCATCCTGGTCTCTGTGCCTTGTAATAAGTAACCAAGATCTGTTATTTCCACTACAGCCCAGAAGATGTGCAAACTAACGCTTATCTTGACTTCTGTAAGCCACTTAGGTAACAATCGGGGTGGCAAGATGTCCTCAAGCCCTTGGAATGTCCGGAGCCCCGCTCCCTCCTCTCTGTCCGGGAGATGATTTACGAAAACCCCTAAATGTCTGTGTCCCTTCACCCCCGCCCCCGCCTCTCGCCCTGACTCCCAAAGTGATTCTTACGGGTATAAAAGGTCTTAACACCCTCCATTCGGTGCCACGGGTTGGAGAGACACGAGTCCTCCGTGGTTGCCGGCTTAATAAACCCTGCTATTTGGCATAATTTTGTCTTAGTGCTGGTCCCTTAATCTTGCCTCAAATATAACACTGGATCCGGCAGGATGAGAAGAGTGAGTAATCAAAGTTAAATAAGCCCAGAGCATTCTCCACAACAAAGCCCTACTTTGCAGGGGAAAAGACTTCACAGATCCTTACTCCACCAGAGGGAAGGACACTTACCCAATTCCACCTTTTAATGGCAACTAAGAGGTAACAAGGGAAATACACTTACAAAGTTTACAGCCCAGAATCACAAGAACACTAAACACTGTGTTTAAATTACAAGGTTATAGAACCCTTTGTCCCCATACACTTAGCAACCACCACACAAGGCTCCAGTCTAATAAAGGTTGATTATAACTGAAGAGTTGCTAGGTGCAAATTATGTAAAGAAAGTTTTTAAGGAAGCCCAAAGTTACCAGAGGACACAATAGCAAGGACACTAGGGGAATTTGAATATTCTAGTGCCTACAGATACAGAAGCACTAAACATAATCCAACTCTTAAACAGATTAATATAAAGCCTCTTACTATCAGCCTGTTTATCTCAGTTTCTATTACTTAGTACATCTGGCTTTCAACCAAAATTTGGAAAGCATAATGAAAGTCAAGAAGAAGGAAGCATCAGAACCAAACTCAGATCTGACACAGATTATTAAAATAATCAGAGAATTTAGAATAATTATGATTACTGCCTTAAGGGCTCTAATAAAAAAGAAGACAACATATAGGACAGATGCATAGTATAATCAGGTTAATGGAAAGTTTAAGAAAGAATGAAATGCGAATTCTAGAAATAAAATATACTATATTGTAAAGGTAAAACTGTCTTAAATGTGTTCATTATAGGACTGGACATAATGAGAAGAAAAATCACAGAACTTAATGATAGGTTTAAGAGAAACTTCCAAAACATAAGTACAATGAGAGAAATGAATAGAAAAAGAAAAAAGAAAGAAAGAAACAGAACATCTAAGAATTGTGAGATCATTATAGAGAATGTAACACACATGTAACTGGAATGATGGAAAGAAAAGAAAAAGAAGAAAAAGCAGGAAAACAAATAAAAACCAAGAAGAAATAATGAGTGAGAACTTTCCCAAATAAATGACAGAAACCAAACCATAGATCCAAGAAACTCAGAGAATACCAAATCAAATAAATAACAAAATAGCTATACTTAGGCTTATATTCAGACTGCAAAAACTAAAGACAGAGAAGATTTTTTAAATGAAGCTAGAAGAAGAAAAGTATCCTACTTATAGATAAACAAAAGTAAGAATTGAAGTGAACTTTTCATCAGAAACTATGCTAACAGGAAGAGAGTGGGATAAAATGTTTAAAGTGCTGAAAAAAAACCATAGAATTCTATATTCAACAAAATTATTCAACAAAAGTGAAGATTGAACAAGTACATTCTGAGAAAAACAAATCCTGACCAAATTTACTGGCAGCAGATCTGCACTGAAGAAGAATTACATAAACTTCTTTAGGGAGAAGGAAAAGGATACGTCAAAAACTTGAATCTACATAAAGAGATTAAGAGCACTGGAAAGGAATATATAAGGTTATAAAAATATTTTATTTTTATTATTTATAATTGATCTCAAAAATAATAACTCATCCAACAATGTATTGACTGAATATCCTATATGAATAGGTGAAATGAATGACAGCAGTATCCTAAAAAATGAAGGAAAAAATTAAGAATACTTTGCTATAAGAGAACAGTACTACCTGTGAAGTGGTATAGTTTTTGTTGAAGCTGGTCTTATATTAGCTATAAATGTCCATTAGAAACTTTTTGACAACTAAATTTTTTAAGAAGCATAATGGATATGCTAAGAGAGTGAATAAAATGTAATCATATAAAGTGATAAATGTAAGCCAAAGAATGCAGAAAAATAAGCAGAATAAAGAACACGTGCAATACATAGAAAACAGTTACAAATGTAGTAAATATTAATCCAACAGCATCAATAACCACTTTAAATGTAAATTGTAAAAACACATTAATGAAAGGGATTGTCAGAGTGGATTTGAAAAAAAACAACCACCAAGAACCAATTCTATGTTGTTTACAAAAAACTTAATTTAAATATAAAGACCCATATAAGTTAAAAGTAAAGAGACAGAAAAAGACTAAGACTAATCAAAGGAAAGTTGGAATAGATATATTATTTACAGACAAAATAGACTTCAGAACAAAAAACTACCAGGGTTAGTGCTCAGTTCTACAAGACATAACAGCTCTTAATATGTATACACCTAACAAATAAGCATAGAAATTCAAGAAGCAAAAAGTGAAAGAAGTATAAGGAGAATAGGCAAATGTTCTCTCATAGTTGGAGACTTCAGTAATCCTCTTCCAGTAATGATAGTTCAAGCAGCAGAAAATTAGTAAGGATACAGTTCACCTGAGAAACACCATCAATCAACATGATCTAATTTATATTTATGGAATATCCTACTAACAATAGCAGAATACACTTTTTTCAGGTTCCCATGGAACATTCACTAAGGTAAACCAATTTTTTAGAATGAGATATCTACAAACTATGCTTACAAAACACAATGAAATTAAACTAGAAATCAATGACAGAAATATAGTTGTGAAATGCCCAAATAAAAAAGCACACTTATAAATAACAAACAGGACAAGGAAGTAATCTCAAGGGAAATTTAAATATTTTGAGCGAAATGAAAATGACTGTGAAATTTATCAAAATTCGTGAGCTATTGCAGAAACACTGGCTTAGTAATTAAATTCATTAAATACATATATTAGAAAAAAAGAAAAATATCTAAAATCAGTATTCTAAATGTTATCTTTAGAAGCAAGAGCAATTAAAGTATACAGCAAACTGATAAAAAGAAATAACAAATATTCGAACAGAAATCAATAAATTAGCAAACGGTAAGACAATAGAGAAATACATCAAAACCAAACCTTGGCTCTTTGAAAAGACCCAGTAAAACTGTTAAATCTTTAGTCAGGCTAACTAGGAGGAAAAGAAAGAAAAAGCAACTATCAGTATCGCAAATTTAAAAGGGGTATTATTACTGATTCTGTGAATGTCAAGAGGCTAATAAAGGAATACTAAGAAGAATGCTATCCCCCACAAATTTGACAATTAGATGAAACAATCCAATTCCTTGAAAAACACAACTTACCAAACTCATTCAAAGACAAATGCATGTCTCAATAGGTGTATATCTTTTTAATGAATCAATTAATAATAGTCTTCCAAAAAAAGAAATCACCAGGCCCAAATGGTTTCACTGGAGATTTCTATTAAACTTTAAGGAAGAAAAGGTACTATTTCTCTACAATGTTGTTCAGAAAATAGACACAAAGGCAGCACTTTCTAACTCATTTGTTGAGGTAGTTAACAAGGAACAGGAATTTATTTCTCACAGTTCTGAAGACTGGGAAGTTCAAGACCAAGGTGCCAGCATTTGGGGTCTTGGGAGGGCCTTCTTGCTTCATCTTCACATGGCAAAAGGTGGAAGGGAAAGCAAGGCCAAATACCGGGTGTCCGCTTTTAACATCCTTAATCTCACTTATGCAGAAGAGGCCCTAATGTTTTAATAATGTCTTAAAGGCTCCACCTCTTAATACTTTTATATTGGCAACATGTAAATTTTGGAGGAGATGCATTCAAACCACTAAAAAAATCACTGACACAAGGCAGATTGATTTAATAGTATAAAAGACATCAAATTTACTTAACTTGTATACTGAGAAACCTTCCCTCTGAGTTACAGAAATGTATGTACCATTTTTAGGTTACAGAAAGGATAGGGTCTTAGATTCTAGTAAAACAGGTTATGGAAGGAGGAAAGAGGCTTGGCTAACAAAGATGACCTTGTTATGTGGGTAAAGACTCCCTCAGAGAGAATGGTGGTAAATGTTTCTTTTTCAGACTTTTAAAGGTATTAGACTCTCAATCTCTCCTGGATCTACGGAAAGTCATAGAAAAAGAGGGGTCACAGCTACATTAGAGCTTTCCTAGACTCAAATTTTCCCCACTTAAGACAACTTTGCAAGACTACTTCTGCCTGCTGGCCAAGCAGCAGCCATTTCAGAATATTATAGAAATATATTTTGGGGTAAAATATTTTAATTTTCTTTAAACTTAATATAGATACAGATGGTTACATATAAAATATTTATAGATGTAAATATATAAACATGTTAGTATACATACATATATTCCATTGCATTATCAACAGAGGGAACCTAGGAAAAATGGCACCCTAGTGGCAATAAACACACTTAATGTCCACATCTTGGTTTCTAATACAATTTTTCAATAAATGGAACCAAAGATCATTAGATAAGTAAATGCCTGATTCTGGCACTGGGGCAAGAGATGCACAAGATGAATATTGAGTATTTTATAGTGCCAGAAAGTAAGGAAGTGTTCAAGGAGAAAATAATAATTCATGATAATGAGAAATTTTCTAAAGGATACAGAAGCTAAATTATAGATCTTCCAACAGAAAAGCTAGAGAAATTGAGCAACAAAATTAAAAAGCAGTATTGGACATAACCCAAAATATAAAATACGTATCCATGAGTCCGTGTTGCTAGAAATAAGTGATTGGATGGGTAAATAAGAAAAGAAAAAAGACACATTTCGCATGCAAGAGAATTCCAAATAATTTATTAAGATGCCATATTCTCCAGAAGATGGAGCCTAACCTCCCCCTCTTTCAGTGTGGGCTGTGGTAGTGACATTCTTCCAAAGAGTACAATATAGGAGAGAGGAAAAGAAAGTGACTTTACAATGAATAAAACTGACAAACGCTATCTCAAGCTAAGCAATCAAGGTTAACATCAATATTAGTAAGTCATGTTGATATGTACTCTAGATACAATGTGATGAAAACAGCACTTTTTCAGAATAAGCCACCACCCTCATCTAATCATGAGAAGAGGATCAGACAAGTACCAAGAGAACATTCTGCACAATACCTGCCCAGTATTTTCTCAAAATTTTCAAGGTTATTTAGAATAAAGAAAGTCTGAGAAACTGTCACAATTTACAGAAATCTAAGGAGACATGAAAAGTAAATGTATTAATAATGTGGCGTCTTGGATGGTATCCTAGAATAGTAGAAAGGCATTAGGCAAAAACAAAGGAAATACAAATAAAATAGGCATTTTAGTTAATAATAATGTATCAATACTTGTTTATTAATTGTAAGACACGTTCCATACTAAAAAGTAAGATGTTAACATAGGAGAAACTGGGTACAGGAAATATGAAAACTCTCTGTACTACCTTCTCAATTTTTCTGTTTTTAAATCAAGTTTAGGCTAAAGCTGTTTCCTTACATATTTTAAGTTCATCCTAACAGTTTCTTTGTACATAGTGAACTATAACCTAAGTAAAGATGTAAACAGACTGCAACCTACTATTGTGCCAGTCACTGAGTCTTAGCCAATCAAAGTGAGCCAACTGTTCAAACCCTGTTGAAATAAGGCAAATGCCGAGATGTAACCCATCTGGCTGTTTCTGTATCTCACTTCCGTTTTTGGCATAGAACTTTCCTTTTTCTGTCCATAAATCTTCCACTACAGGATTACATTGGAGCCCTACTCTGGCTCTGGAGTCTGCCTGATTCACAAATCGTTCTGTGCTCAATTAAATAATGTTATATTTAATTGGGTAAGGTTTTTCTTTTAACACTGTAAACCTTAAATTATTTTTAAAAATAAGTCTATAAGAATGAAATGTAATCAGTTTGCACAGGAAAGCAAAATGTCAAACATTCAAATATTTCAATATTAAGCAACTTTTTTGTAATTTCTGACAGAGATTTTAAAAAGTATATCCACAATTGATCACACAATCAATTTCATTAGAAATTTTTTCAGGTTCTGGCTGGACAAGGTAGCTCACGCCTGTAATCCCTGCACTTTGGGAGTCTGAGGCAGGTGGATCACCTGAGTTTGGGAGTTCAAGACCAGACTGACCAACATGGAGAGAAACCCTGTCTCTACTAAAAATACAAAATTAGCTAAGTGTGGTGGTGTGTGCCTGTAATCCCAGCTACTTGGCAGGCTGAGACAGGAGAAACACTTGAACTGGGAGGCGGAGGTTGCGGTGAGCCGAGATCATGCCATTGCACTCCAGCCTGGGCAACAAGAATGAAACTCCGTCTCAAAAATAAATAAATAAATAAATTTCCAGATTCAAGATATTTTTTTGAAAATCAAAACATACAGAAAATAGGTTTTTAGAAGCAGGTTTTGGCCAGGCTCGGTGGATCATGCCTTTACTCCCAGCACTTTGTGAGGCCAAGTTGGGAGGATTGCTTGAGCCCGGGAGTTTGAGACCAGCCTGGGCAACATAGCAAACCTCCATTTATACAAAAAAATGCAAAAATTATCCAGGTGTGGTGGTGTGTGTCTGTAGTCCCAACTACTTCGGAGGCTGAAGTGGAGGATGGCTTGAGCACAGGAGGTGAAAGTTGCAGTGAGCCAAGATCACGACACTGCACTTCAGCCTGGGCAACAGAGCAAGACCCTGTCTCAAAAAAAAAAAAAAAAAAAAAAAAAGGTTGTGAATCCTGAGCATTTGAGAGAGAGAGAGAGAGAATTGAAGATGACCAAAAGTAGTTTGTTAAAATAGCTAGTATATGTGTGTTTAGATATAGATATATGAAAAGATAAATAAACCTTTTTTATAATTGAGTCTTTAATTTTCTAATTTGTATTAAAGCCACGCTTGGTATTTTCCTATCTTGCCTAAGAGATTTGGAGTTCCCATGCTTACCACAGAAATGACATGTTGAGAAAGTTTACATAATTATAAAGCTTTTTTTCTTGGTGGTGGTGTTGCATTTCTTTGCCTTGCAAGGAGAATTAGAGAAGTTGATGTAGCTTCTGCCACTCACCAGCAGCTCAATCACCTTCAACAGTTTCATAGCTGCAAGAAGAGAAAATAGTTTGTATTCTGCTACCCAATAGGCTTGCTCTGAGGATAAAATGAGTATACGTATGTACGTATATGCGTAATATATGTGTTAATATAAATGTGTGTATACACCATGTGCAACAAGAACTGAGTCCATCTTTGAAAGCTAATTATTTTCTTGAACCTCTAATCTAGATAGAATGATCTAGATACAGCTTCAACATTATTCAAAATATTATGCAAATCATAGCATATTTAGAAAATGGTGCAGAGCTAATATTGAAGGCTCTTTAGAAGCAATGTACAAAGCTCCTTTGTCCTGCAGGTCCTAAGGCCTGAAAAACCCAGACCATCCCCAAGTGTAGCTAAACAGCATTTGGGCACACTTGTGAGCCAGCCTCAGGCTGCCAGGATGGTGAAGCGTGCTGGATAGAAAACTGCATCCTTGAACACCTTGAATTTCTCCCCATTCCTCAGATGTTTTATTAATCCATTCCCTCTGCCTAGAACGCTTCCTCTACTCATGGGATACAAATGTAATAGCCACTGCTAAACTCCAGTTTTTATTCTCTTGTGTTTCTTCCTGATACTTAACCAAATACACTTTATTTATTTTCTGAATTTCCATAGTACTGGCAAAGATCTCACTAATTACCCTCATATATTGACTTTAGTTTTCATTTTTCTTCTTTGTAAGCACATAGTTTTAATTCTCCTAACTAAGCCAATCTCCTAGAAGAAACCAAAGTTTGTGTTTATACATCTTTAGTTGTTCACATGGCTTAGCTTATAAAAGACATGAAAAGTTTTTGGAGAAGGTTATTTTCAATATAACCTCACTATCTTAAACTTGTAGCTGTATGTGAGGGATATTTCTATGAATCCAGGCATCATTATCTATACACAGAAATCTATAACCTGTGAATTGCATATGTGGACAGCAACTCTGTCTCCCATCCTTGCTCCAATCAATATCACATCAGGGTGTGTTTTTTAAATCTCTGCCTGCTAAAATCTTATAGTATACAAGAGTGATCAAAAGTCTTTACTGTATGACTTTTATCAGAATATGTGATTTTGATTTCCTGGATGAGAGATGAATCATATGCCAAAACATGTCACAAATTGTCTTAATATATAAATTTAGATAGCACAGAGAAAATGATATTTTACTTGTTGCCCAGAGTCCCCAAAATCTGACAAATGAAGGACATGGCATGTTTACAGATTAAAGTTATGACAAAGTGGAAGAAGCAGCATGGGATGTATTTAGAACACATGTTTATACTTCTATCTAAGTTCAAAAAAAAAAGAAAAAGGAAAAGAAAAAAAAGTAGGGCAAAGCCATGGCATTCTGGAACTGTGGAATGTGGAAATCAGCTTTCAATTAAAATGACTATATGAGACTTTTTTGTTGAAGTACACACAAAAAAAATCATATTGGCATTTGCAGCATGAAATGTTATTGAAACGAAACCAGATGTTACATTCATATTCAAAGCTGTGAAGTTTTCCTAGCAGTGACAGTGCATTAGCAAACAAAGTAAAATAAACAATATGATAATGCGGGAATGTTCAGCTTGCTGCCAACAAAGGTGAAACACAATCTCAAAGAAAATCACCCAGAATAAGAAAACCAGGGAAGACTGTTATTGGTATTTAACTGAGGAAATCTAGATAGATTGAATATAGGTATGACTCCAAGGAGAATGTTCTCTAAATTCAATCCCACCAAGATATTTAAGTCATGTTTTATTTTGTTTTCTGACATGAATGTTCAGAAACCTTTTTCCGTGGCCTGAGACTTTAACTTAGCCCCTAAGAACAAGTAAAATTAAAGAATGTATTTCACAAGCAGAGTTCAAAACATTAAAATACTTTATTTATATACTGTACTTTATTTTTTACTAATACGCTATCTGTATACCTGGGCCAGGAGCCCAGGGGGGGAAGATATGGACTTTGGAGTCAGTTCTCAGTCCAAATCGTAGTCTAAAATGTGATAGTAAAGTAAATCAAGGCTCAGTGGTGTTCTTATCCTTAAAATGGAAATAAGAATTACCTTAGAGAGGCCGGGCGCCTCTATAAGGCTCACGCCTGTAATCCCAGCACTTTGGGAGGCCGAAGTGGGTGGATCACCTGAGGTCAGGAGTTTGAGACCAGCCTGGCCAACATATGGAAACGCTGTCTCTACTAAAAATACAAAAATTAACTGGACATGGTGGCAGGCACCTGCAATCCCAGATACTCGGGAGGTTGAGGCAGGAGACTCGCTTGAATCCAGGGGGGTGGAGGTTGCAGTGAGCGGAGATCACACCATTGCACTCCAGCATGGACAACAAGAGTGAAACTTGGTCTCAAGAAAAAAAAAAAAAAAAAAAAAGAAGTACCTTATAGAGTAGAGTGAAAGTGAAAGTGTCTGAATATAATGACACATATAAAGAATGTCAAGCCTTGCACCCAAATGACGCTAAATGCTGGGGTTTTTATTATTATTATTATTATTGTCATTGTTTTCAGTAAAAAAATTAGAGCCAAAGAAAAAATTGCAAGAGAAGTAACTTAGCAGGTAAAAAGATGTAAATACACAAAACCCTTCACTGTCAACCAATTTTCTGTGAGGGCTCCATGGTACCCTACTGGGAATGTCTCCTCCGGAACAAGGGCCCAAAGCTGGGTTACACTGTTTTTTAAACTGATACCCATTTTGTGTGTGTTATATTTGGAAATATTTAGTGGCACTGTGCTATGAGATTAGACATTTATTAAACCAGCACTTTAATATTTAACTTAAAGTAAATCACGTTATACATAAGGTTGTTAGAAAAAATCTGGGGGAGCTTAGAGAGAAGCAAAGCTGAGGGGAACTGTTATGCTGTAGGCAGAATTCCTCTCTGCTCCTGGGGCTTAGTTAAGCTTAGGGAACTGTTAGAATTCCTCTCTACTCCTGGGGCTTAGTTACCGTGTCAGCCTCATTATGCCCGGCTCTTACTCCTGCCACTGTTAGCTAAGGTTGTTTCTCAACAAGCTCTTCAGTCTTTCATTCAAAGAGGTATTTATCTGGCATTCTCCTCCCTCAGTTCAAATGATATGTAAGGGATTTATTTAAAATCTCTATCTTGATCCACACCAAAAATATGACAGTTAGGAAATTTCACGTAAATAACAATATACTGTAATAATATGGTATGTCTAAAATGTCATATGCATAAAAAATGATAATT
Organism: Ateles fusciceps; assembly: GCA_036589455.1. Lineage (NCBI taxonomy): Eukaryota > Metazoa > Chordata > Mammalia > Primates > Atelidae > Ateles > Ateles fusciceps. The sequence goes on from JAZHEH010000276.1 coordinate 1,017,360, forward strand.
TGCTAATAGGTAATATTTATTGGGTACTTACTAAGTGCTAGGCCTTATTCTGAGTGTTATATTTATATTAAAATAATTTGTTCTTATAACAACCACATGAAGTAGGTATCTCACTTATTTCTGTTCTATAGCTACAGCATAGAGAAGGTATTGTAAGTCCCATTAACTGAATTGTGTCCCCTGAAAATTTAAATACTGAAGCTCTAAAACTCAATATGACTGTATTTGGAGATAGGAAATAAGGCCTCTAAAGAAGTAATTAAGTTTAAATGAGGTCATAAGAGTGGGGCTCTGGGGTGCTAATGCAATAGTATCAGTGGCCTGATAAGAAGAGGAAGACAGATCTTTCTCTGTGTGTACATGCCCCAAGGAACAAGAGAGCATATTGCAGAAGGTGGCTGTCTGCAAGCCAGGAATTTATTGGGTACTTACTAAGTGCCTAGCACTTAGTAAGAATAGGGACTAGCACTTAGTAAGTACCCAATTTATGTTGTTTATGCAACCCATTCTATGGTATTCTGTTATGGCAGCCCAAGCTGACTAACACAGTAAGTGAGACCCAGGGAGTCTGATTCCAGAACCTGATGCCTTAACCACTGTGTGGTGCTCTAGTCGTAACATAACCCTTCAAAACACCATGGTAGAAAGAGTGTTAGTCACAAATCTTCCTAGATGCCTTTTACTTAGGTAGGATCATATTACAATGTCTGGCAAATTGCCAGTAGGCAGAAATGTAGGACATTACCTCCAGGCCAAAGTATGGAAGAGACTGGCACATCATCCTTCAGCAACCTCTTACCAGTCCCATCAACTGTGAGGGCCACACGTTCCACTTGGTGTGGCCACAAGAAGACAGACCTCTCCATCAGGGTCTTGAGTGGCTGTGGTAGAGTTTAGACATGTTCCTTCCTATAGACAGAGCATATTAGACAGGGGGCACGAAGGAGAGATAAAATGATGAAAAGTTTTTACTTCAGCATATCTTAGCTTATCCTAAACAGAGTACACTCTCAAAATTAATAATTTTTTTGAGTAAGACAGCATGAGTTTTATCTTTCTGTCTACCTATCAGCCACATTTATATCTACAAAATAGAATATACATTGCAAATATTCAGAGTAGTATTTGACCATAATAAAATAAAATAAATACATGAATTCAAAAGGAGAATTTCATTGGCCCAAAAGAAAAACTATTGCAAAACTCAAAATCAAAGCTAACAAATTTAATCTCAAGCACATTGCCTGTTAAAGTAAAAACAAATGGAATACAGGAGTCTGGCCTAGAATATGATAGTCTATTCTGGATCTGTTTTCCAGATCTCTAATATTTTCTCATATATTTTCTATTCGTATTGTAAAATTTTTCTTATATTTATATAACAGAGCACTAATTTGATCTGATATATATTCACTTTCAATCTGTTATTTTATCCTTTTATTGATTTAAAAATTTTATATTTTGATATAAAATTTGATATGTATTTTGTAAATTGTAGGAACTGTAATTTTTGCTTTTTGAATCAATCAGTAGTAACTTTTCTTTACAGAATATTATTGCATTTTGTGAATATAATACTCTTCATAAATTTTCTGATGATACTAATTAGAACCATTTAAAATTCCACTTGTCCTTATGAGAATTTCTTGTATCTTCCAGTGTCAGGTGATAGTTTTTACATTTTGATCCTTTTCTTTTATTGATATTTTTCTCAAAAGTCAATTGATCCTTGATGAGTTTCTTCATTAATCACTTATTATTTAATTTATACCATCTAGACATTTTTCCTTTTTTTTTTTTTTTTTTTTGGTCTTCCATAGATATTGTTTTTTTGTTTTTGACACAGTTGTGTGTGGGGGGGGTATGTGTGTGTGTGTGGGTATGTGTGTGTGTGTTTCTCACATTAAATTTTTTGTGATCCAGAGTAGTTTTGGGAGAGACCAACATTAAACTTGTATGTCCACTTGACCATGTTGATCTAGAGTTCTGCTTTCAACTCCTTTAGGGTAAAATGAATCCTGCTTTGTACCACAGATTTATCTTCAATTGATTGGTGATTCCAGCCCTTTGGTCCAGTCCTCAAGCCTAGATCACTCAGTCATCATCTTTATCCACTAACTGCTGGACTCTGATGAAAAGAAAGCTCTTACCTGCCCAGTTTATTGCCTCCAAATGTACCATGATACATTTCTCTCTGACATCATTGCCCATACATTTGCCTGTAGAACTGAATAAATGCCTAAACAATTAGTGCTAAATGGCAGCAACTTGAGTTTACATTGAAACTGTTTTATTATCCTTCATTGTGTATAATTCACTTAGAAAAATGACACCTGGATGGTGCCCTTTTCTTGTTTTATAAATATTCATTTCTTCCTGGTGATACAAAAAAGGTTGAAATGAAAGTTTCAGGTTTTCCTGGGGAAAAGAAAGAATGGCAATTTTCGATTACTGTGTTGCTTATCACAAAAGTAGTTTCATTTGCCTGATGGCTTCATTGACTGGTGTCAGGATAATGCCAAGTAGAGTGTTTTGCTAGCTTAATGACACCCACAGAGCTAGAAAAAATATTACTTTTCACATGCATTACAAAGATAGTAGCTACTAATTGTGCTGCTCAACCGTAAGCTGATCAAGCTGCAGAAAACAAGAAATGTGGCATTTACGATTTAGGAAGCCACTTTTCTCAAATTTCCAGTCATTAATTCACAGCTTAAATCTTGGACCTGAGAATGTTTACCAAATTTCTTTAGTCTCCTGATTTACTGAATATTTACTTATTGTTATGTCAATCAAGTAAAATTCTAAGAAGGTTTGAGACTGAGATTTACTATGGCAATATAACTCAATGTTCTGTTTTCCTACTATAGTTTAATGTATTAAAAGCTTAAGAATTTGTATTTAATGTTAACAATGATCATACCTATTCATAGACCATTTTTTTATTTTCTTCAACACTTAAGTATTGGTGCTTATGCCGTATCAGGCACTGTTTTAGGCACCACAGAGTATAAAATGGTAATTTTAGAATTGTGTGCTTAAGTTTTAAATCAAGACTGGAGTTTAAGATACAAGAAGTATAATGGTAAAATTTTCTGGAAAAGTGGTCTGGGCCTAGATTGTGAAGACCTCAAATGCAAGCTTGAGGAATGTGGATGTAGAAGGAGCCACTGCAGAAATTCCCCAGGACAGTGGAGAGTGGCAGAGCATGTCTATTCTTTAGAAATATCATTATGATCACAATGCAAACAGTTGATTATGTATGAGAGGGACCTGGTGCAAGAGGAGCAGAAGTATAGAAAGTGCAGGGCTGCATCAAAAGGTACAGAGGGTGTCATGACCCTGAGGGTGAAGAGCAGAAAGTACAGTCACTAGCATAGAGGCAATGCAGGGTTTTCTTACGTCACAATAATGGAATTATTATTATTATTAATTACCAATAATAGCTGTCTCCTATAGCTGGAACAGGACCTCTTGGGTTGTTTAGATGGTCCTGATAGCACCATCATAAGTGAGCTGGGAAATGACTCAAGCAGTCTGTTGTCTGAACCAAGGCCCTTCATTCTTTACCTTCTTGAAGCTGTAATGTGTAAGAGTGACTTGAGGGAGAGTGGGAGAGCGACTAAGTTGGCCCCCCAGATGACATGAAAGGCATGTGTTAGATGCCACCTCTCCAAGCCTTTCAAATATCATGATCCTTCATCTTCATAACACACTTCTTTCCAAGGTCTGGAGGAGTCAGTGTGGTAACTTACCATTAACACAGACTGAGCCTGAGATCTAGAAAGTGACTGGCTATTGATCATCTAACATGTCATTGGCGGTGGATGAATCCAATAAGCAATGTAGTTTTTGCAATTGATTATTGGCCTGAAACAAGAAAAAATGAATAAATTTTTATTTAAAATCATGGCAGTTTATTTGACATGTCTCTTGAGAAGTCATTCACATTGGAATTCCACCATCAAACTTCTCAGCTGACACCCTTCAATAATAAGAGCTAGTGTGGCATATGACAGATGAAAAGAGATTAACATAGTGGTTAGTTTAGTAAGACATCCTACAAATAATTAGTGTGGTAGTAAAACATATATTTCTAGATCTCAATTTAAATTCTGGGTTTACTATTATAAGTCAGATGACCTTAGCAAGTTACTTTACCTTTATAACCTCAGTTTCTTTACTTTCGGTCAGTAAGATACTAATCCCAATATTATAGAATTTTTTTTAAATTAAAATGAAATACTATACACGTAAGGAAGGTTCTGGGAAATAATAACAGCTAAAAATTTTAGTCATTATTATACAGAAAAATGAATTGCAAAGTCATTTTATTGAACCCTATTTTCAACTTTTATATGGAACTGCAATGTATGAAACAGAGCAAAGTGAAACTTAGTATCGATTTTGTAAGTTCAGCTGTATGGCATTTTTTTTTCTTATTATTAAATAAAGTATTAAGAACAAATCTTAACCCATATAGTCTCTAATAATATTAACATTTATTATACTAAATAGTCCATTCTATTGTATGTGCTTTTTATTAAAGTTTTAAAAAATAAAATATTTATAAATAAATAAAGATTCCAATAAAATATTTACAGAACCCAAGAAGCATTTCTGAGGAATTCCAATCTTTTCGGGAACACAATTTTTAAAATATCAAACAAGAGAGCTGGGCACGGTGGCTCATGCCTATAATCCTAGCACTTTGGGAGGCCGAGGCGGGTGGATCACAAGGTCGGGAGTTCAAGACCAGCCTGACCAAAATGGTGAAACCCAGTCTTTACTAAAAACACAAAAATTAGCTGGGCATGGTGGCATGTGCCTGTAATCCCAGCTACTTAGGAGGCTGAGGCAGGAGAATCGCTTGAAACTGGGAGGCGGAGGTTGCAGTGAGCTGAGATCATGCCACTGCACTCCGGCCTGGGCAACAGAGCAAGACTTTACCTCAAAAAAGAAAAAAAAATCAAACAAGAATGTAAGAATGAAATGAATGCGCTTCTCATTTTGCAAATGGGAACCACCCTGAGAAAGATTAAATGACTTGCTCACATGAACAGAACACATCAGGTCAGTGGCAAAGCCACAGCTTGTTCTCCTTTGCTCTTGGGAACATACAGAGCTGGAAACAGGATACTCTTTTTTTTTTTTCCCCCCAGGCTGGAGGGCAGTGGTGTCATCTCAGCTCACTGCCATCTCCAACTCCTGGACTCAAGCGATCCTCCCCACCTCAGCCTCCAGAATAGCTGGGACTACATATGCTTACCACCATGCCCAGCTTAGTTTTGTATTTTTTGTAGAGACAGGGTTTCACCATGTTGCTCAGCCTGGTCTGGAACTCTTGGGCTCAAGCGATCTGCCCTCCTTGGCCTCCCAAAGTGCTGGGATAACAGGCATGAGCCACCACACCTAGCCATGAACAGGATACTCTTCTGATTACTAAGACATACTCCAGGCAGAACCTCCTCTGTGTGTTCAACTTTGCTATCAACACTACTCAGTTATCCTCATTTCATCTTTCTTAGCAAAGCTATGGAAAAAAACATGAGTGATGTGAGCAAAACTCATAAATAGGAGATGTTCTCAAAGGGCAGGATTTTCAACAGTTTTGTTCACTATTGAATGTCTGATGCCTAAAACAGAGCCCAACTCATTCCTATAGTCTTATATCTATGAAATGCATTCCCATTTTGCATACCATGATTGGAATGAATGAGTGAGCATGACTTCAGTAAAAATAATAATAATAAAGATAATGATATTGATTAATAAAGATTTACTTTATCACAGGGAATATCCTAAGCATTTTATATATAATAAAATAATTCATCACCTCAGCAGACTTAACAAGTAGGTATTTTCATCTGCATTTTACAAGATAAGAAATTTAAGGAATGCACAGTTTAAATCTTTTTCAAAGTTGGACAGCAAATGAATGGCAGAGCCAGTATTCAAACTAGATAGTTTGGTGCTAAAGTTTGCATTCCAAACCACTAGAAAATGGCTATAAGATAAAGTATGCAGTTTTATTTTTATTTCTGTGAGTTTACTGTTGTTTCAGAATGAAATTATGTTTGAAATTATATATGGATACTACATCCAGAGGGAGGAGGTACCAGTCCCTGGAGGAAACTTGGGGAAGAAGTCAGAACTGCTACCAGATCTGGGACCAGGAATGACCTAAAGTTTCTGATGATCTGGTCATGGTGGTTTTAACTGTATTACCACAAATTATTTTGTACTTCACCCTTCAAGAGGTAGAGCCTTCCTGTTCTCAGTTTGAGTGTGGGCTGGACTTGTTGACTCATGTCTAGTGAATAGAATGTACCACATCTGATGTTGTCACCTATGAGAGTAACTTACAGAAGGACATGGCTTATGTCTTGGATAGCGTCTCTGTTCTGATCGCTTGCTCTGAGGAAAGCAAGCTGCCATGCTGTGAACGGCACTATGGAGAGGCCTACATGGCAAGAAACAGATGTTCAACCACAGTCAGTGAAGAGCTGAAGGCTGCCTGTGACCACTTGAGTGAGCTTGAAGCTCATCCTCCAGTTCTGCCTGACTGCAAGCCTAACCAACAGCTTGACTATGACCTTGTAAGAGACGTTGAGCCAGAATCATCCATCTAGGCTACTTTTGGACTCCTATTGCCCCAGAGGAAGAAAGAAATAATAAATGTTTTAAGATGCTATGTTTTGGAGAAATTTTTGCACGTCCGTAGATAAGTAATATAATGACTTCAGTTATCCAGAGAAGGAACTACATAGCAAGAGCTGACATAAGGCAATAGTCTTCCTAATTTTTAACCTTTAATCTCCTTGATATATTTATTTAGTCTATATCATGAAGTGTGAACATTTACTTCTTAGAAGGGGCCCTTATCAAGCTGAGTTATGTAAACACCCCCTGTGGGGGTTTTTCTCCATTCCCCATACAGAGCTTGAGATGGGCACCTAAGAAGCATTTTCTACTTCATTTACTTTATTTATTGAAAGCTCAGAGGCCCAAACCATGCCCATCTTAGTAACTATTTTACCATTGTGCCATTAATAAAAGAAAAAGTACTTGCTGGTCTGGCAGAAGACTAATTGATAGGAGGAAAAGAAACAAACAAATTAGAGCTGGTAATTCTATTGTGATAAAATGCCTTAATGCTAAAATTACATTGTAAAGCTGGATCATATAATTTCTGGGGGAGCCTTTTTAATGTAAGTTGCACATTAAAATGCATTTGTATGTGCATTTTAATTTGATGAATGGTGACACCTTCCCATTCAAAATGCCAAGTAGTAGTTGATAAAGAGTTCAAGAGGGACTGAAACAAACAAAAGGAAAATGTCTGTGTAACCTTTTGATCCCCTATCAGATCATGCTAAGGTCATACTTGGAAATTCTTATTAAAGTACAAAAATTAGTGTCTTAGGCAAAACCAGACGCCAGACATTATGCATTCTGTGTATGAAGTCATAGTCAATTTTTTTTTAATTTTAAGAAAACAGCATTCCAAAGCATGCTGGAAAATTTAGATCCTGCTGATGGTAGCAGAAAGAAGTATTTCTTTTTCTACATTCCGTTACATGTGATGAGAGTGACTTGACCTAGAGTGATAGTTATGAAGGCTGTGAAAAGTAAAAAAAAATAATAGAGACCGGGATATTTTTGTAACTAGAGTTGACAGGCTCATGGGTCAGAGGTGGAGTATGAGACAGATAGAGTGATAAACCAAGATCAAAATCAAGGTGTGTCCTGAGGAATGGAAAAATCAGTACTATTATTAGCTGTAATTGAGAACACCAGTAGGTTAACAGATAAGTGGTAGTGATGGACAGTGATTTAGGAGTTTCATTAAGCTAGCATTGCTTATTTACACCTAAGTCTAGATGTCAGCTAGGCAGTTGTATTTAGGAATCTGTATTTTAAGAAGGAAGTTGGAACTGAAGATATAAATTTGAGTATTGTCAGATTATAGATGTGATAGCATCCAAGATGGCCTCAAATGTTTCCTGCTTACTGGCATTCACAGCCTTGTTTGGTCCCTTCCTTCATTGTATCAGGTTGGTACATGTGACTAATAGAAAATGGCAAGAGGGATGCCATGGCACTTCCAAGATTAGGTTATGGTATCATCAGGGTTCTCGATAGAAACAGAGTCACAAAGATGTATGGGTGCATGTGTGCATGCGTGCACGTGAGGATACAGAAGGAGAGAGATATTTAGTTTAAGGAATTGGCTCATGCAATTATGAAGGCTGGAAAGTCCAAGATCTGCAGGGTAGGCCATCAGTATGGTGACCCAGAAAGAACCATGTTCAAAAGCCATTTGTTGGTAGAATTTGTTCTTGATTAGGGCAAATCAGTCTTTTTGTTCTCTTCAAGCCTTCAAGTTATTGGATGAGATCAACACTTATTATAGAGGGCAGTGTACTTTACTCAAAGTTTAAAGATTTGAATGTTAATCTCATCCAAAACACTGTTACAGAAAAATCCAGAAAAATAGGTGAGCAAATATCTGGACACTGTAGTCCAGCTAAGCTGACAGATAAAATTACCCATGTCGATTTTAGAAGTCATATGGCTTCTTTCTTGCTCTCTCTTGGATTACTCACTTTAGGAGAAGACTGCTGCCATGTCATGGGGATACTTAGGCAGCCCTATGGAGAGGTGCTTGTGGTAAGGAACAGAGTTCTCTGCCACGTAACTGAGTCATCTCGGAAGCAAGTCCTTCATACCAGTCCAGCCTTCAGGTGACCTCAGCTGTAGTCAAGAGTTTGACTGTAACCACATGAGAGAGCCTGAATAAATCCACTCAGCTAACCTCCTCCTGATTTTGATCCTCAGAGGATGTGTAATACATAAGTGTTTATTATGTTTAAGCTGCTAGATTTGGGGCAATTTGTATACAGCAACAGATAACTAAGGCAATGGTATTTAAAGCCATTGCTCTGGGGTATTTTCTAGAGTGTGAATGCACGTAGAGAAGCATGGTGTCAGAAAACTTACACCAATGGCCTGCCTGTGTTTAAGTATGGAGAGCCAGGGGGAAGAAGATACAGCTGCATGACTTTGGCAAACTACTGGCATTTAGTTTCCCAATTCATCAACTAGAGATAAGAGCAGCCTACACAAATGTGGGTGAAAATTAATGAAGTAGCATCAGTAATGTATATAATACAGCGTCTGCAACATAATAGAGTCTCAATTGGTATTATTTTTCCTCTTCCTTATTCCCTACTTGCTGTAGGTTTAGGTTTTTATTCTCATTGACAAGACAGAATCTCGGATGCTTGCATAAGCATTGCGAAGTGTAAAAAATTTTCTGAATTATTTTAAAACTAGGTTTATCCTACTTTGAAAGATAGCTTCCTTTCTTTCCAAATTAGTATATTACAAAATCAGTTTTCCAAGGTCAGTAAAATCATTTTATCAAAATATGCACCTATGCCTTTAGAATTATCGTTGTCAGCACTTAACATCATTTATAGGTTCTTATAAAATGCAGGTTTAAGCAAAATGACTATAGCAGGTTATCTAATGTTGTTTCATTCAATGTTGTTTTTTGTTATAATTCTGATGAGGAATAAATTGGTTTCATTACACATCATTTAGCTAAAGATGCAGGCTCCAAGGATGTATGAACAATGCTAAGTGGCGACTTAGTGTATGTGCAAGAACTACTAGTGAGGAATGGGCATATTAAGGACTTACGTAGTAATTTAAGTTTTACTTTTAGTGTTATTCATGTTTTTCAAACATGATTTTATATATCTGAATGTTGGGAAATTTTTTTCAATAGTGCATTTTTTGTAGATATAATATCCTAGAGATATTTTTAAATAGTGAGAAGTTAGAAGGTATTTGTTGAAAGCCGATGAGTATGAAATGCATTTTCCTCAGAGATTATTTAATGCCACATTTAGAAATAATATGTAGCTGAAATTTGAGATTAGTAATCAGGCATTTGACAATATTTTTTCTTACTTGACAGTCAAATGCTTTGAAAAAGACTTAACAGTCTCTCATTTCATAGCATACTGGAAAAATTAGGCTATTATTGATGGGTTTAGAACACAGGAAAAGTTATTTTGTTTGACTCCCTTAAAGCTTTGGAATGAAGATTTTATAAAACTGTTTCTTACATTGTTGTGAAATAAACATACTGGCCAGATCAAAAATTCCATTTTAGACTATGCTGCTCTCAATTCCAAAACTGTGGGTTCAAAATACATTTTTACATATCTTTGTATGTAAGCCTTCATAGAAAAGGAAATTTAATTTTGTCAGGGTAATATCCTGTATCAATCCATCCTCACACTGCTATACCCACACTGAAAGACTGGGTAATTTATAAAGAAATTAGGTTTAATTAATTCACTGTTCTGCATGACTGGGAAGGCCTCAGGAAACTTATAATCATGATAGCATGTGAAAGGGAAGCAAGGACCTTCTTCACATGGAGGCAGGAAAGAAAAGAGCATGTGAAAGGATTTAACAATCTCTCATTTCATAGCATACTGAAAAAATTAGGTTATTATTGATGGGTGTAGAACAAACACAAAATCAAGATGAGTTCTCAGATTTCATAAGAACTCATTCACTATCATGAGAACAGCATGAGGAAAATTGCCCCCATGATCCAATCACCTCCCACCAGGTCCCTCTCTCAACACTTGGATATTATGGTCATTACAGTTCTAGATGAGATTTGGATGGGGACACAGAGCCAAACCGTATCACATCCCAAGTCTTAAATGAGAACATGTCTACTAAATGGGCACAGTACATTTGCACAGCTAAAATTTTTGTCTGTTGCCTTTTTAATTCATTCTGAATGACTCTTTACTGGTACTTTGAGCATGTGGAAAATCTATTGCAATCATTCAATTTTTGCTTCCTAAAATGTAAGATTAATTGCTAGAAATAAATATTTAATCAGAGAAAACCATGGGGATTTATTCAGTGGTTACTATGTGTCCTAGGTCTGGGAACCTGAACACGCCCACTCAGAGATGAAGATTTATGCTCAATAAGTTTATAAAGATTTTCCACAAAAGCACCTGTAAGGGGCAGGGAAGGAAGTCTGGGCAGAGGATAAGTTAACCTGAGGGAGTGAAGCAGAGGCATTCTAGAGCTGCATTAGACCTTCATATGTGTTCCAGTACCCCTGAATTGAGTAGTCACTGGACACAGACTGCTCTCAAAGAAAGGGATGTAAGCCTATACGTCAGTGGGGTACTGGAACCTGTTTATACTGGCTCAAGAGAGCCAATTGTTAAGTACTCAAAATTTTGCCACCTGGTTGTTAAATTATTCATACTTTAAAATAGGCCACGGTAAAAACATTTACATAAGAGCTAACTTTTGAACAGCCAGTTTAATCACCAAAAAACTAGATGTATCCTTGGTCAAAGTGGTTTCCTTCAGCAAAAGGTAATGTTCAGAAAGGTACTAAGCCGTGAGCAATTAGTAGGCAGCAGTCCCAGAAGCTAGAGGAATGAGTATCTCAGTCATGAAAGGGGAGATTAGGGCAGTGAAACATGACATACACCACAGTCCACAACATGGGTCACTCAGATTTATGTAGTGAGTGCATTCATCCGAGAAAGGTTCTTCCAGAATTCCAGTTGATCACTTTTCCTTGGGTAACTTAGAAAACAAAAAATTTTTTAGCAGGCTTTGCTATACTTGTTCAGTTACCATAAACATTGGGTGAAGAAGTACAAGAAGACTCCTAAATAGATCATCTGGGCACTGAATTTATTTATTCCTACTCCTATCAGCCCTAGTACCTACTGATAATCAGGGTGAATCACCTCAGGCCAAATGTTCACTTCTTTGTCTCTGGTCCCTTAGCACAAAGAACTTGAAGTGAGCAAGAAAACGCCTGAAAATAAAACTAAAGAGGATTTTAATTCTGGGCCCTGGCAGAAATATTACCCCTCTGGAAACAAGAATCTCTAGGTCCCCAGATTCTAAAGTAGTAGAGAATGGAAGCACAAATTTCCTAACTAAAATATTGGGATAACCATAATTACAAGCTGCTACTATTTCTACCTCCTTAGTTTTTGGACTTATTTATTCCACTTATTAGAAATCTCACATGTCGCCATTTCCAAGCTGGTACCTGAGCTGTGTCTTTAAGAAGCTAGTCCCTTGCTGCATTAGGGCAGCAGCTTTGGGGTAGCATCATATGTAATATGACACCCATGATCATATGACACCCATGATCGTATAACACCCATGATCATATGCCCACCAACACATCTCATTTGGTGAAAGTTGATCCCTTGGTCTGCTGTGTTGTTATGCACAATTCATTGTTGATAGAGATACATCAAATATTGTGACTATTCTTAGAAGTGTGCTATCTGAGGTCCTATGGGCAAGAAAGGAAAATTCACACCCAGAATATATGTTAACTCCAGTCAAGACGAACAGCTGCTTTCTAAGGTAGAAGGGATCTAATATAATAATATTGCCATTTCTGGTGAATAACATCTCTTGGGGTGTATAGTGTTTGTTTTGTTGCAGGTTAGACATTCAGCAGAAGCAGTAGCTAGATCAGTCTTAGTGAGTGGAACACATGCTTTAGGGACTATTCTCAGCTTCCACCTCTGACACCATGGCTACCGCATTCCTGAATTCATTGTATTAGAAACGGGTGGTAGAACACAGGGCTGACTGATGCCAAATAATGAGTTACTTGGACTACTGTGTATTTCAGTGTTCATTCTGTTGTTCATGCTTTCTGATAGGCATTAATATATATCACAAAGTCTTCCAATGTTGAGAGTACTTTTAATATGGTTTGGCTCTGTGTCCCCACCCAAATCCCATGTTGAATTGTAATCCCCAGTGCTGAGGGAGGGACCTGGTGGGAGGTGATTGGATCATGGGGTCAGATTTCCCCTTTGCTGCTCTCACTCTAGTGAGTGAGGTCTCAAGAGATCTGATTGTTTAAAAGTGTGAAGCATGTTCCCTTCCCTCTCTCTTTCTCCTGTTGCCATGTGAAGACGTGCTTCCTTCCCCTTCACCTTCCTCCATGATTGTGTTTTCTGAGGCCTCTCCAGCCATGCTGCCTGTACAGCCTGAGGAGACTATGGGTCAATTAAACATCTTTTCTTTATAAATTACCCAGTTTCAGGTAGTTATTGATGGCAGTGTAAGAACAGAGTAATACAAATTCCATTGGTGTATCCATATGTATCTTTTCCTGATCCTTTATCATTTATCTTTTAACTGTTCTGTTTCTAGGTCAACAGAAAGCCAACCGATCATTTGCCATTGCTTATTTCCATTTGCATTCTTATCTTGTACTGGTTCTCCTTTCACACAAAGTGGCTAGCCAGATGTCTGAAGCTTGGCCTTTTCCTCCTCTATCAGCTAGTCAAAAGGAATCCCCCCCCCCATAGGCATGAATTGAAGGAAAGGTACCAGCACAACATTGGTAGATGATGGGGGAGGTCTGGGTTATCTTCTCATGCAGCTATGCCACCATATTTATGTTATACCTGCACTTATCACTTCTATATTACAATGAATTGTTGTTGAAGTGGCCCAACCTATGACTTCATGAGTTTGACAGACTGTAGCTATGGCCAGATAATCAAATAATGTCTATGACCAGACCCCCTATCAAGATGCAGCAGCAAATTGAGTTTGTCAAATGGTATCTAGTTTCCCACTGCAAGGCAGAAACTTCCATGGTAGTCTATGATTTTCCTATTGAGGCATTTAATAAATGTGTCCCTCCAGAATATTTTTTTTAACAGAAGATGGAAGAGTTAACATATAACGTAGGACAAAATTGTAAGGTACACTATTTTCATCCCACATTGATATGAATTGCTTCTTCTTCTTCACTCTCAAAAGGTTGGAAATGAAACACATTTCCTGAATCAAGGACTACATACCATGTCCCTGTGATTGTGATAATCAGTTCTAGCAAAGACATCATGTTTGGCAAAGCAGTCATAACTGGAGCTACTGTTTAGTTATGTTTAGAGTAGTGCATCATTACCTGGAACAATCTATCTGGATTTTGCAAGGACCAGATAGTAAATTGAATGGGACTACAATGGGGACCACCATTTGTACCATATTAAAATTACTAAAGTTAGAATCAATCTCTACCTTTTAAGTGAATAATATTGTTTCTTTTTTAAAATTTTATTGTACTTTAAGTTCTGGGATACATGTGCAGATCTTGCAGGATTGTTGCATAGGTACATACATGCCATGGTGGTTTGCTGTCTCCATCCCCCCATCACCTACATCAGGCATTTCTCCCAATGTTATCCCTCCCCAACCTCCCCACCCCTCGCTGTCCCTCCCCTAGCTCCCCCACCCCCCAACAGACCCCAATGTGTGATGTCCCCCTCCAGCCCATTGTTTCTTAAAACTTATTATTTTGATACAATTTAAACTTTACAGAAGAGTTGCATAAATCACATAAAAATTCCTATTACAAATCACCCATTTTACATGACTTTATTATTATCTTATATAGCTATTTATCAAACTAAGAAATTAACATTGGTATAATATTATTATCTAAACTGTAGACTTCATTTAGATTTCACCAGAATTTTTAAATAATGTCTCTTTTGTTTGTTTCAGGACTCAATCTGGCATTCCACATTGCATTTAGGTATTATGTCAGCTTAGCTACAAAAATAAAGAAAGAAATAAACAAATAAGCAAAAACCATTTTTAAAAAGAACAACTCTGGGGACGTGGAGCAAGATGACAGAATACAAAGCTCTAGCATCATCCCCCCTAGCAAGGACACCAAGTTATCAACTACCTACACATGAAAAACACCTTCATAAGAAGCAAAAATCAGGTGAGCATTTGTAGTACCTGATTTTAACTTCACATCACTGAAAGAGGCACTAAAGAGATAGAAAAAACAGTCCCGAATTTCCAACCACCACTCATCCCCTACCCCCAATCAGCTGTGCAGCAACGTGCAGAGAGCATCTCTGGGCAATGGGGCAGGGAGAACACAGCAATTGTGAGACATTGAACTTAGTGCTGTCCTGTTAGAGCAGATACGAAAATTGGACCAAATTCAGCTGATAACCACCCACAGAAGGAATATTTAGCCAGAGGGGGATTCTTCCATACCAGCAATCCAAACTTGAGTGCCTGCAAACCTTGCCACCAAGAGCCCAAGTGCTCTCATCTCTAAGTAAACTTGAAAGGCAGTCTAGCCCATAAGGACTGCAACTCTTAAGCAAGTTCTAGGGTTAAACTAGGGTCAGAGACACTGAACTGAGGGGTATGCAGCACACTGAGATACCAGCTGGGGAAGCCAAGGGAGTGCTGGCATCACTCCACCCATAACCCTAGGATGTGCAGCTAATGGCTCTAAAAGAGACCACTTCCTTCTGCTTGAAAAGGGAAGACCGGGGGAGAACTATGACTTATGTCTTGGATACCCTCTCAATCACATCAGGATAGGGCACTGGTCAGAGTTATGAAGCCCCTGTTTCAGGCCCTAGCTCCCAGATGACATTTCTAGGCACACCTTGGGACAGAAGGGAATCTGCTTGCTTTGAAGTAAAGGACCCAATTCTGCTAGCATTCATCACCTGCTAACTAAAGACTCGGGCTCCGAATAACCAGCAGCAATACCCAGGTACTACATTGAGAACCTTGGAAAGCCTCTGAGACTTGTTGGCTTCATGTGAGACTCAGCACATTATCAGCAGTGGTGACCACAGGGCAAAACTCCTACTTGAAGAAAGCAGAAGGAAAAGTAAAGGGGACTTTGTTTTGTACTTTAGGTACAAATACTGCCACAGTGGGGTAGAGCAACAAGAAAGCTCTTGGAGTCCCCAAGTCCAGCACTTGACTCTTGGATGACAGTTTGAACCTGCATTGGGCCAGAGGGGAGCCCACTGCCCTGAAGGGTGGGTCCCAGGCCAGTCAGCATTCACCCCGAGTTGACTTAATAGATCTTAGGCCTTAAGGAAACATTGGTGATAATCTGGCAGAACTCCTCTTGGCCATGGGTAGCAGTGTCTACAGGGTGAGGCTCTTGTGCCTTTGGAAAGGGTAGGGAAGAACGGGAAGGACTGTGTCTTGTGGTTTGAGTGCCAGCTCAGCCACAGTACAATAGCTTACCCAGATAGATGGCTAAGATTTTTGACTCTAGTCTCTGAATCCCAGATAGCACTTCTGAACCCACCCAGGGCCTGGAGCACCTCACCACCCTAAAAGGAAGAACACAGTCCTGGTAGGCTTTGCCACCTGCTGATTGAGAAGCCTAAGGGCCTTGAGTGAACATAGGACTGTGTTCACTCAAGTAGCCAGGAAGTGGTTATAGCGGGCCTTGGGTGAGACCCAATGCTGTGCTGACCTCAGTTCTGACCCAGCACAGCCATAGTGGTAATGGCCACAGGGGTGCTTGTCACTCCACCTCTAGCTTTAGATGGCTCAGAATAGAGACAGATACTCTATATGTTTGGGAGAAAATAAGGAAGAGAGCAAGAGTCTCTGCCTGGTAATCTAGAGAATTCTTCTGGATCTTGTCCAAGATTATAAATGCCTGGTGCCCATTAAGCTGTCTTATTAGTCAAATTTTACACAGCTTCAAGGGTTGTAGGAAAGGTTTATTAAGGTCTAGACTACTTTCTGTTCAGCTTTTGATCCTATTATTGGATAAAAGTTACACAAAGTTCCCCCATCCCTGAATAGGACAAATATTTCTATCCCCGCTACGCCACCGAGAACACTGAGAAAAATCGTATTTCTGAATTTCAGTGACAAAAGTCCTGGAGAAGGTGGACTTAATATTTGTTAAATATTAAATATCTTAAATATTAACATATTTGATATTTTTAATATTTAGCAAATATTAAATCAAGTATGGAGCTGTGCTCAAATGTACCTGCTGATATTCCAGTTTGGTTCATCTTTTAACAAACATTAAATCAAAAATCAAAGATGATCTCCCAGGTTAGTGGAACCCCAACTTCTGCCTGCTATTCCTTCTGTGCTAGGGGCAGTGCCCACAGATGAAGAATGATGTGGTAAATAACTCGAAGTTTTAAAGTCAAATGGCATTTATACGACCTCACGCAGTTATGGAATTCTGAATGTTTTTCATAAAAGAAAGAAAAAAGGTGAAAGTGGATGTGAATAAAATAAAATGTGATTGATTTGAGATATGAAACCTCCTGAATGGTAAAGATTGCACACTATTAATGTATTGCAGTGATGGCAGTGGGGGAGAAACTACAGACTTCTTGGTCTTATAGAGGGGTTAGTGCCTAAAACATTGGAGGGAAATCTCTTTGTCGTAAATTTTAGTGTATTTTAACTTAGTAAAATTACATACTGTAGTAATTAAGAGTTTGTGTTTTAGAGCATGGCAGACCTTGTTTGAAATCTTAATTCTGCCGCTTTCCAGGTAAGTGACCTCGAACAAGTCATATAAGCGCTCCAAATCTCAATCAAATCATCCGAAAACGAAGAAGATGAACATTATCTAACAAGGTAAGCTGAAGAAAGCATAAGAAAATATAGGCAAAACACCTAACATGGTGTTGGTTCATAGCAAAGCTTAAGAAATAGAATTCCAATTGTTCTCATTATCATTATCATCATTAAATTTTACCTGCAAACCAAGAAGGATACAGACACCCAGTTTTCAGATATACATCTGGTAGCACGGAATATTTTTGTTTTTTAATGAGTATGCATAGGTATGTTTGTGGATGTTTGCATTTATAGGTAAATGCTCATCTACATCACCTAGGATCTACTAAATTAAAAATAAAGATTGTCTAAGAACAAACAAACATTTGAATATTGAGATTATAGAGAACAAAATGCCTGTACTATAAATACTTTATTCATGGTATATTAAAATCAATATAATTGAGCATGAATGAGTTGTCACACCAATAAATTCAAGAAACACAAAATACAAATATGAACTGTTACAATAGCTAGCAGCAATACTGAATCACAAGAAAATACATTTTCTCTTTATTTCTCCCAGTCTTCCATATAGTCAAACTATTAGCCCACAAATTGGTTTTCAAAAAAGAGATCACCATACATTATCAATAAAAATTAGAGAAAGTCTCTAAAGAGGGACCATTTTTAATCTGTATTTTTATTTTTTTCCTTTCACAAAATTTAAATTGTGTTTAATTTTGTGTTCCCATTTGAGATTATGCTTTGAAAATTATTGGCCTTCCATAATAGGTATAGGAGGAAACTTTTCTATTAAAAACTATGTTGTATAATGAAAACATAAACGAAGCATCTAATTAGATGCCTCCCTAACCCACCACCATTAAACTCCACGTATATTCAAAAGGAATTTTTTATATTATCACTAGACGTTTAATGCCACAACATCAAACATTTTCTCCACATATAACAGAGAGCTAATAGAAGGATAACTTTAACCAGGGTCTCATTTACACCTCCACTTGCCAGGAATTAATAGAGGAGATTCTGGAGAATCTCGGTACAGTTTTTAGTCTTGAAAGGCAAGAGTTAAAGCAGAGGGCAGATGGGAAGAAGAGCACTTGAAATCCCCAATAGCACTCCTGTGCTGTCACACAGGTGAGTAGCTCCTTTGGGGCAGCTCAAGTGCCTGGTTGGTGCTGCAACCTCAGTCCCTGGAAGCAGTCCTAAGCTGGGCATTTCTCTCATGTTGTTCCAGCCATCTGCCAGAAGGGACGCTGTGTTCCTAGTCAAACGAAAGAAGAAAGTACAGAAATCAGCAGGCTCAGAGGCCTTGGAACAAGAAAAACCAGAGGGGAGGAGCTACACACATGGCCTGTTCCCTCAGTATACCATTTCTGGATTTCAGAACTATCAGTGTAAATTTGTATCAACCTGCAGTTGAGCTTAATGCCTGTTCAAAGTATACTATCAGAAACCAAGCAGTGCTGAGAAAAAAAAAAGACAAATATGAATGCACCCAATTACCCAATTTGTGGGCAAACACCTAGCTGATCTGGATGAATGTCCCTTCACTCACAGTAATCATGTAGCCAAAAACTGGCTTAAGAAACATATTTATGTATATATGTTTCAGAACATATATATGTTTATATATAAATTAATATATAATTATATGTTTGTATTTCTATGCCTGTATCATATTTGTATTTATGTGTATATTTTTATGTAGATCTTTATCTAACTATATCTATATATAAGAACATACATTTCAATACATATATGTTATTTATATATGAATATATAATTATATATGTATGTTTTCTATGCCTGTATATCTATATTTATGTGTATATTTTTATGTAGATATTTATCTAACTATATCTATATACCTAACTATAAAAATTGTGAGGCTTATTCAGCTTTTGTGTAATTAATGAGATTACTGAAACTAAATTTTATTAAAAAAGGATATGAAACACAATATAAAGATGACAAATAATAAATACATAGACAAACACATATGAGCATCAGACAGGATGCTCCTCGTTGGCATCCCTGTGATATATATCCTTCCAGAAGGCAAGCAGCCAGTTCATACAAAGAAAGTAGTGCCGGGTGTGTTTATGTATGTGTGTGTGTGTATGTATAGAGACCACAATTATTTATTGCCCAAATCTGTAATTTGTGATTACCTGCAAATTGTATTAGCATACCTTAATACTGTTTGTTTTCCTCAATTGTTCCCTGTTGTAGTTCAGAAATTTTTTAGGTCAAGAAATGGTTTCACTGTGGGGTCTTTTGCATTTAGAATTATCCTTGCAGAGATTCAAGACAGCATTGTCATTACAACTGGCTTTAGTACATTTTTTAGTTCTGTTTGAAAAACAGTAAAGGGCAGTTGGCCAAACACGTTAGCCCCTCTCCACTGCTGTGCCCACCACATATGGATTTTCCTAAAGCAAAATGCAAATATGATCAATCCTTTAAAGCAGGGCTGGCAAACTTTTTTCCCGCGAAGGGCCAGAGAGTAAATGCTTTAAGCTCTGCACACCATTTGGTTTCTGTCACAACTATCAACTCTGCCACTGTAGGGCAAACACTGCCACAGAGAGCTTGAGTAAGCAAGAATAAGCATGAATAAGCATGACCGCATGACACGATCAGGCGGTAGTCCAGATTCATCTCTTGGGCTGTAATTTACTGACCCTGAGTTAGAGAATGTAGAGTCCTTATGGTCCAAACTAAAAACAAGCAAAAAAAAACTCCCATAAAATTAAAAGACATAATTTTGTACACAATTAAAGCTTTTGATACGAGACAGAAGGTGAAAAAAATTTAGATGATGATTAACCAGTACTATATTTCAATAATAGGATTAACTTAATTTCTCTTTACAATCACTTCAGTATTGACACAGCACATATTCCAGCAAGGAAGCCAAGAATTCTATTTCCAGGGAATTAGACCTGAGACATTCATCATGTAGCTTTATAAATTAAGCATTATTCCTTATTTGTTTCAAATACTGTTTTTATTTTTTTAAGGTGGAATTAAATACAGACAAAATTGAAGAGTCTCCCCTTCCATTATCTTTAGAGAAACTCACAATCTTTTCAGTGTTTATAATTCCCATGAACATATTTGCATTTTATTATATATTTATGAATCTTTAAACATTATATAGTAATTTTTGCCAATATGTAAACTGTATGTATTAATACTATAGCATAAACATATTCTTCAACTTGATTTTTTTCGTATATTTGTTGCTGTAAACAGCACTTTAAAATATGGTCTAAAGCAAATATGTCAAAACTTTAACAGCTGATAAATTTCAAATGAGGATACAAGCATATCTCATATATAAATTCCTGTATATTTCTTTATGTTGCACACTTCAGGATTAAACATTTTGTAAAAGTAAACCAGTTTAATTCAAAGAAAACTAATAATATAGAAATCTACTGTGTCCCTCCACCTTGCCAGTCTAGTAAACAGAGTCTAAATTCTTTTGCCGAAAAGCTTTTTGCTGTGTTTCTCAAATCACCTATCCAGCTATCTACGCACTAGCCTGGTCTCTTGATCTGGCCCAGTGTTTTTGAAGGTATATTCCATAGAAGAAATTCCTTAAAGACATTCATAACAAAGGACTCTCTGGTTAAAAAATCAATTAAAAGTGCAGGGTATAGGTCTCTCTTGGATGTGCATTTTATTTGTCATATTTAAAGACAGTGAGAAATTCTGCAGTAAGTAAACCTATTCAATCTATTCTATGGCACTATGTGTGTCATATAATAAGATGCTCAAGAAATGCCATTTGATTTTCTGGGAATAAAAAAGAAAAAAAATGCAGAAAAAAGCCAAAAAAAAAATCAATGTGGAAATCAAGCTTGAAATATTCTCCCAAGGTATAATGGGAGAGGAAATGAAAAGCATCTGGTTAGTGCCATTAACCTCTTTCAAAGTAAATGTGTGTGAATCATCTTTAACTCTGTCATGCAATTTTCTTTTTCACATATTGCCCTTATTTTTATGCAGAGAGTGTGGCTATAAAGATAAGTCAATCAGGGGTTCAAATGTTATGAAAAACATGGAGTTTTTACAACTTATAAGCAGTTTCCAAGGTTTGAAACATGACTGGCCTAGCACCAGCATTAAACTCCCTCAGAGGCACATGCTATTCAGGCCATGGGTGAATGCTTCCAGAGAGGTGAAAGTCCCCCACAGTCCACCTGTAAGCTGGAGCAAATGGGTGTAGGAAATTTGAAATTAGCTAACCTGTAACTGTTCAGAACGTTGTTATTCTTGTTTACCAGCCCTAGTCAAAAGTATATTGATTCAAATATTCTCTCCAGTTACGTCAGCCTCACCTTGCTGTGTAATTCCTTCTTCTCACTCTACAATTTCACCCATCACTTTTAAACTACTGTGTGACAAATACATTCTCTCATATTTTCTTTTCTTTTTCTTTTTTTTTTTTTTTGAGACAGTCTTGCTCTGTTACCCAGGCAAGAGTGCAGTGGCCCAATTATAGCTCACTGCAACCCCCGCCTCCAAAGGTCAAGCTATCCTCCCACCTCAGCCTGCCAAGTATCTGGGACCACAGGAGCATGCCACCACACCTGGTTAATTTTTGTTTTTGTTTTTGTTTTTTGTAGAGACGGAGTTTCTCAGTGTTACCCAGGCTGGTCTTGAACTTCTAGGCTCCAGAGATTCTCCTGCCTCAGCATCCCAAAGTGCTAGGATTATAGGCGTGAGCCACCGGTGCCAGGCCATTCTCTTATATTTTCCTTATTTTCATAAAATTTTCCCTCCAACTCCATGCAGAAAGATCTTCCATGATGTTGCTTCTTATCTCTTCACCTCTCAAGTAGATCATGTGCATATCACACACCAGAAATCACTCAGGGTAGAGAGTTGAGTTTGGTATTATGCCATTTTCCTGGCCTTCTTTCTTTCTTCACATTACATTATACTCTCTATAGCTGAAGGTTCATGGCAACCTAACTAGAGCAGCTGCAGCCTCTCTCTGCTGTAGCCATCTATTCATCTCCAGTTCACATCTCTTGATCTTTTCTTCCTTTATCACTGCTCCTGTTAGAGGCTGGAGTAGGTTTACTTCCAACTTACTCTCACTGAACCATATAATTTTCCAAAACTAAATGAACATATGATTCTGGGTCTACTGGTGTATATTTTTCAGTCAAGTATGGCTCCCTGAGAGTAATTATTGTCTTTTTAATGTCATTATTGTGCCATAATATTTGGCACTATGCCCCCACATTTTGTTCTATTAAATATTTGTTGAAGAGCAAAATGATTATAGGGGGCTGCAGGACATTAAGATCCCAGGCTTAATCTCAAACACATCATTAGTGATGTTGATATGTTTCACCATGATCTTCAGGTCTCTATAAGTTTCTTTAATTGCCAGTGGCTGCTGTGTTTGCTGGGCTTTTGCTCATTTATATTTCTCAGAGAGCTCATTAAAATCACTCTTTTTTTTTTTTCACTAGTTGTCTGGCTCCTGGTTCAAGTTCTGTGCTCTATCTAAGGTGAATTATCAGTAATCAGAGAGATAAGGAAGGATATTTAAGTGGATAACTATCAATTCAGCCTAGACTGGATATGGAACCAAGTAATCTAGAAATCTTTGCTGCCTCTCGTTATTTTGGAGAAACCTTCGCATTTGCTGTCTACTGACCCCCACCTGCTTGGAATCATATCAGCACATTCCAACCTCAGTACCTGAGCTCTGATACCATCAGTACACTAGGTCACTTCACCTTGAATTTATGGGATGTTTGAATTTCTATTTTGGTACTAGATGGATAATCAATGAACAGTCCCATATTAAGAACTTCAGTTCAGAAAGACTGTTTGGTATCTTTCTCAACCTATACTGCTTGGATAGACCTCCTAAATCCATGTAACTTCTAGAATCACCCAGGCTACTTTCTAGAAACTTCAAACTCTAATGCTATTTTGCGCCTGCTCTGTTCCCCCACATCCGCCTCTTCAATGCTTCAAAGAAACATCATTTCTTCCTAAAGGTCAGGAGATTTCAAACTATGTTCTTTCTACTTGAATCTTACCTAGATTCTAATGACCCTGGATTTGGCTGAAATTCAGTTAAAATTCTATAGTTGAAAATTGACTCGTTTATAATTTTTCCTAAGCTGCTGTAAGTCAATTTAAATTAATCAAATTAAATCAATCCAAACACTGTTAAACTAAAGCTGTTCAAATAAAGAATAATTATAAAATGGCACAAAAAGCCTAAATTACCCCATTGTCCTATCTTCCCAAATGTAATTATGTACTGAGAGCACTTATCCCCCTCTAAATGTATGGTAATAACATTTCAATTCCCTTGGCCCATCCTTGACCACAGTGGGTTTTATCCAGTCATTTTTCCTGGAGAACAATAAGGAAGGAAGAAATGTCTCAGGTTTCTTTTTTCCAAATGAGAAGTTTTCACACACACACACACACACACACACACACACACACACACACATTCTTAACAGTTGCATTTTGCCATGTACAGCTTGTCAGCTAGACACTGGCCATTCACCATTACTCGTTTACCCTGCCGGATGGAGCCGATGGTTCGCATTGTGTGGTCCAAGGGGAAGGATTCCTTGCTTCATGGCAATATCTGCTTTTCTTTTCCAACTCTGGCAAACAAAAACTTGTCTCCCTAAGCTTACCTCCTTCATCTTCCTCTTAGCAAGGCATATATGAATAGTAGCCTTATTTGTCACCAATTGATTGAAATATTTTGTTTGCAGTGCTGTCCGCATATGGTACTTTTTTGCTCTTTACACAGTGTTTATTATGAATAATGTTGAAGCACATATTTTTATATCCATATCACATGAGAAAACAATGGATATACTGAGAAACCATACTTGCTAATGAAATTGTCCTTTTGCATTCCCTGAGCTACAGATCAGACTTTCCGCCAATCTCTTTCTGAATCATTTGGCCCTACGTTACAACATTCAGATGGACTTTCCTCTGTGATTCAATGAACTCAGTCACATATTCATACTCTCTGCCACACCAGACATACCTGTTGTTTGATAAAACTCCCCCTGAACAATTTGCTCTCTTATTCACGAACAGCCAACACACTTACATTCCAGAACTGGCTAGGACATAAATATGTGCCACTTATATTCTTAAAGAGCACCACTTGTGAAAGAAGGGCTTTAAATCATTGTCAAGAGAAAGAAGCTTCTGTTTTAAAGCCAAACATTTAACTGCGTACTGTGTATAAGCATTCTATATAGCTTACATGATGACAAAAGCTTTTATTGTAGTGTATGAAGGTTGGTGTGTTTTAAAAATCTGCTTGATAAAAATGTTCCTGGACAAGTCATGAGAGAGACAGAACAGAACAAAACAAAAAATCTGATAGGAAGACCTTGGACATATATGGAATGTGGTAAATCTTATACATGGCATCCCAACACAGAGGCAAGGTCAGTTTTATATATAAAGCCACATTAATTTGAAATTAGGTCTGGTTTTGAATTGTAGCTCTAGCTAATTAATTATGTGAACCTGGGAACATAATTTAACTGCTTTAACCTGTAAAAGAGAGATAAGTCTACAAAAAGTGTGTAACAATTGCTGCAGCTACCCAAAAAAAGTTCTGTGAACAAATCTAGCTGAGTAGTTAGCACATAACAGATGATCAATTACCATAGGCTTTTCATAGGACATTAACTACAAGAGGAAAATTCTTGAATATATTTCTTAGAAGGCATCCTTATTTGGGAGAGAGTCATTAAAAATGAATAAAATAAGTATGTGAGAAACATAAGCAGAGGAACTTGAATTTATGAAAATGATGCCTACATATATTTTTCTGAAGCCAGTGTAAATGGAGATAAATTTCCAGTTCTTCCTACAAAACAGTCATCAGTTCAGAAACTCTGAGATAGTAGATACAGGAAAACACATGGAACAGGAAACTTGACTATGTCCTAGATGTAATCTGAACCTCAATTTCCTTGTCTGTAAAATATCTAACTCACTGTTGTCTTGACTAGGCGTTAAAGGTACCAAATAATAGGTGATAATGGTTGCAAACCATCAAGTGCTGAACTATGCAAGTTATCACTTAGTCAATCCATCAACAAGCATTTAGCAAGTGCCTCTGAGAATTGAATTTAATTCTAGGCTCAGTTTTATTGAGGATTTTAGGTGAAAGTGTCACCAAGATAAAGATTCGGTAATTTTAGCACAGTTTTCCATTGGGATATATGATTACTCAAAAGTTACATAAAATGTAAAGCATTTATCCGTCTAGCTAGAACCAGACCAAACAGCTGAAACTTAAGAAGGGGAGTAGTCACTCAAGGCTGAAGTATGTAGGTGTGTCCCCACCCCTGTCAGATGCTTAAATATGAACTGCTCATTGTGGGTTACAAATAAAATGTTTTCCCATATGAATTTTTCCTTGAAGAATTCACACTTTGCAACCTCAATGTGGTGTCTAATCCACACCTCATCCACACCGATCACAATTTTGTATAAACGGCTTCAACTCTCTCAAAATACTTTAACATTTTTTCTTTTTCCAAATAAGACAAATGCCATTCAGAAGTTTCACACAATCACCTCTATAAAGAGCTACTGACATTCCTTTCCTATTAAAGTCAGCTATTTGCTGTTGATTCAAGTGATAGCAAAAGAACATCAAGGAATGAGGTAAATTTGGTCATATTTGACCCCTTTATAGATCCTAAAGGCAACTTCAAACACCTAAGCTAAACACTGTTTTCAATGCTTTATAAAAGACCTTACACACCTTCTTCTAATGTCATCAGGCCCTTAACAGACTTTTTAATCATGTCCTTGAATTCCTACATAAAAGTTGACAGCAACTTATAAGGAAACCAAAAACACACAGACAATACTTAAATAAAACTAAACATCAAGGTATCCCCATTTGCTGCAAAACACACCAATAGCCACAAAATAGACATTATGCCACTCTTTATGCAGCAAGACAAGGGAGCAATGATTGTGGTGTCTATTGGAACTGAGAACAGAAGAAACTCCAAAGAACCAACAGATGTTCTCTGTGAAACTTAAAGGTGAAGTGGAGAACAGCAGCTAAAACTGGGGAATAAGTTTCCCCTCCATAGAACCAGTGAGTGCAGGAGGCCAAAAGGAAGAAAAACTGAAGAATTGGATTAGCCGATGCCCTAAGAACTCCACAGGTAGACTCTCCAGCACTCCCTTTAGGACAGGTCCCTAACTGAGCAGAAACTTTTAGGAGTTGAATCAAAATGGAGCAGGATAAGACAAAAGAAGGAAAACATGAGGTCTACACAAACACAACCAGGAAATTAAAAAAAAACAAGGCACCAAAGAGGGAGTTCTGTGAAGTTAGAAAAGCTTTCCTGAAACTTGTCTCATTCTAAAATGTTAGATCAGAAAAGTTAATTTCACAGAAAAACAGAAAAGTCTCAAATTATAGACAGAAGTTTATTTCTCTGTCTTGTAAAAGAACAAAGAAAACAATAGAAAACACACTTATATTTGGAGCAACAAAGAAGTGTCAAGGTTAAATCTGAATCAAAGTTATTACAAGAAAAGCATGAGGATCAGGAGCTGGAGAAGCACCCTGTAGAATATGAGTGCACACCGCAAAGATGAGCCCAAGAAACAGACCAAAAATGTAATCTACTATTTCAAAATGAGCTAAAAGACATTGAGAAGATATAACGCATGAAATAAAAACATGAATCAAAATGAACGAAACTCAGAAATAAGGTCACCAAATGCCAGAAAGAACAATAAAGAAACAAACATTAGAAATTAAGACTAAACCTGAAAGAATAAAATATTTTTTTAAAAAAGATAACGTCTTAAGAAATGGAAGATGAAAAAGAAAAAAGTTAAATTAAAAAATATAAAGAGATAAAAAGGAATTCAGACAGTGACAGATATTGACAATAAGCAAAGAGGTTGCCATAGAAATGGTATGAATCTGTGAAAACAAAGCCAAAGCAAGGAAACAAGAACCCTGGCCTAAATTTTTTAAAAAGAAAAATGAAGGAAAAGAGAAAAAAATCATCTAAAATCGCACATTAAAACACTAGCACATTCTTGACCTCAGGTGGGCGGATCACCTGAGGTTGAGAGTTCAAGACCAACCTGCCCAACATGGAGAAATCCTGTTTCTACTAAAAATATAAAAATTGGCCAGCCGTGGTGGCACATGCTTGTAATCCCAGCTACTCGGGAGGCTGAGGCAGAAGAATCGCTTGAACTCAGGAGGTGGAGGTTGCGGTGAGCCAAGATGGCGCACCTGAGGATATCCAACTAGAAACACCCAATATCAAGGCATATTCTAATAATATTACTGGATTTTTAAAAACTTGCATTGGGACATATAGGAAACAAAGCTTCCAAATATAAGTGAAGTAAAATTAGATAATCAATAAAATTTTCAACAATATTTTATACCAGAAGAAAATAAAGTGACATATTTAAGATATGTAAAATTATAAATATGACTTTGAACTTACAAAGAGAACTAACTGATGGCATTATGCAAAAACTCAGAATATTATTGCTATGAGTCCTTCCTCAAGAATCTTCTGGAAAATGAACTTCAAATGATCATATTGACTAAAGAGATATCATCTCAAGAAAAAACTGATGGTAAACATTAGATATATTTTTCCATAAAATTAAGAACAGAACCAAATACCTTGAGAGGGCACATTTCTAATATTTGAATATTGAAAATCACTCTGAACCCTATTCCCCACCCCATACCCTCAAAATCTCAGTCTTTTGAAAAACCTTTATTCACCTCCTGTTCCTCCATATCCACCTCACCAGTGTCTTCCTACACAGATGTCAACCTTTGTTGTTGCCTGTCACAGTTCTCCAGGTTTCAGGATGTAAAAAGAAATCTAACTAAACAAAACAAAAATAGAAAACAAACAAAGCTACAGCTGGCTGAAGCTGCAACCCAAATTCCTTTACTCAAGGTCTTCCCATTACAAAGGTGAATATGAGATCAGATTCATTTGGCCTCTTGCCTCCTGGATTATACTAAAGCAATCCATTGTCATGGTTTTCTATGGCGGCTGTACTTTAAAAATGAAAACCAGCAATTTTGCCATCTTAGCATTTACCTAGGCCTTTCAGGTAATAGCACAGCTCAGATACACATTCAAATACTCACAGACTAGTGAATTTTCTGCTCTCAACTTTTTAGTATTAAGGAAGAATACGTACAAATCCCTAATTCAGAGGTTAAAATTTATCAACAGTGCTAGTCAGGGAAACCTAGAGATAAAATAGAAAAATATGTGAAGTGAGGGCTGGGATTAGTGGTTCATACCTTCAATCCTAGCATTTTGGGAGGCTGAAGTGAGAGGATTCCTTGAACCCAAGAGTTGGAGACTAGCCTGGACAAAATAGTGACGTTCCATGTCCAGACCCTGTCTCTAAAAAAACTTTTTAAAAATAAGTTGGGCATGGTGGCAGGTGCCTGTAGTCCCAGCTACGTCAGGGGGATCGAGCCCAGGAGATCAAGGCTGTAGTCAGCCATGATCTCCCCACTGCACTCTAGTCTGGGTGAAAGAGGAAGAACTTGTTTCTAAAAATTAAATAAAGTAAAGTAAAATAGTACTAAAAATATTACCAGCTCAGAGTTAGCTTCAGTGTTAATTAAGTTAATATCTGTTAATGCTGGAGCAGCACATGGCTTATAATAAGCCAAAGAGTGGTGTGTTTTTTTTTTATCACTGTTATCTGTATTATTTTATACTAGAGAAATAAACTTATGTCTAGCTTGCTGTGATATAAGGTTTTTCTCTGATGTCCAACCAAATTAAATCTTAAAAGTTGCCTGATTGCTTCAGGACTCATCTCTAACATTATCTTCTGTGTGAAGTGCTTCAACAGAGTGAATTAAATTTCTACCCCAGAAAGTCTCAAGAGTAAATTGAAATATCTCCATGGGGCTTTAGCATAAGTAGAATTTTTGCTTCTATGCTTCCTTGCTTTTATTTAATTTGTTTTATTTGACCCTTGCTCCATGTACATCATCATTCCTTTGTTACAAATTACCAGGTAATGTTAAATAATTTTTTCATTAATCCTGCATTAATCACAGTGCTTGTTTTACCACTGATATTTGATAAATGTTGATTAAATGAATGAATGAGTGAATGCATCAACATATAAATGAAAATATCTCTAATCATCAAAGGCAATATATCATTTGAGATACATTTAGAAGCATTTTTTCTTTCTTCGTCTGTTTTCTCTTTACTTTATGCTTGGATCAGAGGTTCATTATTCAGTAAGCAGTTCATGAACTGAGATGTGTCTGTGGCAGGCAAAGCTCACCAGGCACAGAAGATGGCTCCACACAAAGGAAGTCCAGGATGGCTCATTGCTTCCTGAGGACATGAAATGGTATTGGCTGTGGCCTTCTGGAGGCTCATACAATAAGAATCACTGAAAATGAATTTCTGAAAATTCATCCTAGCTTGCTGCAGCCTCAAATTCCTGGACTCAAGTTGTCCTCCCACCTCAGCTTCCCAAATTGCTGGTATTACAAGCATAAGTCACTACGCCTAGTCATAGTCCCATTTTAAAGATGAAGAAATTGCCGGCACAGAAAGTTAAGTAACTTGCCAATAAAAGTGGATGTGGGGCATGAACCCTGCTAGTCTGGTTCCAGAGTTAGGAGTTGGAACTCCCACTTCCTGTGCAAAATGTGGTTTCGAGGGAGTGAAAGAGACAAATGCATGACATTTTTATCGGAGTCTCATAACTCTGCTGCAACATGTGGACATACTCAGAAACGTGTAATTGAAATCACTACTCACAGAAATAACATACCACATTTTCTGAGTGTGTGGCACACAATAAGACAGAAGTTGTGGCTTATGTTTCTCCAAATGACTCCTCATATGATGGTATCAAAGGGAAAACAAAACACTTTAGTAAAAGGAGTGCAGTGACCCTGTCGTGAAATGTGTACTCTGCCACTAGTGCTGATTACATAGAAAATGAAGAGATTTGAAGTTCTATGAAATTGGAAGATTTGCCAGAAATTTTAGGAGTTTCAATACAAAAATTAGCAAGTTAATTGAAAGGAGGGAGGAAGAGGAGAAGGGGACAGCGAATTCTCTCCTTCCAAATCCCCACAGTTCAGAAAACAATTGAAGTAGCTTCAGAGGAATTGCAGGTGAAAATCTGGAAGTTTTAACAAGAACAAAGCTACCCCAATAAGAGGTAGTTCAACATTGGAGTTCAGGCCGGGCGCAGTGGCTCACATCTGTAATCCCAGCACTTTGGGAGGCCGAGGCAGGCAGATCACCTGAGGTGGAAAGCTTGAGACCAACCTGCCCAACATGGAGAAACCCCGTTTCTACTAAAAATACAAAAATTGGCCAGGCGTGGTGGAGCATACTTGTAATTTCAGCTACTTGGGAGACTGAGGCAGGAGAATCACTTGAACCCGGGAGGTGGAGGTTGCAGTGAGCCAAGATTGCACCATTGCACTTCAGCCTGGGCAACAAGACTGAGACTCTGTCTCAAAAAAAAAAAAAAAAAAAAAAAAAATGAAGTTCAATTTACAGAGGAGAGTCTTGAGTAACAGTCATGCACATGATAAATATTGTAAATGAAAGAAAGGCAGGGGGAAGAGGAAACAGGAGAAGCAAGCGAGGGAGAAATTTTTATTCTCTCCCTTCTCAAATGAGACTCCAGCAAACTAAATTCCGTTCAATGTGCACTTTTAAACATGAGAACCATTCAGCATCCACACAGAGAAGCACAGATTTGCTCAGCAAATTGTTTGTCACCCACCCATCCCTAAATTAATTTTCTCTCTAGTGTTGATCTTATTAGCTTCGTGAAAGTGCACAGGAGAACATGACACTTTTTTATTAAATGGAGTTGCATAGCACTTAATAAAAATGTCTTCTGGCAGAAAATGAAATGGCAAGCTCAATATTGATGTGCTAAATGTCAATTAAATGAATCAAAAAGAGTATGTACATACACAAAGATGATGTTTTTGCACAAGTAAAGGCTCATGATGGTATTTTCTACATTTTATATTTTCTTCTGAAAAACCGAAGTAAATCTAAGCAAGAAGTTTTCTTTGGTGGAAGAACATAGCTGACCTTCAACAGCTAAGGCAGCAGAGAGAAGAGACAGAGAAAATCCTACATATCAGTTCATGCTATGAAGGTTTAAATGCAGATTATTGTGGTGTACAGATTTCTTTAAAGCTAAATCCCTTGAGATGGGCAAAGATTGCATACCTGCTATTTTCTTAACCTTGGACTTGTGAAAGCTTTTGAGAACTGAGGATGGAGTGCTTGGTGTGCAGCAATTTGGAACACTGAGATAAAGAAGTAAAGAAGGGAGATTTCCATTAGAGGTCTAGAAAGGGACCTGTCAGCCTACTTGGCTCAAATTATTTTTTAAGTGAGAAAACTAGGCCTAGAGAAATTAACATGCAGGTTGTAGGCTTACATGAAAAATGACAAGTTCCTCTGATTGTTTTATGGTGGTGTAGATCCATATTTATTAACACAGAAAGAATTCCAATAAGAGATTAAGTGGTATATTCATGATAATTCTGAAAGAGATACATCAAAATGTTTTTTCTGAGCCCCTTTGTAGTTTTTAGGTAAATTATTTATTGTTCAGTTTTGTTTGTTGTTACTTTCTGAAGGTTAGAAACAAATATGCATTACTTATGTAATGAAAGAAAAAACGTATGTGGATATGGTATTCTTCTTCGCTTATGAAATTAGTGAAGTTTGAAATCAGTTTAGACTGGCCAACCTGATGTGGCTGCACTATAAAATATCTGAGAAGCAATTTGTACAATGGGCGTTTCATAAGGCTTTTGCTTAGAGCTGGAATGTTCGCAGAGAGAAGACGAGGCATTAGCGCTTCCTACTAAAAGCATGGTCCATGGAGTAGATGCGGGGCATTTACCTAGGAATTTTCCAGAAATGCAGAAGATCGGAAGTTGGCCCTACCCAATCAGATACTTCATTTTAGCAAACCCTCTAGTTAATTCATAAATACAGTACAGTTTCAGAATCACTATCCTAGACTACAGTAAAACCTTTGAAACAGGAGTCCCCTTACCCCTCCTCACAGGGCATGCAACAGGGGTGTGGCTCACTTCTTTGGAACATGCAGATGGCAGGTTGTGGGGATCGTCGTTGGGCTCCGACTCCATGGTAGCATCTAGGATTGAGTGTTTACAGCTCCCAAAGCCCCAGTGGGCATGTGTGCTCTTTCAGCTTTGCTGTCTGCAGGCGGCTTGTGTTAATCAGCTCAATTAGACCCTCTGCCTTATGGCAAGGACAGAGGGCTTTCTGTATCCCAGGTTCTTGCCCTAGTGTACCAGAAAAATTGGATTACACCTAAGCTTGGAGGATGGGTGCAAGATTTTATTGAGAGGTGGAAGCAGCTCTCAGTGAGATGGATGGGGGAGGCAAGAGGGGGATGGAGTGAAAGATGATTTTCCCCTGGAGTTGGGCTGCCCAGCCCCCAGACTCTCCTCCGACTGCCCACAGCCAAATTCCGTATCCTCCTGACACCAATGGCCTGCAAGTGTCTGCTGGTGTCTGTCAGTGTGGTTTTCTGCTCCTCTTGACGTCCAGCTGCTTGTGTGTGTTCCTGCTAGGGTCTCTCGTGTTTAAATTGGGACAGGATGAGAGGCATGGTGGGCCAGAGTGGTCTTGAAAAATGCAACATTAGGGCATGAAAACAGAAGTGCCTGTCCTCACTTAGGTCCATGGGCACAGGCCTGAGGGTGGACCCCTCACCAGGGATCCCACCCTTCTCTACCCAGCTCTTCCCTGCCCATCTCCTGTATCACCTTCACTGCATCTCATCACTGATTGAGTTTTGGGAGGAGGCATTCAGAGGAGAGGTGTGTAAAAAAGCTGTGTGGTATAGAACCGGGAAAGAATAAATGTCGTTGTAGGGATATGGGTTAGTTTTCTATCCTAGCTTAATTTATATGACTTCTTTAACAGTTTCTTTATTTGAAAATGGGACTAACAACTTCTCCATTTTGTGAATATTTTGAGCGTGAAATGAAATAATGTATACTAAACATACAGCAATATACATGACATGTGGAAGGTAAAGTCTCATTCATGCCATTTTCATTTTTCTTACTGTGAAAGTTTAGGGTCACATTTGCTGGTTTTATAGTACTGCTGCAAGTAGAGGATATTAAAATAAGACTAAGAAGACATATTCTGTGGCTTCAGGCTGCAACTCCAAATTTATTAAGTGTCTGTAATAGTCTGAGACAAAGTCTTGTAGAACTCAGACCTTGACAAGAAGGGCTTGGGCACTTTCTCTTCCTAAAAAAAGGACATAATGATGAGGTTTAACTGCAACACAATTAGAGCTTTTGATATCAAATTAATTTTCATTGATAGTGTTGGTCTTGGCAGAGAGTGTAGAATTAATGAAATTAAAGCCCCGTGAGCATATGTACAGTCACTTATAGCTTTATATGCAAATTGAAATTCCTGCTTCATTTTCCATTTCTGGAATCAAAGATGAAGGATAATAAAGCTTCTTAACTTAGCTACATTAGTTAAAGGCATTTTATTGTATCAAATCATATTTTATCTAAAGCCACACTTGGCAAATTCTCTCCACTCTAAATAATTATTCACAATGAATTTATGAAATTTGTGTAGAAAGATAATCTGGATGTATGATTCTCTTACAGTTTTAATAAATTCTTGTTCCTACATCTTACCTGGTACTATTAATATACGTATTAATCGCACATGGTTTAACTTGCATGAATACTGAAACAAAATCTTATTTTTAATGATTAATAAAAATATTTTGTATTTGTGCCAATAAAAGCAAGTGTTTTGGATTATAACACTTGTTGTGGATTTTAAAAAAAGCAATTGATTTCAATTTGAACCAATGTAATCAATACATTTCCAAAATTCAGACTCAATTAAGACATTAATATTGTCAGAATAAATATGATTTAAACATAAAGCCAACAATTAAAATGACAAATATGGACAGCAATAATTCAGTATAATATTGAGATGTAAATTCCTCTCCAGTAGAATAGATATTTGTACTGAAGTCCCCAGTGGGACGCTATTTGATAACAAGTATGAGAACTTTGAGATTTTTTTTTCTCATTATAAAATGATAAAATTTTATTTTTTCATTTGATTTTTTTCTCTATTTTTCTCATCTATTTTTCTCTTCTCTATTTAAATAGCTAGCACAATCCACACAGCTCAAAATGCAAAATGTGTAAATGTATACGTGAATGATTTCTTCTAACCCTGGTATCACACTAACAAAGTTCTTCTTAAAAGTGTGATAAAAATAGCATTTGTGGAACTTTTTAAGTATGTGCAGTGTTCTGAGCATTTCAAATCAATTAACTCAGTAAATCCTCAGAACAGCCTTTTAGGTAGCAACTGTAATCTTCCCATTTTACAGATGAGGAAACTGAGGCTCTGTTGGGTTAAGTAATTGACTCATGTCATTACAACTATTAGTGACAGAGTTGAAATTGGAACTCAGGATATCAAAAAGCAGTGTCTATGCTCTGGACTACTTAGCTCCTAACTATTAACAGTTTCTTACCTTTCGTTTCAAACCAATATATGTAAAAGTCTTATTCCTGTGTCATCGATTCTGTTCCATTGGTCTGTGTGTCTGTTTTTGTACCAGTACCATGATGTTTTGGTGACCATAGCCCTGTAGCATAGTTTGAAGTCAAGCAGTGTGATGCTTCCAGCTTTGTTCTTTTCGCTTAGGATTGCCTTGGCTATTTGGACTCTGTTTTAGTTCCATATGAATTTTTTTGAGACAGAGGTTTACTCTGTCATCCAAGCTGGAGTGCAGTGGAGCAATCTCGGCTCACTGCAACTTCTGCCTTCCTGGTTCAAGCAATTCTCCTGCCTCAGTCTCCCAAGTAGCTGGGATTACAGGCACCCACCACCACGCCTGGCTAATTTTTGTGTTTTTAGTGGAGACAGGGTTTCACCACGTTTTTATTAAGTTAATAAAAATCAAGTATTACTAATTGGGTCACGTTAAGTTAGAGATAATTGACTTTTGGACAAATATGGGTTTTCCTATTTCAAATCACAGTATTACTTTCCATATGTTCAAGTCTCTGAAGTACTTTAAGAATGTTGAAAATCATCTTCACATACAGATAGTTGTGGTTTGTTAAGTTTATTAAGAGGTATTTTAACACTGAATCTGTCAGAGGCTATTTATCACCTTTTAGATTATTTCAAATGGGATATTTTCCTATAATGTAAATATTGTTGTTGTTTATAAATAGGAAAACTATTGATTTCTGTATATAAATTTTTTCTCTAGAAAGTTGTCTGGCTTTCCTCATTGTAACTGATTTTATCAGTTGAATCTAATTTCTAAGTATGCATTGACAATGGCAGCAAATAATAAAAATGAGGATTCTCTTATTTTTATGACCAATTTCTCTTTTTTTGCATTTTTAAAAGACTATTTATTTATTTTTTTATTATACTTTAAGTTCTGGGGTACATGTGCAGATCATGCAGGTTTGTTACATAGGTATACACATGCCATGGTGGTTCATGGAATCCATCCCCCAGTCATCTACATTAGTTATTTCTCCCAATATTATCCCTCCCCAATCCCCCCATCCCCTCCTATTATCCCTCCCCTAGACCCCCAGCCCCCAACAGGCCCTGGTGTGTGATATTCCCCTCCCTGTGTCCATGTGTTCTCATTGTCCAACACCCACACCCACTTATGAGTGAGAACATGCAATGATGGTTTTTCTATTCTTGTGTCAGTTTGCTGAGAATGATGGTTTCCAGATTCATCTATGTCCCTGCAAAGGACATGAACTCATTCTTTTTTATGGCTGCATAGTATTCCATGGTGTATATGTGCCACATTTTCTTTACCCGGTCTATCACTGATGGGCATTTGGATTGGTTCCAAGTCTTTGCTATGTAAACAATGCCCCAATAAACATACATGTGCATGTGTCTTTATAATAGAATGGTTTATAATCCTTTGGGTATATGCCAGTAATGGGATTGCTGGGTCAAATGGTATTTCTATTTGTAGATCCTTGAGGTATCACCACACTGTCTTCCACAATGGTTGAAATAATTTACACTCCCACCAACAGTGTAAAAGAGTTTCTATTTCTCCACATCCTCTCCAGTATCTATTGTCTCCCAATTTTTTAATGATTGCCATTCTAATTGGCATGAGATGATATCTCAATGTGGTTTTGATTTGCATTTCTCTAATGACCAGTGATGATGAGATTTTTTTTATATGTTTGTTGGTTGCATTAATGTCTTCTTTTGAAAAGTTTCTGACACTTTTATGACTCATTTCTTTCACATGATTAACTAGAGTGAAATGAGAAAATATCTGAATTTTGTCATTTGGAAGTAGGGATAATATTCTCAAAACTCGATTTTTCTTGGAACAAGTAGTCTACAAATGTTGTTTTTGTGTTTACATCAATTTAATATAGTGAAACTTAAAAACCTTCTCTTTCCCCCTCACCCTGGGTTTTCAACTATTTTTGCAGAGTCCAACAACGTAGTCTCTCAGAATCTTTTAATTTCCTCCAACAATGGTGATTTATCCTTCATTATGTATTACTTTACTTATTTGTGCTTTCTACTTCTGCATTATCTAGTTTATATGTTAGCTAGAACATTCAGTGTTTGGTTTCTTTATTACTTCAGCCATTTTTATTTCTAATTAATTACATTCTGCTTTTATCTTTATTAAATCCATCCTTCTGCTTTCCCATGCTGTTTGTTTTCCTTTTATTCTATCTTCAATTAAAGCTCTGATACAAATGGCTTTCATCATTGATATTTTTAGGGAGACTGCAATTAGAGCTTAGAATGTTTTTTCTTAAATTGTTTTAAAAAGGTTTGTTTGTTCATTTGTTTGTTTTGTAATTTCCAGGTGTTAGGGACTCTTTAATATTTTATTCTGTATTACATTCTTCTCCCAGTTCACTGTTACCAGAGAATACCACCTCTACTACTTTTACTTTGGATTACACTGAGACTTTATTTGAAGCTTAGTATTTGGTCGCATTTATGAATGCTCCATACACACTTTTTGTTTGTTTGTTTTCCAAGAGGGAGTCTTGCTCTTTCACCCAGGCTGGAGTGCAGTGATGTGATCTTTGTTCACTGCAACCTCTACCTCCTGGGTTCAAGCAGTTCTCCTGCCTCAGCCTTCGGAGTAGCTGGGATTACAGGTGCACGCCACTGCATTTGGTTAATTTTTAAATATTTTTAGTAGAGATGGTGTTTCACCGTGTTGTCCAGGCTGGTCTCAAACTCCTGACTTTAGGTGATCTGCCCACCTCGGCCTCCCAAAGTGATGGGATTACAGGTGTGAGCCACAGCACCTGGCCAATACACACTTTTTAAAAAAGGTTTATTCATTATTGTTGAGAAACAACGTTTAAGTGTTTATATTAGTTTAAGATCTTAAAGGAAATTTCAACTCATTTTGTTAAATTCCCAAAAGACATTTATCATAATTTTTTGGAGAGATTACACGGCAGAGAATTGCAAGATCAATTGTCAGGTAATTTATTTTTTCCCGTTTAATTTTTAAAACCAAGTATCATTATCTAGCTCATTTTATTCAAAGTACGTTTCATGTTTACTAGTAAAGCTCCCTTTCATTTGATTGCGGTGTTTTCATTCAGCCCCCGTTTATTTTCTTTTAGATCTTAGCTATTAATATCATATATATTATTTTATAATTAAGAAAATTTTTAATAAATAATTAAATTCCAAACTGTAATCAGAACATAATAATTTTGTTTTGTTTTGTTTTGAGATGGAGTCTTACTCTATCACCCAGGATGGAGTACCATGCCCAGTCCGGGCTTACTGCAACCACTGCCTGCCAGGTTCACGTAAGTGTCCTGTGGCAGCCACACTAGCTGGGATTACAGGCACCCGCCACCATGCCCAGCTAATTTTTGTATTTTTAGTAGAGACAGGGTTTCACCGTGTTGGCCAGGCTGGTCTCGAACTCCTGGCCTCAAAGGATCCACCCACTTCGGCCTCCCAAAGTGCTGGAATTACAAGCGTGAGCCCCCACACCTGGCCAATCATGACATCATAATACTTCATCACTTCACACACACACATGCACCTACATATGTATAATTGTTTTTATTTGTTACAAATAATGCCCTTATAGGATTTTACAATAAATTTGTTAAATTGATCCCCCAGTTAATTGCCATTAGGTTATTTATAATATTTTGTTATTTATTATGAACAATGTAGCCAGACAGAAATGTTTGCCCCCTGTGTGTGTATGTAAATGTGTATGTATTTACATACACACACATACATATACATATATACGCATATACATATATACACACACATGTATATGTATGTGTGTGTAGATATATATATATATATATATATATACCTAACAGCAATTTAATTTCAAGGACTTATTTCTATAAGAAAAATGCTGCTTCTCAGGGTGCATATTTCCACTTCAATACCATTTTGAATGTCCATAATTAGTGCCACATTGTCCTCCAGGAACATTCTATTTTGAAGAAGTGTACAAAACAGATCTGTTTGCACTGGCCCTGTTTTTTATCTTGCTATTCCTCAGCTTAATCTGTCTGAATGAGGGTGGGTGAGGGAAACGGAGTAGGACAGTGATAAAGACCATGCCTCCATATGGCACTATCTACTGTACACATGGCTTCTGCATTTTAAGGTAGTCATTTTTGTGAGGCCTTAGCAAAGTATTTGCAACAAGCACACTTCTTCATAATGCCTCTTGCAATGGAAATGCCCTACAAAAAACGACTGCATCAAATCAGCTGCATCAAAATGACTTAATTTGTCACTATTTTCTGTGTTGTCATTATGATTATGTATTTTCCTTCCTCTGTGATAAACTGTTCTGCATTTTTGTTCTTTCATCATATATTATTATTGTAGTTAGAAAAATGTGCAATAGAAAGATTCTGCTTAGAGTTTAGAGAAACACAGGTGAGTAGCAACTGCTCTGCTCCGACCTCCGCATCCTGCTCTCTACCAGTATTCGAAGGATGAGCTGCTTAATAAGCTGGGAGGAAA
Organism: Ateles fusciceps; assembly: GCA_036589455.1. Lineage (NCBI taxonomy): Eukaryota > Metazoa > Chordata > Mammalia > Primates > Atelidae > Ateles > Ateles fusciceps. The sequence goes on from JAZHEH010000276.1 coordinate 1,056,992, forward strand.
TCTGGCTCTGCTTGTCCTAAATAGCTCTAAGAGGTAGAGCTGCTTTGTGGAGACTTCAAGTTGACTAAGCCTTTGGAGGGATTGTAAAGACTTCAGCTTGATTAAGCTGGTATGTAGACTGGTATCTGTTACCCCCAATTCCCAATGTCTGCAAGCCAGGTGAAATATAATAGTTATAATTTGGTCTAATCTATAACTCAAACGGTCATTGTCTCAATCACAGAAATTCTCTGCCAGCTCTCAATCTGGACAGAAAGACATTGCTTCAAACTGAGAAGAGAGTCACAGGTCAGCTTCTCTAATTGCTCATTCAGGCTCCACAGAGCACTTCCAGGATGAAGAGTTTTGAGAAGTGGATGTACACAACACACATGAAATTTCAATGTGTGGGGAACATTGTAAGTAACATGAAAGTTGAAGGCTGGGCAAGGCGGCTCATGCCTGTAATCTCAGCACTTCGTGAGGCTGAGGTGGGAAGATCACTTGAATCCAGGAGTTCCAGACCAGCCTGGGAACATAGTGAGACCTCGTCTCCACAGAACAATTAAAAAATTAACCTGGCATTGTCATGCATGCCTGTGGTCCTAGCTACTCAGGAGGCTGAAGTAGGAGGTTGGAGAAGTGCTTGAGCTGGGAGGCTGATCGCATCACTTCACTCCAAACTGGGCAACAGAGCGAGACTTCATCTCCAAGAAAAAAAGAGAAGAGAGAGAGAAACAGAAACAAAGAGCAAAGAAAGAAAGTTCAAAACATCTTAGGAGACTGTTTAGTGAGAGTCAGAGGGGTGTCTTGGGTATTTTGTGGTGCTTGCTCTTTACATCCTAGACAACAATTCTGCTGTCTTATATTTATATTCAGCACTGCATATTAATCTCATGGATGTGCATGTTCCTATCAGGCACAGCCAGAAAAATAATCTGGGCAAGTGCTGAGGGAGAGGGATTTATTGGTTCTCAGTTGTGCAAGAACGTACAAGGCTCCTTATGCCTGAGGGTGTCATAATGTCAGGCTGTAACATCTGTGACTGCTGCCGTTACTCACTGAAACCCACATATGAAGGAGGGAAAGACACAAGAATCACAGAGGAGGGAGAATTTAGCCTTGATAGAGGATATTTGAATTTGCTTCAACTCTGGCTGTCAGCACAAGCTCCTGCGGTCATCCCGGGATGACGACATATACATGGCCCCTATGAGCTGATAGGAACCCACATTTACAGTCTTACTTCTCATCACAACCCTACTCCTTCCACTTTAAATTACATGTTTTAACCCCAACACTTTCCTGAGCATGACAGATTTAGGTTTTAGGATTTTTGGTTGTTTTTTCATGATTATTTTGAGAAATTGACATATAATAATTGTACATATTTTGGAGGGGCTTGTGATATTTTGATGCATAATACAATGGGTAATGATAAAATCAGAGTAATTGGGATATCCTTCATGTCAAGCATTTATATTTTCTTCATTTAGGAAATGGTACACATCCTCTCTTCTAGCTATTTTGAAATATATAATAAATTATTATGAATTATCATTTTCTTACTGTACAATCAAATGCTAGAATGTATTACTTCTACCTAACTGTATTTTTGTACCCTCTAACCAACTATTTTGCTTCTCAGTTGAGGCATATGTGGTTTCACTACACAAAATGTCTTTCCCCACCTTGTTATTCTTGAAATACCTCCTCATCTGGGACGTACAACATGACCTCTGTTCCCCAGAACCAGAGCCAGAGGAAAGGAGTGGATGCATATTCTTTACTAAAGGAGTGTACTCTTTTCAGGAAAATCTGTAAGAGACTGAGGAAAGTGGGAGAGTGGGAAATACTTGGGTAAGGCTGTGATCTCAGGCAGTCTAGCATTTCCTGAACTTCTGGGATCTCCAGATGAGTGGTCTTCACCTGGCACAAGACGTTTGGTGTTTTGTATTCTCAGAACAGTCAGCCTTTGGCTGTAGGACGTCTCATGGGCAAGTTGGAGCCCACAGGGTGAGGGGGGTGCTCCAGAGAAAGAGGATAGTTCCGAACCCTGAGCAACAAATGTTGAAAGCAGTTGGCAGATAGATAGGTGCACCAGCCCCGGTCCCTAGGCTGTCAGGGGATACCAGAAGCATTTTCTGTGTATGCTCTTATCTGTCACTTATACAGTGTCCCAAGTAGCTGCAAGAAAACAGTTAATTCATAAGAGAAAATAAAATCAATTTTAGAAGCAGCTGAGTTTTGTTATTGTTGCTGTATAAAGATTTTCAAAGACAGCTACTTGGCCATTACTTCAAAGTACTGATATACTCACAGAATAGCTTATTTTTTATTTGTGAAAAAATTTAGAATCATACATATTTTCTCAATTAATATCCTCTGACTAAATGAAATTCTGCCTAGCATAGTGCTTGAGAGACATTACACCTTGGTTACAAACTAAAAATAAATAATCCATTCACAACATTATTCAAGAGCCAAATAGTTGTATTTTCACCAGATATCTCAAAGCAGTTACTGATAAAAATTCAACCAAGATAGAATAGGACAAAAGTAATTTCAATTTCACTAGATGGTATGCTTTTTCAAAACGGACCTATGGCATCAGACTAAAAGGAGATGAAATATCTTCCTCAAATATCTATTAGTTGAAGAAAACAAAATTCAGATGGATTTTCCTGGAATCTGTCCTGAGGTTTCATAATCACATCAACTGCTGAATTGTTTAGAGAAATGGTTCAATATCTACAGAAGCAGTATTTTCCCCCATGTTTTCAAGAAAATCTTTATGAGCTTGGTGAATACTCTCTTTGTTAATAAAGGAACAATATCCTAAAGCAAAGAAAGATCTTAACTCTGTAACTGTCCCAATTTGACAAAGCTTATGTGCTGAGGGCAAACACAGCTCGAATCACATAGATAAAAGGAAGCAATATCAGAATTAGGAAACAGGATTGTTAAGGTGTTCTTCATTTACGTTTTCAATCTCTGAACATTATTTCCAAATAAGACACTTCCTTTTATGCCTTTTTCAACACTCTAATAATTAATAGATACTAGGAACAGTGATTTTTATCAGATGTACATGAACAATCTTTGGTTTGCAGAAAATCCCCCATAGCCACTTGAAGAAAAATAAGAAAACAGCTTATTTTCCTATAAGGAAAAATAAGGAAAAGCAGCTGGTAACAGCTGCTTTTAGTGAGTTTTGCACCTTATAGGGCTGAAATAGCTTCACATTATATACTTTAAGTATGACTCTAATCATCACTCACACACACACTCCACTAAATAAATGAAAAGTAATTTTTTTGTCACTTTTGGGATTCAGTGTCCTCTCAAATTCTCAAAATGGCCTGAGTTCCAACATTTTGGAGAATTCCCTCTAGTAGGTAGTTACCAGTTCTCATTGGAAACTCTTGAGTTAGATGTTGTTCCAATCTGTATGTCATCTCAACACTTCTGGATGGGCCCTTTTAAAACCAGATTTGTGTCATAGGATTCTTTGAGGAGGCTGCTATGTCCTGTACCTCAGGTCCTCCTCCCCTTGGTCATTGTATATTTCTTGGCTCTGAAATCTTGCCATCTTATCAAGGAACTGCCATCACGAAGAATGTGGCTGTTCCCCCACCAGTTAGTACACCCAAAGACACTCTCCTCTCACTGCAACTGGAGAATCACTTTCTCCTTGTTTCTCTCAAAGGGCTTATGGATTCGTGATAAATATCTATCTCTTCAACAAGCATAGATTTTTTTACGAAAGAATGCACATTGACTTCAAAGTGCTCTTTCTTCAAAGTGCCCTGTAAAAGGTAGACTGAAGTTAAGAATAATTAAAAAAATAAAATCGCTGCTGTAAAATGTGTGGATACAGAGAATGAACAGGAAATGGGGTGGAGGTAGATTGGGAAAGACACAAATTGATCCTTCACATATCTTACCTCAATAGAATACTAAATGTCACAGGCAATTTTGAAAAATAAAAATCACCCATTATCCAATTACCAAAGGCAAAAAGCATAGAGTCATTTTGTTTTATATCCATTCTACCTTTTTTTTTTCTTTTCACTGCTGGTTTTAGTATACACTGGTGCAACTCCAAATGGAAGCAATTTAGCAAATATCTGTTTAAATTACAAATGTTCATGCTCTTTACCCCAAAATTCTATTATAGCACATTTATTCTGCACTCAAATAAGTGCAAAGAGAAGTACTACAAGCATATCCATTGCAACATTTTTTAAAATAAGAAAACTTAGAAATAACAGTGGATAACCAGTCTCATAAATTATGGTACATCCATACAACAGAATCCTTTGTAGCCATAGAAAAGGAGAAAACTCTTTATGTCCTAATATGGAGTGATATAAAAATGAAAGTATCATTTTTATAAACTTGGATTTTAAAGGTGGACATTGAACAAGAGGAACGTAACCTCTCTGAACATTATTTGTCTATCTAAAAATGAATATGATCATGTTGCCTCCCTTTTAGGATTGTTGCAAGGATTCCATGAATAAATATTTTTAAAGCGCTTAGAATAGGGCATGACAGAGGCTAGTAGGCTAGTGCTATGTAAGTGTTAGTCATTGTCAGTATGAGACCAGTCGTTAAGTAGGGGGGAAAGTTCAAAACAGCGTACATAGTGTGCTTTTGTTTATATAAAAATGAGAAGTACAAGTGCACATTTTGACTTATGCTTGCATGTAATGCATCTGAAAGGTTTTACAGGAGACTGTTAACCCTGGTTGCCTACGGACAGAGAACTGGACTGAGTACAAGAAAAAAAGAAACTTCGCACTACATATTCTTTCGTGCATTTTAAAATCGGGAAGAAGATTAAATTATTATTTATTCAAAATTAAATAAAAAGATAAAAATATATAAGAAGGCCTTCCCTGCAGCAAGATTTAAAGAGATTTCTATTCCTGCTTCTACTTGTTTTGCTGCTACATTTATACATTAATATGTCTGGAATTTAATTCTATATATGGTATATATTAGGGAATCTTTTATTTTTCTTAACCTCATCAAATGTTCTGTTCTAATAGTAAGTGCCTCTTTTATTAAATACTAGTTTGTATCTCTCTATCTACCTAAACACCATTCACACATAACTCAATATCGAAACAACACTTTTGTTTGATTTTTCTATTTCCATTCTGTTGCCACACTTGTTCCATTATTATAAGTTAAAAACTTATATTGGTACTCTTCCACTAATACCATTTCTTTTAATTAAAGCCTTTGTTTAACATTTAAATGATTTTCTCCATTAAAATAACTTTTGAATTAATGTTTTTGCTATTTATTTAAAGTTTATTTTATTAAATGTTTATGTGAAAAACTAAACTTTTTCTAATAATGAGACATTATATCAAGGAAAAATATTAGATGAGCTAATACCTAGATGATAGATGCATTAATATGCATATTGTATGTATATATTTATATATAATATATATACATATATACTATATATATATATGGGGGGGGTGTGTGTGTGTGTATGTGTGTATGTATTTGAGGTAGGGTCTCACGCTATTGCCCAGGCTGGAGTGCAGTGGCATAATCATGGCTCACATCAGCCTTGAGGTCCCCAGGCTCAAGTGATTCTTTGACTTCTGACTCGCAGGTAGCTGGGGCTACAGGCACATGCCACCATGCCCAACTAATTTTTTTTGTCGATGTATGAAAGGCACTTTGGTAAATGCCTGGGATATAGTAAGTGATCCATAATACCAGTTATTATTCATCTTATTTTTATTATATAAATTAGTCATATATGCAAACAAAATGCCATTCAACATTTAACATAATTACATGTTAATAAAAAGGAACACATCAAAACCTTCAGATATATTCCTGGCAGGAAATATAGATAAAAAGAAATAAAGACATATTTATAACAAAAGAAGGTTATGTGTCATGAAGAAAAGAGTATGATTAAGTCAATAGTCTGCTTCTAAGTTCCCTAAAAAGGTTTAAAATAAGAGATTTCTAAAATAATTGCTTCTTTGGAGCATGCAAGTTCAGATAACATCAGCTGCAAATGAAATAATGCCAAAGTAACAGTGTCTTAATCAATAGGAAGTTTTCATCTCTCAAAATAGATGTTTGCAGGTAGGTAGCCCCAGCGTCAGTTAGGATCTCAATGATCTCACCCTTCTTCTCCTAGTCTTCAAAACCCTGGCTTTTATGCCATGACTTTGCTGTTGTATTCACAATAGATGCCATGTCTCGGAATCTAAATGGTAGGGAAAGGAGAAGTCTCACTTAGCACATCTCTCTCTTTTATCCAAGAGAAAAAAATTGCAAGAACGTCCACCATCAGCAGCCATAACATCACCACAAGCCAAACCCATTAGTCATGATGGATTAGTGGATTATGGCACCGATATATGGAAAGGGAAATCAAATCTCTGACAGCAGAAGCCCCTCTGATGGAAGGATAGCTTTTCCTGCAAGGCAGAAGGTGCTGGAAAGGTTTACTGGATAGTTTACCAAGAGTGTCTAACATAAGAAGATATGGCGTATATAAAAAAATGGGTTGATGGCCGGACGTGGTGGCTCATGTCTGTAATCCAGCACTTTGGGAGGCCAAGGAGGGTGGATCACAAGGTCAGTAGATTGAGACCATCCTAGCCAACATGGTGAAACCCCGTCTCTCTACTAAAAATACAAAAATTAGCCAGGTGTGGTGGTGCATGCCTGTAATCCCAGCTACTTAGGAGGCTGAGGAAGGAGAATCATTCGAACTAGGGAATCAGAGGTTGCAGTGAGCCAAGATCGAGCCACTGCACTCCAGCCTGGCAACAGATGGGGACTCCATCTCAAAAAAAAAAAAATTTGGTTGACCTCATATTACCTGAGTTTAAATCACCACTTTACCACTTCTAGGCCTTCAAACTTAGAGAAATGATTTAACCTTGCTGTGCCTCACTTTCCCTGTAGGAAAAAAGAAATAACACTATTTGCTTCACATGCATGCACTAAATAAATTTTAGCTATAATTACTGTTTATTAGTAATTATTTAATTGACCAAAGGGTTTGCAGTCTTCAGGACCTTCATTAGCATCCCATAATTGCTGCTTGCTTGCAGTAGTTATCTTTTTGCATTACTGCTTTTACTTGGGGGTGATTTTGCCCCTTAGGAGACATCTGGCAATGTTTAGTTTTTGTTGTGTGTGTCCACAATTGTTGGGGGTAGGGGAACATGCCTTGTGCCTTTAGTAGCAGGCAAGGCAAGGAATGCTAATTAGTATTCTAGGATGTACAGAATAGACTCCTGCAACAAAGACAGTTCCCCACAGCAAAAAGTTATCCAGTCCGCAATTTTAATAGTGTCAAATAGATAAACTCTTTTATATAAGTAACTAAGACTCAAAGAGGTTGAAGAGGTACACTTTTAAACACTCCTATCAACCATCTTTTCCTCCACAAAATGGAGATAATGATTTATTCATATAACATTGTTGAAAAGATGAAAAACCCAATGTATGCACAACATGGTAAGTACAGAGGGAGCAAATTGTTCACATCACCTTGGCTCCATTTCTTTAACTCTAAAATGTAATAATAACGCTTCATTGTAATGTCGCTGTAAGGACTAAATAAAATATGCTTAAGATTCCCAGTATACAGTAGATGATGTTAAGTATAAGTTGCTTTCTTGCTTTCTTTCTCATTAATTTTCAAAAGATAGAACTTTGATCCTCTCAGGTGATTAGGTAATGAAGGAGCTACTGAGAAAAAAAAAAGAAATATATATATGCAACTTCTAACAAAGCTTGGCTCCCCCAGAGTTGAGAAGCTCTTTCATACAATTGCTGCACAATATCTCTTATGAATTACATTAGACCAACCAGGCTGTAGTAAAAATTTGTACATCCAGTTCCAGAGTTACAAGCACGAATTAGGAGCAGAAAAACAGTACTTATTCTTTTTTCCATTTGATTTTTACAAGGTCATTACTTCTTTAGTGGCATTTAAGACAATTTGTAACATGGAAGTTTCACCTGCTTACTGGTCAACTCACTGTAAACACCGTTGTGCATATTTACCATAAAACCCCATATTATTTATGTAATGAGTCTTGGTGATAAAACAGCAACCAATGATTCATTTCTTTCGTGTTACTTCATGCAGTGCACTTCTTAGGTTTGAAATATGGAAAGCATCTTCTTTCAAAAGGAAATATCACCAAGAAGAAAGGCACTATCAGTGTGTCGCTTGAAACCAAATGAGATCCGAGGCTAATAAAAGCTCTGAAGCCTGACCTTGCAGACATTCCTACACCTTGCACAGCATTCAACCCAGACAAGGCATAATAGCCAACATAAACCATGCTCAAATCCCATTACCACTTACAGATTTCAAAATTGCCAGCCAGTAAAATGGAAGAGAACCTGTGCATCCACATGTAGGAAATAAAGATAAAAATTGGGTGAAAAATATAGTGGTTAGCATTGGGAGGAGGGGTAGGGGATGGGAAGCTCAAGACAAAACACCAGATACCAGCAATAAAATGAAAGCAAAAAACTCACTGCGGCCATTCTAATTGCCATGGAATCAAGACAATAGGGGTAATGAAAGCAGCCTGGGCTTTTAGTGTTTTGTCTTTTTCTGTTTGTGCTATGTTTTGTTTGCTTTTTATCTTCTGTAAGGATTATAAAGCCAGGCATCCAGTAAAATTAGAAACATGGAAAACACAGTGAAGTTCCTGGCTCATATTAGTTGACAAAATAAATATTAATGGAGTTCTTCTTTCCTCTTCGGTATATCTCCAGTGTTAGAGAATTTGCAAATACTACCGCTATCATCTCCACTAAATAATTGGGTATACTTTTCTTTTAAGGATTTTGTTGTTGTTTTGTTTTGCTATTTGTTTTACTCATTGTTCTGGTTTTTAATACTTGAGTTCACATGACAGACTGAGAAATGTGAAAAGCCATATTTCTCGTATGTTAGCCTATCTCTTGGCTTAACATTTCCTTGTGATGTGTCAAGTTTCCTCAACATTCTGATCATACTACCTTCATACTTTTTCAGGTGTTCAGGTTTTCTTAAGAGACAATTCAGAAGCAAAACTATGATGGTATGGGTAGCCTCGAGCACACTTTGTAAATTTAATGTGCATTCCCATCTCTTGAAGGTCTTTTAGGGTTCAGATTCTGGTTCAGCAGGTAGAAGGAGGCCCTAGATTCTTCGTTTCTAACAAGATTCTCTGTCATGCCAAAGCTGCTGGTTAGTCAGCAACGCTGAGTAGCAAAAATCTAAAAATGCAGAATAGAATATGTTATTAAATTCATCATTCTGAGTACTGTTCATCTGTCAATGCAGTTTAACACATTATTGTGTTTATTTGCTGGAAAGAACCCCAACGCCTTTCCTAAACTGAGAGGACAACTGGCGCCATGTCCTGTTCTTAGGAATATAAAGCTTGCTGTGCAAATAAATAGATCTTGCCATCTTTCATTACACAAGGCAACCCTTGAACCTGTTTTTGCCTGTAGTTGGTGGCCACCTACATAACTGTTCCCCTTGCCATTGGGTCAATTAGTCTTTATTTTAAACCTAAATTCACTGTCTTTCTGCACTGACCTGCTATCTCTAAGAAATGAGAACAGCATGCTGTGAGGTGCCCAAGACAGAAACTTAGAAATTACTTCTATTAGTTCATTTTCTCATTGCTATGAATATCTGAGATCGGGTAACTTATAAAGAAAAGAGGTTTAATTGGCTCTCGATTGCACAGGCCGTACGGGAAGCATGATGCTGGCATCTGCTTAGCGTCTGTGGAGGCCTCAGGAAATTTACAATCAAGGCAAAGCGGGAGCCAGCACTTCGCTTGGCCGGAGAAGGAAGAAGAAAGAGACATGGAATGGCTACACATTTTTAAACAACCAGATCTGTGAGAACTCACTCACTATCACGAGAAGAGCACCAAAGGTGATGTTGCTAAACCATTCAGGAGAAACCACTCCCATGATTCAATCACCTCTCACCAGGCTACACCTGCAACTAGGGAATTAGGGATTACAATTCGACATGAGAATTAAGTGGGGGACACAGACCCAAACCGTACTACTTGTTTCCTTCAACACCATATACTTTGTCAATGAATGTATTTCCTAGATGATGCATAATGATATCTCCTAAATAATTTGAAGTATTATACATGTGGCAGATCTTAAACATTGCTTTCTCCAGGAAGCTTTCCATTTCTTTCCTACACACACATCTATAACATCAATGCCCAACGAGTTTGTTCCTTGTGCTCAATTCCTTCCATACTTCTCCACTTTTAATCTTAGCATCTTTATGATGACAGAGGCTTTTATGTTTTCATTTCCCACTATTACCCCTAAGCCCAGTAGAGAGAACAGAGAATAGGCCTAACAAGAATCTGTTGCATGTTTGTAAATATTGAAGAAAACTCTGTGCTTGATTTAGCATTTTCTGCCGGCCTATCTGTATCTAGGTGAATTGCATTGATATGAATTTGGAATGAAGCCCTACTTTAGATGCTAATCACTATAACTTTAGTTTGCAATTCTAAATTATTTTTATATAAGTGGAGATTATTAGAAATGATTTTAATAAACATACAAAATCATTTTTGAAATGGTTCTTTTTCCTGAAGAGTGTTAGTAGACAGCATTCATACACAACTTTTTTCACTTACTCCTAACTACAAAAATAAAACAATAATCCACAGCTTGGCACATTCTAGATTTAAAAAGATTGCACTGATGCCCAGTTTTTGCTGACATATGGAGGATGACCTACATCACTTTCTGGAACCCCTTTATATTCATTATCACAAAAAAAATGCTGTACTGAATGCTGGCACTGGTTGTCACTAGCACAGTCTTGGGCAGACTGGACAGTTGGTCACACAGTCAATGTTGGCTGAATCTGAGATCTAGTATCTTCTTTTAACAGCCACCTTGATCCAAAACTGGTATTGACCAGATCTGTTAAAGAATGTCATGAGAGGAGGAAAGCTCCTGTCTAGATAGAAAGGGGGCATTTGATTTACCAGGCTTTCCTGGCCGATATGGACGTTCCTACAGATTGTTTCTTGTTACCTTCTCTTGAGCTGCTTGACATCAAGGGCCGGTCATAGAAGAAAGTCATGCTTTTTTTTAAACTTAACACTGATTTTCTATTATTTATTAAGAATCAGATTCTACCCTATTTCTGTAATATCAGCCATGGCAGCCATCTGATGGTAATAATTTAACCATCTGCAACTGCAATCATTTAGTAAACTGTTTGCAAAAAATAAACCATAAAATGAAATGCAAATTGTATGAATTCAGAGGCACATATTTCTCTAATTAATATTGCTCCCTTAGGGAATTATAGGTTCCTTTCAGCAACATTCATTTTACTGAAATCTTCTCTGAAAATGCTATTTCAAGAATAGAGCATTAAATTTTTAGATGAAAATATGTGTTTTCTTCCGAAATGTATCCACAGTGAGTCTTCACTTAACGTTGTCAGTATCTTGGAAACTGTGACTTCAAATACAATGCCATATAACAAAACCAATTTTAACACATAGGCTCATTGATATCAACAAGATTTAAGTTAACAGGACATATTTGTTTCCTTCTTTTTAAGAGATGAGATCTTGCTATGTTGCCTGGCTTGAAGTGCAGTGGCTATTTACAGGTGCCATTATAGCACTCTACAGCCTCAAACTCCTGCTCTCATATGATCCCCCTGCTTCAGCCTCTCGAAGAGCTGGGACTAGAGGTATGCAGCACCATGCCCAGCTCCCTATGGCCTATTTCTGGCCACAAAACATCACCAAACTTCTAAATAAAGACCCAAAGCATTTCCAGTGTTAAACACTGAAATAAATGGGAGCTATCAGTACCTTTAAGAAGGGTTAATTAAAATCAAGTCAGATAATTACTTGCTCAATTTTTCATGAATTAGTGAGTGACGGCAGTCTTAGCATAGTGAGTTAAATCAAGGAATTAATGTTTGCAAAGACAACATTGTCAGGAGCATCTCCCACCACCATGCAGGTCAAGCACAATCATGAATATGGTGGTCTTGCTGAGTGCTTTGTACTGCATCATTTACAGTCATTTGTATGATTATGGGAAACCACGTTTTGTTTTACAATGATTTGTATTCATTTATTTATTCATTTTTGTCATCAGCTTTATATGAAACAATAATGACCAAAACAATGTTATTTGAGGACCTGCTGTATAATGCTTTACTGCAAGATGTTGTAATGCCTACAAGACCAAATCCAATATGTTTAGTTTGACTTTCAAAGGCCTCTTGAGGAGGTCGGAAAATAAGCATCCCAAAGTCTCTTTATGATCTCCCTGGAAACATTCTCCATTTCTGCCTGATAGGTCAACAGCCCTTCTTCAGACACCACCAGTACTATGTTTTGCACATGGTAGGCGTGGCATAAACAAATATGGAATGGAAAAATAAATGGAGTCAAGTTTTTATTGGATTTCCTCTTTACACATAGCATGCTCCCTTTGCCTCTGTATATAAGTGCGTCTTTTTGACCAGATCATCTCTGATATATTTTAGTTCTAACTTGTAATATTTAACAAATTTACTGTGACAAATGTTTATATGTAATGATTTAGGCTGTGTTTATATAAATACATATTTTTTTGATACTTATAGCCACCCACCTAGACTTTAAGCCACTAGAAGGATGTGTTTACAGAGATTGCTGGGCATAGTATTTAGATCTTTACCCCAGAAGTTGTCCAGACAATGTCAAAATAGCAGATGGTCTTTGATTCTTCCTCCCCAATGCTCTCTTCTGACTCTTGCTCCTCCTCTTTTCCTTATTTAACACATGTCCCAAACTGGCCCTGGATCTTCACTTGTCAAAGACAATATACTGAAAATTTACCTCACTACTCCTTTCTTTGCTCTATTCTCCAACCCAAATTTCTGTTTAAATATTTAATTGTTCATTACTCTGATTTAACCATTACACATTTTATACATGTATCAAGATATCACACTGTACCCCATTAATATGTACAATTATGTGTCAATTAAAAATAATAATAAAAGCAAAAAAAGACTATTCAACAGTTTCTGCAAAAAAAAAATTGCTACCCAAAAAATAGAAATAAAAAGTTTTACTAAATATCAGAGTTCGCACCAAAGTTAATGACATACTTGGAAGTATTTTAGTTTTCAAAAGGCAATTGTTAAACCAAATACATGTCTATATTTTGAAGTTTCAAGTAGTTGGTATTGATAGTTTTTAAACAGTTAGATGAGGTGGAGGAATAAGAGTACACGTACGTGTGTGTGTGTGTGTGTGTGTGTGTGTGTGTGTGTGTGTGTTGTGGTGGGGGTATGCCTGCTAGGAAGACAAATATTTCTTTTTTGCCATTATCAATATATGAAGCATGAATAAAAACAGAATTAAGAGAAGGGGGAGAAGGCATAGACCAATAATGGCTGATAACAAAGAAAAATCTTAATTGAGCCTTGGATTAACTAGTTTTGTAGTGGTAAAGAGTAAGTTTTGCTACATCTTGCTAAAGTGAGAGAATTAAGAAAACAAAATAATCAGAAGCAGCTCCATTTTATGTTTTTCAGAGTGCTCCACTGAGGTCAGAATAACTTCATTTAATTGCCTACATTTTCCCTTATTTCCCGAGTTCTGACAATCGAAATAGACGTCCGAAAAGATGACCCTCAGTCTTTGCGGGGCAGTAATGATGAGACAATGAGATAACGTGAATGAAAGTATTTTCCAAATTACACTCCACTATGCAAATATAAGGAAGACCTTTCAGTGTCGACCTATCTCTAAAAATTAGTATTTCTTTGTAAAATGTTGATTTCCTCTTCATGAAATTACCTAATGCAACTAGATGGCCACATTTTAAGAATGCTTTAGAGAGTCAGAAGTCAGCCTAAATCATTTTCATTATTTCTTTCACCTCTGATATGTCTTAATACATTGTAATATGAGTGGAGAAATACTATTTCAATAATTACACTCTTGAACATGAGACGAATGTAATTTCTGTATTTTTACTTCTTTCTATTAGCACCCTGCCTCTGCCAAACAATTTACTCTTGAAACTATAAGGTTATGTGGTCTAATCCGGTGACTCCATCAACTTAGGGAAGTATGAATCAGTGTTAGTTCAATACCTTCTCCATACCTGATCCTCCCTTCTCAGTGGCCAAGGATCTCTCCCAGCCATCAAGTGGCCATTGTTGCCAGTCACAACAGTGAGAACTAGAGCTAGGGGTTTGGCTTATGGAGCTGGGTACACTGGAGTAAGTTATTGACTAAGAGCTGATACTGTATACCATGTTAACTCACAGCTAATGTTTTCACCTCACAGGAAGTACTTGGTACTGGTGGAGATGAATGAATAATAGCAGGTTCCTCAAAAGCAGATGTATTTCCTAAATAGCTATCTCCACTTTGGGGATCTTCTGTGAAACTGAGATGAAAGTTCATTATGGCCCAAGATAGCATGTCCATCACAGGACTCTTCCCAAGAACCTCAGTTTGTCTCATATTCAGACGTATTTTCAAAAATTTACTCCAACTAGTATGGTGCAGCTACTGGCAATCAGAACAGATGCTGGCCAGAAAAGTGGAATAGGGTCTTAGAGGCCCTGGCTGTGTCAGTATTAGCACACTATTTCATGCATTGTGGGAAGTCCTATCAGAGTGCTACAAGGCAGGGGACTGGGAAGTGGAAGGCACTCAGAGGCTAGAGCAGCTACTGCTTTCCTGTTAATAACCAAGATTTCCCTTTCAACATGTAAAGTCATGCTAAGGAATACCAGATAGCTATTTGTCCTGCCAATACCCCAGTGATATTTGGAAAGACTATAGATCCTCAGTCTCAGCGAACAATCACAACTGAAAACTCCATGGGAACTTTAGATAACAGGGGACATGGGCTGAATGGTGGTCTAAGATATGCAAACATAGGACGATTACAGCATACCTTTTCTGTCAAATTCCAACTTCTCTGTTTACTAGTTTTGTGACCTTGAGGGAGTTATATAAACTCTCTGTCTCTCCATTCCATTATTAGTAAGGTCAGAATAGCAATTCTACATATATACTTGATGATTGAATTAGTTGATATGTATAAAGTAGTTAGAACAGCACATAGTACAGTACATATTAGGTAAGTGAAAGCTGCTATTGTTATTTATATTTTTCCTGATCTTCTCCCCCCCCCCCCCCCACCATGCTTCACCCTCTGATAGGCCCCAGTGTTTGTTGTTCCCCTTCTATGTGTCTATATGTTCTCATTATTTAGCTCCCATGTAAGTGACAACAGGCAGTATTTGGCTTTTTGTTCCTGGGTTAGTTTGCTAAGGATAATGACTTCCAGTTCCACCCATGTTCCTGCAAAGGACCTGATCTTGTTCTTTTTATGGCTGTATAGTATTCCATGGTGTATGTATACCATATTTTCTTTATTTAGTCTACCATTGACGGGCATTTAGGTTGATTCCATGTCTCTGCTATTGTGAATAATACTGCAATAAACCTATGTATGCATGTGTTTTTATAACAGAGTGATTTATATTCTTTTGGGTATATACCCAGTAATGAGATTGCTGAGTCAAATAGTAGTTCTGATTTTAGGCCTTTGAGGAGTTACTGCATTATTTTTTACAGTGGGTGAACTAATTTACATTCCCACCAACAGTGTATAAGGGCTTCATTTTTCTCCACAACCTTGCCAGTACCTATTTTTTGACTTTTTAATAACCATTCTGATTGGTGTGAGATGGTATCTCACTGTGATTTTGATTTGTATTTTTCTAATGCTGTGTATTTTTATTTGTATTTTTCAAGTAATGTTGAGTTTTTTTCCTATGATTGTTGGCAACATGTATCTGTTCCTCTGAAAAATGTTCATGTCCTTTGCTTACTTTTTAATAAGGTTGTTTGTTTCCTCATAAACTTATTTAAGTTCCTTATAAATACTGGATATTAGACTTTTTTCAGATGCATAGTTTGCAAATGTTTTCTCCCATTCTATAGGCTGTCTGTTTACTCTGCTGATAGTTTGCTGTATAGAAGCACTTTAGTTTGATTAGATCCCATTTGTCAATTTCTGCTTTTGTTGCAATTGCGTTTGGCATCTTTGTCATGAAATCTTTGCCCACGTCTAGAATGATCTTGCCTAGGTTATGTTTCAGGGCCTTTATAGTACTGATTGTGAAGGATTAGCTTTTTGATATGCTGTTTGATTTTGTTTACCAGGATTTTGTTGAGGACTTTTGTATTGCTGTTCATCAAAGATATTGGCCTGAAGTTTTCTTTTTTTTATTTTTCTCTGGCAGGTTTTGGTATAAGGATGATGCTTGCCTCATAGAATGAAATGGGGAGGAGTCCTTCCTCCTTAATTTTTTAGAACAGATTATAATGGGAATGTTACCTGTTCTGGTATCATCTGGTAGAATTTGGCTCTGAATTTTTCTGATCCTGGGCTTTTTTTGGTTGATAGAGTATAATTTACTGATTCAATTTCAGAACTCATTATTGAGCTGTTCAGGGATTCAATTTCTTCTTAGTTCAGTCCTGGGAGGGTGTATGTTTCCAGGAATTTATTCATTTCTTCTCGGTGTTCTGGTTTGTGTGCACAGAGGTGTTCAGAATAGTCTCTGATGGTTATCTGTCATTCTGTGGGGTCAGTGGTAATACAACCTTTGCCACTCCCAATTGTGTTTATTTGGATCTTCTTTCTTTTCTTTATTATTTATCTAGCTAGTGATCATCTTTTTTATTATTTTTTTCAATAAACCAACTCCTTGATTCATTGAATGGTTTTTCATGTCTAAATCTCTTTCATTTCAGCTCTGATTTGGATTATTTCTTGTCCTCTAATACCTTTGGTATTGATTTGCTCTTCGTTCTTGGTTCTCTAGTTCTTTTAGTTGTGATGTTAGGATGTTAAATTGAGATATTTCCAATGTTTTGATGTGGGTGTTTAGTGCTATAAATTTTGCTCTTAACTTTTCCTTACCTGTGTCCCAGAGATTCTGCTGTGTTGTATCTTTGTTCTCATTAGTTTTAACCAACTTCTTGCTTTCTCCCTTAATTTCATTATTTATCCAAAACTCATTCTAGAATAGGTTATTTATTTAATTTCCATGTAATTGTATATTTTTGTGCAGTTTTCTAGCCCTGATTTCTAATTTTGTTGTACTGTAGTCCAAGAGAGTGCTTGTTATTTCAGTTCTTTTGCATTTACTGAGAAGTGTTTTATGTCAGATTTATGTGGTCACTTTTGAAATACATACCATGTAGCAATGAGAAGAATGTGTATTCTGTTGATTTGAGGAGGAGAGTTTGTAGATGTCTTTCAGGTCCATTTGATCCAGTGCTGAGTTAAGGTTCTGAATGTCTTTGTTAATTTTCTGCCTCAGTGGTCCACCTAATACTCTCAATGGTGTGTTAAATTATCCCATTATTATTGTATGGGAGTCTAAGTCTCCTGGAAAGTCTCTAAGATCATGCTTTTGGAATCAGTCCGCTCCTGTGTTGAGTGCATATATATTTACAATAGTTAGGTCTTCTTCAAATGAACTTTTTACCATTATGTAATGTCCTTCTTTGTCTATTATTTTTGTATATTTAAAGTCTATTTTGTCTGAAATTAGGATGACAACTACTCCTTTTTTCTATTTTCTGTTTGCTTGGTACATTTTTTTTCCGTCTCTTTATTTTGAGCCTGTGGGTATCATTGCATGTTAGGTGGGTCTCTTGAAGACAGCATACCAATGGGTCTTGGTTCTTTATTCATATTGCCACTCTGTCTCCTTTAATTGGGGCATTTAGCCCATTTACATTCAAGGTTAGTATTAGTATATGTGGATTTGATCCCGGCATCATAATGTTAGCTGGTTATTTTGCAAACTTGTTTATGTGGTTGCTTTATAGTGTCATTTTTTCTGTTTAGTATGTTTTTGTATTGGCTAGTAATAGTCTTTCTTTTCCATATTTAGTGCTTTCTTCAGGAGCACTTGTAAGGCCGATCTGGTAGTAATGAATCCCCTCAGTATTTGCTTGTCAAAAAGGATCTTATTTATTTTTTGCTTATAAAGCTGACTTTGTCTGGATATAAAAATCTTGGAATTTATTTTCTTTAAGAGTGTTAAATATTGCCCCAATCTCTTATGGCTTGTAGGGTTTCTGCTGAGAAGTCTGCTGTTAGTCTGATGGGTTCCCTTTGTAGGTGACCTGACCTTTCCCTCTAGCTACCTTTAATATTTTTTCTTTCATTTTGTCCTTGGAGGATCTGATGATTATATGTCTTGGGGATTATCTTCTTGTGAAGTGTCTTGCTTAGGTTATCTGCATTACCTGAATTTGAATGTTGGCCTCCCTAGCTACATTGGGGAATTTCTCATAGTTGATATCCTAGAATATGTTTTCCAAGTTTTTTTCATTCTCCCTACCTCTTTCAGAGACATCAGTGAGTTGTAGACTTTATCTCATTTCACAATCCCATATTTCTTGGAGCTTTTGGTTCTTTCTTTTTATTCTTTTTGCTCTATCCTTGTCTGACTATCTTATTTCAGAAAGCCAGTCTTCAAGCTCTCGGATTCATTTTTTTTACTTGATCTATTCTGCTACTGATACTAGTAATTGCAGTATGAAATTCTGTAGCACATTTTTTCAGCTCTATCAGGTTGGTTATGTTCTTTTTATACATGCGATTTTGTCTGTCAGCTCCTTTATTTTTTATTATGATTTTTAACTTCCTTGGCTTGGGTTTCAATGTACTCCTGCATCTTGATAATCTTTATTCCTATCCATATCATGAATTCTATTTTTGTCATTTCAGCCATGTCAGCCCAGTTGAGAACCCTTGCTGGAGAGGTAATGCAGCCATGTGGAGGAAAGCAGGCACTCTGGCTTTTTGAGTTGTTGGAGTTCTTGTGCTGGTTCTTTCTCATCTTTGTGGGCTGACATTCCTTCCATATTTCAAATTACTGTCCTTTAAATTTTTTCTTCTTGTATACTATTTAATGACCTTAAGGATTTGATTGTGGTATTAGGTAGGTTCAGTCAACAATCTTCATTTCTGGAAGATATTAGGGGCAGAAGATTCAACTCTTAACTCCTGGACCGTGTGCTCTAACTCTAGAGGAGTTGTATTGGTTCCCAACTTTGTTCTTTGACTCCCCAAGGTTAGAAACCCACTGCACTGAGGCGGCCAACATTCTCTGGGACTGCTGGCCACTACAGTCTGATGGGTGGTGTCGACCAAAGCACTTCATAGCACAGTGGCAGTATCCATCCTTGTTTTCACATGCCAGCAGCAGCAGCAGTGGTGGCACAGTAGGATGCATGCTCATTGACTGTGCCAGGGTGCCATGGTTCCTGCCTCTGTGCAGGCATTCACAGCAGCAGGGAAGTCAGCATGGCTGCAGGGGTCAGCATTGGCAACTGTGCATGTAGTCACACTGGTGGTGTTGTTAGCACAGGGGCAAGGTGCTGATGGGCACAGGTCTGTGTGAGCCCTCTGTGGTTGCTCAGGGTGGGCGAGGGTCCACTGTTCTCCATGCCTAGTTTCACTCCTGTGGCAGTGTTTGCACAGGAATGGGGTGCTGGTTGAGGCAGGGCTGCTGAGTTCTGTGCCTGCTAAGGTTTCAACTGCAATGCCACTAGAGCAGGGAAGGGTGGGTAGAGTGCACTCCAGCCAGCAGCAGAGGTAAGGCAAGGTGCATACACACCTGTGCACTGGCAGGCAGAGAAAGCAAAATTTGCCCATGCACTCACAGGCCAGAAAAGTGATGTTAGGGGTGGCTGTGGGCTAGGGGGAAGCTTTAGGGGCCATCAGGGAGTGGGTGGACTGGTGCAGGAGCTCTTTGCCAGTCAGATGCAGTCAGTATTATAGCAGAAGCTATAATGTGGGCCCCCAGGGAACATGAGGCTGCACAGCAAGCAGGTGCAGCCAGGCTGGGGCCCAAAAAGAGGCTAAAAGACCAAAGGTGTTCAGGTGTGAATGGCCCTGTCTGATGGGCAAAACCACCCTGCAGAGTTCAGGTCCTACAGTTCCCTAAAGGTAAAGTCTCATCTGGGACCATGTTGAGCCTAGGGGGATGGGCATTGCTGGTCATGCTCTGTTATAAACACTCTTGCACTAAATCCTCTGGGTTCCACACCTGCTGGTCTGCTAACTGGATGCTTCTTTAAGTAGCCCTCCCTGCCAACTCAAGTGTCCATAATGCCCGAGGGGTATCCTCCTGCCTATATTCCAGAGGCCCATGGCAAGAGCTAGTTAATTCTTACCAGTTCAATTCACCCATTCCCCTGGAATCATTTTGGGCCACAAGTGAATCCCCGGTGCATGGTAGCCCCATGCAGTCTTCCTAGCTTCTTCCCTCTTCAGCCCAGCTTCTGTGTCTTCCCTCTGTCCTCCTTCAGTGCCTTCCCTCCAAAGATCTATTAGGGGTACCCCAGTCCCTCAGTGGCAGCTGTTCTACCTGGCTGCATCTAATCAGTCATCTTGCTGAAATCTCCCCTGTGTTTATTTTATTACATATCCATTATTGGTATTTAGTCAAATGATGACAGAAGGGACAAGAGTCTTATACTGCTTTTATTATCTTGCTTTCTTTTAATTCTTGTTTTTATAAATTGATATTGATTATTTTTAGGAGTTTGAGCTAGTCTTTGTCTTTCTTTTGGAACACGGGACTAAAAGGTCTCTTTCATTGTGCTTATGTGACAATCTAGATGATCTCCTTTCCACCGCAAGGTGAATTTAGCCTCACCAGTTTAGGGTATCATTGCAGTAAGTGGTGCTCTGCCTCCATGAGAAGGGTCTTCTTCATGTAGTTTCTGATGGACAAGTGTCTGCAATGAAGCAACATTGTGTGAAAATGTGGCATCAATTAATACTCACATAAATGGACATTGTGGCTGCACAGTCCTCTGCCCCATGCTAAAGCAATTTTCTTGGTAGCTTTAAAACTGCAATAGCTTGGGTTTATAATTATTTCTTATCTCCTCCTACCCCAAATATTAAGAATCTTCACTCTCTCAAATTCTTAAATAATTGAAAAATACCTGACAAAGTTTTGGAATGAAGAGAGAAGAGATATGTATGCTGGACTTGGAGACAGTAAAAAAGGATTCATTGATCTACATCAGTAATAACATTCTGGAAGGGTGCGTAGTAAGAGATACGTAAGCCCCTAAGGTGTATTCAGAGGACTAACTTGTAGGAATGCCCACATCGATATAAACGAGTTAAAGGAAGATCAATTATAGATAAATAATCTGCTTTTTTGCCTTCTGTGTTATAAAATATTACTAGTTTGAATATGAATTCTTGCCTCCCATCATCTCGTGCATTCAGGTGGAAAACTGTAAGAAAGAGTCAAAGAAATCAGATTTCTTTGGTAAGTCTAACTAAGGTACTGGGAGGGTGGTAGTTTCACTTTAAGAACACAACACATGAATACTCTGTGATTTTTTTCAGCTGTTATATATATTTCTTCTAGTGCATAAAACTACAGTACATATTCAGTCTATTGATCGACCAGTTGTTTGTCTTGATGATCACAACAGACAATTGACCAGATTTCTCTGACCTTTTATCCAGCCCCAAATGGACCAATACCTGCACCCCCTGCACCGGCTGTTCTGTGAAACTTAGTATGCTACAATCTGTCAGGTATTGAGTTTTGGATCTTTTGAGTGTCTGTATACTGACATTTTGTTTCTGGATTTGTTACGATGGCCATTCTTTTCCTAGGAGAACAAAATAAATATAGCATTTAAGTGATTTTAAAGTATAGGAATAAAGGTGTTGGATTTTTTATATAGACCTAATTCTTATTGTGGTTTTCTAGATAGTTTTCCTAAATTAGAGAATGACTACTATTCTAATTCTAGCCCTCAGAGCCCTGATCTATGAAATGTGGGACTTGGATTAATTTATTACTAATTGCCTTCTAGCTTCCATTTCTATGGTTCTATGCGTTATGGTAAAGTATTGGTTTTATTTGGCAATCAGGAAATAAATTTTCATCTAGCTCAGTACACTGTAAGGAAGCTGTAGATACCTAATTCCCCTCCCCCACATATATGGTAAATGTATTTCAGAAAAATCATCAATTTTTCAAGACTCAATTTATTCTTAAATTTTACTAGCATTATTTGCTCAGTATAATAAACTTTGATGCTTTATGTTGTTCAAGCAAAGACACTTTTGTAGCTCTAATACTTTGACATGGCCTTATGAGAGTATTATAACATTTTTGTTCCATAAATCTACAGGAGGATGCAAGAACTCATTGTTTAGGCTCAATACAGTTTTGGCTGGCAGTTCTCTTTATATAGCAGTGTATTAACATATTAATATACAGTTCATAGATTTTAACTCTCTCTTTCCACTTTATTTATACCATCAATGTCTACTACATATTATAATTACGTCCCTAAATCTTAGGATCATAATGCACACCAATTACTTCACTGTAAATCAAATCTAGAAATGCCAGTTTTAGTTAAACAGGGTTATTGTAGCTTGGAAAACACCTTCCTTAGAGTATTTAGACCGCACAAAATGGAACACTAGATTATGGTTAGTTTCTAAAGCGTTTTGAATTTTTTCTGCTATGATTTACTTAGTTGACATCACACCCTATAATAATCATCTGTATAATCAAGAGAGAGGGAAGGACAGGAAGAGAGGAGAAGAGCAAGAAGAAGGAGAAGGAAGAAGAGAAGGAGAAGAATAACAAGAACAAGAATAGGAACACAAAAGTTTATTATTTTCTCAGGAGTTCCTTTTAAAGAGTCAACTAAAAGAGAGCTTAACTAAAACTGGTGAAGGATTCTAAAACCCTCCGAAGGGGTTCCACCTACCAGGATCTTACCATTCCAGATAAAACAAAACAAGGCTAGACTGTTGAAAGAGCTGACATTCAACCCACGTGTGGTTACCATGCATGTTACCATATCTTTGCTTAAGCAAGATTTCATTTTTTACTCCACAAATGAATACTGTAAAATGAAATAGCTGATCTCTTTGCTTACCTTTAAGTTTGTCAGCTGTGTGTGGTGCACTGCAAAAACATGTACAGCCCTCAAACTACCAAGTGGATGGGTGCTAGAACAATTTTCTTACTGTGTTTGGTTTTTATGGTACTATTTTTCTTACTCAAAAGACTGGCGTGTTTATAATATTAACAAAATGTATTGGTTTATTTAACAAGTGTTTCCTGAGCACCTCCTGTGTGCCTGGCACTGTCAGGGAATGAAGAATTATGTAGAACATTATTCCTAATGTGAAAATCATAGTGTCAGTTGATGTCAATTATGTTTCCAGGATGTGGGGTGCCTAGATACTTCCTTAACTATTATTCTAGGTGTGTCTGTGGGGAAGTCTTTAGAAGAGAAAAGTATTTGAACTAGTGAACTGAATAAACCAGATTGCTCTCCCAATGTGGGTGAGCCTCATCCAATGTGTGGAGGCTTGAATAGAACAAAAGGTTGAGTAAAAAAAATTCTCTCTCCTTGCCTACCTTTTCACTAGAACATTGATCTTCTCTTACACTCAGACTGGAAATGCACCACCGGCTTTCCTGGGGCTCTGCCTTGCACATAGAAGATCATGGACTCAGCCTCCAATATTGTGTGACCCAATTCCCTATACTGAATTCCTTTATCTACATCTCTATATATCCATCCATCCTACTGGTCTGTTTCTCAAAATAACCTTGACTGTTACAACGGAGAAGCACAGAAGTACACAACACAACTCAACCCAACATCAACTGTAAATTACAAGTCATGTGATAGCAGTATAAGAAGAGTGCCTCGGGGGCCCTTAAATGGAAACAAATGCATTGTTTGTGGGGCCAGTAAGGGAAAGATTCATGGAGAAGTTGACATCTGAGCTGGTTCTTTCATGATTTTTCCAGGCAGAGAAGTTTACACTCTAGGCACTGGAAACACCAGGCACAAATTTGGGGTCATTCATTTAATCAGTTTCTTCAAGGAATGGTGAAAGGTTCAGAATAACTAGATTGTACACTATATGGGATATCAGAAAGGTGCTGGGACATTTGCAAAGTGAAAAGGTCATATCATACACCATAGAAAAGCAAGACATGTCTATTCTTGTAAATCATACTTTTTTTGGAAACTGAGCAAATTGTTTGGTTGCCTACTTTACCTCCAATGAATACTCTTCTTGTTACAAGTTCCAGAGAGTTCTATATTCTCCTGTAAAATAATCCTCAACTTTCCTTTCTACCACTGTTCCTTCACTAGTTCAAACCACTATTACTTTTCATCCAGATAACTGTAAGCATCTTGCTGACTCTGTCAACATGTTAATCTTAGTATAGAGAAACCTTGCAAAAATAATTCAACAGGCCTTCCAGGCTTCTAACCTACAAAAACTGAGGTAATAAACTTGTGTAGTCTTAAGCCTCTAAATTTGTGGTAATTCATTACAACATCAATACAGAACTAGTTCACTACTGTCAGGTTTTACATACGGCACTACACTGTTCAACTTGTGTTATAAAAGATGGAATTTTCAATGAGAACACATTCGGGAATATAGAGGCTTGGGCCAATGGTAGTGGTATTTTGAATTAGGGTGGTGGCAGTAAAGATATATTAATAGAAAAGTGGTTGAATTTGACAATTAGGAAGTAAGATCTAGGCAAGTAATCAAGTAGATATTCAAGGAGAGGAAAAGTGACATGTCCACAATTAGTCTTAGGTGTCAGGCTTAGGAAACAAGGGATTGCTGTTTTCAGTCAAAAAGAAGGGGCCACTCTAGGGAAAACAAGCTGAGAAGGAACTGTCTTCCCGTAACAGCAATATATTTAAAGAAGTGCTGTTTTTGTGAAAAAAAAAATATCAGTTTATCTTTGCAAGTTTACTTCTCCTGAACTACTCACCCAACATTCTTTATTTTGAACTACAGAAATGTTCCAATGCCTGTGTAAAATTTCAACCTCAGAAAATAACAGATTTGCCCTTGGTTCTCTACAAAAATTAGCAAACTCTTAAACTAATTTGCTCATTCAATCCTGAAATACACATCTGCAGACTAATTACTAGAAGAGATTAAATGTACTTTTAAAATATGCAGAATGGCATATTTATTCAGAGAAATTCCCCCATGTACCTTTACCTGTGGGAAATGTAATGGGAATCAACTCCCCAGTGCTGTTCATCATCCATGGTCCAATTTTCTGAGTTGAACAGTTCAGTGCTCTATCAAAACATGAGAGTATTTCACTTGGCTTGAATTCTAACACCATGTGTATATAGTACCTGTGTTATATACAATGTTTTATTCCACTCAGACACTTGGCTTGCTTTTGCCACTCTTTGCATGGAGGAGAGTGCTATAGAGGTAGGAGAGGGCAGAGTTGAAGAGAATGCTCACTGGAATTAGCTTCATTTTAATCATGCCTTCATTTTGTGGCTGTATGATTTGGGGAAGTAATCTCTCCATACTTCATTGATTAATGTATACAATGGTAATAAAAATAACCACTTCAAAATTTTCTTATTGAGTTTTGAATGAGTTAATACATGCCAACCTTTAGCACAGAACTTATCACCTAAACAACATTCAGAAATGTTATTTTAGCTATCATAAAAACAATCTAATGAAACCCACTTGATGAACAAATGAAGAAATTATAATGCAGTTAGGTAAAATGTCTTGCACATAGTCACCTGAACCCAGGTCTCCTGAATCTTAACCAAAGGCAATGGGATAGCATGCTGCTAGTCATTGCCTTGCTTGTGCTTAAGGCTGGCATGAATCACAATCACCTGAAGTGCTTACTAATGGACAGATTACTGGGCTTGACCCTCTGAGTTTCTGACAGTAGGTCTCCAAGAAGTTTCCAGAGAAGGTGATGCAGCTGGTCCAGGGACCACCTTGTGGGAATTGCTAAGCCTATGAAACAAAGGTCAGTTAAAAGGCTATTTTGAGTGTGTCAATGTCAAGGATTAAGTAAATGATTTTAGAAATGAAACAAATGAGAACTTGAACTATGAGAGGTCACAGATAGGGATGAATGTTGAGATCTCTATTTAGACAGCTAGGCAAATGCTGATGATACTCATTTAGATAATAAAACAGAAAAGATAAATGGTTTGGGAGGTGGTTGTGAGCTTCATTTGAGACGGACCAAAAGTAAAGTGCCAGAGCCTGGAAAACAGGATGTGCTAAAAAATCAGTTAAAAATTTGGATCTGAAACTTTGTCAAAAGAACCAAGCTGAAGTTAAAATCTATAGTTATGGTATTATTCTGTTCTCACACTGCTATAAAGATACCACCTGAAACAGTAATTTACAAAGATAGGAGGTTTAATTTACTCACAGTTCTTTATGGCTGAGGAAGCCTCAGCAAACTTACAATTATAGCAGAAGGTGAAGGGGAAACAAGACACCTCTTACATGGTGTCAGGTGAGAGGGGAACTCACAGGCGAAACTGCCACTTCAAAAAACCAGCATATCTCGTGAGAACTCCCTCACTTTCATGAGATCAGCATGGGGGAAACTGCCTTCATGATCCCATTACCTCCCCCCAGGTCCCTTTCTCAACACATAAGGATTACAGTTGGAGATGAGATTTGGGTGGGTACAGAGAGCCAAACCATATCAATCATATATATGATATCACAGAAAATGTGGAAATGAAAGAAACTGTGTATAAATTTAAAAAGAAAGATAAGAATAAGAACGCTGGTGTTGAATAGGGGAAGAAGGAGTAGAAACAATGGAAAAGACACAGTAATATTTGTCAGAAAGAAGAATTAGGAGCAAGTAGTGGGGTGGATGAGAAGAGAATTTCAAGAAAAGGTGGTCCTCATTAGCACAAGTTCACTTAAGATATTGGAAGTATATATATATACATAATATATATTTTCCATTTCTACCTCTCCAAGCTGGCAACAAAGTTAGTATCCAAGACACAGTTCATAGAGTACGAGCTCAATTTAAATAAAGCCACACAAAGAAGATATCCAGTCTCAGAAATGCAGACCCAGAAGTTTCATTTTTAATGTGAATTAGTGGAAGGCACAATTTGGGAGTCTAGTGGTCATGCCCATGATGCCATATCCTGGGCCAGACTAACAGAAAATATCATCATCTAATAATATACCAGGTAAAGGAGGACTGGAAGAGGTTTTGCAATTCTAATTCGGTGAAGAAAATTCAACAATTTCTTTGGTAGTATGCATTTTTATCCTGGATTAAGAAATAAATCCCTGGAAATTTAAGTGACCTCCCAAGCCCATAATTAAACAACATTCAGATATAGTCCTTTATATGTTTTTTTGTAATTTACTTTTAATGACTTTTGACATTTTTCTTGAGACAAAAATCTTTCTAATTGTTAACTACACATGCCCTAAGACGACAATAAATGAGCTTTGATGCATATAATCCACTTTGTAATTTTCGTTGGTATAGCTCAATAATAAATTTTGAGGTAATACGTTGTCTTTTTTTTTCCTTGAAGATGTTTTGTCTATTTTGGATAATTCATAATTCCATGTAAATTTTGAAATCAGCTTGATAATTTCTACAAAAATAAATCCTGCTGGGATTTTGATTGGTTTTTCATTTAATTTAAAGATTGATTTAAAAGTATAAAGATAATTGACATCTTTGTACTATTAGAACATCCAATCCATAAACATGGAGTACCTTGTTATTAAGTTACGTTTTAATTTTTTTCATAACTGTTCTATACTTTTCAGTGTACTGTTCTCAGGCACATTTTGTTAAATTTGTTTTTTATGTTTTAGAACATCATTGTAGTTTTAAATTTGTTTCATATTATTTATTCCTAATATATAGAAATCAAATTGATGTTTGTATACAATTGATTTTTGCATATTGACACCCTTCCCTGCAATATTACTAACTGCTATTATTAATTTCAGTATGTTTTTTTCTTCTCTTTTAGATTTCCTGGGATTTTGACATGCACAGTCATGTCACCTGCAAATAAAAACAATATTATGGCTTCCTCTCAAACTTTAATACCTTTAGTTTTCTTTCCTGCCTTATTGAACTAGGTAGCACTTCTGGTACAGTGTTGCCTAAGTACCTATTTTCTTATTATTGATCTTACAAGGAAAGTCTTGCTTATGTTGCCATTGTGTTAGCTGCAGGCTTTACAAAATACTGCTTCAGATGAAAGGAATTGTACTTCAATTCCTAGTTTCTTGAGAGATTTTATTTTGAAAGAGTTGTCATTTTGTCAGATTTTTATGCATATAGTTCAACTGTCATGTGACTTTTTAAAACCTATTAATATAGTTAACTATACTGAATGATTTTTCAGTGTTAATTGCATTTCTGGGATAAAAACTATTTGATTATATTCTCTGCATTTTTTATACATTGTGCAATCGATTTTCTATTATTTTAAACTTTTTTTCTTCTGAGACAGGGTCTCATTCTGTTGCTCAGGTTGGAGTGCAGTGGCATAATATCAGCTCACTGCAGCCTCAACCTCCTGGGCTCAGGTGATTCTCCCACCTCAGCCTCCTGAGTAGCTGAGATAAAGGTGCATGCCACCATGCCTGGCTAATCTTTTGTACTTTTAGTGGAGTCAGCGTTTTGCCATGTTGCCCAGACTGGTCTTCAACTCTTGGACTCAAACAATCCACCTGCCTCAGCCTCCCAAAATGCTAGGATTACAGGAGTGAGCCACCTCACCCAGTCAGCTTTTGTTTTCTTTTAGGTGTAGTCATAAGGGTTTTATGTCTGTAATTCTCATTTCCTGTAATGTCTTTGTCTGGTTTTAGTATCATGGATGAGTTGGCCAGTGTGCTTTCTCCTCTATTTTCTGAAACAGTGTGTGTAGGGTAGGCATTATTTCTTCATTACCGTTTAACACAATTCACGAGTGAAAGCACCTGGCTCTGAAATACGTTTTTTTTCTCCATGTGTTGGAAGTTATTTATTTTAATTGCAAATTCAATTTCTTCAATAGATACAGAGCTATTTCTATTTCCTGCTTCTAGTCAAGTCACTTTTGATAAGTTGTTTTAAAAAATTCTATTTCATATAACATTTGAACCTATTATCAAAAACTGTTTATAATATCCAATTATTTTCCTTATTATTCCTGAGAAACAATAAAATCTTTTATTTCCAATATTGGTAATTTATTATCTCTTTATTCCTTCACCTTAATGCTGGAGGTGTATCACCTTTAAATTATTTTCAAGAACAAACTTCAGTCCATTTTCTCTACTGCTTCTATGCTTTCTACTTTGTGGATTTCTGTTCTTGTTTTTTATTATTATTTCTTTTCATTAATTTATTGCGATTTTTCTTTGCTCTTCTTTTTCTACCTTCTTTAGATGGCAGCATAAATCACTGAATTTATATTTTTCTGCATTTTGAACAGTAATGTTAGCATTTAAAACAGCAATGTTCCCTCTGAGTACCACCCTAGTTGCAGCATTTCGCTTTTGATATACTGCATTTTAATCATCAGTTTATAATGTTTTAACTCCCTTTGCATATTTTAACATAATATTTTTAACTCCTTCTTCTTTGACTTATGGCTTACTTACAAGTGTGCTGCTAATGTCCAGATATTTGAAGTTTTATAAAATCTTATTGGTTATATGTTTTCAATTTAAGGCCATTTTGATCATGGAATATATTCCTGTATGATTTTTAAGCCTTTGAAATTTACTGGGACTTGTTTTAAGGCACAGACTAAAATCTACGTTACCAAAAAATGTCTGTGTTTTTGTTGGATACTGTACTTATTAAGTTAGAATGAGTCAAGTGACTTAGAGTGTTGGTTAAGACACTTAATTCTTACTGATTTCTTATATGCTTGTTCTATCACTTACAGAGGGTAATGTTAAATATTCAGTATTATTGTGCATATATTACCCTATAGTGTTGTTCTTTTTGTTTCATATATTTGGGGGGTTTCGAACAGTTTTATAGACACACAAGGTTTTCTATCTTCTTGATTAAATGACACTTTTATTATTATGTTGAACTTTATCTCTGATAGTACGCTTCATTTGAAGCCTGCATTTTCTGATATTGGTATAGCCTTACAAGCTTTGTCTTATTTAGTTTTCATATAAGTATAGTCATAAATCACATAGTGACATTTCAATTAATAACAGACTGCATAAATGACAATGGTCACATTAGATTATAATATGATATTTTTACCATATCTTTTCTATGTTTAGGTTCACAAGTACCATTGTGTCACAATTGCCTACAATATTCAGTAAAGGAATATGAGGTGCAGTTTTGTAGCCTAGGTATGAAGTAGGCTATATCATCTAGGTTTGTATAAAGTCACTCTCTGATGTTCACACAATAACCAAATCACCTACAAATACATTTCTTAGAACATATCCTCATTAGGCAACATATACTTACTTTGAACTTGCCTGTATCTTTGTATTGTATTTAAGGTGTGTTTCTTGTAAATAATCTGTATTTGGTTACGATAGACTTTAGAAAATAGCCCTCTAAATTCGTCCACAAAGATTCCCAGAACCTGTAAGTACGTTACCTTGCATGGCAAAAGAACTTGCATCTACAATTAAGGATCTCTCCAGATGGGGGAGACTGGCCAACCCGGTATTTCATCTCTGTTTGCCCTTTGTTTGTCTGTTTCTCCCTTTCTTGCTTGTTTGGGTGTATCAAGTATTTCATTTATTCTCTTTTATGTTCTTTATTGCTTTTATGGTTATACATGATATATAGCTTTAATTTTCATGATATTACTTCAAAAATATTCTACTACTTCATAAACAATGTAAGAAATTTACAAAGTGCTTCCAATTATTCTCCTCTGCCCTTTCTGCATTTTTCATGTATTTCACTTCTACCTACACTATAAAGCAAACAAGATATTATTTTATTTTTACTTTTTTTTTTTTTTTTTTTGAGATGGAGTCTTGCTCTGTCGCCAGGCTGGAATGCAGTGGCACAATTCCAGCTCACTGCAACCTCCGCCTCCTGCGAGAGCAGGAGAGTCCTTGGTAAAGTTTTCCTTTTAATAAAAATCAGTCCCCAGATCATTTTCTTTTCTAACAAAGAGCAGCCTGTAAAATCAAGCTGCAGACATAGATAAGCAAGCTGGAAGCTTGCACAGGCGAATGCCAGCAGTTGTGCCAATAGGAATATACTACCTGAGACTGGGCATGTTCAAAATGGCAGCTCCATTTTCTTTTCTTACCAGCCACATATGCAGTAAGCAGCAGACAAGATGGCACTGGCCAAGTGGAAAACTTGTTTGCATAATAAGATTAGGGTGGGGCTGCCGGATGGTGGCTAACGCCTGTAATCCCAACAGTTTGGGAGGCCCAGGCCAACAGATCACCTGAGGTCAGGAGTTCAAGACCAACTTGGCCAACATGGTGAAACCCCGTCTCTACTAAAAATATAAAAATTAGCCAGACACGGTGGTGTGTTCCTGTAATCCCAGCTACTGGGGAGGCAGAGGCAGGAGAATTGCTTGAATCCAAGAGGCATAGATTGCAGTGAGCGGAGATTGCACCACTATACTCCAGCCAGAGAAAGACTCTGCCTTAAATAAATAAATAAGATTGGAGTGGGGCAACCAGCCTTCCCCAGGCACCATATAAATGTCACACCTTATGGAACTAATCTGTGGGCCCTACGTAAATCAGACACTGCCTCCTTAAGCCTGCTTGTAACATCTTCTGCAGTCCAACTCACACCTGCCTTTTTCTTTTGAAGGCCTCCCTCTCACAAGAAAGAGCGAGCTGCTCTTCTCTATCCTTTCTTCTGCCTATTAAACCTTCCACTCCTTAACCCACCCACGTGTCCATGTCCTTATTCTTCTCAGCATGAGACACGATGAGCCCCAGGTATCTATGCCAGACAATAATGCTGCTTTAATGCTTCCTGAAACATTCTATATTCTAAATCTCCTTGTTTAACTTCATGAGAAAGTACTAAAGAGTTTTCCAAAGTGGTTGAACATTCTTGCATTACAACATTCTAACTATTAATCTATGTGAGTAGAGTAGTTCTATTTTCTTACCAACAGTTGAGGTTATGGGTCTTTTTATTATTAGTCACTCTAGAAGGCATGAAATTATATTCAATTTGAGTTCTCATTTGAATTTCTCTTATGGTTAATGATGCTGAGTACCTTTCCATGTGCTTATAGGTTATTCTCTTACAATCTTGTGTGAAGCATCTTTTCAAGTCAATTGTCCATTATGCATTAGATTCTGTGGATTTGAATCATTATTGATTTGTAGTTCATTACTCTTCGTCAAGGTCCATCATCGGAATCAGATATATGTATTGTGCTAATTTTTTCCAGTGTGGTTTAATGGTGTCATCTGATGAAGAGTTGTCAATTTTGACAATGTATAAAATGTGTATGTGTGTATATATATATACATTTTAACCCATTATACATAATTGTTTTCTTATAGTATTACTACCTTTTCTGTCCTATGAGAATTTTGCCTTCTTTAATGTTATGAGTATATTGGCCTTAGCTTTCTTCTAGAACTATGTTGTCCAATATTATAATCACCAGCAATATATGTCTGCTTAAGTCTTAGCATTAATTACATTTAAATGATATTAATATTCACTTTCTCTGTAACACTAGCCACATTTCAAGAGCTCAGTATCCACATGGTGGCTAGTAGTTACCATTTTGGACAGTGCAGATATAGAACATTCCAGTGATCACAGAAAGTTTTATTGCATAGTACTGTTGATAGAACAGTGTTCAGAGTGGGTGCTTTTATGCATAAGTCAATGGTCTTTCTTGAACTTACTGTGTGAAAAAGTTAGTGGGTCAAGGTTTAATTTTTATCACAGTCAGCTGTTTTAGTACTATTTCTTGAAAAATCTGTTCTCTATTTATTGAATCAAATTACCTTGGTATATTTCTAAAAATCAATTGCTCATTTATATGCAGAATTATTTTGCTATTTTGATCTAGTTTTCTATTCTTATGTCAACACCATTTGGGCTTGATTACTATAAATGGAGGCTATGTATTGAATTTAGAAGGTATGTGTCTCCACCATTTTCAGGATTGTTTTGGCTCTTGATCCTTTATATTACTGTATATTAAAACTTTATCAATTTCTTTTAAAAACTCTTTCAAATTGTTAAATTTGAAAATGAAATGACATCTTAACAATACTAAGCCTCCTAAACTAAGAACATTTTACATTACTTAATTTATTTAGATCATCTTTAATTTTACTCTGCAATGTTTTATGGTTTAAGCCTAAAGATTTTCAATAAATTTATTCACGTGTTTTGTAATTTTTGATGCTTTTGTAATGAGTATTTTATAAATTTTATTTTCAGTTGTTTTTGGCTTATATATCTAAATGAAATTGAACATATACCCTGAGATCTTACTAATCTCCCTCAATAGTTTTAATAATTGTTTTGCAGGTTCCTTGGTATGTTTTATATTGCAACAATGCATTCTGCAAATTATAAAGCTTTAGTTTGTTTATAAATGTTCCATAATTTTTAAAACCTTCTATTGCATATTAGACTATTTGAAACTGCTAGTAAAAAAGATAGAAGTAATGTGTTATCTGTAAATGTTTCATGATAACTTAGATTGAGAGAGTTGTTTTGTTTTTAGTTTGAGAATTAAATTTTCCTTGCATTTCTAGAATTGAAATTGACCACTCTTGGTTTTGTGTGTACGTGTGTGTGTATTCTAGAGTATACTCCATGTGGTGATGTATATCTACACACATGAGGACACATGTGTACCACATATATGCATGTATATGTGTATACACAATTTGGCTTTGATTTGATCATATTTTGACAAGTTTTTATGTAAGTTTATGAGGAATAGTTGTCATATTTTTCTTCTTGTAGAATCTTTGTCAAGTTTTGTATCAGAGTTTTTATGCAGGCCTCATTAAATGAGTTGGGAGATATTTTCATATTCTCTATTTTCTAAACCTATTTGTAGAACTTTGGTATTATTTCTTCCTTAAATAGTTGATAAATTTTACCAGTTAATCTTAGAATTTTCCTCACATAAAAATTACATAGCAACTTTAAAATTTTTAAATATTTCCTTATTCAGATTCTCTATTTCTTTGATGTTGGCAAATTGTAGTTTTCTTTCTTTCTTTTTTTTTTTTGAGATAGAGTTTCCCAGGCCGGAGTGCTATCTCAGCTCACTGCAACCTCCGCCTCCCAGGTTCAAGCAATTCTCCTGCCTCAGCCTCCTTAGTAGCTGAGATTACAGGCATGCACCACCACACCCAGCTAATTTTGTATTTTTAGTAGAGAAGGGGTTTCACCATGTTGGTCAGACTGGTCTTAAACTTCCAACCTCAGGCGATCCACCCGTCTTGGCCTCCCAAAGTGCTTGGATTACAGGCATGAGCCACCACGCCAGGCCAGCAAATTGTAGTTTTCAGAAGTTTTAAACAGTGAATCAAAATTGTTGAATTTATTGATATAAAGTGGATATTCCTTCAGATATCTGTAGTTTTGTTGTGATATACCCTCTTTAATTCCTGATCTGGATAATTTATGTGTTCTCTTTTCCCTTGATCACTGTGTAAAAATTTTATGCATCTTGTAAAAAATACTATTGATCTTTACAAAGAACAAGTCTTAGGTTCTTAATGTTCATTAATGTTTTCTATTATGTAAATTGCTCTTCTTATCTGTTACTTTCTTTCTTTTTACTTCAGATTAAAGTTACTCTTTATTTTTTAGCTTCTGAAAGCCGATACTTAGATTCTTTATTTTAACATTTTTTATTTTCTAATACAAGTATTTAAAGCTATCAAGTAATCTTTAAATACTAAAAATTTAAATATGTTTTATTTTTACTCAGTTTAGTGCATTTAAAAAAATTTTTTTTGCTAATTTCTTTTTTTTTGCTATAACATGAGTTATTTATTTGGCAACATTAATTTTTTTTTTTTTTGAGATGGAGTCCCACTCTGTTGCCCAGGCTGGAGTGCAATGCTGTGATCTTGGCCCACTGCAACCTCCACCTCCCGGGTTCTAACGATTCTCCTATCTCAGTCTCCCAAGTAGCTGGGATTACAGGTGCCTGCCACCACTTCCGGCTAATTTTTGTATTTTTAGTAGAGATGGGGTTTCACCATGTTGGCCAGGCTGGTCTCAAACTCCTGACCTCAGGTGATCCACCTCAGCCTCCCAAAGTGCTGAGATTACAGGCATGAGCCACCATGCCCAGCCCTAATTTTTTAAAAATTAAATATATAAGATTTCTACATAAGTTATTGTTTATGATTTAATTCTATTGTATTCTATATAAGTCATATAATACCACCTTCCTTCTGGGACTCAAGTTGCATGTATGTTAGTCTGCTTAATATTGTTCCAAAGGTAATTTAGGGTTTTATTATTTTAAAAAAATTACTTAGTGTCCCATCAGATTACACATTATTTACGTTGATCTCTCTCCAAGTTCACGGATTCTCTCTTTGTCATACAATGAAATTCCATTTCAGATTTTATATTTTTCCACTCTCGAGGTTTGTTTTATTTTAGTTTTCATTTCTTTGTGATTTTCTAACTTTCATCCTTTATGACTAGGTTTTCCTATAAGTTCTACAACATATTCATGACGGTTACTTTAAAGTGGCTTTTTTTTTCCAGCTAAACTTAACTTCTGAATGTTTTAGAGATTGGTTCCTATCATTTGATATTTGTTTCTTGATTATGAAGCATCTTCTTCTGCATCTCATTTCTATCCGTGTGGTGTGTGTGTGTCTAATGATTTATTTTATGCTAAATATTGAAATACTTTGTAGAAGTTCTCAATTATATTGTTTCCTTTAAAGAGCATTATGCTGTTATATTCTGGCAGACAACTGTATACCTGGCCAATTCCTTTGGTCCTCAAGGCTTTTTTGTTTTATGTTAGCACTGTGAGGGTCTTCCTTGTCCTCCTCCACTTAGCAAAACTTTCTCTCTCCTTGGGTTTCTCGACCTTGCACCACAGTGGGGGAAGTGCAGCCAATCAGAAAACAGGGCAAACAGGCTCAACTCCTGAGTTTCTTCCTTCTCAAGAATTATAGATATATGCTGCCTGCTTCTCCATGCATGAAAACAGTTGTTTCATGTTTTCTTCCATTATATAGCATTTGTGCCAGAACTGCAGGTAAGGTACAAGTTACTTTGCAGCTAGGGGTTAAAGTCTTCCCCAAGCAGACATTTGACTTCAAATCACAGGGTTTTCCATTATACATTACAAGCATTGTGATTATCTGAGCCTTTTCCATGTCCTATATTACACTTGTAATGTCTGATGTTCTGTTAAAAAAATTCTAAACATTATTTAGGGCTAACTTTTAATATTATCTCGCTCATAGCCTATAAACCACACTTGGCTTCTATCATTAAACTTTCACTTCCTACATACCAACTTAAGGCATTTCTCTCTTCATATCTTAGGTGAGACTTGTGTTAAACTCCAATATAGGTTGCAAATACTTTCAGATAAAAGGTTGAGATGGACCAGGTATGGTGGTCCATGCTTGTAATCCTAGCATTTTCGAGGCCAAGGCCAGCAGATTGCCTGAGGCAAGAGTTTGAGACCAGCCTGGGCAACATGTCAAAACTCTACTAAAACTACGAGAAGGAGAAAGGAGAGAGAAAGGAGAAGGAGAAAGAAGGAGAAGGAGAAGGAGAAGGAGAAAGAAATTAGTCAGGTGTGGAATGTCACATGCCTATAGTCCCAGCTACTACTTGGGAGGCTGAGACCCAAGAATCGCTTGAACCTCGGAGGTGGAATTTGCAGTGTGTGGAGACTGTGCCTTTCTGATTTTGTTTGTTGTTGTTGTTTGTTTGTTTGTTTTGTTTTGATGGAGTCTCGCTCTTGTTGCCCAGGCTGGAGTGCAATGGCACGATCTCGGCTCGCCACAAACTCGGCCTCCTGGGTTCAAGTGATTCTACTGCCTTAGCCTCCCGAGTTGCTGGGATTACAGGTGCCCGCCACCATGCCCAGCTAACATTTTGTATTTTTAGTAGCGACAGTGTTTCACTATGTTGGTCAGGCTAGTCTCGAACTCCTGCCCTCAGGAGATCCACCTGCCTTGGCCTCCAAAAGTGCTATCATTACAGGCATGAACCACCGCACCTGGCCGATTCTACCTTTCTGAAGCAATATCTACATGTAAAAATTTGGCAGCTCTCTATATCAGGCCCAAGGCCCTAGTGGGTCAAGGGTTTGTCCTATAGCTCAAATTGTTAAAACCTGTTTTAGAGCTCTGGAGATTTCTCTTTTACTGTTTCTCCATACCCAGGAGCTCCTCTCAGCTCTCAGCTGGTTCCTGACTAGGCAAACTGCTTTGACCCCTCTCTTTACTTACATCTGACACTTACTATCTCTTCTCCGATGAATTCAAGCATTCTTTCCTAGAAGATATGTACAGGATATGAATATCTACTTACTATTCTGGTTCTTCTCCATGTTGGAGGCACGTACTACCTGTGCCTAGTCAGCCATCCTGGTGTCTTCTCCAGTAGTTCACTGCTGTGGGAGGAACACCAAAGTAACATGACAAAAGGCTTAGATAAAGGAAGGAGTAAAGGTTTGGGACAGTAATGAAATCTACTACAAGGATCCAAATACATCTCAATGCTGTGGAATAGCATTAAATTCTATGGAATATCAAGAAAATTAAGGTCATTTCAGATTAGGCTATGACATAGATGCTGGAACTTTGAAATAGTTCTGGAACAAGACAAAAAAGGTAGCCTGTTGTCTCCTTTGTGGAAACCAAAATATTTCTTTTTCTTTTTTCATTGAAACCAAAATTACACCTTTAAGATGACTAGCAGTTTCTACCTTGGCCTATCCAAACCTGAAGCCACCATATAAGAAGTAAGACTAGGATTCAGGAAAGACCACATAGAGATGCCCTGAGAACCCTCTAAAAGAAAGAAGGGGTCAGTTAGCCCAGGGTTTCAGCAATCTACACCAAAGCATCAGGCTTTCCAGACCAAATCAGCTACCAGATTAATACCACTGGGTAAAGCAACATGAGGCAGAAGAACTGGGCAACTTTGTGCTAATTCCTGACACATAAAAATGTGAAGTATAACATCACAGTTGTTTTCATCCACTAATTCTGTGGGTAGACTGTTATGTAGCAACAAATAATAAGAGCAGAATTTGGTTCCAGGAAATGGGATGCTGTTCTAACAGAAAACAAGACTGTGTGACATTGGCTTTGAAACAAGTTGCAGAATGAGAGCTGGAAGACACTCAAAGAGACTCAGTGCAAGTTGGAAGGGCCTTATGGAGACTGCTGGGGAAGGCTTGGAGAACATAAGGGCAATGCTATTGGAGGCTGGAGAAAAAAAAATAGGTCTATTCTTATGTTGTGACAGAAGCAAAACCATTGCCTATGGGAACTTGGAAAATATAAAAGATGCTTTATATGCTTCTGAGTTGATGGAAAAAATTTTCTAAGCAACATACAGAAAGTTTTAACTCACTTTTTTCTAGCTACCTATGAGCAGAGAGATACAAGAAAAAGAGATGAGGAAACAAATTTTGGTTTTTGAACAAAATTTATAAAGAATGTAGAACGCCCAAGGTGGTCTTTCTAACTCGCAGAAGGCTCTCAAGGGAGGATTGGCCTCAAGGCAAAGTTCAAACCCAGATCAATAAAATTTGATCTCAGGGTAAAAGTAAAGTCAGAGGGATGGCTAAGAAACCTTTACTAAGACCTAAGAAAGATTCAGCTTTCTAAGAATATTAAGAATAGGCTGTATTAATCCAATTTCACTCTGCTATAAAGAAATACCTGAGACTGGGCAATTTACAAAGAAGAGAGGTTTAATTGGCTCATGGTTCTGCAGGCCGTACAGGAAGCACGGCCAGGAGCCCTCAGGAAACTTACAACATGGTGGAAGGCAAAGAGGAAGCTGGCACATCTTACATGGCCAGAGCAGGAGGAGGAGAGCAAGGTGGGGGTGCCACACATTGTTTTTTCTTTAAGTTCTGGGGCACATGTGCAGATCTTGCAGAATTGTTACATAGGTACACACATGCTGTGGTGGTTTGCTGCATCCATCCCCCCGTCACCTACATTAGGTATTTCTCCTAATGTTATCCCTCCCCAATCTCCCCCACCTCCTGCTATCCCTTCCCTAGCCCTTCATCCCCCAACAGACCCCAGTGTGTTATGTTCCCCTCCCTGTGTCCAGGTGTTCTCATTGTTCAACACCCACTTATGAGTGAGAATATGCTGTGTTTCATTTTCTGTTCTTGTGTCAGTTTGCTGAGAATGATTGTTTCCAGTCTCATCCATGTCCCTGCAAAGGACATGAACTCATCCTTTTTATGGCTGCATAATATTCAATGGTGTATATGTGCCATATATTTTTTTAAATCCAGTCTGTCTTTGATGGGGATTTGTGATGGTTCCAAGTCTTTGCTATTGTAAACAGTGCCACAATGAACATACTTGTACATGTGTGTTTATAATAGATCAATTTATAAACCTTTGGGCATATACCCAGTAATGGGATTGCTGGGTCAA
The DNA here is from genome assembly GCA_036589455.1 of Ateles fusciceps. NCBI lineage: Eukaryota > Metazoa > Chordata > Mammalia > Primates > Atelidae > Ateles > Ateles fusciceps. Next base: position 1,096,568 of record JAZHEH010000276.1, read on the forward strand.
ATGGATTTTCCATTTCTAGGTCCTTGAGGAAGCACCACACCGTCTTCCACAATGGTTGAACTAATTTACACTCCCACCAACAGTGTAAAAGCTTTCCTATTTCTCCACATCCTCTCCAGCATCTGTTGTCTCCAGATTTTTTAATGATCACTATTCTAACTGGCGTAAGATGGTACCTCAATGTGGTTTTGATTTGCATTTCTCTAATGACCAGTGATGATGACCATTTTTTCATGTTTTTTGGCCACATAACTGTCTTCTTTTGAAAACTGTTCATATACTTTGCCCACTTTTTGATGGGGTTGTTTTTTTCTTGTAAATTTGTTTTACTTCTTTGTAGATTCTGGATATTAGCCCTTTGTCAGACGGTAGATTACAAACATTTTTACCCATTCTGTTGGTTGCTGGTTCACTCTAATGCTTGTTTCTTTTGCTCTACAGAAGTTATGAAGTTTAATTAGATCCCATTTGTCTATTTTGGCTTTTGTTGCCAATGCTTTTGGTGTTTTAGTCATGAGGTCCTTGCCTATGTGTATGTCTTGAATGGTTTCACCTAGGTTTTCTTCTAGGGATTTTATGGTTTCAGATCTTATGTTTAAATCTTTACTGCATCTGGAGTAAATTTTAGTGTAAGGTGTTAGGAAGGGGTCCAGTTTCTGCTTTCTGCACATGGCTAGCTAGTTTTCCCAACACCACTTATTAAACAGGGAATCCTTTCCCCCATTGCTGGTTTTCGTAGGTTTGTCAATGATCAGATGGCTGTAGATGTGCAGTGTTGCTGCCGAGGCCTCTGTTCTGTTCCATTGGTCTATACTCTGTTTTGGTACCACAACCATGCTGTTTTGATTACTATAGGCTTGTAGTATACTATGAAGTCAGGTAGCATGATGCCTCCAGCTTTGTTATTTTTGGTTAGGATTGTCCTGGCTATGCAGGCTCTTTTTTTGGATCCATATAAAGTTTAAGGTGGTTATTTCCAGTTCTGCGAGGAAGGTCAATGGTAATTTGTTGGGGATAGCATTGAATCTATAAATTACTTTGGGCAGTATGGCCATTTTCACTAAATTGATTCTTCCTAACCACGAGCATGGAATGTTTTTCTAATTGTTTGTATCCTCTCTTATTTCCTTGAGCAGTGGTTTGTAGTTCTCCTTGAAGAGGTCCTTCCTGTCCCTCGTTAGTTGTATTCCTAGGTATTTTATTCTCTTTGTAGCAATTGTGAATGGGAGTTTGCTCTTGATTTGGCTCTCTGTCTGTTATTGGTGTATAGGAATGTTTGTGATTTTTGCACATTAATTTTGTATCCTGAGACTTTGTTGAAGTTGCTTATCAGCTTAAGTAGATTTTGCGCTGAGACGATGGGGTCTTCTAAATATACAAACATGTTGTCTGCAAATAGTAACAATTTGACTTCCTCTTTTCCTAACTGAATACCCTTTATTTCTTCTCCTTGCCTGATTGCTCTGGCTAGAACTTTCAATACTATGTTGAATAGGAGTGGTGATAGAGGGCACCCTTGTCTAGTGCCCGTTTTCAAAGGGAATGTTTCCCATTTTTGCCCATTCAGTATGATATTGGCTGTGGGTTTGCCATAAATACCTTTAATTATTTTGAGATATGTTCCATCGATACCTAGTTTATTAAAAGTTTTTAGCATAAAGGGCTGTTGAATTTTGTCGAAGGCCTTCTCTGCATCTATTGAGATAATCATGTGGTTTTTGTCTTTGGATCTGTTTATGTGATGGATTACGTTTATAACAACATTTGCATATGTTGAACCATCCTTGCATCCCCCAGGATAAAGCCCACTTGATCATGATGGATAAGCTGTTTGATGTGCTGTTTCATTTGGTTTGCCAGTATTTTATTGAAGATTTTCATCATGGATATTGGCCTGAAATTTTCTTTTTTAGTTGTATCTCTGCCAGGTTTTGGTATCAGGATGATGTTGGTCTCGTAAAACGAGTTAGGGAGGATTCTCTCTTTGTGTTGTTTGGAATAATTTCAGAAGGAATGGTACCAGCTCCTCTTTGTATGTCTGGTAAAATTCGGCTCTGAACCCTTCTGGACCTGGACTTTCTTTGGTTAGTAGGCTATTAATTGCTGCCTCTACTTTCAGACCTTGTTGTTGGTTTATTCCGGGATTCGACTTCTTTCTGATTTAGTCTTGGGAGGGAGTAAATGTCCAGGAATTTATCCATTTCTTCTAGATTTACCTGGTTTATGTGCATAGAGTTGTTTGTAGTAATCTCTGATAATAGTTTGTATTTCTGTGGAATCTATGGTGATATCCCCTGTATCATTTTTTATTGCATCTATTCAATTCTTCTCTCCTTTCTTTTTTATTAGTCTGGCCAGTGGTATATCTATTTTGTTGATCTTTTAAAAAAAAACAGCTCTAGGATTTATTGATTTTTTGAAGAGTTTTTTGTGTCTCTGTCTCCTTCAGTTCGGCTCTGATCTTAGTTATTTCTTGTGTTCTGCTAGCTTTTGAATTTGTTTGATCCTGCTCCTCTAACTCTTTTAATTTTGATGATAGGGGATCAATTTTAGATCTTGCCTCGTTTCTCATATGGGCATTTAGTGCTATAAATTTCCTTCCAGACACTGCTTTAAATGTGTCCCAGAGATTCTGGTATGTTGTGTCTTCGTTCTCATTGGTTTTGAAGAACATCTTTATTTCTGCCTTCATTTCATTATTTATCCAGTAGGCATTCAGGAGCAGGTTGTTCAGTTTCCATGTAGTTGTGCAGTTTTGAGTTAATTTCTTAATCCTGAGCTCTAATTTGATTGCACTGTGGTCTGAGAGACTCGTTGTTATGATTTCTGTTCTCTTGCATTTGCTGAGGAGTGATTTACTTCCAATTATGTGGTCAATTTTAGAGTAAGTGTGAAGTGGTGCTGAGAAGAATGTATATTCTGTGGATTTGGAGTGGAGAGTTCTGTAGATGTCTATTAGGTCCCCTTGGTCCAGATCTGGATTCCAGTCCTGGATATCCTTGTTAATTTTCTTTCTCATTGATCTGTCTAATATTGACATGGAGTGCTAAAATCTCCCACTACTATTGGCCACACGCTTTTAAACAACAGATCTCATGAAAACTCTATCACAAGAACAGCACCAAATGGGGAAATCTGCCCTGATAATCCAATCACTTCCCACCAGGCCCCACCTCCAACATTGGGTATTATAATTTAACTTGAGATTTGTAGAGGGACACAGATCTGAACTATATCATATGCCTTGAAGATGGTGTCAGTTATAAAAGAGGGCTTCTAAGAATATTATGCAAAATATCCCTGTTATGAATTGAATTGTATTCCTCCACCCAAATTCATATGTAGAAGTCCTAACCCCTGGTACCTCAGAATGTGACTTTATTTTGAGATAAGTTATTCACCAAGTTAAAATGACATTATTATGGTAGGCCTTATTCCGTTATGATTAGCAGTCTTATTAAAGAAGAAAATTGGAGATAGATACACAGGAAGAATACCATGTCAGCATCAGAGCAGTGATGGAGGTGAGGCATGTAGAAGCCAAGGAAGCCACAGATTGCCTGTAAACCACCAAAAGCCAGGGAAAGGTACAGACTCTTCCTCTCAGCCTTCATAAGGAACTAAGCCTGCTGACATCTTGGACTTCTGGCCTCCAGAACTGTTAGGAAAGTTTCTGTTTTCTAAGCCACCCAGTTTGTGGGACTTTGCCATCGCAGCCCCAGAAAATTGATAGATTTCCATATCAGCCTGTGAGGGACCCTAGGATAAGAAACACTATCTGAGAGATTTGTGAGTGTGGTTTTGTTCAATGGAGTGAAGAATAATTTGACAAAAAGGAAACCAATTTTTTTTTTTTGAGATGGAATCTTGCTCTGTCGCCCAGTCTGTATTGCAGTGGCACAGTCTCGGCTCACTGCAACCTCTGCCTCCCAGGTTCAAGTGATTCTCCTGCCTCAGCCTCCTGAGTAGCTGGGACTACAGGTATGCACCACCACACCAGGCTAATTTTTGTATTTTTGATAGAGACGGCATTTCACCATGTTGGTCAGGCTGAATCTGAACTCCTGATCTCAGGTGATCCACCCATCTCAGCCTCCCACAGTGCAGGGATTACTGGTGTGAGCCACCACTCCTGGCCCAATATATATATTTTTAATTACTTAGACTGAAAGGGATAGAGACAAAACAAACAAAAAGAAGGTCCTCCTGGAATACCAGGGACAAGTAAGCCGAGAGGTCTACTCAGCTATAAATATCAGCCACTTTTTGTGAAAAAAGATGGCTGACTTACAGGGTGGGGACAAAAGCCACAGAGAATCATATTCAGTGAGCAGACTCCTAATACAAATGAACACTGAACACTTTGTGAGTAGAGCTCAGAAGGAAATAAGGGGCATATTATTGGAAAGTGAAGGCACTGGGGCCCCTTCTACATAATTTCAGAAAGCTTAGTAAAATTGTGTCCTGCAGTTGACAGCGGAAGTCAAAAGTGATAAATTTAAATATATAGCTAAGGAGATTTCCAAGTAAAGTGTTGAAAGTTCTACCTGATTTCTTTTATTGCCACTTAAGGTAAAATGTTAGAGGAGGGGAGAGGCACAAATTGAAGAAATAATTGTTAAACAAAAAGGAAACGGGCCTTTATTATTTTAAAAATTTTAAGGCTCTCTAGATAATAAAAATGCTAGGAATAAATAAAAAAGTAAGAAAATTATCACTGGTAGGGACATTGGTAGGGACACCTGGAAAGCTGGACTCAGTTATGTTCTTCCATTTTTCATGTAGCCCCAGGGCACCTCCAGTTTGTCTTCCCAGTATAGTAGTCAGACTTACTTGATGGATCTTACATGGCTTCAAGGTATCTTCTCTTATTAGGCTTGAGTAGAGCAAAAGGGAAGTTGCTAGTCCTTTTAAAAACTAGGCGGGTATCTGGCTGTATTAATTTTCACTGTAACATAACAAATCCCACCATATTCACAAGTCCAATCACAGTCAAGAGGATGAAATTATACAGAGTTTATACACAAGGGGGCAGGAATTATAGAGGCCACCTTTCTGGCCAACTGCCAAGGTGGTCTCTATAATTCCCGCCCATGGCCCCCAATCATTCATATCCCCCCCAAAATGAGAAATACAGTTATCCACCCCTCTCTAAAGATTCTCAAGAGTATTAGAACATTAGAGTGTCAGCTCAACATTTAAGAACTCAGCATTCAAGTCTTCTAAATCAGGTGAAGATGAAACTCCTAGATATAATCCATTACGTCCAGGTTCTGGGAATATTTTCTCTACTTCTGTAGACTTGGGAAACTAAAGAAACAAGTTATCTTCCCCTAATTCCTCAAACATAAGATTGGGAAACAACAATATGAAACCCCAAGTTTCTCTTCAAAGAATCAATGTCAGTATGTTCAGCTCTCTTATTCTTTAATTCTCTGTTTTAAAGTTTAACTTCCTTGTAGTTTTAGTAAACACCCTTTTTCCACCAGTTCTAATCAATAGTTCACATCTGTTCCCCCAGTCCCCTGCCCTGTCCTGACTCACCCCAGTCACCTGCTCTGGTCATGTGCTCTAGTCACCTGCTTTGACCCCTGCTTACCTGCTCTGACCTGCCCTTAACCATCCTGTTCTGACTTACCCATAACCATCCTTCCCACCAAACTACCCACCCCGCCACTCTGGCTTGTACCCCTGCTCTCTTTAAAATAGCCAATCAGAATTAGACTATACTGTGCCGTCTAACCCTAGCCAATAGGGGAATGACACAGCAGTAGGGGCAACCTCTGTCAGGCATAAGTACCCCTTCTCCTCCTTGTCCAGGTGTGTGCTTGCCATTGTCTGTGAGCCACGCCCTTCTATAGATGTAAATTGCCTTGCTGAGGAAATTTATATTCGAGTGCTACTTCTTTTGCGGCATCCAGAATTCTACTTATGACAAGCCTCCAGCTGAATGCCACCAAATAACAATGGTCAGTACTACATGGAGCAGAAAAATTGGTCAGCCATGTCCTGCTAAAATTACTAACCCAAAACATTATGAGAAAAAATAAGAGTTTTTGATAAAGTCACTAAATTTGGGAGAAGTTTGTTATACAGAATGAATACTTTGAAAGGGGTTATTTATAGAAATTTGAGTGTGGTGGGATAACAAGGAATAAAGTCACAGTTGAAACTAGTGAGCAGCAGATTTGTAAAATGACTATGCTGAAGAGATGAGGGAAGGAAGAGTTAGTATAACCATTTAGGTAGTTGTTAATAGGAGACCAGCTTGAAAGAAGCTCTTATATGGAGGTTAAAGAACATGGTCAATCCATGGAGGAAATCATTGGAGTAAAAATCTAGGATGGGCACAGTGGGTCTTGCCTGCAACCCCAGCACTTTGGGAGGCCAAGGTGGGTGGATCACTTAAGGTCAGGAGTCTGAGACCAGCCAGGCCAACATGGTGAAACCCTGTCTTTACTAAAAATAGAAAAACTAGTCAAGTGTTGTGGCGGGTACCTGTTATTCAAGCTACTTGGGAGGCCACGGCCAGAAAATCACTTGAATCTGGGAGGTGGAGGTTGCAGTGAGCTGACATCACACCATTGCACTCCAACCTGGGTGACAGAGCAAGACTCTGTCTCAAAAAAAAAAAATCAGACCTTATTCTCCTTTCTCTGTCTGATCTCCTGCATGGTTTCCAATTCATCAAAGATTTCCAGAAAGCACAGTTTATAAAAGTTCCTAGCTGTAATTTGTACAAGTTAGCCTTCTGGAGCAGAAAGCATGATAGAGATAAATAGACAGCAGATCTGATAAAAGATAAGGAAGATAGTCATCCCAACTGTATTTTCTGCTGTGATGGTGGTAGTCATAGTGTGTACAAGACACCAAAGGCCAATGAATGCATCTCAGGGACTGAGAATTTCTGCTGGCTTTCTTGAGAATCTATTGCTTGGAAGATAGGTAAGACTTCTATAAACAAGAATGAGGGAGAAGACAATTTCTAGAGGGAGAGCAGCTGGAAAAGTCACAGAAAAAAATAAAAATACCAAATTATTTATTGTAGCTCTATCTGGGTAATTAGAGCAGAGCAATTAGCAATAGCATTTACCACAACACATCATTACTATTTTTGTTTATTGCTAAACCGCTTATTGATGAAATAGGTTAAGTGTCAGTTTTTCAACAATCTACCATGTCCCATCTGTTATGTAATTGTTATTTTCAAAGTTTGAGTTTCTGCAAATGGAATCATTAAGGGACACTGTCTTGTACTTGCTCCAGTACACATTTTTTCTATCCACCTCTCTTTTATAAATGGTTTATTTGCAAGTCAACATCTGTAAAAGGGAAAGAAAGGCACAGTGGAACACAAGGGGACAGAAAGTTGAGCTGTGATCAGAGATCCAGGTAAAGGTTGAGGAATAAATTATTTCCCTGAATATTTCCAGCAAAATAGCACTTGTTATGAGTTGTTTGTTAGGTCTTGTATTCTTGAGATGCTCCAATTACTGAGCAGGATGGCAGGTCCATTGTCACAACTGCTGAGCTCATGAAGTAACGCAAATAATATATCTGTAAAATGAATGCTGCAATCACAAATTAATTACATTCTCTTTCAGAAGATAAAAGTTAGAAAAAAATTGCTTTTCTCCACCAGGATACTAGTGTGGCAGGAACACAACAGGAGGTGTCTAATTTGTTGAACCACAGGTATGAAAAAATGGATCTGTGTTTGCAAATATTTCACTTTACATGCAACGTTCAATAAAAGCCGGTAAAGGCTTTACATCCTGCCAGATTCAATAAATGCTTCTGTCTAGTGTTTATGGTCAGATGGAAAAAAAGCACTGGGTTGCTTATCTGTTTAGGGGCTATTTTCTGTCATCTTCTCCCAGCTGCTGTGAGTTTCCATTGGCAAGAAGTCAAAAATATGGCATAAATTTATTTGTAGAACAAAACAACTACAAAAGGCCTGGCCTATTAACACAATGACTATGATTGCGCTCTTAAGAAGCAAACTGGGGTTTTATAGGATTTTTGCTAAATTTTAGCTGACAGAGCCAAAAAAATCCATGTATTGTACCCAGAGAAAAGTGTTTTATTTTTTATGCATTTCCTCAGATGTAAACATTGCTTATCTGTCCAGAAATTTAGAACACTCATGCCATTTATCATTAGAAAGAACAGCATGCTTTCATCACTCCCATCATTCTAAGGCAAGAGCAATGACTTACTTTGTATTAATTTGGAATGACACAGCTACAGATTGATTTCTTTCTTCTGGTAAACAAATTCAACCACAGAGAATACACAAGGTACCAAGTGAAAGTTCATTTTCAAATGCTTCCACACAAGTTATCCCTCACTTTTCTCCAAAAATCCCTGTTTTCACTTGGTGTGAGTGACAAAAGACAGATCTGAGTAGCCCTGGAGGCTTGTTTCCACCATCTTCATGGTGTTTATTCAGCTCAGCAGGTTTTGGCAAACTCCAAAGGTTGAGGTTTACGTCAACCAACGAGCTCCAGAAATTCCTGGTTTCTAATGAGACCAGTTATTCCACTGAGGAGCTTTCATTGTGTTCTATTATTTGACTAGATGTTCCAAGTAACCCCTTTCAACCTTTTAAAAAATAGACAGGTTTAGGCGATAAATTGCCTCTCCTGAGACCCTTGCCTGTGAGATATCAATGATAGAACTAGACAGGCAGCTCTTTGGGACCCTCTGCCTATCAGCTTTCCCCAGTAAACCTTACTTTGCATTTACATTGTGTGGCATAAGGTGCATGTAGTCTGCGTGAAATATGTATTTTGTCAAACATTTTCATACCATTTGTATGTTCATATCTCCTATATATGTATATATTTACATATGGACATACAGTTTTCTCCCTGTATCCATAAGGAATCATTTTAGCACCTCATACAGATATCAAAATTCATGAATGAATGCTCGTTTCTGATATAAAATGATGTAGTATTTGCATGTAACTTAAACACATTCTTTTGTATACTTATTTCTAGATTACTTATGCTATCTAATACAATGTAGGTGGTATGTAAATAACTGTTATACCGTAATATTTAGGAAACAATTATAAGTGAAAAAGTCTGGACATGTTGAGTACAGATGTAATTTTTAATTTTTTTCCAAATTTCTTCAATGTGTGATTGGTTCACTCCATGGAAACAGAACTCATGAATAAAGAGCACTGGCTGTATATACTTTTATGTTACTATGATTTTATTCTTCATACACATAAAATGAATATAATTTATACTCCTACCAGCTATGTACTGGAGTATCCTTTGACATCCACACTAACTGGCACCATGTTACTTTATATTTTTTTCCAACCTGATGGGAAGATACACACACATTTTTTTTTTTTTTACATTAACCTGGTGTCATCTGAAGAATTATGCTGTTTATACATTTAAAAAGGACAACTTTATTTCTCATAAATTGTTGAAGCCTGCAGGGTGGCCATTCTGACAGGCTAGGAAGCATAACCTTTGTCCAGACGCCAGAAACAGACACTTGGAGGTAGGATCAAAGGGAAAAGAAATTTATGCTGGGCAGGGTGACTGAATAGACATATTTAAAAAGCTACAGGAAAAGTCATAAATATTTATGAGAGGAGAAACATGCACATCTGTAATTGGTTTCATACCCCTTCATGGGTCCCATGTACAAACAATGGCAGCATTAGCATGATCCCAGGTTGGAGTGTTCAGCCCTCTATGTCAAAAGGCAAAGTAAAGGACATGAAAACCCTCACTGCACATTCTCAGTGAACTGGCCAGAACTGTTCCACGGTCAGTGATCTCTTATCAGGCAATAAAGGAGAAGCAATGTCAGATGGTTGATTGATAGGAGTGGTGGAGTATTTTGAAAGGGCTGGTTTCTGTTTAGTTCTTAGGGAAGAAAGCCTAATGGCAGTTAATGATGGAGAGGATATAAGGAGGCAGTCTGATTTCACAGCCTGTCATAGACAGGAACTCAGTTTTCAAGGTTTCCCTGGGGTCCCTTTGGCCAGGAGAAGGACTGGTTAGTCAGTTGGGGTGCTTAGTATCTTACTTTTATTTCTCATCGGTTACTAATAAAATTGACCATACAGCATATCTGGATGTATTAATGTTTTACATGAAATTTCTTTTTATGCCCATTGGCCATTTCTTAATAATAATTTTTTTTTTAAATGCCATGAGGGAAAATAATATGGCTGGAAAATTTTCCAATAAAATTTGTTAACTAGAGCATTTTTCTCCATAGAATTGAACTATCAGTATTGTCATTTATTGAATTTCTTTGTATCAGTAGACATGTCTCTATTTTATATTGAATGAATTTTGTTTACCGCTGTTTAAGATTTTTGCATATATGACCATTAGCAAAATAAGACTGTAATCATATTTTCTTATATTGTTTTTACCCAAGATTTCTGGTAAAAGTAATTACATACTTTTGGTTTCAAATACGAAAAGCACTTTTTGTACATTTATACTCTAAAAGTACTTTTTGTTTGTAACTCATTTTCTGTCTGATATTTTAAAATTTGTATAAAGCAACAATTATAAATCAAAGTTGACTGGCACATAATGATCAAAAGTGTAATCTGTGACCATAAACAGCACAAAGGTGGAGGAGGACAAAAATAGATAAGAGCAAAATATTTTATATTATGAAAATTGTTAGTATTAATTTAAACTAGCCTGTTATAAATTAAGATGTTGTCTATAGGGCAGCCACTAAGAAAATTACATATTTATAAATATATATATAATGTGTGTGTATGTGTGTGTGTGCCCATATAAATGTGTGTGTATTTATGAAAAAATTGACTAATAAAATGTTATAAAGTAAAATATCTATTTAATACTAAAGAAAGCAGTAATTAAAGTATTTAGAATTCAAAATTTGTAAAATATATTTAAAAAATAGCAGAAATGAGCCCATCATTATCAGTAATTACATTAAATATAAATTGATTAAACTTTCCAATAAAAGGCATATGTTGGTGGAATGGATGTAAGAAACAGGATCCAACTATATACTGTCTATAAGAGACTCATTTTAAGAAGCACTGATAGGTTAAAAATCAAAGATGGAAACAGATTTCCATGCCAAAAGTACTCAGAGAGAATTAAAGCAGCAACATTAATATTAGATAAAATATACTTTAAGGAAAAAAGTTACTGTAGACAAATAACATCATTTTGTTATGATGAAAGGGTCAATCCATTAATACAATATGGCAATTATAAACATATGCACACTGAACCATGGAGTTCCAAAACATCTGAAGCAAATACTAACATAATCGAAGGAAGAAATACAAAATCCAATTATTGTAAATTATTATATAACTCACCTTCTAAAATGCTCTTAATATACCTGTATTTTTGGCTGTCATTTTTCTAAACAAATAAAATTATATAATTTTGTATTCCAGAAATTTTTCTATTGTTTTACATTTGCTGCTGCTATATTATATTTTCCGTGATTTCATAGATGTATTAGTATTTAAATGTTTAAATAAGTATATATAGGCATAGAGATATAGCTACCTGTGTATATTCTAATAAATTTCAGAAACTTATAAAAAAGAGGATTAATTTTAAAATTAAATACAACACCATAAATACTTTTATTTGTATTCTTTGCCCATGGAATATATTTAATTAAATAAAATGATTATATATAATATAAATATAATATGTAATTATTAGTAATATATATATAATATGAATATATATTTTTAAAAGTCTTTCAAAATGTTTATTTTTGTCAGAATAGCTGATGATTTTCTGTTAAGTATTTTGGTTTATAATTATAATAAACATTTCCACCCCTTGAAAAATTTATTCAAAATATGTCAACCCTAGAGGTAAAGCTCTTTAACTTAAAAAAAATCGTGATTTGTTTTAAAGAAAAAAATTCTTAAGACTCCTTTAGCTTGATAAATAGAAATAATCTCTTCTTGTTCTACTCTGGTGAACATAAATGTATTTTATACAGCCAAGAATCCAGTCACTTATTGGCAAACCAAAGGTGAGAACAATTCATTTACACTTTCTACTCAAACACAGTGCAACACTGCCACGTTCATCTGTGAATATTATTACTTTCATATTATATATAATTAAATATTTTTATAAATATTTAATTTTATAATTAAATATTTATTATATATTATATATTATACATAATTAAATATGTTTTATAAATATATGGCTCATAGCATATATTTAATTGTATATAATAGTTTTATGTAAAATGAATATTATACATTCATATTATATATTAAATATATATAATTAAATAAATAATTTTATATTAATAAAATTATATATAATTAAATATATATGTAATTAAATAAATATATTATACATAATTAAACATATATGAATGTAATGATATTCATATTATATAAAACTATTATATATAATTAAATATATTCTATGAGCCATATATTTATTAAAATATTTTAATTTATATTAAATATATTTCATGGGCCATTATATATATACTATATATATTAAAAACATGTATGTTATGTATATATTTGTAAATTGTGTGCCAATCAACTTCAATATATATAGCAGCTACATGAAGAGCATAAGTGGTAGATTTAGTAGTTACCTCATACATAAAATAGTTTATTCTTAATACCACATTATGTTTCTGTTTCTGGAAATACTTGTTAATAGATACCCAGAGAAACATTTCCACTAGAGAGCATACAAAAATTCTGTGTGAAATAGAAAAAACATTTATATAAATACACATTTTAATATCCACATGTATATATAGAAGTCCAAATATATAGAGAAAAATTCCTCAATATCAGGAAATAATTAGAGTTTGAATTTGGAGGAGTGAGTTACTCTTATGCTGTGACTAGCTCTCAAAATATTTTTTAATAAGTGATGGTTTAACCTGGTTATAGCATGTACAGAAGGACAGCAGCAAATGTGCTAGGTCTATGCAGAGTAGCATTTTAAATCACACGTCTTCTATCAGAGTGAAACATTCGAAAAATACTTATTTCTATCCTTAGCTGTGGGTAAGTGAAGAAAAATTTTCTGCATCCAAAATTGTGATGACTCAATGAACCTGACAGAAACCAAAACAAAATCTGTATGGAAGCACAGACTTTAGACCCAGGTCCTCTTTGAGTTTCAGTAAGCGCTAATGGAAATTAGCTCAACATGAAACAAAAGAAGAAGGAAAAACCCAAGCTGTCTGAGGAAACATGTCACCATGGGCAAGAATCAGCAAAAAGAACAATTTGCTGAATTGAGCCTGCAAAATTAAAAAATTGGTATTATCAACTATAAAATGTATAATAAAACAATTATGTTTTATATATATATAAACACAACTAATTAACAAGACACTAGCAACTTTGAAAAAGGTACATTTATCAAATATACACTTGAATAAGAAAAGAGCTTAAAGTTCTAATTATAGACAGTATTTTTGCAGCAGATTAAATACTGAGAAAAAGAAATTAGAAATTCAGAAGAGTGGAGAAACTACTCACAATCCAACAAAGAGAAAAGCTATGAATATGAAATAGACATAAGGATATATAAATGAAAGGAGGATAAATTCAAAGTTTTAATTTGGTTTTTAGAAGGAGAATATAGACAGAATAGCCTACATATAACTATATGAAAATAAAATGAATAAAAAGTATTAAAGAAAGTCTCAAATTCAGAATCCCAAGAATATTAATTGGAATAAATGAAAATAAGAACATAAAAGTAAATAGTTGAATGGATATATTACAACGAATCTATAGAACTCCAGGAAAAAGAAAACTCTTCCAAAGCAATCACAGAAAAAAGAAGTTCCTACCTATACACGAAACGTCTCAGTAGCCATGTTGGAAACCAATAAAAGTGAAGAAGAGCTTGAAAATTGGAGGATAAATAAAGTTATCTTTAGAAACCTTGGAGTTTTATTTTTTGCATCTGTTGTAAAAGCAGATTGCTTACAAGTAACGAAAGTACACCTAACCTAAGCAAAAACCAAACCAAACAAAAAGACATGTATTGCAAGAATGCCAGGGTGTTTAATGAAACTCAAGGGTCTAGCATGTATTACAGACCTCTGCAGGAACTAAAACTAAGAATTGGGATAGAAAATGAACCAGAACATATGCTTTGCGTTCTCTCATTCTCTTCTCATTCATTCATTCTCTCTGTCCCCATTTCTCTCTCTGCCTCTTACTGTCTTTCTCTCCTTCTATTCCTTTCCCACTTCTCTCCCCCTAGACCTCCTGCCCACTCTCCCAGATCCCTTTACATGTCCATGAATGAAGGCGATCTGGGAAGCCTGAGAGTATTGATTTGGGGGTTGGAGTTAGAAATACATTTTAGTGGCCCGGCACAGTGGCTCAGGCCTGTAATTCCAGCACTTTGGGAAGCCAAGGCGGGTGGATCACGAGGTCAAGAATCGAGACCATCCATCCTGGCCAACAAGGTGAAACCCTGTCTCTACTAAAAAATATAAAAATTAGCTGGGCACGATAGCGCGCACCAGTAGTCCCAGCTACTGAGGAGACTGAGGCAGGAGAATCGCTTGAACCTGGGAGGCGGAGGTTTCAGTGAACTGAGATCGCGCCACTGCACTCCAGCCTGGTGACAGAGCGAGACGCCATCTCAAAAAGAAAAAAAATGCATTTTAGTAAGTAGATGAATTTGCAAATAGAGAGTCCATGAATAATAGTGATTGTCTATAATTCAGTCTTCCTATATCATGCCCCTTGTTGCTTTGTTCACTTTCCTGAATATTGTTAAAGAATGCCATGAGTATTGATTCATAATTTATGGCCGTTTTTCTTCCTAATCTACAGAATTCTAATTGCTATATAAACCTTGAGTGTATTGGATGAACCAATATTTTGCCTCCTAAACTTTTCTTTAAAAAAGAAAATCAGCTGAACATCTAATTCATATGTCATCACTCTGAAGTTTAGTTTAACTTTGTTTAGATTAATATTAATTACCTTAATGATATACATATCAGAGAGGAAATAAGTTCATATGGAAAATTACCAATTATCTAATAAATAGCTATTTTCTATGCTATCTCTAAGAAGCACATTTCAAGTTATGGTGATTTTTTTTATAACTCTTTTTACTGACTAAACTCTCCAAACTGTGATGTATGCATTTGTTTTATTTTATCTTGATTATAATAAATACATTTTTCTTTAATAATTCTCAATCACAAATATTTGATTTAAAAAGTCTTCTTGACCACTGTAAATAAACTTTGGTGTGTATTCACTAACTCTTAGTAATGACTTCACAAATAGGGTGGAGACTAACAGATTTTTTCATAATACAAATTGACATGTCATTAAATAATATGAAAGTATCTATTAATTATGGTGTGGTTTTTCTTGATTTTATTTATTTGTATTCATTGTGGTTAGAAAATAATATCATAGAAAGTTAACAAAAGAAAGGAAAAAGTCACTCCTGGAGACAAAAATTGCACTTATTTAATATCAGAAAAATATAAAATTTCAAAAATGAATATAAATAGTATTAAAAAGTAATATACTGCTCAGGCATGGTGGCTTATGCCTGTTATCCCAGCACTTTGAGAGGCTGAGGCAGGTGGATCACTTGAGGTCAGGAGTTCAGGACCAGCCTGGCCAACATATTGAAACCCCTTCTCTACTAAAAATACAAAAATTAGCCAGGCATGATGGCACATGCCTGTAGTCACAGGTACTTTTGAGGCTGAGCCAGGAGAATCACTTGAACCTGGGAAGTAGAAGTTGCAGAAGCCAAGATCATGCCACTGCACTGCAGTCGGGGTGACAGAGCAAGATTCTGCCTAAAAAACAAAATAAGATAATATATCACAATAAAGAAATTATGTTTTTTTCAAAATCAACAGTCAGTAGTATATTTTATGTTAAAATTTAGAAAAAGCTACCAAAGGAATCCTCACTGAAATTAGTAATATAATGAACTATCATCATGCTGGCTATGGCAGGACAGACACTAAAATGGGATATGATACAGAGAAGATTAGCACGGCTCCTTTACAAGGATGACATGCAAATTCATGAAGAATTCCATATTTTTTTGATGTAAAAATCCTCAGTAAGATACTGGCAAACCAATCCAGCTGCACATCAAAAAGCTTATCCATCACAATCAAGTTGGCTTTATCCCTGGAAAGCAAGGTTGGTTCAACATATGTAAATAAATAAATGTAATTCATCACATAAATAGAACTAAAGACAAAAACCTTATTATTATCTCAAGAGACATAGAAAAGGGCTTCTGTAAAATTCACCATTCCTTCATGTTAAAAATTCTCAATAAACTAGGTACTGAAGGAACATACCTCAAAATAATAAGAGCCATATGTGACAAACACACAGCCAAAATCATGCTGATTGGACAAAAACTGGAAGCATTCCCCTTGAAAACTGGCACAAGACAAAGATGCCCTCTCTCACCACTCCTATTCAACATAGTATTGGAAGTTATGGCCAGGGCAGTCAGGCAAGAGAAAGAAATAAAGCATATTCAAATATAAAGAGTGGAAGTCAAATTATCTTTGTTTGCAGATGATATGGTCCTATATCTAGAAAACCCCATCATCTCAGCCCAAAAGCTTCTTAAGCTGATAAGCAACCTCAGCAAAGCCTCAGGATACAAAATCAATGTGCAAAAATCATTAGCATTCCTATACACCAACAACAGGCAAGCAGAGAGCCAAATCATGAATGAATTCTCATTAACAATTACTACAAAGAGAATAAAATACCTAAGAATACAGCTAACAAGCAAAGTGAAGGACCTCTTCAAAGAGAACTGCAAACCATTACTCAAGGAAATAAGAGAGGACATAAACAAATGAAAAAACATGCCATGCTCATGGATAGGAAGAATCAATATTATTGAAATGGCCAAACTGCCCAAAACGATTTATAGATTCAATGCTATTTCCATTAAACTATCATTGACATTCTTAAGAATTAGAAAAAAAATTCTTAAATACATATGAAATCAAAAAAGAATCCATATAGCCAAGACAATCCTAAGCAAAAAGAACAAAGCTAGAAGCCTCACACTACCTGACTTCAAACTGTACTACAAGGCCACAGTAACCAAAACAGCATGGTACTAGTACAAAAACAGACACATTGACTAATGGAACAAAATAGAAAACTCAGAAATAACACTGTACACCTACAACCATCTAATCTTTGACAAACCTGACAAAAACAAGCAATGGTGAAAGGATTCCCTATTTAATAAATGGGGCTGGAAGAGCTGGCTAGCCATATTGAGAAAATCCTTCCTCACACCTTATTCAAAAATTAACTCAAGATGGATTAAACACTTAAATGCAAAACCCAAAACTATGAAAACCCTAGAAGAAAATGTAGGCAATACCACTAAGGACATAGGGACAGACAAGGATTTCATGATGAAAACACCAAAAGCAATTGCAACAAAGGCAAAAATTGACAAATGGGATCTCATTAAACTAAAGAGCTTCTGCACAGCAAAAGGAACTATCATTAGTGTGAACAGACAACCTACAGAATGGGAGAAAATTTTTGCAATCTATCCAACTGACAGAGGTCTAATATTCAGAGTCTACAAGGAACTTAAACAAATTTACAAGGAAAAAAATAATCAACCTTATTAAAAAGTGGGCAAGGTACATAATCCGGTACTTCTCAAAAGAAGACATTCTTGTGGCTGACAAACATATGAAAAAAAAAGCTCAGCATCTCTGATCATTAGAGAAAAGCAAATCAAAACCACAATGAGATGCCATGTCATGCCAGTCAAAATGCCAATTATTAAAAAAGCCAGAAAACGACAAATGCTGGCAAGGTTGTGGAGAAAGAGAACACTTATCCACTTTTGGTGGAAACGTCAATTATTTCAACCATTGTGGAAGAAGGGGGGATAAATTCTCAAAATCTATAAGCAGACACGTCATTTGACCCAGCAATCCTATTACTGAGTATATACCCCCCAAAATATAAATCATTCTATTATAAAGATACATGTACACATAAGTTCACTGCAGCACTATTCAAAATAACAAAGACATGGAATCAACCCAAATGTCCATCAATGATAGACTGGATAAAGAAAATATGTTACATATACACCAGATAATACTTTTCAGCAGTAAAAAGGAACAAGATCATGTACTTTGCAGGAACATGGATGAGGCTGGAAGCCACTATCCTTAGGAAACTAAAGCAAGAACAGAAAACCAAAAGGCACAAATTCTGTCTTGTAAGTGGGAGCTGAACGATGAGAACACATGGACACATAGGAGGGAACAACACACTCTGAGGCCTGCTGGGGGCAGGGTGAGGGGAAGGAGAGCATCAGGAAGAATAGCTAATGAATGCTGGACTTAATAACTAGGTGATAGGATGATGTGTGCCGCAAACCACCATGGTACACGTTTATCTATATAACTAATCTGCATATCCTGCACATGTATCCAGGAATTTAAAATTAAAGTTGAAGAAAAAATAAACAAATAAAAGAATTTTTAAAAAAAACTTTCAAAATTAGTATAACCCATAATATTAAAAAATTGCTTAATCAATAAGATCAAAAGGAAGCAAAAATTATAGCTAACCATCAAAATTATTTATTTATTATATAAAACAGACCAATAATTTTATTACTTATTCATATGCATATGTACCTAAAAAAAGAAAGGAATTATGGACAGCACTATAATACTAAAGGGGTTTACTGCGTAGTTACTAAATAAATATGGAAATAATAATTATTGAATATATGTTCCAACAACAGCCAGGTAAAAATAAATGACAGTTAATGAAAGAAATTATAATGGCCATAATACTAACTAAACATTTTATAAAGTACACATACTGTGAGATAGGTATGTAAACCAAAATTAAAATCCCAAGCCCCGAATCAACTGAACAGATCCCCTTTTGGCCAAGGAGATCCTAGAGAACCCTGAAAAACTGAATTCTTGTCCCTGATAGGAAGGGAGGTTGGACACACCTCTTTATACTCCCTCTGTCTTGAACTCTAAAGTTTAGGCATAACTGACCAACATTAACATTAAAATTGAGATCATAAAAATGACCAGACTCTTTGTGGCAATAAGATACCAAATTCCAACCTGACTCTGATATAGCATCATATAACAGATAGCAGACACAAAAGAAAATCAAAATAACTTACCCCAAAATGTATGTTTTGACATATTTTGAAAGGGCTTTGCAAAGCTGTCTTTCATGTGGCAAATTTGCATCTGTAGAGAATCTCCATTAATGCAGCCAGGACTTCTCTTTGGAAACATTTCCCAGATTACAAAAAGATTAACGAACAGTCTGACACCTGTTGAGGCCTGAAAAGGGATATTTACCATCTGTTCTCTCAAGGCTGCTACCTTTGAGGCTTCACCCACATAACAAGAACCTTGGCCTCCACAACTCCCCTTATCTTAACTCAAGTATTTCCTCCTACTGGCTTCAAGTCTTTAGACAAAGCTTAACTCTCCTCCACCTATGACTTGTATGCCCCCACTTTGAGATGGCCTGCCTTTTGGGCCGAACCAATGCCTACCTTTCATGTGTTGATTTATGTCTTTACCTGTAACTCCTGTATTCCTAAAATAAATAAAACCAAACTATAACCCCACCGCCTCAGGCACACTTTCTCAGGACGTCTTGAGACTATTCCCTGGGACATCATCACTCATATTGGCTCAGAATAAATTTCTTTAAATTTTACAGTTTGTTTTTTTTTAAACAAGTATTATCCAAAAAGAAATCCCGAAGTAATAACTGCACAGAGATAGTAAATTAGTATCCTGAAAGTAGGATAGGGTAAGTACAGTGAGTAAGAGCACAGGCAGAGCACAGGCATAGCACCGTATTGCCTAAGTTTAAATCCTCACTCTCCCAGTTACCAGCTCTGTGAATTTGGACAAGTTACATGTCCCTAAACTTTCTTCACTATGAATTCTAGATTTTAATAATACCTATCTCATAAGGTTGTATAAGGTTTGAATGCATTAAATACTCCAAGAATATAGTGAGTGTTTGTGAATAATCTGTGAACATGTCAGTTATTTCTATTGTGGGTAAAACCTGAAAATTTCAATCTTTTGCAAGCAAAGCTCAAACCTTATACTAACACTAACAATCTAAACTCAAAAGGGTTTTTCTTGGAATTAAAAATAATTTAAGCAATCAAATAAAGACAAGTCTGAATAGTAAGAATAATCTGGAGTACATAGCCAGGTGTGTTCATCATACATGGGTTATTAAATGCAAATTTAGGTAAAGCAGTAAGATATTAGGAGCATTAACAGAAATATAATCTTGGACCTTTCTATAAATATCCATTAAAATAATAGCAATTCCAAGTACCATAGATCTAAGGCTTGATGCATGAATAATATATTGCAGGGGGGCTTTTATCAAGCATGCATCAGCCTAGCAAAGCAAGTAATTGATTGCTGTCTCATTCACAGATAAGGACATAGGAGAAAGAAACAGGGGCATTACATAACTTTTTAGTAGCTGTGTCTTAAAAAACAAAAAAGCATTTTAAGTATAAAATAGTAGACTTCAATTATGTATTAAACTTTGTACTACTTTTTGAAATATTTTTAAAGTAATGCAAATACAAGTGGGCACCTCTTGAATCAGGCTACGCCCAGAGATTTAGTCAAATGAAGAGCAATGTATCCCATAAAGTCTTGGTGAAGAATGTCTAGGTCTGCCTCTCGCTTTTCTTGAGGTCTGTAGGGACGTTAGAGAGGAAAACACAATAAATGACAATTTAAACCTTGTCTCTCCATTGTCCCCTCCTCCCAGCCCATCTTTCTCCTCCAGCTCCCCCACCTGCATACCTTCTCTCCACTATGTATTTTTTTAACCTGGCATAACTGGTCTCCCCACATCTTTTGAGCCAATAGAATCTTTTCATAGAATTAGCAACCTCTCTCCATCTGTTTGCCCAAATTTCAGCCCCCAATTCTGATGAGAAATACAATAGCCTATTTCTTTTCATCAAATACCTATTTATATTCTCTTTATTTTTGCATTAAAATTGTAAACATACTTCTCTGTCAGTATACAATCATCTCTTACATGATGTTTTAGTGGCATAATAACCTTCCATTATACAGATGTTTACCGAGACATCTAACTCTCAATTTTTGAAAATTTTGATTGTTTCAAATTTTTCGCTACTACAAGCAACTGTAAAACAAACAGCCTTAAAGTTAATTAGGCTAAAAATTTGACCATATGGTTAATTATTTCCTTAGGTTAAATTTCTAGTAATTGAATTTTTGGTTTGTTGTTTATACATATTGTTAAGGCTTTTGATATACATTATCAAATTTGCCTGAAGATAGTTTATACACATTTAAATTCACACCAGCAGAGGCTGATAGTAAAAAAAATTATCTCATTGTTATTTAATTTGCATTTCACAGTAAGGTGTGAAATTGTTTAATAACTTTTCTTTTGCCAGAAATGTAGCCAGTTCTCTTCCTAGCAATTGCTGATTAAACTGGTTGAGATTAACAAGAATAAACATAGTAAGGTATATGCACATGTAAGTGGCGACTGTACACAGCTCCAAGTTCTGAAGAGATTCTTGGCCTCTGTAGCCAGGAAGAATGGGGAAGGGGCCCAGAGGCACGGTGAGTTTGCCATTATTGGGAGAGGGAGTGGGAGAGGGAGTGGGAGAGGGAGGAGAGAGAGAGAGAGAGGGGAGAGAGAGAGAGAGAGAGAGAGAGAGAGAGAGAGAGAGAGAGACTCCCAAGCTGTTGTGGGAGTGGGAGGCGTATCCAGAGAGGGATATCAGTTTACGTAAGGAGCAGCTGCAGTTTTAACCCTTGAGTTCTTCTCTCCCCCATTCATGTTCTTGTCCAATGAGAGGAGTTCTTTCAGACTTCCTCTGGAGTGATTGATCTTTAACTCTGATACCAGATTGGTTACTTGGTCCACAGCACTGAGTTACAGAGCCCCCTCCTCCCAGAACTTTCAGCGGGATTTTGGGGACAAAGGAGCCCTGCCTGGCTTTCCCTACCTGGCCAGAGTGCAGGAAACCCAGACAAAATACTTTACATTTGAAACCCCTCATGGACCCCAGGTGGGGGGCTTGGAGCTGGGAAATTCCTGCCTTTGACACCATGCCCCTCATGGACCCAGGAAAAGAAGTTAAAGTTAACATAGTCCCTCACACGGAAACATAGACACACAGACACAGCACATATTATTACTTCCTAAGCACTGAAGAAACACACACCAATATACATGTATTTCAAATCACTGACCGATTACTTGGAAAATCAAGTAGGTAGATGCTTGTGATTGTTAATATTATATTACGTGTCAACCTGATTGGATTGAAGTTTGCCTCAGTGGCTGGAAAAGTATTGTTTCTGGGTGTGTCTGTGAAGGTGTTGCCAGAAGAGAATGACATTTGAGTCAGTGGAGAGGAAGACTCACCCTCAAGATGGGTGAGCACCATCCAATCAACTGCCAGCACAGCAGGACAAAGACAGAGCAGGGAGAAGAAGGTGGAATAACTTTACTTGCTGTGTCTTCTGGCTTCCTTCTTTCTCTCTGGGCTGGATGCTTCCTCCTGCTCCTCCTGCCCTTTGACATCAGACTCCAAGTTGTTCGACTTTTGAACCCTTGGACTTACAACAGTGATTTTGCTGGGGTCTTTAGGGCCTTTGGCCACAGACTGAAGGCTGCACTGTCAGGTTCCCTGGTTTTGAGATTTTCAGATTCTAACTGAGCTCCTACAGCTTCTTTTCTCTCCAGCTTGCCGACAACCTATCTCCGTGAGCCAGTTTTCCCTAATAAACTCCATTTCACATATGCATGTATCCTATTAGTTCTGTTCCTCTGGAGAACCCTAATATAATGTCTAACTTGAAATGCCAGTATTTACTACCTAAAGTAATGACTTTCCATCTGTATTTCTAGCCTTTGAGTGGTTTGTATAATAAATTCAGAGGTTCAAGATCAACATTTTTCCAACCACAATAGAACAGACTAGTGTGTGTGTGTGTGTGTGTGTGTGTGTGTGTGTGTGTGTGTGTGTGTGTGTCTTTAATAGCATGTACAATGTAAGCTGTGGTCAAAGAGATTTTGAAAACCATTGATACAGATTATTTGTAAAATTAGATGTGCTTTTACAAGGAGTCAGCTTTGTTTAATACTCAGCATACAGTAAGCATAGAATACATATTTCTGAAAACATGATTATTATCACACACGTATGCATTTGCACATATATTATAATCAGAGACTATAAGGCTTTTTAGATGAAAATATGCTTTTTGGTTTGTATTACATACCTCTACCACAGGTTTCAGAATTGTCCACTGCTCCTACAAATAGATGATCCCTTTTTAACTTAGGGCTCTACCACATACCTGTGACAAAGCTAGTTTTTAGTTATTGAGTCTTGTTTTTCACTTATTAGTGCTCATGGGGCTAACTTGTATGCTCCATAATTTTCAACTGCTTATGGTAATAAATTGAAGTTGGCCAGTCTTTTTGGTACCAAAAACCTAGTTAGAACACAACCATTCACAACATACAACGTAGTAGAATTCTCTTCAATGAAGTCCAGAGCTTTCACTTTTATCCTAGAAAGAAATTAATAGCTCAAAGAAGAATAAAATCTCAGTATTTTCCTCAAGATGCTTAAATATACGTAAATCATAACTATTCCATATTCTCAAGAGAGTTATTCACAGATCTCAACTTTTTTCTTTTAGATTCTATATTTGAAATACTCATTCTTAATTTATGTGTAACTTCTGTAATCATTTTGACCTTGAAAAGGATATGTCTTCCTATTGATGTTCTTAATTTGGATTTAAATAAGGTCACTCATTTTTCAGTGATTTGGTGCTTAATAATGCTTCTTTGCTTAAATACAAACTTAAAATATATTAATTCTGCATACTTTACTTGAGCATCCATCACATAATAAATGAATTACAAAAGTTATGTTCATTAATCAAAGGCCGATGGCTTGACCAAAGCAAGGATCGTGATGATTGGTACATTGGGAAGCACCAGAAAAATGCTCATTATTCCACACCAGGCCATCTTCCTAACCAGAAGTGTGCTGCTCTCTGCCCCAGCAGCCCTCAAGGGGCATTTGAATATAGCTTTGAAAGTCCTGGATGATCAGACCACATTGCTGTCTCCAATTCTGAACATTCGTAACTGCTCAGTGGGTTCACCTTGCCCGATGCCTACAGAGAGGTGATTTATTAAGATGAGAACTGCAGCGGAGAAAGAGTAATTCACACAGAGCTGGCTGTGCGGGAGACCGGAGTTTGATTATTACTCAAATCAGCCTCCGGGAGCATTCGGGGATGAGTTTTTAAAGATAATTTGGCAGGTATGGGCTTGGGAAGTGGGGAGTACTGACTGCTCAGGTTTGGGATGGAATCTTAGGGGGTTGAAGTGAGGTTTTCTTACTGTTTTCTGTTCTGGGTGGGATGGCAGAATTGGTTGAGCCAGATTACCAATCTGGATGATGTCAGCTAATCCATCCAGTGCAGAGTCTGCAAAATACCTCAAGCACTGATCTTAGGTTTTACAGTAGTGATGTTATCCCCCAGGAGTAATTTGGGGAGGTTCAGACTTGGAGCCAGAGGCGGCATGACCCCTAAACCTTAATTTCTATTCTTGTAGCTAATGTGTTAAGTCCTGCAAAGGCAGACAGGACCCCAGGCAAGAAGGAATTCTCTTCAGGCAGGAAAGGGCTATTATCAATTTTCTTACAGAGTCAAACCATAAACTAAATTCCTTCCCAAAGTTAGTTTGGCCTATGCCCGGGAATGAAGGATCACTTAAATGTTAGAAGCAAGAGGGGGTCCATTAGGTCTGACTTCTTTCACTGTCATAATTTCTTCAGTTACAGTTTTTGCAAAGATGGTTTCAATTTTGCTCCCCTAAAATCATATTTAACTTATAATAAATAATTCCCGGTTACCAACTCTTCTTCCTTCTTGCCTCTGGATCCGAATTGCTGCTCTCTTCTATGCCCTATCCATGTGAGTCTCTAGATGTGAGACCTGTACCACAAGTTGTATAAGAACAATATTAGACTGATGCTCAGACAGAGCTTTGAAAATCATGTATCACGTCAGAAAGGTTCATTTTCTAATCAACCAGCTTATATCAGTGAGAAAGTCTCACTTTCATATTGGTGAATTTGTTTGCTTAACACCATGATTACTAATGTTTTCTTTTAGTGGGCAAGAGGAGGTTTTAGGCTCACAGCCATCTGCGAAGGCCGTAATTAACTAAGATTTAATTATATTTTTGTGTTAATGTACTTATTTTGATAAAATACCTCTGCTCACAATACAAGATTTTGATTTTCTTCTTATGAAAATGACATAAAATTGTCTTTCATAATAATTTTAATTTTAAAAAATTATCTGATCAAAAATAACTAGTCAATAAATAATATTGAAAGAAGATGAATTTGATAAAAGTAATAAACTTGATTGGCATATAAGTAAAGTTTTAGAAATACTTACCTAGAAAATTCTCCACACCACTATTTATCTTCAGTCCTCACCTGAAATGTCACATTTATGAGAAAGACATCAAGTCCCTCTCGAACCTCATCCTGTATCCTCTTTTTGTCCCTATTTCCAACAATCTATCAAAAAGTTTAACCCCTTTTATTAAAGTTGCCTATTTACTTGTCTTATTGCCCTGTATAAAACTCCTTAAAGACAGATGTCATTCAAAACATCACGCGGCAAGCAAGTATTTGTTAAGTCAATCAGTCTGGAACTTGGATGAACAAGCATTGGAACTGTTAAAAGAGCATAATTATTATGATTTAGTTTTATAAAACATGAACTTGAATTATTGCTCTTTTGTTTTTTCAAGCCTTGGTTTTCTTCACCTTAAAAAAAATTACCTCCAATCAATCACAAGGTAAAAAATTTGTAATTCTAGATCCCTGGACGATGGACTTAAAAATAGCAGCTAATACCAGACTTTACCCACCATATAGAAGGGGGATCCCATTAGCAGTAGTTTATCAGCCTGAGATTTTATTTAATATCAGCTCTAGCTTTGATTGGAACTGACTTACCAGGAGGGCTCTCACTGTCTCATACATGTGGTTGGGACTGACCTAGAAAGGCAGCCACTGTGTTGATAATGAGTCTGAGTTTTTGCAATTTTTGATGGTGTCTTATTGAACACAGACATGTTAGATAACCACAAACAGGGACCTGATCTAAGGTGGGTGTGATTGTGAACAGAAACTTATAAGATTGAAGATTTCACAATCTTAAATTCATAACTTCATGAATCTGATGAATAGAAACGAATGGCAGAGTTTTAAGAAATCCCTAATTTGTAAGGGAGTGTGATGGATGCTGAGGGAGCCAGTCTAAACCATTACACCCAGAGAATATCTGTTACTGAAGAGATGGCAACTCATCAGTTAGTCAGTAATTGAGAATTTGATTAGCCAATCAATAATTTACTACCTTCACTGTCCATAAAATATTTCACTGCAAGATTTTAAATGAATTTTGAAATTACTCATGTTAATTAAATTTCTTTCTTAGGCAGTGCCTGCAAAATCATAATATTCCTTTATTACAACAAACTAAGAGCTAAAGAGAAAGGCCAATGCACAGAAAAAAAAAAGTTACATATTGTGTGCTTAATTTATGTAACATTGTACTGTATAAATCAAATTGTTACATTTTGCCACATAATATACTTCTTAATGAAGAAACAGATAACTCTCACAAATTGTGTTTTTATCCTCTGGGCATATAAAATTTTTAAAAGGGGGCATCTGGATATTATTTTAACTAGCTTAATTTGTCACTTATGGGAATCACTGTGTTGTATGAATATATCGAATTTGTACTTGTTAAGACCTGCATGTACACATTGTCTAATTTTACATATTAACATATTACTTGTTTAGAAATTATAAACAAAAATGGAGCAAACCTGGAAATGATGTATGATTCTGTATAAATTTAGAGATAAGTGTAGAGAGCTGCATTCTTTCATTTAATCAATATTTAGTAATCAACCTATGTGACGTGCACTGTACTCTATTCCCTTTAGAGGTTGCTGTCCCTTTAGAGGTTTTATTTTTACTTTTATTTTGTTTTGTTTTTTGAGATGGAGTCTCGCTCTGTTGCCCAGGCTGAAGTGCAGTGGCACTATCTCCACTCACCGCAACCTCCATCTCCTGGGTTCAAGCAATTCTCCTGCCTCAGCCTCCCCAGTAGCTGGGACTACAGGCACATGCCGCCACCCGCAGCTAATTTTTTGTATTTTTAGTAGAGACGGGGTTTCACCATGGTAGCAAGTATGGTCTCAATCTCCTGACCTCATGATCCGCCTGCCTCAGCCTCCCAAAGTGCTGGGATTACAGGGATTACAGGCGTGAGCCACTGCACCTGGCCTTATTTTCACTTTTTAAAAAAATTAGTAGGGCTCAATTTTTCATAATCATTTTGGAAAATATGTACTCTCAGATGTTGCTATGCTCGAGACTGCTAGCTGTCACCTTCCTTCCCAGTGCCCATCTAGACTATATTCCCACCCTCCCTTGAACCTCACTCTGATTCCATGAAAAAAAAAGATCTCATGTGTTCTTAATCACTATACATTTGGGGGGCTATCTGTTAGAGCAGTTTAGCCTTCCTCAATTACTATAGCTACCAGAAGCCTATTTGGGAGGTTGTAGAATACCACAGTTATACAGACTCAGACATAAACAGTCTGGTTTTCATCATAAGTCTTCCAATTTTGGACCATAATATAACTTCTCAAAGTCTAGCCTTCCTCATCATAAAATGAGGCTAATATTAATAACCAGAGCCAGAGGCAGTGGCTCACACCTGTCATCCCAGTGACTTAGAAGCCGGAGTTGGAAGCTGCAGTGAGCTATGATCATGCCTCTGTACTCCAGCCTGGGCAACAGAGTGAGACTTCATCTAAATAAAAAAATTAAAATTAAAAATAATATTAACCACCCTATGTGGTTGTTAGGAAAATAATAGATGCATGTGTATATATATAGGGATTAAACCAGCCTCTGGTAAATAATAACTATTCAATTCAGGAGGCTGGCTACTTTTGTCATTATTCCTCTGAGCATTCTTTAGGATCTGAGAAGAAAACATAGGTGGACTCATGGTGAGACAAAATGAGAAGTGAAAAATTTCATAATCTTGGGTAGATTGGCTGGAGGAGGTGGGCCATGTGACCGGTGTAGGATCAGCAGCTTACCCTCTGTTGGCAAAGTTGACAATCACACCAGCCTCCTCACTAGATGCTATACAATTCACTGCTCACTGAGGATCCTCATATTCAAAGATTATCTGGCACGTACCTTCTCACAGGAGATAAACTCACAACAGCTACCTGATGAGATACAGTTGTTCTAAAGGAGGTAATACAAATAGCAGCTCAGAGGAAAACAACAACAACGAAACAAAACCTAAAAAGGCCTCTAGAGCAGAGGGCCTAGCAGTGCAAAATTACCTGAAGAAAACATTTGAAACCCAGGATCCCACAAGGAAGGGAGAAGAATTGGTATCTTCAGGAGTGCTGGAAGTGCAGAAAGTACAGCATCAGCAACCTATGTCATTTCTTCCCCCTGTCCTATCAGGGTAAAGAGACTGGAGATATAGTTATGGGAAGGATGCAACATATGTAAAAATTATTGTACTCATGTTAACTAATCAGAGAAGTATGCAATCGTGGGTATGATATTATCTGCTACTGCCATGTCAGCTATAATGATAAGGAAGGGGAACTTTTCATATCTATCTTGAGATAAATGGTGGACTGCCTCATAAAAATTACATCAATGTATTCAACACAGCTTCTCAAAAGAACATTTGGCCCATAAAATCCAAATGATTTTATTGTGCTTTCACTTACTAATTTTTACATAAAGAAGCAAAGAACTTTAATGCAATTTCTAGTAACCATTTTGACAGCAGTTATCTGAGCCTTTCTGGTGCAGGAAAGTCAAATGAATTTTTTATGTTTCCTGTTTTAATTTGACTAAAATTATTTTAACTGTTCCTAATGAATATCTTCCTATTTAGATCCTGTCATGATAGATTTTTCTTGTAAGATCTAGGAACTCTTTTAGACCCATGTTGGAGAGGAATGAGAAGAACAGTGGTAAATACGAAGTTCTAGAAAGCTCTGGATGGGGGAGAAAGTAGCCTTTTAATTCAGTTTTAGCTCTGCACTCACACACATGGTTAGGGCTATAGCCCCACACATTGGCTTTGATGAGCACAATTTCAAAAGAGTGGGCAGAGGATATATTACATTTTGTCCAAAGGCATTTAATTTCCTTTTGAAGAACTGCTGCTGTTTTATCTGATGGTGATATCAATTACATGGAGGGATCAGAATCAGTCCTGAGATTTTGCTTAAACCATCAGAAAGGAATCCTGCTATTCCTCTGAGACACATAGTTGTAAAGATTGTGTGTGCTACGATATCCTTCTTGCAATCTCTGCCTGAAGATGAGTTCACTGCAGAGGAAAGCAGAGTCAAAAGATAAAGAAAGGAATATTGTGTCTCCATGAAACAATTTGACCTCCTGGATATCCTTGCATGTAATGTATCTATGGACATTTTGGTGACATCAGTGGTTCTCACAGCCGTTGTGGTCTTGGAAACAGCAGCAGCTGCTGTGTCACTTAGAAACTTGTTAGAAATAGAAATTATCGGGCCCCATCCAAAACCTACTGCATCACACTCCCTGGAGCTGGGGCTTGCTAAGGTTTGAGCTTCCCTGGGTTGCATAAATTATTGTGCTTCATTTGTTTATTTAACTCTGATGTATAAAACTACATTCTTTTTATATACAAGAATTTATAAAAAAAATAAATTATTTTTATATACATGAGATAAGATGAGAATAAAAACAATATCTCTTACCATGTTATTTTTTACTATATTATTTAATTATTCATTGAATTACTCATTTAATAATTTGTTCAATGGAATTTACTAAGCACTTAGTTCCTATACTACGTTATCTCCAGATGCTGAGAATGAGAAATAAATGAGAGACTTTATAATTTCAAATAATTTGCAGAATAAAGCATAGCTAGGGATAATAAATATTTGAGCTGTCATTCCTCAGCACTCATATTTCCTCCTAAGTAAATTATCATCATAATCCCTCCCAATAAAGTACTTTAGTGAGGCAATACTCATTTAACAGAATTCAGTCAATATTTTATATGAGCCATCACTTGCATTGAGAAAAATATTAACAATTATTTTTATTTATTGTAATATAGCATATAAATTATATTTGGATATAAATTGTTTGAGATATAGATAAAAGGTATCACTTAACTGTGAAACAATGCATTTTTGGTTGATATTCTAGAAACAATATACTTTACATTATATTGTACACACACACACACACACACACACACACACACACATATATATATATATACACACACACACGTATAGCCATAGCATTTGAATAGTTCTTCATTTAGAATTGAATTTGATTTACTTTGGATGGGTTTGATATAGAACATGTCAATTATTCAGATATGGATATTTCTGACAAAGATAATTTTTCTCACGTGTCCTGTTCCAGCACACTGTACTCCAAGTTATCTGTGAATATACAATGTGATAAAAGTTCTCATATAAATGCACTTGGGAGTACCAGGATGAGGGTACAGATGATCAAGTCTTGTAAAACATGTTAAGAGCTATAAGGAAGTGTAGACGTTAAGAAGATAGCCATTTGGTATTTTTCATCAAGGAAAGAAGGAAATGTGGGTGGGACATAATGAATATGATTTGATTTGTATTTGGAAAAGACCACTCTGGCAGCAGCATAAACAGATTGATAGGGATCAGAGTCAAGGCTAACAGAACAGTTAACTGGCTCTATCTGCTATTTGAAGGAATAAAGGGAAAAATGAATGAATAAATGAATGAATGAATAAATGGGAACCAAGTGCTACTTACTTTTTATTAGATTTCTTTGTGTTTGTGTATGGAGGTGATGGAGTGGGAGCATTTTGACCTATAATCTTTTAAGCATGCAAGGTTTATAGCTCTACTTTCTCCATTATTCAGGGTCAGGGAAGTGGTATGCCATAGTTACCACAAGCACTTTTAATTCAGTGGTTCTTGAGAAAACAGAAGGGAGTTCAGGGGTGAAAATGCAAAGCGCTAGCACCAGAGCACGTAAGAGGATCACTTAATTCCCTTCATGATTTTCTATTCTGGCTCCTCTGAGAGGAGAGGCAGAAAAAGGCAACAACTATAGCAATAGTCTGTCCAGAAATAAAGCTGTGTTTCTAGTTCTTTGGTACCCAAGGGAGAAGAGAAGGCAGCATAGCATGACAATGCCAATTAAAGAAGAAGGCCATAGGAGTCAAACAAAGGCCAATTACATAGCCAATTTCACTTGTATTTCCTCTGGAAATGGTATGAAATAGCATTGACAGGGTAATCCTATCTCAGATTGCTGGCCAATCCCTGGGCATTGTGTTTAGCTCTCTGAGTTTTCTGCCTCCATAACCTCTTATAAATGAGTGACTGTAGATGGGTATGGGATTTTCCTTTGGGGTGATGAAAATGTTCTAGAATTACGTAACAGTGATGATTGTGTAACATTGTACACATACTAAATGTCTCTGAATTGGACACTGTAAAATGACTAAAATGGTATATTTTATATGTATTTTACCACACACAAAAAAAAAACTGTAAAAAGGAATGCCATCTGTTTTTTAAAACCCAGACTTAAGGGTCTGAGATACCCCATGTGCATGCTCATAAGCTAGACTATCACAGTTTTATATATAGTTTTTATAAATATACGCACACATGAAATCTGTTGATTAAAGAACAGATCTTTTTGTTTAAGTGCCTACTAAGTATTACTAAGTAAAATAATTATTGAATGCCTCAGCTTCCTAAAGGAAAATGCTCTGAGAGCCACATCTCACCTGAACATGCAACAGGATTCCCACCACAGGAGAAAAACTCCAAAATTTTTTAGATTTAGAGTATATCCGAGCTGCTGGAATAACAGATATGTTTATCTGCTTTACTATACTATACTATATAGTCAATACATGCAATCTACATGTATCTCATAATATCATGTTGTAAACTTTAAATATACCCCATAAAATTTGCTTTTCAAAAAAGGAAACACTTTATAAAATCCTAAAGAGATACCTATGTAAAGTGTGAGTGTAGCAGTAGTAGAGTGTTATGAGTTGGGTTTAAGTTTCAAGCTCCATTAGAAATATTTTAGGGACCAGGCATTTCTATCATGTAGAGTAGTGTTGGTGCTCTACAAAGAACATGTGGTCATGACTCAGAAGCCCTGTCCTGCTGAAAGGAGCACACCATAAAGGAAGAAGAGCATGTTACCCAGGCTCTTTGGAGATTCAAAAATGCCCAATGTAGCTAACAGCCCAGAATTTTCAAATGTTTCTTTTCATAACCACAAGGAAAAGAACTCCATAAACAAAGTTAAAGGACAAGCTGTTAGAGTAGGAAAAAATGCTTGTACACATGCATGTAAATAAACAAAAGGTAAGTATGCAGAATATATAAAGAATCACTATAGCTTGTTAAGAAAAATGAGAAAGTAATATGAACAGGCTTTTTTCCCAAATTTGCCAGTCTTTTTATTTTACAGCTTTGACTTTTGAGTAATTCTTTTTTTCATCTTTATTTATGTATTTTTAATTGATAATATTTTCAATACAAATAATGTATAGTGATCAAATAAGTGTAATTAGTGTATCCATCATCTCTAACATTTATGAATTTTTGTGTTGGAAACATTAAGTATAAGAGGAAATATAACTGGTCAATTGATATGATTTGGCTGTGTCCCCACCCAAATCTCTTGTGGGAGGGACCAGGTAGGAGGTAATTGAATCATGAGGGCAAGTCTTTCCTGTGCTGTTCTCTTGATAGTGAATAAGTCTCATGAGATCTAATGGTCTATAAAGAGGAGTTCTCCTGCACAAGTTCTCTCTCTTTGTCTGCTGTCATCCAAGTAAGACGTGACTTCTTCCACCATGATTTTGAGGTCCCTCAACTATGTGAAATTGTAAGTTCATTAAACCACTTTGTTTTGTAAATTGCCCAGCCTCCGATATGTCTTTATCAGCAGCATGAAAACAGACTAATACAGTAAATATACGCAATGAGAAGTGTGTAAATTAAAATTTTAGAAAAGGAGAAAGAACTTATGTTTTACCCAGGAACATAAACAAATCCTCTCTTGAGGAGAAGAAAAAGAGAACTCTACCCTGGAATGTAAGCAATTATCTCAGGGAAAATAAGAAAGACAGTTCTAGACTCCATCACCGTTACTATGTGAGTAAATGGCTGTTAGGGAAAAGATATTCTCTGTGTTTAGATATTCTCTATCTTTATACCCTGTAAATTTCTATTGTTTAGAAGACTGAGCCATCATGTAATATAGAAAAAAAAATCATTGTCCTATAAAAGAAAATGTCTAAAGTGTCATTTGGTTTCTTTCTATATCTGCATTTCTGTCTTCTGTTCTGACATTTCTAGAGAACTCATCTTGTGGGACTGCTTGATCTTTGAACATAAGTTTACCTTTTGGGCAACTGTGTGTGCTAGGTGTCTATTGTATAGAGATTATGGAAATAACAGAGTCTATTGTAGAATTACAGTCTTGTGTTGCATAATGATGTTTCTGTCAACAAAGGACCATCTACACAGTGTTAGCCCCATAAGATTATAATATTATATTTTTACTGTACCCTATGTTTAGATATGTTTGGATGCACAAATGCTTACAATTAAGTCACAGTTACCTACAGTATTTAGTGTGGTATGCTGTTGAGGCTTGTAGCCTAGGAGGAATAGGCTATATCACTTAGGCTAGATGTGTAGGCTATGCCATGTAGGCTTTTGTAAGTATACTCCATGCTACTTATACAACAATTACATTGCCTAACAGCAGACACATCTCTCAGAATGTATCCCCACCATTAAGCAATGCATGACTGTATAGACTTATGATAGTATTGAACATACAGGTAAGTAGTATTTAGTAACTTCTAGTATTTCACAAAATGACAAATAATATTCAGTAGCTTATAGAGATAACTGCTATAATATGAAATTAATTTCTAATACTGTGTCAACTTTTACTTTGTTCCTTTTTTTCATTTTATCACAAATATATTATTATTTAATTGAATGTAGTTGTTATTTTTCCTTAAACTCTTATTTCCATGCTCAAGATGTAACACAACTTTTACAATTTTGCTTTGGAAATCAGGCCAATATACTTGGCTTTGAAATGTATGACCCAAAATGTAAATTTCAGCAGAGCTCTGAATTAATCAACTTTTATTGTAAGGAATGAAGTGTGACATTGTATTGGAAAAAAAAATCTAGTAAACAGACTACTTGGGTCAACAGAACTACTCATTTTTCAGTCAGTCACGTCTCCTCTCATATGCTCTGTTAAAATAGAGGTAGTGCCGGATAAAAATTGAAGTTAGAATTACAGGACAAATGTATAGAATTTAAAATTGGGATGCTGGACTTATGACTGCTTCTCAGAGTGTTTGCATGTTTCTGTGCTATATCCCTTACCCAGGAAGGAAGCTGGGAATCTTTATGAGCTCTGTCAGCCAGAAGCAGGGAGACCAGATGCCTTGGCATAATAGACTCAAGATTTGAATGATAATGCTTCCCATTCATCTGATCCCCATTTATTCCATTCAAATGTTAGACTTCTTTCACATGGAGAAAAGAAAATGATCTTCCAGGATGCAAAACAGCAGAGTTCCATCAATCCAGGTTTAATTTCTGACCCAGATGTGCCTTTTTTCTAAGTAAGTGAATAACCTTATTAACATGAAGGAAAAGGGATGGAGATTGTCAAGGATAAGGCAAAGCTTGCACATGACAAGAGAGCAGACCAATGAGAATGATTAAGTCTGGATAGAAAGAGGTGAGAAGGGCCTTGATTGAAGTGTGCAGAATTATGATGTGTATAATAAGAATGTCTCACGCTCCACTCTCTGGTCCATAATCATAGATTAACACAATATTAGCAATTTGTAATAGCAAAGTGCTTCTAGGTCATTTATTAGCTCTTCTCATAACCTTTTCCTTACCTTAAGGACATGGGAAATGATAGTATATGTTCTAATGATCTTCAAAATAAGACTGGACAGGTATTGTGAGAGAGGGATTGGGAATGTTTTTAGAGGGAAAATATAGCTTATACATATTAAGTACATATTTTATCCCAAGCAAAATGCTTTGTGGTCTGCATGGGATCTCACTGACTCCTCCTAATTTTCTTACATATGGGAATGGGAAAAATAATGTTTTTCAGATGAAATTTATAATTCCCCAAAGTGAAGAATGAACTTAGCCAAGGACCATCAGATAATTATGTTGTAGAAATCAAATTGCAACCTAGGTCAGTTTGACTGCATATCAGATTGAGGACACTTTGTACTCAATATTAATAATTTACTTGTGGCTCAGGCCTCTGATTGAAGTGTTCCTGCACAGTATTATGTTCAGCAGCCCAAATGGAAGATTACACAGTCATTTGGAGATTGAATAATGTTCCTTTCATCAATGAGGTTCAGCTTTGCTGAAGAGATTAGGAAGTGACCCTGTTCATGATTTCTGCTAAGTGGTACAAAAGATATGCATGTAAATCCTGTATCCTTCATAGCCAGTACTGTGCCAATATTCCTGGGGAAGGTATGCAGACTAGGGAATTGGGACCTATAAGCAATACTCAAAGCTATAAAATGGTTACATACACATCCTACGCACATATACCTCACACTCACAAAGTAGGTTCAGAAGTTATCCTGTAAGTGCTTTTAATGGAAATTCTGCAATGGCAAAGGCCAACTTAATAGCAGCAGTATCAAAGCTTAATATCATAGAGAAGTAGTATAATAGAGTGGTTAATATAATATAGTGGTTAAGGATAAAAGTCAAAAAGTCCTGATTCAATTATTTCTAGTCTGTGAAATAATAATGCATAATTTAAGTTTGTTGTGAGGCTCAAGGGAATATCATTTATTGACTACTGAACACAAGATAAATAATGAAAATATTACTTCTGCTTATCATGATAACATATAGATGGGGAAACATACATAGCAGTTAAATGAGATAATCTCAAGCCAGTCAATCATTAAGAAAAGCCCAAACCCATTGAACTCTATCCCAACACATCATAGGTGATAGCTGTAGGACCTAGGTCTACAGGGACAGTAAATGGCATTGTGTTAGAAATGGAAGCCATTTAACCAAGTAACTATTAATATTAACTTCCCAATTTACAAGTAAATAAGCTAAGGCTGCATCTAATTCTAAACTCTCCAATGGAAAACAGGTAACGATTGGTGAAGGCCCGTCTTCTGCCACCAGGGTTAAATATGCAGAGTTTTATTCTAAGTGTAGGAAGTGAGCAGAGATTGTGTCTCAATTATCTCCATATTTCCATTTGAACAAATATATGTTAGTGTTTTTATAATGAATTGTACATCACATAGAATGAGTGCATCATATTAGATCATAATTAATACTTGTTTTATGAACACATAAGTGAAGAAATACGATGTTTAAGTAGAATATTACTTTAGAATGATACATTGTGTCTGAATAGTCTAAAAAATAACAGTGTTCCATATAATAGAAATGAAATATCTATTCTGTGTCTGGAACTCACTGAGGCTCATGGGATGCATATATTAAGAAGGTATGTTTCATGTAATAAGACTTCCAGTACTGCTCATTTCACTGCCTCCGTTATTGCTGCTTACACAGGTTCTGAGTTTGGAAACTTGCAAAAAAGTCCTCAAGATATTAATTTTAGTACAGCAGCCTTTTGAATATAGTAAGGTAAACTGAAATTTCACAGAAATATAAATCAAAAATTCATACAGCCTAAACCACATGAAAGTCCCAAACATTAATGTTAAGGATCTTTAGATATAGATGTCCAAAAAACTGCATGATACAAGCAAGGGACACCAAGAAGGAGAAAGCTTTGAAGGCCACTGGGCTCAGAGATTCCTAGAAACTGAATCTCAGACTGAGATCCTGCTGACTCTAGAAACTTTTCCTGTGGAAGTGGAAAGAGTTCTGGATCCAAATATATGGGTGGGCTGAGTTGTATCCAGCCTTGAAGACCTAATCAATTAATGTGGGCCAGTTATTTAAACTCTGATTTTTTTACCTGCAAGATGGAATAATTACACCTGATTTGCAAAGTCATTATGGGATGGAATTTTAAAAGCATCAAGGATAATAAATCAATATTTTTTCTTCTCTCTTAACTCAGCTTGATTTTCTCATAGTTGCTTCTTTTCTTTCTTTATATTTTGGCTTCAAAGAAACTCCTTAAAAAAAAAAAAAAAAAAAAAACTTTGCTGATCTTTTTCCTAGGAGGATGTCACCGTTAGGCCTGAGTATTATATCATGTGTTTTTCTTACAGCCCTGCTCATAATTCACAGTTCTTTAATGTTATGATTTCTTTACGTTTTGGTCTTTCTCCTACAAGACTATTAAGGCTGATAAAGTATGAAGACCACATCTGTTAATGTAATGGAAGCCATTTAGCCAAATAACTGTTAATGTGATTTTAGCATCTAGCACATTTCTTTATATATATAAATGTCCAGTACTTGTCAAGTGAAAAAAATCCACAATAGATTTATTTTTATTTTTATTTATTTTTTATATTTTTTGAGACGGAGTCTTGCTCTATTGCCCAGCTGGAGTGCAATGGCACGATCCCAGCTCACTGCAACTTCCGTTTTCTGGTTTCAAGTAATTCTGCCTCAGCCTCCCGAGTAGCTGGGACTACAGGCAAGCACCACCACGCCCAGATAATTTTGGCATTTTTAGTAGAGACGGGGTTTCACCATGTTGTCCAGGATGGTCTCGATCTCTCAACCTCGTGATTTGCCTGCCTCAGCCTCCCAAAGTGCTGGGATTACAGGGTTGAGGCACCACGCCTGGCCAATAAATAGGTTTTTAAAGAAGAAAACAAACAGAAACTTCAACTGAGTTGCTAGCAAAGTAAATTCTTTTTCATAGTTAATCATGGAAGGAAAGGGGCAAAGTGTAAGTCAAGACACAGAAAAAGGCTCTTCCTCATGAACGGTGCTCTTTTTATTCAGTATAAGCATCATTGAAATAATCATATTGACTCTAAATTGGTTATTTTATAAATAGTTGCTCCATTGAAGAAAAGGTTATAGAGTGCTTCATATCAATCAATCCAATTAGTTTATTATCTCTGTGTCTGAAACAGTATCTAAGGAGGAAGAAGTTAAAGTAACTAGTCTACAACATATTTGCTTTCTTTACTGGGGGAAGAATCCCAGGAGAAAGAAAAGAAAGACAGGTGATCCAATCTAATACACTTGACAGAATAGTAACTGGACCTATCAGAAAATAGACTAATAATATTTGTTAGGAAAGGAGTTTTAATTTACGAAATAAGGCTGTCTCCAGGTAAAGATTCCTTGTAATAGAAAAAGAAGGAGTAGGAAGAGGAGGAGGAGGAGGAGGAGGAGGAGGAGGAGGAGGAGGAGGAGGAGGAGGGGGAAGGAGGAGGAGGCGGAAAGCAGAGGGGGGAGAGTAGAGAAGAAATTACAGGAGGGCAAGGAGAAAGAAAGAATCATCATTTATGGATTTACGAAGCATATATTCCTGAAGAATGTCAGATAAGCCCAGGTATAAAATGGAGATGAATCATAGAATGAATTCTTTCTTCTGTGTCAGGTAATAACCCCTATAACTATCTACCTTAGAAACGTTAACTATTCTGGGTCAGAAAGTATGGGTACAGTGCAGGGAAAGAGAAACAAAAACAAAAAAACCTGAGGAGTTACCTTGATTTTCTAGACCTCTATCTGCTTCTTTTGAGCCTCTTGATTGCCTGCATTCTTAAAATTACTAAGAAGATTTCTGTAAGGTAAGATTTCTTTTCTTTTCTTTTTTTTTTTGTTTGTTTGTTTCTGTCAATTCATCAGGCTCATTCTTCATCTGTAGGGTAAGATTTCTAATTCATGTGTCTGATTTGACAACATGTTTTCTGTTACCTGACCATCTATGACCTTCTGCTACCTACGCACCTTCCGGCAAGAGGTATCCATGTTAATAACTCCGGCCAAGAATATGTTAAAAACAAAACAGAATAAATCTTCCAGTTAAGAATTGCAGAAAACATGTTGCTTTCCTGATGGAATAAAACACACTATCTGTAAGGCATCTTTGTTCCTGTCTTTCCCTCTTTCTATAATGCAAATATGATCCCTATAGGAGCAAGTGCTGTTCTGTGACCAGAAGGAAACAGAATAAAGTCCAAGAGTTTACAATGAGCACTAGCCTTGATATATAGAAACTACTAGAATAATGCCATCAGCCATGAAGCTCTAGGCTTATTATTTAAGACAAGCAAAGCTCTATGGCCAGCTTATACTTTCTTGCATCCAGGTGGCAGGCATTCCTAAATTAGAGTCCTACTCAAATGACTTGAACCATCCCAGTTAATGCTTCAGAAGCTTAAACAAATTTCAAAGTGTTATAGATACAAATTCTCAATAAACCCATGTGATTATTCAGAAACTGCTGAGATAATCCATGTGCTGATAATAAAAGACGCACTCCCAAATGAAATAGTGATTTCCTTAGTTCTGTATTTCAACATCCATACCCAGTACTTAATCCACACAGTTCCCTCTGTGTGGAATCTCTGTGGGATTCCAACCCTGACATTTCAGGAAATGAAAAAGCTCTTAGAGAAACCTCTTATTATGTATTGATCTTCTCATTAAACATACTTCACAGGATGAGACCATGCTTTTATTTTAAAATTTACTTTTTTGTTCCACAACAGCTTGGAAATCCCCAGTGTGATTAGATAACTAACTCCATTTCTTTTTTACCTCATCACCTCATTTCATTTCATTCTGTGGGTTTGAAATCAGACAATTTGAATTTGATTCAATGTTGACTTGAGAAACACATTTTTACTTCATATTTAAATTTTTGGAAAGAAATTCCTACCTCACTGTTGTTTTGAAGATTAAAAGAACCCATCCATTTACAGAGTGTTCTTTATTCTTTTGTACTTATAGAGATAAATGCAAAGCTGGTGGCCAAATTAATGAATGTTGAACTATGATCAGTGCTTACCTCTACTTCTGTTCACTCAAATGAGAAAAGGGGAAAGGCCATGGAATGAGAGAAGCTTAGGCAGAATTCCATTAATTTGTAAGTAACAGAATCAAAAGAGGAACATAAATGGCATTCCCAATGGCTTTATCATTATCTTCTCAGAAATGCAGAAGGCACGTTGTCTATTGTAGTGGGCAACATTTATATGAAAATGAGGGCATCTAAGGAGCAGGAAAAATATTGCTTTCTGCCTGGCTATGTTGACTCCAGGTTCTCTGCGAGGGAGAACTCCATCCCACAGTCACTGAAAAGTTCATAAGAGACCACAGTTAGGTAATTGCAGAAGTGGTCACTGGGGACCTGGGGGCATTACACATAGAATTTGTTTGTACACACTCAGAAATGCACTTCCACCACATATGGGAATAGAGTACAAATATCACACCACAAATGTATCACATTTTAAAAAAAGAACTGAAAATAATTTTTGTTTTTTGAATCCTTAGGTTTGTGGAAGCTTTGAGTGACAAGACATCTTAGAGGGCATCAATTCAAATGTCTTCATTTTACAAATAAAAAATGAAGCATTGAATGAGAGGAAGTAATAACATAAATCACACAGTAGCTAATGATCAGGAGTAGAGCTTAGGTCTCCTAATCTGCTGTATATTTATTTCACTTTCTTTCATATCATTGTGTTATAGTATTTTCCCAGTCTAGGTGAGTGTTAAAACTCCATATAAATGCTGGAGGCAAGAATAGACCATATCGTATACTTCTGGAGCAAATAAATAATATTTTTAAAATTACCTTTATGAAATGGCTTTGCAGGAGGGATAGAAAATAGATAACTTGAATTTTTTTAGTATCATAAACTTAATAGCTGGGCTTTCAGTGGTAAGTCCCTAATACCACTGATTGAATGCTTAATACCACTGATCTACTGGCCTACTGTCACTCTCACTTGGTGTGTTCTCATAGCCTACATTTAGCTTTGATTTTCTCAGCTTATTCTAGTTTATCTGCAATGACAGCAGACTGCCTGATTGATCTGGGTGCTAACCCCCATCCAACCTTTGTCACACTTCACTCAACATTCCTGGACCCCTGGATGATCTCACTGACAAACTTCTAGAATCACCTAGACATTAGTTGCCCTATTTGAGTTACTATGAGCTCTGCTATGAATGGAAGGAACATAGTCATAAAAATGCATGAAGATCACAAGGTTTGTGGAAGGTTTGAATTGACCTCATCTGAATTGACCGAAAATTTATCATTGTATATTAAACATTACAATTTGATCCATGCTGGTTTCACAACTTGGATCTTCTCTTGAGCAAGTTGGGTAATACCCAATAATGGGTATTACCCAACCCTGGCCTAATTATCTACTCTCCATCAGAATGTTGCTGAAGCCTTACTATGGTCCATACTCTCTAGAGTGCTAAGTAGTGATAATACCGAATTACATTGTATACTATCAAGATTACTTTATAATCCTTCTATATAAAGCTAATTTGTGTTGAGGCAGGGAGAATAATTCAAAACAATGATCATCTTAATCAATTTCTAAACCTGGTCAAAGCATTCTATCATATTTCATCCGTACTTATGAAGGGCTTCTGATGATAACCTATAGGGAAATGAGTATTAATTATTTTCCTAATAGCTAGTCTTTTCTCATTTCTTAATAAGAGGGCTGTGACTTATTAAAGGCAATGATGTGCCCAAGAAAAATATTACATTTTCTAGGCCGCATTGTAGTTAGGCATCTCTGTGTGCCTAAATTCTGGTCATTGAGATATAAAAAAAACAGAGAGAGGCTCTGACTTGAGAAAGATTTCGTAAGTGGAAAGAGAAACAAACAAGAGTTTATCCCAAAGCAGAAGATCATGATGACACACTTTCAGCAAAGAAGAAACCCCTGCAGCCCAGGCAGGATCTACACTGTCCTGTAGAAGTCTATGAATAGTGCCACGGCAGGTGACTGGGAAACTTTCCCAATCTCTCTTTTTCTAAATATATTTTAAATATGGTAATTCTGTCTTCCTCTCTTATCATTTTTCATTGAATGTGTTAGATATTTTTTTCTCTTGGCTTATAGGTAACTGATTCAGAAGAAACACTATCTAGGCCGGACACTGTGGCTCACACCTGTAATCCCAGAACTTTTGAAGGCTGAGGGGGGAGGATCACAAGGTAAGGAGATTGAGACCATTCTGGGTAACATGGTGAAACCCCGTCTCTACTAAAAAATACAAAAAATTAGCCAGGCGTGGTGGCACGTGCCTGTAGTCCTAGCTACTCGGAAGGCTGAGGCAGGAGAATCGCTTGAACCTGGGAGGCAGAGGTTGCAGTGAGCTGAGATTACGCCACTGCACTCCAGCCTGGGCAACAGAGGGAGACTTTGGGAAAAAAAAAAAAAGAAAGGAAGAAAGAAGGAAGGAAGGAAGAAGGGAGGGAGGGAGGAAGGCAAGGGAAGAAGGAAGGAAGGAACAAAGGAAGGAAAGGAGAAAGGAAGGAAGGAAGGGAGGGAGGGAGGGAGGGAGGAAGGAAGGAAGGAAAGAAGGGAAAGA
This sequence comes from Ateles fusciceps, assembly GCA_036589455.1. NCBI lineage: Eukaryota > Metazoa > Chordata > Mammalia > Primates > Atelidae > Ateles > Ateles fusciceps. Next base: position 1,139,430 of record JAZHEH010000276.1, read on the forward strand.
AAGAAAGACTATATAGAAGTAATGAAGAGTACTGCACAAATATGGAGGAGATTAAATTTTGAGGTTGTCCACTTATGAAAAAAATTATTTGCCCAAAGGAATAGGCCATGGTAAAGATGGGCAGTCTACAATTTATTCTTTCCTGATACCTTGTTAATGAAACCTCTGATCACTGATGGCCACAAATTCATCTTGCCATTCATGGGGCTGCCCCACCTCAGACAATTTTTTATGTTACGATAAAAGAAGCCACCTTTAACTCTCCTTTTGTTACCAGCAACTGCAGCTACTTTCTTGCTGATATTAACCTTGTCTTTGGTCTTCTTTTAATCTACAGCAAGTTTCCCTATTCAACTGCGCTCATGAGTACATGAAATTAAGAACTTAATGATTATAGTGACTTGTGCAATTCTATTTTTTAACTTTCTGGCTTAAAATTCAGAGGTATATTTGTCCCTACTTTTATAAGCATTGCCAAAAGTATGTCAAGTAGTCTATTAAGTTACTAATCATGTAAAGATGTGAATTTCTGTGTACTTAAAATAGAAGGGTGAAATAGTAGGTGAATTCAGTTGAGTAAAATGATGTGTATACAACATTGGTGATTCAAATTTTGACTTCATCCTATAAAGAGCCGGGAACATAACATCAAGTTATTGATATAAAGAAGCTCTAAGCATTCATGTGATTTTTTTCTAGCTTTGCTTTAGACCCATGTAAGAAAGCATCTGTGAAACATCGGAATTAATAAGAGATGATAATTATCAATTATTAGGTGCATACCATATGCTAAGTGCTTTTCTTTTTGTTTAACACATCCTTCTTAGTTTGTTGTTCTCATTCTCACATTATAGGTTTTTGCACTGAGATTGAGAGAGGAAATGACTGCCAAATTTTTCTACATCTTATAATTTTGAAGCCAGAATGAGAAGACAATGTTATTTATTTTAAAGTCTGGATTCTTCACCCTATATCAGAATTTCTATATAATACAGAGATTGCGATATATTACTAAGACTTAATGTTAGACTGGCACTTTTTGGATGAGGCAGAGACTAAAAATTAGAACTGCATTCTGAGGTGAAGTGGGAACCAGGAGATCAGCCATTGTGCTGTGAGGAAGAAGATTTTATCTAGCAGAGCCAAATATATGGAAGATGCTATGGAAGAAATCGAATACGGCAGGAAAAGTTCTAAGATGACCATCATGACCTTCACCTTTTGGTGTTTCCCCCTGGGTAATTTATTCCCCTTGTGTCTTGGCAGAATCTATTACTTGCTTCTAGCCAATAGGATATAGCAATGATGTGTAAGGGTCACATCACATAAGAAAGCTGAGGGGATATCAGTCTTATGATTAGGCTGTGTTATATAATATTCCATTAACAGACTAGAGCAAGACACTCTCCTGCTGGCTGCAAAGAAGCCAGCTGCTGTGCTCTGAACTGCTTATGGGAGGGCCATGTCGCAGGTAACTGCAGGTGGCTTCTAGGATCAGTGAGCCTTGTGCTATAGTTACAAGGAACTATATCCTGCCTACAGCGTGCATTAGATTACAAGCAGATATTTCCCCCCCAGTCAAGCCTTGAGATGGGAACACAACCCAGCCCATACCTTCATTGCAACCTTGTAAGATTTTCTGCAGGGAGTCAAACTATGCTATACCTAGATTCCAGACCCAAGGAAGTTGTGAGATCATAAAGTTGGATTGTTTGAAGGCACCAAGCCTGTGGTGATTACGCAGCAATAGAAAACTAGTACAACTAGTGAAGCAGTTGGCACAAAGGAGGCCAGGCCACGGTACCAGGGTAACGTGACTTAAAGATGGCACACAATGAGACTTCTTTCCTGAAATGACTGGGCTGCTGGAGAGTGTATGAATAAATGACTCAGGAGCAATGTAAGACTTGTGTTACCTGCCCTAGGGCACTAAAACACATGGGTCTAGATTAATACATGAGCAAACCAAGCCCTAAAATGAGTTGAACAATTATTCATTTGCTCAGAAATATTTACTGATGACATTGAAGCAGAAAGGATAAAGAAAAGCAAGTTTCCGAGGCCAGCTCACTCCAAGGCCTAGAGATGGGCAGAGCCCAGGCAGAGCTCTGATAGCACTATCTACAAAGCCTTCAAAGGACGGGTTCCAGAGTCTCCCCCTCTCATCCTGGAACAGAGATAGAGAGTAAGTTTAACAAGTACCCTCTATTTCCTTAAGGTTGTTCTTTGTTCTATGGGGTAACTATGTTTTTGCAAAGGTTGTCAAAGTTCTATCAGTTCCTGTTTTCCCATTTTTGATGAGTGCTAAGGTCACAAGCCTTGCTTAAGTTGCAACAGCTGTCACTACTTGATAAACTGTCATTGTTCTGCCTCTGTGAGCTCCTTTCCCATCTGGCAAGTTTCCACCCCACTGGATGCCCAACCCCCTTTGGTCGCATGCATAAGTCAAGCCCTGTGTTTGTTCGGGGCTCAGCCTTTGGATGTTAATCCGCTGGGTCAGTGGCCACTTCAATAAAATCCTCCTGTTTCACCCATCGGTCTTTCCTGTCCCTCAATTCCCTCAATAACATAACTGATGAGTGAATAAATGAACTATAAGAGAGATATAAAGAAATTCCCCAAAGCTAGGCAGAGAAAAAGAAAGTGATGGAAAATATTGAAAAAAGATAAAAAGACACCTCTCACTCCAGACCTATGAATCAGAAAGTCTGGGGACGGACCTCAGCAATCTGTGCTTTCCCAAGTCCTGCAGCCAATTTTGATGCACACTAGAGTTTGAGAACCACTAATAAAGACCAAGATAAAAGGAACCCATTTTGCCTTAAGTGATGAGTTACCAAAAAATTGTCTTCATTTTTTAAATTATTTTATCTCTTGTTATAAAATAAAAAAGGGGAAAAAAGAATGAATGCTAATTAGCTATAACATAGAAAATATAAGCATATCAAAAATTATATGTTAGAAGTAAAGAAAGTAGGTTTTTAATTGAAGCAGGAAAAAAGGAATAAAAAAATATTGAATTTTCACTTTTTTAAATGTCACATGGCCATAAAATAATGAGATAATATATAAAGTAACCATTTTTCCTTCTTTTCAGCATAGAGAATAAAAGTCATTTTATTTTATAATAAATCTTTCTGTTTTAAAATATCACACTTCTCTTGGGACCTGAAATTTTTCTTCTGCTGCTTTTTTATTTGACACCATAGTTAAATCACCGTATATTCTTTGACATGTGTCAGAATAACAAGCAATTGGAAACTTTCCAAAATGCAGGCATAATTAATGAATCCAACTGATACAGTATGTAAAGTCAAAAGACTAGATACTTCTTTCACACAGGCTAGTCCAACAAAATGTCAAATTCACGTTGTTTCAGTAGTTGCTTAATATCAAAGATTAAAAGTACATGACCTCTCAAATAACTTTTAAGTGCTGATTTTTCTTTGGCATACATTGAATAATTTTTACATTTTAAAGATAATCAATTTTGTAGGTACATTTTAGAATCTTGGAATTTCGAGAAAAATACTGGCAATAAAGTTAATCAAGTGTTGGAAAGGAAAAACTAGAAAAACTTGCATCAGTAAGTTCACCAAACTGCTTTTGTATAATTTATGTAAATACTTTTTATTATTGAATATTAGAAGACTTTCATTTGAAATTCTTTCTGTAGCATTAGGTATTTTAGATGATAGAATCTTGTGCTCTCCCTAAGTCTTTCTTTATTTTGGAAACCAAATATTTTACAACTTTCTTAATGTAGACTCCTTTTGAGAAAATAATTTTCTTGTATGGTATTATGCACTGAATTGTGTCCCTGGTAAATTCATATGCTGAAGCCTTAACACCCAATGTGACTGTTTTTGGAGATAGAGCCTTTAAGGAGGTAATTAAGGTTGCATGAGGTCATGAGAATGGAGCTCTGATCGAATGAGGTTTGTGTCCTTTTGAGAAGAGGAGACACCAGGGCCCTTTCTTTTTCTGTGAGTGTGCAGATTAAAGACCATGTGAGGATACAGCAAGAAGGCATCATCTGTTAATCAAGGAGAGAGCCCCTGGAATGAAAGCTCTGTTGACACCTTGATCTTGGACTTCCAGGCTCCAGAACTATGAAAACATAAACTTTTGTCATTTAAGCCACCCAGTGTGTGGTATTATTTTATGGCAGACCAAACTGACTACCATATATGGTCATATATTAGTGTACAAAGATGGTGCTTATGAGATATTTGTTGAATGAAAGAAAAAATGCAGATTTTTTTTTCAATACTAATAGAGCCATAGAAGTCTTAACTTCTATCTCAAGGGCATACTTATTATCTGTAAACAACAATAATATAGTGATAAAGATTATTTTCTATAATACATCTATAAACATTTAATAAATGCTATTTTATTCTATTTTATAAACTGTACATGTTTATTTTTGTGAGTGTGAACTATGTGTAGTTATGAATAACAAGTACTTATAAAATCATTTATATTGCATTGGAATTATAAGTAAAATAAAATAAGAGTAAAAGATAGCCCTCTGGTGTTCATTGACATCTAACTTTGGGTCTTAGTGTAACACTGTTCAAGGGGCTAAAAGGTAGATACCTGACGCTTCAGGACAAAACTCTATTTTGCCTATAAGAACGCATGTAGGCCATTGGAGAACAAATGATTTAACATTCTGGTTTTTATACCAGAGGCTATGTCAAGAACTTCCTCCTAGAGCCCATGGCAAAACTAAACATCAGGACTCATGTAATTGAAAAGAATCTGGGCAACGTGAGGGAGCATATGAATAGCAGTTGAACAGTAAATGCATCTTCCGTATATTTAATCTTAGGTTCCAGTTGTTTTGTGAATCTCCAAATGCTGTATCAGGAAATTTGCTCAGGAAAATATCTCAAGAATTAAAAACAGGAAATAAGGTACTTACAATATACTTGTAAGGAATAGCATTGTAGTAATCAGAAAAAAAATATCTTGAGGAAGTAAGAAGTCATATGAATCACTGCAGGAATATCAGTGCTAAAGCAAGTGATTCCCTGGAAGATTTTGGGAAGCTGCTGAAAAGCCTTTTGTGTGCAGCTGCCAAAGTCCTGTGCTGGACAAAGATGCTACAGGTATAATAAGAATTCTTCCATCCTCCCTACTTCCAAATCTTATGGCAGTCACTCTCACTGATGGAATGTAAATTAGAATTTACTAGCAAAAAGTTCTGGGAAATGTGCTCTTCAGAAAAGTCCAATCCCTGAAATGCACACGAAAGTATAGAAGGAAGCAGATAACATTCCTAGTTGTTAAGTAGAAAATGAATGTGTGACTGACTTTGTAATTGCTTATAGCTCCATTTTGGCTTTGGCGTTTAAGAAATTTAGAAATTAAATAGGGAGGCCGAGGCGGGAGGATCATGAGGTCAGGAGATTGAGATCATCCTGGCCAACATGGTGAAACCCCGTCTCCACTAAAAAATACAAAAATTAGCTGGGCATGGTGGAGCATGTCTGGTAGTCCCAGCTACTTGGGAGGCTGAGGTAGGAGAATTGCTTGAACACAAGAGGCGGAGGTTGCAGTAAGCAGAGATCGCGCCACTGCACTCCAGCCTGGAGACAGAGTGAGATTCCATCTCAAAAAAAAAAAAAAAGAAAAAGAAATTTAGAAATTACTTCTCTGTTCCTTAATTTTGTTTCCCATATTCTATGAATATTAATAAAACCTACTGTGCCTTAATGAGTAGAATAATTTATAGTATTTAAAATCATTTGTATTAAAATGCTATAATTACAATACTATAGTATACTCTTGCCTTTGTCAATATTTAAAATTCTCACCTGCAAAATCCAAAGATTTGATTTTGGGTAAAACTCCATTATTAGTCTGCATTGATATCCTTCAGTACACACACACACACACACACACACACACACACAGAATAATTTCATTTTCAATACAAGTCCCGATGCTCATATCTCTGAAGATGTTATAAAAATATAAATGGGATATTAACTGCATAATAAAATATTTATGATATTTGAATAGTTTATATTACTCTTACTCTGAAGTTGTGTTTGAATTTAAGCTGACAATTATAGTATTTTATGAGCAAGCAGTAATATGATGAAAATAACAATCTTTTCATTGTTAGAAATACTACAATTTTATATTAAAAATTTTCTTGAACCATTAAAATACAGTAGGATGTTTATAATTTAAAAATCCCATTTACATGACAACTGAAACTATAAAACAATTAGGAATTTAGTTACAGAAATGCACAGGACCTATAGGAAGAAAATTTTAACATGCTACAGAAAATAAGAGAACTTAATTGGAAAGTGTCTCTTCCTCTCACTCTTACTTTCTCTCACTCTTTGTCTCTCTTTTAAAGAAACAATAATAATATAATATTGTAACAAAGCAGGCGATAATCTGGCAAGTGGGCAAAGAATAGCAATGGCTTGAAGGTCTAACTGGTGGAGAGCAACAGATAGTGGACTAGCTGGGAATGTAGCTGGAAGTTCTGAGTGGTGAGACACTTGTTGGGGACTTGCTAGTTTCAATAGCACCCTATGTTGCCTGAAGGCTGTGTGCTGGTGCCACCCACACTTACTTGATAACAAACACTGCATGCATGTGTGGACAACATGTGAGACAGAGTGGTGCAAAGTAGAAGCTGGAGGAGACTTTAAAACAGTCATTATGTTTGCATTTGCTCCCCAGCTAACACATAGATCTATAAGCATATTGGGAAACTTATTATCTCAAGGTGTTTGAGCACAACCTCCCACAAATTTTGGATTGATTAAAAGTTATGATGACCTTTGTAAAAGTAGACTTAAAACTTAAAAATGTCACACACACACACACACAAACACACACATCACAGACCACTGATATTTAGAACTAAATTTCAGTCTGTGAAAGACAGACTTCACAGATTAACTCTAAACCACAAAACAATAGCAACAATGAAAACCCACAGAGGGGAGAATGTCAGAATTCAGAGTATTACAATAAAGTAGCTAAAATATCCAGTATTCAACAAAAAATGACGAGACATGGAAAGGAAACATTCACTGGGACCCATACACAATAAAAAAAATTATCAACAGAGACTGACTCTGAGTGTTTCCACATGTTGGATTTAGATGACAAAATTCCATTGCAACTATTATAAAGATGTTCAAAGAACTAAAGGAGACCATGTTTAATGATAATATAGAGAAAAAGTTACCAATGAATTCTCAAGGTGAAAGTTGCACTATAATAACTGACATGAAAAAGTCATTAGAGGAGATCAATAGCAGATTTGAAATATCAGAAGAATCAGTAAACTGGAAGACAGATTAATAGAAATTATCCAATTACCAAGAAACAGAAAGTCTGTTGAAGACAAATGAACAGAAACTCAACAACTTGTGAAACATTTTTAATGTACCAATAAACACACAATGGAGGACCCAGAAGGACAAGAGATCTTTAGAGAAATAGGCAGAAATAACTAGAAGAAGAAGTAATGCACCCTAAAGTTTCAAACTGGTTGAAAAACATGGATCTTCAGGTCCAAGAAGCACACAATAGGTTAAACACAAAGTTATCCACACCTAGACACATTACCACCAAACGAATGAATCCAAGACCAAAAAGAAAATCTTGCAAGCAGCAGGGAAAACACGGACTCATCAACTACAGGGGAACAATAATACTATAATGGCCAAAAAAATGGGAAAGTACCTGTAATGCTGGATGTGGGGTCTGAACCTTCAAACAAGAATTCTATACCCAGAACAATTACTTTTTTCAAAATTAAAGGCAAAATAAAGACATTCTCAGATGAGCAAAGACTCAGAAATATATTGATAATGGAAAATAGAGTTCTTTCCTCATTAATATCAAAGCAAGGGAAGTATTTCTACTCTCACCCTTTCTATTCAACATTGTACTTGATGGTCCTAGCCATGGTAATAAACAAGTAAGTGTGTATTGATTGAAAAATAAGACTAACAACATGATTATCCTCACGAAAGTCGAAAATTCTCAGCAATCTACAAGTAAGCTATTTGAACTTCCATGTGCATTTAACAAGGTCACAGAGTACAAAGTCAACATACAAAGATCAACTGCATTTCTACATACTAGCACAGGGAATTCGAAATTGCAGTGAGACCGGGCGCAGTGACTCACGCCTGTAATCCCAGCACTTGGAGGTCAAGCGGGCGAGTCAAGAGCTCAGGAGATCCAGACCAATATGGTGAAACCCCATCTGTACCAAAAAGACAAAAATTAGCTGGATGTGGTGGCACGTGTCTGTAATCCCAGCTACACAAGAGGCTGAGGCAAGAGAATTGCTTGAACCAGGAAGTCAGAGGTTGCAGTGAGCTGAGATTGCGCCAATGCACTCCAGCCTGGTGACAGAGCAAGACTTTGTCTCAAAAAAAAAAAAAAATAAATAAAAGGAAAGAAAGAAAAGAAACTGCAATGAAAAAATTATTTTAAACTAGCACCATCAACTATGCTACTTAAATATAAACACAAAAACACATGTATATATGGCATATATATATATAAACATACACACGCATATAGCACATGACATATGTACGTATTCATATATAAACCTTTATATGGGAACCACAAAATATTGGTAAACAAATTAAAGACTTAAACAAATGGAGCAATAAACCATGTTCAATTGGAAGACTTAATGTTGTCAACAATCCAAAGGAATAACTACTGCTATACACAAGATAAAAATTTAATCTCAGCAGCAGAATGCTAAGTAAAAGACATATCAAAGAATACAAGTTATGACCCCATTCATATAAAATTATGGAAAAGGCAAAATTATAGTGACAGAGCTCAGATCAACAGTTACCCAATTCTAGGATGAACAATAAGAGACTGCAAAGTACTACAAAGAAACTTTCTGGGTGTGAAAATATCTATACTGAAATTGTGGTGGTAGTAACATGGCAGTACACCTCTGTCAAAACTTATCCAGTCTGTACACTTTACATGGCTGAATTTTACTGTATGTAAACAAAGGTGCCAGAATTAATGCCCTAAATATATTTACAAAAGTATCCTGAGTTATTTGAATATAGATGTTCAGTATTACTTATAGTAACAAAAAGCTAGATAAAATCTGTCAATCAATAGGAAATTATTTCAATTTAATATGGTACATTCTTGCAATGGAATACCATACAGATATTATAAAGAGTAAGGAACATAGGTTTGTATGTGTTCATATAGGAAAGATATCTCTTACATTAAAAGAAGAAAATTACACAAAGGAATATTACTAAGATGGTACAAGTCCTTAGATATATTTATATTTGCCCAGATGTCTATGAAACGGCTAATCTATTTTTGCCCTCACACTCATTTATCTTCTAGTTTCACCATTCCAGTTAATGGTACCACTACTTGCCTGATTACTTATTGTCTTTGTTTTTTTAAGGTAAGAGCTCATTGATTGGTTAAAGACATTAACTTTTGCCCTGGATCAAGGAATTATATGGTAGTGAAAATATAACAGATTTGTATTTTAGAAACAAGTCCTAGTCTGGGGCTCCATAATAAAATTTTTTATTACCTTAACAAATCAATTAATCTCTCTTGATTTTAGAATCTTTTTATATACATTATAGACAATGAATTTAATAATGTTTTTACATTCTCTCTCTGCTTATTCAGGAGGTGTCAGCAGAAAGGAAACTAATATTCTACATTTGCATACATTTTGTGCTCTAAAGCTGAAGAAATTATTTTTTTTTTTACATTTTAACTTTCTAGGATAACATTAAATAGTAAGTTTCTGTGTCATTGAAAATGTATTCTTTGTTTTACATTTTACATGTCTCTTGAACTATGTTATTCTTCTAAGTTAATCAGACACTTGTGTTACACTTTTTTAGGAAGGCAGATTTCTGAATAAGAAGTTCGTTTTGTATTTTATTGCTTGTTACTGTTTATCCTTAAATAACCCGGCACAGTAACTCACACCTGTAATCCCAACACTGGGAGGCTGAAGCAGGAGGATTGCTTCAGCCCAGGAGTTTGAAACCAACCTGGCTAACATGGCAAAATCCCACCTCTACAAAAAATAGCTGGTCATGGTTGTACGCGTCTGTAGTCCCAGTTACTCAGGAGGCTAAGGTGAGAGAGGGAGAATTGCTTGAACCTTGGTGGCAGAGGTTGCAGTGAGCTGTGATCACACTACTATGCTGCAGCCTGGGAGACAGAGGAAGACTCCATCTCAACAAACACAAACAAAGAAACATACACACATTTATCTGTGTATACATGTGTGTGTATATATACCAACCCATAACCACACATCTACACAGATTTATACACACAGTACACACACATACATATATGTCTGTATTTATTTAATACATGTTACTACTAAGAGAAATAATATCATAGCATAAATGAAATTTAGTGAATTTAGAATCAGTAAGTCTAAGAATAATTCATGATTTTCCATTATGGTAGAGAAGTAATTCATTGTTTTCTCAGCTGTAAATTGAATAAAGTAATACTTGTTCTGTCTACTATATAGGAACATTTTAAGCATTAAAACCAAAATGAAGCTGTTGGAAAACTGTAAAAATGCGCAACCTATTGTAGGAGCCATATTATTTTTGCTGCTCCCATGAAGCCCTTGGGGCATATGTTGCATAAAAATAGCTAAGCACAAAATATCCACTGGCTTTAGTCTGACTTTTTACTCACAATATATTTTTCTTATTATGAATTTATTCAGACGAAAGCATCACATAATTACTTTAAATAATTTGAACTTCAGGATGATACATACTGTACCAAATTCTGGAAATATTAAGGGGCAATGAGTATAGGTATGGTTGTGTTTAAGTGTGGGAAGGATAAATGTTGGGGGGCAGAGTCTAGGAAATAGCCAAGAGAAGCTGAGGGCAAAGCTGGAATTTATAAAGAGGAAAATGTCATATCAATGCCTTTGCAGAAAACTGCTGGACAGTGTTAAACAGGGAAGACAGAAGTAACAACATAGAAATTAGACCTCAAGGTAGTGAAAGGGGATCTTGTTTTGAAGAAATTAATGCATTCAGGTAAATTTAGAAAGTCAACTGAAGGATTTCAGGAAAATTTAAATTCAAACATGAGTTCACACATAAAAATTACAGGAAAAATGGGTAGTGCTAACATGATTAAGAAACATCACCCAAAGAAATAGAGCTAACCCAGCAGACAAAAAGTACTTCACAACTATGATCAGTAAAATTCTTTGAAATATAATTGAGGTCATTTCATTCATGATACAAGAATTTTGGTGAGTACACAGAAATGCTCACTGAAAATCTTGCAAATTAAAAACATAAAAATGAAATCTCTAAAAATCAGAATAGTGATCTGAAGCAGAAAGAAAAAGCAAGATAAAAAAAAAAAAGAGAGAGAAAATAGCTCAAGAAACAACCAGATTGACAGAACTCAATCTGTAAGTGAATTTAATATAGGCTTTTCAATGAATAGAAATCAGATTGTCTTGTACCTTTAAATAGTCACACACACACACACACACACACACACCCCAATGATGTCTATGTTGGAAGCTCCTTTATATCAGCTTGAAGAAAATAATTTCATTAATCATGTAGTGTAAAGCTCAGAGTAAAAGTTGCACTTACATCACCAGCTAGCTCTTCTTTAAAATGAAGCAACTGGTAGAAAGTGACCAAATCCAGAAGCAAAAATTTTTTTCTTTTAGAAACTAACTGGAACTTTTAGATTTTGCATGTTCACGTCATTTTAAAATTTAGGGTTAGGTAACAAAGTAAATTAAGACCTACTATTCAATAAAATATATTATACCATGTTGTCTAAATTAGTGTCTTTACTTTATAATATTGTGCTTTTCATGTTGACATTTCCGGTTAAAAAATTATGAGTGAAGATAGCTGGCTAATTTGAAGCCCATCTAGAATATAAATGAACTTAATTAGCAATTATTCTTGAAGAGGAGGAGTGAGGTGTTGATGTTCTTGATACAATGTTTTTTTTTAATCTATGCATTATTCCATTAACTTATTTGTGGATTCATTCAACACTAAATTTTAATAATGTGCATTAAAACAAAATGTAGATTCTAATGCCCTGGGAATAAAGTAAAATATAAAATTAATATTAATATATTGCTGCCATTGATTCATTATCTCTGATGTATTGCAATGGCATTTTAGTTGTTGTATTTCTTCAATATGAAATAGTTCCTCAGTCTTTATTGACTCACAATTTTTTTTTTTTTTTGAGATGAAGTGTTGCTCTTGTTGCCCAGGCTGGAGCGCAATGGCATGGTCTCGGCTCACTGCAACTTCCGCCTCCTGGGTACAAGCGATTCTCTTGCCTCAGTCTCCCAAATAGCTGGGATTATGGGTGCCTGCCACCTTGCCTGGCTAATTTTTTTGTATTTTTAATAGAAACGGGATTTCACCATGTTGGCCAGGCTGGTCTCGAACTCCTGACCTCAGGTGATCCTCACACCTCCACATCCCAAAGTGCTGGGATTACAGGCGTGAGCCCCCACGCTCAGCTGACTTTCACAAACTTTATTCCTTCAAAATTTACAGCCCAGTCATTCTGTGTAATATCCCACAATCCAGGAGTATATGATGTTTGTTCGTGGTTAAATTCAGATTATTCATTTGGGCAGGAATATCACAAAAACGATAGTGTATTCTCATTGCATTTTCTCAGGTAGTGTACAATTTTGGATTGTCTCGTTAATGGTTACGTTTGGTATTTTGATTAAAATGGTGTCTTTAAAATTTCTTCACTGTTAGTTTGTTTCTTTTTTCTGGTAATTTATCAGTATGTTTGCAGAGGTACTTTGAGACTTTGTAAATATTTCATTTCTTGACAAGTATTACCTTTTTTATTAAAATTATTAATGTTTCTTTGTCTTATTATCACTATTCCACTTACTAAAAGGCAATTTTCTCACTCCACCCTTTCTTTTGCTTTGGTTAGTTGGCCTTCTTCTGTAAAGAAAACTTTCTTTTCTCTCTAATTACTCACTCGTATCATTTATATCAGTAGAGACTTGGGGGATTTCTACGTTATGCAGTGGATATAAATTATGTTAACCATTATTCATTTGAATCCTCAGTTTTTTCCAGATTTGTCTAATAGAGACTCACAATATATTTGTTGTCTTCTTTGTTCTTTTGATGGGATCCCACCATTCTTGGGGCCTTTTCTTATTTCCTGGAATGGTAAAATGTTCCAGGTTAATCTTGGATTTTCTGGATCCTATCATCAGTCATTTTTCTAAGGAATCCATGTTCATTTTGTGGAACATAGTATTTAGATACCAAGACCTCAGTTTATCCACATGTGTGAATATGCACACACACACACCTCAACTTATTTTCATTTTTATTTCTATTGAAAACCATAAGTTCACACTGATACTTCTATTCCACTGCAACACCAGAAACCTCATACTTATTTTATTTCTTTTCATATTTGTACCTCTCTCAAACAGTGACAAACCCATTCCCATTTTCCTGAAATCTGGGCTTATTTAATCAGTCCTTACTGCATGTAATGAGTTTCCTGTTTAGCAACTATGGTTCTTCTCTCACTTATGTCCTTTAGAACTTGCTAGGGTTCCAACATGCTAATCTGGGTTATTGCCACCAATGCCAGACCAAGGATTGCTCTTCTTCCCTTACTTGGGCTCTAACCCCCAACTCTGGGCTACGACCTCTGCTGCCCCAAGCAGGGCCCTACTCACCTCACTCAGACCCTAATAGCTCTCCTCCTAGAATTAAGCCTTAGGAGGCCAGCTAAGGAAGAGGGCACATAATTCCTTTAAGAAACTCTGTGTGTCTTAATGGATAAAGAAAATGTGGTATATACATACAATGGAATATTATTCATCCATAAAGACAAGGAAACTCTGCAATATGCAACAACATGAATAAACCTGGAAGACATTATGTGAGGTGAAATAAGCTGATCCTGGGAAGACTAACACTGCATGAGTTAAACTCATAGAATCAAAGAGAACAATGGTGGTTGCCAGGGGTCAGGGAGAAAATGGGGAGTTGCTGATCGATGGGTATAAAATTTCAGTCAAGCAAGATGAGTAAGTTCTAGAGAGCTGTAAAATATTGTATTTACAACTAACAATGCTGTATTGTAGACTTAGACATTTAAGTCTCATGTTTTCTTTCTGAAATAAAATAAAACCCTTTATGTCTATTTACCATTACTTCTCCTAACCTTTATTCCTAGTCCCAGTAAAGAGAATGATTCTTTTTTTTTTTTTTTTGAGACAGAGTCTCACTCTGTCCCTGAGGCTAGAGTGCAGTGGCGTAATCTCGGCCTCCCTGGTCCAAATTTTTTAACCTCAGTGAAGAGAACGCTCCTGTTATACCACCTGTATTCTCCCATGCCTGAAATGCCCTCAGAGAGAATGCTTTCAAGACAAAAAGCTAAAGCTTTGTTTGTATCATTTTCATGCTCTGCTTTGTCAGTGCTTCTGTGACTTATTAGGAATTAGAATGACCTAGTTATCTGTAATAGAAACATAAGGGAAAAAATAAAATATTGAAGGCAGGGTGGGGGGGGGAAAATCAGGAAATGACCACAAACATTTAAAGATATTATTTGCCACATACTTTTTAGATCTCTTTATACCAACCTTAGGAGATGGAAATTGTAACATTAATTTTATAACTGAGGAAAGTGACAAATTGCGCCCCTAGATTTAACAGTGTGTAGGTGGCAGAACCTTGACTGACAGTCAGGTAGTCTGATAACAAAGGTCTTGCTCTTTACGTTATTCTATGCCTCTTAGTCTGGGATTTCTTTCAGCCTGCATGTTTCCAGCTCCAAATTAATTCCCCAGAGTTTGCTTCTTTAATGAACTCAATACCGATTTATTTCCTCCCTGCATAAAGAGGCTGGAGTCATATATAATGATGTATTCTTGTAAGGCATCTTCTAGAAGGGTTTCCACAAAAGAGAACGCTATGTGAATGTTCACTAGGATTACTAATGGTAGGAATTCAGACAATGTGAAACGTGGCATTATTCATGGAAATGAGTGGTTATCAACCCAGGACCAGAGAAAATTTCTGAAACATTTACGGCTTCCATGCTTTTGTATGGAACACACTTGTCAGTTGGACATTTAGATTATGGCAATTATTGACAATTTGCACTATTTCAGAATAGAAATATGAAAGGAATTTTACTTTCTTTACCCTTGTAGCATGAGTTCAAGGTGTTTATTGAGTCTCACGAATGCCTCCTAGTATATATTTTTAAAGCTATTTAGATATTTTCTTAAGTAATACACTATCTGCATGTTCTCTATATTTTAGCAAAAGCATCCTATCGGTGTGATCACAGTTAAATACACGACTTTTTATTCATCTCTCCTCCTAGGACTCAAGTTCAGAAATAATTTGCTTTGTTTATATTCAGTTATAGCTGCAGATTTTCACAGCCTATTTCTGTTGAAGGACAAATATCTCCTGAATTTAAAATTGTATATTGCCAAACATATGATGACTTAAATTGATTGACTATTTTTTTTTAATCTATGTAAAACTGAAATGTCTTCTAAGCTTCTGATTACCCAGGGCCATGTAAAGAAGATTACGTTTGAAGCACACAGATACTGTGTTTAAGCAGCAGTAGAGTCAAGGAAGTATACTGACTCAGCCCTCAAACTGTAAGTGTGATTAGCTCATATAAGCTAAGCATTCATACAAGCTCAAAAAAGGGAAAGGAATACTTCAAATAAGGGAAGGATTCACAAATATCTAGAAGTGCTGTTTTGTCTTAAAGCTTTGCCCATCTGTCTATGCCACACCCCAGCCTGAAATGTCATTCTCCCCTTGAAAGAAGAATGAACTCCTAAATATCCTTCAAAACTCAGCTGTAAAGTTGCCAACTCTGAATTCCTTACCTGACCTCCACAGTCAAGCCATATACTTTGCTCTTTTCATGCTCCTTTGGCAGCTGTTACAACATTGTACTTAACGTGTCACCTGTCTATCTCACTAGAATATGATAGAAATTTAAATTGTCTATTCCAATTATTTTTTAAGAATTTTTCATTCAACACATATCAATTGAGTATGTATTATGATGCAGAAACAGAGCAAGCCTGTCCCATGACAAAGCTTGAGTAGTAAAGAGTCTGTGAACGCTTGCATAGGCCCAGTTAAGGATATGCGGGACTTTTCCTTTACCACAGTGCAATGGAAGGCCCTCTGTCAGAACAGAACTGTAAGGCCAATGTTAGTTTTCTCATACAACAGTGGTTTGCAACGTGAGGTTCAGTGTGCCTTCTGAGCTTCATGGATTATAGGGTATAAATATCCAATCATCATTAACATCCTCAGGGCGGTAGCAGTAAAAAAGAAGAAATACTTGTGGAAAAGAAACATTTGAGAGTTCAAAGTGGTGGCTAATGCCCTTTCGGCCTTAGCCCACCTGCACCCAGATGAATTAAAAAGAAAAAAAAAGAGAGAGAGTTCAAAGTGGTGAGTCTAGGTGATGAATCAGTTTAGTGTAAAACATGGAGTGTTAATTTAAGCCTGTTTCAATAGTGGATTGATCTCTCTAATGAGATAGGAAACCACTGCAGATGAAGACCTGGGCTTGATTTTAAATGTGTAGATCCCTCAACATCACTTGTTGAAAGTGCTGTCTGCCAGGTTTCTCCACTCTCAACTATTTTTCCCTCTCCATAATCTATTCATTAGAAATGAGTCACTGAGTCTCGCTTACAAACAAGTTAAGAAAATTATTCTTCATCTCCCAGAGGGGAGTAGTGTCAAATCAGGTGTGAACATATGTTAAAGCCACCACAGTAATGAATAAATATTATAGGGCAGGGATTTTGAAGCTAGGCAAATATCCCATATCTCCTTAACATTCCATCTTTATTTAAATTTTTTTGATACTATTTAGTGATAGTATCTTGAAAAACGAGGGAGACTGATCTGGTCTAGGCCTGCAAGTCCATGAAGATTTATTGTCGGCAGCCAGACTCAGATGTGTCTTCTCTGAATGTCACAACCTGCCTATCCTTTTGCCTACTTAATTCAAGATCTTCCATTCTGTAATTGCCAGCATTCCTTGTTCTTTTTTTTTTTTTTTTTTTTTGAGTTGGAGTCTTGCTCTGTCACCAGGCTGTAGTACAGTGGCGTGATCTCAGCTCATTGCAACCTCCGCCTCCCAGGTTCAAGCGATTCTCCTGCCTCAGCCTCCCGAGTAGCTGGGACTGCAGGCATGTGCCACCATGCACAGCTAAATTTTGTATTTTTCAGTAGAGATGAGATTTCGCATGTTGGCCAGGATGGTCTCGATCTCTTGACCTAGTGATCTGCCCACCTCGGTCTCCCAGAGTGCTGGGATTACAGGAGTGAGCCACCACGCCCAGCCACCAGTATTTCTTCTAGGAAGTAAAAAACCACTGATAATGTTCTGGGAACTCTGGCTAAGAACAGCATAGACTTGGATCTCTCTAATGTGGCGATGTGAAGGCGTGATACAGTGGGGTCTTTGTTGGAACCACCTGATACTCTAACTGAGCCTTTGCAAAAGAGAGAAAGCAGTAGCTTAGTGTCGCAACAAGGGTTTGCAACTGAATCCTAAAAGGACAGCCAGACAGGGGCACTGATTTCCACAGTCCAAAGCCTTATGTGCACAGCAGTTCTCGAAGTAGCTGAGAATACCTTTTGCTAGTTTCATCCTTTAAGGATTTTATTATTTTTCCAAGTAATTACTAATGATATCTCCATTCAATTACCTCTTACAATAAGAAAAAAAAATTACATTACAATGAAAAATAGAAACTTTATGTGAACTTAAATGACTAGAACTTATTTTTCTGGTCAACATAATCGCTCCTTCAAGGATATTCTGCACAAGACACTGCATTACAAACCAGCAGGTGGCTTTCAAGGATGAAAATCCAAGTGAGGGGGAGACACTGTACAGTCTTAATTACAGTGCCCTGGAGTTCTGCTGTACCACAGTGAAAACTCCACAGCACGTAGAGGGCTGTCAAGGGCACCTCATGTCTTTGGATGCCAGGACACAGTCTTCCTTAGACAGAGCTGAAAATATCAATACATTCCAGTTCTTGCTTTCTTTCTTTAGATAATTAAAAGCTTTTAATCAGTGCTGAAAATATTGACACATTCCAGTTCTTGCTTTCTTTCTCTAGATAATTAAAAACCTTTTAATCAGAGATTTTTATAAGGCTATGGCTTCTGTTACACTCATCTATTAATTTATTTCTTATACAAATATTTATCAAGCACCAATTGTGCTAGGAATCATATAGAAACTGGGATATAATCATGATAAAGTCATATGTGGCCTCTATTCTCTTAAAGAGAAGAGTTGAATAAGATCCCAGGACTTAATATTTGCACTTTACACCTGGTATATATTCTAATTCTTAAGTAGCACTTCTCCGGGTAGCGAATATTTTAATATATTTGCTGAATTTTTTGATTTTGCTCTTCAAGGTCACCTTATTTTCTCAAACACTGAGAATGCTTCGACTTAGTCAGTCTGGATACGGCTTGGAGTCATCATGAAAGTAGTCTGTATCTGATGACCAAGGTCTGATCTAGGCTGCAAGGGGCCTCAAGCTCATGCAATTTGAGGTTGCCTCTTTAGGAAACATAATACAAAATCACAAGTTCACAATTAGGCATTAAATATAATATTAATTAATTAGTTTTTAAATAGAGATGGTGTTTTGCCAAGTTGCCCAGGCTGGTCTCCAACTCCTGGGCTCAAGTGATCCATCTGCCTGCCTTCATCTCCCAAAGTGCTGGAATTTCAGGCATGAACCACCCACCATGTCTGACCAGATTATTTATTTAGAATGAGAAAGTATCGCAAACACTTATGGAAGTCTTGGATACCCAGGTTTCTTTTCTTTTTTTTTTTTTTTGAGATTCTTTTAGACTACTTGTCGGAAATACTTACATAGAGATGCAATCTGTCTTCTCCCCAAAATTATCTATGCTTCTTTTCGAAACTGGCAGCCCTGAAAGGGGACCGTGCCTGTGAGTGGCCTTGAAGCTGAAGGTTCAGGCTTCATGGTAGAGCCCCCCTCTGCCCGTGGTGCTCTATGAGGTAGAGCAGTCAAATGGACAAAGGCAGAGTGGAGTTAAAAACAAGAAGCAATTCCAAATCAAGTTTGAGCGAGGACCAAGCAAGTCACCAAAGCTACATAGGAGCTAAGTGAAGGTGAAGTTCTGAATGAAGGGAGGCCAGGTATGGAGTAAATGCCGGGAATCATGATGCCTGAGAAAAAGATAGTGGGGGTAAACAGAGTCTGGGGGAAAGTTTTTAAAAAAGGACTATGAGTGTATGTAAAAGGAAATGAAGACACATGTGCCTACTGTGCCCCACAGCCTTGAAGCTCAAAGTGTGTCTCCATGTGTGGCTCTGCATCTGGTACCTTAAAACGTTCCTATGACTTTATGGGTTGGAGTCAGGCAGAGGACACAGAAATGCAGGAGAGGATATGCTTGCCTTGTTCCCTCCCCCATTGCTCTGTTGTGCATTTAGCATGACTCACAAATAAGCAGAGACTCTCTCTTGCTGTAAAAGAGGCTAGAGACACTTTCAGGTCCAGTGTAGAAATGTGGCAGAGTTGCAGAATGCCCCTCAGGCTCTTCAACTTACTGTTTTGGAAACCACTAAAGTGTAGCCAGTACACAGATCTTGTTCTTAAAAAGCTGTTTCCTAGGAAATTCTGCATCTCCATGAAGCCATAGTCTGCTGGGAAACAACGGATATTTTTTTGTTGTTGTTGTTCTTTTCAATATGACCCAAGAAATATCCTCTAGAATCAATATATTGTTTCAAAAATGTGGGAAAAATCTACCTAAAATAAACACTGACTGTCAAAGTTTGATCTTTTAGGAAAGTATAATAATGCATGTAAGAAGTCAGGAGGTTTTATTATCTTTGAAAAAATTCATATTATCTTTGAAAAAATTCACATTATCTTTAAGTGAAAAATGTAAAAATTCCAGAGGAGGGATACATCTTAAAGAAATAGAAACTTTGAGTGTTTAAGGGATAGCCTAAGAAGGAAGAGATGAAAAATAGGAGAACTGTGGACAAGGGGAAGTAGAGAGAGAGAGACAGAGAAAGTGGACGAGCAGGCGAAAGATTCAATAGGCAGCAGGAGACGGAATCCTCGGAAGAGCCATAGTCACTTGGGAACATTTTTGCGGCAGTAAATGGCTAAATTTTTTTAGAATAGTGATACCTGATATTAAATGCTAACTTCCCTCCTCCTCTTTGTTGCAACTGCTCATTGCTACCCTCACATTTTAAGTAGAAGTGAACCATTCTCAACACCCTTGTATTAGAAACGTGCCCAGAGAATGTGGTATCAGGAGTAAACCACACCCAGAAATGCAGGAGTCAAAGTCAAAAGTAAGGAAGAAAATAGTCCTGGAGACATTGACTAGAAGTGGGCTTGCTTCTAACAAATCATTCACTGCTTTCCCACTGAAACCTCAGAGGATTTGGAAAGAGTTCTATACTTCTGGAAATGTAAAATACAATGAGAGTTGCTCCCAAAAGGCTTGAGAATGTGGGGCTATTCAAGCTGTAGTTATCTGACCTTGGAAAAATCACTTTTGTAGCTTGTGGGGTTCAGAACATTAACCTTTAAAAAAGAGGGCCTAGACAAGATAGATGCAATCAGATGAAGTAAAATTGCTGGTATTAACCCAATAAAAAGTAGTTTTCCCCACTGTAGACTAAAAAAATTAAAAAAAAAGTATATATTCTTCTGAGTTATTCCTTGTAGTTTTATTTTTAAGAACTACTCAAGTTATACATTGTCAGAATTGGGATTATACAAAAATTTCATGTGACAGATACTATTTTTATTTGATTGATTTGGGGATCTTCATAAATATTAGGATACTTTATATATATGCTTATATTATTTCAGATACATATCAGTACTTGAATTTTGAAAGGGCACAGGTTTTACTCTACGTAACATTTGGGAACCTAGGAATGTCTGGAAGAGCTTGGATTTTAATGGTTTTTATGGATTGCTAAAATATAGGTGTTTATGAAGAAAATACTGTGAAATAAGCATAGTTTTTTACTCAAAATTGAATAGAGGTTATTTTACAGGAAAAAGTTGGGCCTGTAAATACAATAATTGATAAATTGTATACATTAAATATATTATGGTGCCTTAATAGTAATAATAATAATATTCTTGCACCATATACTTTTATAAATACGTATTTAAGAATTTAATTCTACCATCCACGGCGTAGAGATATTCACTAGTCTGCCCAAAATCAAAAGAACTATTTGGTTCTGGAGCCTGCTCTTAACTGTCAGACTATAACAATTCTTTACACTATAACGCTGTGCAGCCTTTGCCAATTATGATGTAAATGTGTATTTCTTGAAATACAAAGGTATTCATGAGAAACCAGAAATAACAAAGCAGATTGGCATATAATTTATGTACATATGCATATGTGTGTATATCACATACATAAATGTTTTACAAAATCCAGTTGTATTCTCGTAATTGTGACCTTAATCTTTTAAGTATACAGGTAATACAGGTATTATATGACATTTCCAAATAGTTCAATTTTAAGAATGAAGTAGTGTATTTTGCCTTTTCCCTGAGTAATTTTTTTTTAATGTACCACATCTTAATTTCTTAGGGCATTTTTTAATTTTAAAAATTTTTTTGTCTAGAGTTAGAATTACTTACGTGTAACTCTATATTCACCATGTGTTATTAATTATCAGATGCCTTTTTACATTACAGCTTCCTTTTTGTTTTTTTATTTCTTTGTTTGAAAGCTTCATTGAACCTCAGATGACCAACAGTCCCAATTTGCCTGGGACTGAGCAGCTTCTTGGGACATGAGACTAGTTCTAAAACTGAGACAGTCATGAGAAAACCAGGAAACTTGATTGCCCGGACAGTGTCATGATGGTTAATATTGAGTGTCAACTTGATTGGATTGAAGGATGCAAAGTATTGTTGCTGAGTGTGTCTGTGAGAGCCTGCCAAGGGAGATTAACATTTGAGTCAGTGGGCTGGGAGAGGCAGACCCACCCTCAATCTGGGTGGTCACTATTTAATCAGCTGCCACCATGGCATAAATAAAACAGGTGGAAGAACATGACTAGACTGGCTGAGCCCTCCAGCCTTCATGTTTCTCCCGTGCTGAATGCTTCCTGCCCTCGAATATCAGACTCCAAGTTTTTCAGCTTTTGGATTCATGGACTTACACCAGTGGTTTGCCAGGGGCTCTCCTGCCTTGGCCACAGACTGAAGGCTGAACGTTAGGCTTTCCAATTTTGAGGTTTTGGGACTCGGACTGGCTTCCTTGCTCTTCAGCAGAGGCCTATTGCAGGATTTCACCTTGCGATCGTGTGAGTCAATACTCCTTAACAAACTGCCCTTTATATATATCTCTCTCCTGTTAGTTCTGTCCCTCTAGAGAACTCTAATACAAGTGTGCATAATTTATTCATTATATGATTATAACATGGAATTATAAATTTAGAAATATTTTTTATGTTTTTAAAATACTTTGTTTAAAAATACTAAGTTCAGCTGCATACTGTCTCTTACCTAGGTCAAAGAAAAGTCTATGCACAGAAATTCTTCAGTGCTTTCTCTCCCCTGGAAGGATTATACATGAAACCTGCCATGTATCAAAGCCATGAAACTGTGAGAAAGGCCTAGCCTCTGATTCTCTGAAGTTACCATTGATTCTTGCTAAATGATGCTTTGTAAAATGCTGGCCCATATCATTTTCTAAAAGTTTTCAGAGCTCTGGCCCTCATCGAGGTCCTCTCTATTGGACTTAGACAAAGCACTCAATTCAAGCTGAGAAACTGAGTTATCTTCGTAGACACCCAAGCAGCTGTCACTCAGCTGTGAACATCTCCTCTTCCGTGGCACTCTGTGGCAGAGGGGATACACCGTGGCTTCTTGTGCCACCCACAAAATCCTGCCCTCCTCTCTGGTTTCAGAAAGCTTTTTCCCAGAATGGCCCTTCTCCTTCTAGCAAGGCACGGAACACCTGCCCACTCACCCCTGAAAACCAGGTTCAAACCTCTTTACGGGCCAGGATTCTAAAAATTCTAAATGAGAAGAGCCCTGAACTCAAGGAAAAAATGTATGATGATCCCTTTGTAGGAGAACTTTATATTTTATAATTATATTTATATGATATATATTGAAATAAAATTATAGTTTGATTATGAGTTTTTAGCAGCACTCCTAAAAGTGACACACAGTAAATAATGAATACTTTAACTCCTAGTTTTATAAACCTTTACAAAGTAAATATTTAATAAAACTTCAGTGGCTTTTTCTTCCTGACTCCTGTACACAGAGCACATCTGGAAGCATGTCTGCCTTTTCTGAGAACTAACTAATGAAAAGACTCTTAGGAAGGAAAAAAATGCCTTCTACATATCCATTAGTGTAATCATGTTTTTAACAGTACTGATGGCAATAATTAATGAAACTACTTAAGGTAGTTCTTTATTTAAAAGACACCAATTCTATTTAAATTTACCACTCATTCAAACTCGGTATAAACAGTTTTCTTGTCTGGGAGTCTGTCTTAGGGTAAATACTGAAAGGAGAATATTGACTTCCTAACACTTTTCATTTCGTAGGTAGTTAAGATGTTGCTAGAATTGAGAACTACCAAAGGAACTGTAGAAACGAATATAGTCTCCCAGAAAGTTTCAATGTAAATTCTAACTTGTTTGGGGCTCTTGAGTGTGTTCATTTTGGCTTCCTAGTAGACACCGGTTTATTTTCTAATTTCTCGCCTTTAAGTTATTTTGCAAGAACGTTAGCACAAAATATGAGAAGAGGTAGGTTGAGGGTGAAAAGCAAATTCTTACCAAAGTAAAAGCTTAAAAATTGTAAGTATGTATCTCCAAAACAGCAGGCATAGACCCATGTAAGACGGATGTTCCCACTTCTCAGGAAATTGCCTCTCATCACCACTGCCTCCTTCACCTTAGCATTCACTTTGTACAGTATGATCTTATAATGAGCATCTGCCTCTTCAGTCCTCCCTTTTCCAGGAATTTGAAAAACTTTGTCTCAAGATTGGTGAGTATACGGAATGGGGCAGATGTAAAGTTTCGGGAAGTGAGGCAAGTCAATTTCAACTGCTGTGGACACTACAGAGCAGAGAAAGTTGCTCAAGTAAAAGAAGATGGTTTGATAGCACTATCGATTTATCTACATCCCTCCTGCTCCTCGTCCATCTTTCTTGAGGCCCAGTTGTATGAATGCCCTTGGGTTTGTGAGACATTCCTGCATGATTACAATAAATTCTCATTTCCTCAACCTCTAATTTTTAGTTCCCATAACTACACAACTCCTGCCTTTCTTTCTCTCATGCTCCTTCTCCATCCTTCCATTTTAATGCTCGCTATAATTCTAGCAAATGTCAGTGTTCTGTACATAACCCTTATAAGAAGACAGGTGCTCCAATTTCTAGGAACCCATTATCGAATGATCCTCATCCCTCTTCGACTTTAGTCACACACTTCCTTAATCTAGGCATTAACAGTAATGACTTAAGTGATGAAACTTGACCTTAAACATTCCCTCCTCAGACCACAACCTCCACCCTTCCATGTGCTTCACACTCATTTCTATCGCTTTTGATTTCTTAGTAAACTCCAGGCCCTCGGGGGTCAGAAACTTGGACACCAGAGTCAGAGAGACTTGGAATTTAATATTACTTATAAATGAAATGATTTTGCAGGAAGAATTACTTATCTTTCTAAGGCTAAAATAATTCAGCTGAACAAAGGGAGTAATATCAGCCTCTGAGACTGTTGATTATGCAACACAGCACCTGGCACACAGGAGACACTCAATGGATGTTATCTGTGTACTTCTCATATTGCTATTGCTCTATTAATTTCCCCTTTAGTTCACCAGGAGGCTCCTAGTGTTTCTTCCTTCTCTAGCCACTCATGGATGCACAAATAATCTGCATAACCCATATTCTTAACATCAACTCTTCTGCAGTCCAGACCTTCTGTCTTAATTATCAGAGGAAACCCAAACCCAGGATACATTTTCCAATCTATCTTCTCCCTTTCTACTGCCCTCCCACCAGAGATTCAGATTGATAACCACTCCACGTTCAAGGTTTCTAAGTTCAGCTTGGTCCCAGGAATGACTTTAAATCCATTTATATTAGCTCCCCCCATCATGTCTATCAATTTCTGTGTGATACGCTTACCACATTCCTTCAGGCCTCTATCAAGCTAGTTATCTTCTTTATTTATCTATTTTGAGATGAAGTCTCACTGTTGTTGCCCGGACTGGAGTGCAGTGGTGTGATCTCAGCTCACTGCAACCTCTGCCTCCTGGGTTCAAGCGATTCTCCTGCCTCAGCCTCCCAAGTAGCTGGGATTAAGGCACCTGTCACTACACCTGGCTAATTTTTGTATTTTTAGTAAAGATGGGGGTTTCATTATGTTGGCCAGATTGGTCTCTAACTCCTGATGTCGGCCTCCCAAAGTGCTGGGATTACAGGCATAAGCCACCATGCCTGGCCTAGTTATCTTATTTTCAGCAAACCAATGCAGTTAGATTCACTACAAGAATAATTATAGCACCACATGACAATCTAATATCTGCAGTCACATCTACCCTCTCTTCTTTCACCAGCCATGTGTAATGATGTGTCTGCTGTCCCACTGCAGGCTATTCCACTCTTCCCAGTGAGCCCATCTTTTCTCACTTTTTCTAGAACTTTACTGTATCAGCCTTCATCTTCATTTTCTTTACCTTCAATCTTCTCTCTTCTCATAGGCTCCTGTCAGCCTTCGCAATCTTTATTCAGTTAAAATGTTTAGATAATTCTTATAAAAGTATATGAACTAAATTAGTTAGAATACTTTTGACTTCCACAGCATAATAACTAAATAAAAAAGCTTTGGCCAATAAGGGCTGTTTCTTTTTAATTTCACACATTAAGAAGCATGAAGATAGGGTTCTTACCCTAAACATGAAGACGAGTTCTCTAAGGCATCTGACTTTTGAACTATGAAGCCTTCATAACGGGCCCTGACCTAGACAATGTTTGGTGGTGGTGTGGATGCATTGTTCCCATTTCTTTCCTTTTTTCCTTTTTTTCTTTTTTTTTTTTTGAGATGGAGTCTCCCACTGTCGCCCAGGCTGGAGTGCAGTGATGTGATCTTGGCTCACTCCAACCTCTGCCTCCCAGGTTCAAGTGATTCTCCTGCTTCAGCCTCCCAAGTAGCTGAGATTACAGGTGCTTACCACCGTGCCTGGCTAATTTTTGTATTTTTAGTAGAGATGGGTTTTCACTATGTTGGCCGAGCTGGTCTCAAACGCCTGACCTCGTGATCCACCCGCCTTGGCCTCCCAAAGTGCTGGGATTACAGGTGTGAGCCACCGTGCCTGGCCTCTCATTTCTAACAGCTACATGCAATTCTTGACTGATACACAAATGCAAAGGGAGAGCTCCCTGAGAGAATGGTTTCTGATAGCATTGTCCTGCCTCAGTGTCTGTTCCACTGAGCCAGTGGATGCTCTGAAGTTAGCTGAAATAATCTCAGAGTCAAAAGACCAATGTTGCGAACCTGTCTATACTCTCAGAGAAGAATGAACAAAATTAAGAATATCTCAATAGATACAAACAGTAATAGAGAGTAATCATTTTGAGCAAATATGATTGTCATTGTCTGCAACCCCAAGCTTTCATCAATAAAAATAGTAGCTCCAAATGGACTAAAATTCAATTTTCACACACCATTGGAATAGTGGCTCCTACTAAAAATTAAGATCAATGTATAATAAGGCAGAAATATTTATAAGGGAAATATTTGTGAATATTTGAGTTTTGTACTGAAAGTCATACCCACTATTTCTTAAAATGGAAATCCCACTCTTCTCTTTAAACATTTAAATAATTTCTTATTGCTTTAGAACATAGTTGAGACCCCGGGCATGGGCCGCGCAGGTAGTATAACTAAGAGTTCAGCATTTATTCTCTGAGTTCAGATTGTGGCTCATCATTAACATGTCTGTATCCTAACCTCTCTAAATAAGATGTTACTTACCTATTCTAGATTTGGTTTTCTCATAAAGTAAAAATGAATAGTACCTACCTCAGAGCATTGTGAGGTTAAATGAGCTAATCCAACTGAAGTGTGGCAGATAGCTATCATTAGGGGGGGTCCACCACACATTTCAGCTCTCCCAAGAATATGATTGGATTGCCCTTCATCAGCCTCTTGTTATTAGGTGTGGCCATGTGACTGACTTGGGCCAGTAAGAGTGGAAGTCACATGCGTTAAAACTTTAAGAACTAGAGTGTAATTTGCCATGTCTTCTTTTCTCCTTCCACAATGATTGGCAATGTCCCAAATGGTGACTGCCCACTCATCAAGGGTCTCAGAGGCAGGCCAGGATGAAACGGAACACTCAATTGATCAAAAACGCACATTAAGCTTGAGTGAGAACTATACCAGTGTTGTTTTAAGTCATTAAAATTTTGGAAACTTTGTTACTATTGTACAACCTAGCCCATGCCACTTGTGTAGAATGGATGAAAACATTAGCTATTGTTGTCTTAGCACTCATCCTCATCTTCATTGCCCTCCTCCTCCTCCTTCTCATCCTTCTTCACATTAAGGCCTTTTTCTGCCGTCCTGCTCTAACTTTATTCTACCTTTTAGTCTCTGTTGCCTCCTCTCCCTGCTTCAGTCACAGTAGTCTCCGTCCATTTTCTTAACCAGTGCTGCTTTACATTTAGGATTCTAATGTTGGATTTAAAAGTTTTGTTTTATTTTTAACTCCCTGGATGAAATCCTCTTTTACCATTTTTAGCTAACACCAACAGGATGTTGACTTTGTCTTAATGGTCTTTAAGCATTTCCTGACACTTGGGAATTACTGGTCTAGAGTCTTTTACAATCAAGTTGATTTTTCTCAACAAACCTTTACTTGCCGTCATCTTTTTCTGTAAAGTGACATCTTTATCTACCATTACTAAAGTCAGTACCCTAGGAGTTATCCATTTTTCTTTTCTTTCCCTTACCTCATATCAATCTAAACTCATCTCTTATAAAGTCTGTCTCTAAAATGTATCTTTAAATTGTCGACTTCTCCCATGTGTTTCCTTTCTAATGTAAATCAAGCAGCCATTATCTCTCCTCTAACCATGAAATAATCTCTTTATTGGGCTACGCCTTTGCAACTGTTGTCTTTCTCCACCCTATTCTTCATATGGCAGCCAGAGTAATGGTCTGAATGAATAAATAAGTAAATAAAGGTGACCACAGTGTTTCTCCCCTTACGCCCTCTAGTGTCTTTCCCTTGAACTAAAATCCGAAACCCTTACCACCAAGGTAGAGCTGGTCTATGATCTAACTTCTTCCTGTCGTCTGGGTCGCTCGTCTATTTGTCTAAGCCCCCACTGGCCTTCTTCCTCATCTCTGAACTGCTAAGGTCCTTTCCTAACTACAAAATTCTTAGTATGAAGTTTCTGCTACCTAGAACGCTGTCTCCTGTCCTCTTCACATGGGTGAAGCATGAGTGGCCTTGATTATGTCTTCCTGAGAGAGATCCTTCTTAAGTCTCTTAAAGAGCAGACGCCATATCACTCTATGTCACTGTGGCCTAACTGCGTTATTTGTGATGCTTATCACCCACACACAGACACTCACAAACACACCCACACTTGTTTTTTTTCGTTCATGTTGTGGTCTTAGAAACACTGTAAGCAGTGCAGGTTGGGACCATTTCTATTTTATTAACCAATATATTACCAAGTTGTTGAGTGAATAAAAGTTGGTCACAATTTCAAAGATCATCATATAATTTTTGCAAAGCATGAATTGTTTGAAACAATAAGGGAGGAATTCTTAAATTCTGCTCCTCAATATGACCTTTTTAAACCATATCACAACGTATCAGCTATTGCACATGTATCATCATCACTTCCTGACTGAGAAGTCACCTGTGTAGTCTAGCCCCACAGACTATAGAACTGAAAGCACAAGTTGAACTATAAAGATCAAATTTTAATCTAAAAATTGATGTGTAGCATCTGAAACAGCAAAAATATGCAATATGCTTTGAGAAATTCTCTGAAATTCAAAATTTGAAAACAGCATTTTTAACTGAATATATACTGGGATAGATAGGGAAAGTGCAAGGATGCTATCGAATATATTACAATGATTGTGAAGAAAGAAAAAGTTATTGTTGAGTTTCCCTAAGGTCCTAAGGGATTAACCACCAGATTTTTAGATTTGGAAGGGACCTTAAAAACAATTTGAGATAAAGCATGAGAAATTCCATTGCAAATGCAAAATGCTAAAGAAGCGAATTTTTCTTAACTGTGTGTAATTTCTTGTGTGCAACCCAGTCCAGTGAAGCATCATTTCTCACCTGTGTTACTCCATCAGTTTCTCTTCCTTCACTCTTACTAACCTGAAGCTGTTTTCTGCATGGAAGTTAGAGTCACCTTTTAGAAGAAAATCTGAATAGACCCCCTCTTTCTTTAAAACTCTCCAATGACATCTCATTGCACTTACAATCAAAGTTCCATGCTATTTGTAAGACCTTGTATGACCTGGCTGGTGCCGGCCAGCCATACATTGCTATCTCCCTCAACTCATCCTAATTAACTCTCTCACAGGTCATGCCAGCCTCTTGCTCCCCCTCCAACATGGTAAACTTCCTCCTGCCTCAGTGACTCACACTTGCTGTTCCTCTGCCTGTGTTCTTCTTGCCCAAGTCTTTGGGTGACTCCTTCAATCATTCAGTCCTATTTTGACATGTACGGAATCTCCTTAGAGGTCTAAAATGTCTCCCCCAACTTCTATTCCTACCTAGACACTTGCTCTTAGTCTAGGGTTTTTTAAATCACACGCTGAAATTATTTGTTTTCTTATCCGTTGTCTGCCTTCCCCACAGAATTCTACTGAATTCTAGCCCCATGAATGGAAGGACTTTGTCTATTTTGTTTGCTACTGTATTTGCAGCTCCTAGACCTTGATCCCACACACAGCAAGCACTCAGTAAATATCAATACTTATGGAAAGGAGGGTGGGAGAAAACACATGGACATGTTACATATGAGGACATATGTGTGAAGAATTATTTCACCTATTCTGTCTATCCAATCACTCTGCACAAGAAAGAGTTGGCCATGATGGGTTTTAAAGAGAGAGACCAGTAAGCTCACAGGGGGACCAGAGCCCTTCCTCACCACACTGGAAACACCATGGCTCCACTGTTGGTCAGTAGCACAGTATTATTTCTCTCTTGTCACATGGGCTCTGATACTTGACATCTGGCCCCTTGACTCTCTGTCCTCTCCATCCTCAGATGGAGGTTAACTATACATTTCAGTTTGGCTTCAGGGAGAAGTAAATTAATGCCATTTTGTTAAGGGCAAATAGAATCCTATGAACCAGATTAGTACCCTGTATGATTTTAAGGAGTTTTTGAAACCCCTCAAGTCCCATCTTGGCTTCAGCTTACCAGAGGCCAAACGTTTTCACGAATGTTTTGAGTCTGGGAACTATCTACAAGGTCTTAAATAATAGACAAAAGATGCATCAGCTTTCAGAGTTAGAAAATGACTGAGAAGAAAATTGCCATTTGCCCCTGGGTGTAAGCAAAATGAGAGGGAAATTGTTACAGCAACTTAGGGCTATTGAGACAATATTTCTAATCTCTGGAAAATAGAAGTCCTTGTGGGGGGGAGAATGCGGTAACCTTGTCCTGCCTCTTGTCACCTTCTCCACAATAAACAGTTGCAAGGCAGAGGAGCAGAAAGAGGCCTCCGTTAATCAAGCCAAAGAGGCATGCCGAAGACTAAAAGGCACATCCCTTAGAAAATAAAAATTAAAAAACACTATAAACCAATGTACTAATTAGGTTTGTAAAGATAGGAAACAAAGTGATTATTTGTCAAGGAATATTGAAATGGGTTCCCTAAATTGGACTGTTAAAAATTATATATAACATATATTCTGAATATAAAAGTAAAATATGACTATTATAAAAATACAACATATTGAAAACAGTATAAAATTTTCAACATCTTAACATATAGAAATAATCATTGCTTATATTTTAATGTTTTCTTTCAATAGCTTATTTTCAGATCATTTTCTAATGCATGAGATTTAATAATTTAATACTATTACATCCTACTGTTGTTCATAATTTAATTAGGCATTTATCTGTAGCTACATTTTTAAGTACCTGTCATTTGCTTTTATTGGGTTTGCTTTGCCCATATATGTAGCTACATCTAAAGAACCGATGAGAAGGAATATGATATGTAATACTTACATCATAAAATTGTAATTCAGTTTTATTCTACGTCCTTAATTTGGTGTAATACTGGGGACAATATCTAAGAATATTTCAACTTTATAGAAGTTAATATGTTTTTATCATTATTTAAAATATGATTTATTTAAACATTTGATTATTTTTTTCTATTATAAATAAGCTGTAGTAAATATCTTTATACATAAATCACTATGTAACTTTTTGTATATAACTTTTGTTATAAAATATTTCAAATAAAAGATAAAAGCCATATATACACACTGCCATCTGGTCTCTCATGTCACGTGGTCTCTGATACTTGATGACTGGCCCCATGACCCTCTGTTCTCTTTGTGTGTATGAGAAAATTTTTCTGTTCCTGCCGTGCACCCATATTTCCATTACTATGTAGTCTTCACTGAGGCATCAAATCTTATCATTCTGTTCATTGCTATATTCTCAGCTTCTAGAATAGTACTCAGCAATACTAGGTATGCAATTATTTGTTAAAATAATAAATTAATTGAAATTTTAGTGTTTATTGTTTTCTTATTTTTAAGAGCTCTTTAGAATAGTACACTTTTGTTATGTTGTAAATATTATTCTAATTTCATCATATTCCATTTTTATAGATATTAATTTTAAATTGCATTCCTGTAAATCTAATTCATTTTTGGTTTTCTTATTAGTTTCATTCCTAGAAATTTCTTGCCCAATTTCTTGCACTTTTCTGGGGTAGTTGAGGAACCTCTACCTGGAGAATCTGTTAGTGTATCTCATCTAACATAGCTGACACTCCTGCAGCTGGTAGCTCCTCCAGCATCCTATATTTCATTTAGGTCTTTGTACTTTTATTTGTTCTTGTATAATTTTATTTCACTCTTTAGTCCATTGATATTTTATGATAATATATGGAATGAGGTAGGGATCTATATTTCCTTTTTAAGATCACCAATACTCTAACATTTTGAATAAAGTGAACTTAATTTGATTTAGAATGTCCTTAATTTCTTTTTTTTTTCAAATTCATCACTGTGTTTCCGGGCTGCTGCTTAAGTTTCACTTCTCTTTATACTTGCAACACCACAGTAAGTGTAATTGTTGTAGGATAAAAATATATTTGGTTATATACTAAACTGTCTCTCATTCTCTCCATATAGTTTAATTTTTCAAAATGATTTTGAGTATTTTTATCTATATATTGGCAAAATACTCTCAGTATGTCTTTTCTTCAAGTTTGTTTTATTTATGAATGAAACTGAAGACTCTTGGTAAGTTTACTATATGATGATTTCCCATTAAGAGAAAATTATATTGTCATTTAAATCTTCACTAATGTTCTTTTTTTGGTAGTTTAATACATCTTTTATTCCAAAAGATGTAAGTTTATGTTAATATTGGAAATGGGATCCTATTTGGCCTATACTTTCTAGTCATTTATCCTCTTTTGTTTATAGATGTAAAACTGAAATCACTTACAGTATCATTCTGCTGACTTCTGAATTTTCATTTGGAGCAGTGACTCGAAATTTCCCATATTGATATCTTTTTTTTTAGTTTCTTATTGCTAGATCTTGCTCATCTATGGTAACTTAGTTAATATTAACAACAGTAGAAAAGTGGCCTTGTTTTTTATTCTAATGGAAATGAATGCAATGTTTAACTGCTATGACTACTGTTAACCATTGACTTTGTGTTGTTAAAGAAGTAGATACCCACCACCCCTTATTTAACTGAATGGTTTTTTCAGAAATAGAAATTGAATCCTATCTGGATTTTTGCTATCTGTGGAGATAAATCATATTACTAAATGCACTAATGTCAAGATGTCTTCAAATAATTAAAATAAGTCTTATGCTGTCACAGTGATTTCTTTATTACATTACTGTAATCCATTTGCAAGTATTTTATTTAGATTGTGTGCATATGTATTTATAAATAACATTAGACAACAGCAATTTTCTAAACGAAGATTCTGTCAAACATTAATATAGTGAAATACCAAATGTTCTTAGGAAGACAAAAAGAGGCTGTGATTCAGATGTTTATGGGAAATGATCTGGAAGTCTAAAGGGCGAGACTGATTGACTTCCCCTCGTCCTCACTCCTCTTTTTTCACACTTGCTGGCTGTGGTATCTGTCCCCCCACAGTTAGACCTATGTGGTGAGGAATTAAGAATAAAATGGAGGCCAGGTGCAATGGCTCACACCTGTAATCCCAGCACTTTGGGAAGCCGAGGCTGGTGAATTACCTGAGGTCAGGAGTTCAAGGCCAGCCTTGTTAATATGGTGAAACCCCCATCTCTACTAAAAATACAAAAATTAGCTGGGTGTGGTGGTGTGTGCCTGCAGTCCCAGTGACTCAGAGGCTGAGACAGGAGAATTGCTTGAACCCGGGATGTGGAGGTTGCAGTGAACCAAGATTGTGCCACTTCACTTCAGCCTTGGTGACAGAACTAAACTCTGTCTCCAAAAAAAAAAAAAAGGAAAAGAATAAAATGGGTAGGTATAGATTCTATCCTTTTAATATGGCAGTTGAACAAATACTTGAGCTTTTTCTTGTGGAGCGCTTTTCTGGAGTTGCTGAGGAACCTCTACCTGGAGAAAGCAATGAATGCCTCTCATCCAACATAGCTGACACCCTGCAGTAGGTAGCTCCTTCAGCATCCTGGTAGTCGCATTGCTCCTCCAGGTAGTCTTTCTTGCCTCGGGTACTCATGGAGGTAGGGGGTTATACATCCTTACCCGAGACAAATACAGAGGTCGCCACTCCTTATGTCTCGGTCTCTTCAATCTATCAAATTTCAGTTTCAGGCAAGTTCAGCCATAATGTTTGTTCTTTAATTTTCCTCAGGATCTCTTCAAGAGAACAGCTATCATAGGACATACCAAAGCTCCTCTGAATGCCATAGCACTTGGTGTAATGGGAGAAAAAAGCATTTTTCTTCATCTGAAAAACAGGACAACACTGGGCTGGGCACGATGGCTCATGCCTGTAATCCCAGCAATTTGGGAAGCTGAGGTGGGCAGATCACTTGAGGTTAAGAGATCAAGACCAGCCAGGCCTACATGGTGAAACCCCGTCTCTACTAAAAATACAAAAATTAGCTGGGCATGGTGGCCTGCACCTGTAGTTTCAGCTATTCAGGAGGCTGAGACAGGAGAATTGCTGGAACCCGGGAGGTCAAAGTTGCAGTAAGCTGAGATCACGCCACTGCACACTCCAACCCAGGTGACACAAGACTCCGTCTCAAAAAAAAAAAAAAAAAAAAAAAAAGAACAACATAGAGTTTTTGACAATTCTCTCAAAAGGAACTACCTCCTGTTTCAAAGCTGACACTTTTACAGTGTGTGAGTGCTAATGCTGGCAGAAACAGTTTTAACAACATTCAGCTTGCCCCTCTGAGGTGACTTAAAGCTCTCTCTAGGAAGTGGAGGCACAAAGATCAACTGTATTTTTCTCAGCTTTGGGTCTAAGTCAAAATTTGGAGAGAAAGAGTATAATTTGTTAATTCCTATGTATGTATGTGTATATTTAAGTGTGTATATATATTAATTCTATATTATATTGTTATAATTATGTATTATATGTAATACCTATATAAAACAATTATTAATCATATAATACATACTTAACATATTGATATACACTCCCCAATATACAATGGTTCAATTTAGAATTTCATGGCTTTATAAAAGCAGTATGTACTTAGCAGAAATCATACTTTTAGTACACATATGGCCATTTTGTTTTTCACTTGCCATACAGTAGTTAATAAATTACGAGACATTCAACACTTTAGTATAAAATAGTATTTGTGTTGCACAATTTTGCCCAACTGTAGGCTAATGCAAGTGTTCTGAGCACATTCAAGGTAGGCGAGGCCAGATGGTATTCAGTTGCTGAGGGGAGAGTTGTCCTTTTTGATAGCACTATTGATGGTATCTTCTAGAAGTACCAAAGTCTGTCTTCCCAGCCCTTTCCTGCCTAAATGTTGAATTCTGAGGTTTCTTCATTCTTGCTTTCCTTACTCCATTCTCTCCACGGTACCTTAGTGACCAAAATAATTCAGCTTTGTATTCCCATATCCGAGTTTCTACCCAATTGTTTTAAGACTCTGAGAATGCCACTGAGTATAACTTTGACTGGTTTTAAACACTTTTTGTCTTCCTTTTTATTTTCCAAATTTCCTTTAACTAAAACTTTTGTTTCCCCCTTTGAATTATTTTTGTTTTAACATTTCGAATTTATTTTTTATTATTTTAAAATTTTGAGGCAAATATTGTATAACAATAGAGAAGAGTAGAAAATTAAACAGCTTCCTGTTTCTTAACTTCCATTCTACTGGGGCCTGGTATTGCATTGACAATTTTTCTTTTTACTAATTCTGTCATTTCATTTCTGCTTTGTTTCTTTAAAAAAAAATTGTCAAACTTATTCCTTATATATTTTCTTTTTTTATTGTCCGCCATTGACCTTAGCCTTTTGTCTCATTTCTGAATATATACCTTCTTATATTTTAGTGGGAGATGGGATAATTTCTAAGGTGCAACAATAGAACAAATCTCATTTTGAAAGGAGTCATGACCTCTTTATATTGAAAGTGGTAAGTTTGGCCTTGCTAATGCCTATGAATGGCTTCACATGTTCCCACAGAGATATTTTATGATCTCTCTGCTTTGTCTGTGCAGAGGTTCCTCCAGGGCTTGTGTCTAAAAGTGGTGGTTGTGGAAGAGGTCAAATGAATCTTCTTTACTTCTTCTATTGACCCATTATTGGACACAAATTTGTTTTTTTTTCTGATCGTAGGCTTGAGGGATGGCTAGTGTAAATTTGTAATAGTATTTCAGTAACTTGGCACCTTGAAGTGAATGAGCAGGGAAGTATAGCCACCCACGGTATTGGGGTACTGGTTCTTAGGGTGCTGAAGCAGGTGACCTGAGGACTACCATTTATGTTCATTCTTCCCATGATGGAAGCAATGGGTGTAGTCACTGCCATGGACATGGTGCTTCTGGCTTTCTTTCTGGCACTGTTGCCTGTCACATTTGGGACAAGAAATAGCAATGTTGCTAAATTTCTGATTGCTCTATTTTGTATGTCAGAATTTCCAATAACTTACATAATTGGGTGCATCTATTATGTCTGTGGTCTGCCCTCGTTCTAGTCAATCTATGGGATTGTTGAACTAGAGTCAGAATCATTCTCACTTAGTTCTGAAGATTCTAACCTGTCCTGAATATTTGAACAATCACTATCAGAAATTTACAAGAAAAAAATAAAAATAAAGATGAGAATATATAAAGGAAGGCTCAGGGATTCTGGGTTGAAATGTAGTCTCTTACATTTTTTTTTACCTGTGTAAGCTTAGGCATATTTCTTAAGGTCTCTGTACTTTAGTTTTCTTATGTTTAATGGGGATAATGTGAATGCATACTTTATAGTTATTATGATGACTAAGTTGATGTATGTAAAACATCTAGTGCCATGCGCATTCTCAGTTCTTTCAAATGGTTTTCCTGTGTAATAATGTCACTTCTTCCATATTCCAAAGTTGCTGGCATTTAAAAAATCTTCTTCCTCTCTTCTTCTCCCTTCCTCTTTCTTCTACTTAGAGTATGAATTGGGTAGTATAAATTTAGTCAGTGATGAAGTGGTTTCTCTAGGGATTTTTAAAAAGTACGGCTGTCTGTCTACTTTAGCAAAATACTATAATATTGATGATCAAAATCCATCAAGGAAGATGCTTGAAAACAAAATTAATACTGTGGGAGAACCGAATATCTTGTCTATCTATACATGAAAATATGTTTATGCCCAGAAAAGATTAATGCATATGTGTGTACATATATTATTAAATACTGACATAAGTCAAAGGTAGTAAATGTTTAAAATCAGTTTAATAATATATTATGGGATCAATGTTTAAAGAACACTTTGAAATATGAATGTGCTTTATGCATATAATGTATGCATATAATGGCTGTACAAGCCATTGTAATGTGAATTATAAATATGAATGTGCTTTATGCTTATAATGTATGCATATGGCTTATACAGCCATTATATGCATACAAGCCATTATATGCATACATTAAATGCATAAAGCACAAAATTTAATATTTTTAATTAAAAAATAAAATTAAGTTTTATTAAAATTATGCATTTCTGACTATTCCAAATCAATTACATTTTAACCACAATATGTCATATTGTTAAGCAGATACAAAATAAACAAAAGGCTCAATGAATATTAAAACTGTATATATTAGTCACTTTCAGAAAACAATTGAGTAATATCTAAAATGAATTTTGAAAATGATCATACTTTTTGACTCAGCTGTACTACTTCTTGCAAAGTATGACCAGGAAATTACTTAAAGAAAAACTCTTAACCATTGAGCTTCACCTACTTTTTCTAAACTTTATGAAATTTTTAGTTATAGACCTTTCCCCTTCACAAAAAAGAAGAAAATGCATACACTAACCTATACACAAAAATTACAATTTCAGGTCTTTACAGATCTTATTAAACTTGTTTATAGAGCTGCAGTTTCTCCCCCGCCCCCAAAAAAAGTAATGTGTGCTGTCATGTTAATTGTGGGGTTATAGTAGTAAATAAATTGAATGAATTTGTGTCAGATAATAATAGAATGTCTACATAAGTCATAATATAAAAATAAACTGGAATTTATGTAATCTTTATTTATAAAGACAATGTATTGCGTTAGGAGAGTATGACATATATGTGTGTGTGTGTGTGTATAAATTATAATACAACACAGTAAGAAAGTAATTTTGTAAATATATGCACATATTTAGAAAATAAAAAAAGCACAAAGATACAAGTTACTATGATTTTAGCATGGTGAATTAATGGCTGACTTTTGTCACACTTTCAGTGACAAAGTAAGATTTTAAAAAGATGAAAAGAAAATCATTGATTGACTTTTAATTGATTTTGGAAATGTTGATAGCATCAGGTTCCTGTCTCTTCTCTTTCCCCTGTAGAAAGGGTTCACAGTAGTATTTCTTTCTTTCTTTTTATTTTTTTAAGCTGAAATCTGCTGGATAAGCTTTTTTCTTTTTCAAAAGAGTGCCCCATTTCTCAAACTTTGTTGCATGGTTTTCAGCTATTTAGGTCATTTGGACCCAAGAAAAATTGCAATTCCTTGTGTCTGCATTACACATTTTAATTTTCAAAATGTATTTACATCTGCCATTATATCTGATTTGGACCTGCTCCTATGTTTAGCTTAAAAGATGGGAGCCTTCAGTGAAAGTTGTCAGTGAGAAAATAAAGACAGAATAAAAGTTAATGATTTCTTTTTACAGAAAAGAAATACAAATACAAAAAAAAATGTATTTTTTTCCAACTTAAACTCAGATTTACATAAATTTTGTGTCAAACTTGAAGGAATGAAAAAGTGGACATTTACTATATTTAAATGTTAGAACTCAATAGGCATACTTAATGCCCAGTAAACAATCCTTTAAAAAATAAAGTATCAGTATAGAAAGAAGAGTGTAGTTACAGACAAAAGCTATTTTTAAAAAACAGACTTTATTGTGCAAAACCTTTGCCTCATATTTGCTTACAACGTTTTTAGCCTTAGACTATATTTAATTTTTAATAAGTTTAACTTGAAGCACTTACACACATTGTTATTGGTTTATTTTTTATTCATTGTTTAAAGAATGATAATGTGTTTTTATTTCTTGTTTTGTTCTTTTACGTAAATGGATGATTTTGTCTTTCTCTTATAAAATGGAAAATATTGTTGTAAGAAGCAATTCTAAGAAGGTTAAAAAGTCTGTTAACAATATAAGGAAAATTAACGGGCCCTAGGGTTATGTCTGTATATGAGAATATAGTGGCTAAAGTCATGAACCTTATTATCATCTACATTTGAAATGTTCCTAATTTATCCCTCTACTAACACAACTCAAATGAACAAAGCTATCTCTCTCTACAAAATCACATTAGCTTCTTATTTTAGCTGGAAATTCCCTATTTAGTAAAGAAGACATAAGATAAGAGGTGAATGCATTAAGAATACAACCTAAGCTGAGTGTCCAGCTTTGGCAAAGGCTGCTGAGGAGATAAAATTGGGAAATGGTGGCCAAGGATTCCCTCCACACATAAAAGCTTACTTGACAAAGTCAAGATGCAAATCAATGACTACATTCACATCTTAATTTTTAATAAGCAGTATGATATATCTCCCCACAAACAAAAATGCAGCCATAGTAGAAGTAAACTCTACAAAGCTGTTGAGGGCCATACGTCCAGTATATTTTCCCTAGCCTTCACAGCCTCTCAGCGCAGTAGATGCCAGTTTGAAATGGTTCTTGGAAGAAAATAGAGCTACATGTATACTCTTTTAAACAAATTTGTTATCAGATGTATGCGATTTTGTTTCTGAGAAATTGTTTTAAAATGACAATTGGAAATATTCTGGTTATCATTTATCATGTATTCTGTGTGTGATTTACATTCTTTATTTAAAACATGGACAAATGGATTAATAAAGTATGTTAATGATTAAAAACTAGGGAACTCATTTTGATCTAATGTGTACAATTGCATGCTTAAAAAAATAAGAGATAGCCACAGTATTTCTCTCTAGCTATCTTTAAAAATATACACAGTGGCCACTGGCAAGTGTGTAGTAATGTTTAAGGTAAGTTGTCATGTTCTATTTGTATCAGTTTCAATAAATGTACTATCTATTCTCCAAACCTTTGATAAACACAAGAATCAAAAGTAGGCTGTGAAGAATAAACCTTAAACAGTAACCACTCTAGTTTATTGCTGCATGCATAGACTTTCTATGAAAAATATCTGAATCCAAGGTCATCTATGTCATCGAGTTTCAACACACCATGTGTGCTGTGTGTGTGTGATTTGTAGAGCCTTAAATTTATTTCAAAAAGGAAGCATCAGTGTGGTGTCTAACAAGGTTGTATGAAGAGGTCACCAGACCTCTAAATACATCAAAAAGAAGTAACAACTGCATTTTGTTCTAAATCAATTTGGTAAGCTACTATGTTGACTTCTTGTAATTAAAAAAATTAAATTTACTGTCTTTGAGTCAAGTATTTTAACATTTCATATTGTTTTATTGATGACTAAAGAATTCAGACTTTGGGATCTTGACCAAGACAAATTATATATGGAGTAATTAGTGCTAGTCAGGATGCTATTGATAGAGCATATAAATATTAATTTTTCAAAAACAGCAATTACAATCAAAATTAAGTATGCAAGTAAACCCTGCATTGTTTTTGCCTATCCTGCTCCCAAAGATAGGATTATTTTAAACCATGATGTGAAAGTATTTCCAGATAATTTATTCACTATTGGTAGGAGAGTTTATATTGTTTGATATGCAAATAATTGAGAATATCAATAAGTATCTTGTATTTATGAATATCAAATGAGGGTGTGTCCACTGCCCTGTAAGAGACGGACATCTTCAAGGTCTCATGCCTTCTCTGGAGAGCCCCTTGTTCTGTCTTTGATAATTCATCACAATTTCTTAAAAAATTCTGGGGCAAATTTTGGCATTTGATTTTCAAGCTTTAGAATTGGGTATTTTCTTGTCCATCCTTTTTTTTATTACCTGTCTGAGGTAAATTTACATTAACAACCACCACAGAAACAATCGTGTTTTTTTCCTCCATGGAAATTAAATGTGGTGGTATAAACGGAAATATTATCTATTGATAGATATACAGATTCTAACTATTTTTGAGTCTCAGTGAGATAGACTTACAGAGATTTTTAAAGAGTTGGGTTCAAGTTAAAGAATGACAGGTGACCAGATAAAGTCTGGGTTAGAAGGACTGGATAAAAAGGCATCAATTTGGAAGGGAAAGCAAAGATAAACGGTCATCCACCTTATTTGACAGATGAGGTCATGGAACTAGTCTTATAAGTTTTCACAAAGACAACTTCCAACAGAAAATATTTTCTAATTCATTTCCAATAATAAGAGATTGTTTGCTATCACACAATTCTTTCATAGTCAACAGTACACGTGCAATCAATACAGGTATTAGTGACAAAAAATTATGAAAGTACTAGAAACCTGATCTCTATTTTATCAAGATTACATCTGGTTACCCCTGCTATTATCTTCACTGGAGTATGCAACATTAGCATTCAGCATCCCCTTTACCCCCATCACACACATTCTATCCTTATTGGAGTTTAATGGGTACCAGAAGCAAAGGCACCTGTTTAGGCACCTCTGGGAGAAGTTATGCTTAAATTTATAAAAAATATATTTGAGAACATTATACACTACAAGGACAACAATCATTTATGCTCATTTTTGATTTTCATTTCTAAGAGACAATCTAGCAGAGATGTTATTCTAGGATCTTGCGAATTTTCTAACCCAAGGTTATTTCTGCTTGCTTAAGAAAGAGAAGGAACTGAAAAATGCCTGGATGATCAAAATGTTGCCAAGTTGGCTTGTCTCTAAATGCTTTGATTTCATTGACATTCCATGAGGCAATCACTTTGATGTTTGTTAAATTAAACAAAAGTGAAACTACTAAGGCATTCAATTCACAAATTTAATGTACATTTATTTGTGGGTGTGTGTGTCTATGTGTGGTTACAGTAGGAAACAGATTATAAGAGAATGGTGTGGCTCTTAAGGAGTGAATTTCTTCTTTTACCCTCACTATTTTTTTAAAAGGGAAAGAAATAAACAACTAGGAAGAGATAAAGCTTATTTAGAAGCTTCATTTCCCACGGCATATTGGGATGCATTTAAAACTGAGAACAGCCTTGAAACCTTGCGCTGGTTTTGCCTAGATGAGGATTGAATTTCTAAAGACAAGAGTACAGACACAGTATAAACATGCTATCCATTGAAAACACTGAATCTATACATTCGAATAATAATAAAAAAGTACTCTTTATATATAAAATGTCTCCCAGATACCAAAGGATCAAATAAAAATCCCACCCCCTACTACTGCATTCCTAGGTTGACTATATGCTTATTTGAGAAATGTCTCACAGCACTTGTTTCAGTGCAGTATTTTCTGGTTTATGGGGCTGGAATCAAAGGGACCACTATTCCCTCTGCCCCAACACACAGACTTAGGGAGTCAGTGTTCCCTATAGCACCATACTGCAGGATAGCTGTGCATGACTGTGGCATACATCAGACATATTCTGGTAGAGATCTGGTTACTGATAGCCTTAGCCATAGGCACTCGAGGCCCCACTCAAACTGCAGCTGTCATTCAATCCAAAGCCAGTGGGCATTCTCTTGAAGTCTGCTTGGCTCTTCTGTTCTCTTTTTTGGTGGGTCTGATTTGTTACTATGATCAAAACAGGTTAATTTGTGAAGTCCTATATACAACACTCTTCCTCCTCCAGACAGCCTTGCTATTACTACTTAGAAAAAATGTAAATCACTGGAGGTGTGATAAATTTACAAGTATTTAGTTTTTAACCCATAGCAAGGCAGATATTGAGCTAGAGTATAAAACGCAGAGCACTTAATATACACAGGAAATTTAGGAAGAAAATTTTGATGCTAATTTTCCAAAATCCTTTCTACTATTTCTCAATATTATAAGATTGCTCACATATTTTGAATGTCATCCCACAGTAGTCACAGGCAAATTAGAATAACATACGCTTTACAAAACAAAAAAATATATCAGAAAGTGAGTCAAAGTAAAAAAATAATGGGTACCATCCATCCTCCGGTAAATAATGAATACGTAGCATATTTAATTACAAATTTCCAAATATATATTCACATAATAAAGACAAGGAAAATGAAGCAAAATCAAACGTATTTTGTTGAAATAAGTACTTCCCTGTAGGCACATGACCTTGAAGGACCAAGTACTGATGGCTCCAATTGTTTTCCATGTTAGATTCACTTTGAAAGTACTGAGCCATCAGCACTTGTCAGCTGGTGCCCAATGATGTATATTTTGACCTTGGATACTTTTCACAGGAAAGCATCATATTGCTAAAGGAGACAAATGACCACTAAA
The DNA here is from genome assembly GCA_036589455.1 of Ateles fusciceps. Lineage (NCBI taxonomy): Eukaryota > Metazoa > Chordata > Mammalia > Primates > Atelidae > Ateles > Ateles fusciceps. The sequence continues at coordinate 1,182,878 of JAZHEH010000276.1, forward strand.
AAGTAACCATTAATATAGATTATTTATGGAGGATTTTGTCCTGACTATTAATTAAGGGAGTAATTGTATCTCTAAACTTTATATCAGACCGCCAGTGGATTTACTGCTTTTTTACAATACATAGGGGTGAAGTTATAATCACATAACATAGTTTTTCATATATTTAAAAAAAAAGGGGTTGGACCAAGACTTAAGTTTCATTGACAATCTTAATGTTTTCAGTGTAAACAATATGTTAGCATAACTGCAATGAGTTATACAGCATATACCTTCTTAATGGCAAATTCAGAACCAATCTTCCAGATAAGCAAGTATAACATCTTAGTTAAAAAAAAAAATAAGAACAAGGTTGACTTCAACAAAGTTGTGAGGCCTTCCAGTTGTTTGATAATTGTGATAAATTTCAACACAATGACATATTGGATGCTCAACTTATCGGGTTTTTATAGACCTGTGAGTTTTTAAGACCATTTTCTAAAATGTTCCCATACATACAGTATTTTTAAATGAGAACTTAGATGATCTAGACATTACAAATTTATAATAATCTTTTAAAATTCTACCAATATTACCTCTATATTCAAAACAATGAAACTATAACAGAAAAAATAATAAACATCACACAACCTTTTGTTAAATGTAAAGTGCATTTTTACCAAAGTGTTTCAACATTTGAGACCTTGCATTTCTATTAAGTAGTTCTGATAAATACATAGTGCTCTTTCTTTTTTCTGGATGACAGTATGTCTACTAATAACAGATGTTCCCAAAGACCAATTTGCAATGTATTTTCAACAGAAACAACTTAACCTGAAATATGAATTGTATCTCTTTACGGCTTGACTCAGAAACAGTTACATTCCTTTTCCATGGAATGTGTCTTCCACAAAGAGATTTTAACCAAGGTTTTCCCAAACTGCAGTAAAAGAAATCTTTTATGCTTTCAAATACTGTGCCTTTTTATTTAAAACGGTGTAAACATAACAACTCAACACCACCAATGACTGGAAAAAGACTGGGTATATGAACACTAATTTCCTCATATGTCCCATGAAAATGAGGGTAAATAAACAGACAAATCTTCAGGAGAGGTTTCAGTTCACCTTAGCAGTGGTAAAAATATTGCTTTATTCCAAATGAACATACAACACAATTTACTGTTCTTTTGGGGGCTTCTTGTGAACTGAATAGTCTGGGTTTTTTGATTTCAACAAGTTATTCTTCCCATACTAACCACAGAAGCCGAAGCCTTGGTCCACACGTAGTAGACTTGCTATAAAATAAATAGTAATGAGGATGATGAGAAAGCAAATGGGAACTGTCAATTTGTTAATTGTCTTGTGTTAATAATTGAAGTAGGCATGATTCAAAATAAACACACATCCTCGGTTAACTCACCTGATGATACTGATATCATTAATGAGCCAATAGTTGTTCCTCTCAAAAGTATTCACATCAGAAAATGGTCTAGACAGTGTCAAGAGTTTTACAGGACCCCACCATGCAAGTGACCTTGATTTAAGAACTAACTGAACTTTACACTTAATGGAAAAATTTAAAGTGAGCAGATCTAAGAGGGAAATATTTTCTCTGAATATTAGATTCCCTGATGTTTCAGAACAAATTTTAGCAAGCGTAATACGCGCACACGTGCACACACATACGCACAATGAACACATGTGCCTACAGCATATGTGCTCGTGTGAGCAAGTCCACACACACGCACGCTTGCATACACATGTGTACACAGGCACACAAAAACTGAGAAAGGCTCCTCCAGAGCCTCTAAACAATCTCAAGGAAAAACATTTCTATTAGCATGATTTTAGTGACACGACATAGCGATTTTTTTGTCTCTTTTTCTGCAATAATTTCAAACCCCCAGCTGAGATGTATGCACTGAAATCACAGAGGAAGGTGGCACACAAGAGGAGTTAACGATTGCCCCCAGTTTCTCCTTCTCTCTCCTGTCCTCCTTCGCATTGCAGTCTTTTGTGCCATTCTCCAAAAATCAAATAGAAAACACTACATTTGTGGACATGACATAACTTGTGATGAGGCTATTGGGTGATAGAAATTTAGGGCTTGGGACTGGCAAGCCAAATGGCAAGGGCCACCTGCTCACTGGCGCATCCACCTGGAGATACGGCTCTCCTCTTTTGAAACCAGGTAACTGCCAGTGCTTTTGAATGAGATGCTGGCGCTGTGGGGCCAAGAGTCTGAATTGCCCACATCTCCTAAGAGCCAAAGAGGACAGTGTTGGGACTAACTGAAATTGGATTCGGAATTCTACCCAAAAGCTTTAATTGTAAGCTTTATCCCTCCTGAAACATTTCTTCCCTTAAAAAAATATTTTGTTAAAAAACACTATGATATGAGGGCGATAGACTATTTGGTTTCTTCTAAGTAGATGCTCTTAAATTAATGCATATAAATAATTTGTATTCGATTTCCTCTCTTTCCTGTTGAGCAAAGCATAGAATGCACAGATTCCTACATCTCAAGTCACTTGGTCAATGCAGAGTCTCTTTGTATTTCATTTCTTAAGACAAATTGTGCCTCTCGTTCTGATTTGGCCGTGGGACTCAGGGGGAAGAAAGGCTGTGTTTTCGCTTGCACTGTCCTCGGTTTCTACGCTGGCCAGTTCGTAGTCTTCTGACCGTCTGGCATCAGTCAGAATTCGGATCTGCTCCTGGACAGTTTCTAGCAATATTTTCACTTCTTGTTGTTCTGCTATAAGACAATCGCTGACTGGAATACTCACATTGACAACGTCAGCTGAATAGGAGTTTTTGCACCATTTGATGCTTTTGACTTCGGAAATCCCTGGCATTTGCATGCAGGTTTCCTCTAGACCCACTGAAGGGATGATGGGCACAGAACTGGCCCTTGTGGATGAATAGCCCACCAGGTCCTTTTGCTCCAAGCTATTAAAATAGGGGTTTGTCTCTCTTGAAGGCAGTTGCATATTTATTGATGTATTTTGTTGGGTTTTTAAACCATTGGATGAATACCTGAAAAAGAAACAAAGTGTTACTCCTTCTGCTTTCTGCTGGGCTTTGTTAGAGCAATACTCAATCCACAAAGCACTTTTCACATGCACCATCTCACTGAATTCTCACAGCAACCCCATGAGACGGATAATAGGTTCCCAGTTAAACAGAGAAGTAAACTGAAGCTCAGATAGGTGAAGTGACTTGCCCAAGGTCACACAGAAAATAAGTGACAGACTGAGACTCAAACCCAGATCTTCTTACTTTAAGTCCAGGGGTCTTTCAACACACCACAGCTGTATAGGCAGGTGGGATATAGTCTTCCTGACCTCTATCCTAGAATACAAAGTAAATGGGGGATTGAGCAGGTAAGTGTGGCCTTTCCATAGTGACAAACAGGACACCCATAATGGCATTAGTCCACTACATCAACTCAACCACCCTCTCAGCCCTGGGTTAGTCCAGTAGACTTGTGGCCACCCTAGTTGGAGCCAATCAAGAAGTCCAATATTTAGTATCCAGGTACCACAGTCATGAGTTTTCCTGCTTCACACTGATTTTAGGGGATCCAATCCAACTGCTACTGGCACTGTGCTCTAAAGGAACCACCTCACCGCCAGATTGCTGAGCCAGCAGATGGACATGGGAAGCTCACAATTCCTCTACCTACCTGGGGATGAATATTAAGTGGGTTCCATGGGGCTTCTACCCATCTAGCACCTTTTCTTACATAGTTTCTGAAACCAAGTAAGGTAGCTCTTTGGTGCATGGCAAGGGCTTGTCAAGAATGCCAATATGCCATTGCAAGTCATTTGAATATAGCAGAATCTTCTAAGTTCCCTCTTGCCTGTTCAGGGCTAGTAAATCTTTCGCCTCTGTGCTGTTCAGTGAGAGAAAATGGGACAGGTACATAGCAGATTTATAAAAACGGGGTTTTGGAACTTGAACAGTAGTGTTTTATTCTATTTCTTAGTTATTTGTCCCTAATTTAAAAGATTAAACATTCACATTTTGACACAATTTAAACACATCAACCTGCCATATAATAAATCTCATTTCCTGGACTTCCATTATTATGTAAATGAAAATCATGTTTATACATGTGGACAATAATTGCAATGCAGTGTGTTGCATACTAAATACAAGTCCTTATTGTAAGGACATGATGGGAGCAGATTAGAGGTCTTTCCACCAGGTAGTGAACAAAGACAGGGATGAGCTTTAGGCTTTTGTAGTCCCATCCTCTCTTACTGTGCCTAATACAGAGTTTGCAATCAATATACTTTGAATAAATGAACACATGAATACATATAAACAAATCTTCAAGGTAAACTCTCCCTTTTTATCCTACGTAATGTTTATTTTCAAACTTAATAACAACAGGTAACATATGTACAGTGCTTGAAAAAATCACTTTCACCTCCAATTACCTCATTTTAATTTTTAAAAACCTTAGAGTTTATTATTATTATAATCTAATGGATGAGTGAAATAGTCTAACAGGTACTCAAATGACTTCCCCAAAATTATATCTTTAATAAGTGTTACACAGAGAATTTAAGCCCAAATTGTCTTACTCTAATTGTTACTGTCAAAGTTAGAGGTTGCTAATGAAAGAATATCCTAAGGTGAACCAGAACACCTTTTTGAAGATACGTAATCTTTATTAATACAAACTGCAAAGCCACATATTTGGAAATTCTTGGGGAATATATTACTCCATTCTCATTAATTTTATATGTCTACAAACATGAGCCTAAAGGTTCAAATCAATAAATCACTTTCAACAAGAAGTTAAAGAAACAAATTTCAGGCTTTTGTTCTGCTCTCAGCACCATCCTGTTAGCATGATTTGTAGGTATAGAAAGTCTGCCTGTCAGATTCACCAGTGAAACAGAGACAAGAAATGTAGCCGGGATAGCATTTTGCGTAGATATCAGGGTATATCAGCTGGTAGAACCTGGTAAGTTGATATGTGATGGTGATAGGTATAAATTCTTACACCTGAATCTAAACAGTTGGATAAAGGTGCAAATATCTTAGAGAGTGTTTTTAAATTGTGAATTCGACAAGTCAACTATGTGGCATGGCTAAGACATAATCAAAGGCAATTCCTGCCAAACGTGGAGCATTCTTCTCCTATGCCAGAGGATTAGATGAGAAAGAGGAATTGCAGTAGACTATTATGTGTCACTTCCCAAGTCAGGCATTGAACACATGACTGACAACAATTAAAATTTAAAATGTTACCATGACATAAAGATGAGCTTTAAACAATGGGAACTTTCCAAACTGTGATTTTGTTTTGAATCAGACATGATTTCGAGTTCCAAAATTATTATATACTCTGGAATCTCAGACAAGTGGCAGCCTCACTTTAATTTTGCCATCCATTAAAACAATCAGGTAGTAACACTAACTTGATTGCTCAGGGAGAGGGGGGAATTTTCTGAGGACTAATTAAAATAATGTCTCCACCCTCTTCCATCACAGACATGGGGGCAAGCCTCATTTCTTCCCTAGAGATGCTGTGAGTGTCCCAGCACTGGTATTCCAGCTGAAGTTTAAGTGAGACCTAAATTTGTAGATGTGATTCTGAGTCAGAGGATTCAAAGTTCTGTATCCTTTGAGGGTCAATGATGCCTCCACAAGTTCGGTCCATGAGATTATCATTTCACTTTGGGCCAGTCTTCCTCTATCTCCCTCAACAAAGAAATTACAAATGCATTTTGTCTGTAACTCTGTGAATTGAAGCATTTTTTCAAAGAAGAAAGATTCCAACTATTAGTCACTTGGTTTGGTTCCCAGTCATTCATGGGTCAGGCTAAGAAATTTACGTTTCTCTAGGAGGCTCTAAACCTTCTCAGTTCCTAGGGCACATGGCAATGAATGGACAGACTATTTTGAAGGAATCCATGCCTCCCCTCTGAAGTCATAAAATTAGACACTCCTTTTACAAATCATCAGCCATAAATACGATTTTCTTCACATTCCTTGTAGATTTAGTGGTTTAATTAGTCAGAAAAGCCAGTATCTCAGCTCTTTTACATGGGATTGTGTATGTCACATTGGGCTAGCCATTTAAACTCTGATATCCTTAGTGTGCTTATCTACAAAATTTCTAAAGAATAACTGAAGAGAACTGTATAAAGTTGCTAGCTAGGTGTGGTAGGTACTCAGTGTATTTTGGACTTTATCTACTTTTAAGATGTGAATCTAACTTTTGTGATTCCACCTCTTTCTGTCTAGCATACAAACACATCAGCTTGATTTTCCTGACATGATACAGTTCAAACTCTGTGAGCCATTACCATGGTTGTCATTGACCAGGGCTCCAGTCATAAGAAAGCTTCCTCAAGAATCTCCGCTCCCACCTCACTCCTTCCCCTAGGCTACACTAAGATAGATGTTAGGTACAAGCTGGGCTGAAGTTCTTGCCAAGGAGAGAAACCACATATGTTGGGAGCCTAACTGTCGTCGACAGCGCCCACATGCTTGGTAAACAAGCAGCAGATGGCTGATGACTCTTGCAAATTCATTTCCCCCCCCACCTCCAGGCTGGGGCCAGATTTAAAGAGGGCCTTTAGCTGTGAAATTCTATTACCAATCCCATTTCCGGACCAGAGAGACAGCCCCTGGGAGTGGAAAAAAGCTGTTTTTAAGAACTAAGAATGAGATTGCTCCCTGAGATTGTGCTGGGCATACAGTGACTTATACTTAGAGTCACCATTTATCAACATCGGGTGCATATCAGACATGGGAAAATACCTGCAGCCAGACAGCTGGAGAGAATATTCCCAACTCAATGGTGATTGAACCAAAACAAAACCACCACCATGCAGAAATAAGTTGAGTCTCCCAGGAGGTTAAAAAGCAAAGCATTGCCTGAACATGCAACGAGATCTCTGAGCTCCTGATGATATATGCATGGTTCAAGCTTGAGCCGGCCATAGGCTCCAAGCATCCTTACTCCTCGAACATCTGGAATGATACTTGTAACAGTGCCCAGTAGAAAAAATGCCAGCATGGGCTTGGGTTTTCATCCACTCACAAAATCTCTGAATTTGATTTTCCCTTACTTGTTCTCCTTCTAACAGTCATCCCAGGGATTTTATGTATATGTATATAGTCATATTCATTAGTAAGAGGCATCATTAGTCATTTATAAAGAAAAGGCACTATGAAACATGATCGATTATAATTATGGGCTAAATGCAAGCCCGCTTTTCCAGAGATAAGGCCAAGAGAAATGCAAACTGCTTCTTGACTCGCATTATACATTTTGAACCCCTTGGCTGTTATGTTTACTTTGCAACTGTCACCCTAAATCTGTACCAAATGCCTTTTTACAGTCCATTTGGAATTGCTTCAAAATGATCAAACCTAGCCACCAGCCATTTATTTCCTATCTTCTATTTTTCCTAAAGAAATATGTTGCTGAGCTTTCTTAGAAAGGACACTGCTCCATACATCCCATGCCTATATGAAAAGAGAAACGTGAGGCTCTGTGCTAGAACTCACCCCACTTTTGGTCTTTAGCTTGCTAGAGATAGTCTGGAAAATGATCCAGTCAAAGCAGCATAGAAACCTGGCCTGGCTCGTTCAGAGAGATAAAAACAGAGCCACAAGAACCTGGCTTTAGTGAGGGAACTGATTGCTGAAATTTATAGGGTAAACCCTGATTGCAGTGCTCTTGAAGTTAATGAAAAAATTTTAACAATTACTGGGACAATAAGCACCAGTACTGCTTCTCTTCTTACTATGTGTCTAGTACAAACTCTTTACACACATAATTTGAAGAACTCTGCCCAAAATCCTCAGGGGATTGATATTATTTTGCTCAATTATTTTTATATTTTTGTTCTTTCTTGAGAAGGGGTCTCACCCTGTCACCCAGGTTGGAGTGCAGTGGTACCATCTCCACTCACTACAGCCTCCATCTCTGAGGCTCAAGGGGTCCTCCCACCTCAAGCAGCTGGGGCCACAGATGCACGCTACCATGTCCAGCTAATTTTTTTGTCTTTTTGGTAGAGATGGGGTTTTGCCATGTTGCCCAGGCTGGTCTCAAACTCCTGAGCTCAAGGGATTGTCATGCCTCAGCCTCCCAAAGTGCTGGGATTATGGGCGTGAGTCAGTGTGACTGGTCTATTTTGCTCCATTTGTAGATAAGAAAATCTAAGATCACAGGATAAAACATTCTCAAAGTCACAGTAGTAGTAAGGAGCAGAGATGGGATTTGAATTCCAGTCAGTTTAAGCGAGGATCACATGTTTGGTTGGGCAGTTTATGCCAACTACGTGAATAATGGCTGACATTCATCCTGTACTCAGCTCACCATGCTTTGAGGCCTATAAGCGTCTGTGACCACCAAAGGAAGGGATACCTTTTGCACTGTAAAGAGCAGCAGTGATGGTGTCCAAAGCCCATCCTTCTACCCCTGTACCATGAGTAACTTGCAGATATGAGTTCAGTAAGTTGTACTTTGACTTTGCACTCTCAACATTGACCCAGATTCTACATTGAAGCTCAGGGGAAGCAGATACTGTATATACGCCATGGGCTATTGTTTAGTAGATTGCTCACAATACTTATCAGAGAATTAGGTCATGTTTTTTAACGTGCAGATGAAGGAACACTTTAATCCTCCTAAGAAACCTGCATTATTATTATTTTTTAAATCAAATACAGATTTCCAGTTGTATTAGCAAATGATATCTACACTTACTTTCTTCCTAGGGTTATATTTCTAATCTAATGATTCCCTGATACCTATTTCCATCATACCTGTACTTTAAAGTTGGTTCACTTTTTGTAGAACAATGATGGTAATAAGCATATATAGCCAGTTAATGAAGAAATCAATGAATAAAACCCCAAGGAATTTAAAATTTAAAGCCATGGCATTAAAGACACCCTCCCCAAATTCTATTGCTGTTTTCAGACCTACCCTTGGCAAGGTATTGTATCCTGGTCTGGGATCCTTGATTCTTCGAGTTGTTGATATGCTGGTCCCACAATTCCGCCTAGCCTACTTCGGGGTGACGGGGGTGTCCTTCTGAAGGCATTTCTATGGAGCATGCCACTCCTTTGCCCTGGGCTGCAGCAAGAGGATAGACTCCTGCTGGGGTGGAATGAAAACAGACAAACAAACAAAAGACATCATAGCAATAGCCTCACAGGTGGCTGCTCAAGCTTTGCAAACACTGAATCTGCACCCCAAATCCTCAAATTCTAGGCCGGGGCCATCCATGAATGTAGTATATGTGGTAGCATGGGATCAGGAATAGCCCACTCGTTTTACCTTTGGAGACACTGAGACAAAGGGAAGTTCCTGCATTTCTGGCTTTTTAGGTTAGAGCATGACTGATAGAAATCATTGCAACTTTCTAGCCAGGGATAAGAGGTGAACTTAAGGAATTCTCAAGATTACCCAAGCCATTTTAGCTGTCTCTCCAACAGAAATAAAAATAGCCTTCTTATGAGACACTGACAAAAACGAAACAGAATAAGCCCAGAAGGGATTTATGGGGGAAAAAAATTCACTTACTAGTGATAGAATTAACCAATTTTAATTAGCATTTTCTCATTAGCATATGTGTTAAATTCCCAGTTCACTACCTCAGATTTTAATCAATCTTGACAAACTAAATTATTTTTCTTTTGAGTTTGCTTTTAATAAACATCTGATCATATATTTTATTTGACTCATACATCCAAATGCCTAAATAATCATATGTTTATAGTTGCCATCAATGAGCAAAACATGTAAGTGGGTTATACCACAGGCCTTAACAAAGTGAGAATTCCTACATAGACTTTGTACAGAAAAGAACTAGACTCTATGAAAATCCATTGCTGAGGAGACTCATTCCCTGTTCCATATCCATTCCCATCTCCACTCCACTGAATTAACCCTACTCTAGACTAGTGAGGAGAACTTTGTTCATGTGTAGACATTCCATGAGATGCTAGTTTATGTGGTCAAACTGGTTCTGCAGTGCTCAAATAATAAAGGAACTGAGAATTTCGTGCTGCATTCTCATTTAACTTTGTAAATATCAATACAATCGTAGAAAGAAAGATGGAAACATTCTCAACATTTCAACAAATTTATCAAGGTTCTAAAGAAACCAGTCTCTCAAAGGAATTTTACTCATATCACTATATTAATTGGAGTGTTGTCACTTTTCTTCCCCCAATCTTATTGTTAATTCTACTTAGTCAATACAAAACAAGACTTTGCAAATATTATTTAAGGTCAGAGTTGGAAAATCTGACATTTGAATGTTAGTAGCCACTTTCTTGGTTGTGGCAACGTAGTTCATCAAACTTTATATTCCTCAAGCCAACATTAACTTCCTAAATTTGTGAAAGCAGGATTACATCTGGCAACATTCCTTGTACTTCCAATCTTCTTTTTGAGACAGAGTCTCCCTTTGTCACCCAGGCTGGAGAGCAGTGGCATGATCTTGGCTCACTGCAACCTCTGCCTCCTGGTTTCAAGTGATTCTCCCTCTGACTCCCAAGAAGCTAGGTCTACAGGTGCCCGCCACCACGCCTGGCTAATTGTTGTATATTTAGTAGAGATGGGGTTGCACCATATTAGCCAGGCTGGTCTTGAACTCCTGACCTCAGGTGATTCACCCACCTCGGCCTCCCAAAGTGCTGGGATTATAGGCATGAGCCACTGTGCCTGGCCCCTATACCTTCATTCTTTATCATGTTACTTCTGGTACAGTATGTACCTAAATGTCTAGTTAGATCACTAAGCCCACAAGTTTGAGGAGCTCTCTAACAGCTAATTTGCTTCTTTTCCTTCCTACTTTTATCTACCATCCAATGGCAATAATGGGGTCTGCGGGGCAAGGAGGTTTGGATGCTAGAGTTAGCTGCAACTGGGTGTAAGTCCCGGGTCTGCAGGTAACTGCTGATGGAGGTACTTATACCAGTCAGAGTCCTGGAGAGAGATAGATGGCACTTTAACTTGGTTCATTGTTAGAGATTTTGCTACATACAAAAGTGTGATCAGTGTTTGAGGGGGAAAAAAAGCAATAAAGGAGACTGTTGTGCCTCAGGACTAGTAACTACAGGAAGCTGTTATTATCTCTCTAACTTAAGGGACAAGGAGAGGGAGCAGTTCCCAGAATGGAGAGAGAAAGTGCGTTGTAAGGAGGGGGCCACCTCACAGGCTCCATGGCCTCAGAAAAAGGACACAAGGGAGGCAACCAAGCAGGGAGGAAGGGGACAGAAGTGCCACGACCTCACTCTCCTCCCTGCCATCTATCTCATGACTGTGCCTCATACTGAACCCACAGAAACCAGAGGACATGGGAGCCTGCAGCCCTCTTGGTGCACAGGGCAAAGCGGGAAAAGAAAAGGTAGAAACTAGCTGCCCCAGTGAGAAGGGAGTGGCAAAAGAAGATATTAGCATATTACTTAAGAATTTTCCTAGGTTTGCTATGGGATGTGGAGGTTAAAAGAGAGGAAGTATGCAAAGCATGGGGCATGGAGCCTGGCCCACAGTATGTACTTGGCACAATGAGTTCCTCTAGCTCCCTTGCCACAGCTGGCAATTCAAAGGGACCTCTCTATCACTGAAAACCTTGGAATTACTTCACTGTAAAAAACCTACATACATGCTTTTATAAGTGACTTATAGCAGGACGTGGTGGCTCACACCTGTAATCCTAGCACTTTGGGAAGCTGAGGCGGAGGATAACCTGAGGTCAGGACTTCAAGATCAGCCCGGCCAACATGGTGAAACCCTGTCTCTACTAAAAATACAAAAATTAGCCAGGGACGCACTGATAGTCCCAGCTACTTGGTAGGCTGAGGCAAGAGAATCGCTTGAACTCAGGAGGCAGCGGTTGCAGTGAGCCAAGATCATGCCACTGCACTTCAGCCTGGGTGACAGAGCAAGACTCTATCTTCAAAAAGATAGAAAAAAAAAAAAAGATAAGTGACTTATATTGCCAAAATATAATGCAATAAATATGGCATGCCATAATAGATTTATTTTCTAAGCAGATGGGAATTTTTTTGAACTAACATTAGAAATAATGGCTTTGAATTAATAGCTTTGCTTCATACACGAGTTATCCAAATGAGTCATATTTGCAGTGCACAAAAGAAATTAATTATTCATAGCTTGCTAAACTGTCACGACAACAAAGTCTATCAGTATGAACTAGTGACCTGTCTGAAAAACAGTTTTATGCCTATTGATCAATCAGCTATTCAGGCCTTCTAACTCAATGGCATTCGGGAAGTTATGGAGCAGTTTGCAGGATATATAAATCAGTGCCTGGGTTATCAATCATGAAAACGTTTAAGTCTATTGCATGCTTTACAAAACAAAAGTTATGATATGTTAAACTATAATTTACAAAGTTCTAAAAGCATTTTGTAAGTCAACCCTTGCCCATCTATCAGGACACAATGTATGCCAACAGATACTGCAGTGTCATTGATCCAAACAAAAAGGAAGGTCTCTTAAAGATATCCTCGTTTCTTCTGTGAGTGACTCCTAGAAACCACAGTAGAAGCCAAGTTTAGGAGGGAGCATAAAAGCACACGAGAACTGGGGGGTAGGAATATTGCAGCTCAAACATATTAAAAGCTGATGTTTAAATATATATATATATATATATATATATATATATATATTTTAAAACATTTATGACAGAATATAGTTAATATAGTACTAGAACGATATTCTACTTAATTACTTGACAAGGTGGAATACTACTTTAACATGTGTTACAATCAGCAGGAGAAAATACCATTTGGGAGAAAGTATCTGTCTTCTAAAAGACTGGTAATATTGGACTTATTTCCCTAATTAAGACAACTTCCATTAGGTCCAGTGAAATGAAATGCTCTTTTCACAGGAAAATATTCTGTAAAAGCAACATTGATATAAATCAAAACTTGCAGTGAGAATAGCTAAAGCAATTGTCCAAGCACCAAGCATATTTCAACCCTGAATGGATCAGATATTCATATATTTTTTTAAATTGGCAAACTGTCAGTGTTTTAGTCTCTACTCATGTAGAATAAGAATAAAAATTACCATTAGGAGCTGAGGATTAGTGTGAAGAGTGACTAAAAATCTCAACGTAAATGTGGCCAGGAACAATAAAATCCTTTTCATGTAACTTATCGAAAGGTGAGGGAGAAAGTAGTTTTCTTCTGTCGTGCATGTTTCTGGCACAGTTTTGTGCAGACTATTGCCCCATATGTGAAAGCAAAGGGGCAACATTCATCTTTCATTGCTAGGAACAATTGTTATTATTTACTTTTTCATTTTTAAAATTTTTAATTTTTCATAATTTTTTCAAATTGTAAAATACTGTACATCTCACTAAGAGAAGGAAGCTTAAATCTCTGGATGACTTCCATAAAGATTAACAAGGCATATCTGAACACAATCTAGCATTCATCATCAACTTTATCATTTGGTTAGAGCAAATACCTTTAATATTTGGAGTTTCAGAATCCTCATGTATAAAACAGAAAAGTGTGGACTACAAGATGCTGAAGGACGAGTTTAGCTTTAGAATGCTACGAAATGTGTCAAATAACTATGTTTTTGGCTTTTTTCCGACAGAGCCAATTTCTGGGGTCAGCTTGCAGGAAACTGCCACCCCATTGATAACAGAAGATTTTATAGACCCAGGAAGAAGATTCACCAGGCTTCTTCCCCCATGGAAAATTTTATTTTGAGAGAACCGTGTTGGAAAACCTGAAGTCTGTCACATTAGGCTGCATAGGAACGAATTACCCATGAACTTTGCAGACCAGAAAAGGCAGGCTTGGTAAAATCTTTTTCATAATAGTTTTTTCAGAATGCATTTTTTTAAAACCGGCATGTGTCTGTAGCTTTGATGGGTGTTATTAATAGTTCCATCAGGTTTCTTACTGGGGCAATGCTGTCTGCTGGGGAAACTGGTATCTTCGATTTACCTGATGTGAGCTGTTTGAGCATCTACTCCATGGAGAACTACAGGAGAAGTGGGAACAGTTGTCTCTCCTAAGTCATACTACCAGTCCTTGGCATGTGCCATCCAGCATACACACAGTGTTAGCGTGCCCACTCCCACCATGATGAGCTACTTGTACCTGTGGTGTTTGACAGATTGGCGTCCTCTATCAGGAGAAGGAACCTCAGGGAATGTCTGGGGGCCGACAAAACTTGACTCCATCATTCTCTCCAATGCAGTCACAGGATGCCTTTCCACCTTTGAATACTGTGGGAAATCACATGCACAGAGTTGAGATGAAGGATAAGTGATGGGAGGAGAGCCTATAACACCATAGCTAGGCATTAAGAAGTTACTGGAATGCCAGTTTTTTCTGGTCACCTGATCAGGAGAACAGGAGATGAGACATAATTTGTGTCCTCTTTCCAACACATCGAGTGTTCACCTCCCCTGCCCCAACCTTCTGTGACTGGACGGGATCCACTGAAGAGGGTTCTTCATGTGAGAATCCCAAGTCTGCTATCTCATTTTAATGTACATCCACGGCACACTGTGCCTGACAGCTGAAAGGCACTTACAAGTATGTTTTAGTTGATGTACATCTTACCAAAAAAACTGAATTAGTAGCTGGGTTACTAATAATAAAGATTCAATAAATACTTAATGAATTTCATAACATTCTGAGAATTATGAAAGACATCAGTTCAGAATATCTGGCCACCACACTCCACTGTTTTTCTCTTTCAGCTTGTTACCAGGTAATTACCATATCTAACAAGAGAAATTTGTGAGCATTTCACTCCTTATAGGTCAGAACTCTTGGTTTTACCTTTGACTATAATAACTCATAAGGCATAGAAGCCTAAAGAAAGCTTATATAGATGACAACTTCAGAAAAGCTTTACCCCAAAAGAAATATCACATGGCATCTCAAGAGCCAATAAGTTGTCAAATTTAACACTCCCTGGACACTGGGCACTGGAACAGGTAGCAAGGGTTAGAAGATTTCTCCTTTACAAACTCCAGGTGAAGACTTTCTTGAGAGATAGAATTTTAAGGATGCTAATCAAAATAAAAGACAGCTGGGAATCTGGATATTCAGTACCCAATGTGTCAAGCTACAGATTTTAAGTGTTATCCTGAGTAACTATAAAACTCTAAAACTCACTCAGCATACTGGTTTTTTTCCATTTCAAAAGCAAAGTAGCCAGTATTGGAAGCACTGATGAAAAAAATCAAGTTAATCAACCTTTTTGAATCTCACATCTATATGGTGGGATAATAAAAACTCTCTTACAGGGCTATTGAAAAAATTCAAAACAATACTTAATGCACTTGATACACGTAAAAAGAAGGTAGGTACCATCATGAAGATGATACTTTAAGATGTTTTCTAACCTTTTAGAAATATTATCCCTGAACTATAAGGAACTCAAGATAAATTCCACCCTAAGTCCCATTTCTAAACAATTGGTAGTGGCTGCTTGGAGTCATATTTACATAGATTCTAAAGATGACTTATGAAGTAAGACCTGAATAAAGAGAAAGAGTTATAACCAGAAGAAAAACAAATCCAGGAGGAAGGAGTGGGAGATGTTTTATTGTAATGTCTTTCTTAAAATGTCAGCTTTAAAATTAATACTTGAAAGTAAAGTCCAAATAATTTCAACATGGCTGGAAGATATTGATAAGAAAAAGAATACAAAAAGAGAGAAGCATGACCATTTATAAAACAGAAAATCCTAGCTAGGATTGTTGAGATAAAGACAATGTAATATGTGCATGCTCATTAATTTTAGCCATTGATGAACAAAATATATATATTTAAATATTAAAAATTAGCACTAGAATATAAAATTATATAATATAGAAAACATGAAAAAAATTAAAATAATATTCAACAAAAGTTAATAAGGGGGCTGTAAAAAGACAGCATGGTAAATCGGAAATAAATAGGAATAAGTGTGAAACTATCAGTGATGATAATAACTGTGGATGGTTAGATTTAACTATGAAAAGACAGACTCACACACTGATTTTAAATGTCTAGTCATCTATATTCTGAAAGAGCTAATTTAAAAACAACATAGAAAAAGGTCGATAGAATGGGTAAAGATATACCCTGCCATATATGAGGGAAAAAGCTTTTAACAATAATGATTTCGAATAAAATATAATTACACATAAAATGCATTTAAAAAGGAACAAAGATGGATATTTCATATTCATAGAATGAGCAATCTACCAAGTGATAAATATTCATAGATTTTTATCTACCTAACATAGCTTCAATATGAAAGGCTTTCTCAGGCTAGGCACAGTGGCTAAAACCTGCAATCCCAGCATTTTGGGAAGCTGAAGTGGGCAAATCACCTGAAGTCAAGAGTTCAAGACCAGACTGGTCAACATGGTAAAACCCCATCTCTACTAAAAATACAAAAATTAGCGGGGTGTGGTGGCAGGTGCCTATGATCCCAGCTACTCAGGAGGCTGAGGAAGGAGAATCGCTTGAACCCGAGAGGCGGAGGTTGCAGTGAGCAGAGATCATGCCACTGCACTCCAACCTGGGCAACAGAGCAAGACTCCCATCTTAAAAAAAAAAAAAAAAAGAAAAGAAAGGCTTTCTCAACCAGTCACAAAAATTATAAAGCATTAACATTGTCATAACTTAATTACATACAAATTAAAAACAAGAGTACAAAAAATATTTCATAAACTAAAAGAATCTGTGTGGCAAGGAACATAACATGGATAACGTAAAGTGTAATTTTAGTTTAATTTATATTTTTACATTTTGATAAAGAGAAGTGATATAGTTTGGAGATTTGTCCCCTTCAAATCTTGTGTTGAAATGTGATCCCCAGTGTTGGAGATGAGGCCTGGTGGGAGGTGTTTGGGTCATGGGGGTTGATTCCTTATGAATAGTTTGTGTCTTCCCTGTAGTAATGAGTGAGTTCTCATTCTATTAATTCACGGAAGAACTAGTTATTTAAAAGAGCATGGCACCCTTCCCCCTTTCTCTCTTTTCTCTCTCACCATGTGACACCTGCTCCCCTTTCCCTTCTGCCATGAGCAGAAGCCTCTGAAGTTCTCACCAGAAGCAGATGTTGGCACCATGCTTCTTGTACTACCTGCAGAACTGTGAGCCAAATAAACCTCTTTATAATTTACTCAGCTTCAGGCACTGCTTTATAACAATACAAACAGACTAACACAAGAAGATATGAATGAATTGTTTGGTTAATGGAAATACATTTAAAAACCTTTATAAAACTATATGGAAAATGGGAGAAAGACATTTGTTACCAGGACAAAACACCTAGAGACCATAAAGAAAAAAAAAATGTAAAATTTGATGTACTACTTATTTAAATATCTTAAGTAACAAAAATGATTATTAGCAAATCAAAATATAAGTAAAAGCCTGGGGAAACAGGGCTACTCATATGGTAAAGACTATGAACCTTTAACAGATAAAGGTAGATATCAACTGGAAAAAAAATGAAAGGCAACAGATAAACAAAAATTTCACAGAAAAATACAGACAGACAATATGCATATGGCAAAGAGTGCAACTGCATTCATTATAAAGAGGTGGTAATCAGAAAGAGAAAATTAAGCTAAGTGCAGTGGTGCACAGCTGTAGTTCCAGCTACTTGAGGTGGAGGTCGGAAGGTCATTTGAACCCATGAGTTTGAGACTGTAGTGTGCTCAGTGATTAGCTACTGCACTCGAGGCTGGGCAACATAGCAAGATTCTGCCTTTAAAAAAAAATAGAGAAATTTAAATTTCAAGAATATCTGGAAAAGGAAAAGGTCTTGGAAAAGTAGCCTTGGCGCTAACTTGAAGAGCAAATTGACAATATGTTTCAAAATTTTAAATATACATACTCTTTGATCCAAAATATTACTTTTAGAATTTCCTACTTGCAAATTTCCATTATTGCAAAAGTTCAAAATGATAATTTCCAGGGTATATTACCAGTACAATTTTCAGTAATGAAATGGAAATAATCAAAAAAAGTGAAAAAACTTGAAAACAACAGAAATGTCCACAAATGAATACTACACAGCCATTGAAAAGAATAAAAAGAAGGTGCAAAAATATATGCATATAAATACATTTGTGTAAATAAGAAAAATGAAATTAATAGATATAGATTGTGATATTTGTATTTATATACACATAATTAGCCTGCTGTTTATATATATATATATACATATACAGATTTCATATGTACATATACATATATTTTTCTGTGTGCATTTGCATGTGTGTGCTTCTCATGCAACTACTTAGAAGGCAGATTTTTTAAATTAATTATAAACTATCTAATTAGGTATTATGCTTGGTAAAAACTATATCCATGAGTATAAGCTATGGAGACTAAGGAAAATATCAAGGTTTTGCAGCTTCAAGTTCAAAAGTTCCAATTAAATGTTTTCTTTTCAATAACTTCCAAAATAAGCCACATAGTGGCAGTAATGACCATGTCTTGAAGCAGAATTCAAATTTTCCACAATGGACCTATAAAGGCTGGTCAGTCTTTTTGCAAAATAGAGTAAAATGACAGAGAGCAAAGAGAAGATACAGAAATAATCTGGAAAAAGTGATTGTTTTCAAGAACCTCAAATAACAAAGATCCAATAAATAATGGAAATATCTCTATGTGTGCGCCATTATTGATTAATCATGTATTGCAAAGTATCCATGGAAAAAGTCAGATGAATGGACATGTTTACTAAAGAAATGAATGGACAGGCAACAACATCCTGAATGTCTGTCTGACTTCCAGGTTCTATAAAAGACATATGAGGGTTTGTTATCCTTTTTTTATCTAATAAGTTGCTTTACAAGAAAAACTTAGGTGCCTAGAAAGCCCAGCTACAAAAACAAGTGAGATGCTCTGGGCAAATGCATGACAAATTGAAGAAAGCAAGTATGTTCAGCAGATAGCTATGATATGGTTTGGCTGTATCCCCACCCAATCGCATCTTGCATTGCAGCTGCCGTAACTCCTACGTGTTGTGGGAGGGACCTGGTGAAAGATAAATGAATCACTGGTGCAAAGTTTCCCCCATACTCTTCTCATGGTAGTGAATAAGTCTCATGAGATCTGATGGTTTTATAAGGGGAAACCTCTTTTGCTTGGCTCTCACTTCTGTCTTGTCTGCTGCCATGTAAGACGTGCCTTTTGCCTTCCACCATGATTATGAGGCCTCTTCAGCCATGTGGAACTGTGAGTCCATTAAACCTCTTTTGCTTCATAAATTACCTAGTCTCGGATCAGCAGCATGAAAACAGACTAATACATGCTGCCAGGAAACAATATTGGTCAACTGTTTCCAGAGCATGCAGAATTTCTAAAGAAACTGCCAAATCATTAAAAGTCAGAAATGCCGGCCCTCCCCTCCCCTCCCCTCCCCCCTTCCTATCTTCCTTGTCAAAAAGCCTAATTCATCTTTTGGACCATTAGTTCATAGTCTCTGCTTTGAATCGGAGAGATGAAGGGCCTTGTCCAAAATTCTGAGTAACAGTCATAAACAGAATCAACCCCCTTAACCTGCTCTGCTTATTCATAATGTTCATGATAGATATTTCCTAAGTCCTTTATTTCAAATGTTTAAATTATTGCTCTATTAAATAGTTGTTTTTATTTGTATTGTTTTGGTCTATTAATATAAATGTGTTTCCAAAATTTATTATTTTAGGACTTTTTTTCTTATGCTTGGAGCATTTTGTTTAAGTGACTATATTGTACTTGAAATTCAAGTTTAAATTGCTGGTATCTTATACAGAGGTTGCTTGAAACTTATGGAAGCATGATAAAAGCCTAATAATTTGACCAACCTTCCAGCTGATACTCCATACATGTTGGTTCAAAATGAATTCAGATAGCTTCTGGCTTCAGTTTTGACAAGCAAAAAGTTTGGAAGTCACTATTCCTGCCCTTGCAATAAGAAAAATAAATGAACAAACAGAAAATTTCTTCATGCATTCATTGGATTATTGAGGTTGCAGGGCAAACTGCCACCTTAAACCTGGAGAAACAGGCGAATACAGAGAATAATGGCTAAGATCGCCTTTCCCGCAACTGAGTCTGCTCCATTGGAACTGTAATTTATGGTTCCATAAATTTATGGAATGTCAAGTAGTAGGAATGTTTAAGAAGTAATTTGGACAAGTTTCTGGAATTCGTATGGGCACTAGAATGAGAGTTGAGGTCTGTGGTCTTAGGTAGAATGCCCATACTTCCTTGGGTTTGACCTCCAGGAACCATGCCAGGTTCTCACAGCAAAGAACCCGAACAGGAACTAAAAAATCATCTATCTAATGTCTCTGCCAGTGGAAGGGGAAAAGTAACCATTCTGAAACGCACTTAAAGCATTCTCAATAACAATTGCCTACCCTTGTAGCAAAAAGACTTTACCAGAGACTTGTCTCACCAGAAATAAGGGCATTTCCCCAACTCCGGCTCTCTGTAGCCTTTCTGCCTCACATAGAGAGGAAAAAAGTGAAGAAACACTTGTGAAGGTCAAAGAGTTTAGCAGACTCAAAGAAAAAGTACCTCCCGAATGCACTGCCTAGCTGTTAAAGTTGTACAGTGCAAAGGTATGGTGTAACCATCGTGAGAATGCTGCATGTGTATTCCGTCACTGAAAAACTAAGTAAATGAATAATGGACAGTGGGAAGGAGATTTTTCACTGTTGGAGTGGAAATTTATGAATAAGCAATGGGAGGATGGTAGAATTATTTATGTAGTTATGGATTACAGCTGGGGGTGGACATCAATGTAGACATATGTTTAGCAGAATATAGATACAGATGCTTACATAGAAAAATTTACAGATGTGTGTTAGTCTATATATAACTTTTAATATATAAATATATCTTTTAATATATCTATTTATTTAAATATATCTTAAGTAG
The DNA here is from genome assembly GCA_036589455.1 of Ateles fusciceps. NCBI lineage: Eukaryota > Metazoa > Chordata > Mammalia > Primates > Atelidae > Ateles > Ateles fusciceps. The sequence goes on from JAZHEH010000276.1 coordinate 1,203,784, forward strand.
ATATATTTAACATCATATATATATATACACACACACACATATATATATATAAATATATGTAATTTTTATCTGTCTACTGAGAAGGCCAAGCAAAGACATCCCAGTAGCAACAATAACATGCACACCTAGCTTCCAAATCTTGGTCTCCAGTGATATCCTACAAAGAAAGAAACTAGCTATTTCCATGGAGAAATCACTGATTCTAGAACCAGGGCAGAAAATGTACAACATAAGCAAGGAGTTTTTCAACAAAACCCCCGAAAACCCACACTGAATTGATGGATAACGTCAAAATGACATGAGCCAGCTGAAAGACCTATCAATGGCTAAAGCCAGAAAACTTTGATGACAATGTATCATAGTATTTAACTACTTGGATTACAAATCAAAGTATAAAATAGTACCCATGAGTCTAAACTGATATAAATATATGATGGAATAAATAAGTAGATGGGAGAGAAGAAACAAACCTTTGTGGTAGAATCTCAAATAACTTACGCAGATATTTAACCATAAGGAAAGAAGACCCTAGCTCCCCCACTCCTTATGTGTGGGCTATGCACAGTCACTTCCTTCCAAAGAGTATTCTATGCAAAAGGAGAGAAGAAAGGGGTAACTTTACAGTGGAGAAACTTGGCAAATACTACCTCAGACAGATGATAAGGTAAACACCAATAATGATAAATCATATTGATAGTGTGTATCCTTGATATGATATAATAAAAATGGCACTTCTAAAATTTCTACAGAAAATCAGTAACCCCCATGTAATCATAAGAAAAGAATCAAATTCCAATAGAAGGGCATCCTACAAAATTCTTTGCCAGTACTAATCAAAACTGTCAAAGTCATCATAAAAAGAAAAAGTCTGACAAACTGTCACAGTTAAGGGGAACTTAAGAAGACATGGCCATTAGATGTAATATGGTACCTGGATGGTATTAGAATAGAAGCAGCAACCGGATAAACACTCAGAAAATCAGATTAAACTATAGCAATTGTGAGAATGTTAAAATGTGGAATTTTACAGATAGCAATGCTTTCATATTAGTTTGTTAATTTTGAAATTGTGCCCCACTAATGTACAAGGTTAATAACAGGGGAAACTGAATACAGAGTATAGAAGCTTGCTGTGGTATCCTCTCAACTTTTCTGGAAATTGAAAGTTATCCTAAAATATAAGATCTACATAAAAAATAACATAAGTGATTAAAAATACACATTGAAATTTTAAAAAGAGGCAGAATTTGGTTTCCCCTTAATTGCCTGAGTAGCTCAGGTATAGGTCCTCCAGGTGCATACTGCACTCAGCAAAACGGTTCACCTATAGCAGCCCTCCTGGAAAGTTAGCTTGACTGACCATGATCATAGATTTTGGACATTTTATGCTCTATGCTGATATATATATAATAATATATATATATATTTAAAAATACACACACACACACACACACACACACACACACACACACACACATTAGGAACAGAGTCTCACTCTGTTGCCCAAGCTAGAGTGCAATGCTTTGATCTCAAGTCACCGCAACCTCTGCCTCCAGGTTCAAGTGATTCTCGCGCTTCAGCCTCCCGAGTAGCTGGGATTACAGGCGCCTACCACCACCACACCCTGCTAATTTTTGGATTTTTAGCAGAGTCAAGGTTTCACCATGTTGGCCAGGCTAGTCTCAAACTCTTGACCTCAAGTGATCCACCTGCCTTGTCTTCCCAAAGTGCTGGGATTATAAGTGTGAGCCACAGTGCCCAGCCCAAAAATATTTATTTTGGTTCCATCCAAATGTATGCAGTTCTATCTCTGAGACAAGCTAAGGTCTAAACAAATTTATTCTTAAGATTGTATCTTCAGTGTAATTTAAGTGCTCCGATTAGTTGCCTGTCTGGACCTCTCTATTAGCCTCTCCTGGCAGTTGATTCTATGTTCTTTCCTTGACACAGATCTTGACTTTATTGTGTGCACATGGTTAAGAGCTCATTTGGGATAATATACAAAAATCATGTGAGCACTGAATAAAGAGTTGTCTCCGTTCATTCACTGATGCTCTCAGCATGAGACCAAGTGGTTGTTTTTTTTTTTTGTACTCCTCTATAGACCCTGGTTAAGATTGTTATTTCCTGGGGAAGCATTTATTCAACTGGCCTCCAAGAAAGTGCCAGCTAATGCAAATGCTCCCAGGTGCAGAAGGCATCTCCTCTTGCTGGCCCATCATCTGCTTTGCTCCTGGCACATTGCAGGTGGTGCACTGAAATCAATAGGCCAGTCAAATGAAGCAGGCGCATGTTGGCATTAGAGTAACAGCATTGTTTCCAGGTCTGCCACATGCACACAGCAGGATTCAGAAGGTTAAATGAAAGCAGGGTCAGTTTTGGAAAGCAATGTTGACAGAGCTGATAATCACTTGGTCCAGAACCTAGGCAATAAAGGCAGGAGGAGGACATTTTTTACAAAGTTTTAATGTCTTTCTCTCTGCATTGCTTGGGTTAAATATGTCTGCGACAAAAATTTCTTTATTGCCACTCTGACTTACGACCCGAGTATGGGGAAATTGATGGTTACAATATGTTTTCAAGAGTGATTTCACTGGGATTTCTAATGCACATAGTCAAAAACAACTTGACCGCTGTTGCTATTTTGAGAATTTTTGCATGGACACCAGAGCAGCAAGAACTCTAACAATTGCAATCTTCACACATTTCATTTAAAGCAAAAAAATACGACAAGAGACTCTCTTCAGACACTAGCCACAGGAGGAACTGCCTGCTCACCTCCTTCCCAACAAGTTATCACTTCACCAGAGGGACTGTGCTTGTGCTACTGCATCTTCTTAGAGAGCTCTGAGCTCTTCCTGTTAGGATATTAACTCCCCAGCCTGGCTGCTATAAGCTCTGATAGCACCGTTCATTATTGGCTGTAGGCCTTGAGACAGATGGGATTCCATATTTGTGAGATTATTTGATTTACATTGATCATCCGCAGTAATCAGTAAACTTCTTGAAAGCAGTGGCTTTCTCATTTTGGTCATCATCATCTCTTTGTTCCTTAATAGGTACTGTCTGGTACTTAGTAGGCTATTTAATAATCTACATTTAAATAAAGAAATGAATGCATGAGTCTATATTCAATCAGTAAGTTAAAATTTGATATTTAAAACAAGAAATCGGAGTTTAGGCTAGAACAATTCAAAATTAACTTTAATACTACAACGAAATTATCTCTTCTGACCTACTCCCTGCAAACAATTCTATGAGTTTCAACTCACTCTCAAGACTTTAAGAAAAATAGTTCGGAGCAGTGTGAGCTATATGAGGTATGCAAAATTTATCAGGCCCACAGAGACATGAGTGTGAGATTTTAGTCACTTACCCCCACCAAACCCAGGGGTGATTGTTTAAAGACATTTTGTTCCGAACTGCCTCATCACTTATCTTCATGTTTTTGGAATTTATGATAAAAAGAACCATGCATAGCCAATCAATAGCTTATGCTATTTTAATGCAAATTCTTGATAAGCAATTTGGGAACTGCCTCTTCATTTCCTTTAAAAACCCACTTGTAACTGCTGCTGATGGGAACATGTATTCAGGGTACCTTGAGTCTATGCTCTCAGGTTGCAGTCCTCATAACTGCCCCAAATAAATGCTCTCCATATATTGTTTGCCTTAGTTTTTTGTTTTTTGTTTGTTTGTTTGTTTTCCTTTAGGCCCACAACTCAATTCACATGTGACCTCCTTTAGGCAGGTTTAAGGTTCTTCCAGTCAAATTCAGAAGTCGTTTTCCATTCTCTGATGATACTTTGATTTAATGTATCTATATTACAAAGATATTATATGCTTGTACATTTTTCTCTCCACTAACTTTTGAGCATCCTGAGGTCAGGAACAACCTTTGCTGTTTGTATTCTAAACTGTCCCTGCAGTACTCAACACAGACAAGTGTGGGCTTTACCAGAGTTCAATAAATATTACTGGATAAATACGTGCCTATCACCAATTTTTTAAGGCTCTGTTAGGCATTAAATTCTTTTTTTTCTTTTTCTTTTTTGAGACAGAGACTTACTCTGTTGCCCAGGCTGGAGTACGGTGGCATGGTCTCGGCTCACTGAATTCTCCACCTCCCAGGTTGAAGCAATTCTCCCACCTCAATCTCCCAAGTATCTGGGATTACAGGTGTCCACCACCAAGCCTGGCTAATTTTTGTATTTTTAGAAGAGATGGGTTTTCACCATGTTGGCCAGGCTGATCTCGAACTCCTGACCTCAGATGATCCACCCCCTCAGGCTCCCAAAGTGCTAGGATTACAGGCATGAGCCACCTCTCTGTCCTAGGCATTAAATTCTTATCTTTCCTGTTTAGCATGCAAGTATTATCTTCCAGTTCTTTCTCATTTAATATTACCTCCCCCATAAACCTATCTTTCTTAAACTGGTTACTGAACTTCTTTTCACTTTTCAATTGTGAATATTTTCTTTTGATTTTAAGAGAGAAGAACGGATCATCTCTTTTGATGACTTTCATTTCTAATCCCTAAACCAGGCTGAGAAGTTTCACTCTTGTGCCTTGAAGGTTCTAGTGGTTGTAACTCAGTCTTTAGCTCTTTCTTACTTGAGACACAGCAAAGGAGGTGAGTTCATCTTTAGTCACAGATGCTTTGTTTTTTTAAAAAATGGTAGGGACTAGATGCATCTCAGGCAGCGCAATTTACTCCAGTGCTGCAGTGGCGGAGTCAAATGTTTCCAGAATATCATGTTGCTTCACTGGACTAGGTGTTTCGCATCTTGTTAAATGACTATAAAGTGAAACCCATTTCCATGAATGTTTAATGAACTTAAGGGAATGCCAGAGCCAGGCAATTCATTTGTTAAACACTACAGTTTGCAAAGAATTTCAAGTAGTTAACATGAGCTTCAAGATAAAACAAAAATAGATTTGCCTGATATGGTAAGCAATTAGGAAATTTTCCCTTCCAAGGATGAAGTATGCCTGAATAACCTGTCGCCCTCCGTGTAGTGGAAATAAATGCCTGCAGTGGGAAGTCTGGTGATGGAACTTAGTGTTCAGAATTTCCCAATGGACCCATTTGGAACTTGAGCACGAACTGTGAACTTCCTTGCCACTTTTGATATTTTGGGAAGGATAATCTTCTGTTGAGGGAGGTTATCGTGCATTGAAAGATGTTCATCAGCACCAATGACCACTACCCACTAGATGCCCGCAGAATTCTTCTCCCAGCGTGTAATAGCCAAAGCTTTTTCAGACTTTGCCAAATGTCAAAGGATGGTGGGCAAATTGCCTTCTGTTGAGAATCACAAAGTTATAAGGACGTGGGTTTGTCCTTACTAACTATTGTCTGACAGACATAACTTTCTCAAGCTCCAAACCCCATTTCTATTTTCTGCACAGGGTGGGTATAAATCAGTTGTTGTTAGGACTAAATGAGACAATGCATTTGTATTATGTAGCAAGATGCTATGTGTGTGCCTACTACATGTTATTTGCCGTTACTATTATTACTATTACATTTTTCTTTTTTTTGTTTTTGACACTGGTATTTCCTCATAGTTCTAACTAGAAGAAAAAAATATAGATCTACAAAAAAAAAATGTTTCCCAAATTTTCTTTGATTCATTTGTACTTTAAGGTGCATCCAAAAATTCTTATTTATGTAATTATTTATTTATTTCTGAGATAGGGTCTTGTCTGTTGCTCAACCTGGAGTGCAGTGAGGCAGTCACAGACCCCCGCAGACTTAAACTCCTGTGCTCTAGTGACTCTCCTGCCTTGGCTTTCCAAAGCACTGGGATAACAGGTGTGAGCTACTGTGCCTGGCCTGCATTGTAAAGTTCTTAACCACACATCAATTACTACTTTCTCTAAAACTACCTGTGCTACCTGGCCTCCAACTGCACAGATGCCCTACCTACTTCTCTTTATGTATATTAAGGATAGCATTAGAATGAAAACAAATGTTATTAGAATTTTCAGTTCCCTTTTAATGGATTATTCTCATTGTTATTATTTTGAGATGGAGTTGCCCAGGCTGAAGTGCAGTGGCACCATCTTGACTCACTGCAACCCCCACCTCCCAGGTTCAAGCAAGTCTCTCACCTCAGCCTCCCAAGTAGCTGGAATTATAGGTGTGTACCACCATGTCTAGCTAATTGTTGTATTTTTAGCAGAGACAGGGTTTCAGCATGTTGGCCAGGCTGGTTACGAACTCCAGACCTCATGTGATCTGCCTGCCTCGTCCTGTCAAAGTGCAGGGATTACAGACATGAGCCACCACGCACAGACTTTCAATGGATTATTGATACATATTCTCCATCACTATTTTCTCCTAAAACATATAGTATGGAAAATGGGAGTCAAGTTGATATTTGCTTCCTATAATAAAATTATGAGCAAATGGTATCAACATGTAATTTACCAAAGAGGAAATTTAACTCGAAATATGTGGACAGAGATTCTATTTCAATCTCAAATAAAGAAGTGAAAAACTTTTAAAATGCCATTTCCTACGAATTATCAAAGAAAATGGTGACAAAGGTATAACAAAATGGAGAGTGAACTGCACCGCCTTCTAGAGTTGAAACTGACATATGCCTTTGGTAAGACAATTTGTTCATTCCAATGCAGTCTTATTAAAGGGACCTGCTCAAGCTAGCAATGTGGAGAACGCTGTGGCTGAATGCATATGTCTCTTCAATATACCTTGCTCTCCTTTTTCAGGGTCCTTAAATGCCTTCCTCTTTTATCTACTCTCTGCCTGGACTCCCAACTTCTCCTTAGCTGTTTAAACTAATAATCCTTTGAAATGTGTAATCTTAGCAAATCACACCACACCTCGGAAATAAAATGTCTTCTATATACTCTTGAGGTGTACCAGACTATGCCACCCCATATTATGTCTCTTTGGCACATGGATTATTTTAAGCTAAAGGCCATTGAGAACCTGCACATGCACTAAAAGCCCCACAGAAATGGCACAAGTTTTCCTTCAGAAAGAAATTTCTGTTTGTATAAATGTCTCCCACTCCTATGTCAGGAAGTACACTTAGAAACTTTTATCAATAAAGAAGGCACTTAACTCTGCATAACAAATTTTACTAAACAACTCTTGTTTACCATATTTTTTCCTGGTCACCTTCTCATAACTTGCCTTCTTCGCCCAGAAACCCAAAATCTTTTACTTTAGCCTAAGAGGGTATACAAGCCTGAATTCTAAATATGCCTTTAAGTTACTCATTTCTGGGTAGTCCCATGTTTTATATGCATGATTCTCATGTTAATGAACTTCTGTTTGTTTTTCTCTTGTTACTCTGTCTTTTGTTACAGAGTCCTAGCTGAGAACCTAGAAAGTAGAAAAAAAAAATGGTTTTCCTCCCCCTGTACTCTGCTTATACAAAAATGGGATGAATGCAAAAAGACACATCCCTGAACCCTATCTTGGGCCCTAAGAGAACGATCCAGTTGAGACCATCCCTTACTGCTCTGTGCCAACTTACAAAATGCTGGAGAAGGGTGCACTGGTGAGGAAGGAAGAGAGAAAGTAAAAAGAAATAAAATCATATGTACCCAAGGTCTTGCAAGAGTTGGAAGCCCTGTGGGGGGGTTAGTAATTTTTTTCTTTAATTCCAATCCTTATAATTCCAATCAAATGAGGGGTGGGAGGAGCACACACGTGAAGAGTTTATTTTTCCATTTCTGATAACACTAAACAATAGGAAAGAACCTGAAAGTCTACGAGGAGGGGTGTGAATGAGAAAACTGTAAAGCGATCGCTTCGTAGAGCACTATGCTGTCATCACAAATGAGTCTGTGGTGCTCCAAAAGCAAACAGAAAATGCTATTGATCACATGTTAGATGGAGAATAAGGGTACAAAACTATGTGTGCGCTCTGGCCACCATGCAACCCTATAAAATACATACAGATGGACAAAATCTCTCTTTTTAACCTAACTTTGGATAGACTCCTCTGACTCCTCATTTTGAGTAAGCCTCACCTTTTGCCTAAAAATACTGTAGACTCTCAGCACAAATGATTTCATCCATTTGCCTTTCCATTCCACCCTGAAAGACTGGAACCGACACTAATCGTTTTGAATAGCTCAAGGATGCATCCCTAGGACAACCCTAGTTCCCCTTAAAGTGCCTGCCTGAAAAGATAAATAAAGAAAAATCTGAAAGCTGCTAAAAGAATTTAAAGCTTGTTCCAGCCAACACCTGACCGTATTCCCCTGATCTCCCTTTCTTAGAACATTTACTAAAAAGGGCTTAAAAATATGGATTTTGATTATGAATCCAAACCTCAAAGATGTCTTTCTCAAGGACCCGACACCATTTTTTGAAATATTCTCATGTGATCTGAAGGAAGGATGGGGGCTCTGTCTCCTAGTCTCTGTAGGAGGATAGAATCCTAACTTCAACAATTGCCAGGAAACAGACACAGCTGCTCTGATCATATTTACTCAAAACAACTCTGTAATTTTTTCCTTCTCCAGCTCTGCTCAAGCCTCTGCTCATCCCGTTCCCTATTCCCTCATTCACCTTTTAAAATGCCCAGCCACTTCTGTACAAATAGAAGGTCAGTTCAACTATTGCACTAATATATCACTGATTAGAATCTAACCTCATCACTTTAACTAGTGTCTGGCTTTGTTTATCTTTGACACAACCAGTTGCTAAGGAATGAAGCCCTTTATCACTGTGGCTGTTTTAGAGTGGTGGGATTATACCCAATAGCAAAACCATTCGCTCTGTTTCTGAAAAGAACAATCCCTTCATATTGCCATGAATAAAAGTTTAACAAAACTTGGCTGGGAAGAGACCCTGATTTATGATTTCTGCATTAAACCATCTAAGTCATCTGTTATGCACATCACAATAGTGACTTTTTGGGTAATGATTTCTTAGAATCACAAGTGATGTATAAATTTCCAGTGATTTAAGCATTTGGAGTGGTGCGAATGTGTCCTGGGGTGATTGCCTATTATACTCAAATACTAGGTTTATGCAGTGGCCTTTGTTCTTTTGTTTCATGCCTCAGATTCTGAAAGTGCGATGCTGTGTGGGGTCAAAGAATTGCTACCCTAAGAGGAATAAATCTGCATGTATTACACAGTATTCTCTTGTCTTTAATTTAGTGTTTTGCAATATCGCTCAGTAATGATTAAAACTGCCTTACGAAAAGTGTAAGAGGCAAAGAGTTTGCATTTCACTTCAAGTTCTGATATCTCTGTAAGGCCTGGAATTAGAAGGATTGATTCTGAAACTCCACATTTCACCTCTCACCTTTGATTCTTTTCACACCCCTTAACTTGGAGATTTCTGAACATAACATACATTTTTTGGGATTCCATGGCTTTATTCTTCCTGTATGTTCTAGTGTCTAGCTGTTAGCCCTCTGACTCTCTATAGAACTTTTCATGTCCTTTGAAGCCCAGCCTGAGCCTGACTCTGTTGTGAGGCAGCCCCCACGTCTACTCCCTACCACCTCCCATTGGCTTCTTCTTGTCCAACCTCTGCTGCAACAACAGTTTCAGAAGTCACTTCAGCTGGTTCTGAGGGTTTCTGTGATTCTTCCTACACAGAACTTCTTTTTTTTTTTGAGACAGAGTCTCACTCCAGTGGCGCGATCTCGGCTCACTGCAACCTCCACCTCCTGGGTTCAAGCAATTCTCCTGCCTCAGCCTCCTGAGTAGCTAGGATTACAGGCACGTGCCACCACGCCCAGCTAATTTTTGTATTTTTAGTAGAGACAGAGTTTGACCATGTTGGCCAGGATGGTCTCAATTTCCTGACCTCGTGATCCGCCCGCCTCGGCCTCCCAAAGTGTTGGGATTACAGGTGTGAGCCACTGCGCCCGGCCTACACAGAACTTCTCTTATGGCAAGGGACATTGTACCCTTGGTGTCACATACAACTTTTGGCACAAACTAAGAATTCAACAAGTCTACACGGGACAAAAAAGTGAAGTTCTTATTGTTACCAGAGATTAGTTTACATTATAGATTGTAATCAAGAGATGAAATTTAACTTGTCTTTTATCTGATGCATACGTACATGCATGTGTGAATATCTCTCACCCCAGAACTGTAAGACCATTTAAGTAAAACTCTATAAAGCTCTGAAAAATATATACAAGTCTGATCTCAGGCTTCCAATACTTGTGGACAGGAAGCACTGAGGTAGGCTGCAGAAGCAGGTGTGTAGACATGTCACTTACATTTTGCAGCTGGACATGACTCTTCACCAAGTTCTCTGACTTAGCCATTGTGCTGGATGCTTTGAGGCTGTAGCTTTTACCATTTTGTGGCACTTTCAGCTGCTCTTGGATTTGTTTAGCTTGTTTCCTGCAGGTATAAATAAACATGTGTACAAATATTTGCATGAATTTATTCACCTCCTACTTTCTGGGTTTCATTCATTCCCAATGTCTATATTTGTTATTTGCTAAAGTTAAATAAACTCAGTTAACATAGAGAACCCTTCTCTCATTTCCAATGCCACCAAAGAATACTTCCAATTTAGTGATAGCCTGATATCATCCATATTATCTAGGAATTCACACTCAATGGCACCCCAAAAGCACACAAAAACTAGTGCATTGCCCTGGCCCCCATAGATTCAAGAAGTCTCTAACCCCTGAGTTTTAGCTGCAAAGAACTGGAAATGCTGTAAGTGACTAGAGGAAAACAATTAAGATTCAGACTTAGCAGCTACATATGACATATTTGCAGAGTTACATTTATATTTGTACAATTCAAATATGTTTAGTTTAATTGCACAACTTGACTATATACTATAATGTGTATATTTTCTGTCTTTTACAACTTAGAAATACCTCACTTATTGTTACCAAGAGCCCAAATATTAAAAATAGTTAACTCTTAAAAAGCTAGTAATTATACAGTAATGTGCCACACGTTTTAAGTGCTTTACATGTATCAATTCATGTATTATTCATGATAATTCTATGTGATGAGGCCATAATGCTATGCCCATTTAGTAGATGAGAACTGAAGCATAGAGAAGTTAAGCCATTTGTTTGAAGTCACATAGTCAGTGAGTGGCAGAGGTTGGATTTCGGCCCACTCAACCTGCCTCCATACTTTATACTCTTCAACCACCACTCAGAACTGCCAAGCCATGTGCTCATGGTCCCACTGCTTCTAAGTGAAAAGGCTGAAACTGCTCTAGGGTTCTGGACTTCAAGTAAAGTGCTCCTGCATGCGCACGTGGAGTGACAGTTGTCTGGATCACTCAGTGCCTATATGAGAAGGATGGGACAAACCAATGCCTTATCAGTAGCTGTTTCCTAGAAGCTTCACAGAAATCACCTATCAGCATAAGACTCGGTACCCATTAAACACACACACACACACACACACAGACCTCTTTGGAGTGTTGACCTAAAAACATAGAGGGAGACTCTCTAAAATATTTAATTGGAAATAAGTACTGCAATGGGAATACACACAATATAGTAAAATATGTTTTATTCTAGGAAAACAGGAAACATGATGTATACAACTGATTTGGGAGAATTATCCTTGGCTACAAGGATCAATAAGAAGGATGGTGCCAGCCCAAGGGTGGACAAGCAGTTGCTGGGCAGATGTTCTCGCAGAAGTATTTTCATGTGTGTGTAAGGCGGCAGTAGTCTTTATGCAAAGCTGTGGTTTTTGCAGAGAGTCTTTTGTGATAGTTCTTGCAATCAGCCGTTTGCACATGGGACCCCTCCCTTCATGGCTTTCTCTTATTCTGTTTGTCAGAGTTTTTAACACAAATGATTCCATTTTGATTCTGACAACTTTCCCAGTAGAATCATGCCCCCCAATTTTGTCTTTTCTTTAGGGTCTCTGCCAAAGATAGAGCTATCAGTGGAATACATGGCCAGTCTTGGCAGTGAGCTTCTCCAGGCAGATAGCACCCTACAGAGCATGGCTTCTTATATCACAGGGACTGGGATTTGAATCCCACTCTGTTACCCACTAGTTTTGCTACCCTAATAATTTTCTAAACTTGTTGAGCCTCCATTGCCTCCTCTGTAAATGAAGTTCATAAGAGCTGTCGTCCATGGACACTGTGGTGGCTGCATGTAGAGGCACATGCAAAGTGTTCATCTCTCCCAGTATCATCAAGCGAGCTAGTCTTGTGGGCAGAAGCTACAGAAGAATCAGAGCATTGACTCAAAGATAAAAGATCACACTAATTGCATATTCCCAAGCAATTCACCAGCACTTGCTGCAAGCTTTGGAGGCTTTCAGCTTCATTGCCCATTTTGAATTTACAATATCAGTGTGATGTAGCCTGCTTTTTAAGATAATTCTTTTATCTATCCAATTATTTGGGAGACTTTTATCTCTAGCACTCTTAGTTGCTTTAATCTTATTGTAATAATCTATTTACTTCCTAACAGCCAATCTACAGCCTATTGTTAAAAACAAATCGATCATATCAGCAGTTTAAAGAGCACATTACAGCCACAACATTTTATCAGGGATTCATTCACAAAAAAAGAGGCTATCAGGAGGTCCTAGGTGGGTAAATCATCCTGAAAAAGTAAGAGTGCATGTCGTAGAGCAAGGACTCCATTACTCTCATGGGATTGAAATAGAAACACTTAATGACTTTTTCAGTCACCCAATTCAGAATCTTGAAAGTATAAACTTGTAAAGGAATTTTCTTTATACAATATCAGACTGCGTTTTCTAAATCCTTTTATAATTTGCCTTCCTTTAGTCTTTTTTCACTCAAGCCCTGACTCAGTAATATTCCAAGATAAGTGGTCCTTCCAGTCTGAGCCTGCTTCTGCCTAGCTAACATGCCTCCTGTCTCACAAGCACACACATTTTTGCTCTTTCCTCCTTCCTCCAGCAAACGGCAACAGAGGAAACAATTAGCAGCTGATTGCAATAACATTAGCTCTCTCATGAGAGGCATTGCTCTGGAGAAGACAAGATGCAGGCATTGCACATGGGAACACTCCTAGCCCTACAGTGTCAGTGTGGAAACTTCACAGTTCGTTGAGTTTTAAGTTTCTCTGGTCCAATGCATTAGAAAGAAATGAGATGTAAGTTGTGGATAGCAGACATCATGAATCCATTGTTAGGTATTATCTGTCATGTTGCAGATTGGGCTCCTGGGAAGGCAGACCCTGAGATAAAGACAGCATAGAGGACTTTTGTTAGGGAGAGCTCTTGGTATGAACACCTGTGGAAGCAAAGGGAAGAAACAGAAGCAGAACTGGGCTGGGGGAGAAGTTAGAATGTGATGCAGACTCAGCAAAAACCTCAGCAAACCCCACAGGGAGCTTTGAAGCTGGCATGGTCTTGCATTTGAAGTTAGGGAAAAGGTCTAGGTCTTCAGAGCCTCATATTGATGTGTCATTGGAGGTAAACAATCCCAGAATGGGACATGAGATTGAGAAAGGTGGCTCTTCACTGGTGTTTGCTGGCAAACTTGGGAACTAAATCCTCCACATCTGAAGAAGATCGTAGCAGTGCATCAGAGTGTCCACTATCTGCCATTAAGAGGCTTTTCTTGGGATCTAAAATCTCTTACGTTAGGACATTGGTGACCTATAGTCAGGGTCAGGTTGTTAAAATGTCTATATTTTACTGATAACACCAGTTCTTCTTTATCCACCTCTTTTTTCCCATTTGTGATAATCACCTGTTTCAGATTCTGCCTCCTGAAACACCTCCTCCATTTCAATTGTAGTTTTAGAGTCGAATCATGTCTTATATTTCCAAATTCTACTAAGAACTCTAATACTCATCCCCATCATTCTTAACTATATAAGTTGAAAGTAAAGAGAAAACATTGAATAATTTATAGGTATTGCGTGAGCTACATTGGCCAGACTTGAAAGGCTTAATAGTTCTATTAACTATGTATGGGAACATATTAGCGTATTAGGAGTGAAAAGAAAAGAATTTCTTTTATTGTGTGTGTGTTTTTTTTTTTTTAGAGTTGCTGGGCGTTCAGTTAACTCCATCAAAAAATCCTCTAAATTGAAGGTGTTTCTTACTTATTCCTCATCATGTTTCCTGACTTCCAACTTTCCTCAGACATACAATTTGCTGTAATGTTCCTTCTGACGATGTCATGGCATGCCAAAGGTGACAAGGTAATGGAAAAAGAATCATAATGGCAAGATCTGAGTGATTATGGGAAGTAGAAAATAAATGATCAAGTGAGCTTTGGGGTAAGTCTTAATTCTCTCTGGGCAGAAACTGTACATCCCAGTATATCGAATGAAGGTTCAAGTGGTTTTATTTGGATATCAACGATAGAGAGAACTAAGAATCCTGGAAGACTTGGGGCTTCTAAGCTAAAGTAAAACAAGTATATACATATAATCTACTTTACTTTATGAGTGAAAGTAAGGGGACGTCAAGGTAGGGTCTGGATATTCTGTTCTCCCCAAGGTTTTGGGAAAGGAATTAGAAATCCACAAATTCACACACAAAAAAAAACTTGTTTCAGGGTGTTATGAAAATCGATATTGCTTTTGGCAATATAAATTAGGTGCTTGGTGAGGTTGTGGCATTTCTCTCAAGCAAAGAAAAGTAAAGGGAGATCAAGCCTGAAATTGTACTAGAAGAAGGAAATGCACCCTAAGTCTCTAATGAGGAACATATAGCTCATCCAATTCCAGCTGGACAAAACTTCCATTTTTATCATTATTTTATTATTTTTACCTTTAGTTATTAATTGATTCATTTTTTAAAGAAAAATGTGTCCCAGGCGGGTAGACAGAAAGACAACAATGTCCTGCTTGGTGCTCCAGCTTCCGTTCAGTCCTCTGAGCCTACCCTAATGAATCTGATGTTGAACATTGTTTTCATTAAACACTTTGACCCCTCACCAAGCCCCAGGAGGAGATGTTGATCTCAAAGCCCACCTGCTGACCAGAGTGAGACATTGACAGCCCCACAGATGGAAGTCCCCCTGGTAATCCAGCTTTTCACTCTTACAATGACCATAATCTGTCTTTCATTTAAATGTGGTAAAACTACACATTATACTGTAAAAATAAGTGTTTATCTGCTTCTTCATTTTAATTTGGTTATTGTTAAGTACATAATTTCTTGTACAAAGCTCTAGCAGAAAGACCCTTCTAACTACCACTCTGCCGGGTATGATTACTCCTCTCGTGCTCCATGGGAGGCTCTTAACTATATAACTACCCAGACTCCAAGCCCTAGTGTGGAAAACCATGGGTGTTAACAACAAGGCTTCACTGGGTATTTACTCTTTCAAACACTATGCTATGCTCTTTATATCATGATTGCTTTTTTTTTTGAGACTGAGTCTCACTCTGTTGCTCAGGTTGGAGTGCAGCGGCACGATTTCTCCTCACTGCAACCTCCACCACTCAGGTCCAAGCCATTCTCGTACCTCAGCCTCCCGAGTAGCTGGGATTACAGGCATCTACCATCATGCCTGGCTAATTTTTGTATTTTTAGTAGAGACGGAATTTCACCATGTTGGCCAGGCTGGCCTCAAACTCCTGACCTCAAGTGATCCTCCTGCCTTGGCCTCTCAAACTGCTGGGATTACAGGCATGAGTCACTGCATCGGGCCATGATTGCATTTAATCCTTAAAAAAATTCTGTAAGGTAGATATTATGTTTGTTCATATTTTATCACAAAGAGAACGAAGGCTAAGAGACATGATATAATTTGCCTAATCACATATAACAAGTAAATGACAGCGTGAAGATTTGAATCTAAACATGGCTCACTAGTGTACAGCCCCGACCCTTATGCCAGATGGCATCCTTAGAGAATGCAGAGTGCTATGGGCTGCACAAAAGTGGGTAACTCGTAACTTACTCTGAGCAGCTCTACTATCTAGCAGAAGGACTACGTGAACCAATATGGTATAGAAGTTTAGAGCATTCAAAGAGCCTATCTGCAATTTTCTTCTTTATGACTCTGAAAAACAAATATTTGAAAATAAATTCAGGTGTTTTTTGAAAAATGTAGTAATAACGCACAACTTTGTCTGCTATAGGGATTGGGAGCTAAGACATAAAAAGCCCAGTGTACCTGGCAAAGAGCAAGTACTCAGAAATTGACAGTTACAACTGTCACAGCCAAGAGTTGCCTAGGAGATGTAACAGCTAAATCATACGGTAAGGATGGGACCCTGGCATTAACAAAAGGGCATTAGGTAAAATACTAAGGAAATCTGAAAATACAGTATTCAGTTAGTAATACTATATCAATATTGTTTCATTAATTGTGACAAACATACCATGCTAATGTTAGGTGTTAATAATAGAGGAACTTTGGTCTAAGGTATATGGAAATTGTACTATTTTTGCAACAGTTCTAAATATATAAAAACATTTTAAAATAGTTATTAGAAAAATAATAGTTACTAATCCTGAATTGATGCTTGAGTTTCTGTTATTTTAAAAAATCAGAATCACAGTTCTCTTTGAAAATCAACACAGATAACATGCAGACAGGTATCACAAACGATACATGGAAATTAATCCCATATTAGAAGAGCAAATGGGTAAAAAATTATAGGTCCACTGAAAAGCAATTACACATTGGCTTGAATTTCAGACAAGCTGTGGGAAAAAAACCTGTGTCAAATTCTTGAGGCACGAGAAACCAAGGCGCTAATGTTTTCAACCACATTTCTTATTTTAAATGCAGATAATATCATTTTAATAAATAAAATACCTCTACCAGAGTTCAATTGGAAACACACACACAGACATTATATTATATATATATATATATATATGTTTATATCTACTTTCTTTCTTTCTTTTTTTTTTTTTGAGATGGAGCCTTACTCTGTCCCCTAGGCTGGAGTGCAATGGTGTGATCTCAACTCACTATAAATTCTGGCTCCCAGGTTCAAGCAATTTTCCTGTCTCAGCCTCCCAAGTTGCTGGGATTACAGTTGCACGTCACCACACCTGACTTATTTTGTATTTTTCGTAGAGATGGGGTTTCACCATATCGTTCAGCCTGGTCTTGAACTCCTGACCTCCGGTGATCCACCTGCCTTGGCCTCCCAATGTGCTGGGATTACAGGCTGAGTCAACATGCCCAGCCCATTATCTACTTTCTAGTTAAACATAAACACCTTCATGTAAAGAAGGTCTAGTTTCTTGGCAGGGAACTTTAGGGCACATTCAACATATGCTTACCAACTGGTAAATGAAAGTATATTTTTTAGTATTCATGTTACATATTTGCCTAAAATATTTATGAAAAACAATTTGTTTTTCATAAATTAATACATAATGGTTGATAATGTGTAGGTTCATAGCAGTGGCTCCTCTGTTCAGAAGAGTTAGCCCTTAGTGACAGGCAGACACCAAGCCTTTAATACTGGCAAGTGGTTAATCAGTGCAAAGAACATAGAACGTTCATGATCACTGAGAGAAGTGATCATTATGTGCATCAAAGATAAACTGTGCACACATGTATGCACACGTACACCACATACATGCATGCACATGCCTGTACACACTCACCACAATTTACAAAAAGGTCCTAAGTCACTTGCAGATTGTTGCTAGACCCATTTGCACAGGTTCCCTCTGTGTGGAGCACAGACTGTGAACTTAAAGTAACACAAAGTGCTTTCTCTAAAAGTAACCTTTAAACACTTGAGAGAAATGGTCTTACTTGCTTTTGAAGTAGAATGCTGCACAGAACATGCCCACGATGACAATTCCAAAGACGATACATGAAATGGACAGCACCTGCCTTTGATAAACTTCTTCACTCTCTGTGAATTTGAAAAACAAAATTAGAATGCATGCTAGCAGGTCACATCAACAACAATCTTCATCCATGCACTTCTGAGGTGGTAGGAGTCCTTCAAAGCCAACTTTTTTGTATCTGTCATAAATAGGGAAAAATTGAGGAAATTATTATGATTCAACTTATTTGCAAAGTTCTATAGTATAACTGGTTGCTATTTTTTTGTATCTGCATCGCTACATCAGAACTCATACTCGGATATTGCAGTTACAAATTTTATTATCAAAAGATATTCTGTGACTTTAGGATTTACTGGGGGACATAAGCTCATGAAATTCTGAGAGGGCCCAAATTAATCAGCTAGAGAAACAAACTCATGTGCTTCTGAGCTTTCCTGTTCCAGTGATGCCTTCCAATTTAGCTTCTGTGGTGCAGATGCCCCCCGTGTTTTCTGATTTTGATTTAGTCCTTGGCTGTCAGTCTCCCATTCATCCTACTATCACTATGACTGACATCAGTCATGAAGAAAAATCAATATGCATGAAAGTATTTTATTCACCCAGTCTCTGCCCTTCTCAATACCAATGATTTGGCACAGTAGGACTCAGCCTCTGTTACCAAGGTCATATCTTTTCGCTTGTCATCACAAAAATGACAATAATTCAAAAACAAACATTTCACTCTTTAGCCACTACCATTTATACTCCTTGTTCCTTTCCTAAACTGTGTCTACCTAAACAACTCCTCCATTTCATCAAGACTTTGTATCCATAGGACCTAGCAGTTTCTTTGTTAATTATCCTCCTCATGTCTTCATCTTTCTATTTATATAGGACAGTGACCATGGCCCAGGACTACAGTCATTTACTCTCTTGCAAATACTCTCATTTACTTTATCCTTTTTGTCTTCCCTTCTACGTATTTGGCAAAAAAATACACACAAATCCAAGAAACTGCCTTCTCCATACCTCTACCATGGGCAGCTCAGAATTGGGGAAGAAAACTGTACCAATGGGCAAATGGACACTGATAAACAACAGCAATCACAGAGCTTAAGGAGTCATCTAAGTCACTAACAATCTCATCAGCCTGACTTCCCGTTTTCCTAATGATCATTCATATCGTCTCCACACTACTCACACCTCTGACACATCGTCCCCTCTCTCACTCTCAGACCTTCCATACATGTAATAAGGAAGAAAAAGCCAGTTGAGAAGAAATTTCCCACTTTCTAACACATATATATTCTAAAACGATACCAAGCTAACTGCATCTATATCCATTCTTTCTCTCTGTCATTAACATAGAACAACAGTTCTCAAATTGTAATGCACTGGAGTCACCTTGGAGCCTATTAAAAAGAGACTGCACCTACTTTTTCACCCAGAGTCACTGATTTAGTAGATCTGGAGTGGGTACAGAATAGCTGCATTTCTGTAAAGTTCCCAGGTGATTCGGATGCTACTGGTCTGGGAAACATACTTTGAGAACTATTGAGCAGACTGAGAGTTCTCAGAATATGAATCATCTACATAAAAATCATCCGGGGAGATATGTTTTTTCTTTGTTAATGCCAATTCTGGTATCCTTCTTGGACTTTCTAAATCAGGATTTTTTGTTTCTCTTTTTGGGACAGAGTCTCGCTCTGTTGCCCAGGCTGGAGTGCTGTGGCATGATCTCACTTACTGCAATCTCTGCCTCCCAGATTCAAGCGATCCTCCTGTCTCAGCCTCCCAAGTACCTAGGACTACAGGTGCGTGCATACTGCCATGCCAGGCTAATATTTGTATTTTTAGTAGAGACGTGGTTTCACTATGTTGACCAGACTGGTCTTGAACTCCTGACCTCAGGTGATCTGCCCACCTCGGCCTCTCAAAGTGCTGGGATTATAGGTTTGAGCCACCAACCAGGCCAGGATCTTTATTTAAGTAAAATTTTCAGGTATTTCTCATGCATACTAAAATTAGAACATTATTCAATTAGAGCAAGTGCTATTTTTTAAATTAAATAATTCCTTTGTGTTCATTGTTTCCTAGCATCTCAGGGTCTTCTCATCACTGAAAATTAAAGAAAAACAATAGATTCAGATTCATTTTATGATGCCAGTATTATGATACCGAAAACGACAAAGACCTAACAAAAAATTATAAATAGCCCTCATTGTCATAGACGCAAAAAAACTTAATAAATTTTAGAAAATAAAATATAACAATATATAAAAGGTATAATGCATCATAACTAAGTAAGGTTGATACATGAAAATGCAAGGTTGCTTTAATATTTTAAAATTAATCAATGTGGTTCACCATTTTAACATCTAAGCAAATAATCTAACTAGATCAGAGGCAAAAACATAGCAAAACTTAATATTCATTCTTGATTAATACTCTCAAAACCTAGAAATAGAAGGTACTTCCTCAACCTAATAAAGAGTAGCTATAAAATATTTTATATATATATATATATATATATATATATATATATATATCTAACTTTGAAAGACTGAATTTTTTTTCCCTAAGATCAGGAATAAAGCAAGAATATCCACTCTCATACCTTCTGGTCAACATTGTACTGGAGGTTTAGTTAACGACACAAGAAAAAATAGAAATAAAAGTCATTCAGCTGGGGAAAATAGAAAAAAATTGTCTTTGCAAACAACATGACAATTTATGCAGAAAAGCTGATGGAAAAGTAGAAAAAAATTGTACAAAGTAGAAAAAACGTTGTCTTTGCAAACAATACGACAAGTTATGCAAAAGAGCTAATATACCTATTAAATAAGCTTAGGAAAATTTCAGGATATAAGGTTATAAAAGAAAGACACAAAAACAAATGTACATCTATTTTATAGCAACAAAGAAAAATTGAAACAAAAATGTCATTTACAATAGCATCCAAGTATATAAAATAAATAGAGATAAATTTATCAAAAGGTACACAAGTCTTATACATTGAAAAGTTTAAAGGAAGACCTAAATAAACAGATAAATCATGTTTATGGATTAGAAGCCTTGATATTATTAAGATGTCAATTCTCCCCAAGATGATAGACAGATTGATTGCAATGCTATTAAAATCTCAGGAAGCATTTTTATTGTTGTTGTTGTTGTCATAGAAATTGACGAGCCGATTCTAAATGTTTTATGGAGGAAATACAACATATCTAGAGTAGCCAAAACAACGTTCCTGTAGCCAAGAGAACAAAGTTGTGGAAACACACTACTTTATTCTAAGATTTCTTATAAAGCTATAGTAATCAAGGCAATATGGTGTTGGCCTAATTATAGACAAATAAATAATTGAAACAGATAAAAGTGTCCAGAAATAGAATATTCTAAACTTATGTGGCCAATTGGGTTTGACAAAGATGCCAACATAATTCAATGGTGAAAGAATAATTTTTAAAAATGACATTGTATCAATAGTATATACAGCCATAGCCACAAAAATGATCCTGGATCCTAACCTCGTACTCAAAATGGATGATAGATGTAAATGTAAATTTTAAACTACAAAATTGGAAGAAAACATAGGAAAAAGTCTTAGTGACATGGCTTTGGCAAAGATTGCTTCATTAAAATACAAAAGCTACAAACAATAAAATATTTCAAAATCAACAAAATGGACTTCGTCAACATTAACATTTGCTCTTCAAAGACACAATTATGAAATTCAAAAGGCAAGATACAGTCTGAAAAATGTTTGAAAAATATATATTCCACAATGGACTTGTATCTTTAATTTATAAGAATGACTTTTCAATAATAAGATAAGCAAATCAATATAAATATGAGCAAAATGTAGTTGAATGGAAACTTCCCCGAAGATATCTGGATGACAAATAAGTACTTAAAAAGATATCCAATGTTGTTCATTATTATGAAATTACAAATTAAATTATAATGAGATATATGGCACCCCCACTAGAATAGGTGAAGTTAAAGATTCATCATACCACATGTAAAAAGGATGTGAGCAACTAGAACTCTCATGTTCTTCTGACGGAAAGGTAAAATTATATAGCCACCTCCAATAATAACTTTACAGAAAGTTAAAAATACACCTACCTTATGATCTAGCCATTCCATTACCCACGACTCCTGAAAGTTTAATTTCATTGTGTACCCAAATGCTCATAGAAACTTTATTTTTAATAGCCCCAAAACTGGAGATAACCCAAGGATCCATCAACAGGTAAATGGATCATCAAAGTAGTATATTTCTATATAATGAAATAATCCTCAGCAGTAAAAATAAATGAACTATTGATATAAACTACAATATGAAAGAATATCAGAATCAATATGCTGAGTGCAATAAATCAGACAACAAACAGGCCAAATGTAGTATAATTCCACTTATTCAAAATTCTAGACAATGGAAACTATAATAACATAAAACATATGTAGATACCTGGGGTCAGGAGCAGGGACTGGTAGGAGAGATTACAAATTGATGTGAGGAAACTTTTGGGAGTTATAGACATGTTAATTGCCTCAATTACAGTGGTGGTTTCACCGGTGAATACTTACGTCAAAAATGTATCTAATTATACATTATGAACAAGTGGTTTATGTCAATTATAGCTGTAAAAATATTAATCCCAGGGTACAAAGAATACAGAGAATATACAAAGAATATGTAGAATGTGAAAGAATATAAAATAATACATAGCTTTTTATCTTTTAGCCTTTTTTTGATTATTGTACTCTCATAAACCACTCTCTATGTAGCAGGTAATATAAACTTTTTAATACATAAGTTAAATCATATATATGTATGAATATGAATGCATGTGAATGTGTGTATGTGTCTGTATTCTATTTTTAATGTGTTATTGAGGTCCTATTTGATTTATAGCACCTAAAACTCTTACTATGGTCTTGAAGACCTGCCTGATATGACGCTGCTCACCCATATCAACCACTCTCCTTTTTTTCTGTTATGTCTACAATTTCACTCCTTAGAGTCTTGAAACATGCTGTTTGCTTTATTTTTGTTTGTCTTAAATGTTCACTCCATTTTTTTAAAATCTCAAATGTCACTAGTTCAAAAAGCCTTGCACTTTCAAAAAGCCTTGCACTGTAAGCTCCACTGGTTCAGGGGACCACATTCCTCATTAATTTATTCATTTTGCTCATCACTGTCTCCTCAGCACCTAGTGCAGCACTTCTCACATCACTGACACCTCAGACGTGTTACTTGAATGAACAAATGGATATTTCTATCTTTACAGAATTGTTCATACTACATCAATTTTCATCCCAGAGTGTTCTTAAGGCTTAGAATATGCCCGTGTTCATATCATGTCCTCCTAGGCTTACGCACATCTCCTGTCCTGAGTTGACCATCTGCTCCTGACCCCACCCACTCCTAAACTCGATACCCAGCTTCTCCAGTTGGAGCTACTATAGTTTGAATATGTTCCTCAAAGTTCCTGTGTTGGAAATTTAATAGTCATTGTGACAGTATCAAGAAGTGGGGCCTTTATGAGGCAATTAGGCCATAAGGACTCAACTCTCATGAAGGGATTGATGCTGTTTTCATGAGAGTAGGCTAGTTATCACAGGAGTGGGTTAGTTATTACAAGAATGAGCTCCTGATAAGAGGATGAATTCAACTCCATCTCTTCTTTCTGTCTCCTGAGCTCACTTGCCTTCCCCCTTCTGTCATAGAACTGCCCTCACCAGATGCTGGTGCTATGCTCTTGGACTTCCCAGCCTCTAAAACCATGAACCAAATTTCTTTTTTAAAAATAAATTACCCATTTTGTGATATTCTGTTATAGGCTAAAACATGGGCATTTTCATCCAACCTTGGCCTCCTCACTATGATTCTGCACACACAAAGTCCTTTTCACAGCACAAAGTTCCATAAGGAAAATGGTGAAAGCACTTGTCCTCTGGCCTCAGAGCATGAGCAGCATGATCAGCTGATATGTAGGTATTCTGATTGTTTATCTCTGTGTTGAATTTGTGTGCTGTTCCAACCAACATACTCTATGCTGACACTGGTATGCTGCTTAGTCTTATATTCTAGACTAGCTTCACTTGGTGCTGATGCCAATTCAGTCAGAAAAGTAGGCTGAGGGGTGGCTCATATACACAAAATTCTTCATACCATGACTTTCTAGGGTGCTCCCAAAATGCTGCAGAAGCTTTGAGGGCCAGCTGAAATTAGTCCATGACTAGTGTTGTTTCTCTATCAGTAAAGATACTTGTAGTACTTTATCATTAATAACCAAATGGAAGCCTGATGAAACAAATCTGGATCAAAATCTACATGTACAGAGTCCACATTCTAGGACCTGTTTTCCCTCATTTCTTCTATTTTGTGAGACCATGCATGTGGTCTCACAAAATAGAAGAAATGAAGGAAAATATGATTGCATGTTTTCTAGTACTTTATCCTGTGGAAGTATTTTGGGAACCAATGTTTTAGAACATTTTCTTTCTTCTTAGGCTTTATTTTTGTTTTTAATGCATTTATTCTGGCTGGCATAATAGAAAACAGAAAAATATGTGATAAAAAATATTGCATTTTTTTCTACATTTCTTAGTAAGTCGAGGGGGGGCAATCATGTACCCCAGCAGGCTTGGGTTGACATTTTAAGTTGGAAAGATTCAAATTAAAGGGATAAAAAATGTGTCATTAAGACCTGTTTAGGCATATTTTTATCTTAAAAAATGCCATCCTTTCCCCCTCATATTTGCAAGCTCAATAAATTTTCCAACTGAACTTGGAAACAAATAAATAGTTGTGTCAGCTCTAAAGAATTCCATTTTACTTAACTGTCAGTTCATGACTGAAATGGAATAAGTATGACTTGTATAAGATAATCTATCTACCCTGCTTCTGCAAATAAAAGGAATTATGAAAATTATGGAGAATCATACCCACTAAAACAAAAAAATAAGACTGCACCCACAAAAATGAATGATTTCCACATAACGTGTGCAGTATGTTTTTTTTTTTAGATTTTTTTATTTTTTTACTTGAAGCTAGTTGAATGTAGCCTGGGGAAATGCAAAAAAAAAAAAAATATGAGTTTAAATCAAGAGTGAGATTAAAACCGCAAAGACGACAAGTGAATTTACAGGCCCAGGTGTAGTTACAATGATGGTATATTATCAATGCATTTGATTCATAGGGTATTATGCAAGAACCAGCATAATGCAAGGGGCTGAGAGGCTGGTAATTTTGCATTTGACTTTAATTTTGGTCACTTGTAAAATGAGTGACTACAAGTATGTTACTTTACCTTTATAAACTTCAATTTCCTCACCTAAATAAGGCAATAATATCACTTATGTTTACAATGAGAATATCAAATAAGGTTTCTAAAGCATATAGCACATAGTAATTCAATAAATTCTAGTTTGTCTTCCTTCTGTATTTTAACATTTGGTGCCCCTGTGCAATGGCTAATTTTAGGTGTCAACTTGACTGGAATATGGAATATCTAGAAACCTAGTAAAGCATTATTTTTGGGCATGTCTGTGTGGGTGTTTTATTTTATTATTTTATTTATTTTATTTATTTATTTTATTTTAAGTTCTGGGGTACATGTGCAGACCTTGCAGGATTGTTATATAGGTATACACATGCCATGGTGGTTTGCTGTCTCCATCCTCCCCCGTCACCTACATTAGGTATTTCTCCTAATGTTATCTCTCCTCAATCTCCCTACCTCCTGTTATCCCTCCCCTAGCCCTCCGCAGATCCCAGTGTGTGATGTTCCCCTCCCTGTGTCCATGTATTCTCATTATTCAACATGTGTGGGTGTTTTAAGAGGACATTAGCATGTGCATCTAAGTGGACTAGATGGGGCAAATCTGACTTCATTATGGGCAGGCACCATCCCATCTTCTGGATACTGAAGAGAACAAAATGAGAGACAATGTGAGTATGTTGCTCTATTTGTTGAAGTGAGATATACTCCTCCTTTCCTGTCCTTGGACAAAAAGTCCAGGTTCCCTGGCCTTTGGACTCTGTGACTTAAATCAGTGACCCTGGGGTTCTCAAGCCTTTGGCCTCTGACTGAGAATCACATCATTGCCTTCCCTGGTTCTGAGGCCTTTGAACTTGGACTGAGTCATGCTACCAGGGGTGGCCTGGCTGAGTCCTCCCCCTCCCCCCCGAGCCCACGCCACTCAGGGAGCAGTGTGGTCCATGGTTGTGCATGCCTGACTTTTACCATCAGCTGCAACTGTTCTTATCCTCTTATTCATTGTCATTACCAATAAAACAGAAAAATATTACATACCTGATGCTTAGAGATTAAATAGATAAGCACAAAGTGCCTAGAATAATACATGGCGTATAATTGATGCACAAAAATGCCAGGGTCTTTCCTTTTTCTTTTTTATCCTGAAGCAGCATTTAAGTCAAAAAGAACCTTTAAAATACTCTAATACGCTACTCCCTTATGCAAAACTAGCCTTAGCCACAGGCAGTCAGTGACTTGCTGACTCTGGAGAAGTCTGTGTCCCAAAACTGGTATTTAAAGAATTTATTTTTATGTCTTTTTTTTTTTTGAACTCCTGATTACTTGTACTTTCCCTCTTGGTAACTGTATTTTTCAACTAATGGTTTGGAATTTCCTGCCCAGAAATTTTGAAGGATGTAATACAAGCAGATCTTTTTGGGGGAATGGGCTCTGTGTTTCACACCCTCCCTCACAGATAAACAACTATGAAGTATGTGGTATTTCCCCATTTGCTTGGTAAAGACAATGGATAAGAGAGGATAAGAGCTCTTACAGCTGGTGGTGAAACAGATGCATGCAACAACCATGCATGCTGGTCCCAGAGTGAGGTGCGCCCAGGGCAAGGGCAAGACTCAGGCCAGGCTGCCTGCCAAAAAGGTTCTCTCCACTGTTCTAATGCTGGGTTCTGAAATTTCACCGTAATGTTACCTTCTCTGATTTCATACTTTCTCTCACTTCTCCCTTTAAGAAAAATAAATTGTGCTCTTTGTCCTCGGAGAGACAGAATCCTTAGAATACTTGTCGGCTAGCATGATGTCTGCTTAACTGGGCAGCCATAGTTCAGATCCAGATGTGTAACAGCCTGACGGAAATTTTCCTGGAAACTGCAACAGTATAAAATTCTCAAATTCTCTCCACAGAAACTTGTTAAGCTATACCACGTAGAAAAAAGAATGCTACTGAAAGAAAATCACAGTCATAGTCCTGTTACACTATTTCCCCTGAGAGATCTCTGTACTGAGGACACACATGTGGGTGACCCTGTTAGAGCATAATTCCCAACATGTGTGAGGGAACAGGAAATGTTCTAAATGGCACCTCCATATCTCCTCCAGGTAAAGGGACCTAGGATTCTAGTGCTTCTTGAGAACATTTCCTTTGTACCACCATTTTTAGGGTTGCCTAAAAGACACTGAGCTCAACTATGATTTCCATAAATGTGCTGATCTTTAAGTAGTGTGAGGTTTAAGCATGCACATACACACATACAAACACACACACACACACACACACACACACACCCCTGTAAGTCATATATATGAGCAAAAGCTTTACCTGGAAAACCGCATACTCAAGACATGCAAATTGGATCCTATGTGTTGCCACTAAGTAGCAAAATGAAGCATGATTACTCTTATCGTCATTCTAAAAGTCAACCAAATAATACCTTGGAGGGTCCTTTCTATCCAAATATTCATTATCTGAGGCCCTGCAGTTAAAAGTTCACATAGAGAAGCAAAAGCCATCATAATACAACGATATTCAATAACGAACCCACTATTTATGAAATGATCCTTCTCTCCAGCATTCCTCCCTGCCTAATTGTAGTATTTATTTCTATCCATCAAATCAACCTCATAATCTGTGTAGGTCAGTCTCTCCCTAATGGTTGCACTCTGACTTTTTGTCCTCATTTTAACCGGATTAAGTCTAAGTGTATTTAATCCAGTATTAATTATTGTTAGATAAAGCAGATCTCCTGAATTTTATTTTTAAAAATCAACAAATGCCTGTGATAGATTAAAATATTAGGAGCTTATAAAAATTAATTACAAATGAACCTTGATCAGGAAAGAGAATGAAAAGGAGAAGAAAATTTAGAATGTTTGGAAATCAGGATGTGCCTTTTTTAACTTTCAGACAAGTTAAAAAACAAAGAGTTCAATGGCCTTATAAATGCCTTAAGTAAGTATTTCATTTAGTTAAAAAAAAAGGTCCTGAAGGAAAAGGAATCCTTACCATGAGATCAATGAGATCAAACATACACTGGCAGGGTGGGGCACTGAGAGAGCGTGGCACCCTGGCAGGGTGGGGCATACAATAAGAATATCTGGAAGACAGAACCAGCTCCCTGAGCCTTGCTTACATGTAACCTTGAGAAAGCTGCTTGGGGAGGCTCTAGTCTCACCATCCAAGTGCAGAGAAGCTGAGATGACCACCAGGAGGTACTAAAATGCTCCATGTCTTTTACATTGTGTTATTCAGGCTAGAAGCACTTTCCCTTTTTCTACTTGAAACTCTCACGGATATGTATTGAATTTTATCTTCCAAAAGATGTTGAAGCACTAACCCCAGTAGTTATATGCATATGACCTTATTTGAATATAGAGTCAGCTATGGTCTGAATATTGGTGCTCCCCCAAAATTCATATGTTAGTACCTAATGCCCAATGGAACCGTATTAAGAGGTGGGGCCTTTGGGAAGTGGGTAAGTCATGAGGGCTCCACCCTCATGAATAGGATTAGTGCTCTTATAAAATAAGCTCAGGGAAGCTCCCTGCCCCCTTCTACCCTGTAAGGGTACAACAAGAAGGCACTATCTTTTTATTTTTATTTTTTGTCTGCAGAAGCGAATAGCTTGGTCTTTGGAGGAGCACAAAGAAGGCACCATCTATGAAGCAGAGAATGAACTTTCACCAAACACCCAATTTGCTGGCATCTTGACCCTGGTCTTCTCAGCCTCCAGAACTGACAAACAAATGCCTGTTGTCTATAAGCTATGCAGTCTAGGGTACTTTGTTATTCAGTCCAAATGGACTAAGACAGGGTCCTCGTAGAGAATCAAGTTAAGATGAGGTAATGAAAATTGACCTTAATCCAGTATTACCGTGTCCTTAGTAAAAGGAGAAATTTGGACACAGAGACAGACACATACACATGTAGGGAGAACATCATGTAAAGATGAAGTCAGAGATGAGGGCAATGCTTCTACAAGCTTAGGAACTTCAAAGCGTGACAGCCAATTACCAGAAGGTAGGAAAGAGGCATGCAAGAGTTATTCCTTCACAGCCCTCAGAAGGAACCAACTCTGCTAATACCTTGATCAGAACTGGAAAACTAAAGAATTCTGTTGTGTGAACCACCACTTTGTGGTGCTTTGTGACAGCAGCCCTAGCAAGTTAATCTGCCCACTGATCCCTAAAAACTCAGAAGAAATACTATCAAGTGTGAAAATTCTTCCCAAGTTTCCCTTCTGCATCCCTTTTGCACCTTTTCCATAACTACTTGGTCTTGTACCAAAAATGCACATATTAGTTTCTCAAAAGCCCCTCAAGGACAAGGATAGGATCTTTATTTCTGTATAGTTGTATGTGGCTAGTGCTGGCTCTGCACTAGGGGGTTACTACAAAAGCCTTTGGTGAACTCAATAGCTTCTGGTGAGGACATTTACCAGTGGGTCCTCTGCCTGGTGGGGCAATAAAAAGAGGCAGCAACTTCTTGAGGTGGGGGGAGAGGGTGGAAAGTTACATGTGCCTTAGAAATTCATCTTCTTGCTCTTTGCAGTCAACTACAGAAGAGCATACTTAAAAAAAAAAATGAAAAACGATAATAATTACTTACAATAATATTGATACTCTATAGTTTATCTTATTTCTATGTAAAATGCTTTTAGATGTGCATTATCCATTAAAGTTGATATCTAAAGGGAAATAACAGTTTAAATTCATAAACAACTCCATTCTCAGCCTGTTATTTTCTTTTCTTCCCCTGCACCCCCATGACACATAAACCTTTCCTGTAATAACCCCTTATCTCCTTCCCTCCTTTCACAAACACTGCAGCTCTGGGTGACTATAGATAAGTGAATATTATAAGACATATTTTGAAAAGAAAATGAAAAGCCCTGGGTCCTCTCATCAGTATGTTTGACATACACTGGATTTCCAAGTACTATTTCTTCCACAAATAAATTAGAAGTAAAAAGCAACCTGTATCAAATTATATCTGCCAGTGAGTTCTCAATGCTAAGTCCAGTCTGTGGTGTCTGACTTCACTTTTAAAAGATCTGATAACTCCATTTTTCCTGAACCTATAATAGCTGTCCCTGATTCCTTACCCTCAATCCTAGGTTTTATCACTTAGGATTCACTGTTCATTAGCAAAGTCTCACTCTAGGAGCATGACATGTGACTTGGAACAATACAATTCCATTTTCTCGACAACAGGGAGAATTTGACCCAGTGGTTAAAGGGAATCTAGTTGTGACCTATTTAAATGGAGTAGGATATCTAACCCACTAAAGTCCGTTTAATCTTGGCTCCCAGAACATTCAGGCCCAAGGTAACATATAACCTTCTCCATATTGATGTAATGGAGCTTCATCTTTCTCAGACAGATGAGGTGTAAGCTAAAGGAATCTAACTCCTTTACCACAGGTATTTGCAGTAATCCTGCAAGACCTACAAACATCGTCAGCAAAGTCAGCTCTTTGCATATGTGTACAGGCTGAGGGCCCTGTGGCTATTTGATTTCTCAGGCTTAAGTTGTAACTATCCCATCAGGAGCTGTCCTGAGTCAGGTGGATATCAGACAGCACAGAGCAGGCCTCTGGACTCTAGGTAGGGGTTCTCTCCTCTGGCTATACATTAGTAACACCTAGGGAGCTTCTCAAATACACCAACAACTGAACTCCAGCCCAGAGCAGATCTGAATTTCTAGCACTAGGAGGCTGGAACTTTGTATGTTCAAATCTACCTAAGGCAGCTGGAGTTGAAAACCTCTGGTCTAGAAGGAGGACATCCAGTTTGGACCAGAATGGTCCAACAGAAATATAATGTAAGCCACATATATAATTTAAACTTCTAAAGCTTCCTAGTAAGCATGGTAGAAGCAATCAATCAATCAATGGAGAAATTAGCTTTAATTATAAATTTTATTTGACCCAACATATCTAAAATAGTACCACTTCAACACAGAAGAGATATAAAATATTAATAAACTCTTTTACATTGTTTTGGTACTAAGTCTTTGAAATCCGGTGAGGCTTTTTATATGAGACTTACAGCTCATTTCAGCCTAGCCATGTTTCAAGTACTCAACTGTGTTAATTTTAGCCTAAAACTACCTCCTTACAGATTCTAAGTTTGCCCTAATGGTTTCTCCGTACATAGTGAATTTTAACCTAACGATATGCCTAAACAGACTGTAACCTACTCCTGTACCAATCCTAAATAGACTGTAACCTACTCCTGTACCAATCCTAAATAGACTGAAACCTACTCCTGTACCAATCACTGAGTTTCAATCACTGAGTTTCAGCCAATTGCAGTCAGTCAACTGTTCAAACTATGTTCAAATGAATGTGAAGGGACTGTAACCAGCTGTTTCTGTACCTCACTTCTTTTTTCTGTAGGCCACTTTCCCTTTTCCCATAAATTCCCTGTTTCCATAAATTTCACCTTGCAGCAGGGCCAGAGTCACTCTGTAATTTGGTTCAGAGGGCTACCTGCTTCACAAATTGCTCAATTATAGTCTATTACATCTAACGTGTCTCCAGTTTTTAAATTTTCTTTTAATGACTATCATGTTTGTGGCTTCCATGTTGAACAGCACAGGTTGACAGTCAGAAAGCACAGATCTGTTCCCAGGCTCTCGCCCTATTTACCTGACTTTTGGCAATTTTATTTAACCTATGTATGACTCAGTTTTTGATGTGAAATGTGGTGATGATGCTAATACCTGCCTTACTGGGTCATTGGAAGATTGAATGAGATGCTTTGTACTATTGTACTATGCATTTACTGAGCACAGTCTCTGGCTCACTACCAGCGTTAATAAAATATAATTGGTTTCTACTATATTATTACCATTATTTTAATATATTATAGAACCCATTGTGAAATCTGAGTTTGAGAGGTAACATGTAAACTATTTGAAAACAATTTCCAAGTCCTCATGTGTATAAGAAAAATTAAAAATTAAAACAGTATTGTAGTCAAACTCATAGTTTCAGGTATAGAGTCATACTGATGCTCCTTGAATTATATTAATAATGGTAGTCATAGGAATAATAAATGAGTCTTTTATAAATATCAGAGCTGATAATATTGAACTTAATTCACTTTAACTTGATTTTTGACAAATTTATCCTAAGGATATATGTAAACTACAGGTGGAAATACAATAGCACGGCTCACCCCTCTTCTTGGACGTTTTGTTATCCCTGCCCCTCCATTGCCTGCTTTGTCCTTTATGTTTAACAGCTGTCTTCCTCTACTTGCCTATAGTCTTTTTACTTTTTTTCAAAATATTTGCTTATTTTTAAATTGACGTATGAAATTATGTGTAGTTATTGTGTACAATGTTTTGAAGTATTTACACATTGTGGAATGGTTAAATCGAGCTGATTAGCAAATGCATTACCTCACGTGGTTATGATTTTTGTGGGGGGAGAAGCCTGAATATCCACTCTATGAGCATTTTTCAGGAATACAAAATATCATCATTGACTGTAGCCTCCCTGCTGCACAATAGGTCTCTTGAACTTATTCCTTCTGTCCAACTGTAAATATGTATTCTTTGACCAACATCTCCCCCACCCCACGCTCCCCTAAACACCCTGGACTCCGGCAACCATCATTCTATTCTCTGTTTCCATGAGATCAACTTTTTTTAGATGCCATGTGTCATGTGGTATTTGTTTTCCTTTGCCTGGCTTATTTTACTTAATGACGTCTTCAGTTTCACCTATGCTCATGGCTTCTATTTCCCTGTAATCTGGCTTGCACATGGTCTTGCTGAACCACATCTCTTACTTCATCTAAGAATATCCTTTCATTACTGTCCATGTTGTGAAGCAGCACAGTCTTTTATTTTTTCAAAATTCAAATTCCTGCCCTTTACAATAAACTTTAAAGGGTAATACATATACAAAAATGCATAATTCATAAATTTACACGGTGAGGAAATTTTACAAAATGAACACACATAGGTATCCAATGCTCAGACCAAGAAATAGAATATGATCAGTACCCCAGGAACAGCCTGTATACTGCTTCCTAATTACTAGCCACCTTCTCTACCATGTAACCATTAAACTGACTTCTAATACCAAAAGCTAGTTGCGTCTATTTTTGAACTTTATGTAAATGGAATTATACCATATGTTCTTTAGATGTCTATTTTTTTTAGCTTAGTATTATGTTAATAAGATTCAATCACGTTGCTACAGGTAGCTATGGCTCATTTATTACTCTTCTATTAATAATACAAAAAAATAAAAATGAGCCAGGCATGGTGGTGAGCATGTGTAGTCCCAGCTACTCAGGAGGCTAAGGCAGGAGAATCTCTTGAACCCAGAGGCAGAGGTTGCAGTGAGCCAAGATCATGCCACTGCACTCCAGCCTGGGCAACAGTGAGACTGTCTCAAAAAAATAAATAAATAAAAGAAATAATAATATGGAATTCTTGCTACATTCTATGTTATTATACAGAATAGATTAACTGTTTTCTAAAACTTATAATAAAGGTAAAAATCATGGGCATTGTTTATGTTAGTGCTCATAGGTCTATCTCATCCTTTTAAGTGGCTGCATAATAGTCTGCCACATGGTAAAGTCATATGGACATTTGTTTTATTTCTACTATTGCCTAAATATAATCACTGTTGTGATAAAGAGCCTTGTATACTTGTGGTAATTACATTTTAAATACAATAATGACCACCTGTAAGGTGTGTGGAAAAGACAGCAAAGAAAGAAAAAAAAGTCACACGAAAGAAATGAAATAAAGTGCCTCTGGGTAACTAGGAGATCTAGAGAGGATCTTGTTCTTCCACATTGTAATATTTGGTGTTTCTCAGACTAACAGCTCTCCCACTCTTGATCCTGTACAAATCTTGTTGATAAATCTTATCTATACAAAAAGTACAGGTCCACATTCTCCTGCAAAGAAGAGCTCTAACTGGCAAACCTATTGATCTATTTGGTAACAGAGATTACCCCCAGGTATCCTTAATTCACAAATATGAATGGAAAATTCTGATTCACCAGGTCTTTGAAGAAAGTCTTAGTTATAAGTTCTCAGAGTAAGTCATGAAGTGTTAATATAAACAGGTCTCTTTAAAGTATCTATAAAAAGAAATTGGTCTGTTTTACAAATCCCTGGTGATTTCCAGCATTTAAAGTTGGACGTTGTGGTCCACTGCAAAGTCTGTAAGTGCCAAGTTCAGAAAGATTTGAGTCAAGTGATAATTTTGACATTTAAAAGTTGTGCAACTTTTAAGCCTCATCTCTTTTTCCTAAACATAGGGCATGAGGGGTTAATTACTTATACACAATAATTATGTACTGCAGTTATCCATTTCCTTACCAGATAAGTTAGGATGCTAGATGAGAAACAAGTTGTCATCCAACAGTGAAAGCCCTTTGGTTCCCACTCTGAAGTGACACCAACAGGGGTTTGGTGATAAGTATGCCTCAGCAGGGAGTGCCCTACAGGATCTACGGATGGTGGAATTAGTACCCAGAGACAAGGACAATCATGGTTCAAGGGAGGCAGAAGCAATCGAGGATGTTTGCTACTCCAGTAATTAGTAAAAGTAGAGAATCTATGGAAGATACATGTAGAAGCAAGATAATCCATACACGACCTACAGGGTGATTGGAGCACCTGGGTACAGCTGAACTGAGTAGAATTTTCAGCTCTCCGGGGAATAATCCTCAAGTCTCCACTGTGTCTATGTAGACAATCTCCAATTTTAAAAAGTATGCAGAGTATTTAAGTTTACTTTATGTCCTAACCACATTATGGTTATAGTTTATATAACCACTTTATGGCAATAGTTCCTGTAACAGCAATTATATCCAGACAGCTGCAGAGATTGCTGTTTTTCCCACATGCTCATTCACGTTTAGAGAAAAGTGAATCTCTTTCAGCATCACAGGCTGTATTAAGTCTATCTTTTATTTTCTATTTCTGATTCTTTGACATCTGGTTCTTCCTGACTCTGAAGGAACTGCCTCTCTCAGGACTAACCAGTCCTAGAAATAGAAAACAAATTGCCGTAACACAAGCTTTTCAAATGCAAACCAACAAATCCAGAGTCCAGACCCCGAATCACCTCCCTTTTTGGGATTTCATACTCTAGACCATTATCTTTTCAACTGCAATCATTTCATGATAAGTTGGCCTTAATACACTCTGCTTTAGAACATGAGATATTGAAATAAGTGTTTCAAAAGGATCATGCGCCAAGCTAAAAATGTTTTAATATTTAAAATTTTTGAAAATATCCCTTTCCAACACAAGAAAGAGGTGCTTAGATCAATCTTTTAATGCAATTCACAGGACTAAGTCATAAAGATTTCACCACTAACAGAATTAAAATGTAAGATTAGTGTAACGGTACTATCTACATTTATTGGTTTCCCTAATGCATCTGACATTAGAAACTGCTCTATAATTATACTTTGGCTATACAGATGAATGAGGTAGAATTACACAATTTCTGCAATCTAGCTGGTGAATGGACACATAAAATAAATATGAAACTGTGTGGTGGGTGTTAATGAACTATGAGCAAATTGCAATACAAATACAATGGGATAGGATAGAGGATAATCTGTTCATGCATGAGTCTTGGGAAGTGATGAAGAAGGCCTCAGAGAAGACATTCGGGACAGTTGTCTGAGTGGTTGTGCAGCGGAGGTACAACCATACTTCTTTCTGTTTGTGAGAATGACTTGGGCAATGTAAGAATCTAGCCTATGCCACATGGCACATGCTTACTACCCAAGATCCAGATGGAAAAAAAAAAGGCACAGTCCTACTCACTCTGTCAACAAGAGTTGACTATAGGATGAGATCCCCAAGAACTGGATAGAAATGCCTCTACTGCTGCCTGGACTACAGTGCTGTGAAGCCTCCTGTGCTGCTCAGCATTCAAGGAGCTAAAAATCTGAGAAAATTTGTTTCTTCCATATTCGAGTTAGCTAAGATTCTTGTTCCACTTGAATCATGAGTCACTGAAAGCTTGCTGGCAGAAGAATAAAAGAGAAGAAGGGAGGGAAGAGAGGAGGAGAACAGAGAGTGAAGAATATATTGGAAAGGGAGAGTTAGAAAGGAAGGGAGAAGATAAGTTTGGAAATGAAGTGGAAAGGAGGAGAAGGAGAGGAGGAAGAAACCATCATTTAATGCCTGTCTCTCTTCATCCTGGCACACCCTATTTGCTAATGATCCCAAGATCTCTGATTAGTGACCGTCCTTCTCCTTAGAAATGTAACAGAGTTGCACTTCTTCCATTTAGAGGATATGATTTGTTCCGTTTGCGTAAAAAGCCATGCATGGATCTCAACGAATGCCAGACCCTCCACTGTGAGCTTGCAGGACAGAAGCAGCCAGTGTTTCCTGAATCATCTGGCCCTGCTGAGCTGGATGCTGGCCACGGAGAGCCCCAGTCAGAGGTGGAAGGACCCAACGTGTTCTTTATGCCACCCACATACACTCGTAGCTCAGGGTGGTGGCAAACCCAGCTGTCAAGTCTGCATACTCAAATTGGTATCTTACCAATGCTCAAATTAAGAGAACATTCAATTAAGGAGCCCAATAACTTCTAGTATAACATTATGACATCAGGACAATTGTTGACAAGTCTTGCTTGAATTTATGGAAAGACTAAAAACAGGTGACATCTCAATCCCGCTTAACTGAATTTGTTCAATTTGCATTGTTGCCATTAGAGACATTAATGAAGGTGAGGGGGAATGTGACCTATGGCGTATAAAGGTGAAATAGAATTGCAAAGTAAGAAGGCTGTCCTATTGAATCATCCATTTCAAACCGCTGCCATAGAGAGGAAAACAAAGTACTGGTCACAGAATGAAACCTGTTGGAAAGCAGGTGAAGGAATAGAGAGAAGGAGGCAGAACTTGGAATGCTGCTGCAGAAGATTTCGGGGTGCTGCCCAAGATCCCTGTGGTCCTTCCCATGGCAGATGGGAGCTCAGACTGGAAACTGCTCAAGTCAAAAACCCAGGAAGGATCCTACAGGCAGGATAAGGTGGAAGAATTTTATCTTCATTCCACAGATGAAGAAACAAGGCTCAATGAGGTTAATGAAACAATGTAAGAGCAAAAGGCCTGGGGCTCAAACACATACTGTAACTTCAGATTGCCATAAATCCTTGCTCTTTTCCTAATCTTATCTCCACTCCTGAGGAAGCTGAAAGGGAGACCATTCATCCTCTCTCCTGCACTCAGAAGGCAGACTGCATGGGACTCCCATGTAAACCAAAACTGAGCAAAACTAGAAACATAAACACAGAAAGTGTTTTATTACAAAACAACAACAAAGCAAAACAAGAAAGTCCTAACAATAGCCTTGGCCCTCAGGGACCTCAGAATCCAATACAAGAGTCAATGTAGGTTTCAAAATGCAATGAAAGACGTTTCGGGAGAGAAATGAAAACTAGAATGAGAAGTGACGACATAGGAATTTCCACTATTAAATATTTAATAACTCTGTGGCAGGTACGCCGAAGAACACATAAGCAACTTCTCTGTCTCTTTTCCAAGGTCTGAAGGTCTCAAGAGACCTTCCCAAGGTTATATAGTCAGAAGGTGAAAGGTAGACTCAAGATTTCAACCCAAATTGTACCTGTCTCCAAAGTTCAGACATGTCTTGCTTCATTACCTCCTTTATTAACATTTATTTAACATTGAAGTCAGATGGAAAGTATCTCAAAAATAAATTTATTTTCTAAATAAAGGATGGATTAATATGTAAATGAAAGTCAGTAAGGTTTCTATTCCTGCTAATGGAGTAAGTAGGTGAGATGAATGAAGCTGGATTGGCCAGGGCTCCCAAATTTCTAGTATAAACAAAAGTTGGATAGTATTAGCACTGCAGGAGGAAGCGGAACAAAGCAGTTAGTGGAGGGGGATGTGCTGGGTGGGTACTTGTGCTTCATCCCCTGGGCCTGTCTTAACCTGGGAGCCTTTCCTCTTGCCATCACCTCCCACACTCTGCTCCAGGCTCCTGTCAGTGCATCCTCCTGTCACTTTTAAGTGACAGTACATTCTGTTCCTTCCACCTGGAAAGGCCTCTCTGCTTCTCTCAACCCACCCACCAAGCTACCAGCATGTCACTTAGACCTAAGATTTTCATGAAGACAAAGTTTTCTATCATCTTCCGCCACCCACCACACGTCCCATAGGTGAAGTTTCCATTGTACGAGCTTCTAGGGAAGCCAGTGAAGGTAACCTCCACTGGATCAAGTATCACCTCGTGTTGCAATCACTCCACTCATTGTTTATCTTCACTTTAATCTGCAAGTACCTTGGAAGGTTTGCTGACTGTTTTGTTCCTATACCCTAAAAGAAAATATGAAAAAAACTATACAATGTAAATGCACCCAGACTGAACTCTAAACTGGCATACACAATAGAGACATCTAAGAAATTAGGACCATGTGCTCCTGAACACGCAGACAACGTACACAATCAAATGTCTTGGGGACACAGTAAAGGCATATAATCCACTCCATTGCTGGGTTTGTTCACATCCAAAGAGATACTCGAAAGTCATTAGACTGAGATCCCCTTGCAATTCTCAGTATCTCTGAAGTTTATCATTATCCCTGAAGTATCTCTAAAGAGCCACAGTCCTATTTATAAATTCTACTAATTAAATATCGCTCCTTAAATTCCACTACTATGCTAACCATAGTAGGTATAGCATAACATATACTATGTTACAAATACTACCAGGAACACTACAAATAAATTGCCACACAAGGGGAAACTGTGAATAAAAACATGGTGTGCAGGTTCTAACAACAGTGCCAAGGAGAGCTAAAGGACACTGCCATCTCTCTTCTTTCTCTCAGTGCCTCCTGCTACTCACACGTTATTACCTTGTGAAAATGTTCACAAAGTGACACTCCTGGATGTACCCGACAATTATGAAGAATCTAATGCTACAGGGAAGCTCATGTACCCCAGGAAGAGAAGGGCACATATTCTGGATGCCCTATTGCCGCTACAGCCTGAAGCAGCCCAGCAGGGGGTCCATAAGAACTAATAACGCATCAAAATCCCTCTTTGTCTTGTATATTATAAAGATGCATTTTTTTCTTTTCCTTTTTTTTTTTCTTTTTCTTTCTTTCTTTTTTTTTTTTTTTTTGAGATGAATTCTCGCTCTCTCTCCTAGGCTCCATGACTGGCTAATTTTTGTAATTTTAGTAGAGATGGGGTTTCGCCATGTTGGCCAGGCTGGTCTCAAACTTCTGATCTCAGGTGATCCGCCAGACTTGGCCTCCCAAAGTGCTGGGATTACAGGAGTCACTGCATCCCATCTACATTTCTGTTGGAATCAGATGCTACACTGATCACTTACAATAAGTAGAAAGCATCGGTCACCAAGGAAGACAAACTTATAAAGAAAGAACAATTGTTAGAAGACTTAGCAGCTCACAGCTGGAATAAAATTTAACCAGTAAACAAGCCCGCAGGCGCTGTTTGCAGATCTTCTGTTTGGAAGAGAAATCTTATACCTGGGGATTGTTTTAAAATTTGCTTTCCGAAAGGTAAAGGGTACTTGCATCCCTTAAGACATAGAAATGAC
This sequence comes from Ateles fusciceps, assembly GCA_036589455.1. Classification (NCBI taxonomy): domain Eukaryota; kingdom Metazoa; phylum Chordata; class Mammalia; order Primates; family Atelidae; genus Ateles; species Ateles fusciceps. Next base: position 1,243,377 of record JAZHEH010000276.1, read on the forward strand.
AGCCTAGTTTTAGATAGAGTGGCTCAAAAAACAACTTCATTCTAGAAGAGAACAACAGAGTTAAGACAGTTGTCAAAGCAAAAGATAGTTCACGTTTCATACCATTCCTCCACCCCCACCATTAGCATGTGAGCATCTTACAGGGTTGGCAGAAGAAGACATTGTAATTCTGATTTTCAGCAAAATGTCTGTGCCTAAGCAGATACGCAGGCTTTGTGTGACGGGAGTGCCATTCTCATCATTTCTAGGAGAAAGCAGTCCATTTTAGAATGCTAGAAATTTCCCCCAAATGCATGCATTTGTTGATGATTCTGAGATACCGGTTCTCCTACAGACAGTTCATGTTTCGCCTCCACCTAAGAGACCCTGAATGGTTTGACAACAGTGAAATTCCCATGCAATTCGGTGATATCCGGCCTTTTCAGATTAGTGAGCTATTCAGTATAGGCAACAAAGGAATACAGATGTACAAAATGGATATGGGTGTGAGGGGATGTGAGCACAGCATGAGTACACACGCACTGAGAAAGACTGGGCTGCACAGATTACAGCCCAGGGGCCAAACACAGCTGCTTTTGTATAGAAAGTTTTATTGGGGTACAGCCACATCTATTTGTTTGTATTGTCTATGGCTGCTTTTGTACTAGAGTAGGAGAGTTGAGTAAAAGTCAACAAAGCCAAGATACTCACTCAACGAAGGAGTTTGATATTTACTTTTAAAAAAATGTTGATCCCTAGAATACAGAAAAATAAATGGTGTTGGGAAAACTGGCTAGCCATATGCAAAAAACTGAAACTGGACGCCTTCCTTACATCTTCTACAAAAATTAACTCAGGATGGATTAAAGACTTCAATGTAAGACATAAAACCATAAAAACTCTGTGAGAGAGGCCAGGCCTCAACGTTAGAAGCATTGTTAATTTTCATTACTTATTTTTCTCTTATTGCATTAATCAATGTCGCTGAATTTTGTTTTGATTTGTTGGTGTTAATCAAATGAGTTTAACACACAGAGAATGAAATGGGAAGAAATTTCTGTCAGGAAGTAATTACCCAGCATGACAAATTGTATTCAGGACAGGTTGGCTCACCCCAGAGAGATATAAAGGAAAACAGAATGACTTAAGGATGTGATAGAAACTTCTTGGACACCCAAGGGACTATCACTTTTTAGCAAGTTTTCATTTATTTGGTCACCAGAATATTCCCTAAGATAGTTGGAGCTTATAGTCCTCAGCTATAAAGCTAGGTAGTGCAACTTCATCATAATATAGCCCAGTCGTGTCTGGGTATCCTTGGGGGATTGGTTCCAGGACCCCCTGTAGATACCAAACTCGAAGGCTACTCGAGTCTCTTATACAACAAGATGCGATATTTGCCTATAACCTGCACACATCCTCCTATATACTTTAAATCATTCTTGAGTTACTTATAATCTCTAATACAATGCCTACATATCACTTCATTAGTATGGATTTGATATATTTGCCATGTGGCAAATTCAAGTTTCAGTTTTTGGAACTGGGTGTAGTTTTCTTTTCCAAATATTTTCTATCCATAGTTGGTTGATCCATGGATGTAGATCCCATGGATATGGAGGAGAAACTGTACTTTGGAGCCAATACCATGCCTGAAACGAAGAAGGATAAATGGTTTTTAGCTAGACATTTAAAACAATCTCTGCCTGAATGATCTGCCTGACTGCTCAAATCCCCTAAAATATATGGCAGACTGCCTTGCTTGCCTTGCCATCACTACTTGCATTAGCCTGGGCAGGCTGCAAAAGGGGGCACAGGGCAAGCCTCTCTAGGAAAGACTAAGGCAATAAGTCATCTTTCCAGTTGAAGCTGCTGGCTCTACACACGTGGATTTGCAGATAGATGCATTCTGACTGTTCCAACCAAGCAACGAAAGAGTGAATTTTATGACTTATAGGTTGTGAATAACTGCACCTACCTTTCTCTGCCATCATCTATGTATAAACCCTATGTCGGTTGATTACAAAATAATAACTTTTGACTAAAGGGTCTTCCAGTTTTTCTACTACTGGGAATTAGGAGGACAGGAGTATCATTAAAGCATGCTTATCCCTATTCTGTGTGGTCATGCCTCTGCAAAAAGGTCTCACAGACAACAGCAATAGCAATGACATCTACAACACGAACATCTGTGGAGCACTTAAAAGACAAAGCTCTTTATAAGTACAAAATTATTTAGCCCTTTCAACAGTGCTGGGGCATTAACCCCAGTTGCACTTGAGAAAATTAGGGCACAGAGAAACTGAAGTGTAAGTTCAAGTTCAAGTTTAAGAAAAAGTAAATGGTCACAGGCAGTCTGGCTGCAGAGGCCATGCTTTCAACTACCACATGTCATGGCATAGGTAGAAAAGAAACATGGTCTTCCTCTACTTCTGTAACAGAAAATCAAACCAAAAGTGTTGGAGAGGAGATGAGGTAGAATAAAAAAGGCCATATTCCTTGGAGTCAGAGTTAAAATGCCAATTCTAATTTATATTAATCAGGCTAACCTTGAGGAATCCTTTGTCTTCCCCTAGCCTCAGAGCCCTTGTCTGTAAAATGGGGATGCTTATGTCTTCCATACTGGGTTTTTGTTGCTTAAAAAAATGATGGATACAGGACGGGTGCAGGGGCTCATGCCTGCATTCCCAGTACTTTGGGAGGCTGAGATGGGCAGATCATGAGGTCAAGTGATCAAGACCATTTTGGCCAACATGGTGAAACACAGTCTCTACTAAATATATGAAAATTAGCTAGGCATGGTGGCGCGCGCCTGTTGTCCCAGCTATTCAGGAGACTGAGGCAGGAGAATCACTTGAACCCAGGAAGCAGAGGTTGCATTGAGCTGAGATTGCACTACTACACTCCAGCCTGGTGACAGAGGGAGACTCTGTCTCAAAAACAAAGAAACAAACAAACAATCAAGATGGATACAAAGTTTTCAGCATGTATCTGGCATGTGATGAGTAATCACTCCAAAAAGTCATGCTTTTCCTCTTTCTTCCTGCTCTAATGATCTGGGGAAAGTATCACGCCTTTTTATCCCTATGATTATAGGAGACTTTTATGTAACATGGAAAAAGCAATCACATGGATTGGCTCAACTGCAAAACAGCCAAGAATCCTCATTTGAAAACCTGGGGTGCCTATGACATCAGAGAACAGCTTGTACCCATCAAAATACAGATCATTCTCATGAAGCTTACTCCTACCTCCAAGCTGCTGTAAGTTAAAGTGAAGAAGCTTGAAATTTGTAAAATGTTAATTACGCTACCAGGTATCTAGTGGTCTAGAAGGAGAAAGGAATATCCTGTGCTGTGTCAACGTATAATTTTTAAGTACTATTTTTTTAAGTGTGAGATATTTGATTTCAGTACATAGAAGACTTCAAATATCAGACATGGGCAAAACCAACCAGATAATATCATTGGAATGTGTCTGATTTGCTTTCTCTTCTGCCTTACGGTGAATCCACTGAATCCCAACCTCCTATGCCATCCTCAGCACCACTGCACAAACTGATGAGCCAATTCTGACCATGGCTTGGAAATGAATTGTAACAGAGTTTGTAGAGGCACTAGGGAGTAGAGCATTTAGGGGGCTTAGGCTATTGATTTGTTGAACATCAAGTCAGTATATTAATAGTCCAGTTCTGGTCTTCAGTTCTGCCCCTGAGACCTCAGTGACAAATTCCTGATGTTTCTGTTGGGTTCTGGTAACCTAGGTCCCTGCTTTGACATCTGTTTAGTGCTTTCTGTCTATTAGTGGAAAGAAACTGGAATCTTACCAACAATTTTATCTCACCATCTCTCATTACCTTTTTTTTTTTTCTTTTTTGAGATGGAGTCTCGCTCTGTTGCCCAGGCTAGAGTGTACTGGAATGATCTCATCTCACTGCAACCTGCAACCTCTGTCTCCTGAGTTGAAGCAATCATCGTGTCTCAGCATCCCGAGTAGCTGGGATTACAGGTGCCTGCCACCACCCCCAGCTAATTTTTGTTTTGTTTTTTTTAGTAAAGACGGGTTTCACCATGTTGGCCAGGCTGGTCTTGAATTCCTGACCTCAAGCAATCCACCCACCTCGACCTACCAAAGTGCTGGGATTCCAGATGTGAGCCACCGTGCCCAGCCCTCTCTCTACCTTTAACAAGTGCACACACATGTAGAAGGAGGAGAGGGGAAAGGAGAGAGAGAGATCTTCATGCTCATCCTTTTTTTCTTCTCTTTTTAAGGCCTGTTTTAATCTGCTTAAACAAGAATAACAAGGTTTCCTGATGCTGATTGCCTGATGTTCTGGATATACAAATATTTCCTTTTTCTCACCCATTTTTAATACCCTAATTTGTATATTTATCCAATCATTTATTCATGAATTAATTCATGTATTTACAATTATTGACTGAGTAACTACTAACTTGTCAGGTATCAGATCAGGCATTAGAAGTAACTATAACATGAAAAGACATAGTTCTTTTCTTGCACAGATTTCTCCAAACTAGTAGAAGGTGGAGACAATGTATTTAGTGCAATGCGAGGCCTATAATAAGCACATAATCCAGCCTTTGGTGAGAGGATTTGGAAGGCAGGGAAAGATATTTGTAAGAGGTAATACCTTAGTTAATCCTGAAAAGAGAGTAGAGATTAGCTGGAGGATGAAAGATGAAAGCTTAGTTGGTAAGTGGGGGAGAGGAACAGTACGATGTTTCAGACACAGGAAACAGCATCTACAAAGCCCACAGTGGGAAAGAGAGCATGTAATACTAAAGAAACTGAAAGTCCTTCAGCACAGGAGTCATACCACAGGCATGGCTGGGACACTGCAGGAAGTAGCACAATCATCTTTGTATTTTAGAATGACTTTGATTGTTCTGTGGAGAATGGATTGGAAGGGGATGACCTTCAGTCAACAGCAGTAAGCTGTTACAGTAGCTTTATTGCTTCTCACATTCCCTGCCTAGTTAAATGTCATTGAATACTCTGAGAGATGTTTATGAACAATTGAATCAACTGGATTTGGGGAATGCAAGTCAGACGAGAGAGAGGAGAAGGAGTTAAAGATGACTTTAGGATTGTGATTTGGTCAATGAGTGGATGATGATGTCATTCACCAGGAACAGGGAGATGGCACAATATGGAAGAATGATGACAATTTCAACTTGGCTGTGTTGAGTTTAAGGTGTTAGTGAGACAACTGAATGCACAAAGGAAGTAACATGTCCTATGGTTGGCACAGTCTCACTATGGTGACACTTCTAGGGCCTCCTGCTCCTGAGTATCTGTTCAAAACACTAAATTCTAAGTGGAACCACATGTGTCTATGACGGCATCCTCTAGACAACATACTCTGTTTGCATGACTGCGTGTCCTGTATCATCTGCATGTGCATCTAAACCTCCAGCAGCTGTTTATCAAGCTGAGGGTAGGTCCCAGCAGGACCATGATACACAGGAACTGTAGCTCCTTCATAAATGAAACAACAAATTCTAACGTTTCACAAAATTGATGTGATGCAACAAACTGCTCCTGAAAGACAGATATAGGCAAAGAAAGCCTTATTTTAAGAGGCACAAAAAAAGTTTGAAGAATTTAAACACTGGATCAATTCAGATGGCTTTAATACCTCTGCCATTTCAATATCCCTCTATACTCTCAGAAGAAATGTCAAGTAAAAATTACACAGTAAAACCTCCATGGGGCTGCCTGATGAGGAGTAAAATAATTCAGAAGGACAGTTTCAAAACTAAAATTGTAGTTCTGTTCAGTGCATAAAGCTTGGTTAAATATATATATATATATAATATATACATATAATAAATATATAAAATATATATATAATACATATATATAATATAATACATATATATATAAAATATATATAATATATATATATAAATATATATTATACATACATATATATAATATATATTATACATTTTCTTCCTATTTTCTTCCCCACCCACCCCTACACTCTATATAGAGAGAGGCAGCAGGGGTGGGGGAAGACAATGTATAAAAGCTTATCTTTTAATGAAAAATAAACTAACGAGTTCATACATGATAACAATGGTTTATATTTGTACTGAAATCGTAATCATTTACAAAATACTTTAATGTCCATGAAATTATTTAAATCTTTGAATAAGAATCTCAAAACAGTTGCTACTTTTCAGATCATTTGATCATTCCTTAATAGGAATTCCACCCAAACCTACATTATCAGCATTCAAAATATCCTTTTGCCTAAACAAAACCACATTCTCTAAAGCTGAAATAATTATTTATGTTGGGACCCAAATAAGATGAAAAATGATTATCTTCACACCTAAATTGGTTGAGTACCAGTTGCTGAATTTTCTCACATATTTATTTCTTATAAAATTCAGGAGATAGAAGCAGCATAGAATTATTTTTAAAACAAATAAACTGATAAAATAAATAATGGTTTACATGTTTTCTCTTTATACTATTTGTAGTGTTTAAATATTTTATTTTAGAATAGTTTTAGGCTCACGGAATTATTGTGAAGATGGCAGAGAAATTTTACTTATATTCCATACCAAGTTTCACCTATTAGCATCTTACTTTAGTGCAGCACATTTGTCACAATTAATCAATACTGATGTAATATTATCTAAAGTCTATACTTCATTCAGATGTCCTCAGTTTTTAGCCAATGCTGCTTTTCTATTGAAATACCTCATCCGGAATGGCACTTCACATTTAGCAGTTTCCTTAGGATCTCCTTGATTATGACAGTTTCTCAGACATTTCTTGTTTTCAATGACCTTGACACTTTTGAAAATGACTAATTGGGTATTTTCTAGAATGTTCCTCAATCGGGACTTGACTGATGATTTTCTCATGACTAGACTAGGGTAATATATTTCTGGGAGAAAACCAGAGAGATAAAGTGCCATTAGAATAGCATATCAATATGACTTATCACAGTTGATATTAACCTTGATCACCTTACTTGACATGTGCTCATTAGGTTTCTCGACTGTAATGTTACTTTTTCTTTCTGTTCCCATACAGTGCTCTCTGGAAGAAAAGTCACTATGTGTACTCTACGTTTAAGGAGTAAGATGTTATATTTCTTCTGAATTATTTATGTAGATGGAGTAGCAAAATAAATTATTTGAAATTTCTCTGCATGACACATTTGTTTATTCTTCCTATTTATTACTTATTGAAGCTTTTTTTCTTTTTGTTTCTTTGAGATGGAGTTTTGCTCTGCTATGCAGGCTGGAGTGCAGTGGTGCAATCTCAGCAAACTGAAACCTCCACTTCCCAGGTTCAAACAATTCTCTCTGCCTCAGCCTCCCAAGTAGCTGGGATTACAAGCAACCGCCATCACTCCTGGCTAATTTTTGTATTTTTAGTAGAGATGGGGTTTCTCCATCTTGGCCAGTCTGGTCTTGAACTTCTGACCTCGTGATCTACCCACCTTGGCCTCCCAGAGTGCTGGGATTACAGGTGTGAGCCACCGCACCCGGCCCAATTTACTTATTAAATCATTATTATACCAACATAGACACACGGATTTCCATTTAATACATTGGATTATAGTCCAATCTAACTTTATTTTGTTGCTCACATTGTTCCAGCTTTGAAAATTGGGAACTCTTTTAGTTGGCTTCTGGAAGAGTTTGACATACCCATATCATTGTCATTTTTAAAGCACTTTTTATATTTCCTGGCACTACAAGCTGCTCCAGCTCATCTTGTGTATTCCCTGCTCCAGTCCTAGAATAAGCCATTTATATCTTCAAGGGACCTGGCTCCAGTAAAAATTGGAGAATAGTTTTAGAAACCAAGATCTGAGTTGCAGCTATGCTCATGACTACTGGGGTGTCATTGATTCTAGGCTCTCTCAACTGACAGAGCAAAGATCTGCATGTGAACATGCTATTCCATGTATATATGTGTATCTATAAATAGTTCCATATGTAAACCTAAATAGGAGATTATGCTATTGTATCTAACTCTAACCTATTACTACATGGATCATTCTAGTCTCCTTCCCTTACTCATCTCTAAACTCTCACTCCAACAAATCTAGCTTCCCAAACTACCATCAATTTCTTAAAACATTTGATTATACTATACATGTACATGATTTCAGAGCTGTTGACCCATATCTCCATGGAAAATAAGTACTTTATCAACTAGAGTACAGCACTTATGTATAGTTCCTTCAACTCTAGTTTTACAGAATTCATTTTCACAAACTCAGGCGTCTAATGAGTCCAAGAAAAGTCCCTGAGTTTTAGTTTGTTCAATGTTTACATGCCGTATGTATGGGAATGACAACTTCTGATCTTCTTAAATGTTGAATCAGAAATTGGAAATTTTTCTATTTTTATTTTCAAATAATCTTTTACTTTATCTGTTCTAACCCATCTTTGGCTCTAGTTCCTATCTGTGCATTTTTTTTTTCATTCTCACTATCACAAGACAGCAATTTGAGAAGTTTTTGTTTACATTTCGTCAACTCTAAAATTCTTCAGAAGTCATGTTTTTTTCTAGCTGACCAAATTTTTACATGATTCTCAAGTAGTCAAAGGGCAGTCATGTGAATGGCCGGGATATTGATACAAATTATGATATTCTTCACTGTGTGTGAAAGTTGCAGAGATTTTACCTCCAGTCTTTCAGAACTAGGTTTGTGTTAGCCATGAAATGCATTGATGACTTTCCTTTGCTACATGTGTGTTTAATAAGGATTTCATAATGGCTTGTGGTTCCAGACATCGTTTTTTCCTAACGATCATCTGAAAAAAGTATTTTAAAATTGGTAAAGGCAAAATATTTTAAAGTAGCTGATAGCCTTAAAAGGTTTATTCATGCATAGTGGTAGCTCAGTAGTTGTGCCTGGGATGAGTAGCCTTAAAAGGTTTATTCATGCATAGTGGTAGCTCAGTAGTTGTGCCTGGGATGAGTAGCCTTAAAAGGTTTATTCATGCATAGTGGTAGCTCAGTAGTTGTGCCTGGGATGAGTAGCCTTAAAAGGTTTATTCATGCATAGTGGTAGCTCAGTAGTTGTGCCTGGGATGAGCAGACTCTATCATCACTCCCATGTGTTAAGAATACCTTTTATTCCCTATACAATCAATCACTGCTTGCTTATTTCACTCTAGTATTATTTATTTTTAAAGTTCAGAAAAACAGTAATAGGCAGTTAGCAGGCCAGACTAGAAGTAGCCTTATAGAGAAACTGTTTTGCTCTCTTGGAGTATATCTCAGTCAATTGCCAGTCTACATGTATACTGCAAAAGGGTGCACACATATGTACAACGCTAAGTGTATATGAGCTAGGTCAAAAAGACAGTGGTAGGTTCTCATCTCAACTAACTTTCTCATTCGAAAATTGATTCTGCTTCAAGAAAATGCAGCTGACTTTTTCATTTATAACTTATGATAGGAATGTGCACACACACACACACACACATACACACACACACACACACTCTACTCGTATTCGACTTCCCTACCAGGTACAAGGCTTACTGGAGGTCCAGTGATTGGTTGAATGGCATTGCACCTGCCTCAAAGCAGTGACTTTAGAAAGCTAGGATAGGTGGGATTACTAGACAAATTACAGGACACCCAGTTAATTTGAATCCCAACTAAGCAATGAATAAATTTTAGCATAAGCACGCTAAATGTGGTTGTTCCTTTTAATCTAAAACAATTCCACCTGAGGGACTGGGATTTTTTTCTCCAATAATTCAGCTTTTCCTGCAACACTGAGAGATCAAATTACTGTAATCATGGAAAGGAATCCCAGGAGTTGAAAATAAATAACTGGTGGATATCAGGACTTTTCCTTAGGGCCAAGAAAGTGAGAGGGAAGGCTTCAGGCACAGTGAAACTGGACACCTTCAATGGTTAGCTAGGCCCTCTCAAAGAGCAGATTATAATGGTCACATCCATTAATCAACTTGACACATAAATTGTCAGAGTGTACTCATACTGCCAGTGCCAAGCAACTCCACAGTATCTTGAATATTGGAAAAAGAGAAGATAACTTACTTTCCCAAGCAATTCTCATGTGTCAGGTACCTGTCATCAATGATACTTGTTTGATATTTTATTTAACCTTCAAAATAACCTTATGGTTTGTGAATTTGTTGCACATTTTACAATAAAACAAGGCTGAGAAAGATGAAAATACCTGCTGACAGTCGTCTAGTGAGGATGGTATTGAATGGGGATTCAAACTCAGGGCTGTCTGAATGCAGTCTATGCTCTCTCCGCACAGATCTCACTGCCTTTGTGAATGTTTGCCATGTATAAAATATGGAAACAAAAAGTTAAATATTTATGAGACCTGCTCCTGAGTGTGTAATCTTGCCAAGTTAAATAGCTCAGCCATTTATTTTTAAATCTGTCACTGGTGATTAGAGCGTATTTCAGAGGAAAATGTCAACTTTTAGTTTCTTGCTTTGCTAGAATGTTTTAAGAAAAATGCCAGGAAAAATAAACATGTAAGAAAAATATATATGGAAGAATGTACACACACACACACACACGCGTGTGTGTGTGTGTGTGCATATAAACAAAATTTTTAATTCAATATAAAGGTGCTAAGCCAATCCCATGTCAAAGCCCAGTTAACAGTCTAGTCTACAATCATAAGCAGGGGTTGTTTCTGTTACATTCAGACCAAGACAACACCAATTTCTGAATTTTACTTTGAGTTTTGCAACCAAGCTCCTAGCTCCAAAACTTCTAGGCAGCAAGTGACTTCATTATTAGCCTTATTTAGAAACTTAATCTAGGATATTCAAGATGTTATAAAATACACCAGAAATACGGCCCAGCCGTGATTCCAGGCACCAACAAAGAAGATGAAGTTACTGAACTATCAGAGGAGTTACGGATGGGGAAAGAGTAAAAAGGCAGGTACCAGAAAAATAAAATGATTACAGCTAGAGGGCCCAGTTATACAGCTGTGCCACCTGTTACAGGTTAACTAGGAAATTAGCCATCCATCTCTAAGGCACACCAGGATCTGCACAAGGGCAGGAAAGCACTGTCCTTAAATGAAAGCATGACTTGTGTGGCATTTCACCTTTGGCTGTCACTTCTATTTCATCCCTGTGACTTCATTGTGAAGGCCTTTTCATAGCCACTGGTGCCTGTTTTGGTCAAGATGGTATACTCAGGAGATTTACTAAGACCATAATCCGAGCTCGGGAATGACAGTTATGTGAGCTTGTTCAGCCACTCTGGCATGATATTATGGAACCGGAAACTGCATAGTAATTATTTCAGTTCCCCTCCAGTGGACTCTAATATTAGGCCCCTGTTTAATTTTCTTCCCCCTTATCAAATTCCTTACTGACAAAGTCTTTTAAAGCTCAATTAATTCTGCAATATGATTGCATTCCCTGAGGAACATATAAGCACCACCACTGTGTAGAAATGGGAGACTTTTCAACATGTGCTACAATCAGAATGGATCCCTATACAGGAGAAATTCTGACTGTGATTTAAGGGGAAAAATTTAAAATACTGTTGGATATTTTTAAGGATGAGAGTGCATTTTTTAAAAATGTCAGCTGGGAGCGGTGGCTCAGGCCTGTAATCCCAGCACTTTGGGAGGCCAAGGTGGGTGGATCCTTGAGGTCAGGAGTTTGAGACCAGCCTGGCCAATATAGTGAAATCCAATCTCTACTAAAAATACAAAAATTAGCTGGGCATGGTGGCAAGTGCCTGTAGTCCCAGCTACTTGGGGAGGCTGAGGCAGAAAACTGCTTGAACCTGGGAGGCGGAGGTTGCAGTGAGCCAAGATCGCACTGCTGCACTCCAGCCTGGGTGACCGAGCAAGATTTTCTAAAAAAAAAAAAAAAAAGTAATTGCTACGATCTTTATACTGTACAATTATGTTTAATGTGCATCTATTTACTCATATCTCTGAATAGAGGAGAATCTCACACAAAGGTGACTTACATTACATAAGACCTACTGGAACTTTGCTATAGTGCTGTACAAAACTTTTTATTTTTGTTCCCCACATTTTTTTTTTTTTCTTGAGACAGGGTCCTGCTCTAGCAATGCAATTCTGGCTTCCTACAACCTTGATCTCCCAGGTTCAAGCGCTCCTCCCACCTCAGCCGTTTCAGTAGCTGGTGCCACAGGCATGTGACATCATGACAAACTAACTTTTAAAAACATTTTTGTCAAGATGGGGTCTTGCTATGTCTTCCAGGCTGGTCTTGAACTTCTGAGCTCAAGCAATCCTCCTAACTTAGCCTCCCAAAGTGCTGAAATCACAGGTGTAAACCAGTGTGCCCAGACATTGCCCCATTCTTAAAAAAGTAAAACAATGACAAGAACAACAAATAGGTCATAACAGATCTATTCTGATATTAAGAGTGTTCTTTTATCCAGTGTAAAGCCTTATACAAATGGACCCTGATCTATTTTTTGGATTTTTTTGCCTCCCTCAATTCTCTGAACAAATAAATGTCTACTGAGATCCAGCACTAGAAAAAGCCTTATTCAGGAGATCTCTAATATTACAGTATGTCTTTTACTATAAATTTCTTTATTTCAGAAAAATAAATGTTTATTGAATTTAAAAGGTCACAGAAATTGAAATGAGAGAAACTGAAAATGCGTTTATATATTCCCCAATGTTTATAATAAAAATTATCATCTGAATTTTTTTAGGTTTAGTATCATTTAAGTTGTGAAACCAACCTAAAATGGACTTCGGGCATTAACAGTTTTAAAATATTCAGACTTTCCTATACCACATTTACATATGGGTCTATCAGATTAGCCAAAATCTCACTAGGAACATTTTGTGTCTAATTATTTTGTTACTTTGAAGTGCAAAAGGATTCACTCAATTGTATTATTGCCACAGCAATTTGAAAAATTACACAATATTTAAACCCTTAAGAGAATATGCAAATGTAACTTCACCGTATGCAATGAATATTGTTTATTTTTAAAAGATCCACATTTTGTTTTTTAAAAATTTACTGAATTTCAAATCTGAAATTCTCTGACATATTCTTAATTATTGTCAAATAGCTTGTTCTTGATTTCTACAAACTCATATTTGATTATCAAAAACAGGTCATAAACCTCCTAGTTTCTTTTTTGACATGTAAAGAGCTCAGAAGTTATTGCTCTCATCCTCCCAAGAGCAAAGGAAAACAAAGTGAAAATGAACAAGTCTTCTTAGAGCCTTTGGAGAATGCAAGTCACATGGCAAACTGCTACCTTAAAAACTGGAGAGAAAGATAAATACAGAGTCATAAATTACAGGGGAGCAGTAGCCATTGCTGGAGTCAGAAACTGGTAAAAACACTTCAACATCACTTGACTAACAGCTGGACACTGGATGTGGACAAGCTTGAAATATAAAAACTTCTGGAGGACCAGCCTTAGAAGGATTGTCACGATTTCATGAGTTTTCCTTCCAGAAACCTCTACAGTTTCTCATGGTAAAGATGAGAAAAATCACCTAATGTATCTGGCAGGGGAAAAAGGAAAAATTATCATTTAAAATATACTCAGAATGTTCTGTGTTCCTTAACAAAGGCCTTTCCCCAGAGGAAACGATTGTATCAGAACCTAACCACCATAAGAAATATCCAACTGCAGCTTCCTCTAACATTCAACATGGGAAGGAAATACCTAATTTGAAACCTCTCACGCTTCTCTGTTTCATGTAAGGGGAGGGCTGTGGGGGAAAGAAAAAGCTGAAAATCACTTGTGAAGGATCCAGCCCTGGGGCTCAAGCCCAGAAGAGGACTGAGCCCTGATCATAGACTTATAAAACACTTTATTTCCCTGCATACCTTACCACCCATAAACAAGCCTCCTAAACAATAACAGGAGAATACAAATAAAAAAAAAAAACATTTCAGAATTTATTTAGAAAGAATTCTCTAGGGAAACCCAAAGACAACAGGGAAGACAAAAACAAGGGCATCAGAAGGAAATTTTAACCTCTGACACCTGTAACTACAGTTAGCATTAAACAAAAACTGTCTGCTAGAGAAAACTTCATTAAAAACCTCACACTAAAGATATACTTATGTCAATCCCTTTTACCTAATACATCATGTCTAGCTTTTCAAAAGAAAACTACAATGATATGCTAAAAAGAAAAAAAAAATTAATCTGAATTTTAAATTCAGATTTAAAGAGACAAAGGAAGAATCAGAACCAAACTCAGATATGGCAGAGATTTTTAAATTATCAGAAAATAAATTTAACCAATTGTTATGCCAAATGATCTAATGACAAAGTTCACAACATGCAATAACAGACGGGTTATGTAGGCAGAGAGATGACAATTCTAAGAAAGAATCCAAAGGAAGTATTAGGAAAGAAAAAATCTGAAAAAGTTGACTTAACACTCTCAAGGAAAGACTCAGTATGCTTAAAGATATATCAATAGAAACTTTAAAAATTGACAAGTAAAGAGAAAAATAATGAAAACACAATGGAACAGAATATTGAAGAACTAGGAGACAATTTAAAAAGGTGTAACACACATCATAGGAAAATAGGAAGGAAAATCAAGAGAAAACAATATAGAAAATGTTTTGAAGTAATAGTAGGTGAGAACTTTCCAAAATTAATGATGAACACAAAACCACAGATCCAGGAAGCTGGAGAATACCAACCACAAAATATACTCTATATTACGCATGTCATATTCAATCAGCACAAATCAAAAACGAAATCCTGAGAAGAGACTGGGAGTGTGCAATGGCGGGAAGGAAAAACACCTTACCTACAGAGAACCAAGTATAAATATTACAGACGTCCACACAGAAACTATGAAAACGAGAGAAGGTAGTAAATATTTCAAGTGTAAAAGTAAAAGCAGAACCCACCATCACCAATTTAGAATTTTGTAACCAGTGACATTTATTGTAAAAAAGTGAAGGAGAAATTCCTTCTCAGACAAACAAATATTAAGGAATTTTTTTGCCAGTACATGTACCTTGAAAAAAATGCTAAGGCTTCTTCAGAAAGAAGGAAGATTATATGTCAGAAACTCAGACCTATTTAGGGAAAGGGAGAGAGTTACAGAAAAAAAAATAAAGGTAAAATAAAGTATTTTTCTTATTTTTATTTGAACAGATAACTGTTCAAAACTAATAGCAACAGTGTACTGAGTGGTTATAGTTTATGAATAAGTAAAATGAATGACAGCAATGTTACACGGGATGAAAATAAATAATTGGAAGTACTTTTTATAAGTTTGCTACTCAAGAGCAGTATTATTTGAAAATAGACATAGATCAGTTGTAAATGTACAGTGTACTCTAGGGAATCACTAACAAAATATATCAAGGAAGCATACTTGATATGCTAACAGAGAAGATAAAATGCTGTCACCTAAAATACTTAATTAGAACCAAAAATGAGAAAAATGGAAGGCAAACAAAAAGAAACAAAAAGCCTGGTCATCAGTGGATAAAAAACATTTATAAATATGAGAGGTATTAATCCAGAAATATCAAAAATCACTCTAAATATAGTCTAAATATACCAATTAAAAAGAAACTGTCAAAGCATGTTTTTAAAAATAAGATGCAAGTATATGTTGTCTATAGGAAACTCACTTTAAATATAATGGCACAGGTGCCATAAATATGTAGTGGTAGAGTAAGATATACCGTACTAACACTTATTCAAAATAGTATGGTGTGACTATATTAATTTCAGGCAACGAAGACTTCAGTTCAAGAAAAAAAATATCAGGGATAAAAAGGAGCATTACATTATGATAAAGGAGCCAACTTTCCAGAAAACAGAACAATTTTTTAAATGTATGGTGCCTATAAACACAGCATAAAAATACATAAGGCAAAAACTAGTAGAACTACAAGGGAAAATAGATTAATTCACTATTTTAGTTAAAGACTTGCACCCTTCTATCCAGCAAGCAGGCTATCAGTAAGGATATAGTTGACTAAATAGCACTATCAACCAACTGGATCTAATTGACATTTATAGAAGACTTAATCTAACCACAGCAGAATATACATTCTTCTCAATTTCACATAAAATATTCACCAAATTCTGGGATGCAATACATATCTTAACACATAAAAAATATATAAATCATGCAAAGTATTCTTTCAGATAAGTTTGGGATTAAAATATAAATAAGAAACACATGAATCAAAGGAGATGAGGCCAGAGAAATTAGAAATAAAAGTGAACTAAAAGAAAATAAAAATACAACTCATCAAAATTTGTGGAATGCAACAAAAGCAGTTCTTAGAGGGAAATTTATAGCACTTAATGCATCTATTAGAAAAGAAGGAAGATCTAAATATTAATAATCCAAGTTTCTACCTTAAAATAACTACAAAGAGGATCAATATCTACAGTCATCAGAAAGAGAAATAAAAACTAGAGCAATATCAATGAAATTAAAAACAGAAAATCAATAAAAAGAAAATTTGATTCTTTGAAAAGATAAATACAATTGGCAAACCTCTAAAAGCCAGTTTAATAAGAAAAAATGAAAGAAGACAAAAATTACTAATATAAAGAATGAAAGAAGGATCATTACTACTCTCTTCAATAAACTATAATAAATATTATGAACAACTCTATGCTCACAAATTTGATAATTTATATAAAATTGATCAATTCCTTAAAAGACACAATCTACAAAAACCAGAAGTAGATAATCTGAACATGTCTACATTTATTAAAGGAATAAAATTAATAGCCTGTAACTTTCCAGAAAGAATCTATGTTACCTGGGGTTTGGTGTTGAGCTTTCAGATATAATGCCAAAAGCACAACCCATGAATGAAAAAATTAAAATTTTAGACTTTATTAAAATTAAAAATATTTGCCCTTAAAGATACTGTGAAGTGAATGAAAAGATGAACCAAAGACTGAAACAAATACTTATAAAACACTTAACCATATCCCATTCTTTAGATCTACTCAAAAATTCACAACTCTAAATAAGCAGGCATAAAGAAATTTAAATTTTCTTTGATTTCTCTCACTGCAAAGATAGTGCATACATATATATTGACCCATGCTAAATGGAAAATTCAAACCCACTACCCTATTTAAAGAATGCCGATGATTTTTGTAAAGGAATTTAATTCTGCTGCCATTAATAGATATTTTAAAGTCAGTCCATCTGCCCAAGAAAGGTTGAAACATAGTCACTGAACATGGCCATAGGACAGATGTTGTGCCATGCATGTACAACCATGTCTTCATTCACTGTGTTCCAAGTGCTGGCAACAGCATATACAGCATTCTTTATGCTAAACTCCTTTTGAAAACCTTCCACCCCAGGCTGCTGTTCACTGCTGTTAGCATTCTGTTCAACAAAGTGTTTTGATATTTACTCTTCACTGATCGAAGGGTGCCCTGGTCACATGGCTGAATCAATGAAGTCATATTTGGGGAAAACTACATGGCATAAACATTATTTTTGATTAGAATTTCAGCTGGAGGATGAACAGAGCAGTTGTTAAGGAATATCAAAATCTCGTAGCCCTCATCCAGTTCAGCCTCCTTGCAGTGAGCATCAGCCACTGGTACAAATGTTTGTAAAACCAGATAGAAAAGATGTCTCTGGTGATTCATGCTCTCCTGCTAGCATAATAGTAGATTGGTAGGAAGTTAGCTCTTTGACAACCTAGAGGACTCAAGATTATGCCTATCACAGCAAGTCTACACTTAAGCATGCCTGCCGCATTAGCACATCCTGGTGCAGTACAGTTACTCTGTCCTTGGCATTCTTAATTCCTCTAGTCGTTGTTCATTAGTTTCTTTCTGGGGCAATAACACCAAACAGTGATGTTGCATCAGCATTATAGACTTGTTCTGGTATCAGGTTTTTAGCAGTGATGACATTGGCAGACTTGTCAATGAATTTCTCTGCTGCTTTATGACAAGCAGATGACTTATCACCAGCCATCTTTACAAATTTGTCTTTTAAAACTTTCTGCAGCCAGAGTGTTGAATCTTCACAGTTCCCTCTAATTTTCAGCTCACTGTGATTGATATTTTCTTGTTTTGTGACCAGAATACGATTAAGTGTCATATGTTTACCATGACACTGCTGGATCCATTCTTTCAATACTCAATCAAGATCTTTATTTTTAGCTTTAGAGTGTTTTTCCATTTTTCATTAACTTCTGTTTATCACTTTCAGGGTAGAACTTCAACAGTTTAGCACTCTGTTTCTTCAAGTCATGTATGGTAGTCATTCTACCATCATACACTTCTGTAAGATGGCCCACACTTACACTGCTGTTCAGCTTCTCCAACAGCTTGACTTTCTGTGTTCTAAATTAACATAAATCCTTCTTACTCTTATCATTGTTAGTCATAGAGGCGTCTACAGGCCTTTTTAACATTTTCAACAAATGTCATCAGATCCTTGACATCATAGAGCATAGCACAAGCAAAAACACTTCAGTGAGTAATGAACGTAGGTTTTGGCCCCATATGGAACATCATTAGGAACCTACTGCTGGTGCTTCCGGTCTGCACATGTGCCATTTTATTACCATTGTGGGCATACTTGTGTGGGAGCATCTAGGTGTACACAGAAATACATATCAAAGATGAATGGTACCTGAAGGGTCTTTATTTTCCCTTGGGGGGGGTCATTGAATAAACTGAGTGGTGTGCTTGTGTTTTGACTGCAACCTGTCACATGAGGTCAGGTATAAAATTTTCCAGTTGTGGCATCACACCAGTGCTCAAGAATCTTAGATTTTGGAGCATTCTGGAGTTTGAATTTTCAGATTAGGGATGCTCAACCTGCTACGTTCTTCAGAATGCTTGTGTTAACTGCTCCAGGTTCATTATGTTAAAGTCAAAAATCCATCTCTCTGCATTGAAGGTCATCTCTAGAAGGTAACAATTGTGACAGAAATAAAATGAAAACCTGTTGCATGGCAGTTTTTACTTCATAGCTGTTTAGTGTGATATTAACAGACAGAGCAGGTGAAATTGCAGTTTCTGGCCATCTGTTCAAAAGTGAAATTAAGTCCTTCTATGCAAGGTATGGCTTCAGTGTCCCGATGCTCAGCCAGGCATAGGGCCTGAAGAGACTACGGAGGACAGTGCTGCTGGGCCCCATGGGAGCTACAGTCACCTGGGCGTGGTGTCTACTCACCACACTACCTCCGCTGGCTTCCTCTCTCTCTCCTGACTACCACAGCTCCAGTCCCTGAAAGCAATCTGAGCATTCTGGGACTGTGTCCAAACACAAATCTCTTATTTCATTGTGAACAGAGAGCATCTAGGGTTGGAGCTAAGCTCCTTTGCCTGACAGGAGCCACTGCAGCAGTTTAGTAAGGCCAGAATCTCACTCTCTCTCCATAGTACATGCACCTGGATTCTCTCAGTCTTTTTTCTCTTCCTTTGGAAAGTGAGACAGACAGAGAACTTTGCAGGTGAACAGCAAGGAGCTACTGTGGGTGTTCTCATTTTAGCATACTGATTGCCATTTTATTTCAGGGTTGAGTAGTAATTACCACTAATGAACAACATGATAATTTGCAGCCATAAATCACCAGTTGCTTGGTTTTCCCATTTAACACAATGAATTAAAGCTTTTCATGCTCAGAACTTGGCAGGTCTCAGCGTATCTTCTGTTCAGGTCAAGGTGTACTGAAATATGCAGGGCACTGAGGTGGACTTCTACTCGGAAAACATTTCTGAATTCCTTGGTATGAATTCCAGGCATAAAGACACACTTGTGGACTCACTGCAGAAGTCCTGCTCATCACTGAGACATTCTCCTGCACCATTTGCCAACTTGTTCCTCCCTAGTGGGTTAACAGCTTACAGGAGCCAGGCCACGTTGAGACCACCTCCTCGTGGCAGCTTTTGCTTCTGCCCTTGTACAGGAATGGGAGTTGGTTTTCCAGCACAATACACAGACATCCGAAAGTTTTCTTGTGAGATGTTTCACCAGGATTGCAGAGAAGTAAATGGCTACTGAGAAGCTACTCCAAACCAGGCACCATTTTGACACTTTATCCATAATGTCCTCATAAAGAGAGCTTAATCAGGTGCAAGGAGGAATCATGGCTTACCCATGGGTAAATATTTAGTAAGTTTCAGAAGTCAGGCTGAGGTTCTAAGCTTTCAAGACAGGTGAAACATTGCCTACATGCTTTGATCAATACATATTTAAATGATTTCATAATCTTCACACATTTTCTCTATATATGTAGACTCCACGTCCCCAAAACATGAGCTACAGCTTCTACTTACACTGTATTTATATACAGTACCTATGCATACAGTTAGTGCTTAAAAAATACCTGTGGAATTAAATGGAAAATCTTCTGTATTGAAATAAATGAAAAGTCTATAAATAATACATATCTTACATGTTGTATAACCTACATTACTTATATTTCTTATTTAATAGCAACTACAAAGGTTCCATGGGCCCAAATTATATTAAAACACAGACTTTGCCTTAAGAAACAGACCATGTAAATAATTGATGATAAATTAGTATCTCTTTTATTCTATTAATGCTTCTTAATAGCTTCCAGACAGACTGAATCAACATTGTATAATTCTGATTAATAAAAATTTCTCAAGATGTGAACTAACTTGAAAAAGGAGGAGACTACAATAGAAGCCATGATTCGCACACTGTTAAAAGTGGGGTAAAATGATATATTCTAGAAAATGGAAAAATCTTAATATAGCTTCGACTCCACAGAATGTAAGAAGATCTTCCAAAATTTTTCTGTCTAATGTCAAATAAATATAGGCAGGTATTATTTTAAACCTTGAAAGAAATTATAAGAATTTATCCCCCCAGTGGACTGAAACTCAATGCAGACAGCGAAGAGTCCAAGAATCCAAGAATCTCTAGAAGCGTGAAGGGTAGACAGTGCCGCAAGAGAGGATGCCTCACTGTAACTGCTCTTAGCGGTGGGATAAAGACCGTTTTCTTCATTCTCCAGACAACTGAGAATAATAGGACTGCTAACCCAGATCAGTTTGAATTGACTGCAGTTTATACTTTTCTCTGCAGTGAGATATCAGGACCCATCAAACATCTGTTATTTCACCCCTATTATAATTACTAATTAAGATCCAATACAGTCATTCTTTATTTCCTTATGTGTATAATCACCATTATGCCTTCTAAAGTTTCTATGAAAAAACAAAACACTAGATTCAATATTTGTCCAAATTGATTTCTACAGACTTCTTTCTTAACTCCTTTAATAACAAGGTGATTTTATATGTTTCACCCTCTCTAGAAAAGAGCCATTTAAGAATAATGAAAAAAAAAGTTTATTTCATCAATGCATTGCCTTATGTAAAAAAAAAATGCAAGAAAGCATATTAGGATGTTAGTCATGTTATCTAAGTGACAAAACCTTTTTCCTACTGAACATGTTTTAACTTAAATTTCATGATGTCTTGTAGTCTTAAAATTATATCTGGTAATATAGAAATAGGCAAAATGTATAATGCATTTATTCTTCTAATATTGAAAATTCTGAGGCTACATTTATGTCAAACTGCTGCTTTTTTTTTTTTTTTTTTTTTTTTTTTGAGACAGAGTCTTGTTCTGTCGCCAGGCGCCAGGCTGGAGTGCAGTGGCGCAATCTCGGCTCACTGCAACCTCCGCCTCCTGGGTTCAAGCAATTCTCCTACCTCAGCCTCCCGAGTAGCCGGGACTACAGGCATGCGCCACCACACCCAGCTAATTTTTGTAGTTTTAGTAGAGACGGGGTTTCACCGTATTGGCCAGGATGGTCTCGATTTCTTGACCTCGTGATCCGCCCACCTCAGCCTCCCAAAGTGCTGGGATTACAGGCGTGAGCCACCGTGGCCCGGCCAAACTGGGGCTTTTTTTAAAATAAGTTTTCGGATAAAGGTGATTGAGGAAAGCCAGGTTATGAATCTTATTCCCCAATACCTATAGAAATTAATGTTTTAATAAAAGCCCAAAGTTCAACAGCAGCAACTAAAAAAGGACTAGAGTGTGATATTTGCCACAAGATATTTTAACATTGCTGTCAAGAAAAGTAGTGTAAATTATGTGATGTGTGAAGCCTCAAACCCCACGTCTTCTCCACAGGGTTAATATTGAGGAGTGGAAGGGAATAAAGCCAAGGAGATTCTTACTGGTTTTCCCACTCAATTTTCAGAGTCAAGGAGACTACTTGAGGGAATCATTTTAAGAAGAGAAGCCCCAAGTTACTATTTTGAATGCTGAGTGGAGTCAGAAAGTTCTAGAGCAGTATGCTGAGTTACAGAAATTGGATGAAGCTGTCTGAGGAGGATAGCATGTGGCTGGGTGCGGAAGGCCATGTTTGATATTTTTGATAAGATTTTGGTAAAGATAATCTAGCCTTGACTGCAGGCATGTCACACAGCCACAGTTAAGCTAGACTGTAACCTATTCCATTGCCCTCAGGATACAGGAATGTGGTTAGAAACAAAATTAGTGTCCACATGAAGCCCAGGGAAAAGACAGAAACACTATTTGTATCTTGGATAGGGTCAAAGAGAGCAATTCCTCAGTGCATCTAGACGAGTAGAAGTTTCCGACAAAGCTGCCCTTTACATAAATATAAGCAAATGAAAAGAAGTAATGTGATAACTATTTAAATTCTACAGAGAAAGGAAGAAAGAAATGGGAGGTCAGGGGTTAGCAGAAATGAAGGAAAACAAAGGTTCAAAAAGCAAGGAAAGTAAAAGCCAATTCTGAAAGAAAATGTATTTAAAAGAAAGGATCAAACTTTCCCTAAGATATTTGTACTATAGAACTTCATAGAAATAATAATTCAGTGAAAACATAACACAAAATAACCAAAAATCAATGAAACAATAAAACAGTGAAAACATGGATCAACCATTCAAATAATGGAGATTTTGGTGCTAAATGCCTTATTTTAGAAGCCAAATTTCTGAACAGGTAAATTGGTGGAATGAAGACAAAGCTTTCAATAATTACTGTCAACATAGAAGAAGAAGACAAAGAAATTAAGGCTTTGGAGAAAAGACTTCGGAAATGGAATGGAGGACTGGATGGATTAAGACAATCGGAGAGAAACCGATAAATACAGTGAACTGCCAAGATACAAGGCCAGTGTGATCCATGTTATGAATACACCAAACTGAACAGACATATGGATATAGATAATCTACAGAATCTGAAAATCAAAAACACATTTTAAATATAAAGACCATGGGTAAATATTTCCAAATCGGACAGACACCCAGATCCAAACTTCCGTTTCTTTTTTCTACATCAACTGCTTACTTTTTAAAATGCTACTTGCTAATGAATTCAAGCCAAAATATGAACTCTCTCTTGGAGCACAATTAATTAAATTCATTTTCCGTATTTCAGGGAATTGTGAAAAATCCACTCTTGTCAGGCATACTATAAATTTAGATCATGCTTTCTACAGGATAGAAAATGTTCTTTTACAGTTCAAGTTCTCACATTTTGTTTCTGCTAGAATTAAGCTTGTGCTCAATCAGTTCCATCCATGACTAAAAGTATGTATCAGGATTACTTTGGGCTCCTCAGGGAAAAAATAGTCTACGCTGTTTTTGTTGATATCATTATCACCACTGAAACCCTCTGGAATCATTTCCCCATCTACTTTTCTGATTTCCTAATATTTTTGTTTATGTATCTGATTCTCTAACATAGAGCTCCAGCACAGAACATCATTATATTAATAGTTGAATTAAAAGATATTGATTACCTAACACATAGGAGGGTCTGAGCAAGATTTGAGGGTTGTCAAAAGCTCCAAGTTCTTTTCCCTCCAGCTTTGAGGTGAATCAAATAACCAGGGGCTCCTCAGAAAAAGGCTGGATGAGAATGGAGGCTGAGGTTATTCCCGAGGGTCCCTGTGAGAGGCTGCATGATGAATAAAGTGTGGTTCTGAGCTTGGCCAAGGAGGTGTTCTCTTAGCTCATCATGAGCAAAGCGCTCTAGGAGCTGATATTGCTGGTGAAAAGAAGCACTAAAAGCTACTTTGGGGAGGCTGGCTATGGACAGAGAGGGAGTGGGTTGGCAGGCAAGCAAGGTGAGGCAGACTTCATGGGCCATTCACATACAAAGAACATGTCTTCCTGTGGCTTATTCATTTTTAGTAGATATGTGCCCACTAAAATTCCAAGCTAGCTATAGCTCTAACAATACAAGTGATTGCATAATCACTGGTATTTTGAGATACTTGATAGAGAAAATTTTGCTGAGTTAGATACCAAATTACATTATCACAGGAAATGTCAACATTACATTTGTGAATGAGGGAAAGGAAAGAATCTTTTCTTACTATAATTTAACCTACTATAACTTTTGTAGTGGTTTAAAAATATTCCAATTTTTGTATTATTTTCTTGACTATTGTTGGAATCAAAAGTTTGCAAAGATTACTCTTAAGGAATATTAATCAGGAATTGCATGCAGCCATGCCAAACATAAAATTTGATGTAAAAGTGTTTTTCATGAAAGCAAGCTCAAGTTCTTTATTACAGTTTTTAAAAATAATGTGTGAGCAATGTGTGGTGAAAGTATAGAAGTATTACATGAACTAATAAATTAATATCATCCTAATATTCCCTAAGTATATAATATAGAGATCATATAAAGAATATTGCCATAAAATCCCATTCATATCCCTAACATATGCTTCTGTGTATTCTCTCATATCTTACAAATAATATTTTGTTTCCCATGATATAAAAAATATATAAAGAAATACTGTTTCAACAAAGACATGCATAAACCATACTTTGCTACCTCTAGAACTTCACTTTGATGCATTTTGCATGAAACATCTTCCCCACCACGCACCCTGTTTAAATGCTGCTCATCTTCCAAGTCTCATTTCAAGGAGGGAAAAGGAGAACAACCATTTTCTGTTGTTGAATGATTAATGAGTATCCACGACACATTAAGGAGACACTGATTACCATGCCACCACTTCTTACACCAGGGGTGTCCAATCTTTTGGTTTCCCTGGGCCACACTGGAAGAAAAAGAATTGTCTTGGGATACACATAAAATACACTAACACTAACAATAGTGTTGAGCTAAAAAAATCACAAAAAGCTCATAGTGTTTTAAGAAAGTGTATGAATTTGTGTTGGGCCACATGTGGCCTGTGGGCCATGGGTTGGATAAGTTTGTCTTGTACCATGTCTGAAATTTTAGAAAATCTATTCTGCAAATTTGTTGAAAAAAAGAAGAAGAATGTTAAAATACAAGCTGATAATAATGTAAAGTGACAAGCCTGAATGGAAAAGGGATGACAAGACATGTATAGTAACCAGGGCCAGCACATCTGTAAATACAGACTTCACTGCTTTTGTCTGAAATCCTACTGGTATTTACAACATATATATATATATATTATATACAGTCGAGCCTTGAACAATGTTGAAGTTATAGGGAAAACGACCCCTGTGCAGTTGAAAATTCATGCATAACTTTTAATTCCCACCAAATTTAATTACTGATAGCCTACTCTTGACCAGAAGCCTTGCAGATAATGTAAACAGTAGATTAACACATATTTTGTATTTGTATCAGATACTGTATTACAATAATATAAGCTAGAGAAAAGCAAATGTTATTAAGAAAATCATAAGGAAGAAAAAATACATTTAATGTACTATACTGTATTTATCGATACTGTAAGTTTATGTCATCTGTTTACAAGATGAACTGTCTCTCTGCACGGCAGGCACCCGCAGTTGCAGGCCTCAATCCACGGTATATATCAAGCAATTTAACTTTTTCTTATAATGTCAGGACTTTGCTTCTTGGGAGCACTTCCAACATCACTAGCAGCACTCTGTGTGGGTCCCATGGTGTCATGCAAGGTTTAAGGTACTGCACTAAACACAATGAAAAATATGCAAGAATAGCAACAGAGAGATCACTTTTTACTGGATATACAATTTACTGGAGAGGCGAAATGCTTACATGGAGATAATTAGTACCACACGTATTTTAGGCGAATACTCTCAACGCTTGTACTCACCACAATAGCAACAAGAAGCAACTACAAACTTATTACAGTTTTACAGTATGTAATTTTGTTAATGGTATGCAGTTAGGACATAACACTACATGTTTATATTGGTTTATATATATTTTGACTGCAAATGGCACCACATATGGTCTGTGCTTGTGTAATTCTCATAAATTTTAACTTCTTATAATAAATTTGTGTATATTTTATGGTAGTTAATGATGAAATAGGCTAGTGTCTACACATATTTTATGTATTCATGACATGCCTAACTTTTTCTTATTTTTTGACATTTCTAGACTATGCAGTTCACCTGTGACTTTTTAAAAATTCATCAATCTCCAAAAAAATTCCAATATGTTAGAAAAAACTGCATATAAATGGACCCATGCAATTCAAATCCCAAAACTCATAGATCTCCAAAAAATTTATTGAAAAAACTGCATATAAATGGACAGATACAGTTCAAACCCATGTTGTTCAAGGGTCAACTATATATGTGTATAAGATATGTATATATACATATATTATACATACAATAATGTATACTAAAACATAGTTCTTTTTTATAAATAATTGATAATGTGAAAGCAAATGGATAGTGTGTCTATTTGGGGTTTCTAAAAGTTATTAGGCCCTGAAGATGGTTGACTTTGGACACTGAGTCACACAGCTTGACTTTTTAATTACTGATATTTTAAAAATAGATTAACTTCCTTCCTTATATCCTTTTTTATGGCTAAGACCAGGTGGCCCGGACATAAAAATAGATCGCTTGACTGAGACAAAAGACCCCTTGACTATTACATCTTTCTCTAATACAGAATGTTAAATATACCTTTCAAAAAAAAAACCAAAAAACAAAAAAGAAATGCTGCATGTAACTAATCAAATTGTTGTAACTATTCACTAACCCTCTATGGAAGAATAATGTAATCTTGTTCGTCTTCCCCAGAACTTTCCTGCTTAAAGGATCTCCAAACATTCCCTCTTTGGAGCACTGATCCTGTCCTTTTGGAGTCTGTGTCCTCCTGGGTGGCCGTTCAAAACTTTGAATAAACCCAATATTTAATTAGATTGCCTGAGTCTCATAATTAAGGTTGTCAATGATGTATATAGCATATGAAATATATGCAATAATAGAATAATGTTACTAAAATGGTCTCATGTATCTTTCAGTTGGTTATAACAAATATATTAAGACCTAAAATGAAATGAAAAAGCTAGTGTACAAGGTGCATACTTTCAATTAAGAGTAACCTTTATTACAGTGCCTCTAAATAAAAGCAAATATCACTGTTAAAGCATGATGGCTACTAAACTGAAATCTGAAGTCTTCCAAATCAGGAGGATTGACGTTAGGTACCTGAATAACACAGAATGTGGATTTGTGTACCACCATCAAGCTCCTTCACAAATATAAAACGACTTTCACATATAATTTTAGCCATCTGCTGCTCTGCTTGACCTTATCCCATTGTGTTCAAATCACTGCTGGTGCTTAACAAATCTTCACCTGTTTTGTATGTTCCATTGTGCTGCTGCTTGGCTATAAGCTACAGGGAATCATTAAACGTCCCATTATTCTGCTGGAGGATCACTCCCAGAGCTTGGTGGGAGTGGAGGTGAAAGGTTCATCCTGCAGAGAGCAGTATCGGCATTTCTGAGAATGAGGACACCTCTGGGCATTTGTGTAGGAGGATTCCAGGACCTTTTACGAATTGTATTTTTTTGGCTTCCATCCTTTTGTCCTCTCATAATCCACATTGTCACCGTTTTTCCACCTCTCTGAGGTTGAAGCAACTTGGATCAGTGGCCAATAAAAGCCATACACACACACAGACAAAAACACACAGATTTCAAAACCTTTAGAGAGGCATTTTAAAGACTAAAAACATTCAAATTTGCTGAAATTGTAAATATTTAAAACATGGTTGAAAGATAAAGGATAAAACCAAATAAATGTAATATATTTTTGAGAATGTAAATGATCCCTGACATATAAACACACTCAAAGGCAAGTGCTCTCAGTGTTGAAGGAAATGAAAAACATTTTATTAATTTAAAATCAAGTCAAATGGACATTATAACACATGCTGATAGGTAGTTCTGGGGATGTTTATTATTTCAAACATTTATATTAATTAACTCCTGTTAAATTTTGGTAAAATCTGTGTTTTCCTTCATTAGATTAGTTTGGTGATTTTAGAGCTCTTAGAATTTCAGACCTAAGGTCTCATTTTGTATTGCACTGGTTAGCAAAGCCAGTTTCACTAGCAAAACAAAACAAAATGAAGGCAAAATCCATGAAAAAAAATCCCCTTTAAACCAATTCAGTCATCAAAATGTGTGTCATCTCACAAAGTTTTATAATAATAATGGCTTTAGCCTTTGGGATGTGACTAGATTTTTGGTTATACCACTTATTTTCTGACAGAACTTGGGCAAGTTGTATAGTGTCTCTGGGTCTCATTTTCTTCATTTGTAAAATCGGGGATAATTATATCACCCCTATAAGGTCACTGTGATTTTAAAAAATGAAATAATACATGCAAAAGACTTAGGAGAGTGTCTGACATAGTGTAAATACTATTTATTTTAGTCTCAATAATAAGTTTTATTAATATTTGACAAGGAATGAGATTTTATTTCTTCCCATACCTATGTATTAGTTTAAAAAGTCCACGTTCATTTTCAAAGGCATGACATCATACATTCTGAAGTTAATAATCTTTAAGACATTTTTAATAATTTATAGTAATGTCACACTAAATGGTATTACTTTGGAGAAAAAACTTGTTAACAATAAAGTGTTGTACATAGTTAATGATAGTAACAATATTAAAAGAATTGACATTTGACGAGGATATGCAATCTGGATTGGATGTGTGTCCCAACCCAACTCTCATGTTGAAATGTAATTCCCAATTTTGGAGGTGGGGCTTGGAAGGAGGTGATTGAACCATGGTGGGGGATCCCTCGTCAATTGTTTAGCACCATTCCCTTAGTGATGTCCTCACTATACTGTGTGACTTCTCATGAGATCTTGTTTAAAAGTGTGGCACCACTCTCTCCTGCTCCTGCTCCCATCATGTGAGATGCCTGCTCCCCCTTTGCCTTCTGCCATGATTAGAAGCTTCCTGGAGCCTCCCCAGAAGCAGATGCCACTATATTTCCTGTTCAGGCTGCAGAACGGTGAGTCAATTAAACCTCTTTTCTTTATAAATTACCCAGTCTCAGGCGTTTCTCTATAGGAACGCAAAACAAACTAGCACAATATCTTTAGCTATTAACTTTAATTTCCTCTCCCTCCTGTAACCTTAGTAATTTCTTCTACCCTCTACTATTCTTAGAGCAGACCTGCCTATTAGTATTTGAGGGTGTCTAATTTATCCAGTTACTCTGATTTAAATTTTTAAGGGTACTTTGAAATATGCAGACAATTCCCCAAACATTTTCCTCTATACTTTTAATTAGTAATCATTGTCAATGTCTGAGGCTAGTTTTGAGAATAAAAGGGTCACGTTACTTCCTAAACGATTACATATGCCTAAATGAATAACGATTTTATTACTGAATATGCTTCCATGGTTTCTTTGAGTGCATGCTGACAAAGCTACTGATTCTAAGAAAAGCACGAGTAGGAAAAAGTTAAAACACAAAGAAAAAAATAGCATGCACATTTCTGCAACACATCCAAATGGAAATCCACTATTTATATTACTGATATATTTCCTAAGTACTTTCTCCTTAGTCAGATATGCAATTTTGGTTTTGTTTGCATGATTTTGTTCATACTGTGAGTACAGTTGTTATCTGTATTATTTTATCTAAAATATGACTGGCATTATTTATGCTCCTTTAGACTCTGGGTTCTTTAAACCAAGAGTAGATAGAGGCCTAGGACAGGTGGCATGAGAGCCCCAACTCATACAGTGTCAGCATTCAGAGTTCCCAGCCAGAAATTAAGGTTGGATGGGGGCGGGGCTTTCTAGTGTGCCTTATGTGTAGAAGGAGACACAGGAGAATTGCTGTCTATGACTTTGACAATGAGAACCTCTGTTTGTAGGACCCTATACATAAATTTAGATACATCCCTCGTTATACACACGGTGTCGTTAAACACCAAAACAATTCGGTCACCTCACAGTAATTTTCTGCGTGTAACTGATGAAATAAAAAATAAAACTCCTGGCCTTCTACTCAGCCCCACACCTAAGGTCTGAGAATTCCAAGGCAAGAATACAAATGGAGGCCCAAGCCCAGGCCCAGGCCCAGAGCCTGCTCCTTTTCCCTTCTCACCCTGATTTCCCCTTGACAAGAGCATCATGCAAATGTGTATGCAATCAATCCGCATGTCCAAGGTCATTCTAAATTTTGGGCCTAGAGGTGTGTACGGTGGCACACCATCTACTTTTGGGAAGTCAGACCCCATGGAAAGAGTGACCTGAGCTGGCCCTGTGAGCATCTTAAGGCCGTCTGGGTAGGGAGTCTCCAGGTGAGGCTGCTGACACCTGAAGGGTGGTCTTGAAGGGAGAACATGAGCTCTATTTGGTACATCTTTTGCCGCCATGATTTAGTTGGACTCTGAGAGAAGGATTTAAGAATTGATCCCAAGGAGCATTGTGAGGGGGGATTGGGAGTTAAAAATGTAAGGGAGAGATCAATAAAGGATGGATTAATAAGTGGCTCACCACTGTAGGCAACAAGGGCTCAGCCCCAGTGTGGACGGACTCAGGGTTGTCCCATTGTGGAGCAAGAAGCTGTGGAACTTACCCATCAATTGCTATCTCTCATTGGTTAAGGGTTTGCCCCCGTGCAGTGACTCTCAGGCACATCTGGCCTCCCTTTGAGAAGCCTCAGCAGATCTGGTGTACAAGATTAGAGGACCTGCAGTTGGAAGGGGTCCTAGTTGCTGAGCTGTAAGGCTACGCCATGTCTTTCTCTTTACAATAAGCGCTAAGTGAACACATATTAATAATATCCTACTCCATATATAATTACAATATCATTAACCTACTTTTAATCACCTCATCATTTAATTAGAGAATGAAACATTTCTATTATTACCTAACACATTAAGACATGTTAGTTCTAGCTGGGCGCAGTGGCTCATGCCTGTAATCTTAGCATTTTGGGAGGCTGAGGCAGATGGATCACCTGAGGTCAGGTTTCAACATGGTGAAACCCTGTCTCTACTAAAAAATACAAAAATCAGCCAGGCATTGTGGCACATGTCTATAATCTCAGCTACTCAGGGGTCTGAGGCAGGAGAATCACTTGAACCCAGGAGGCAGAGGTTGCAGTGAGCCATGATCAATGCCACTGCACTCCAGCCTGAGTGACAAGAGAGAGACTGCATTGCAAAACAAAACAAAACAGACATGTTAGTTCTTTAAAAATACTATTCATTCAAGAAATCAGGATCAAGAAAAAAAAGATGCCTTGGGTTTGTTTCAGCGACTGGGCAGGTTATATTCCAGATGGATCTTTTGCATGTTACTGTGAATTCAGTGATGGAGCAATATATTTTACCTTTTATCTGGACATTTAACCATCTCATCCATTTAGCATTCAAACTTACTTGTATTGAAAATTATTCTGTTCTCTCAAGCATTAGATTATAGTTCAGGAACATCTATTTGTTTCTCAAAAGGTATTTAACCCAAGACTTTAAAATTCTGCAGTAAATATTCAGAACTCCAAAGGCTTCTTCCATAGCACTTACACATTCATACAAATGTACATTTAGTTACATTTTAAGCCTCTATTTTGCTTCATTCAAGCCACATTGACTTCAGAGATGTACACAGTGTATCATGATGGTAAAACTTTCCCAAGTTGGTGATCTTTGCATTTCCCAGACATCCTTCACCACAGAGAATTTCATCTCTCACGAGCACATGGATGGAAATGGACCAAACTGGAATTAAAGAACCAGGATGGTTTCAGGTGACAAGTGACTCCTGCTAATCATAAGTATGGGATTTGATGATGAAAAGAACAAAGACTCCAAGTTTCTTTAAAATGTAATTTAATTTGCCATTCTGAGACAGACATTTCAACTAGCCCCTTGCAACAATGGTTTCTCAAATGTAATGAAGTTAGTTTCTGCTACAGTCTACTGGGAAGAAACAAACTTCATACTGATTGCTAGCCATATAATTTGTTGAATAAACATGATATTAAATCTAGTTTCAGGTTGTTTTGCTGACTTACAAGCCATATTTAGAGGTACTAACTTTAATTTTTCAAAGAGCAAAGGTTTTTACTTACATATTTTAAGTATATCAATGTTCACATGTATTTTTATGTAGAAAATGAAAGCACCATTCTTCTCGTTAAAATCTGCTTTTAGATGTCCTGCAACAATAAACAGGCATTTCATGGAAAGTAGCTATTTATCTATATTCACAAATTCATTCACAGTCAGCCTCATCCTTCTTTGCCAGGCACAGGAAAGGTTCTAGAGATCCTTGATTCCTCCTTCCCCAGCTATCTCCGGAAAAAGTTCAGTAGATATAAAATCAGGCAGGCTTGGAGTCTGGTTCCACCAAGTGTGATCTTCAGCATGTGCTCCACAACCTCCAGAGTCCAGTTTTTTCATGAGTAAATGGTGTGGAAGGACCTCATTAGGTGCTGGTTGTGAGCATCAACTGGTAGGATGTCAGCAAGATGCGCGGTCAAACAACTCACATGTTGAAGAGGTTCAATAAATGCCAGCGTCATTCCTTTCTTATCTTCCATCATGTAAACTGTACTTGCAAACCCCCAAATCACTTTCTATCCAAATCGTCTCCATTTCTTAAACACCACTCAAACGCCAGCTCTTTGCAGCCTTCTACTACCACTCAAGCTTGGAAAGATAATACTCAGACCACAGAGGCACTTCCATGTCTCAGTCACTGCATTGAGTACATGAGCTGCAGTATCTCATTCGATCCTATCAACAACCCAGTGCTATAGTAAAATAATTATCTATAATTTACCAAGAAGGAAATGACATTCAGCCAGCCGGTATATAACAGACTGGAGACTCAAACCGGCTGTCACTCACTTTCTCTTCTAAAAATTCATATAGTTTTAGTTTTACAGCATTAAATTGAGAAATAAAATGTTATCGTGCTGGATTGTCTTTCATATTTTTTTCTCAGATGGTCTTTAACTATTATTAAACTCTCTCGTTTAATGTTTCATGTTTATGCCTTCTGTATGATTAGGCTTCCCAGGAACAAAGAATGTAAATTTCATTTCTTCAACCCTCAATTCTTCAACCCATTTGACATAGGCATATAGGATGCCCACAGGATGTGAGGAGCAGTGCTAAGAGTTGGAGGTCTGAAATGAGTGACACACTTCCTGCCTTGAGTAGTTCATGGCCCAGGGGGAATAATATCCACATATTAATCGCAATATCGTACAGAAATTGCCATGCTAGAAATGAGTCATAAAACTAGTCCCATTAAAGATAGACTGGATAAGGAAAATATGGCACATATATACCATGGAATACTATGCAACCATAAAAAAGAATGAGTTTATGTCCTTTGCAGGGACATGGATGAAGCTGGAAACCATCATTCTCAGAAAACTAACACAGGAACAGAAAACCAAACATCGCATGTTCTCACTCATAAGTGGGAGTTGAAAACACATGGATACAGGGAGGGGAACATTACATGCCAGGGCCTGTCGCAGGGTGGGGGCTAAGGGAGGGAGAGCATTAGGACAAACACCTAATGCATGTAGGGCTTAAAACCTAGATGCTGGGTTGATAAGTGCCGCAAACCACCATGGCACATGGATAGCTGTGTAACAAACCTGCACGTTCTGCACATTCACCCCAGAACTTAAAGTAAAAAAAAAAAAAAAATTGTACAGGCAAAACTAGGTTGAACCTGTCTGATACTTATGCCAATCAGGGTAAGGGTTCTCAGGAATATTTCTCAGAGAAGGTAATAGATGAATTGAGTCTTAATAGGAAAAATACAAATTTACAGAAAAAGATGTGAGTTAAAGGATTCTAAGAGGAACATAAAGGAGAAAAATCCCATATAGGAAAGATGCCAACCAAAATTGGCATATTACTGATGACAAAGAAAATGGGAAATGTTGACACAAACTGATTTATATGTAGATTTATATAGCAGCTTATATTTTACTTTTTAAAGACTATTTGTCCTCATTGATTCAGAGGGAATTGTGCAAAAATGTGCCTAACGGTTTTGCCTAATTTTAAAAGTACATATGCTAGGCTTATTTAATTATTTTTTGCTATTGAAATGATCATTTTTTTCTTCTTTACTATTTAATGTGATGATTTATACTAGCTAATTTGCTAATATGAAAGAAATATTACATAACAGGAATAATAGTCATGTGATACTATCTTCTTATACTTTGCTGGGTTCAATTTACTGTTTCCTTACTTGTACTGTTTTTGACAGATTTTGTCTTTAAAGTTATGCCATGCACTAAAAATAAATTTTGGGATGCTCCCTCTTTGCAGTTCCCTGTAAGAGGTTGTATAAGTTAAAAGTGTGTTGCTGGTATGTTTCCTAGGACTCATCTCCAAAATCAACTGAGCATGATGCTTTGTTTTGTGTTTTAGGGTAACCTTTTAACAACCAACTTTTGGCTCCTTTGATCCTCTCTTTTTGTGACAATTTTTATTTCATTTTTTATTCTATTCTTTATCAATTACTTCTGTCTTTTAGGTTTATTATAATTCATTTTTTCTAACTTTTTTGGTGGAATTTTTAGTTTGTTACACTGAGTGATTTGTCTGTTCTAACATAAGAAAGGTTCATAAATTTATTTATAGACATGGCATTAGCTTCATCCTAGACATTTCAATATGAAGTATTTTCACTTCTATTCATTCTAAATATGTTCAAATTTCCATTATCATTACTTCTAGATCTAAGAATTAATTATAAATATGTTAACGTCCCTGATTATAAAAGGCCTAACTGGTCTTCCTTTTGTTATTAATTTTTAACTTTATTCCACTGTGGTTAGAAAATATTTTGTGCAAAATATTAAATCTTTGAAATTTGTGGAGGTTGTATTATGCACTAGAATGTTGTTATTTGTATAAATGATACATTCCTGGAAACAATATCTGTTCCTCAAATATAATATTCATTATGTGACCATTACATCAAGCTTAATTATATACTTCGAAGCATATATAACCTTTTACATTTTTGATTATTTCTTTGATCTCTCGATTATTATGCAAGGTGCTTAACATATCCCATTATGTTATAATTATTTAAGTTTGTCTCTTATTCTATCAATTTAATAGATATAGGAATATACACACACACATTTTTACCTTTATATATTTTGAGGTGGTATTATGAGGTACATATACCACCACAATTTTATATCTTCCTGGTTAGGCAAACATTTTATTAACTAGTGGGATGTTAATAATAAGCATTACTCTGGTTATTGTTTACCTGGTGTGGATGTGCATATGTCCATTGATTATGAAGATATATTGTTTTAAATGTATGTTTAACTTCTATATATTTTTTTGAGACAGGTTCTCACTGTATTACCCAGGCTGGAATACAGTGGTATGACCATGGCTCACTGTAGCCTCAATCTCCCAGGTTCAACAATCTTTCCATCTCAGCCTCCTGAGTATCTAGTATCACAGGCCTGTGCCACCACACATGGCTAATTTAAAAATTTTTTTTGTAGAGGTGGGGTCTTGCTATATTGCCCAGGCTGGTCTTGAACTCCTGGGCTTCAAGTGCTCCTCCTACCACAGACTCCAAAAAGGCTGGGATTATAGGCATGAGCCACCATGCCTGGCCTATTTTTAACATCTTTCATGTGTTTTCTATTTGAATCTCATGTTTTTTCAGTTGTTTCCTCTTGCCTCTTTTATTTCTCACTTGACTTTTTTTTTTCTTTTTGGCTACACTGATGACTTTGTATCTT